>CM055272.1:50085443-51499969 GCA_029237695.1 Conchocele bisecta | reverse complement strand
TGGTCGGATAAAACATACTTTTTTACAAGTGCTTCGGGAGAAGTGCCCCACCTCAATCGAGTGTTCCTATTGTTGACACATATACTAGACAACATAGACGGGGTTCATGCCGTCACATTCCCCTTAAGGGTCGCAATAGGGTCCTGGGGTCACCAGTTGCCATTTTCGAGTTATTTTGTGTCATAGTCGGATGAAACAAATTATTTTACAAGTGCTTCGGGAGAAGTGCCCCACTCAATCGTGTGTTCCTATTGTTGAGACATATATACTAGACAACATAGACGGGGGTTTCATGCCGTCACATTCCCCTTAAGGGTCTCCATAGGGTTCTTGGGTCATCCAGTTTTTTTTTTGCCCACCCATCGCGTTATTTTTGTCATAGTCGGATAAAACATCACTTTTTTTACAATTGCTTCGGGAGAAGTGCCACACTCAATCGTGTGTTACCTATTGTGAGACATATATACTAGACAACATAGACGGGGGTTCATGCCGTCACATTCCCCTTAAGGGGTCTCCATAGGGGTCCTGGGGTCACCAGTTGCCCATTTTCGCGTTATTTTTTGTCATAGTCGGATAAAACATACTTTTTGTTTACAAGTGCTTCGGGAGAAGTGCCCACTCAATCGTGTGTTCCTATGTTGAGACATATATACTATACAACATAGACGGGGGTTCATGCGTCCACATTCCCCTTAAGGGGTCGCAATAGGGGGTCCTTGGGTCACCAGTTGCCCACATTTTCGCGTTATTTTTTTGTCATACCCGCCGATAAACATATTATTTTACAAGTGCTTCTGGAGAAGTGCACCACTCAATCGTGTGTTCCTATTGTTGAGACATGTATACTAGACAACATAGACGGGGGTTCATGCCGTCACATTCCCCTTAAGGGGTCGCAATATGGGTCCTGGGGTCACAAGTTGCCATTCCGCGTTATTTTTGTCATAGTCGGATAAAACATACTTTTTTACAAGTGCTTGGGGAGAAGTGCCCCACTCAATCGTGTGTTCCTATTGTTGAGACATATATACTAGACAACATAGACGTGGGTTCATGCCGTCACATTCCCCTTAAGGGGTCGGAATAGGGGTCCTGGTGTTACCAGTTGCACATTTTCGATTTATTTTTTGACTTACCCGTATAAAACATAATTTTTGACAAGTGCTTCGGGAGAAGTGTCTTACTCAATGGTATATCCTATTATTCAGACATATATACTAGACAACTTATTAGACGGGGATTCATGCCGTCACATTCCCCTTAAGGGGAAGGGGTCATATGGGTATCCTGGGGTACCAGTTCCCCATTTTCGCGTTATTTTTGTCATACCCGGATAAATCATTTGTTATTAAAAGTGCTTCGGGAGAAGTGCCCCACACAATGGTGTGTTCCTATTATTGAGACATATATACTGGACAACATAGACGGGGGTTCATGCCGTCACTCACATTCCTCTTAAGGGGTACAATTGGGGTACCTCTTGGGGTCACTAGTTGTCCATTTTCGTGTTATTTTTGTATTTTAATATTTTTCAAGTTCTGTTTTCGAAGTGTAACTTTCTATTATATTACTATTATCTACACAACAAATTCTTCACAGTCCGTTGTGTGATCTTGTTCCTTGTACCCTTGTATAATACACGCTTGGTCCGTTATAAACTATTGCTAATGGGTCCGAAAGTTATCGCTAGCGGGTTATTGCTAGCTGGGGTTATTGCTAGCGCTTATCGCTAAGGTTAAAGAGCTTGATGTTAGCTTCCTCCAGTCACAGCCACATATACGCAAATATCGGGAACCACGGCATAGATGCTCGCACGATGGATATCCGCTGAACGCTTACACAGCGTGAATTGTGTATTGTGGAAAACAGCCGAGTCGATGTGTATTGGCAAACGAAGGTCAAGGGTAAAAAAACATACTATGCTTGCATACACATATGTTTGTATCGCCGGTAACATTATACAGCTTCAACCGTGAGTGTTTGGGTTTTAATATGGATGCTATGGTGAGTACATAGAGGGATTCAACCTTTAATTCAAGTATGCTTTTAAATTATGCTGTTTTATAAAGAGTTAAATTATTTTTCATGTTTATCTAAAGTAGCAATAATAATGATAAGCACAAAATGTTCTCTATATTAGAGACATCATCGGAGACATTTTCTGGCAAAATAAACATGTATTCACCATTACCCCATGTATTGATTGGCATTATTATCATGATTATACATTATATATCAGACGTAAATTTTCACACTGATATCAGGGGCGATAACCGTGTTTTTTTCTTAAAATGTTACGGACATTACTATTTATTCTCTGTATGTAGGTTAGACACCACCAAATAGTTTTACTATATAATTTAACCGAATGCCATCCAATAAGGCCAGTCTCTCCTACTTTCACTATTCGTATGGATGCTGTGGGACCCACTTGTACATGACCTGCAGCCAGTCTGTACTGGTTCTGCATGAACTAAACAATAGGTTCACTTACTCCTAAGAAAGAAAAATCCAACCTTGTCATATCCTCCAATATTGTGTACATTTTTTGGCCACGGAAACTCCGTTTACATCAAGTGACCAACAGGGTCAGTGTTTTCTTTTAAATGCTACAAATATGCTGAAAACTGGTGTTGAAGGCATCCCAAAATGTTCCTCAAGTGAAACTGGGTAGTAATGGATCAAGATTTGCAAGCAAACGGTGTCTGTGACCTCAAAACACCCAGCACTATTTTTTTATACCGGACTACTTTTGCATACACCCTGGCGGTTTCGCACCATTTGGTGTCTTCTAACCTATAATGTACCAGTCCCACTACAAATCATTCTACAATATTCACTATTCAAAAACTAGCTTCTATTCCTGGATACAGTACCAAGTTTGGAGCAAATATCTCAAATGGTTGTCACACAGCAGCTGTGTAACTCCACCATGTGACTGTCCACATTCTGCCTTAAATTGAGCTACTACAGAACTATGGAGAATTTTAATAGATGATGAATTAAAAGCACAAATCTCCATAAAATCACATAACATTACCCTAAATAGTGTTATAGCTAACCATTCTACATATACAGACTCATCACTGAAACTATACCAACATGTATGCCACTCTGGAATGGTCGACAGACAAAAGGGTACTGGCTTGGAACGGTCAGTCAAGAAATTTGCTTTATAACACAGGAGGAAAGGAAAAAACAAATGTTTTCTGAGTACTAGTGTATTGATACTATACCGATATGCGAAAACAATACACTTACGCCTAATTTTGGCAAATTTTGGAACAGCGTCGCGATGTCGCGCCACTTTCCAGAACTTCTTAATTGTCCATCAGCATGCCAATATCAATGAATAAAAATGAAAAACACACTATGATCACTGTTTTGCTGTATATTACTGTCACATTCCAAGCCCAATCACCTACAGGTAATTTGCATACACTGGTTTATTATATTTGACTAAATAAAGCTGAGAAATCAAGATTTTAGAAGATTTTGAAGCCGATAACTGTCCGTCTGAGATACAAAAAGAACAAATATGTTGCATCGCGGAGTCCGCTCGATTATTCTTGTCGCAGTAACTTTAAATTATGTTCCCAGAGACATAGCTACAAGAAACATAAACTTCCAACTTCAAATTCTACAAACAAACATATCTCACATAGGGCCTAGGCACACCTTATAGGTTAGACACCACCAAATAGTTTTACTATATAATTTAACCGAATGCCATCCAATAAGGCCAGTCTCTCCTACTTTCACTATTCGTATGGATGCTGTGGGACCCACTTGTACATGACCTGCAGCCAGTCTGTACTGGTTCTGCATGAACTAAACAATAGGTTCACTTACTCCTAAGAAAGAAAAATCCAACCTTGTCATATCCTCCAATATTGTGTACATTTTTTGGCCACGGAAACTCCGTTTACATCAAGTGACCAACAGGGTCAGTGTTTTATTTTAAATGCTACAAATATGCTGAAAACTGGTGTTGAAGGCACCCCAAAATGTTCCTCAAGTGAAACTGGGTAGTAATGGATCAAGATTTGCAAGCAAACGGTGTCTGTGACCTCAAAACACCCGCACTATTTTTTTATACCGGACTACTTTTGCATACACCCTGGGCGGTTTCGCACCATTTGGTGTCTTCTAACCTATGTATTCTTTGATGTGCAATGATCATACTTTATAATCTGACGAAAATATTATGTTTTCATGTGACGTACAATGTATAGCATGCCTCATTTGCATATGAAAATAGCCTGATACCACCACATGTCACTATCAGTAAAATAAATATTACTAAATGATTATATCTGTATAGTGGGCACTCATAATTTTTAGAACTGGTTTAAATAATGACACCATAACACACTTGTTTAATTCCTATAAAGAACAGTGTGCGCTGACTGAGTGGGCATGTACCTTTAATGTTACATAGAGGATGCGTAAATAGCAGGCTGTCAATCGATCGGGCAGTGGCCCATTGTGTTTCTTCACGGAGCGTTACAATAGATTTGACAACTCTGCAAAATATGTCAAGTGTGTCGCTCTACGTCGAAGGGTTGGATATGGACGCGAGAGACAGATATTTCTCAAAGCTTATGTATGAAACAAAATCTAGATCGCTACCAGACCCGTTCCAGATTCCATAGAAAATTACTATCTTAAACATGTTAATTTGTTATGATACGAGGTCGTGTCCGACCAAAGTTAGAAGCCTTGTTCATATATAGTTTTCCGATGAAATCCGAAACACGCCGAATGTATGTTGTCTGATTGTATAGTATGTTTATTGATCTGCCACCTCATAAATATATTGAATTCGTAATACCAGAAATAGTTACAGGTTATTGTTAGGTGAACACGTGTGACATCATGTATTAGACCACTGCCAAGCAATATAGTCCAATCATATTGGAGTATTTCGTCCGTATATATCCCATATACAGACGAAATGATCCTATCTATTAAACGTGCAGGCACGTGAAGCACACCTCAAGCGACCGAACCCAATTTTGACGCTGAAATTTGAGAAAGTCATCTTTATCGCCATACGTAATGTGTGTAACATAATTTTTATTCATTTTCATAATTAGAGTAAATGAGCTCGAAAGTCGTCCATTTTTTTAATTTTCATTCCAGTGAAATTACCACCAACTTTCGAGCACATTTACTCCAAATATAAAAATGAATCACATTTATTTTACACAAATAACGTATGGCGATAAACATGGTTTTCTCAAATGTCAGCGTCTGTTCTCTCGTACCGATATATGTGACGCGTCATGACAAATCGTGCCCAATTGGGGCTGCGATCAGCGTAGCCCCAGATCAGCCTGCTCATCCGCACAGTCTGATCATGGTCTACGCTGTTCGCTGTTCGTCATAGGAACATTCATAGTGCTTTTAATAATTGCGCACATGTTTCTCATGACGCGCCACATATGTGAAGCGTCACGACAAAATGTGCCTAGATAGGATGCGACCAGTGTAGCCCCATCAGCCCGACCATAAGCATAGTCTGATCAGGGTCTACACTGTTCGTGGACATTTCACATAATATGTCAGTGACGCGCTTTTGCGACGTTAAAATGGGCGGGACAGAATAAGATGAAAATAGAAAAATAAGTAAATTAACAGTTTTATTGAAGTATGTCTTCCATGCCGCCAATTCAATTTTTACCTTCCAATTTGTATCAACGTATTTGGCCCAACGTATCCATAGCACACTATATAGAAGTACACAGTAAACTGTGGCGCACATGTGTAATGAATGATTGTGGAGAGTGTACAATGTACATGTAGCATTGAGTTGCACGGGGAAGTCTGACGTATGGAGTACTCAGGTGCGTAGCTGGTGCATTTTGGCATGTCGAGACCGGGTCATTTTTCACTATGCGGTGTATGACTAAAACGTCCAATTTCAATGAACGTGTGCTGACCAATTCGACTAACATTACTTCCATTTGCTTCAAATGAAAAATATTTACGTTCATACATGTATGTATTATCTGTGACGCTTCCAATTGTCGTGAAATGGAATACATTTCCGTTTTGTATACCCAAAATAAAATAGTTAGATACGCACCTGAAAGTCACGTGGTCTAAGTCAGATAGACACTTCGTGGAGTTGGACACGAGATATATCACTCGACCTAACGGTCTCGTGATATATCTCGTATCCAACTCCACTCAGTGTCTATCCTATACGACTTCAATATGAATAGTTATTACACTGGGGCCCGTTTCACTAAACGCCGTACGACTAAAATGTTTGTAAGTGCAGAATTATGATAGTCTGTAAATTTCACATTAACAATGTTTTCTTGTAAACAATTATTGGATTTAGATTTAGTGAGCATATGCTGCTATGCTCCATACATGTAAATTCATCAATTTAAATTTCCAGACGATTCTAAATTTGCACTTACGAACATTTTAGTCGTACGAAGCTTTGTGAAACGGGCCCCTTGTGTGGTTCCAGAAATAGTTACTGTTCATTATAACACAGCCAGTTAACATGTCTGATTGTTGATATATATATTTGAACTTGCCACCCCATAAATACAATGATAAGCACATGCATATTACCAGAAATAGTTATTGTTTCGTATAGCACATCCAGCTAACAAGGAATCTGGTACCATATCAGGCTATTGTAAGTGCAATTAAATGTAGAGCTGTGTTTATGATCCCGCCACCCTCTCTCAACAGGTGAGGTACTGGCTCTACCTGGTCATCACTATTAACCCTTTCCACACCACAGACCTCTTTCTTGGTGTTTGCAAACAATGTAGATCCCGATGAACCGGCTCACGCATAATGATCTGTCTCGTCAGGATCGGCACTGTTTGCAAGTACTTTTATCATTAGGAACACCCATTTGTTTATGAATGAACTGATCTAAATGCTTTTTTCTGACAAGTGATTGGTCTGAAAATTAGTTGGACAATTACAGGTCAGTTACTTGGGTCACACACAGTAAACCAGACTCTTTAGTTACTTGCACTGACACAGTGGACATCACAGTACATGACTTTATAGTATACTCTGTGTTTCCCACTTGGCCAACACCTGCTGTTACACTACTCTTATATATTTTCAGATTCGTCCATTTATGAAAAGGGGGTGTTTTTGTTCTCAAAAATATTAAAATTACTTTCAAAAAGTGCAGATCCTGATGAGACGGCTCGTTACGAGCCGGCTCATCTGGATCTGCACTTTTTGCATAAACCGATATAGCAGGATTTCGGGTTCAAAGGGTTAAGGGTGAGAATTGCACATGCTGTTACACTACTCTTATATGTAATACGTTGTATCGTAGCCCGAAGACTTTTAACCCTTAGAACGCTGAAAAAGAAAATTGTCATCTGCTGATTTTAAATATTTTTCTATTTAAAATCATGTTTTGGAAGAACATTAGAATCGTCTCAGCTTGAGACAATTCGACTGTGCTGCCAAAACACGATTTTGAGACGAAGCGAGAATAAAATACCAAATCAGCAGACAAACATGTTGGTTTCCAGCGCTTTAATGCTACTTGTTTGTCAGTATCTCTGTTAGTACAACCAACACATTCTTTCCCCCATCAGATATTGTCAGTAAATCCCGATAATAATTATTATTGATACACGCAATGTAAATACTAAATATGCTCTGGAACAATGGCTTCGCCGAAGCGACGGCCAGCTATTTTTAGTAACAGGACTGAATACACCCTGCATGACGTCAGTTCAAAACCTCCTATGGGACGAAAATGAACATTGCCAAGGTTGCGACCAGCATAGACCCAAATCAGCCTGCGCATCCGCGCAGTCTGATCTGGGCCTATGCAGTTCGCCATTCAGCCATAAACTGTAATCAGCAAATCTCGCTGTTCTCATGCAAGAAGACCAATACCTATTATGGTTGCACATGTCTCAAGGTGCATGATCACGTGGTACTAACAACAACAGTAAGTACCGATTCAAAGTACGTATTCTTTTATAGTGTCCTTATTACGTACCGGATTTTGATGAAATATGGCGCATCAAACGCGTCTTGTCAAGCTGCATTTGGTGGTCTCTGTATTGTCGCCCAAACTTCTGTCGTTTTTGCGAAGAATCGATTTCCGTGTCGGTTTGTGCCAGTTTATGCCAAACTCACTAGACCACCAAATGCAGCTCATGAAGACGCGTTTGCTGCGCCATATTTCATCAAAATCCGTTGCATATTAAGGAAAGAAATCAAAGAATACTTACTTTGGAGTGGGCGACGTTGTTGTTGTTGTAACCACGTGATCATGCACCTTGTATCTTAAGATACCTTTTCTCAGGCGGAGGCCGTGTGCATGACCGAACGGTTAAGGACCAACTATATACCTGATCATCGTTTGATTCAAAGATAATTGCTTCGTAAATGTGATCGAAAATATGTATAACATATATGAACACTGCCTCTTTACTGTATCCTATACGGCACCTGGGTGGCCAAGTCGGCCATCTTTGTGTGTTCCAGCCATCAGCCAGATTCACCTGTTCTGCCGTTTGACAAATAAATCAAAATGTGAAGTAGAACATATGATATAATGTGGCTAATCAGATGTAGACAAGACAGGATAACGGACTCCTATGAATTACTATGAATTATATTACACCGAACTGTAAAATATGTCAGCTGTCCGGACAGGTTTGTGCCGTGTTTGTAACAACATCAACCACCATTATAAATAGCTTCATACACACAAAATCGCACAGTGTATCACTTCTACCTGGCAAACCACACAACACATACCATATATACCCACTATTGTACTCTGTTATTAGCTATCAAATCCAGTGACATGTAAGCAGTTACCTGAATGTATTGTCCCGGTGTCTACTCACCTATTATGCGAGTGAATATGGCTTTACCTATAGGTAACGTGTACGGTAACATAGGCTGTGTATCATATTGCAAAGTTTAGACGTTGAAATTTATTTTGAGATTGATGGGAGAAGTGCTCAGATATCTCGTCTTTCGTATAGCTTGCTGGCATAATATTTATAGCTTGCCGTTCTCATATCTATCTAGTATGTATTTTACCAAATTGTATTTGGTTTACTGTCATATTATTTGATGTACGTGTCAAACGCACGAAGTGGTGAAACTGTACGATGGCTTGTACATCCAAAGATGGCGGAGATGGCAACTCAATGCTGCATATATTTGATGAATAAACGTATGTAGAATTATTATACTGAATGTATTACATTATCACAGCCAAAATGGCTGTGATAATGTAATAAATTCAGTATAATAAAAATTAATAAATTTATCCTTAAATTGAAAATTTCTCCCTCAAAGTGTACTTTGCTAGATAAGTATACTTTGCAATGTTGGTGAAATAGGCTACTGGATGTGACTGGAGAAATGAAGCTTATGGGATTTATGACCAGTGTAGCTCTAATAGCACACTCCTGGGGGCCGTTTCATTAAACTTCGTAGGACGAAAATGTTCGTAAGTGCAAACTTATGATAGTCTGTAAATTTCACATTAACAATGTTTTCTTGTAAACAATTTATGTATTTAAATTTGGGCCGCGCCATACGAAAACCGGGCTTAATGACAACGTCATGAAAAGCGGTAAACGACTTCGGAAAAACGACGTTTGCAGCGTCGCTGTAAATGTTCACATTTAGCCCTCCCATTTACGTTTACTGGTGTCAGTTAACATTAAGTGTGAATAGAAAACGGAAAATTATAACTTACTGAAACTTTCACTAATATGAGATGCGATGCCTTGCACCTTAGTACACATATTATGACGTCACTGAACGTGAATACATGTTTGACGTTATGGCCATGGTGTCGTGACAAAATATTATAGCAAGGATACTTGCACGAGTTCCTCGCAGCATCAATGACTTAGAAATGCTTCAGGCGCTGTGCATTGTCGCATAACTGTCGTTCTTTGACATTGTCTCTCTTTTTCGTCGGTTATCCTTATGAATTCAAAATGGTAAACGCATAATTTAACTGGCTACATATCAGCGAAGTCCTCGCTTACACTGCACCTTGAATCCTAAATAATCTTAAATATGAACAACCTAGTGTATGCCAACGATATTACCGTCTATTATCTTGGTAAATTGAGACACTTTTGAACAATTCAATCCAGTACTTAGCGAATGATATGCCATTTAATGCCACTCATTTTATCATAAACGGAGGTAGACACTCAACTATATTGTAAGGGACCTGCATTCTGGTTTTTGTCAGGATAATTATCCAGATATCGGGTTTGGTAGCTTTGGTTAAATATTCAACATGTTCTCGTGTTATAGTACATTACAGTTTGCAGTGTTTAAAGATGGGTGGGGTAACCATGGGCGGATTCAGGGGAGGGCGGAACCGGCGCGCGCCCCCACCTAAAATTCGCCGAGTAAAGATTTTTTGCAAGTTACAAGGCACGTTTTTTGCTCCAAAATGCGCCAGAACGCATGAAATGCGATGTAGATTTCAATAAAAAATCCGGGGGGGGGGGGAATGCCCCGGACCCCCCTAGCGCTATCCCGAGCTCCGATAATATAGTCAAAGTATTGCAAAATAGTTACGACGACGCCCCCCCCCCCCCCCTAACCCGAAATCCTAGATCCGCGCCTGGTAACAAGTGACAAAGGGCACATGGCCACAATCCCTGATCCTTATAATATAATGACATATATATCCAGGGTTTGTATTGAATTTGGCAAAACAAATGCATCAAAATCTCTCTAATAGATTCAGAATGAGTGATTTCAATGCAGCTCCTTCATTGTTTGTGTATATGTAATACATAATGCACAAAACACACAGTGAGGTCGGTGGAGATTTCGAAAAGTCTTGAAATTAATTGGAAATTTGATGGTCATAAACTTGCTTTTCGCACGATTTGTAGTATCAAATCATCAGCTTATCACTTGACTGCATAATAATGTATGTCTCAATCAGGCGATGGTAATGCGATCCTCAAGAAAGACACACGGCGACAATTATAAGGTATCACGCTACAAAATTAAATCTCCCGACGTCGTGTTTTGTCGCAAAATTTAAACATTAGTTTCATACTTTGTCTTGGCCTAATGGGAAACACTTGGAAAGGCTACGAGATATCCAAATTTGGTTGACATGCGATAAAAGATGACAAATCTATAGGATTTATCCGGGTATTTTATCAACACCCCTTGTATACACCGTTGATAAAAACGTCGTAATGTCAACGTCATTGATCTAAAACGTCATATAAGTTTTTACCACGCGTCATAAAAATACTTCTAAAATGAAAAATAATTGGGATACATTGATAAATTCAGCGGCATATGGCTTTTAAAAGATGTACAATTCAGAATAGCAAACAAGTAAAAACTGAAAGTTTGTCATTAAGCCCGGTTTTCGCATGGCGCGGCTCATTTATTGAACATAGGCTGCATATGCAACCTATGTTCAATAAATGTAAATCCATCAATTAAACATTCCAGACGATCCTAATTTTGCACTTACGAACATTTTAGTCGTACGAAGTTTGGTGAAACGGCCCCCAGTATACTGATGAGCCGCGTCGTGCGAAAAGGTACCTTATGGCGAAAATGACGTTATCGAGTAAATGACGTCGGAACTTCCATTTAAGCTTTTGACATAGCTGTCGTCGTTGTTGACAGTTGATACTGAAAAACGATATAAGGCGCGGATCCAGGATTTCGGGTTAGGAGGCGGTAACTATTTTACAATACTAGTAATAGTATTGCAAAATAGTCGACCGAGTGGAGATCAGGATAGCGCTAGGGGGGTCCGGGTGCATTCCCCCCTGGACATTTTTTGAAATCTACATCGCATTTCATGCGTTCACGCGCATTTTGGAGCAAAAATATTGACACTTTATGCCAAAATATAAATATACGTTCTCGGGGTTGTTATGAAAATAAATGATCAGAAACGAGTAATGTTCAGTAGCATGTGAACAGGTTGTGTTGGCAGCCCGGTTCGTGAATGGATCCGATAAATGTTTTCTTTTTGTATTTATTTAGTATATCGTTTACCGAGATTGTACATAATTATCTACAGTAGCTATGTGATATTATATGGATAAAATGTTATTTAAAGGTACATGCCCACACAGTAGGTTATACTATAGGGAGACAGCAAGTTTTGTATATTCTGTACATATGATATTTTCTGGAAAAACAAACATTTATTCACCATTACCCCACGTATTTATTGGCAGTATTATGCATTTTATATCAGACTTAAATATGCACACTGATATCAGGGGCGATAACCGTGTTTCTTTAACATGTTAACGGACATTACTATTTAGTCTCTGTATTTATTTTATGATTTGCAATGATCAATCACACTTTACCATATGTCGAAAATATTATTTTAGTTTAATTAAATAATTAAAACATATCATGCCTCATTTGCATATGAAAATAGTCTGATACCACCGCGAGTCACTATCAGTAAAATAAATATTACTAAATGAGTATATCTGTATAGCGGGCACTCGTAATGTTTAGAACTGGTGGAATAGTGACACAATTATACACTTATTTAATTCCTATACAGAACATGTTGTGCCAACTGAGTGGGCATGTACTGCTATAGTGTGAAAGTTGAAAAAGTGCATGTAGTCGTAAAAGTTACATAACGTCTCACTTGCCTTATACGCGTATCTGTGTATGATGTAATTTCATTTATGTTTATCAGATTACATTCAGTGAATACAATTTCGTATTTGGTAAACGCTTACATGTACGGAAGCCCATTAGGGCCACTTTACTTTTTTTTTTATCTTTTCTTGAATTTTCGAGATATTTTCTTTAATTTTCAAGATACTTTCTTGAATTTTCGAGATCTTTTCTTGAATTTTCAAGATGTGTTCTTGAATTTTCAAGTTCTTTTCTTGAATTTTCAAGATCTTTTCTTGAAAATTCAAGAAAAGATCTTGAAGATTCAAGAAAAGAACTTGAAAATTCAATTGAATTTTCAAGTTATTTTCTTGAATTTTCAAGATCTTTTCTTGAAAATTCAAGAAAAGACCTTGAAAATTCAAGAAAAGAACTTGAAAATTCAAGAAAACATCTTGAATAAATGGAAATTAAAGAGAAGTGAAGTTGCCCTAATGGGCTTCCGTATACATGTATCAGTAACGAAGGATTTGTATTACACACAATGTGGTAACCGCCGTAACTCATCAAAACTGTGAGCATGTATCATGTGATAGAGGGAAGATGGAATCTATAAACATTTTATGGAACCGTCTTCTATTAGTTAAAACACGGCTTATACTAACGTACGACCACGTGTTATATTGCTTGTTACAAGCCTGGTGGATGTTTCATTGATGGAATGGCGAACAATGCATATCTTGATCAGACTGTGCGAATGATCTGGATCTACACTGGTAGCAAAATGCATAAGCCCCATTTATCCAGTCGCAGCCATATATACAGAACCGTAAATAAGTATGTTAGTGCCGAGAATGGGAAAAATATCTGGCAAGGCTTAGGAAACGGGATGGGCGAGGCTCTGCCGCCCATTCACGGCACTAACCTACTATTCTATTTATCCCGTCAACAACTACAACTGGCTTTAAAATGCAAACAAATAACCCCAGCCACATATTCATACGCAGTGATTATGTCGTATTTACAGGATGTCAAAAATGTTTCACGACACCGTGTTTCACGGCACATAATGACGAGATAATAACAGCCTTGTTGCAAGTATTTATTTCTCAGAATTTATTTGTAGCCGGATGCACTTATTCCAATGAGCCTTCAATAACACAGTGAACCCTCTCTAAACCGGACACCCTGGGAGGTCCCCCAGGGTGTCTGGCTTAGAGATGTTCCACTGTAAATCAGGCATATGACCATTCTCAGACATACCTATGCCTTTTGCAAACATGAACATGCAGTATTGTCTGAGATGCGTTACCAAGAAACCCATCAACATGAGATCACATTATATTATCTCGGTGTCCGGTTTAGAGAGGTTCCCCTGTAAATGTTAATATGGCTCGCTGTATGCTCATGGCACAGTTGAAGCTTCACAGATCATGTGGTCCATTGTCACAAAACAGTAGCTAAATTTTATATTTGTATTGTATTTCTGATTCCAATTGTGCCTGGTCAAAAATCAGGGATCGGTAAAAAAATGTATATACAAATGTAATACTGAAAAATAACCAGCTTTGCCAATGGCTAGGTTTGTTTTCAAACTATTGCTTCGAATTTAGTGTATACATTATGATTAATTAAAACTATGGAGTAGATCTGCAATGGAAATGTATTTCTAAATGTGGTATAGTATAATCAGTTAGCAACAAAAAATAATTATATTTAATTAGGAGTTAGTATCTCCTAATTAGGATTTAGTAGCTCCTAATTAGGAATTAGTAGCTCCTAATTAGGACTTACTATCTCCTAATTAGGACTTACTATCTGTGTCAATGCTAAAAAATGTTTTATCTCCTACTTACGAGATAATAACTCCTAGTTAGGAGATACTATCTCCTAATTAGGAGTTACTATCTCATAATTAGGACTTTAGGAGATATTAAGTCCCTATTAGGATATAGTATCTCCTAATTAGGAGTTATTATCTCCTAATTAGGAGATACATATATTTTAGCATTGGCAACAGGACGCTTCCATAGGTACGTGATAACGAAAATGCCAAATTATGTCAAACTAAATTATCTCCCCTGTTTATCACAGCTTCTGCTCGCACAATTTTGAGATTTCGAGCAAATAGAATGGTGCGATTGATTAATGTAGGTCATTGACTGTGTTCGAAGCGAACTGAAATACCAGACATTGCCGGCCACATGAGACATCATTTGAGACACAGTGCCTTTAATGACTTGTTGACCGGCGTAGCTCCTGATCTCCCAACTCTCAAGTAGTCCGATATCAACATACACTTCGTCAGATGCGTCGTGAATTACTCAACAATTCAAAAGCGAACTGTGCATATCATTATCAGACTGCACATACAGAGTCACATAATGATCTGGGTTATAGTACAGTTCAACCTCTCTACAACAGGCATCTTTGGGAAGACACAAGACTGGCTGTTCTGAATAGGTGGTTGTGTAGAGGACAAATATCCATTTGGGATATAAAATGGAGACTGTTACAGAGAGAGGTGGGTGTTATAGAGAGGTGGAGGTTGGTCTGTAGTTGTAAATTCAATCGGACGTTTTTATAATGACTGGATACACATTTTGTTCTCCAATGTATGGTATGCTAAGCTGATATGTGGATTACATAATAGTCAACACCTTCTGAAATTCCTACGCCGTAAACTATCAAAATATTGGCTGTATTACCATTGCTCATTTAGATATGGTAAATATTTCACTGGAAAACAGTGCTTGAATTATTAACCATTTCATACATACCGACCGTAAAGCCAACATGTGCAAACCACAGGTTGAAGTAACGGACCGAGGTCTATAAATACATTAAATATGTCTAAAAGCATCAATAAATGAAAAAAATAAGCTAAACAAATAATTTGTTTAGCTTAATTTGTTTTCATTTATTGATGCTTTTAGGCATATTTAATGTATGTATAGACCTTAAATATGCCTAAAAGCATCAATAAATGAAAAAAAAATAAGCTAAATAAATTATTTGTTTAGCTTATTGTTTTTTATTTATTGATGCTTTTAGGCATATTTAATGTATGTATAGAACTCGGTCCGTTACTTCAACCTGTGGTGCAAACACTGTACATCCAGATGAACCGGCTCATCAGGATCTGCAGCATTTGTCAATATTGTTCAATTCTTAAAAGCAATCCTCAGTTTACGGCATAGTCCAAACAAATAGCATGGTCAAGCCAATGTTGCATATTTTATAGGTGGAATTGTTAATCGTGTAAAAAAAAATAACCAAGCACACCACAGGTCGCGAAAATTATCGAATTGGGACCTTCTACATGAACCATGGCGATCTAATTACAGTGGAATCCCTCTAAACCGGACACTCGGTAAAATATGGATGTTTACCGTAGATGTGTTTCGCTGTTATGTATCTCTGATTACAATGACTTTTCATGATTGCAAAACACTAAAATGTGTCATGAAGTGCTCACATGTCTGATTTACAGTGCAACATCTCCAAACCGGACACACTGTGGACCTCCCAGGGTGTCCGATTTGGAGAGGTTCCACTGTATCTTCCCTAAAATATCCAGACTGGCTGATAATACGAGGTTATTGATACATGCAACATTTCCCCACCACACCTCCACTTCCACGCAAGTGAAATATTCGGATATTTGTCTAAATATGCCAATTAACAAATCCCAATTACCCCACCACCTGTTGTCGTACAGTATTTGTATATAAAGGTTTATTTCACCTCTGCGTGTATGTATATTATAGGAATTAAAACCTTTTTGTGGAATTTATTGGGGTATAAACTTGGAAAAGTCGCGGGAATACTGGACGAAGGCCGGAAGGCCTCGTCCAGTATTCCCGCGACTTTTCCAAGTTTATATCCCCGATAAATTCAACAAAAAGGCCATTCATTCCTTATAATTCCAGCATTTGAAATAAATTCATCAAGAAAATGTGTTTATTTTCCTCTTTTTTTAAGAATTATTTTAACTGCGCCTCACGGTTACGGAAAGTAGTTCGGCATGGGAGTTTACTGGGATATACATTTTGGACAGAGACTTGCTACGGGCCAATCAAATGTTAGGGAATTGTGTAAATATTTTTGTGCTGCAATTATATGTGCATGTACAGACTGTATCTCTGCAATAATCACATATGTAGTCACAGGGCGAGAAAGGTGTGTACCGACCCGGGGATCGAACCCGGGACCTCTGATTTACCGTGCCATCACTCTGACAGAGCTAACGGGCACGAATACACACTTCCTCCCCACAGTGAGTTAAGTACCGTAACATGTAGCTACATGTAATTGAATTGTGTAATTAATATGTATGTATGCAACCTCATGTCAGTCGGTGTATGCAATTAAAGCCGTATAAGTGATTGCATGGCGACGTTATTCACCTATTCAGATAAACTTGTGATCCGTTCCCCCTTGTATCTGCTTATTGTTATTTACACTACGAGCTGGTTAACTCTGTTCATATGTGGCTGTGACTGCAGAAATTGGGACTTATGACATATGTGGCCAGTCTAGCTCCGAACGCGTTAGCGCATTCCTACAACCCGATGATGATCAGTAGCCATTTCACGAACGTCCGTTATTAGTCGACTAACGGCCTGAAGTTTAGTCGACTAAATGAGTTTAGCCGGCTAACGGCTGTTCGTGAAATAGGCTTCCGTTCTGCCTATTTGCATGGCTGGTAATTCGTTGATCGAATCGTATGTATGTCAATAGATAGATCAGAGACGTATACAAAATCCTTGGATAGATGAACTTCTAAAAAATACTATTGGTAGTATTGTTTTCATTAGCCTGTGATATGTAATCAATCGAATCCCATTTGCATAGTAAATATGTGAAATACGCGGACCTAGAACCCGGAGCACAGCTCATTCAAAACAGTTACCCTACCTATCTATTTCTATAGACTATACATGCGATGTATAGTATATATAATTTGATGAGTGTGGTAACTTTTTAATGTGCCATTCGCTGGGAGCCAGGTCCGAGTCTTTCACCTGTGGATAGTATAGGCGCTTCTGATAATTTAATAGACATGGAATATGTTTAAACCCATATAATAAGTAATAATACCACCGTGTTACAGATCACGTGACGGGACCGAGATGGCGTGTGCAAAGCGACTGGATGGTGGATGGGGGTGGATGGTGGTTGCCGCCTCGTTTGGGCTGTGGTAAGAGAAACTCATTTCACTCATCATAATTTATGTTCAGTGATGTTACACTTAAAGCTGGGGTCCCACATGCCGAGACAGATAGATTTGTATATTATGTAGATATGACATTTTCTGGCAAAATAGACATTAATTTACCATTACCCCACGTATTGATTGCCATTATTATATAGTTTATATTAGACATAAACTCCACACTGATATCAGGGGCGATAACCGTGTTTCCTTAAAATGTTAACGGAAATTACTATTTATACTCTGTATTTATGTTTTGATGTGCAATGATCATACTTTATAATCTGTCGAACATATTATTGTTTTCAGGTGACGCATTTAATTAGTATAAAGAATTAAAAAACATCATGCCTCATTTGCACATGAAAATAGCCCGATACCACCGCGAATCACTATCAGTAAAATAAATATTACTAAATGAGTATATCTCTATACCGGGTATGGAAGGTGTTCGAACCAATTCCCACCCTTAACTATAAGCCGAATCGAAAATATCTCCATAGCGGGCACAATTATACACTTATTTAATTCCTATAAAGAACAGTGTGTGCCTACTGAGTGAGCATGTACATTTAACACTTTCAACACTACAGCCATATATAGCGGTGTTTGCAAACAGTGTAGATCCAGATGAGCCGGCTCGTAACGAGCCGTCTCATCAGGATCTGCACTTTTTACAAGTATAATTTTTGCAACTATAATTTTCTCACAAGTGAATAACATGTGGCAGTGATGTTGTTGTTGTCGTTGTATAATTGTTGCCAATACTGGCACACGTCTTCTTCAGGGTGGGGGACTCGATGTTTGGTAAGATATAGAGAATACCAGGCTAGTGTATTTTGATATCAAGTTTATCAGGCAAGGCTAGGAAACGCGTAGGAATTCCGAGGCTTGCCGAGAAATTTCTACCGTTTCTGAGCCGAGCCTGATAAACTTGATATCAAAAGACACTAGCCTGGTATTTTATTTATCAGGTAACGTTTTAGGCTCGAAAATGACATTATATGACGTCGTATTCTATGGACAGAACGCGGACTTCTTTAGGTTGCGTCATTACACTGACGTCATTCGGTAACGTCCCGTGACGTCATCCGACCAATGGAACGTCAGTTTTCACTTCGTTGTAACCCGGATGTTTATATCAGGGCAATGCCTGATACAACAATATGTTATCAGTCAGTACGTATTCGGTCAATACAGGACAGGTTACCAGATAAAATCCTTTCTCAGAATCAACAGTTTATGGTACAGTATTTACAATACACACTCGATTAAAACATTCTGAACACCGGCTATTAAAGGTACATGCCCACCCAGTAGGCACAAAATGTTCTTTATATCAGAGACATAATCTGAGACATTGTCTGGCAAAATAAACATTATTTCACCATTACCCCACGTATTGATTGGCATTATTATACATTTTATATCCGACGTCAAATTTCACACTGATATCAGGGGCCATAACCGTGTTTCCTTAAAATGTTAACGGACATTATTATTTATTCTCTGTATTTATTGTTTGATGTGCAATGATCATACTTTATAATCTGTCGAAAATATTATATGTTCAGGTGGCGCATTTAACTAGAAAAAATAATTAAAAATATCATGCCTCATTTGCATATGAAAATAGCCTGATACCACCGCGAGTCACTATCAGTAACATATATATTACTAAATGATTATATCTGTATAGTGGGCACTTGTAATTTTTAGAACTGGTGGAACAGTGACACAATTATACACTTATTTAATTCCTATAAAGAACAGTTTGTGCCTACTGAGTGGGCATGTACCATTAACATGTTAAAATGGTTTAAAATCCTAATTATGATTAGAACCAGATGACCGTCAGAGAAATAAAATTGCCTTGAAACAAAATCGCCTCTAAATGAAATAGTTTTGATCTACATCCCGTCGCATAGTTTGATGTATTGCATATATATAGGCGAGGATTGAACCCACTACATGTACCTCGGATATTTAAGTTCAACACGTTGCTGGAAATGAAGCTGCACGTACGTGTATGGTCAAGCGTTTGGATTGGCAGGCCGGAAATAAAAGTGTGTCTCCTTTTTTATATTGTCTTAAATGTCATAGGAGATGATTCGTAGGCATGTGTGTTGTCAAACCAGGTTATCTTCACAACATTTGGAAATATTGACACAAATAATATTATAACTATTGTACCAGCCAATGCGTTCCGTCTACTTTCAGTTTCCTTCATTACGGTATCCAGTATTTGTATACACGTTCCGTCTACTTTAAGTTTCTTGTGATATGGTATCCGGTATTTGTGTAGACGTTCCGTCTACATTCAGTTTTCTTTGTGATTGTATCCGTTATTTGTATACACGTTCCGTTTACTTTCAGTTTCCTTTGTCATAGTATCCGGTATTTGTATACACGTTCCGTCTACTTTCAGTTTCATTTGTGATAGTATCCGGTATTTGTATACACTTTCCGTCTGCTTTCAGTTTCCTGTGATATGGTATCCGGTATTTGTATACACGTTCCGTCTACTTTCAGTTTCTTGTGATATGGTATCCGGTATTTGTGTAGACGTTCCGTCTACATTCAGTGTTCTTTGTGATTTTATCCGTTAGTTGTATAAACGTTCCGTTTACTTTCAGTTTCCTGTGATATGGTATCCGGTATTTGTTTACACGTTCCGTCTACTTTCAGTTTCTTGTGATATGGTATCCGTTATTTGTGTAGACGTTCCGTCTACATTCAGATTTCTTTGTGATCGTATCCGTTATTTGTATACACGTTCCGTCTACTTTCAGTTTACTTTGTGATAGTATCCGGTATTTGTATACACGTTCCGTCTACTTTCACTTTCTTGTGATATGGTATCCGGTATTTGTATACACGTTCCGACTACTTTCAGTTTCCTTTGTGATAGTATCCGGTATTTGTATGCACGTTCCGTCTGCTTTCAGTTTCCTGTGATATGGTATCCGGTATTTGTATACACGTTCCGTCTACTTTCAGTTTCTTGTGATATGGTATCCGGTATTTGTGTAGACGTTCCGTCTACATTCAGTTTTCTTTGTGATAGTATCCGGTATTTGTATACACGTTCCGTCTGCTTTCAGTTTCCTGTGATATGGTATCCGGTATTTGTATACACGTTCCGTCTACTTTCAGTTTCTTGTGATATGGTATCCGGTATTTGTGTAGACGTTCCATCGACATTCAGTTTTCTTTGTGATCGTATCCGTTATTTGTATACACGTTCCGTCTACTTTCAGTTTCTTGTGATATGGTATCCGGTATTTGTATACACGTTCCGTCTACTTTCAGTTTTTCCTTGTGATATGGTACCGGTATTTGTATACAGTTCCGTCTACTTTCAGTTTCCTTGTGATGGTATCCGTATTTGTATTCAGTTCGTCTACTTTCAGTTTCCTTGTGATATGGTATCCCGGTTATTTATTTTGTATACCTCGCCTCCGACTACTTTCAGTCCGTTTAGTATATGTATCCGGTATTTGTATACACGATCCGGACTACTTTCCATTTCTTTGTAATAGCCGGTTATTTGTATACACGTTTCGTTGTCCAGTCTTGATATTGTATCCGTATTTGTATACACGTTCCTCTACCTTTCCAGTTGTCATTTTTGTTTGATATGGTATCCGGTATTTGTGTGGACGTTCCATCTACATTCAGTTTTATTTGTGATCGTATCCTTTATTTGTATACACGTTCCGTCTACTTTCAGTTTCCTTTGTGATAGTATCCGGTATTTGTATACACGTTCCGTCTACTTTCAGTTTCTTGTGATATGGTATCCGGTATTTGTATACACGTTCCGTCTACTTTCAGTTTCCTTTGTGATAGTATCCGGTATTTGTATACACGTTCCGTCTACTTTCAGTTTCCTGTGATATGGTATCCGGTATTTGTTTACACGTTCCGTCTACTTACAGTTTCTTGTGATATGGTATCCGGTATTTGTGTAGACGTTCCGTCTACATTCAGTTTTCTTTGTGATCGTATCCGTTATTTGTATACACGTTCCGTCTACTTTCAGTTTCCTTTGTGATAGTATCCGGTATTTGTATACACGTTCCGTCTACTTTCAGTTTCCTTTGTGATAGTATCCGGTATTTGTATACACGTTCCGTCTACTTTCAGTTTCCTGTGATATGGTATCCGGTATTTGTATACACGTTCCGTCTACTTTCAGTTTCCTTTGTGATAGTATCCGTTATTTGTATACACGTTACGTCTACTTTCAATTCCCTGTGATATGGTATCCGATATTTGTATACACGTTCTGTCTACTTTCAGGTTCATTTGTGATTAATGTTCCGTCTACTTTCAGTTTCCTGTGATATGGTATCCGGTATTCGTATACACGTTCCGGCTACTCTCAGTTTCCTGTAATATGGTATCTGATTGTTGTATACAAGTTCCGTCTACTTTCAGTTTCCTTGGTGATCCGGTATTTGTGTTTATTTATATAAGTTCCGTCTACTTAAAATTTCCTGTGAGACGGATCCTGTATTTGTATACACGTTCCGTCTACTTTCCGTTTCCTTTGTGATAGTATCCAATAGTTGGATACACGTTCCGTCTACTTTCCGTTTCCTTTTTTGATGGCATCCAGTATCCGTATACACGTTTCGTCTACTTTCAGTTTCCTTTGTGATGGTATCCGGTATTCGTACGGTCTTATGTACGTGGAATTTCTACGGGAATTCCAGCGCGGAAAAGGCGAGACTTCGTGGGTTGGCAGCATCATGTTCGGCACATACAACCTGTCAGGTATCGCTACTGTAACACTAATTACAACCGGCCGGACATTATATATTTCGTTAATAGTGTTTAACGATCTGTCAACAGCTAAGGTCATTTTTATCCGAACTATTAGCTCGGATTTAGTAACTATATGAAAATTCTCAGTCATTTCAGATATGCTAATGAGTTAAGTGGCGGTCGCAGTGTCACTGTTTGCGGGTTTAACTTTAGAAAAACACGCGGTACTACGCCTTAAAAAAGTAGTTCAACAACAATAAAACAGCGAGCTATCTCACCGTTTCAGCGTAATACATGTGTTGTTTGCTTTTTTGTGCTATATGTGTGTTATTGAAAAAGTTTTTGTATACTTTATAAACTATTAACTGTTCTGTATTAATATGAGTTCTTTGTTATGTATGTTGATATTTTGCGCAATGATATAGTAGGGGGCGGGATTTCCCTGTGACGTTTTTCTTGAATGACCAATCAGATTAAAGCTTACGTTCTGAACTTTACATAGGTCAATGGCTCGATAAAATCCGACATTGGACAGCGAAATGATGATGATTTAAAACAGAAACATTGTTTTTTGACAGTTACATACTGTTTTAATCATCTTGAGCCAACGATATTATTAATCGGTGTCCATTTTACTTAACAAATCAACTAATCTATAATTAATTTAGTAAAACAGTTCGCGCGGAAATCCAAACTTTCCAAAGAGGTGCTAGCCTCGTGTGTGTTAGCGCATACGCTGCCGACAGTCTTGCGACTTCACGTTACACAGCATATACAGTACGATACACTTCACAAAGGAAACGTTGTCTCGAGTTTGAATAAGGATAATAATTATCTCTAGATTATTTGTATTATGAATTAAAAAAAGTATATTTAAATAATTAGATATTAATTTAAATAAATATTTCGGCATCATTTACCTGTTTACTCAATAAATTAAAATTGAATGTGTTGTTGAAATGAAAGTGAAAGTAGAACGTTTTTGTTATATCCTCCGGGTTACAAATAGGATTCCTATTTGAATTGGAAAATGATATGAATTTTAAATTTAGGAGACTGTGTCAGGAGAAAATGGACTGATGACATATGTCACTAGTCTAGTTCCTGAGCTATGACTGTGACAGGAACAAAGGGACTGATGACATATGTCACCTGTCTTGTTCCATGCATGGCTGCTCGCTCTTGTTTGTAATTGTTGTAAAATATATCAAGTTTAAACTGCGTATACAAAACTATAGATATACCCCCCCCCCCACACACACACACCCCCCCCCCCCCCCCGGCATACAAAGTATGTCGAGGGGTATATAGTTTTCGTAATTCCGTCCGTCCACGTTAAAGAGTTTGGGTACCCATTATCCCTGTGACGGAAAGTCGGATGGACCTCAAACTTCATATACTTCCTTATCATCAACCATATTTTTTCATTCCATACCACACTCATGCGGCCTTCATTTCCAAGGTCAATGTCAAATTACTTTTGCATCCGTACGATTTGCCTTAAAGTTTTCTGCAACCGTAAGGCAGATTGACTTCAAACTTCATATACTTCCTTATCATCATCCATATGTTCATTCCATACATGTACCACACCCATGTGGCCTTCATGTCCAAGGTCAAGGTGAAATTACTTTGAACAATCATGTTTGTCAAGATAAATATTGTTTTTGCAGCATTGATAATGTATACTGATTTGATGAATATATTGATTGTAAATGGAGTATATATGATTTTTTGTGTGAAATATTAAAATGGTTGCCATGACAACCAATATTATTAAACGGTCACATGTTAAGTGTATTGCAAGATGGTAACAGTACTCGGGTGTATTGCATTGAATTTCAAATAGTAAACACCTTTTCAACAAATACTATTGTTGTGTTTTCCAATATTGGTTACCATGGTTACTATGGTAATGCATATATATTTCAGAACTAGTGTATAATAACTTCTGACAAAGCAATATATCCTGTGAGTATATATAGTCGGGAAATTATTGAGCAAGTGAAACTTGTATGTAGCTGACCATTTTAATAGTTGCTGTCTCAACTACTGACAAGCCGCAATACATCTATTCCGCAAAGTTCCGCATCCCTCCTGGTGCCAATTCTTAAGACTACAATGTACTTTCCAATAAATTAATTCTTAGTATATGTGTCCTCCACAAGCACGTACTGCGAAGGATTTCAGGACTTTCTGTCCTTTGATTGGTCAGGTTAGCCGGGTCGAATCCCGTAGTTCACCTTACATTTGTAGTACAGTGGAACCTCTATAAACCGGACACACTGGGAGGTCCCCAGGGTGTCCGGTTTAGAGAGGTTCTACTGTAATTAATCACTCGATGACCAAGTTTTGTCATGTTCTGCTATGAACAGACAGTTTGTTTGTTAGAGGGGTTCCACTGTAATTGAAATACAATGATGTGTCACCAGTGTTTAGTATCAAGTTTTTGATAGGATATTGTGTTTATCCATTTATCTAGTATCCATCAGTTAATTATGTCGTATTGACGGGATGAATTTGTAATTAATACGACATATACGGTGTAGTAAGACTACAAACTATTACCGTATCACTTTATGTGGATGTCAATAATATGCCACCTTATTGTTTGCCCTAATTTCCCGACCAATGAAAGCAGAGCATTTCGTCTTCATTAGTCGCATATTGCGACGCTTTCGCAAATATCTATTAAATTAATCATTAAATGTTGCAATAACTCTAGCGCTCGCTGCGAAATTAATGTATTCAAAAATTCAATATGTGAACTATATTGTATACTAATTGAACAGCATTTAAATCCAAGAGGCCTACCATTAATCAATGTGTGCATTTCTTCCTTACAGGGCCCATCGCGAGCATTGTGATTGGTCGGTATGGCTGCCGGTTTGCCACGATACTGGGATGCACGTTAACGTTCACGTCCTACATAATCAGCATGTTTGCAACAAGTCTAGTCTACCTGTACTTTAGTTATGGCATACTGGGAGGTAAGCTGTCCACTAGACACTATAATTATAGTTCGATAACCTACTTCCCTTAAACATGTATTTAATCTAAATTGACGAGCTCTTCAACGGATGAAGTATAAATGACATAGATATTCACTTCCGGTAAGTAAATATGGCAACGACTTATATGTTCATGATCAGGGCAATACTTATTAGATACATTTCAGCAGCATTTTATTGTTTTGTTTGTTTATTTATTTGTTGGAGTTTAACGGCCTATCAGCAGCTAAGGTAATTTAAGGCCGGGTCAATGGGTTTAGTATTAAATCCCATATATTACCTGTACAAGTACATGTTTAAGTACATATACAAATGGGGGGGGGGAATTCCCAAAATCAGAACTGAATATTTACAATAAAAAGAACTATATATTCAGCCCTGAAATCAGAATAATCCTGATCTGATGACAGGTCCTCGGCACACCAGAATCATTTGGCCCCCTCCCAAAAGTAGTAGGATCAGTAAGTCTTTCTACTTTTATAGTGTTGATTGTTTTGAGTATACACTATCTGCATGTTTAGCCATTTAGTTTTCAAACGAGGGAACCGAGGGCCGCGGTGGCATTACATGTCGGAGCATCGTTAACCATTCGATATATAGAATACAACATAATTATTCCGTTGGCTTTTATGGATGTGTGAATTTAGCACCGAGACACATCACAAGTCAGCATTCAAATCGAATGGAGTTGAATGTATTTGTGTTGCCATATTGAATTAAGAGCTCGTTACTTCCAATGTGCAGTCGGCTCTCAAACTGGTATTTTAGATTCGATATGAATATAAAGCTGTGTACCTCCCATGTACATCTGGCTCTGTAATTGATATTCAAACTTGTAGTTACCCAGCCTCCAAGACTTAGTTTGAATGTCAATTGCAGAACACGAGGTGTGTATTCGAAATACATTGTATACCCAAATCTATATTCAGATTGGACCGAAAATACAAGTTTTAATGTCGCTTGTATGCTAGGTGTGTATGCAAAATACCCAGCTCTAAATACAGATGGCACCGAGTTTGCATTTCGATTGAAAAGCCGGCTGAACATTGGAAATACTCAGCTCGTCATAAAATGTTACTACATAATTGAAATAATCAGCTCTAAATTCAACTCAATATTCAACTTGAATGTTGATTTGCGATCTGTGTAAATTCACACAGCCGTCTGAACATCCGTCATTTTGTTTCAGGGTTCGGGTTTGTCCTAATGATGTTGCCATTTAACATTATAATTGTTGAGTACTTTGAGAAGAAGAGGTCCTTGGCCATGGGAATCGCTATGTGCGGAACAGGTACATTCCATGTTCATGTATTACGGTAACATGGCCTAAACCGGACACCATCGATTATGTTGTTATTCATGCATATGAGCAGTCTAAGAAAATCGGTATTTTTAGAATCATGAACAGACATCATCACAGATAAATTACCGAGAAAGCCTTCACATCAATATATAAATGCTCATTCATCACCATTATCATTGCAGGACAATGTGTCCTAATATATGATACACATATTGTAAGCCTGTGTACTTATCACGGGAAATGTCACAGGGCGAGAAAAATGTGCACCGGCCCGGGGCTCGAACCTGGGACCTCTGGCTTACCGTACCATCGCTCTAACAGACTGAGCTAGCCGGGCACGAATGCACACTTCCTCCCCACAGTGAGTTACGTACCATGACATATTGTTATCAAGTTTATCATGTGAGGCTAGGAAATATGTATGAATGTTTGCCAAGAAATGAATACCGTTTCCTAGCCGAGCCTGATATAGTTGATATCGAAAAACTAATTCTCGTATCAGATAACATTTTACCATTTTCACTGCACATCTAGATCCAAGAGGTTTTTATTGGAAGCATTAACCCTTGCAACACCGCAGGCCTATATGGTGGTATTGATAAATAGTGTAGATCCATATGAGCCGGCTTGTGACGACCGTCTCATCAGGATCTGCACTTTTTGCAAGTAATTTTCACATTTTTGAGAACAAAAACACCCCCTTTTCCTAAATGGACTAGTCTGAAAATGATTTTGTGACGGTTGAATTGGTAGGGAAATTAACATATAAAAAACATTTCAGTTACTTCGGGGTGACAGGGTTAAGACTTACTTTGCCAGCGACTAAATAACGTATAAATAAAATGTATTTATGAAAATAACAAGGGAACTGATTAATTGACTTTGCTGTATCTGTACAAATGTATTTGCAATATATTCTGGGCACGTGTTTCAGGTGTGGGTACCATTGTGTTCAACCCTTTATCAAAGGTATTAATCGACCAATACCAGTGGCGAGCGACGCTGCTGATCGAGGCCGGCATGTTGTTGAACGGTATTGTATGTGGCTGGGCCATGCAACCATTGCATTCAAAAGACGCCACACCTATAGCATCACCTGCCACCCACAGGACTCAGTCAGAAACTATGTCTATAGTACTTAATGCTCAGGAAGAAAAGCATTCCAAATCATTGCTCAATTCGACAGAGAATGCGTCAAACCATGAATGGGAGAATAAACCAATGCTCAATGCAGTAGATGATGTATCAGACCCTGATAGAGTAACCGATACAACATTTATGCCCAATGGAGACGCAATACCGAATCATAAAGGCCAGGAAAATGCAATACAAAATATGGAAGAATTTAAACAACCAGGTGAACCATTATTGACTCACAGCAACTCGTGTAAAATCAACTCGAAGACATTTAAGGACACACTCCTGGGAATTTACCACTTTGAGCTGCTGATGGATGGAGCATTCTTGGTATTCATGATATCTGTGATATTCATCGGCTTGGCGTTCATGGTACCATTCACATACCTGCCGGACTTGGCCATATCGTTGGGGTTCACGAGAGGGGACGCCGCATTGATACTCGCAGCCATAGGTGAGAACAAGAATACAGAAACAAACAGAACATTTGAGACATGCCATCTGATGTTGTACCTAAGAAGATGTGCAACGCGATTTTTCATGAAAAATATTTACTGAAGTTGATATTTTCCGTAAATGACATCGAAAGTTTATGAAATTTTCATAGCGAATCCACAATTTTCAGGATTTACAGAAAATATAAAAAATATTTTTCATGTGATGTCAAACATCTTCTTGGGTACAAAATGACTTGTCAGATTTGGAATAACAAAAAGGGCTTAGGACATGGGGGATCAATGTAGATCCTGATCACCATGTTGGCGTCTGGCCAAGAAAAGGGACCTTATGGTATGTCCAATAATTTTAGATCCTGATCATCTTCCAGTCACGTAATAGATTGGAATAAAACAGTTTTTGCTGACAATAAGGTTACTTCAGTGATTGAATGGCGAACAATGTATGCCTTGATCAGGCTGCGAAGAAGCGCATACTGGTGTGGTGCTATTGTGGTCACAAATGTCATAAGCAGTGCTCCAGATAAGGAATTAGTAATTGAGTATTGTCACTCCATCATTTCTGAAGCAATTGGGTATTTCAAAATTGTAATTGGGTAAAATAAAATCACACTTAGTCTATTGTTTACACATCAACAGACAGCAATTATTGAATAGTTTGTTTCGAAATGAAAACATGTCTTGGCATTTCATTAGAATTGTCTCCAAGGAGACAATTCTAATGAAATACCAAGATTTGTTTTCTAGGAAAATATGCAAAATATGCTATATGTGTGGTATGTTTATTGTTTTCCGCAGCATGATAAAGATACCACACATTTTTTATTGCTTTTTGATACTCACTACTTCCGATTTCAATTTGGCTTTTGGCAATTTTAACTGGGTATTTAAGCAAATACGCAGCTTATCTGGAGCTCTGGTCATAAGGTTCATTTTCTCAGATGGAGGCCATGTATACCTAGTCAAGTCAAATGACTGACAATGTGTATGCTGATTTTTGTCGAGCCCGCTTGCGGAAAGCGAGACAAGTGATCACAGTCACATGACGCCCAGGTGTCCGTGCGTCCGAAATCTGCGTTAAAGTTTTTAAATACCTTATATCTCTGCAGTCCTAAGTCACACTTACTTGAAACTGTATATGCTTATTAGTCATCATCCATATATTCATGCTGTATTCCACTCATGCGGCCCCTGTGCCCAAGGTCAAATGACTTAGAAGTTTGCGTTAATTTTTTGTCAAAATGTGCATTAAAGTTTTCAGATACCTACTATCTCTATAACCGCGAGTTGGATTTGCTTGAAACTTTGCATGCTTATCGGTCATCATCCATGTATTCATTATGTGTCCCACTCATGCGGCCCATGTGCCCCTAGGTCAAGGTCAAATGACTTAGAATTTTGCGTTAAAGTTTCTGTCAAAATTTCGTTAATGTTTTCACATACCTACCATCTTTGTAACCGTAAGTCAAGATTTGTTTAAAACTTTGTATGCTTATTGGGCATCATCCATATATTCATTCTGTGTCCCACGCTTGCGGTTCATGTGCCCCAAGGTCAAGGCCAAATGACTTACAAGTTTGCGGTATTATAAAATCTGCGTTAACGTTTTTACATACCTTATATCTCCACAAGTGTTACTCTAATTTACTTCCAACTTCCAATACTTCCTTTTCATCATCCATATTTTCATTCCATAGCCTGCCCATGTGGTCCACATGCCCAATGACTTTGAAATTTGTGCTAAAGTTTTTACATACGTTATATATCTCCACAACACTTACTCCAATTTACTTCCAACATCCAATACTTCTTACATGTATTCACCATCCATATTTTCATTCTATAGCCCACCAATGCTGGCCCACATGCCCAAGATCAAGGTCAAATAACTTTTAACATTTGCGTTAAAGCTTTTACATACCTTATATCTCCACAACCCTTAATTCAAACTTCAAATAAATACAATCCGAGACCATCAAATGCCTCGGTGGGCTCGACATGCGGTGGGCTCGGCTCGACATGCGGTGGGCTCGACATGCGGTGGGCTCGGCTCGACATGCGGTGGGCTCGACATGCGGGCCGCGGCCATCTGGTTATTATTAATGACCACGTATCCCTTGATATTGGTTCTCCATAAATTGTGACTGTGACTGGAGAAATGGGGCGTATGCGATTTGTGACCAGTGTAGTACCTGATCTATGCTGGTTAGAAGCATGACGGACATTTCATTGATAGAATGGCATATTCTGATAGAGACCGTTCGAATGGTGGTCGGGACATACACTTCTAAGCAAATATGAAGTAAATATTTAGGATTTTCCACAAACAAAATGGTGTATCCTCGGCATGAAATGGGCTAGTCATGACCCTTTTCATGTTTGCATGTACATGCATATATCTATTTCAGGTGTTACCAACACGATATTCCGTATTCCGGCCGGAGTGATCGGTGACCGGAAGTGGTTAAGCCGCTGGCACATGTATGTAGCCAGTATACTACTGACGGGCATCTCCATAGCTTGTATGCCACTGTTTGCCAACTACTACATACTCATGACCAGCTCTGTGATATTTGGACTCTCCACAGGTAATATTTGTTCAGTTAAATTGCTATCAGGGCCCGGTTGCTCAAAACCTCTGTTAGCTTAACAGACTGTTAAATCCTTATTAATGGTCTGTCAACAGCTATTGTCATGTTAGGCCTGGTTAATTTGAATCCCATATTTCATCTGCTGTGACGGTGGGGGTGAATCCCAAAATCAGAACTGAATATTTACAGAACAAAATATATTCAGCTCTGAAATTAGAATAACAGGAGCTGATGCCAGGTCCTCGTCACACCAGAGGCACTCAGCCTCCCTAAATGTAATACGATTTGTACTAATCTTACCACTTTTATAAGGGGTAACCGAATTCACCCATCAAGTAGCAAGAGAGCCAAAAATGTACCCGAGGGCCAAACAGGGATATCGGGATTACGGTAATGAAGAATTTACCCTCCGCATGTTCCCAACCAACCGCCCGCTAGGCAGTTTATAAAGGTTCAACTGCAATTCAAGCATATTATAATCATCGTACAAATATTTTCACATACACATTTCAGTGAAATGAACCTACATTAACCCTTCCAACACTACATATCTCTTAGCAATGTTTGCAAACAGTGTAGATCCAGATGAGCCGGCTCGTATTGAGCCGTCTCATCAGGATCTGCACCTTTTGCAAGTAATTTTCATATTTTTCAGAAGAAAAAAACAACACCCTTTCTCATAAATGGCTTAGTCCGAAAATAATTGTGTAACTATTGGATTGGTCCTTAAATTAACATAACACAGTGCATTCCAATTATTTAGGGTTGAAAGGGTTAAGCACGTTTAATATTTCAGGGGTTTTTGTGGTGTTGTTTCCTCTGGTGATTGCGGATGTATTCGGACAAGACATGCTGGCGGACTCGTTTGGTCTGATCTTGTTTGGAAGTGGAATATCTGTCCTTGTTGGTCCGCCATTGTCAGGTATGTATAGCACAGTAGCCGATTTCACCATCATTGCAAAGTATACTTTTCTAGCAAAGTATATTTTGAGGGAGTACCGGTAATCATTTATTTTTCCGGAAATGCATTATTTCAAAAAATCTAACAACTGCATATATTTGATGATTAAAAGTATGCAGAATTATTATACTGAATTTATTACATTACCACAGCCAAAATGGCTGTGATAATGTAATAAATTCAGTGTAATAAAAATTAATAAATTTATCATAAAATTTAAAATTTCTCCCTCAAAGTATACTTTGCAATGTTGATGAAATAGGCTACTGATCAATAACCGGTAGTAGGGATAGTACAATGTTTACAATTCAGAAAAATATACCTACTGTCTGTTTCACGAAAGCTGCCCAAATATTGCGGCCATATAAACAATTCAAAAACAATATTTGTTTCGATAATATTAAATTAAAGGAAAATTTAAGAATGAGCTTTCTTTTTATTTTGTGAAATTTGGTCAAATATTGATTTTATTGCTACAACAAAATTTCCCCATGTTAAATCCCCATAGACATCTTCACAGAGATTTAGAATTTCAGTAATCCTGGACCGATTTTCAAAATTTAACTTCTGTTTTCTTAGATCATTTCCAAGCTATCTAGCTAGGTTTCGGAGTCAATTTCCAAAATGTTTCATTTCTTGACTGCTTGACTGCCCCCACACTCCTCCACCTCTTCCCCCCCCCCCCACCCATGTTAAATTCCCAAAGAGAAATAAATTTTTCGTAATAAAATCAATATTTGACCAAATTTCACGAAATAAAAAGAAGGCTCATTATTAAATTTTGATAAAATTTAACATAATCAAAAAAAAAATAGTTGTTGCATTGTCTATATAGCCGTAAAATTTGGGCAGCTTTCGTGAAACAGACAGTAACTCTAAAAACTCAAAGAAAACGTCACTAAATGTCATTTATAAGAAAACGTCACTAAATGCCATTTATATAAGTCAGAAAATATATCTAGCTCTGAAAATAAAACATCACAAAAGGCCATTTATATAAATGGCCTTTTAATAGTGGCGTTTTCTTTTTGGTTTTCAGAGCTAGGTATATTTTTCTGACTTTTTGCTCGTTTCTACACATAAAAGGCGTTAAGTGCAATTTTTTTTGTTTTCACAGCTAGGTGTATTTTTTCTGACTTTTTGCTTCTTCCGAAACATAAACATAAATAGTTGAATAGTACACATTATACCATGCCTACTGTAGGTTATTGATCTGTGGTATGTAGTACGGTATGGTTAATTTGTTTATTGGTATTTAATGGCCTATCAACAGCTAAGGTCATGTAAGGCCGGGCAAACGGTTTTGATCCCGTATTTAACCAGCTGCATTGGGGGGAAAATCCCAAAATCAGAATGGAATATTTACAATGAGAACAAATATATTCAGCCCTGAAATTAGAATAACCTGACCTGGTTGCAGGTCCATACCACACCGAAGTCACTTGGCCCCTTCCCCTAACATAGGATTACGAATAATCGTAATACTCACATAAGGGGTATAACCAGATTCACCTGTCACATACAAAATGCCAAAGATGTTTGTGAGGGCCAAACCAGGTCTCCAGTGGAAATTCCGGTAACGATGAACCCCGATCGTTAAATTACCAATCTCATACTCCCACATGCCACTCACTGGACCAGGTCAGACTGCCGGATACCAAATAAAAAGAAGTGCAATATCTCACGAAAAAATATTTACTAAATTTAAAATATTTTTACATAAATAACATTTTTTCCATAAATAACGTCGAAAGATGCCGAAATGTTCACAGCAAATTGTATTGTTGTAATTATATTCTGCATTTGCTCTGAAACTGTTGACGTCTTACAGAAAATATCAATTTCTGTAAATATTTTTCATGAAAAATCACACATCTTCTTTAAATAGGTACAAAATCACATGGCTCATCTCATATGCAACTTTAAAAAGTCTTCATAACATTCAGAGCAAATACAGAAAAAGTGCACACTAGGTTAAAGACTTTAAGGTCATTTAGGATAAGTTTAATCATCTATCTACCACCATTACAAGGTTTTATTAATATTTTGTACAGCTTTCTTTCAACAAATAAATAGGCCGCTGGCTGCGTTTGTCGTCTGCCGTTTCTCATTTTATTTTTTAACAAAAAAATGCTGCCAAAACAATGTTTTCATCGCGAAATATCGAAAATAAAAAGCAGATAAAACAAGAGTGCCGAAGGTCACAATATATGCCCGTCGAGGCAAGGCCAGTCAACAAGGGGAGATAACTCAATACTAATAGGCTTCTTCATCTTGCCGTGATAAACATGTATACCGAATTTGGTTATGATCGGTCAAGTAGAACTCGAGTTATTGCGTGGACAAGGATACAGTGCGAAAATTAAAAATGGCCGCCAAGGGGAGATAAGTCATCGGAAAAATTTTAAAATCAATAGGCTTCTTCGTCTTGCCATGATAAACAAGTATACTGAATTTGGTTACAAGCGAAAAATAAAAATGGCCGCAAAGGGTAGACGTCATGGGAAATTTTTGAAAATCAATAGTCTTCTTCGGCTTGTCGTGATAAACATGTATACCAAATTTAGTTACAATCCGTCAAGTAGAACTCTAGTTATTGCGTGGACAAGCTGTGCCCGCCCGTACAAGATGAATAAATAATGTCCCGTTTTTTCAAACGGGCGTATAAAAATTAATTTCACATTTTAAGGGTTAAACCTCTTTCCAGGCTGGGTGTTTGATGAGACGGGGAACTACTTCTTTTCGTTCATCATTGCCGGAGCCGAATTCTTCATGGGAGGTGTCGTACTGTTTCTGGTACCATGCCTCAAACGTGAACCACAAGCGTCAACCAGCAAGCCGGGAACCATTGCTTGATCAGCGTTTCTTAATTCCAACAAGAAAATATGGCCTGTCAGCAGACAAATGCCCCCCAGGGAAATGCCCCCCAGGGGCAGATTGGAGAAACTCTGACAAACTTCTTAATTAAAGTTGCTAAGAGTTTAACCCTTTCACCCCTAAGTAACTGGAATGGATTAGGATATATTAATTTTGCAACCAATCAAATCGTCACCAAATGATTTTCTGACTAGTCCATTTATGAAAAGGGGGGTGTTTTTTCATCTCAAAAATATGAAAATTACTTGCAACAAGAGTGCCGAATGTCACAATATACGCCCGTCAAGGCAAAGCCAGTCAACAAGGGGAGATAACTCATCTTGATAAACATGTAAACCAAATTTGGTTACAAATAGAAGTAGAATACAAATTTAAATAGAATACAAATTTGGTTACAAGTAGAACTCGACTTATTGCGTGGACAAGGATACAGAGTGCAAAAATTACAAATGGCTGCCAAGGGGAGACAAGTATCGGAATTTTTAAAAAAATCAATAGGCTTCTTAGTCTTGCCATGATAAACATGTATGCCGAATTTGGTTTCGATTGGTGAAGCAGAACTAGTTAATGCGTGGACAAGGATACAGAGTGCAAAAATTAAAAATGGCCACCAAGAGGAGATAAGTCATTGGAAATTTTTGAAAATCAATAGGCTTCTTCGTCTTGCCGTGATGAACATGTTTACCAAATTTGGTTACGAGCGATGAAGTAGAACTTGAGTTATTGCGTGGACAAGGATACAGTGCGAAAAATAAATGGCCGCCAAGGGGAGATAAGTCATCGGAAATCAATAGGCTTCTTCGGCTTGCCGTGATAAACATGTATACCAAATTTGATTACAATCCGTCAAGTAGAACTCTAGTTATTGCGTGGACAAGCTGTGCCCGCCAGCCCATACAAGATGAATACATAATACGTCCCGTTTTTTCAAACTGGCGTATAAAAAGTGCAGATCCTGAGCACTGTTTGCCAATACCACTATACAGGCCTGTGATGTTGAGAGGGTTAAGCAAAGTTTTGAAGATTAAACTATCAAGGTCATACTTGGGGTGGCATGGATGTATAGCAATTGTACACATACATAATACAAAGTAATCCTTCAAGGGATAGAAAAGTTATGAGAGATTGGAGAAACTTCGGCCAATTTTTTAACCAGAGCCACAGGCAGACATACAGATACATGTACAATCAAAACACTATGTGCCTTCAGAATCTACCGAGACTGGGGGACACAAAGATATTTCACAGGCCTGGAAAAATTTGGGATAAAACTACTAGAAAAGATCCATGAAATGATAACCACCAAACACGACCACTAGAACAGGGGCCCGTTTCACTAAACTTTGTACAACTAAAATGTTTGTAAGTGCAAATTTATGATCGTCTGTAAATTTCAATTGATGGATTTACATTCTTTGAACATAGGCTGCAAATGCAACATATGCTCAATAAATGTAAATCCAATAATTGTTTACAAGAAATATTGTTAATGTGAAATTTACAGACTATCATAATTTTGCACTTACGAACATTTTAGTTGTACAGCTGTTCATTTATGTCATCGACTATAACAGAAGTGCCAGTCCATGATATAAATATCTCCTACCACAGACTTTTAAAAGCGAAAGTCAATGAAAATGGAACTAAATGTACAATGCATGAAAATCAATCTGCTCATACACTGGTCACAATCACAAACATTCATGTTTTCAATGTTAAGTCTATACGAAAATCCGGCCTTTGTAGCTTTGGCTTCTTTCTTGTCAATTTGTGTATCAGTTTGTGTGATCTGGTGATGGGAGAGAAAATGTTTTAAAACCGTTAATGTGTGAATGAATATTGGTAATTTTAATCCTTGTGGTAGTTTATGTGTACACTTGTTTTATCCACAGATGGCATTACGTGTGTGTAGAATTTGTGTGTGTGTGTTTCAAGACGACATAAAATCAATGTTGGTGTTCAGTCGACACATGTGAATCCCGACAAAAATGTGTATGGGTATTGTGTTTTTGAAAAGTGCAGTTCAGGTCAAGTCTCAGCATCAAGTCTGATGTTTGGTTGTTTGTTGGGGTTTAACGTCCTATCAACAGCTACGGTCATTGAAGGCCGGGTCAATAGGTTTAATACTAAATCCCATATATTACCTGTACAAGTACATGTACATGTTCTGTAGCCGATTTCACCAACATTGCAAAGTATACTTTTCTAGCAAAGTATACTTTGAGGGAGTAATCATTTATTTTTACTTAAATGCATTATTTCATATAGAACTAACGACTGCATATATTTGATGATTAAGAGTATGCAGAATTATTATACTGAATTTATTACATTATCACAGCCAAAATGGCTGTGATAATGTAATAAATTCAGTATAATAAAAATTAATAAATTTATCCTAAAATTGAAAATTTCTCCCTCAAAGTATACTTTGCAATGTTGGTGAAATAGGCTACTGATGAGTCTAGTGTGTGGCATAACTGATTCTTCAAGCAACTTCGAAGTTGTGTTGAAGAAATATTCACGTCACAAACGAGAGACATATTATCCCCCCCCCCGACACTAGAGCCTCGCCCATCCCGTTTCCTGAGCCTTGCCAGATATGTTTACCCATTCACGGTACTAACCTACAATTGATGGATTTACATTTATTGAGCATAGGCTGCACATGCAGCCTATGCTCAATAAATGTAAATCCATCTGGTCGACAACTTCACCCCCTTTTTGTTGGGACCAGTCGCATAATGTTCAGCTACAAGTTGCCATACATGTATGCGTCAAATGTCGATATATTAGCTAAATTGTGGCTGTGACTGGAGAAATGTGGCTTTATATGGGATATTGCGACCAGTGTAGCTCGCAAATAGCCTCACAATGATCTATATTGTTTGTTAGAAGCAGGACTGGTTTTTTATTGATATACTGGCAAATAGTACAGATTCTGATTAGACTGCGAATGCATAGACTGATCTGGATCTACAGGGGTCGCAAAATACATAAGCCCCATTTCTCCAGTCACAGCCACAAAAAAGTCATTGTTTCAGTTTTATGAAAGAATAAATGTTAACGGATTATTATTCTATGTTGATAATTATTTTATTTTATTGGTATACAATACACATGCACATGCACCTAGACGGTTACTATAATCAGGCAAATGTAATTTCTAAACATGTAGACAGACCCACACAGGCTTCACCGACAGGTGAACAGTGTTTGACCCTGATCAAACCAAGTGGAGTGGGGGTGCTCTGGGTCTACACTGGTCTCTCGGGCGATAAATCCAGGTTTCTCGGATCAGTAGCCGATTTCACCAACATTGCAAAGTATACTTTTCTAGCACAGTATACTTTGAGGGAGAAATAATTTATTTTTCCCGAAATGCATTATTTCATATAGAACTAACGACTACATATGTTTGATGATTACAAGTGTGCAGACTTATTATACTGAATTTATTACATTATCACAGCCAATTTTGGCTGTGATAATGTAATAAATTCAGTATAATAAATGCATCATAAAATTGAAAATTTCTCCCTCAAAGTATACTTTGCTAGAAAAGTATACTTTGCAATGTTGGTGAAATAGGCTACAGGACCCCCATATACATGTATAGATGACCTTATATGTGATGATGTATTATGCGGAGATTTCAGAAGGCTATGCAGTTTGATAAACATCATCGACCCTTAGACCGCTACTCACAACAATTGTCGTCTGCTGTTGCTTTTATATCTTGCCTTATTTCTCAATAAAAACATGGTTTGACAGCACTTCAGAAACATTTCCATTGAAGTGCTGTCAAAGCATGTTTTTGATGATAAAAATGGAAAATAGAAAAGAAACAGCGGACGACAAAAGAAATAAGATAGCGGTGCAAGGGTTAAGTGACACAAATGTTAAATTCTATTTATCGTGGAAACACAGCATCATGCCACCTATCAACACTTGATCAATCAGGACCTGTAGCCTATTTCACCAACATTGCAAAGTATACTTTTCTAGCAAAGTATACTTTGAGGGAGAAATTTTCAATTTTAGGATAAAGTTATTATTTTTTATTATACTGAATTTATTACATTATCACAGCCATTCTGGCTGTGATAATGTAATAAATTCAGTATAATAATTCTGCATATTTTTAACCATCAAATATATGCAGTGGTTAGTTCTGTATACAATAATGCATTTCAGGAAAAATAAATGATTACTCCCTCAAAGTATACTTTGCTAGAAAGTTACTTTGCAATGTTGATGAAATCGGCTACAGGTAAGCTGTGCGTATTGTATTGTACCCGCTGATTTCAAATTAAATGCACATTTTATTTTATACAAATGGATTATTGATTTTCTTCATTATTAAATATGGAACAATTGATAAAAAAGCATAAAACAAATCACATATTCAGTTATTTATATGGTAGTAACGTTGAAAATTTACTTAGTTGAGTTGTAAAAAGCATGCTTTTGCAGCTCAACTAAGTACATTTTCAACTTTATTACAGTATTTCCACTACTCCATTTGAAAATCAATGCAAATTTTCACATTGCTGTGAGTATTTTGTTCCCCCATTGTTAATAATCAATGCGTATTCAGCTAAAAAAAAGTGTGTAAAATACGCACCTTATCTGGAGCGATGGTATTCTACAGTGAAAACCCATTTGTTCAAGTAACCCTTACACTGCTGAATTATATTTTGTCTTCTGCTGTTTATTTTCCATTTTTATCATAAATATATGCTTCAACAGCACTTTAGAATCTTTTCCAATATCAAACCATGTTTTTTATTGAGGAAAACGGCAAAATATAATACAACAGCAGACGAGGCTTAACATGTAAATATATGCTAACTTAGTAGTTGATAACAAACAAACATCATAACGGATTTCATTTACAAACATGGATTACTGTAATATCTATCATTGTATATATATTTACAATTGATCCACACAATTCAACAAGAAATCGTATATTACACAACAAATCTCATCACTTACTCGCAACAACCTTTTCAACACTGTACACAAAAATGTAAATTTTGCAAACAGTCTAGACCCAGATGTAATAATGGAATAGTCCATGTATTTTCTATTTTTCTTATTATTAAAAAACAACACTTTAGAATTATTTCTATTGTCAAACCATGTTTTGGGAAAGAAGACAACATATAAAATAACAGCAAATGACAGTAACTTTTCCACATTCTGAAGTTCTGAACTCACCACAAACATGGAAATGATTATCACATGGTTTGTCAACATTTTATAATACATTGGAAATGAATCTAAAGAGTTGTCAAACAGTGTTTTAATTAAGAAAGAAGACAAAATATAAACTATTAAACAGTAGACGACCATTTGCATTTCCTGTACTGAAATGGCACCTCCATATTACGCAGGTCCCCGACAAATCGTCAAATGTGAACAATGTACTTAAAGCATATGCTCGAAATAAAAGAGTTGTTGAGATTTGCTGTCTTGGTCTCACCGAATCAACATGCTTGATTTTGTGTAAAGATCTTGAAAACGGTCAGTTGTGTAATCGCTGGCACCAAAACACCAAAGAGCTCCCATTCGATTTCAAACACAAGATTAAGTATATGCTCAAGTCACAGGATTATACAACACCCAAGCTCAAGCAGTTTGACTGACACAGCATATCCCCAACCAATCAACCTTCCTGATTTTGAGCATGATACTCAAAATAAAGAAGTTTGATTTAAAGTATCAATTTGTAACCCAAGCTCCTACCAGCACCAATCTATCCGCTATCCCACACGGTTAGAATGCAGAGCTCCAGATAAGGAGTTGGACATCGTGTACTGTAACGCAGAACGATTGAAATCAATTGAACATTTCCAATTTTTAATTGGGTTTTTAAAAAAAATAGCCCATTATTATTGTTTCACTCGAGTAATTCTTCTTATTACACTCTTGCAAATTATTTGCACGGGTTTCGCTGTGAGAGAAAACCCGTAATCAGCTCCATACAAATACTACACCGTGAAGAGAAAACCCGTAATTGCGCACTTGTTTTCTTGGAAACCACGAGCTACCATGCAAAATGTTCAATTTTTATTACAGTCAAAATAAAGTTATTTGAACATTTGGAAAGGGTCTCGACTAATCTAGAATGTTAATGTGATTGAACACATTCCAAACATGCACTGAAATATATCTGGCTCATAGAAACAGCTGCGTAATTTGGATTTCAAAAAATTTACAAGACGTCACATTTGACGTCCCACAACGTAACGTCAAAATGCGGGAAAACACGTCATTGTATAACTATTCATGCGCACATCACAATTCATTGATTATAATCTGAAAAATAGACTAAATGTACATATATATCCACCGTGGAAGTGTAATAAATAGGATATTCCCTCGTACATGTTTGAATAGTGGAAATAATACACTCGTGTCCGTCGGCGTCCGTGCAAGCAACTCGTTTGCTACGCTCACTCGTTGCTTATGCGGAAGCCGACACGCACTGTATTATTTCCCGCTATTCAAAATGTATGATGGAATATCCTCTATTTCTTTGCTTGAAAAAGCATCGGAAACAATTATTAATATTCAGAAATTACCTATTCTTGTGCTTAATTTCTGTGCATGTTAAAACAAGCTTCAAAACTATGCTACATAGTAACTACATAGTAACGAGACATGGTATACCCAAGATTCTAAATGCTTTTTTTTATGCATTGCTGGCAATACTAATTGGTTTTCTGCTGTATTTAATTGCATATTTACACAAACACACAGCTTATATTGAACTCTGAGCATTCAAATGTTCCCAACATTCCACAAACGCACAAGTGTCATTTAAACCTTGGAATGCTGGGAACAAAAATTGTCGTCTGCTGTTATTTTATTTTATATATCGTCTTCTTTCTCAATAAAAACATGGTTTGACAGCACTTTAAAAAAAATTCCATTGGAAATTATTCTAAAATGCTCTCAAAGCATGTTTTTGATGAGGAAAATGTAAAATAAAACATTAGCAGCAAACGACAAAATTTAATTGTAAGGGTTAATCCATTTAATGCCAGCCTATGCGGTTGGACTGATGGCTTGGCTCCTAGATGTGGTCTGCTGGATACGGACTTTACGTTCGGTCTCCATCACCTTCGCTTTTTGCCACATATCTAGCGCCGGGCTCGCCTTGAAGTGCGTGAGAGATAGTAACCTGGAAAAACCCAATTAAATTGATTAAATTAACCCTTTGCAGTAAAAACGGGTTTATAACGTATGCAACCAGGATACTGCTTATATTGGTTGCCATTAACCCTTTCCAACCTGTATAGTGGTATTGGCAAATAGTGTAGATCCAAATGAGCCAGCTCGTGACGAGCCGTCTCATCAGGATCTGCACTTTTTGCAAGTAATTTTCATATTTTTGAGACCAAAAACACCCCATTTTCATAAATCATTTAAAATGGACTAGTCTGAAGATCATTTTGTGACAATTGGATTGGTCGGAAAATGAACATATCAAAATCCATTCCAGTTATTTACGGGTGAAAGGGTTAAGTCAATCGGGGTTCATTACTTTTGCTCCCATGTGTATTTGGCTGATTAAAGGATTTCAACGGCAGACAGGATTTTCTCTGGACAAAATAGAATTTTCGCCACTTTTCTTTAAACTTTTATTACTTGTGCCATAGTGACATGTAAGCTGTTTGTTCAACGTTTGATGCAGGTAAAAAGTCATGGGAACGCCTTCTCAGAAGTGTTAGGGCTAATTAGATTGTTTGGCGCATTGACACTGAATGGTCAGTTTCACAATTAGGGTAAATGTTTCACGTTTTACTGCCAAATGCTCTAAAAAAAAAACAAGAGCTGTAGGAGAACAGCATAGCTCGACTACCGAGGGTTGTCGATGTACACATAGCTTGACAAAGAAGGTGGCTGCGGCCTGCATAAAAACCTTAACCAAGGTTAACTAAAAACATTAACCAAGGGAAACTAGAAATGTGGCCTGTCGGCACACGAATACCCCCACTGGCAGCCAAAGAAAACGAGGCATTTTTTATTATAAGCCATTTAGCCGAGCGTTAAGGTTTCAAACGCATCAAGTCTGTGACCTTGACCCTGGACATAGTGTGATAATCCATGCATCGGTGTAGAAGATATAGAGCGGAATGGGAATTTCAATAGGTTTGACCTTTGACCTTCAACTATGACCTTGACCTTGGACGTAGGTGCGTGGTTATTGATTGCGACACACCTTCTCATCATGAGAAACATTTGTGCCAAGGCATTTGATAATCCATGCATTTGGTGTAGAAGATATAGAGCGGAAGGGAATTTTAATAGATTTGACCTTTGACCTTCAACTGTGACCTTGACCTTGGACGTAGGTGCGTGGTTATTGATCGCGACACACCTTCTCATCATGAGAAACATTTGTGCCAAGCCATTTGATAATCCATGCATCGGTGTAGAAGATATAGAGCGGAAGGGAATTTCAATAGGTTTGACCTTTGACCTTCAACAGTGACCTTTACCTTGGACGTAGGTGCGTGGTTTTCCAAGTATGGTTGCTGTAGGCCCAGGAGTATTCCATATACAAGCTTGAGTAAAAACCGTAACCAAGGGGAGATAACTAAGTAATGCAAGGATAAAAGTAGGTCAAGGTCCAATATAGGTCAGGGATTATTGATGTACATCACTAGGAGATGAAGTTGTCCAAGTATGGTTGATGTAGGCCCAGAAGTATTCCATACACAAGCTTGACTACAAACATTAACCAAGTAATTCAAGGTTAAATGTAGGTGAAGGTAAAATAAAGGTCAGGGGTTATTGATGTACATCCCTATGAGAAAAAGTTATCCAAGTATGGTGTCTGTATGCACAATAGTATTCCATCTACAAGCTTGACTAAAAACCTTAACCAAGGTTGAGTAAAAACCTTAATTAACCAAGGGGAATTAAGTAAGTAATTTAAGGTTAAATGTAGGTCAAGGTCAAATATAGGTCAGGGGTTGTTGATGTACATCACTAGGAGATGAAGTTGTCCAAGTATGGTTGGTGTAGGGCCATGAGTATTACATCTACAAGCTTGACTAAAAACCTTAACCAAAGAGAATTAAGTAAGTAATTCAAGAGGAAATGTAGGTCAAGGTCAAATATAGATCAGGGGTTATTGATGTACATCACTATGAGAAAAGGTTGTCCAATTATGGTGTCTGTATGCACAATAGTATTCCATGTACAAGCTTGAGTAAAAAGCTTAACCAAGGTCGAGTAAAAACCTTAACCAAGGGGAATTAAGTAAGTAATTCAAGGTTAAATGTAGGTCAAGGTCAAATATAGGTCAGGGGTTGTTGATGTACATAACTAGGAGATGAAGTTGTCCAAGTATGGTTGGTGTAGGGCCAGGAATATTCCATATAGAAGGTTGACTAAAAACCTTAACCAAGGGGAATTAAGTAATTGAAGAGGAAATGTAGGTCAAGGTCAAATATAGATTAGGGGTTGTTGATGTACATCACTAGGAGATGAAGTTGTCCAAGTATGGTGGGTGTAGGGCCAGTAGTATTCCATATAGAAGGTTGACTAAAAACCTTAACCAAAAGGAATTAAGTAAGTAATTGAAGAGGAAATGTAGGTCAAGGTCAAATATAGATCAGGGGTTATTAATGTACATACCTATGAGAAAAGGTTGTCGAAGTATGGTGTCTGGATGCACAATAGTATTCAATGTACAAGCTTGAAAAAAAACCTTAACGAAGGTTGACTAAAAACCTTAACCAAGGGGAATTAAGTAAGTAATTCAAGAGGAAATGTAGGTGAAGGTCAAATATAGATCAGGGGTTATTGATGTGCATCACTAGGAGATGAAGTTGTCCAAGTATGGTGGGTGTAGGGCCAGTAGTATTGCATATACAAGCTTGATAAAAACTAAAAACCTTAACCAAGGTTGACTAAAAACCTTAACCAAGGGGAATTAACCAAGTAATTCAAGAGGAAATGTAGGTCAAGGTCAAATATAGATCAGGGGTTATTGATGTACATCACTAGGAGATGAAGTTGTCCAAGTATGGTGGGTGTAGGGCCAGTAGTATTCCATATACAAGCTTGACTAAAAACCTTAACCAAGGCGTGACGTGACGGTGACGCCGACGCCGTGGTGACAACATAAGCTCTACTTATTCTTCGAATAGTCGAGCTAAAAATTGCCCCGACTAGACTTTTTTCATCACATGCATAAACAAGAACGCAGCCAACGACATTTATGCGATCACTGTGGTGGCTGGATCATACACATCATTTGGCGACAGGAAATGAAACCCTGGGTATGGCATTTCCACCAGAGTAGTGTGATCGTCAACCACATAACAAGGGTTTGATTAGAGTTAAAACATACTTAAATATTGTTCAAGGGTCCAATTTCTCAACTGGAGTTGGAACATTGTTCTAGCGATACACGGGTTACTCTAGTTAGAATAGAAAATTGTGGTCGCGAACATATACTTCTGTAGCCGATTTCACCAACATTGCAAAGTATACTTTCAAGGAGTAATCATTTATTTTTCCCGAAATGCATTATTTCATATAGAACTAACGACTGCATATATTTGATGATTAAAAGTATGCAGAATTATTATACTGAATTTATTACATTATGTAATAAATTCAGTATAATAAAAATTAATAAATTTATCCTTAAATTGAAAATTTCTCCTTCAAAGTATACTTTGAAATAAAATAGGGTACAGAGCACATGCAAAAGAAAATATTTAGGGTTTTCCACCAACACAATGGCGTATAATCAGCTTGAAATGGGCGAAATACCTTGTAAGACTGAGGAGGGAGTGGAAATCATCGACCGTCATGTTCTTTGGATCGTCCTTGCGCATACTAACAAAGTCATCCTGTATGATCTACAACACCATACCAAAATATACTTGTGAACAGTGAAACTTTTTACGTTACGCACTCCTGCACTTAATGGTTGGGAAGTAGTTCTTCGGACAAGGACAAAAATATTTTCAGAGTCAACAAAGGGGCATAACTGAGGATGGATCGGTGGGACAGCAAAGATTTTTATATTACGCACTCCTGCACTTGATGGGATGTATAAACAGAGTATGAAGAATATCAGCCAAAAACTGTAGTAGTTCGCCGGACAATGAAAATTGTCTACCGACAGACAGGGTAAACACCACATGCCACCGACGACTATAAATGGTACATGTTCACAGATTAGAGTGTATCATAAGTCAAAACTGGCTGGCCATTTCAATACGGGTGACAAGTTTTGTGATGGACAGATGGACAACCGGACAGACAACTTTCCGATTGCCTGCACGCCTGATATATAGGATAGGAATAGGGAAGTACTGGTGTCCGTTTCACTACACTTTGTACGACTAAAATGTTCGTAAGTGCAAATTTAGGATCGTCTCGAAATTTCAATTGGTGGATTTACTTTTATTGAGTATAGGCTGCAAATGCAGCCTATGTTCAATAAATGTAAATCCAATAATTGTTTAATGTTAAACAATGTTAATGTGAAATTTACAGAATATCATAATTTTGCACTTACAAACATTTTAGTCGTACAAAGTTTAGTGAAACGACCCCCTGATGTTCAGAGATTAGAGCGTCTCATAAGTCAAAACAGGCTGGCCATTTCAATACGGGTGACATGATAATAAACAACACTTTACTTTTGTAAAATATGCAGGTGAATAAGCAGGTGAAAATTGTGTAGTCTACCTTCTGCAGATCATCGGTGAGATTGTACTCCAGATTCTTGGCCAGGCCTATGTATGTGCGGCACTTTGACAACAGCTCGTCAGACAGTCGGGGGTCTAGTAACGTGAAGTGGTCCCGGAAATTGTCGGGCGTTGCGTCACGATTGAGAGGTAGAAGGCAATCACTCTGTAACACAAGATGTTCACTATAGTGAATGATGCCCACCGACATATGTGGCCGCGTCTGGGTAATTGGGGCTTATGGGTTTTGTGACCAGTGTAGACCCAGATCAGCCTGTGTATCCACAGTCTGATCACAATCTGCACTGTTCGCCATTCCATCTATGAAACACCCGTCATGGTTCTAACAAGTAATATAGATTGCTATCAGGCTATTTCTCCAGTCACAGCCACAAGTGTATGGGCTGTCGGATGACAGACGAGACCTCGCGTCATTTATGACGCTGATAAAAATTCAATCTATCCTGATCAATCCGTATTACAAAACAGAAAAATCCGTATTACAAACAAGGCGATCACCGGCGAGTGTCTATCGCATGAAGGTCAAGGTCTCCCGAATGACACTTTGTGGATAGCATCATTGTGAGGAAACTATTGTTGAAGTTTAGTAATGATCTGATGTGGCTGACTGGAGAAATTGGACTTATGGCTTTTATGACCAGTGTAGATCCAGATCAGCCTGTGCATCCGCAGTCTGATCAGGATCTGTATTGTTCGACATTCCATCAATGAAACACCCGCCATTCTTCCAACACCCAATGCAGATTGTTACCAGGCCACAAGAGCGTGCTATTTCATCAGGATCGACACTGGTCGCAAACCACATAAGCCCGATTTCTCCAGTCACAGCCACATATCAGGATACTAGTTTGATATTCCCCCTACGAGACGACGTACCGGAAATATACTTGCCCTCAGACAGCAGCAACATGGATACGTTGGGACACATTTTCTAGTATTCTCCATTTACATCACCACATACCGGTAATATATATTTATCAGCCTCTGCTCGGAAACTGTAGATTGATCGAGTATTGGTGTTTAATGGCCTACTAACAGCGACGGTCATTTAAGGCCGGGCAAATGGGTTGGACTATCCCATATTTAACCTGTCCATAATGAGGAAGATTCCCAAAATCAGAACTCAATATTTACAGATAAATATATATTCAGCCCTCAAATTACAATATCCTCACCTGGTGTTGGATCCATTCCACAACAGCCACTTAGCTCCAGCCCCAAACGTAATATGATCAGCACTAATCTTATTACTTTTGGGTATAACAGGATTTAGCTCTCAAGTATCGGAAGGCAGAAAATGTACATGAGGGCCAAACCATGCAAGTCAGCATTCTCGCAAGGATGAACCCAGATTGTTAAAATTTTGCGAGCTCCCGACCAACCACCCACTCAGAAACTGTAAAAGTTAATCGGCGCTTTCCTAGCCTTGCCTGATATCGAGACACCACAAGTCTGATATTCTCCCCCGACGTACCGGCAATATGGACTTGCCCTCGGACAGCAGCAGCACGGACACGTTGGACAGGAAGTCTTGTTTGTGGAAGTTGAAGTCGTACTCCACCTTTTGCCAGCTGATCAGGTTCCCCAGGGCCTGGATGTTACGCACACCTGGAAGTAAATTAAAAGGGCTTGACGTCCCAGCAACAGCTAAGGTCATGTGTTTGTTTGTTTATTGGTGTTTAACGGCCTATCAACAGATAAGGTCATTTAAGGCCGGGCCAATGTGTTTGATCCTGTTTTGTTTGTTTGTTTGTTTATTAGTGTTTAATGGCCTATCAACAGCTAAGGTCATGTAAGGCCGGGCAAACGGGTTCGATCCCATTTTAACCTGCTGCAATGGGGGGAAAATCCCAAAATCAGACCGGAATATTTACATCCAGAACAAATATATTCAGCCCTGAAATTAGAATAACCTGACCTGGTGCCAGGTCCATACCACACCAAATCACTTGGCCCCTTCCCCTAAAATAGGATTACGAATATAGTAATACTCACATAAGGGTTTGATCCTGTATTTAACCTGCTGCATTGGGAGGAAAATCCCAAAATCAGAACAGAATATTCACATCGAAAAAAAAATAAATATATTCAGCTCTGAAATTAGAATAATTCATACCAGACCAAAGCCACTTCCCTTAAAAGTAATAAGATTACAAATAATCGTAATACTCATATAAGGGGTATAACCAGATTCAACTGTCACATACAAGAATGCCAACGACGTACGTGAGGGTCAAACCAGGTCACTGGTCGTGATTGTGTACGGATGACCCTGATCGTTAAATCACCCATCGCATGCTCCCACCTGCCACCCACGTTAAGACATGAATCCTGCGGATGAATTCATCATTAAGCTATGCCTACCCTTAAAAGTCCCAGGGCTCCAGATAAGGAATTAGTAATTGAGTATTGTCACTCCATCATTTCTGAAGCAATTGGGTATTTCAAAAGTTTAATTGTGTAAAATAGAATCACACTACTGTTTACACATCAGCAGACCACACGTATTGAATAATTTGCTTCTAAATGAAAACACATCTTGGTATTTCATTAGAATTGTCTCCTTGGAGACAATTCTAATGAAATACCAAGATGTGTTTTCATGGAAAAATAAGAAAATATGCTATATTTGTGGTTTGTTTATTGTTTTCTGTAGCATGATAAAGATACCACAAATTTTGAATTGCTTTTTGATACTCACTACTTCGGATTTCAATTCTGTTTTTGGCAATTTTAATTGGGTATTTACGCCTACGCATCTTATCTGAAGCTGCTGACAGAACCTACCATGAACGTCGAGCTGCCCGGGTTCGAGTGAGGTTTCATCCACAACCAGGGCTGTTTGCTTGGCTAGCTGGAGAATGCCTGATCGCAGTCGATTGGCCGTGTAGTCTTTGTGCGGGGAGAATCGCATCTCGTTCATATTTGTCAGTGTCATATGCAGGATGTACGACTGGAAAAAAAGTGAAAGGGTGTAATACGGGACGTGTACTGTGGCCCCGGAATATGTATGAATAGAACGGTTTCTTAAAGTATCCAAAGTAATGCATATATGCTCAAATTACACGATACTTCCGACGGAAATGTAACAATAGCGTTCGACCATGTCATTTGCCGTGGCACTCGGGAACTGTTTGAACCCGCGGCCTATGGCCTTGGGGTTCAAACAGTTCCCTCATGCCACAGTAAACATTTACCCACGGCTGGACATGGTCGAACCTTATAATCTATCAGGGTTTTTCGTCTGGTCAACAGCAATGTCTTATACAGACTGGAACGCACATGTTGTACATTGGAACTTCGATAGGTCGAACAGTGTGCGGGATTAATTACTTGTTCGAGGCATCCATTGTTCGACCTATAGGGGTTTCCACCTGTGACAGTTTCAGTGCTAGGTTCGTAATCGAGGCGGTCAGTGCACTAAGTGAAACAATAACGGTATCTTGCTTTCTTTATGCGCTTACCCCTTCAGTTATGGTTGATCGTCACTGTGTATTCTATACATTTACACTGTTGGTCGTTTATTAATAAGACACAGGCATTAATACAATAAAGAAAGCGGTAACTCAGTCTTTGTTTTCATTATTTACACAGCAACAGAACACAAACTATTTATTAATGGCCTACGTGACGCAACACATGTATCGGCGGACGTGATTGCTCCGCCCGATTGGGACTCTAATCTGCCGATCATATGAGACACGCTATTTGATTTTGTGCTCGTCTCATTCCATGTGTATAATTTCAAGAAAAATATTTACAAAATTTAGTATATTTTCCTTGAATGACATCGAAAGTTGACGAAATTTACAGAGCAAATGCGGCTCTGAGAATTTCATCAACTTTTCCGGAAAATATCATAGATTTTGTAAATATTTTTTCATAAAATTACGTGCATGTTCGTAGGTACAAAATCACATGGCTCGTGTTATACTGTAACATCAATAGAGGCCTGCACACAATTTAAATTCTTGGTTCTACTCAAACGAAAATGTAAATCGCGTGAAACCAAGTCGTGATTATCATTAATAGACTAACCGCCGTCGCTGGCCAAATGATTCACTCTAGCACGACTTCGGACCCTATAAGTTAAGCTTCTAACAGTCAAGTCTGTGTATATATCAGGAACTAGACACTGAGCTCTATTTAATTGTAGCTTGTGAACCATAAATTACCCTTTTAATTAACAACTTCGCCGACGTTGATAAATGCATAATTGTTACATATTCTGGTCACTATTGTCTACGCTCAAATGACCACTTGAAATTTGTTTGGTCAACAATAGGTGTGAAGTTCAATCATCTAACCTGGTGACAGTAATCTGACATGTTTTATGTTTTTGATGGTGTTTATAGTGGATTTTTACACTGCGGGGCATGTTAGTGGTTTGAGGTAATGAGGATTGTTAGACTTTTCCAGAGCACTCGACATTCAGTAGCAACATTACAATTACACCTGCCTTACCTGTGTTGTGAGGTTAGATACAAGGTGATGTAGTAGATCACTGTAAACCGGCGTCTTTGGGGTGTTGGTTAGATTTAAACAAAACTTGCCGAGTGGCACGACGTCAGCACGTGCATATCTGACAAGACAGGAAATTACATCCTTATACATAGCAAATCCCCTCACACGGAACCCGAATCACAAACACAACGCCATCTTTAGACTAACATTGTTGCCAAACATTATCAAAATCTGTGAAGGCATTAGCAAATTATCGACAAAATAAAGAAAATTTTCAACACATTTTGATAAAGCATAAGGTAAGCAAGTTATCATCTCTAAACAAATATGTAGCTGTGACTGGTGAAATGGGGTTGTGGGATTAATGGCCAGTGAAGTTCATGAACAAATAGCACACACCTGTAGCCTGATAATGATCTATATTGCCGAGTAGAAGCATAGCGGGCGTTTCATTAATGGAATGGCAAACAGTGCAAATCCTGACCAGACTGTGCAGATGCACAGGCTGATCTGGATCTACACTGGTCATACATTTCCACCCATTTCTCCAGTCACAGACACATATTAGAGCCCATTATTATCATAATCAGTCAAGAGATGAAAAAGTCGTACATTATTTTTTACCAGAAGTGACGAGACGACGGTAGTCGAGCTATCACAGCCTACTGACGATATGGTAAAAAATAGCATAGCTACGGTGGCAAAACAAAGGTCCAACTATAGAACAGTCCTCTAAATAAGTTACCAAACTTGGAAAATCACCATTAACTTCCTTTACTACTTCCGGGGCATCATCGGTATTACAATTGGCAGAAATATTCGCTCAAGGATGCCCTGGAACTACAGTAGAAACTCTTCACAAGAGCCACCCATGGAAAGATCGATTGATTATTGGTGTTTAACGGCTTATCAACAGCCAAGGCCATTTAAGGCCGGGCCAACGGGTTGCACTATCCCGTATATAACCTGTCCATAATAAGGGGAATTACCAAATTCAGAACTCAGTATTTGCAGAAAAAAATATATTCAGCCCTGAAATTAGAATATCCTGACCTGGTGCCAGGTCCATCCATACCAGAGTCACTTAGTTCCAACTCCAAATGTAAAATGATCAGCACTAATAGGATTTAACAGGATTTAGCTCTAAAGTATCACAAGGACGAAAACATAGTCGGCATTCCGGAACCTCGATCGTTCAATTACCCTTCGCGTGCTCCGGACCAACCTCCCACTGTCATGGGAGGACACACCATGGAAAGACACACCATAGGAGGACACACCATGGGAGGACACACCATGGGAGGACACACCATGGGAGGACACACCATGGGAGGACACACCATGGTAGGACACAAGGACCACACCACATGGGACACACCAGAGACACACCATGGGAGACACACCACCATGGGAGGACACACCATGGGAAGACACACCATGGGAGGACACACCATGGGAAGACACACCACCATTGGAAGACACACCATGGGAGGACACACCATGGGAAGACACACCATGGGAGGACACACCATGCCATGGGAGGACACACCATGGGAAGACACACCATGGGAGGACACACCATGGGAAGACACAAAATTGGCTGTTGTAGAGAGGTGGCTGTTAAATATAGAGCCAATTGATAAAATATTATAGGAATGAATGGCCTTTTTGTGGAATTTATCGGGGTATAAACTTGGAAAAGTCGCGGGAATACTGGACGAAGGCCGGAAAGCCTCGTCCAGTATTTCCAGCGACTTTTCCAAGTTTATATCCCCGATAAATTTCACAAAAAGGCCATTCATTCCTTATAATTCCAGCATTTGAAATAAATTCATCAAGAAAATTATTTTAACTGCGCCTCACGGTTACGGAAAGTAGTTCGGCGTGGGAGTTTATTGGGATATAAATTTTGGACAGACACTTGCTACGGACCAAACAAATGTTAGGGAATTGTGTAAATATTTTTTTGCTGAAATTATTGGCTGTTACAGAGGTGTTGTGTTACAGAGGTGGCCGTTTGGGGGAGGTTCGACTGTAGTGCCAATGGAAGTTACTTGTGAACCTATTTATAACCCTGGCTGATACTTACACCGAGGCGACCATATAACATAGTAAATATTCGGCAGCCAGACTGTCCCCCAGTACGGCATGCTGCAGGAGGGAGAGAATTTGACCCCTCAGGGTCTCCACTTCACTCTCCAACCTCTGATACGCTGGAAAAAGGGTGAAAGGATTTAACCCTTTAAACACCACAGGCCTGTATAGTGGTATCGGCATAAAGGGTAGATCCAGATGAGTTGGCTCGTGACAAGCCGTCTCATCAGGATCTGCACTTTTTGCAAGTAATTTTCATATTTTTGAGAGTAAAAACACCCCCTTTTCATAAATGGACTAGTCTGAAAACCCTTTATGATGATTGGATTGGTTGCAAAATTAGCATATCAAAATCCATTCCAACTACTTGGGGGTGAAAGGGTTAATGTCCCAGCAACAGTTAAGCCATATTGAGAGCAAAAACACCCCCTTTTCATAAATGGACTAGTCTGAAAATCCTTTTGTGATGATTGGATTGGTTGCAAAATTAGCATATAAAAATCCATTCCAACTACTTGGGGGTGAAAGGGTTAATGTCCCAGCAACAGTTAAGCCATACGGAGATGAAGCCTCGGTACATGTAGCAAGACGTATCCGAAAAACCAATGGGTGGAAATGCTATGAAAGTATTTTTCAATGCCTAGGGCGGGGATTGAGCCAATAAGTTTCGGAATGAAGGACAATGCTCCCCGATTCATTTGAATGAGAGAATTATCGATGAGAAACTGTGAAAATACCGGGGCAATTAATGGACCAATTTACTAACAGTGTATATAGATTATTCGTTTGTGGAGTTTCTGAATTTTTACAAAATTACCTATTCTGTTTGTTTTGTTGTTTTTGTTTATTAGTGTTTAACGGCCTATCAACAGCTAAGGTCATGTAAGGCCGGGCAAACGGGTTCGATTACATTTTAACCTGCTGCATTGGGGGGAAAATCCCAAAATCAGAACGGAATATTTACATCGAGAACAAATATATTCAGCCGTGAAATTAGAATAACCTGACCTGGTGCCAGGTCCACACCACACCAAGTCACTTGGCCCCTTCCCCTAAAATACGATTACGAATATCGTAATACTCACATAAGGGGTATAACCAGATTCAACTGTCACATACAAAATGCCAAAGACATATGTGAGGGCCAAACCAGGTCTCCAGTCGAGATTCCGGTAAGGATTAACCCCGATCATTAAATTACCCATTATTCCAGCTACTAAGGCATTAACTTGTCAGGGATCCGTGCGAGACAACGTCCAGTTTGTTGGTGAGACCAGCAAGTCGAGATGGGCCATTCACATTCAGGTGGTGCTGGATTACACTGGACCAGCTACATAGAGAATAACAGGCGTCTGTCTTTTGATATTCAGTTTATCAGACTTGTCTAGGAAATGCAGGGCTCCAGATCAGGAATTAGTAATTGAGTATTGTCACTCCATCATTTCTGAAGCAATTGGGTATTTCAACATTTTAATTTGGTAAAATAAAATCACACTACTGTTTACACATCAACAAACAGAATAGTTTGCTTCGAAATGAAAACATGTATTGGCATTTCATTAGAATTGTCTCCTTGATGAAATACCAAGACATGTTTTCATGGAAAATAAGAAAAATATGCTATATCTGTGGTTTGTTTGTTTTCTACAGCATGATAAAGGTACCATAAATTTTGTATTGCTGTTTGATACTCGCTACTTCTGATTTCAATTGGGTCTTTGGCAATTTTAATTGGGTATTTAAGTAAATATGCAGCTTATCTGGAGCTTTGGAAATGCATAACAATTTTAACAAATTCATTTGCACTAGCCGCAGTAGCCATTTGGCTACTAATATTTCAGAAAATGATATTTTGGCTGCTAATAATTTAAGAAATTATTTGAAAAAGTACTAGTTTTTTTTTTACAAATATTGGAGAAAATGTAAAATAATATTGTCTTTTTTCCTTTTATTGGTCCATTTTGGCTACTAACTTCAAAATCCCGGGCGCCAACCTAGCATAGGCGCCATGTGTAATCAACATTTTTGTTTGTGAAATGTACAAGTAATGTTGTTTTTGTTGAAATGAGTGCCGACTTGTTTACGGACGTTAATCGCTAATGTCACATGACATGATTTAATCAAGCAAACATTGCCATAGACAGTGACCCTAATAAAATTGAACTGGACATTGGAATAAGAGGGCTAACTCCATCATGGAGTTAGCCCCCTTATTCCAATGACACCTTCAATTCCCACACCGCATTATCATAAAAGTGTAAAGAAAAATGTTCAACCAACCCATTTTGTATTCATCGGAGCCAGACACGGGAACCAGTGGATTAACGTGTCCCAATCTGTGGTGTAGCACTGTGTGTAGACGGGGAACCAGCGAAGGGGGCGGGGCATGGGCTTCTAATTCCTCCCTCGTTTCTTCTACGGCACTCATAATTGTCTCCCCTTCCTCTGATGATCTGGAAGGCACAAGTCTAAGATATAAATACTTTTGTTAACGTGTTGCATTCGGAAAATAATTTTTTTTTTTTAATTTTCTTATTTCTCAACGAGAGTAGGTTATGACCACTCATTTGAACCATCTTGTTGAGACGGTTCAAATTTTGGTCACATGATGTACATCTGATTTGAAATAATGAAATTATTTGAGATTTTCCCACGGCAAAATTGTGTATTTCCGAAATTCTATACTCGACTGGTAAATACATTTTGAGTGCTAAGCATTTTTAAAACTGTGATATGTGACGTTACCTGTGATGTACTGCTTGACATCATTTTCTCAGTAGACAACATTCAAAATCTCCCAAAATACCGATTTAGATGGTATATCAAAGAATAATTCACTATTTTATGGTCAACATAAGATTGATTGGCTGATTTCTATTCCATCCGTATATGCTGCTGGCAGAAGTTAGAAGCCAACTTGGGTGGAAATTATGAAAAGTACCATTTAAATGTGCTGAGGAAAAATCTCATGTCACAGCTATTTTGTGTTGTACGGTAAATCTCCTGCCTTTCACTTTATGATAGTTATGGCATGACACAATAATTTACTCGTTTTATAATTTCAGCACAAAAATATTTACACAATTCCCTAACATTTGATTGGCCCGTAGAAAGTCTGTCCAAAATGTATATCCCAGTAAACTCCCACGCCGAACTACTTTCCGTAACAGTGAGGCGCAGCTAAAATAATTCTTAATAAAACGGAAAATAAACACATTTTCTTGATGAATTTATTTCAAATGCTGGAATTATAAGGAATGAATGGCCTTTTTGTGGAATTTATCGGGTATATAAACTTGAAAAAGTCGCGGGAATACTGGACGAGGCCTTCCGGCCTTCGTCCAGTATTCCCGCGACTTTTCCAAGTTTATACCCCGATAAATTCCACAAAAAGGCCATTCATTCCTATGATAGTCAACAGATTGTTGATTTCTATTTCACCACCACACAATGCTGAACCACCCATAAACGCCAGGCATGGGGTGAAAGTAGCATTTTCATATAACCAATGTAAGCATACACAATTCACCTAATACTGAATTCATATTATTAACCCTTTCAACACCACAGGCATGTATAGTGGTATTTGCAAATAGTGTAGATCCAAATCAGCCCCGTCTCATCAGGATCTGCGTTTTTTGCAAGTACAATGTATATTTAAAAAATTGGAGAACAAAAACACCCCCTTTTCATAAATGGACTAGTCTGAATATTAGGGGTGAAAGGGGTAATACTGAAAACTTTCACCCATGTGAGTTAGATGGTACGTCTTACCCGTTGTGCTGGAAGTGAGCGAGCGAGGGGTCGACAGACAGCACACCAATAAACTCCACCAGCTGGTTCACCTTGAAGCTGTTTATGTCGTCGTACACCTGGACAACACACGATTGATTTATATTTGAGGCTGTGACTGGAGAAATGGGCCTTATGAGATTCGCGGACAGTAGCTCAGTATCAAATAGCACACTCCTGTAGCCTACAATTTGTATTGCTTGACAGGCGTTTCACTGATGGAATGGTGGAACAGTACAGATCCAGATCAGACTGTGCGGATGCACAGGCTGATCTGGATCTACACTGTTCGCCAAAGCCCCATTTCTGCAGTAACAGATTTAACCATTTCACCCCTAAAAATTAACGCCGATAAACCACACCAGCTGGTTTACCATAAAGCTGTTAATGTCGTCGTACACCTGGCCAACACACAATTGATTGATTGATTTCTATTTGTAGTGTTCCCCGCAGCCTATTTTAGCAGTTTTGCATCTCCCCACGAGTGGCTGTTGTGAAGGATGCACCGTATAATACCGAGATTACAGGAGTAATGATTTATATATTTATTATATTGACCAATTAACACTGCAGCCTATGAAGCCAACATTTGCAAACACTGCAGGGGCCCCGTTTCACTAAACAATCCAAACAAGAGGCCCAAATGGGCCTGTATCGCTCACCTAAAAGCCTCCATAGTGGTCATCTTGATTTCACAAAGACTCTTCACTTACAACTTCAAATGTTCCACAGAATTTGTTGGTACCTTCTGATCTAACATATATTGCGAATGTGCATGTGATTTACTGCTATAAATTCGATTTGATATATAAAATGACCATATTCGGTCAAAAATAAAACTTGACCCCTATTTGACCCCTCGGGCCATGACCATTTTTGACCCAGAGGCCACCATATGAACAAATCTGAATCAGCGTTAACTATTGATCATTCACACAAAGTTTCGTCGAAATCGGCCTGGCGGTTTGTGAGAAGAAGATTTTTTGACAATTTGACCTACTTTTCAACGGCGGACATCTTGGATTTGGTGATGACCTCCATTTTGACAAAAATGAACAGGCTTCACCAACAAACCATTTCAGTTAAGTTTGGTCAATATCGGCCAAGCAGTTCACAAGAAGAAGTCCTTTGAAATCTTTAGTAAAAGAACAACCTTTTGACCTGTCGGTGGCCATCTTGGATGACGTAATCATCTGATTTTGGCAAAACATGTTCCAGAGTGATCATCTCGTCGATACCTTGGATTGGATATATTATATGACCATATTCGGTCAAAAATATAATTTGACCCCTAGTCGACCCCTCAGGCCACGCCCATTTTTGACCCAGGTGCCACCATATGAACAAATCTGAAACAGCGTTAAATATCAATCATTCACACCAAGTTTTGTCGAAATGAGCCTGGAGGTTTGTGAGAAGAAGATTTTTTGGACAATTTGACCTACTTTTCAACGGCGGACATCTTGGATTTGGTGATGACCTCCATTTTAACAAAAATGGACAGGCTTCACCCACAGACCATTACAGTTAAGTTTGGCCAATATCGGCCAAGCAGTTCACAAGAAGAATACATTTGAAATCTTTAGTAAAAGAACAACTTTTTTACCTTTCGGTGGCCATCTTGGATGACAAAATCATCTCATTTAGACAAAACATGCTGTAGAGTGATCGTCTCGTCGTACATTCGATCCGATATACTATATATATTCGATCCGATATACTATATGGCCATATTCTGTCAAAAATAAAATTTGACCCCCATTTGACCCCTCGGGCCACACCCATTTTTGACTCAGGGGCCACCATATGAACAAATCTGAAACAGCGGTAACTATCAATCATTCTTACCAAGTTTCGTCGATATCGGCCTGGAGGTTTGTGAGAATAAGATTTTTTGACAATTTGACCTACTTCTCAACGGCGGCCATCTTGGATTTGGTGATGACCTCCATTTTAACAAAAATGGACAGGCTTCACCCACAGACCATTACAGTTAAGTTTGGCCAATATCGGCCAAGCAGTTCACAAGAAAAAGACGTTTGAAATCTTTAGTAAAATAATGACCTTTTGAACTATCAGTGGCCATCTTGGATGACGTAATCATCTGATTTAGACAAAAAATGTTCCAGAGTAATTGTCTCGTCAATACCTTCGATTTGATATATTATATGACTATATTCGGTTAAAAATAAAATTTACCCCTATTTGACCCCTCGGGCAACGCCCATTTTTGACCCAGGGGCCACCATATGAACAAATCTGAAACAGCGCTAACTATCGATCATTCATACCCAGTATCGTCGAAATCGGCCTAGCGGTTCGTGAGAAGAAGATTTTTTAAGAATTTGACCTACTTCTCAACGGCGGCCATCTTGGATTTGGTGATGACCTCCATTTTAACAAAAATGAACAGGCTTCAACACAGACCATTACAGTTAAGTTTGGCAATATCGGCCAAGCAGTTTACAAGAAAAAGACGTTTGAAATCTTTAGTAAAAGAATGACCATTTGAACTATCGGTGGCCATCTTGGATGACGTAATCATATGATTTAGACAAAAAATGTTCCAGAGTGATTGTCTCGTCAATACCTTCGATTTGATATATTACATGACTATATTCGGTTAAAAATAAAATTTGACCCCTATTTGACCCCTATTTGACCCCTCGGGCGACGCCCATATTTGACCCACGGGCCACCATATGAACAAATCTGAAACAGCGCTAACTATCGATCATTCATACCAAGTATCATCGAAATCGGCCAGGCGGTTCGTGAGAAGAAGATTTTTTAAGAATTTGACCTACTTTTCCATGGCGGCCATCTTGGATTGCCGATGACCTCCATTTTAACAAATCTGAAATGGCATCACCCATATATCATCCCTGTGAAGTTTAACCAATATCGGCTCAGCAGTTCGGGAGAAGAAGATGATTGAAAATGTTCACGGACGGACGGACGGACGACGGACACTTTGCCATAACAATAGCTTGTAGTTGTAGTTTTTGTAGTTTTTGTAGTTTTTTGTAGTTTTTTTTATCTCCAATTGTTTATTTTTATCACCAATTGCGAAAGTGGTGATCGCCAGCGGAATCAATGACTAAGAAATTTGTAAGTGCCAAATTGAAATTCACAATAGCATTTGCTGAGACACCCGATTTTGGAAAATCTTTCGAGGATATGCTACATGTAGATACAACACCGTATCATACGAGAAACACGCTAATGTGAGAAGCTGATTCATAGACATATGAGCCGCGTCGCGAGAAAACCTGCCTTCGGGAGATTTTTGGTCAAATTAATATTGATATCTGCAATATTCATTAAGATATTAGAATTTAAACAACGCCACTATGCAGGTCGTTTGAGCAAATGAGACGTCATGTAAAAGCCACGTCAAATGACGTTACAGTATACAGTCAGAAATTGTTACAACGGCATAGTTCGTCAGAGATGAATCTGCCGTTATAACGAATATGCCGGTTTAATGAAACGGCGATTTTCTCCTAGCTATCAGACTGTCGTGATAATTCCGGTAATTGGAACATGTCGGTAATTGGTAACCACGCATTGTATCGACGCTATTTGCTGTCATTTTACATTAGCATTATCGGTAAGATATATACTTATTTGTTTCCACATTGATAAAGCAATGCATATATACAAATTTATATCAAGGAAACCAACAACATTCAAACTAATCCGGTATTTGACAAAGTCTAGGTTGCTGGCGAACCTGTTGTTAATTGTAGAGCGGGTGGTGAATACCGGATTATCTGTCAAATTGTTTCTTTATTGTTAGCAATTCGCAAACATGTGCATATAGAAAAGAAACACATATTTTAATAAACAGTTTGTTTTAATTTACATGCTAAAATTTATAAAAATACAAAGCAAAAACATGTAGAGTGGTTTCCCTTTAAATATTTACATGACGATTCGTCCCTATCTGAGCTCGCCCCAGAGGCAATGTTACACGATAATTATTTAAATTGTTCACGATTATGATATTTTTTTATTTACAATCTATCGGTCCTTGCTGGATTTAATCACTTGTAAATTTAGTTGCTAACTGTTCATTTCTTAATTGATGTTTGCAAAATAGTACATCACAGCAGGTAATAAGGTACCGACACGTTAATTGCCGCAATTTATGACAGCAGGTCGGGGTTAATCAGCTGTGAAATTGTTTAGATATGGTCAGTGACTGGTTCCCGAATATCGGTTTCCGGCACGTAATGCCGGATAACAGAGCTGGTACCAGCGACGCCGGGTACCGGCGCCATTATGAAGCACATTATATGGTCAGTGACTGGTTCCCGAATATCGGTTTCCGTAATGCCGGATAACAGAGCTGGGTTGCAGCGCTGGTACCAGCGACGCCGGATACCGGCGCCGTTATAACGCACATTAAATAAGACTTAAACTGTGTATTCGTTTGCGGGAATTCCCTGCCGGTGCCGGAAGCCGAATTTGCCGGTATATCGAGCAGATTAAAGAGCATGCCGATTGGTTTGGCAGCTTATTGTGCCGGGAGGCGAATATGCCGCTGTAACGTGTGCCGCTGTAACAAATTCTGACTGTATAGTAAATACATGTAACATGGTTAGTGCCGTCGAATATAAAATATATTCGGTTGAGCCTTAGACAGCTTTATTGGGGCGAGCTTTAGCGAGAGCCCTATAAAGTTGTCGGGGCGAAACCGAATACTAAACGTAATTGCTTATACGTGCATGACGTCATGTTTTGACGTCATTCCCTTGCCATGCGTTACAAACCCAGTGATGTTGATTCGAAGCAAAATGGCGGCGTCCACACTACGTAGATTCGGTATTGGATTAAATCTCTGATTTATTTACGATGATCTTCAATATTGGCTCAAGTTAGACTACACAGTTGTCATAATAAGCATTGCAAGCATAATGGACATATCAGTGTCGTTGGTTACGTCGCATATACTGTAACAATAGACAAAATTCAGTTGCACCGACAGCGACTTCCATTTTAAAATTCGCCGCCATCTTGAATTTGCTGTTGAGACTAATATTAGGCTACTTCAGGTATAACATATTAGGTTACTTCAGATATAAACAGCATTTATTCAAACCCCTTTATTATGCTTTTCAAATTGTCATGGTCGTGAAAATAAGTGTAGTGTGTCTTATTTTTAGGTTAATTTCAACTAAATAGTTTCTTCCATTAATCATGTTGATATTCGATCAGACGTTTTGTTATACGTACATGTGTAATGCTAGACGATATTATTCATACAAAAATGTGATCCAACTTATTTATCACATTCTCATGCACATACCTGCACACCAGCTGTGTTAATACAGAAACAACACCAGGAAGTGTGTCAAAGATGTGGTAACCCGAGTTAATTCGAAAGTTTCAACAAAACCGTGTAGACACAGGTGAGCCAACTCATAACGAACCGTGTCATCAGAATCTGCTCTATTTGTAAATATTTTTTAGATTTCATAATAAATACTCGTAATTTTCTTTCCGTGTGTGCGTGGATGGGGGGAGGGTATTACAACTGCCTCCTCGTTTTGGGCTTCCTGGTTACGGCCCTGATGATGTGTCAGGTAGTTTTATATCTTTTTTTGGTTATATAATGCAAATTTTCCATTTATATTATCACAATACACACTATTGTATTTTATAAAAATCCGAGGACTTTATATTTTCTTTTACTTGATATGTATACTATAATATACTGTGATACACAGGGGAGATACTTCATAAATTAAATGACTTAAACGCCAGTAATCACACGTTGTGCATGTGTGGATGCGTCAATCCATCCGTCCGTCTGTGCATGTCTATGACCAACTGTACAGTTAATCCACCAAGAATTTTACATTCCGAAGATTCCTGTGTATATGATATTAGATTTTTAAAAGTTTGTCCATACCGCTATTTTTTCATTGGCAATGCTGCTACAACCTTTGACGATTAACACGTAACCCCCTAAGTAACTGAAATGAACTGTTTTATGTTAAGTTTGAGACTTCCATTATGCAGAAAAGGGGATCGTTTTGCAAAAAATTAAAAATATCCTCAAGTGGTGCAGATCACGGTCCATGATACTTATGTCCCTAACATATGTTGCCTTGAAATATCATCCCACCGTATCTATTTCTTAACATGACACACACGTCAGTGTGCATTCAGATTTAAGCTTTTCATATTCAGACAACATAAATGTCGAATGTTCACGACATCGTCCCGCTTACAGCTGTACTTGGATTACCTGCTGAAAAAAAACGGACCTTACAATATCTGCAATAAATGTAAGATCGGCGACACATATCCTGTCGGTAATCGAGAAAGGATTCCCTAGTGACTGAATGGCGGACATCCTATGTTCTGATCAGACGGTGCATATGCACAGATGAGACATCGTAACATCCATGGCTTTGTTGTTTTTGCAGGTAAAGGTTGTGATAAATGTTAAATTTTATACATTACATGTATATTTTAGAAAGAAAGAATTCAGCAATAAACTGAAAATTCGCGTCGCGTTAACCAGATCTGAAACATATAGTTGTGCGGGAAACCGGGCCCAGGCTACAACGGTCTACAAATATGCTGTCGACCATCTGTATGTAAATAAAAAATGAAGCTTACACAGAGTTTTCACCTGTAAATGGTGGTCGATAGAAAAACACATATCAATAACAGTCGAGCATTTTTATATGTGATATCAGCAGCAAAATAATAAAAGAAAATTACCCTTACGCCATTATGTTAATAAAAACATAATAGAAGATGTGCACGTTTCGAATAAAAATGGTGGATTTCGATCATACGACCGTTAGTACGGCAGTCTAACGTTCATCCAATACATTCTTAGAATTTTCAGTTTCGTTTTTTTCACACACATACGCCCGATTATAGATATATTCTGTTTGTTAGATAACTTTAACACAACGGAACAAACCTAACATGGCGGTCTGACAAACGTCGATAATTGGAAATCTTGGCTGAAATTACGTCAGCTAAGTTCACGACGTCATATCTTGTGACGTCGTCAGACTCCCGAAGACAGGTTTTCTGGCGACGTGGCCCATATGTGTACGAACATTATTATCATACAAAGTTTAGTGAAACGAGACCCAGATTCAGATGAGCCGGCGGGCTCGACACGGCCGCCCGTTCATCAGATTTAGTGTTTATCAGCATTTTTCAGATTTCTACACAAGCCATGTCAGTACTTTACTTAGAGCGAAGAGGTGAACGGAGTTATGAACTGAACTCAGTCAACAAATGACAAATAAATATCATACTAAATCAACACAAATGCTAGATTCTATTTAATGCATAATAATTCCAGCACAAAAATATTTACACAATTCCCTAACATTTGATCGGCTCGTAGCAAGTCTCTGTCCAAAATTTATATCCCAGTAAACTCCCACGCCGAACTACTTTCTGTAACCGTGAGGCGCAGTTAAAATAATTCTTAAGACAAGAAACGAGGTAAAGCCACGAAGGCCAGGTTTTTTCCAAGCATAGACACTTGGATAACATAATTATACCCACTTTTTGTAGACTAGATGGCCGTGGCCTGCATGTCGCGCCTTGGGGCGAGGCATGGACACTAAAAAAAATAGATATAGTAGATGGAAAAACTTTAACCAAAAAAACTTTAACCGGACACACGGACGGACGGACGGACGTACGTACGGATGGACGGACGGACGTATGCCAAAATGCTGACGATATCACGCTTTCCGCAAGCGGGCGCGACAATGATGATAAACACCCATGTGAAGTATCAAGGTAATGGGTGAAGCAGTTGCAGAGATATAGTACAAGAAAAAACTTTAACAAAAATATTCAAAGTAATTTGACCTTGACATTAGGCACAGGGGCCGCACGGTTGGGGGGTAGAATGAAAATACGGATGATGATAAACACCCATGTGAAGTTTCAAGGTAATGGGCGAAGCAGTTGCAGAGATATAGTATAACAAAAAACTTTTAACCAAAAAACTTTAACCAGACGTACGTTAAAAAGTTAACGTTGAAAATGGCTAAGTCAATTACGTAGAAATAATAGGTGAAGGTAAACAAAATGGTCACATATTGGATAGTTGTATGTGGTAGGCACCCCTTGGTTATGAAGCTGTGAAAGTTTGGTGGTCCTAGGTGGTACAGTACCAAAGAAATGGACTTAAACACGAAAACTTAACATTGTAAATGCGAAAACTTAACATTGAAAATGGCTAAGTCGACTGCGCGGAAAAAAATGGGTCAAGTTCAAAACAAGAAACGAGGCAAAGCCACGAAGGCCAGGTTTTTTCCAAGCATAGATACTTGGATAACATAATTATACCCACTTTTTGTAGACTAGATGGCCGTGGCCTGCATGTCGCGCCTTGGGGCGAGGCATGGACACTAAAACAAGAGGGCCATGATGGCCCTAATTCGCTCACCTGACTCCATGAACACCAGAGGAGAATGTGACATTGAGTTCATATGTGTTTTAAAAAAAAATTGCTATTTTTAGATGGCGGCATTTTACCAAATCTGAAAATGCTTCACCCAAGGATCTTAACTTACTATGAAGTTTGGCCAGCATCGGCCATGTGGTTTCTGAAAAAAAGACGTACAAAATATCGAATAAATGGACCTTTTGGCGGCCATCATGGATGACATAATCATCCGATTCCGACAAATATTGCACCAGAGCAATCGCCTCATCGATATCTTCAATTTGATATATGACATGACCATATTCAGTCAAAAATAAAATTTGACCCCACGGGCCACGCCCATTTTTTGACCTCGGGGTCACCATTTTAACACCTTTGAAAGGGCATTCTACATCGATCATTCCTACCATGTTTCGTCGAAATCCGGCTGGCGGTTCATGAGAAGAAGATTTTTTAAGAATTTGTGCTATTTTTAGATGGCGGTCATCTTGGATTAGCGACGACCTCCATTTTAACAAATCTGAAAAGGCTTCACCTATAGACCATAACTGTAAAGTTTGGCAACCATGGGCCAAGCGGTTCGTGCGAAGAAGAATTTTGAAATCTCTAATAAAAGAATGGAATGGAATGGTGCTTAACGGCCCATCAACACAAAAGAGTATCATTTAGGGCCAAGCAATGTAGATGAAGAATAATAATAATAGTAAAATAGTATGCTATATGTGATTAGGGTAAAAATATTAATATGATTAACAAAATAAATGAAAAACGTGTATAGAATTATAAAATTATAGAAATATGAGACATGTATGCAATGATAAAATTAAATCTTCCGATATAAGTTAGTTTCATGTAGAAAGTGAAGCAAACCTTCAATGTTCTCCACCTGGAATAGCTCCGCAAGTGAAGTAACATTGAAGTGTTTGCCTCGAATATCGGCAAAATCGATACAGTCCAGTAGGATGTGTTGGACGGTAAATGCGCTGTGGCATGGAATACACCATGGACGCGGCTCACCTTTGAGCATATACGATTGCGTTAGTCGTGTATGTCAAATGCGCAATCGACTAAGGACAACTTCATCCGACGTACATGTCTGTAGCCAGGAGTCCATTCGCCCAGAGTCGGTTTCACAGCATGAAGTTTATTATCTGTGAGCAGATCCCACTGGATCTGCATTGTATCGGAGATGAACGAGTTGATGGATGATTTAAAATCATGATAGCAAACAGGAAAATGAGAAGTTGGTAGATCCAGGGCGGCCTTGGCAGCACTATCTGCCCTGTCATTGCCCTTGATACCAGTATGACTGGGTAGCCAACAAAAAATAATGTCCTTGCCAGACGAAAGTAAAATATGGTGTAGCTCCATGATTTGGCGGATAAGTGGATGTTCAAGCTTCATGTTGTACAAAGCTTGTAGTGAAGATAATGAATCGGAAAATAAAATGAATTGCTTTCTCCAAGATATTTTCGCGAAATCAAGAGCAAGTAAAATCGCCCTCAATTCCGCAATCGAAGATTTGTCTGGGAGTCTGGATTGAAGATCTCCCTCAGGGACAGTCTAATAAAAGAACGACCTTTTGACCTTTCGGCGGCCATCTTGGATGACATGACCATCCAATTTCGACAAAAAATGCACCAGAGCAATCGCCTCTTTGATACCTTCGATTTGATATAGACATGACCATATTCGGTCAAAAATAAAATTTGACCCCAAGTTGACCCCCACGGGCCACGCCCATATTTGACCCCGGGGTCACCATTTTAACAACTTTGAAAGAGCATTGAACATCGATCATTCCTACAAGTTTCGTCGAAATCCGGCCAGCGGTTCATGAGAAGAAGATTTTTTAAGAATGTATGCTATTTTTAGACGGCGGCCATCTTGGATTAGCGATGACCTCCATTTTAACAAATCTGAAAAGGCTTCACCCATGGACCATAACTTTTAAGTTTGGCTACCATGGGCTAATAAGCGGTTCATGTGAAGAAGAATTTTGAAATCTCTGATAAAAGAACGACCTTTTGACCTTCCGGCGGCCATCTTGGATTACATAACCATCCAATTATGACAATAAATGCACCAGAGTGATCGCCTCGTTGTTACCTTCGATTTGATAAATAACATGACCATATTTGGTCAAAAAATAAAATTTGACCCCAATTTGACCACACAGGCCACGCCCATTTTTGACACCGGGGTCACCATTTTAACAATTTGAAAGAGCATTGTACATTGATCATTCCTACCAAGTTTCGTCGAAGTCCAGCTAGCGGTTCATGAGAAGAAGATTTTTTAAGAATTTATGCTATTTTTAGTCGGCGGCCATCTTGAATTAGTGATGACCTCCATTTTAACAAATCTGAAAAGGCTTCACCCATGGACCATAACATTTTTCAGTTTGGCTACCATGGGCCAAGCGGTTCATGTGAAGAAGAATTTTGAAATCTCTAATAAAAGAACGACCGTTTGACACTTCGGCGGCCATCTTGGATGACATAACAATCCGATGTCGACAAAAAAATGCACCAGAGTGATCGCCTCGTTGATACCTTCGATTTGATATATGACATGACCATATTCGGTCAAAAATAAAATTTGACCCCAATTTGACCCCATGGGCCACGCCCATTTTTGACCCCGGGGTCACCATTTTAACAACTTTGAAAGAGCACTGTACATGGATCATTCCTACCAAGTTTTGTTGAAATCCGATTGGCGGTTCTTGAGAAAAAGATTTTTGAAAAATTTGTGCTATTTTTAGACGGCGGCCATCTTGGATTACGTAATGACGTCATTTTAACAATTTTGTAATCCCCCTACCTAAGGACTATGACCATGAAGTTTGGTGACTATAGGCCCAATGGTTACCGAGGAGAAGACGTTTGAAAATGTTCACGGACGACGACGGACACATTGCGGTAACAATAGCTCACATGAGCTTCGCTCAGGTGAGCTAAAAATAGATATAGTAGATGGAAAAACTTTAACGAAAAAACATTAACCGGACACACGGACGTACGGACGGACTTATGCCAAAATGTCGACGATATCACGCATTTATTTACACAATTCCCTAACATTTGATTGGCCCGTAGCAAGTCTCTATCCAAAATTTATATCCCAGTAAACTCCCACGCCGAACTACTTTCCGTAACCGTGAGGCGCAGTTAAAATAATTCTTAAGACAAGAAACGAGGTAAAGCCACGAAGGCCAGGTTTTTTCCAAGCATAGACACTTGGATAACATAATTATACCCACTTTTTGTAGACTAGATGGCCGTGGCCTGCATGTCGCGCCTTGGGGCGAGGCATGGACACTAAAAAAATAGATATATATAACGAAAAAACTTTAACCGGACACACGGACGTACGGACGTATGCCAAAATGCCGACGATATCGCGCTTTCCGCAAGCGGGTGCGACAATGATGATAAACACCCATGTGAAGTATCAAGGTATTGGGCGAAGCAGTTGCAGAGATATAGTATAACGAAAAAGTTTTAAGCAAAAAACTTTAACCAGACGTACGTTAAAAATGGCTAAGTCAATTACGTAGAAATAATAGGTGAAGGTAAAAAAATGGTCACATGTTGGATAGTTGTATGTGTTAGGCACCCCTTGGTTATGAAGCTGTGAAAGTTTGGTGGTCCTAGGTGGTACAGTACCAAAGAAATGGACTTAAACACGAAAACTTAACATTGTAAACGCGAAAAGTTAACATTGAAAATGGCTAAGTTGACTGCGCGGAAAAAATGGGTCAAGCTAAAAAAAAAAGTAACATGTTGGATAGTGATATGTGGTGGGCACCCCTTGATTATGAAGCTGTGAAAGTTTGGTGGTCCTAGGTGGTACAGTAACAAAGAAATGGACACAAACACGAAAACTTAACATTGATTGTGGACGCCGCCCGCCTGCCCGCCCGCCCGGCTTTCGCCAATCCAATAGCCTGGATTTTTTTTCAAAAAAACCTGGCGAAAAAGTAACATGTTGGATAGTGATATGTGGTGGGCACCCCTTGATTATGAAGCTGTGAAAGTTTGTTGGTCCTAGGTGGTACAGTACCAAAGAAATGGACTTAAACACGAAAACTTAACATTGTAAACGCGAAAACTTAACATTGAAAATGGCTAAGTCGACTGCGCGGAAAAAATAGGTCAAGTTAAAAAAAAAGTAACATGTTGGATAGTGATATGTGGTGGGCACCCCTTGATTATGAAGCTGTGAAAGTTTGGTGGTCCTAGGTGGTACAGTAACAAAGAAATGGACTCAAACACGAAAACTTAACATTGATTGTGGACGCCGCCCGCCTGCCCGCCCGCCCGGCTTTCGCCAATCCAATAGCCTGGATTTTTTTTAAAAAAAACCTGGCGAAAAAGTAACATGTTGGATAGTGATATGTGGTGGGCACCCCTTGATTATGAAGCTGTGAAAGTTTGTTGGTCCTAGGTGGTACAGTACCAAAGAAATGACTTTAAACTTACACGAAAACTTAACATTGTAAACGCGAAAAACTTAACATTGAAATGGCTAAGTCGACTGCGCGGAAAAAATAGGTCAAGTTAAAAAAAAATAAAAAAAGTAACATGTTGGATAGTGATAGTGGTGGGCACCCCTTGATTATGAAGCTGTGAAAGTTTGGTGGTCCTAGGTGGTACAGTAACAAAGAAATGGACTCAAACACTAAAACTTAACATTGACTGTGGACGCCGCCCGCCCTTCGCCAATCCAATAGCCTGGATTTTTTTTCAAAAAACCTGGCTAAAAAGGTAACATGTTGGATAGTGATATGTGGTGTGCACCACTTGATTATGAAGCTGTGAAAGTTTGGTGGTCCTAGGTGGTACAGTAACAAAGAAATGGACTCCAACACGAAAACTTAACATTGATTGATTATTAAAAAAACCTGGCTAAAAACGGAAAATAAACACATTTTCTTGATGAATTTATTTCAAATGCTGGAATTATAAGGCCTTCGTCCAGTATTTCCGCGACTTTTCCAATTTTATATCCCGATAAATTCCACAAAAAGGCCATTCATTCCTATAATAAATATCGTACTAAATCAACACAAATGCTAGATTCTATTTAATGCATGCACACATCATCATACATTGAAGCTGTATTCATCACCAAGCATGTTTTCTGTAGCAGTCTCGCATGCATACTTTTTACACTGGTCAATTTAGCTACATGTACAATAAAACGCCTCCGATATGTTATCTATGGCGACAATTTGACACATTCAAAAAAATGTGAGCAAACGAAGAAGTGCATACCCAAACCTGTTGTATGTAGTTCAAAATTGAGTAAACTGTATATTTTATACATTTAAACAAATAATCTTTGATGTAGAACTAGTAAATTGCCAAAAATAATCGCATGGAAGCCATATTTTCTCTTGCTTTTGTTCAACATTCAACACAACGAAATGAAGCTTTCAATTTTACAAGATATACATGTAAATGGCAGATAAACACCTTGACGCGGTAAAATAACCAATTTCTGCATGTGTGTTCTTTATTAATAATTTATTGACACAGTTTTGACAGTTTTATATCGCTAACATATCAAACATGCCGGAAACCGATGGGGTTAAATTGTTACCCTCGCGAAAGGTATGGAGCGGGGTAGCAATTTTGTTTCTATAGTCAATTATGAATTTTAATACGCTGAGAATGCCTATTTTCTGCAATAAATGTAGGTTCTACACATCCCTCATCATCTCACCTTTACAAGACAGGCTGGTCCAACTTCGCCAGGTAACGGGTAGTTCAGGTCAGGACCTACACTCGGGCTCGTTTCTAAAATTAAGAGAACTTGGATTCGGGTCACATTCCGACTAAACTTCCATATCTGACCAGTGTGGGTCTCGACCCTTTTAACACCACATACCTGTATAGTGGTATTGGCAAATAGTGTAGATCCAGCTGAGACGGCTCGTGGCAAGCCGTCTCATCAGGATCTGCACGTTTTGCAAGTAATATTCAGTTTTGAGAACAAAAACACCCCCTTTTCATAAATGGACTCTGAAAATCATTTTGTGACGATTGAATTGGTCCGGAAATTAACATATCAAAATCCATTCCAGTTACTTGGGGGCGAAAGGGTTAATCGATACTCGTAAGGCCTAAAAAATAGGTGCGTTTCCCATTACCGGTTGAACAAAATAATCATCTTTTTTTGTTGTACTGCTATATTTCCGTCGACATGGTGTTAAAATAAAGCGCTTAGAATGTTGTTATTATTGAACCAAAGGAAATGGCATGTTATGAAGAAAGATCAAGTATAAAGGTATCTATCCCCAGAAACATTTTCCGGTACCAAATTTTTATTTCCAATTAAACAAGAAACGAGGCAAAGCCACGAAGGCCAGGTTTTTTCCAAGCATAGACACTTGGATAACATAATTATACCCACTTTTTGTAGACTAATGGCCGTGGCCTGCATGTCGCGCCTTGGGGCGAGGCATGGACACTAAAAAAATAGATATAGTAGATGGAAAAACTTTAACGAAAAAACTTTAACCGGACAGTCGGACGGACGGACGGACGGACGGACGTATGCCAAAATGCCGACGATATCGCGCTTTCCGCAAGCAGGTGTGACAATGATAATAAACACCCATGTGAAGTATCAAGGTATTGGGTGAAGCAGTTGCAGAGATATAGTACACAAAAAAACTTTAACAAAAAAATTCAAAGTAATTTGAACTTGACATAGGGCACAGGATCGCGCTTTCCGCAAGCAGGTGCGACAATGATGATAAACACCCATGTGAAGTATCAAGGTCTAGGGTGAAGCAGTTGCAGAGATATAGTACACAAAAAAACTTTAACAAAAAAATTCAAAGTAAGTTGACCTTGACATTGGGCACAGGATCGCACTTTCCGCAAGCAGGTGCGACAATGATGATAAACACCCATGTGAAGTATCAAGGTATTGGGTGAAGCAGTTGCAGAGATATAGTACACGAAAAAACTTTAACAAAAAAAATCAAAGTAATTTGACCTTGACATTGGGCACAGGATCGCGCTTTCCGCAAGCAGTGCAACAATGATGATAAACACCCATGTGAAGTATCAAGGTATTGGGTGAAGCAGTTGCAGAGATATAGTACACGAAAAAAATTTAACAAAAAAAATCAAAGTAATTTGACCTTGACATTGGGCACAGGATCGCGCTTTCCGCAAGCAGTGCAACAATGATGATAAACACCCATGTGAAGTATCAAGGTATTGGGTGAAGCAGTTGCAGAGATATAGTACACGAAAAAACTTTAACAAAAAAAATTCAAAGTAATTTGACCTTGACATTGGGCACAGGATCGCGCTTTCCGCAAGCAGGTGCGACAATGATGATAAACACCCATGTGAAGTATCAAGGTATTGGGTGAAGCAGTTGCAGAGATATAGTACACAAAAAAACTTTAACAAAAAAATTCAAAGTAATTTGAACTTGACATAGGGCACAGGATCGCGCTTTCCGCAAGCAGGTGCGACAATGATGATAAACACCCATGTGAAGTATCAAGGTCTAGGGTGAAGCAGTTGCAGAGATATAGTACACAAAAAAACTTTAACAAAAAAATTCAAAGTAATTTGACCTTGACATTGGGCACAGGATCGCACTTTCCGCAAGCAGGTGCGACAATGATGATAAACACCCATGTGAAGTATCAAGGTATTGGGTGAAGCAGTTGCAGAGATATAGTACAAACAAAAAAAATCAAAGTAATTTGACCTTGACATTGGGCACAGGATCAAAAAAATCAAAGTAATTTGACCTTGACATTGGGCACAGGATCGCGCTTTCCGCAAGCAGTGCAACAATGATGATAAACACCATGTGAAGTATCAAGGTATTGGGTGAAGCAGTATTACAGAGATATAGTACACGAAAAATATTTAACAAAAAAAATCAAAGTAATTTGACCTTGACATTGGGCACAGGATCGCGCTTTCCGCAAGCAGTGCAACAATGATGATAAACACCCATGTGAAGTATCAAGGTATTGGGTGAAGCAGTTGCAGAGATATAGTACACGAAAAAACTTTAACAAAAAAAATTCAAAGTAATTTGACCTTGACATTGGGCACAGGATCGCGCTTTCCGCAAGCAGGTGCGACAATGATGATAAACACCCATGTGAAGTATCAAGGTATTGGGTGAAGCAGTTGCAGAGATATAGTACACGAAAAAAATTTAACAAAAAAATTCAAAGTAATTTGACCTTGACATTGGGCACAGGATCGCGCTTTCCGCAAGCAGGTGCGACAATGATGATAAACACCCATGTGAAGTATCAAGGTATTGGGTGAAGCAGTTGCAGAGTATAGTACACTAAAAAACTTTAACAAAAAAATTCAAAAGTAATTTGACCTTGACATTGGGCACAGGATCGCGCTTTCCGCAAGCAGGTGCGACAATGATGATAAACACCCATGTGAAGTATCAAGGTATTGGGTGAAGCAGTTGCAGAGATATAGTACACGAAAAAACTTTAACAAAAAAAATCAAAGTAATTTGACCTTGACATTGGGCACAGGGGCCACACGGTTGGGGGTTAGAATGAAAATATGGATGATGATAAACACCCATGTGAAGTTTCAAGGTAATGGGCGAAGCAGTTGCAGAGATATAGTATAACAAAAAAGTTTTAACGAAAAAGTTTTAACCAAAAAACTCTAACCAGACGTACGTTAAAAAGTTAACGTTGAAAATGGCTAAGTCAATTACGTAGAAATAATAGGTGAAGGTGAAAAAATGGTCACATGTTGGATAGTTGTATGTGGTAGGCACCCCTTGGTTATGAAGCTGTGAAAGTTTGGTGGTCCTAGGTGGTACAGTACCAAAGAAATGGACTTAAACACGAAAACTTAACATTGTAAACGCGAACTTAACATTGAAAATGGCTAAGTCGACTGCGCGGAAAAAATGGGTGAAGTTAAAATAAAAGTAACATGTTGGATAGTGATATGTGGTGGGTACCCCTTGATTATGAAGCTGTGAAAGTTTGGTGGTCCTAGGTGGTACAGTACCAAAGAAATGGACTTAAACACGAAAACTTAACATTGTAAACGCGAAAACTTAACATTGAAAATGGCTAAGTCGACTACGCGGAAAAAATGGGTGAAGTTAAAAAAAAAGTAACATGTTGGATAGTGATATGTGGTGGGCACCCCTTGATTATGAAGCTGTGAAAGTTTGGTGGTCCTAGGTGGTACAGTAACAAAGAAATGGACTCAAACACGAAAACTTAACATTGATTGTGGACGCCGCCCGCCCGCCCGGCTTTCGCCAATCCAATAGCCTGGATTTTTTTTCCAAAAAACCTGGCTAAAAATTATGGTAATTTCCAATAACCTCCGAAGGAAGCACATTTAATACACATTGTTTTAAAGTTACTCTTAAGAGTAACTTTAAAACAATGTGTAAAAAGTTATGGTCGGGGTTAAAAAAAACAAAAGGGCCATGATGGCCCTAATTCGCTCACCTGACTCCATGAACACCAGAGGAGAATGTGACATTGAGTTCATGTGTTTTAAAAAAATTGTGCTATTTTTAGATGGCGGTCATCTTGGATTAAGCGATGACTCTCATTTAACAAAATCTGAAAATGCTTCACCCAGCATCGGCCATGTGGTTCCTGAGAAAAAGTCTTGAATAAATGGACCTTTTGGTGGCCATCATGGATGACATAATCATCCGATTCCGACAAATATTGCACCAGAGTGATCGCCTCATTGATACCTTCAATTTGATATATGACGACCATATTCAGTCAAAAATAAAATTTGACCCCAATTTGACCCCACGGCCCACGCCCATTTTTGACCCCGGGGTCACCATTTTAACAACTTTCAAAGAGCAATGTACATCGATCATTCCTACCAAGTTTCGTCGAAATCCGGCTAGCGGTTCATGAGAAGATTTTTTAAGTAGCGGTTCATGAGAAGATTTTTTAAGAATTTATGCTATTTTTAGACGGCGGCCATCTTGGATTAGCGATGACCTCCATTTTAACAAATCTGAAAAGGCTTCACCCATGGACCATAACATTTAAGTTTGGCTACCATGGGCCAAGCGGTTGATGTGAAGAAGAATTTTGAAATCTCTAATAAAAGAACGACCTTTTGACATTTCGGCGGCCATCTTGGATGACATAACAATCCGATTTGGACAAAAAATGTACCAGAGTGATCGCCTTATTGATACCTTCGATTTGATATATAACATGACTATATTCGGTAAAAAATAAAATTTGACCCCACGGGCCACGCCCATTTTTGACCCTGGGGTTACCATTTTAACAACTTTGAAAGAGCATTGTACATCGATCATTCCTACCAAGTTTCGTCGAAATCCGGCAAGCGGTTCATGAGAAGAAGATTTTTTAAGAATTTATGCTATTTTTAGACGGCGGCCATCTTGGATTAGCGATGACCTCCATTTTAACAAATCTGAAAAGGCTTCATCCATGGACCATAACTTTTAAGTTTGGCTACCATGGGCCAAGCGGTTCATGTGAAGAAGAATTTTGAAATCTCTAATAAAAGAACGACCTTTTGACCTTTCGGCGGCCATCTTGGATGACATAACAATCTGATTTCGACAGAAAATGCACCAGAGTGATCGCCTCATTGATACCTTCAATTTGATATATGACATGACCATATTCGGTCAAAAATAAAATTTGACCCCAATTTGACCCCACGCCCATTTTTGACCCCGGGGTCACCATTTTAAAAACTTTGAAAGAGCAATGTACATCGATCATTCCTACCAAGTTTCGTCGAAATCCGGCTAGCGGTTCATGAGAAGATTTTTTAAGAATTTATGCTATTTTTAGACGGCAGCCATCTTGGATTAGCGATGACCTCCATTTTAACAAATCTGAAAAGGCTTCATCCATGGACCATAACTTTTAAGTTTGGCTGCCATGGGCCAAGCGGTTCATGTGAAGAAGAATTTTGAAATCTCTAATAAAAGAACGACCTTTTGACCTTTCGGCGGCCATCTTGGATGACATAACAATCCGATTTCGACAAAAAATGCACCAGAGTGATCGCCTCATTGATACCTTCAATTTGATATATGAAATGACCATATTCAGTCAAAAATAAAATTTGACCCCAATTTGACCCCACGAGCCACGCCCATTTTTGACCCCGGGGTCACCATTTTAACAACTTTGAAAGAGCAATGTACATCGATCATTCCTACCAAGTTTCGTTGAAATCCGGCTAGCGGTTCATGAGAAGATTTTTTAAGAATTTATGCTATATTTAGACGGTGGCCATCTTGGATTAGCGATGACCTCCATTTTAACAAATCTGAAAAGACTTCACCCATGGACCATAACTTTTAAGTTTGGCTACCATGGGCCAAGTGGTTCATGTGAAGAAGAATTTTGAAATATCTAATAAAAGAACGACCTTTTGACCTTTCGGCGGCCATCTTGGATGACATAACAATCTGATTTCGACAAAAAATGCACCAGAGTGATCGCCTCATTGATACCTTCAATTTGATATATGAAATGACCATATTCAGTCAAAAATAAAATTTGACCCCAATTTGACTCCATGGACCACGCCCATTTTTGACCCCAGGGTCACCATTTTAACAACATTGAAAGAGCAATGTACATCGATCATTCCTACCAAGTTTTGTCGAAATCCGGTTGGCGGTTCTTGAGAAGAAGATTTTTTAAGAATTTGTGCTATTTTTAGACGGCGGCCATCTTGGATTACATAATGACGTCATTTTAACAATTTTGTAATCCCCTACCTAAGGACCATGACCATGAAGTTTGGTGACTATAGACCCAATGGTTACCGAGGAGAAGACATTTGAAAATGTTCACGGACGACGGACACATTGCGGTAACAATAGCTCACATGAGCTTCGCTCAGGTGAGCTAAAAATAGCGTCATCAGGTAACACGAGACACCTTATTTTAGGCATAATGTCCGATATTAAATTAAATTGCTTGCAAGCGGTTAAAATGGCAGCTTGTTGAATGAGTGGCATAGTCAACTTAATTAATGTCGAACAGTGCTTACAATGTACCTATATTAGACATATGCTAAAATTAACATACATGTATCCCTAATAAGAAAGCGCAAGTTTGATTATAACAGGGTTCCCATTCTTTTGGGAAGACCAAATTCCATGACTTTTCCATGATTTTCAAGGACCCGTTTTCGAAATTCAAGGACCCATATTTGCATGATACTGATGAAACTGTGTCGAGCCTGGAATACACTTGTGTTGGGGAGAGAAGTTACTTCTCTCCCCAACACATGTGTATTCCAGGCTCGACACCGTTTCATGTAGTACTTCAGTTCGGAATTTACAAAGTTTCGATTTGGTGCCAGGTGCCTTTACCACACAAATCGTTTGGCTCGAAATCACGAAATTGCACTGAACTTTGCTCAACACCATCAATAATTGGACTGGAATCCAAATTCCACGACTTTCAATGACCTTTTCAGAAAAAGAGGCAAATTCCATGATTTTCCAGGCCTGGAATCCATTTTTGCCAAATTCCATGACTTTCCAGGAATTTAAGGACCAGTGGGAACCCTGTTATAAGGTTCGACGATGTCCAGCCGTGGGTAATATTTGCCATGGTACGAGGGAACTGTTTGAATCCCAAGGCCACAGGCTGAGTGTTCAAACAGTTTCAGAGTGGCACGGCAAATGTTCACCACGTCTGGACATGGTCGAACATCATTACATTTCCACCGGAAACATCATGCAATTTGAGCATATATACAGTATTTTTGGCACTTTGATTACCAGTTCGATTCAAACAGCTGATTTACACATACATATTACGGAGCCACAGTACACGTCGCGTGAAGTAGCCGCATCAATTTCAAAAGACATAATGGTGCATTTTAGTAACGTCATAAGATACATGTATTACATTGGTGTTGGCTTGGCCTCGGAATGAGAATTGTCTACAGCCGTGGTCAAACAGCACGCGCTGTACATTTGAACACGGCTGTGAGCGGTGTCAAACAACGGCAGTCATGTAACAATATCTATCACGCCTATGTATGTGTAAATCAGCTATTTGAATGGAGCAGATTATCACAGTACCGCAAGTACTGCATCTATGTTAAAATTACATGATATTTCCGATGGAAATGTAACAATAACGTTCGACCATGTCCAGCCGTGCGTAAATGTTTGCCGAGGCATTTGGGAACTGTTTGAACCCACGGCCTACGGCCTTGTGGTTCAAACAATTCCCTTGTGCCACGGCAAACATTTACACACGGCTGGACATTGTCGAACCTTACAATTATAAGACTGGTCGATCGTGTCTGCAATTACCTGGCATGTCTGTGTGTAATCGCTTTGTATCTGTTTCAACAGCTTCCATCGTCACAGATTCTGCCAAATTTCCATTGGCATTCAAATTATCAGCCCCTTCCATGGGTTCGTCACTTGATGTGGTACAATCCTCATCAAGACTGCGCTTCGCACGAGGGACTACTCTAGACGTCGACGGGAATGATGCAAGCTTTGTCTTGCCTATTTCCGCGTGTGCTTGGTGAACGTTAAGGTTAATTTGGTCGGTAGAACCGGAGGGTGGTTTGATTTAATGGTGTTTAACAGCCCGTCAACATCTAAGGTCATTCAAATCCCATAATTCAACTGTACTGATGGGAAGGCAGTCCCAAACTCGGAACTGAAGATTAACAGAAAAACTATGTACTCGGCCCTGAAATTAGAATAACCTGACCTGGTGCCAGGTCATCACCACACCAGTCACTTAGCCCCACTCGCTAATAGTAAATAAGTACTATTATTACCAATCTTACTACTTTTACAATTGGTATAACCAGATTCAACTCTCAATTAACAAGGAAGCCATAAATATACAGGACCAAACCAGGGAGAACGTTTCCGATAAGAATGAAGCCCAGCGTTAACTCTTTGCGTGGTAGCGGCGGAAATATCCGCCACACGTATTAGGAGTACATGTATATGTTTTACTTTCGTCTGTAAATATGTCTTGAAATTTCATTAGAATTGAGTCCTCAGGACTCAATTCTAATGAAATTCCAAGACATATTCATGATATTTACGGGGAGAAATACAAGACAAAAAATGAAATTTTGGCCGCTAGTTTTGAACTATTTATAGCCCAGAAGTTTCCCAGCATGCAAAGAGTTAAATTACCCATCACATGCTTCCAACCAACCGCCCACTACCTGGGGGATGAGAAAATGTGTCCGACTGATTGGCGTTTTACATAGTTTCAAATCACATCCGAAAGACGGGTATTGAACCAAACACCTCAAGTAACTACCCCTATCCATGCAATCAAGCCATCGCTATGTTCAACGGCAAGTTCATAAAAATTGTGGTTATGACTGGAGAAATGGGGCTTATTGGTTTTGCAACCAGTGTAGATCCAGATCAGACTGTGGGGCATACGTAAAGATGAACCCCGATCGCTACACGAGTGTGCGATTTGATCAGGAGCTAAATCGGTCTAAATGTTTCTTTGTTTGTTTATTGGTGTTTAACGGCCTATCAACAGCTACGGTCATTTAAGGCCGGACCAACGGGTTCAATCCCGCATTAAACCTGCTGCATTGGGGGGGGGGGGGGGGGGGGGGTGGGGGGGGGGGGGGGGAGGGAAAATCTCAAAATCAGAACGGAATATTTACATAAAGAAAAAATATATTCAGCCCTGAAATTAGAATAACGAGACGTGATGGCAGGTCCATACCACACCAGTCACTTGGCACCTTCCCCTATTAATACCGGTAGGATTACTCTTATAAGGGGTATAACCAGATTCAACTGTCACATACAAAATTCCAAAGACGTATGTTGAGGGCCAAACCAGGTGTCCAGTCGGGATTCCATTAAGGATGAGCCCAGATTGTTAAATTACCCATCGCATGCTCCCACCTGCCACCCACCACAAAACGTACAAGCCCCATTTCTCTAGTCACAGCCACATATACAGACGGAAATGAACTACATAACAGAAATGAGACTTCGGTCCTAGAGCTTCATCCGAAAGACCTGTGGGACATCACTTACACTACGATACTATTTTTTTTCTTTTCTTTTTTCATGCATGGAGTCGGAATTGAGCCCATGATCTCTGGTATCAACGTCCAATACTCTACCACTGCACTACAACCCATAGAATGAATAGTCATACTTCCGCTCTCGCTACAGTATGAAAGCGGTGCTCTATAAATACGTTAGCAACTTTCTTGGTTTGCGACGCGATTTGAGATGCGGCATTTGGAACACAATTATGATCGAACTAGTATACAAACGGTCCTGAAATTATCTCTACAAGTACAATAACTCATTATTTTCTGACCTGCGCATATCAAAACAGCATGGTATGGCGATGTTGTGCTTTTAAACGCGGGTTTTAACAATGACCATCATATTTTCTGTGTGTTCTCCATATTGTTTCCATTTCCCCGATTCATTCGGATATCCCCGCATGTGAAACATCCAAATCTGGACCTAATCACGTGTTTAGTGGGCGGGGCTATAGCGACATACACATGCCGTCATCCTACAACTTTTACTACGAACCCACCGGAAATAGTAAATAGTAAGCGCGTTTGCTTCTGTTCGGGTGTCAGTAATACGTCAAATTCGGCTTCAATAACTTCCTTTATTGTTTTGTCAATCACACTTAATTTTGAATTCAAGCTTTTTCTTCTAAAACCTTTGCCTTTGGTTGTAAATTGCTTGTCACAATGAACACATGTTGTGGCGGCCATTGTTTCGCGCGGTATGTCAGCATTCCAAATATGGCCGCCGCTACCATATATGGAAACTAGAGTAATCATGTGATACCAAGAGAGATCACGTGACTAAAGATGGCGGCGGATGGAAACGGCTGCAACGTCCAGACAATAATTTTGCGAATAAAGTCAAACATATCAACAAATAAACATATTTTTGGGCTGATTTTGCAAAATTGTTTATTTATATACATATACATATATGTGTAGATTATTTTTGTCACTTTTATCGATGTTTATGGGGAAGTATATTTTGCTAACGTGAATAATGAATAGAGCATTGTAGCGGTAATAGCCGATTACCGCTACGCATATTGTAGCTATACAACCCACAGCTCCAGATAAGGTCATATTGGCACATTTTACTCACTTATTTTAGCAGAATATGCATCGATTATCAAAAATAGGCGTACTAAATATTCACAGCAATCTGAAAATATGCATTGACTTTCAAAGCGAGTAGTGAAAATACTGTAATAAAGTTGAAAATTTACTTAGTTGAGCTGCAAATTTGCTTTTTGCAGCTCAAATAAGTGAATTTTTAAATTTGTTTCATGTTTTATCATTTGTTCCCTATTTACTAAGAAAATCAATAATAACATTTGTAGAAGTAAAATACGCATCGAATTAGAAAGATGGGGGTATAATACTGTAGATACAAAACTTATCTGGAGTTCTGCAACACATCCCTAGAACAATGTACTAGCCAACATGGTCACAAACATTTTTTTTCTTTTCAAGTGGCATCCATTTTAAGAACTAGATGGCCACGGCCTGCATGTCGCGCGCGCCTTGTGGCGAGGCATGGACAATAAAAAAAAAGATAAAGTATAACGAAAAACTTAACCAAAAAACTTAACCCAAAACTTTAACCAAAAAACTTAACCAAAAAACTTAACCAAAAACTTTAACCAAAAACTTCAAAGTAATTTGACCTTGACATTGGGCACAGGGGCCGCACGGGAGGGGGGTAGAATGAAAATATAGAAGATGATAAACACCCATGTGAAGTTTCAAGGTAATGGGCAAAGCAGTTGCAGAGATATAGTATAACGAAAAACTTTAACCAAAAAACTTAACCAAAAACTTTAACCAAAAACTTTAACCAAAAACTTTAACCAAAAAACTTAATCAAACAACTTAACCAAAAACTTTAACCGGACACACTACGTACGTACGTATGCGTGCCGACTATATCGCGCTTTCCGCAAGCGGGCGCGACAAAAAATTAAAGCGAACCGTCACATGCAAAACTAATTAGAGAAGGATATTTTCTTTACCCAGTCTGATTCCCCGGGCACAGGCACACAGTACAGCGTCATTCTATCCAGGGTCAGATTCTTCTTGGATTCCAGATTGATATGATGCTGTGGCTGAAATAGGAAAGCACATCATGAGTGGTGATTTAGTACCAGAACTCCCGATAAGCTGCGTATTTGCGTAAATACCCAATTAAAATTGCCAAAAACCCAATTGAAATCAGAAGTAGCGAGTATCAAAAAGCAATGAAAAATTTGTGGTATCTTTATCATGCTACAGAAAACAATAAACAGACCACAAATATAGCATATTTTCTTATTTTTCGATGAAAACGCATCTTGGTATTTCATTAGAATTGTCTCCTTGGAGACAAGGAGACAATTCTAATGAAATACCAAGATGTGTTTTCATTTAGAAGCAAACTATTCAATAAGTGCGGTCTGCTGATGTGTAAACAGTAGTGCGATTCTATTTTACACAATTAAAATTTTGAAATACACAATTGCTTCAGAAATGATGAAGTGACAATACTCAATTACTAATTCCTTATCTGGAGCCCTGAGTACGATATTTTGCTTTCTTTGTTTATTGGTGTTTAACGGCCTATCAACAGCTAAGGTCATGTAAGGCAGGGCAAACGGGTTCGATCCCGTTTTAACCTGCTGCACTGGGGTGGAAACTCCCAAAATCAGAACGGAATATTTACATCAAGAAAAAATATATTCAGCCCTGAAATTAGAATAACTTGACCTGGTGCCAGGCCCATACCACACCAGTCTCCTGGCCCTTTCTCCTAAAATAGGATTTCGAAAGTACAATATTTATTCAATGTGGCTGTGACTGGTGAATGGAATGGTGCTTAACGGCCCATCAACACAAAAGAGTATCATTTAGGGCCAAGCAATGTAGATTAAAAATAATAGTAATATAGTACGATATATATGTGGTAGTCAATCGGATGATTAGGGTAAAAATATTATAAAATTATAGAAATGAGAAACATGTATACAATGTGAAAATTAAATTTTGCGATACAAGTTAGTTTCATGAAGAAAGCGAAGCAAACCTTCAATGTTCTCCACCTGGAATAGCTCCTCCGCAAGTGAAGTAACATTGAAGTGTTTGCGTCGAATATCGGCAAAGTCGATACAGTCCAGTAGGATGTGTTGCACGGTAAATGCACTGTGGCATGGAATACACCATGGACGCGGCTCACCTTTGAGCATATACGAATGCGTTAGTCATGTATGTTCAATGCGCAATCGACTAAGGACAACTTCATCCCGGCGTACATGTCTGTAGCCAGGAGTCCATTCGCCCAGAGTCGGTTTCACAGCATGAAGTTTATTATCTGTGAGCAGATCCCACTGGGTCTGCATTGTATCGGAGATGAATGAGTTGATGGATGATTTAAAATCATGATAGCAAACAGGAAAATGAGGAGTCGGTAGCTCCAGGGCGGCCTTAGAGTGTGACTGGAGAAATGGGTCTTATGGGATTTGTGACCGGTATAGCTCCTGATCAAATAGCACACTCCTGTAGCAGGATTGCTAGTTAGGAGCTTGACATGTGTTTCGTTGATAGAATGACTAACACTGCAGACCTGGGGGCCGTTTCACTAAACTTCCTACGACTAAAATGTTCGTAAGTGCAAAATTATGATAGTCTGTAAATTTCACATTAACAATGTTTTCTTGTAAACAACTTATGCTCAATAAATGTAAATCCATCAATTGAAATTTGCAGACGATTCTAAATTTTAGTCGCAAGAAGTTTAGTGAAACGGCGGCCCCCTGGATTTTCACTGGTCACACAATCCATAAGCCCCATAAGGATCTGCACTTTTTGCAAGTAAATGCACAATCTGGTCAGGATCTTCACTGTCATTCATTCTGATAACCATGCATTAGGATTTGATTCAATTTATTGGTGTTTAACGGCCTAACGTCATTTAAAGTCGGGTACAATCCTGCATGTAACCTGCTGCATTGGAGAGAAAATCCCAATATCAGAATGGAATATTTACATTGAAATAAATATATACTCAGCCCTGAAATTGGAATAACCCGAACTGGTGCCAGGTTCATACCACACCAAAGTCACTTGGCCCCTTCCCCTAAAAGTAATCGTTTAAGAATAATCGTATTACTCATACAAGGGGCACAACCACATTAAACCCTCACATACAAGAATGCCAAAGACGTACGTGAGGGCCAAACCAGGTATCCGTTCGGGATACCGGTAAGGATGAATCCCGATGGTTAAATTACCAATCGTATGCTCCCATCAGCCACCCACGCCCCATGCATCTATTGAACAGATCTGACAAAACCGGACTTACTGCTGTTGCAACCAGCAAAGAACCAGACCAGCCTTTGCGCTGTCTGGCCAGGGCCTTCACTGTTTTAGTGAAGCCTCCCCGAGCTCCAGATAAGGTGTGTATTAGAGTATTTTACGCACTCAGCAGAATACGCATTGATTATCAAACGTGGGAGTACAAAATACTCACAGCAATGTGAAAATAGGCATTGATTTTCAGATCGAGTAGTGAAAATGCTGTAATAATGTAAAAAATTTACTTAGTTGAGAAGCTGCAAAAGATTTTTGCAGCTCAAATAAGTAAATTATTAAATTTGTTTAATTTTTTATCATTTGTTCCCTTTTTAATAAGGAAGAAAATCAATAATACATTTGTCAACATAAAATATGCATTGAACTTGAAATTTAGGGGTATAATACTCTTCAGATACAAAACTTATCTGGAGCTCTGGCCTTCATTGTCAATCCACCACACTGGACAGATCTGACAACCTTTGCAACCAATGAAGACCCATTTGCGCAGTCTGGTCAGCGTTTTCACTGTTTGCCATTCATTCAACGAAATGATCCATTTTGTATTTATGTAGCAAACACATTCACTAACATCAGCACCACTGCACATGTTGACCAGAGCCTATCCTGCCTATAAAACAAAGAGTGAATCTTGGCAGATCACGGCCCATTTTCATACTAACGCCACACTCGGCAACGTCTTTGTATTTCCCCGACTTCATGCACGTCTCGGTCGACTTTGTGTCCACCACCTCGTATGCACCGAGATAGAACTCTGGGTCGAACATATCCTGCACCATACATCTGTAGCGCACCAGTGAGTTTGGCCGAAGGTTGTGCAATGGTGTATCATTAAGGGATGGAATCTACAACAGAAAGAAAGAGGAGATAAATACAGCGCCAACTAACGAAAGAAAACAGTGGAACCTCTCTAAACCGGACACAGATAAATGTTAGCAGGGATTCCGCTGGCGATCGCCACTTTCGCAATTGGCGATAAAAAATTACAATTTTTGAGAATTTTTTTTTTTTTGAGAATTTTTTTTTTTTTTGAAGTGGCAATTTTTTTATTTTCCCCAGGGGAATCCCTGTGTTAGTTGTAGTTCATTCTGATATGTAGACATACATATTATCTACCAAATTGAAGCATAGAGACATACCTTTCATTTGATACATTTACATCAAAATAGGAACAGTGAAATATGAATTATAACTGTTTATAAAAGTCCTGTTTTTTACCACATAATAACCCGGCCTTAAAAGACCTAGCTGTTGATAGGCCATTAAACCCACAACAAACAAAACCACATAATAAATACACAAGTTCCGGAGAATAAACCTGTCCGCAAAAAAAGACGATCGACAGCAATAATTAATGATACAAAAAATAGATAAATAAAATAGTGATACCTAAAAATAGTAATATACATCGGATGCTGACATAACTGTATCTGATGATACAGTAAAAATTATTAATAAAATGTTGTCAAAGCATGTTTTTAAAGAGAAAAGTCATGCCCCACATTTTATTTATTTCAGCAAATTCCCTGATTTTCTAGAGCGAGCCTGGGTGGGGGAATTTTCCCACCACAGCACCGAACATAACACACTTAAACAAATCGCATAAAATAATTACCCAACATAATGCATTCTTTGTCTTCAGTTTCTGCCCAAAATATTCCCGAACTTGTGAACTTTCAAAGCTGCCGCTACGGTCTGTAAAAGAAAATTAGACATGTTTGTAAAATGGTGTGTAAGCCCAGAGCTCCAGTTAAGGTGCATAATTTGACCAACTTTGGGTGAAATTTTGTTACTTCTTCATCAAAAATGGCAAGTTGGGAGCCCTTTAGAATCGTCTCATTGAGACAATTCTAAAGCACTCCCAACTTGCAATTTTTGATGGAGAAATAAGAAATTTACCTCCAAATTACGCACCTTAACTGGAGCTCTGGGTAAGCCCTTTGGATAGTTTCATAAATCAAAACTCGAGCAAATGAATTTTCAATTGTGCATAGTCTTAAAGTAAAACTTATAAACTTGGCATAGAGTTGTGGACATACAACGATTCTAGTATTCCATTATATGTACATCTGTAGCAGACACATGGGCAGGCTATAGAATGAAACTAGAAATGTGGCCTGTCGGCACACGAATACCCCCACTGGCAGCCAAAGAAAACGAGGCATTTTTTATTATTATTATAAGCCATTTAGCCGAGCGTTAAGGTTTCAAACGCATCAAGTCTGTGACCTTGACCCTGGGCATAGTGTGATAATCCATGCATCGGTGTAGAAGATATAGAGCGGAAGGGAATTTCAATAGGTTTGACCTTTGACCTTCAACTGTGACCTTGACCTTGGACGTAGGTGCGTGGTCATTGATCGCGACACACCTCATCCTGAGAAACATTTGTGCCAAGGCATTTGATAATCCATGCATCGGTGTAGAAGATATAGAGCGGAAGGGAATTTCAATAGGTTTGACCTTCAACTGTGACCTTGGACGTAGGTGCGTGGTTATTGATCGTGACACACCTTCTCATCATGAGAAACATTTGTGCCAAGGCATTTGATAATCCATGCATCAGTGTAGAAGATATAAAGCGGAAGGGAATTTCAATAGGTTTGACCTTTGACCTTCAACTGTGACCTTGGACGTAGGTGCGTGGTTATTGATCGCGACACACCTTCTCATCATGAGAAACATTTGTGCCAAGCCATTTGATAATCCATGCATCGGTGTAGAAGATATAGAGCGGAAGGGAATTTCAATAGGTTTGACCTTTGACCTTCAACTGTGACCTTGGACGTAGGTGCGTGGTTATTGATCGCAACACACCTTCTCATCATGAGAAACATTTGTGCCAAGCCATTTGATAATCCATGCATCGGTGTAGAAGATATAGAGCGGTAGGGAATTTCGATAGGTTTGACCTTTGACCTTCAACTGTGACCTTAGACGTAGGTGCATGGTTATTGATCGTGACACACCTTCTCATCATGAGAAACATTTGTGCCAAGCCATTTGATAATCCATGCATCGGTGTAGAAGATATAGAGCGGAAGGGAATTTCGATAGGTTTGACCTTTGACTTTCAACTGTAACCTTGACCTTGGACGTAGGTGCGTGGTTATTGATCGCGACACACCTTCTCATCATGAGAAACATTTGTGCCAAGCCATTTGATAATCCATGCATCGGTGTAGAAGATAGAGCGGAAGGGAATTTCAATAGGTTTGACCTTTGACCTTCAACTGTGACCTTGGACGTAGGTGCATTGTTATTGATCGCGACACACCTTCTCATCATGAGAAACATTTGTGCCAAGCCATTTGATAATCCATGCATCGGTGTAGAAGATATAGAGCGGAAGGGAATTTCCAACAGACCGACCGACAGACCGACGGACAAGCTGACTCCTATATACCCCCAACAAACTTTGTTTGTGGGGGTATAAATATGGATGATGAAAAGGAAGTATTTGATGTTTGAAGTAAATTAGAGTAACGATTGTGGAGATAGGAATGTAAAAACATTTTATAATAACACAAACTTCACATTTTACCTTGGGCACAGGGGCTGCAGGAGTGGGACACAGAATGAATATATGGATGATGATCAGGGTTTTCCCTAGGATTTTTTAAATGAGAGTCCCAGGACCCCCAACATTTCTGTCGTGGGGGTCCCTTGTGATTTTTGGGGGTCCCAAATTTTATAAATGTGTTTCATCACAAATAAAAGTGATTGGTTCATTGCCTAACTGTACCATGACCTTTTCAACCCCGACATGTCGCTATAACAACTTTTTTCCAAACAGTGCAGTCAGCAGATCAACTGAAGATCCAACTCCTAGATCCGTTTCATCAGGATATACCGTTTTTGCAAGCAATTTTTTATATTTTGGAACCCATATTTTATAAATGGACTAGTCTTAAAACCATTTTGTGATGATATGATTTACAAATTAACATGCTCGCGATTCAGATGTTGATTCTTCTGTGGTCCGCGTCCCATCTTGACACTTTACGTATTAATCTACTGTGTAATATGCAAGCGCTCAGATGATCAAGACTAATATGTGGGACGTCATCGATAAATGTGGACAGTTACCGATGACGTATTTCCGCTTCCAACGTGATAGTAATTACGCATTGCGGGTCCCGGGGACGCAGTACCAGTTGGCAATGCACGTCCTCACTCAATTACGCAGAAAACATGCGTCCGGGAAATCCCTAGCAGGTAGGCTATTCCCGCAGTAATCAACCACTTGATGTTATGCCAGCAGCGGCACAGTGATAAAAGACCACAAGAAAAAATGTGTACTGTACAAGGGAATGGCAATAGAGAACAATGTTGTGATGTCAATTTCAAGAAATAAATGCATATTTTTTTCTTGAATTGTATGTGCACGGACCTACTAATATTGTTTAGGTCCAACAGATATACCTATGTGAATGAAACCTAAATATTACAGACAATTAATTACCGATTTACTTGGGAAATGTCTTGTTACGGGGTAAAAACATTCATGTATATGTCATTTTAAATAATATGTGCAAAATGAAAGTAGCGAACTAAACAAAACTTAATTTAAGGATATTTAGGACGTTCAAAAACATTTTATCTACCGAACAGATTTTGAATAACGCCCAATGGATGGTTGATCCAATCCTCAATGCTCGGCATTTTCGTCGGATTTGAAAGTTAGAATTGATTCATTCACGTGTTGACAGTAAGAAATATGGCGGGAAGCTGAATCGGCGTTCCTCGTACTGGCGTTAAGTGCGTAATAGATCTTAAATCCGTAAAGTAATATGCCTTAATAACGCAAAGGCAACTGTCAGTCGCAAATAATTGCTCTTCGTGTTTTTATTCGAAGTTCATTTGGTACACAATATAGATCGGTTAAGAAAGTAATCAGGATGTGTTTTAGCCAGATACAAGTAGCTTTCTTGCTATAAAAACCTAATGGATAATTACTGTACCAATCCACTAATAATATCCATGTTCTTTTTACACCAATTTCCAAAATGTTAAAGGTACATGTATGCCTAGGCACACAATGTTCTTTATAGGAATTACATGAGCAGGGGCGGATCAAGCATTTGGGGAACGGGGAGGGGTATGTTGTCCTATTTCGAGCTCCCCCCCCCCCCGTAAATATTTTGAAATCTAGATGTCCGGAAATGCACTTTCTCCAGACCCGCCCCTGATAAGTGTATAATTGTGTCACTATTGCACCAGTTCTAAATATTACGAGTGCCCGCTATACATATATAATAATTTAGTAATATTTATTTTACTGACTCGCGGTGGTATCAGGCTATTTGCATATGCAAATGAGGCTATATACTAATTAAATGCGTCACCTGAAAAAAATAATATTTAGATTATAAAGTATGAGCATTGCACATCAAAAAAATAAATGTGACATGCAAGCTCAACGGCCATCAACGGTCGGGAAAATCATAACGTTACTGGAAGAGAGCATAACAAATTCAATAGCTCCATGTCTACCAGTAAAATGTATACTACATGAGCGGTATTATTGCACTTGGTCATAATTTGTGTAACATATACTGCATGTGTATAGCATTGTCACAATCCATGGCACATATAAGTAATATACATGTATTTCGAACACAATGCCTCCCTGTTCTTGTTCTGCTATCATAGGCACGCCTAGTTTAGCATTAGTAGATGTCGCAGTATTTTTATAGTTACTTTTTTTTACTTTTATTATACCGTTGTACATATTTATTATTAAGTTCCTTTCATGGGAATTAATAGTATGTGCTTTTTTTTAATATATATTGTATGATTGATCGCTTATAACTGCGGTTTCTAGATTGCCATTTCGGCTGGGTCGATCATTCTTTCCCCGTCTTCAATTATATTGCGTCCCATTCTCTGATTCCATACTATTTCCATTATGCTTGTTTCAATGCGCTTGATTCAGTCTTTCTTATGTGCTTTGGCGGAATTTGTTTACTGAATGTGTATTTGTGTAGCTTGTGTTATATTATGTACTTGTTTCGGAGGGACATGACAGCAATGTATAAGCGGGAGGTTTATGATGCCATGCAAACTGGTTTAAATCACGAGTGGGCAGCTGTACTCACATACTGTTCCAGGTCAGTACAATTGTCGTGACGTTGGATTGTATCGTATTTCATTGTATTTCTTTCTTCATCTCCTGTGACCTTTGATTGATGTGAGCTTCATTGGCGTTTGTGTTCTATGATGCATATTACATAATTTACTGTATGTTCATTGTATTGGGGGAGTATACATCTGTACTATCGCCTACGTTGTGTGGCATTAACGTGTTGCAGTTTGGTTCGTCTCGGTTCTTCAGTCTCCTTTGGGTAATCTATTCTCACCAGTAAATGTTTACAAAAGCTGTTTGACAAATCAAGTCAAGAGAGCGTAGAAATATGCAAATTGGCACATTAAGTCAAATAAACAATTAGAATTTCGATCCATGGTTGGAACACATCAAACTCCATGGAACACATCAAAAGTGTGTTTTACTGCAATATTTTAATATTTTAAAATGACAGCAGCAACGCCATTGAATGTTATCCATATCTAGATACGCGGGTGGGTTATTATTTTCCTATTTGTGATATAAGCTTATATAGCCAATTAATTCATTATTTTTGTATTACTTTATTAGTGCTCCTTTTTACGGTTCTAATAATGTCCGATGCATCCCCTCAGCCCCCACCCCCACCATGTTCTCAAGCCAGCCGCAAGGCTTTATCATCCATGACGTTGAACTAATTAATAAATCAGGCTGATGCAATCGGTATAGTGATCATATTAAATTGGTCGTTGCGTTATAGGTAGACATTGTCGTCAAATTCGCTTATAGTGTATTTCAATGTATTAATGTTTTTATCTGCTGGAAACATTGTCTGTGGGGGCTAAATTCATGTTGGCGTTTGTGTTCTGTGACGCATTCGTTGTAGTATCTTTTTACGGTGGTTATTGGCATGCGTTTATTTTATTTAGGCATGGTGCACTGATGTCTTAGAATGCACCTCGGTGGCTGTTGAATTGATGACTAGGTATGATTACCTATGTACTCCTTTCTGTTTAATGTGGCCTTTTATTAACATTCACGTAATTGCGGCATATTGTGTTTTTGGATGCTTTATTTTTGTTTACTTCAGCGCCACAGATCTAGAGGTAATACTAAATCTATCGAATTGAAACATTTAGATGCCATAAAGCATATTATGACATACATGATATTATGCTAATTTATAATGCACACTGTATTTCATATAGGTGATTGGATTTTGTGATCGTTTTATTATCGACCCAATATCAGTGAACATTTATGAGTATGGTCAACAACTGCAACAGCTATATAGTATTGTACTTGTGTACTTATCATTTATATATCAAATAAAACAAATGTCACAGTAATCCGACCATTATGTGCCGTTCTTTTATGGATTTAGATTCCAGACAGCCAGTTATTCCAGCCGTCATTGTATAACTAACTTCCCCTTGTTTTGCTTACAATAGTTATTTCCCTTAGCGGTCATTTTGGAATATGACGTATGCGTAGTACAGCCGAAATGTAGGCATAATGCGATCGCGATTAGTACGCTTAATAGTTCAACTGACTCGTTAGAACTCGGGTTTATTAGATATCTGGTATAACTTACATACCATAGCTGTACTGTATAAATAAAATAATGACCTAGTTACAAAATGCATACTGAAATACGACAGTCTGTGACAAAATGGGCATTACTGTGCAATTTTCACAAGCTGTAGGATACCAGTCTGTATGTATGTATATTTACATTGTCAGTTTACAATCTTATTTTGTTCCCGATAGTAGTTATATATAATGCTAAATCAGTGACCAGGAAGGTAACAGATTAGACACGTATCAGAGCTGTCAGATTGTGTAGATGGACCGGGTGCTATGCTAGTCAGATTAAGGAAAGACAAATGAGGGGCCGGCAGCGGGAAATTAGTCGCTCCAATTGACACGGAGGTGGAATGCACGGGATGGCCAGTGACCGTTAGTGTGTCGGACTACTGATCCAAGGATCGTGGGTTCGAGCCTGACTAGCGGCGTGCGTTGTGTCCTTGAGCAAGACACTTTATCCACACTGCTCCAGTTCACCCAGCTGTAAATGGGTACCGATAATTCGTAGTTGCTCTGTAAATACGAATTACCGGCTTCTCTCAAAATTCTCTACCTCCGTTCTTTCTCCCATTCTTGGGAGACGGCATGCAAGGTCCTAGAGCCAGTGCCGCCGTTAAATATAAGCTAAAAAAAAAAAAAAAAGAAGTGACCGCATACCCAGCGGCATTCTGGTGTGAAGCTTGTGTCAACAGTTGAAATAATCAAAGCGAGTAATTGCCTCGCAATTAGTCCATCCCGGGCACTGCGACTGAGAGGGCTTGTAATACGCCAAGCACAGGACTGGGTTTATAGGGCTTTTACGACCAGTGTAGATGTAGATCAGCATGTGCATCCGCACAGACTGTATCTGCACATTTCACCAGTCCATCAATTAAATACACTAATAAGCAATCTAGGGCAGTGTTAGGCTACATGAGTGTGGTATTTGATCAGGACCTACACTGGTCACAAATCATACAAGCCCAATGTATCCAGTCACAGCCACATACAGCACGACAGCCTGCTATGCTTAATCAACGTAACCCCAATCTGGCAAAACAGCGATTTTATTCTAGAAAACATCTGTAATGTTTAACAACATGTCAAAACATTTTCTATTTATTTAACACAAGTCAGTAGGCAAATATATTAGAAACAGGAAAGAGTATATATATATGTCCATTAATGCAAACTGTACATGGGAACATTGGATTCGAGTTTTCGAAAACAGTAAAGTATTTCCTTTAACTATCAATCATAATAAGCGTGGTTGTATTAATATTTAATATTCAAGTTACACAGTTTTAGTCATGTAATATAACAATCATGCATGATTCGAAACAATCACATCACAATTCCTGATGCGCATAGTGTATCGATTTTCCATATCTGTTAAACTGGATTCAAACAATCAACTTGGAATAGTTATGGCCTCACAGATTCGATATACACCTGTCCCAATATCCACTCCACTAATAAATCCCAGCTGTCAAGTCATCAGATAAGTGGTTTGTTATGCCGCATTATTGTTGACACCCGTTTGTCACTGATTAAGACTGATACAAAATGGATTAAACCAATCAGAATGAAATGGGCGTGGCTTCGTTGATTTCAGAATACACCTGTCACAAAATCCACTTCCCCATTTCCCAGCGGTTAAATCAGGAGATAAGTTGTTTGCTATGCTGAACAATTAATGACATCCGGCGGAATCCTTATGAACGTAGCTACACACGATTAATTATGACTGCTCATGAATCAAATTAAAGGATTAATTTCATCTCGAAATTGTCAAAACACAAGTATGCTTAAGTGACACATATCTGCAATAGCTTGCGGAATCAATCTACGAAATGTCGGAGACATTCTGTAACAATACAAGACAATTTGTAACAAAATACCAATTAACATTTAATTCCTCATTTTTCTTATTCTGGCTCGGCTGTCTGTTTGACCGCGACTTACAACCGACTTCCGCACAGATCGTGATCGCCGACGATTGCAAATTGAACAACGTGTAAATAATCCAAGTATAACTAGGTACATGAATAATTACGATTAACGAATATATTAAACGATAAAAACGAAGACATTATACAATAAATAAATGAAAAGTCATGCAGAGCATGATGTTATTAGCAGATCAAATCAGGGTTCAATATATGTCCACTTTTTAGTAGTTACGGAATCTCAGGGAAAAGTGAGAGAAGTAATGATTTCCTCCCCAACCAAATTCTCCCAGTTATATTTAGTAAATTACTATGGATTTGCCATTTACTTGGCGGCCATTTTGAGTTTTCTGACAATGGAGTATATTAACTGCAATGTTATTCAGTTGAAAGAATTAACCTTTGAATATAGCATTAAACAAATATGTAGCAAGTCAACCGAAATCTCATAAATACCCGATTTTTGGCGGCCATCTTGAAAATATGATAATAATATACTGAATATTAGTGTAGTTTACGTAAATTCTTTAATATATCCATCTGAAATGTTTTTGAACAACTTACACCAATTTCCAAGTTAAAGACCATGACCTACCTATTGGCTCATATATTGGCATTTCGACTTCAGTCAAGCATAAAGTTCAATGACCTTGAAATGGCCTTGAACTTGGTTTAAAAAAATGGCACCCGGATTTTTTGGAAACCTGATACATTCAAATTTATAAAAACACCGGATGCCATAAATTAACACGAGGTGCCGGAATCTTATATATATACATATTGCCCAGACTGTAGAAAGATGCCAGAATTTAAGAAAAACAAGCATGTAAAAAGGTGATTAATTTGGTGTGCAAGTACTGTATGTGAACTTCAATGTATATATTGCCAATGCAGATATATACTTTCTGCATCATCGAGACGCACCATGTGATTTTGTACCTACAAACAGGTGCGCAATTTCATGAAATATGATGAAATTCTCAAAGCAAGTGCGGAATAGAATTCTGCATTTGCTCTGAAAATTTCGACAACCTTCGGTGTCATTCCAGGAAAATATCGTAAATTTTGTAAATGTTTTATGAAATTACGCCCAATTGTGTAGGTACAAAATCACATGGCGCATCTTAATTATCATTATTACACTGGTGCTGCACTCCGCGCCGGTGGAAAATGTAAGACAATCCACTTGAAAAATACAATATGCGCCATTATAAAATGCAGCACCAGTGAAGTAAGTGGACTGTTTCTCTAACGTTGCATCACAAATATAGAAAAGTATATGTGACCGTGGCTTGAGAAAAAGACCTTATGGGGTTTGATCAATCTGGATATTAATCTGCTAGCACACTCCTGTATATGAATGTGCAGGCTGATCTGTGCCTACACTGGTCATATTACCATTGAAAGGAAGTAATATCATGCTTACTATGCGTGTGTATACTTTATTATTACATGCTTTATGTGATAATCATGATAATGGAATAAATGATAAAGTATACATGTTTAGCTTCTATTAAAAATGGTTTTGAATTGGGATATGTATATGATTTTAATTTCAAAAGGTGCCAGCAAATCTGATGAAGAAATTCCACACCCGTGGCACAGGAATACCAATTCAGGGATTTCGGTCGGCTGCCGGCATGGTACAGATAAACAGGTCGGCTGTCTGTCGGTATATTCGACTATACAGACCAACAGAGAACCTGTTTACCGGTACTATGCTGGCAGCCGACCGAAATCGCAGAATCGCTATTTCCTTGCAATCAATAGAAAAGTAAATGTTTGATGGCGAAATGAATCGGAGGTGAATCAGAAAAAAAAGAGTTCAGTATTTACAAAAGGACACGAAGAAATGCAAGGACCAGTGTAGATCAATTTGGTTCAGTTAAAATCAACAATTGAGTCACACAAATTTACTAGTCCACACGAAACGGTAACAATTTTGTCAGTGACCGTCTTACCAAACTTATCCTTGTTCATGAGACAATTAATGGGAAGACAACCGTTCAATATAGTATATTTCTGTATAAACTGAACAAATAATCCGTTCCACATGTAGTCTTGAGTGGGCAAGTTTACGCGTTGATTCCACGTCCAGAGGGGATAGCTGATCACGACCTTTCATAAATGCTGGAATCTTCACTTCTGCAGCTACCGAGCCAACACTGCCCTTGACATAAAATTCATACGCAAGAAAGAGATTTTACAAATTTAGTCGCAATTTCACTAATGTCAATATCATTACCTTGAATTTGGGCATGACCAGACTGGATGGCAGGTGAGGCTCCAGAAAATTAAACAATATATATAGAACTGTGAATGATGGTAATCCTGTTCAATGTTTCACCTTCTCGTCACTACCCTTAAAATAACTTTCCAAATGGACCACTTTTTCCTTCAGCTCCCCATTTTCTGTTCGCAGTTCCTGCTGCTCCAGCGACATAGCCTTCATGAGTAGACCATCAACATCAGTATGTGACTGAACGCCGTCTTCATCAACGCTGTCACCCATATCCATACCCGTCTCAGTGTGATCAGGTCCAACAATAGTTATGGATACAGCTGGCTTCCTTCTCTTCTTTTCCTGCTGCCGATCATATCTTGATGTAGATGATTCTCGCTTTTGTCCGCCCATATTAACTGATGGTGCCCAGTTTGGGTTAAGATGGTCATACAACTCTGCCTTCTTTCCTGAAACATATATACATGATATATATTAAAAACAAATAAAAACTTGTCGGATATTGTAACTTTGCACATTTAGTTACAATATAATAACTTATTTTTATTATTTCTTCTCGGAAGTATATGTTGCATACACCATCTGAACATTCTTGCCGAGACGGTTCATATGAGTGGTCACAACATTTACATGCACTTTTGAAGAGAAATAAAAAAGAAAAGGTGTACTCTTATGAAATATCACTGAAATATTGACAATTTATGACAAATTGTATACATATGACATGCGACATGCGATTTTGCATGTACAAACATGTGCGCACTTTGATGAAAAATATTTACAAAATGCACAATATCTGTGACAACATGGTGACATTCTGCATTTGCTCTGACAATTTCATCAACGTTTGGCATGATTTACAGAAAATATCTCAAAATCTGTAAACATTTTTCATGAAATTCCACACAAACTGCAATTTTTTATTGTCTGAGGTCCATCAAAATACACAATCTCGCACGTGTTAAGCATGTTAAGTACAGTGACAGCACGGGTGTCAAACATTATAATTCAGTGGGTGGCCGCAGGGCTCCAGATAAGGAATTAGTAATTGAGTATTGTTACTCCATCAGTTCTGAAGCAATTGGGTATTTCAAAGTTTTAATTGGGTAAAATTAAATCACACTACTGTTTACACATCAACAGACAGCAATTATTGAATAGTTTGTTTCGAAATGAAAACATATCTTGGCATTTCATTAGAATTGTCTCCTTGGATGTGTTTTCATGGAAAAATATGCTAAATTGTGGTCTGTTTATTGTTTTCTGCAGCATGATAAAGGTACCACAATTGTTCTCATTGCTTTTTGATACTCACTACTTCTATTTCAATTGGGTTTTTGGCAATTTTAATTGGGTATTTACGCAAATACGCAGCTTATATCTGGAGCTCTGGGTGGGGTTCACACACAATATAATGATTACACCAATTTACATTGTCTCGCCAGCTGAGAAGTAGAACTATTGGATTATTTATAATATCAAGGACTTACCATTGACAAAATGCGCCGAATACCCCCGAACATTTTGGATATTCTTGTGCCCAAATTATTGTCCAATTCTAGCCAGAAATTCACGTGTCCGATCGGAACTCACTTTCTCGCATTCCACACCTTGATTTGTGATTACTGCAGGCGATCTATACTATTCCAGTGTCCTTTCGCGATATTTACGATGACTACATCCGTATATAGAACACTTCACAACCATTATGCGTCTAACCACAGACCTAGAATATATTATTCTAAGTCTGTGGTCTAACTAACTGAATTTAGGTCTTTAGCTTTAGCTTATATTTAACGGCGGCACTGGTTCTAGGACCTTGCATGCCGTCTCCCAAGAATGGGAGAAAGAACGTACGTAGATATTTTTGAGAGAAGCCGGCAATTCGTATTTACAGAGCAACTACGAATTATCGGTACCCATTTACAGCTGGGTGAACTGGAGCAGTGTGGATAAAGTGTCTTGCTCAGGGACACAATGCACGCCGCTAGTCATGCTCGAACCACGACCCTTGGATCAGTAGTCCGACACACTAACCATTACGCCACTGCGTCTTTTGTTTTGTGTATCGAGATATTGGAACATGGCGGAGCTTCCGGTTTGTGACGTCAAAACGTTTATTTATAGACAAATTGCAAACCGCCGAACGCTTGTATTTATTTATAGCCAAACCGCCGAACTCTTGTAGTTAAAACGTTTATTTATATCCAAATTGTGTTATTTCGCTATATTTAAAATTTTAAACAAAGATAATTAATGGCCAAAAATGAAAAATTATCCGGTTGATGTAGTTTGGAAGTGATACAACAAATTTCGCGTTTGTAGATTACCGAATATAGGAGAAAATGGTGGTTACAAACTTTTTCACAAACCGATGGATAACCAATATATATAGCCGATATATAAATGGATCGGCTAATAACAACATAAGTGTCTGACTCGGTGCGATATGACAAATCTCAATATCACGAACAAATATATATAGAAACAAACCAGAAATCGGTTGTTATATATGGTCGCTTTTGCTGTTTTTAAAGCATTTTGAAGGAAATACGTGATCATTTGACCTATACTTTGTTATGTATTTACTGAGGGACCTGTTATTGAGAATATCATTCCAGCTATATCCACTACGTATGGGTCCTGTTCCATTTCTGATATTCATCAATGACCTACCAGACGCAATGAACTGTACACTACGACTATTTGCGGACGACACAAAACTGTGTTCAGCAGTCAGTAACCGAGCTGAAGAATTGCTACTACAAACCAAAATTCTTAAAGCATGTGACTGGGCAAATTAATCTATGGTAATTAAATGACATTTAGCAAAAAGAAGTGCAAACACATGCATATCGGCAACACTATTAAACACACACAACAGTATGCCATGAAATATGCTGACAGCAACATGAAAGAAATTGCAACTTTTGATAAGGAACAGATCTAGGAGTCACAAAGGTCAGCAAAGCGAATAGGAATCAAATCAACAACTCCTGACAAACACACTGCTATATGTACACTATCGCAATAAGCACGCTGTAGTGGAGGTAAGGACGCTTCCTGGTGAATGCTGTGTAATTACAAGCCACTTCAAATTAATGACTGATGTTTATATGGGCATTGCTCACATTGGTCTCTATCTACTGTATGAACTGTATGACTATTCACTACGTTTTGACTTATTTGGGTACGTTTTGACTTGGGTACGTTTTGACTAGAAACCGTCCCGTGAGACCTTGGCAGTGGGTCATTTGCCACTTCCGGTAGTGAAATGGCTGCGGATGTTCATGTTTTTTGTTTACTTTTTTATTTCGTCAGTTATACTTTTCAGGGAAGTTGCTCAAGTGTTTCTATAGCAGAACTCGATGTCGTAATTGCTACTGGATCAAATATCAGGCGAGATGAATCTGGTTCATTGATATTTTTTGCAAATACCAATAACAATCTTCTCTTCGTTGGGAGAAATTTTTCCAAGACGACAGAAATTGCTTTCACACTGATATCAGCTGACAAGGGAGATCACTGCGAAGATTTTGGTGGGTTAACTCTCTCAGTTTCCGTGCAGCAACAGAATCTATCTGAATCAAGGGCATATTTCATTGTTCACATTACAAGTCCACCGAAAGACAGTCATTTTTACTACATTTGTGTAAAGCAGGAAGAGCAAGATGAGACGTCGTGGATTCATCAAGGTGGAGATGCTCTACGCCGATTCACTGTCGAGATTCCAGTAGAAGAAGTGCGACTATTACCGCTATGGGTGCAGTGTGGCATCATAGCGTTTCTTCTTTGTTTGTCAGGCTTGTTCAGTGGTCTGAACCTTGGTTTGATGGCATTGGACAAAACAGAACTGAAGATTATTGCACGATGTGGATCAGAAAGTGAAAAAAAATATTCAAGAGTTATCGCCCCATTGCGCAAACGAGGAAATTTTCTGTTGTGTACACTATTGCTGGGTAACGTTCTTGTGAACAACTCACTGACAATTCTGCTGGATAATGTATCAAATGGACTAATTGCCATCATTGGTGCCACCGTGTTTATCGTCGTTTTTGGTGAGATCATTCCACAAGCGATATGCTCTCGTCATGGCTTATCGGTCGGTGCAAAAACACGCTACATTACATACTTGTTTATGTGTATTACATTTCCAATTTCATTTCCAATTAGTTTGTTACTCGATAAAGTTTTAGGTGAAGAAATTGGTCAGGTGTACAACCGTGAAAAATTGCAAGAATTAATTCGCCTTACAAAGGACACATTGTTTGATGATGAAGTGAACATTATTTCTGGAGCATTGACGTTCTCTAGGAAGACTGTCGTTGATATCATGACACGGATCGATGATGTTTTCATGTTGGAGTACAATGACAATGTGCTTAACTTTGAAACAATGTCTACTATTATGAAACGAGGATACACACGGATACCTGTCTATGAAACAGATAAAAGTAACATTGTTGCACTGCTGAATATCAAGGACCTCGCGTTGATTGATCCAGATGACAATACACCATTAAAAACCATCTGCAAATTTTACCAACATCCACTGATATTCGTTTTTGATGACCAACGTTTGGATACAATGCTGCAGGATTTCAGACAAGGTTGTATTCATTTCCTATTGTTCACCAAATGACAATTGGCTTTATCTAGCTTGCATTTATACAACATTTTTATTCCACAGGTCTCATTAGAGACATATATGGCCCGAAATCCGCATTTTTGCACACCAGTGTCCATTTGTAACCGCTATATGGCTTTGGTTACATCGATTACATGCTATATATCTTTGGTTACACAGTATAGCAGTAGATATGTTACAGAGTTTTGAAAGAAATTTGTAAGTATTATCTATACCAACTGTTTGTAACTGCTATTATGCATTGGTTACATGGGTTACATACTATATGTCTTTGGTTACACAGTATAGCTGTAGATGTTACAGAGTTTTGAATGAAATGTGTTGGCACATATTTTTTTGGTCAATACTTTTTATTATGGCCTGTGTTATAAACTTTAATCTGCCAGGTTGGCTACTACTGTTTATTTTCTTGTAAACTTTGATGGCCCTGTATCTTTTCTAACAGTGATTTATGGTCATACCCAGAGAGACCTGCATCATGAGAAAACAGGCATTGTTACTCTGGCGTAGGTCCAATTTACTGAGTCATAAAAAAAGTTGTATTTAACTTTTTTATTTTAATCTAATTTTAATCTTAGTATAAATTCTAAGCTACTTTGAAGCTAGCGACTATCTAATTAGAGACGGGAGGCATTTAATGGTTTGAACTGTGTATCCATGGATTGGGGTCAAAGCGTTCCCAGGTCAAAAGTTTCAACACGTACCCATTTGTCGGGTCAAAACGTACCCCTAAAGACACCTCAACTAAGTACATTTTCAACTTTATTACAGTATTTCCACTACTCAATTTGAAAATCAATGCCTATTTTCACATTGCTGTGAGTATTTTGTACTCCCACTGTTGATAATCAATGCGTATTCAGCTAAAATAAGTGCGTAAAATACGCCAATACACACCGTATCTGGAGCTCTGCACATGTACATGTCTGCTGGTCATTCACACATAGTGAATGGGTGGTGGGGGTTTGTATACAACAACAAATATTGTATCCTTGTGCAGTAATGGTTTACCGCATGTACATGTTCGCAGGTCACTCGCACATAGCGATCGTGCGTCGTGTGAACAACGAGGGGGATGGAGACCCGTTCTACGAAACCCTGGGGGTCGTGACCTTGGAGGACGTCATTGAGGAGATAATCCAATATGAGATCATCGATGAGACAGACACGCTATGTAAGTTTAGTTTAAACAGAATTTTTATTTCATCAGCATATTCACATGTCATATATGTACATGTATACACCTCAATAGAATATATCCATGTCACAGTCTTCGCAAAATTTGGCCTTTTTTAGCTCACCTGAGCTTTTCTGTAGGCTCAAGTGAGCTATTGTTACCGTTTTTCGTTCGTCCGTACTTCAACATTGTCCGACCTCTTTTTCTTCTGAACCGCTGGGCCGATGTTGACCAAACTTCAGATGTGTCGAAATTGACGTCATCAAAAGTAGGTCAAATTCTTAAAAAATCTTCTTCTCACGAACCGCCAGACTGATTTTGACGAAAATTGGCAGAAATGATTGATAGTCAATGCTCTTTCAGATTTGTTAAAATGATGACACCGGGATCAAAAAGGAGCGGGCCCCGGGGGTCAAATTTGACCAGATATGGTCATGTTACTTATCAAGTCAAAAGTATCGACGATACAATCACTCTGGAGCATGTTTTGTCAAAATCAGTTTATTACGTCATCCAAGTTGGCCGCCAAAAGTTCATCCTTTCATTATTGATTTCAAACGTCTTCTTCATGCTCAAGGTCAAATGACTTTGAAATTTGTGTTAAAGTTTTTACATTCGTTATATCTCCACAACATTTACTCTGATTTACTTCAAACTTCCAATATTTCCTTTTCATCATCCATGTTTTCATTCTATAGCCTGCCCATGTGGTCCACATGCCCAAGGTCAAGGTCAGATGACTTTTGAAATTTGTGTTAATCCAAATTACTTCAAACTTCCAATACTTCATCATCCATATTTTCATTCTTTAGCCCACCCATGCGGCCCACATGCCCAAGGTCAAAGGGCTTTGTGTTAAAGCTTGTGCGTACCTTATATCTACACAACCCTTAATTCAAATGTCAGATAAATACACTCAAATGCCTCGGACGGTTCGACATGCGGGCCGCAGCCATCTGGTTTGTCGTGGCCGCCGAAAGGTCATCCTTTTATTATATACTTGTATTTGTTGAAATGGAGGTCGTCGTATCATCCAAGATGGTCACCATAGAAAAATAGGTCAAATTTTAAAAACCTGGAAAGAATTATCAATAGTCGATGCTCTTTCGGATTAGTTAAAATGATGACAATGGGCGGGGCCCGGGTGGTCAAGTATTGATCAAATTATATATAGTGTCTCCTAATTAGGAGTTAGTATCTCCTAATTAGGAGATACAATATTTTTTAGCTTTGCCACAGTCCTAACTAGAAAAAGTCGATGGCGCGCCATCGCAATATACCCACTTTCCCCAAATGCTAAGTCCGAAAGGGGGAGGTAATCCATGATGGAGGGTCGGATAAAAAATCCGAATTCACTTTGCGCATCAGCACATCAAAACGAAGCTATGAACCAAATATCAGACGCGTAGGTATTAAGGTGAAAAAGTTTTTCGACCTACGAGGAAAAATAGTGAAATTCTAAGTCCGAAAGGGGGAGATAATCCATGATGGAAGGTCCGATCAAAAATCGGAATTCACTTTGCACATCATAGCGAAGCTACATATCAAATATCAGAAATGTAGGTATTAAGGTGAGAAAGTTTTTCGACTTACATTGAAAAATAGGGAAATTCTGAGTCCGAAAGGGGGAGATAATCCATGATGGAGGGTCGGATAAAAAATTCGAATTCACTATGCGCATCCGCACATCATAACGAAGCTACATACCAAATATCAGGCTGGTAGTAGAGCAATGAAGATGAAAAAGTTTTTCTGAGGTTACAAGAAAAATCAGGGAAATTCTGATGTCCGAGGGGGAAGATATTCACCAAATGATGGAGGTCGGATCCACATCCGAATCACCTTTGGCGCATTTATGCACAATCATAACCGAAGCTATCATCACAAATATCAGCGCGTAGGTATGAAGGTGAAAAAAGTTTTTCGTTGAAAAAAGGGTTCGAGTTAACAATGGATGGGAAATTGTTGAGTCGAAAGCGAGGATAATCCAATGATGAGTCCGGATCCATCCGATCACTTCACTTTGCGCATCAAATGCACATGATAACGAGTCCTACACTACAAATATCAAGGCTGCGTAGGATGAGTGAGGTTGGAAAAAATAGGGAAATTCGAGTCCGTTACAGGATGGAAAGGGTGTGAGCATCCGAAAGGGGGAGATAATCCATGATGGGAGTGTCGGATCCAAAAATCCGAATCACTATGCGCATGCTTGGACATGATAACGGAATGTTACATACCAAATATCAGGCGCGTAGGTATGCAGTGTGGGAAAAAGTGTCGAGTTACAAGATGGTAGAATTGTGATGTCCGAAAGGGGGAGAGGTAATCCATGATGGAGGGTCGAAATCATCCGAATCACTTTGCGCATCTGCACATGATAACGAAGCTACATACCAAATATCAGGCACGTAGGTATGAAGGTGAAAAAGTTTTTCGAGTTACAAGGAAAAAATGGGAAATTGTGAGTCCGAAAGGGGGAGATAATCCATGATGGAGGGTCGGATCAAAAATCGAAATTCACTTTGCGCATCTGCACATGATAATGAAGCTACATACCAAATATGAGGCGCGTAGGTATGAAGGTGAAAAAGTTTTTCGAGTTACAAGAAACGTGACGGACGGACGGACGGACGGACACCCGTGACGAAAACAATATACCCATTTTTTTTCCTAAAAAAGTGGGTATAATTAGGAGATAGTAATTAGGACTTATTATCTTTGCAATACATAGAATATAAATATCTTATTATATTAAGGCCAGAATTAGCATGTATGATAATGTTGTTTGTTTATTTGCATTTTAATCAAGCGTGTGTACACACTGTATAATCAGCGTAAGATAGCAGTGTAACTGATATATAAAATGTTATCAATAGCAGCATGTCGATAGATGAAACTAAATCTCTGACCGTCTGTTGATTTTATCATTGCCGTATTGTAGAAGTTCTTCAGTTTTGGGCAGGTTGGCTCACGTGGCAGGTGGAAGACTTGTAACGCCAAAAAAAATGCCCATTACAACAAATCCATTACCCCACCCACTTGGTATCGTACAGTACTATTTTTATGCCACCGGGTTTCGAAGAAACGGGTGGCATATAGTGTTTGGACTGTCCGTCCGTCTGTCCGTCTGTCACATTTTTCAGTTAACCAATTTGTCACAGTTTCTCAAATATGCTGCAGGTGGCATCCGCGTTCGACAGACGCATTTCTTGTTTTCTATAATAGAAGATAGTACTGTATGAGACCAAGTGGGTGGGGTAATGTATTTTTTATGCCCCCCACAACAAGGGGGTATACTGGAGTCAGGTTGTACATGCGTCCGTCCGTCACTAAACTTAACATCAGAGAAATATTGTTATAACTTCTATTTCCTTCACCTAAAATGCTTAATACTCACACATGCATTCCTGTAAGGCTCTACTACCATGCTGTGCCAAATCCACGACTGTCCAACCCCCGCTGATCCCAACGTCAAGGTCAAATACTTGGTCTCTTTACAAAACTTAACATCAGAGAAGTAAGTTATAACTGCTATTTCTTTCATTGAAAATTCTTAATATTTCACTTGTGCATTCCTCTAAGGTTGTACTATCATGCTGTGACAAACCTACGACCGTCCAACCCCCATTGATCCCAAGGTCAAATACTTAGTCTCTTTACAAAACTTAACATCAGAGAAATATGTTATAACTTCTATTTCTTTCATAAAAAATTCTTAATATTTCATGCATGCATTCCTCTAAGGCTGTACTATCATGCTGTGACAAATCCCCGCTGGTCTCGAGGTCACATACTTGGTCTCTTTACAAAACTTAACATGAGAGGAATTGCTTATAACTTCTATTTCCTTGCTCGGATCTGCTTCACATTTCACACACGCATTGCTCCAATGGACCTCTACCACCGTGTGACAAATTCACGTTTGTGCCCAGAGTCAAGGTCACAAGCCCACACACTTGGCACTTTTTTTTTCATATTTAGGGGTACATAGGCCCACGCGGGGGGTATTCCGTAAGCCTCGCTTACTGACCAATCTAGTTGTAATGGTCATGCCATTTTTTGCGCACCTTCCGAAGGAAGCCGTGCTTATGGCATACCCTCGGCGTCGTAGTTAGCGCACCTTCCGAAGGAAGCCGTACTTATAAATGGCATACCCTCGGTGTCGTAGGCGTCCGTTTGTACGTCCGTCCGTCCTCAAAAATATTTTAATGGCCTATATTTTCTCTATCCTTGCTTGGATTTGCTTCATATTTCACACACGCATTGCTCCAAGGGTCCTCTACTGCGCTGTGGCAAATCCATGTCATTGCCCCCCTTCTAAGCCAAGGGTCAAGCTCACATACTTTGTGCATCTCGAAACCTTAACGCTCGGACTCTCGGGTAAATGGCCTATATTTTCTGTTTCCTTGCTTGGATTTACTTCATATTTCACACACGCATTGCTCCAAGGGTCCTCTACTGCACTGTGGCAAATCCACGTCCGTGCCACCCCTTCTAAGCCCAGGGTCAAGCTCACATACTTTGTGCATCACGAAACCTTAACGCTCGGGTAAATGGCCTATATTTTTTGTTTCCTTGCTTGGATTAGCTTCATATTTCACACACGCATTGCTCCAACGGTCCTCTACCTCTGCTAAGCCCAGGGTCAAGGTCAAATACTTTGTACGCTCGAAACCTTAACACGCTCTGGCTCATAAATTTTGTTTCCCTTATCCAGCACGTTGTGTTTTCAAATGTGCCCTCGGTTCCTTTGCTGCCACTGGGCGCGCTTCGTTGTCCTTTGACAACTCTTGTTTTTTGGTGTCACAGGTCTGAGTCTTCCACCTGTGGGTTGGCTGGGTTGAATACTGAGATGCATGAAATGATTCCTGTGTCTACAAAGCGTTCCTCCAAGTTAACAGACAATTTATCAAGATACTGATGTTCGTTTCACCGTTTTGCTCTTGTTAATGTGATGTTCTGAACATTTCATGCGGTGTTTTCAACCGTCACTTCCATATTCAAACCCATATGTGTAGTCGTCTGGGACGCTGTCTAGGAATGACTGAAGTGGAGCAGAGCTCCAGATAAGTTTTGTATCTAAAGAGGATTGTACGCCCAGATTTCAAATTCGATGCGTATTTTACTATTACTACATGTAATGTGTTATTTGATTTTCTTCCTTATTATTTGTTCCAAATTATTTTTTTTATTTTTTTTTAAATTCACTTATTTGAGCTGCAGAAAGCAAACACTTGAAACAGTGTTTGCTTTTTACAGCTCAACTAAGTAAATTTTACACTTTATTACATTATTTTCACTACTCAATTTGAAAATCAATGCGTATTTTCACATTGCTGTGCGTATTTTGTGCTTCCACTTTTGATAATCAATGCTTAAATTAGTGTGTAAAATACGCCAATACGCAACTTATCTGGAGCTTTGAGGTGAGGGCCTTGCACAGTCTTCATCTCCATTATGACAGTGGTAGCCGATTTAAATGCAAATGCCCGAGATGTGATATCCAGGTGCCTGATTTGAAAGTGTTTGCTAGTACAAACAAATCATTCGGTAACGTCATGTGATGTTGTTCGACCAATGAAACATCGTTTTGATACATTGTGACCCAGATATGCGTATCTAGTCGATGCAGGATATTTATAGGGTATTTGATTTGTAAATGTATGTGGATATATGCACAAGTTCCGCAGTGTGCGATATTGCTTGACTTTAGGAGCGCAATATCGTTGTGCTGCGGAACGCGTGGCATACATATATATCCACATACAAATCAAATAACCTGTATATAGGTACATCACTCACATTTTATATTCACAAAATATTAATAAAATAAACAAATTGTAGTGGTGGTTTAGAAGGAACTATTTTGCGATGTACATGTACATGTATAGCGTGGTTCCGGCACTGACCAATATGAACTCACGAGACGTCAATATGGAAAAATATTGACGTCTTGTGTTGCATTGAGAAAGTACGTATGTAATAAATATTAATTATCCCCTCGCCGATAGGCAAGATGGGGATATACATGTAGCTTTAGTCAATGTCGTAAATGCGTTAGTAACACCTTCATTTTTCAATAACTTATGAACCGCTTCATCATTTTGATAATATTTGGCCACAAAGTGTGTTTAGGGATGCTGCTTTATTTTGCATACGACCCATGTCCGACCGCCCAAGGTCCGTCCGTCCGTGTGTCCATCAGCACATTAATAAATTTGCTGGAGTTTCTCAATTCCGTCATAACTTCTATATCCCTTGAAGGATTACTTAAATATTTCAACACAGCATACTGGTAGACATATGCCACACATCCATGCTGCCCTTAATATGACCTTGACATTTTGACGTTCACAACTAGGAACTTTTTATACATTAAGCTCGCCAGAGCTTCTCCAATCTGTCATAACTTCTATATTCTTTGATGGGTTACTTTAACTCTTTGCATGCTGGGAAATTTGTGGGCTATAGATAGTTCAAAACTAGCGGACAAAAATTCATCATATTTTCTTGTATTTCTCCCCGTAAATATCATGAATATGTCTTGGAATTTCATTAGAATCGAGTCCTGAGGACTCGATTCTAATGAAATTTCAAGACATATTTACAGAGAGAAATAAAACATACACTCCTAATTCGTTTGGCGGATATTTTCGCCTCTAGCACGCAAAGAGTTAATATTTCAATACATCATACATGTTGTCCTTAATATGACGACGTTCACAACTTTTCACACATTAAGATGTTCGCCGGAGTTAATCAATGCTGTCCTTAATATGACCTTGACATTTACAACTTTTTCACACATTAAAAGTTTTTACCGGAGTTTACATAAGACTTGTGCACAAATGCCACATATCCATGCTACCCTTAATATGACCTTGACCTTTTCACTTTCACAACTGTGCTTATGACTGTTTATCATTTTTATGCCCCACCACGATAGTGGAGGGGGGCATTTAGTGTTACCCTTGTCCGTCCCGTCCGTCCGTCACGAAACTTTAACGCTCGTGTAAATTTGGCCTCATTTATTATCAAAGCGATATGTGGGGCATCCGTGTTCTATGAACACATTTTCTAGTTGGTTAGTTAACTTTGCCACAGTTACTCAATTCTGCCACCAGGGGGCATTCGTGTGCCGATTTTTGTTATCAAGGCTGTCAGCGAGGGGATCAGCTTAGTTATAACGATGCTCTTGTTAATACTTGGAAACATTTGTACAAGTGTAAGTCGTGTAGAAATTGCGCACTCATTTGTGACTGTGATTGGAGAAATGCACTCTTCGCCATTCCATCAATTAAACACCCTTCATGCTTCAAACAAGCAATCCAGATCGTTATCAGGCTACAGGAGTGTGCTGTTTGATCAGTAGCCGATTAGCTAAGTATACTTTGACCGAGTAGTCATTTAGTTTTCCTGAAATGCATTTTTTCATATAGAACTAATGACGGCATATATTTGATGATTAAAAGTATGCAGAATTATTATACTGAATTTATTACATTATCACAGCCAAAATGGCTGTGATAATGTAATAAATTCAGTATAATAAAAATTAATAAATTTGTCATTAAATTGAAAGTTTCTCCCTCAAAGTGTACTTAGCAAGAAAAGTTTACTTTGCAATTTCGATGAAATAGGTTCACTGGTGTTGTCTGGTACTGTTCTACGTATATTTGCACCGACCATGGCATGTTTACAGAATCCATTCATGTTTTATTTCATTCTGGGAGATACTTTGTTATGGAAAATTCATAATCAATACATTGGCTTGATATCATTCCCACCTGACTGGGTTGTGGGGAGGTGGGAAATCAACAGCGAATTATTCTGATAAACTAGAATATATATTAACTAATTCCAACACCTGGAATTAGATGTGTGTCTTATTGCCAAATGTTGGAGCTGCTATTTCAAGATTTTGTTCATGGAAAAAATTCAAAATATTTTCTTTATACATGTATACATGTACATGTGCTCGGAAGTATATGTCGCGACCGACCACTATTTGATCCGTCTCGTTGCAAAAAGAAAATATTTAAAAAATGCTATGGGTTACTTTCAAGCTCATTAACTCCGGAAGTTCCGAGTAGCGTTGTTCAGGGCTCCAGTTAAGGAATTAGTAATTGAGTATTGTCACTCCATCATTTCTGAAGCAATTTGGGTATTTCAAAAGTTTAATTGTGTAAAATAGAATCCGCACACTACTGTTTACACATCAGCAGACCGCACTTATTGAATAGTTTGCTTCTAAATGAAAACACATCTTGGTATTTCATTAGAATTGTCTCCAAGGAGACAATTCTAATGAAATACCAAGAAGTGTTTTCATAGAAAATAAGAAAAATATGCTATATTTGTGGTCTGTTTATTGTTTTCTGCAGCATGATAAAGGTACCACAATTGTTCTCATTGCTTTTTGATACTCACTACTTCTGATTTCAATTGGGTTTTTTGGCCATTTTAATTGGGTATTTACGCAAATACGCAGCTTATCTGGAGCTATGATGGATGATGCAATATCGAGGATTTGCCAATACAGGATATATACACTCGTATTAATTAATCGTTTAACTATATTTGGATCCCCAGTTAACAAAAGACTATGAGTCACAATGTTTGCAACATTCAGAAATTGTAGATTCTGTGGCATATATACAGTGGAACCTCTCTAAACCGGACACATAGACATGCTAGTTGTACTGAATTTTGATATGTTTCATTGCCATTTACCTCCAATAACACTGTATGTTCATGATCGCAAAGCATCCACGCGTGTCTTGTAGTAGTCATCTGTCTGATTTACAGTGGAACCTCTCTAAACCGGACACCCTCCCAGGGTGTTCGGTTTAGAGAGGTTCCACTGTACATAGCAAAACAATTGAGGGATATTTCCATATGATTTTACTTGGCAGAAAAATAACAATAGATGCAAGGATAAAAACATCACCAGTCGGTAGACCAGACATATTTTGCATATTAACAGACGTCTTGCACTAGTGATTGTGCCAAACCGTGTCCCTTATGGGACAGGGGTCGACTATCAAAATTCACATTCCATGAGATAAGCATGTATATTGTGCATGTAAATTTGTGCAAAAGAAATGTTCTTGTTCGTGGTGTGTTTATATACAGTTTATGTCGTTAGAGCTACACGTGAAACAAATCTAACCCTACCCATTATTATTTTCCAGAACTTAGTACAATATAGAAATATCCCTCAATTGGTTTGCTACATGTACATTGTATGTATACAATGATCTAATCTTTATAACCATATCTAGCATACTATTTTACAATTATTCTTATTCTTCATCTAAATTGTTCTGTATTGTAAGGGTTTACCTGTCATAAAATAACCTTATATATTGACAGGCCGTTAAACACCATAACTTGATAAATTTTCTCATGTACTGGCAGAGCTCCAGATGAGTTTTGTATCTAAAAAGTATTATACCCCCAGATTTCAAATTCATTGCGTATTTTACTTTTACAAATGTATTATTGCTTTTCTAGGGAACAATTTTGCTTTTTGCAGTTCAACTAAGTACATTTTCAACATTAATACTGTATTTTCACTACTCAATTTGAAAATTAAGGCATATATTTTCACATTGCTGTCAGTATTTTGTACTCCCACTTTTTATAATCAATACATATTCTGCTAAAATAAATGCGTATACGCACTGTATCAGGGGGCCGTTTCACTAAACTTCGCACGACTAAAATGTTTGTAAGTGCAAATTTAGGATAGTCTGTAAATTTCAATTGATGGATTTACATTTATTGAGCATAGGCTGCATATGCAGCCTATGCTCAATACATGTAAATCCAATAATTGTTTACCAGAAAACGTTGTTAATATGAAATTTACAGACTACATGTATCATAAGTTTGCACTTATGAATATTTTAGTCGTACGAAGTTTAGTGAAACGGCCCCCTGGAGCTTTGGTACTGGTACACTATATGTATCTGATTAGGGCCTACACTGGGCCCAAACACACGCTCCATTATGCTATGACATATTACGTACAGTATTTCCTAGAAAATGAATAACTTGTTCATCTTCTTGTCTAAAATGGTAATATATTAACATACCAGTGCAATGTACTTTATAAAATTCAAATGCACTTGGTGGTATGAACGAGAAAAACCTCTTTAAATCATACCCAATTTTATTCTGATATTAAATACCTAGACACTCTTAATTTTTTCAACGGAAACTGTTGATAGGCCGTTAAACCCCAACAAACAAACAAATAACCAATGGAAGTGGATTATTTAAAGAGCGTTTTGACCTTCATACTACAGAGTGCCTATGTACATGTATTATATGACAGCATGGGCGGATTCAGGGGGGGGCGGACCCGGCGCGCGCCCCCCCTAAAAATTCGCCGAGTAAAGATTTTTTACAAGTTACAAGGCACGTTTCATGCCAAGTGCCATGTATTCCATGCATAATGTCTAAACATACTGTGACAGTGTCAATATTTTTGCTCCATAATGCGCCAGAACGCAGGAAATGCGATATAGATTTCTAAAATATTTTCGGCAATGCCCCTGGACCCCTACCCCCCCCCTAGCGCTATCCCGATCTTCTGCCTCAGTCGACTATTTTGCAATACTTGACTATATTATCGATAATATAGTCAAATATTGCAAAATAGTTACTCCCACCCCCCCCCCACACCCCCCAACCCCCCAACCCCCCAACCCGAAATCCTGCATCCGCGCCTGGACAGTAACCTTGAACACCATATAATATTATCACATAGCATGTCAAAACAAGGTCATATTAGTGTGAGAATTATTCATAATCTCCCAAGTTGATTTACGTTGATGTTACTATGTTGGTGTGACTGGAGAAATGGCGTATATGGATTATGTGACCAGTAGCTTCTGATCAAATAGCATGCTCTTGTAGCCAGAGAGTGATCTGTATTGCTTATTAGAAGCATGCCGGATATTTCATTGATGGAATGGCGAACAGTGCAGATCCTGACCAGTGCCTATGCACATGCTGATCTGGATCTTCGCTGGCTGCAAAGTTCATAAGCCCCATTTATCAAGTCATAACCACATATTGCGGCTATGACTGGAGAAATGGGGCCTACATGCCTGGACAAAATTTAATTTTCCACTCGTCGAGAATGGATGTTAGCTTTTTGCATGCTAGTGGTGAAAATAACAACCAACAAATTACGAGTAATTGTTTCTTATTTCTCTCTGTTAATATGTCTTGGAATTTCATTAGAATTGCATTCTAATGAAATTCCAAGACACAATCATGATATTTATCATGTTTATAGCGAGAAATAAAAAAAAATTGTCGTCTGCCATTATGAACTATTTATAGCTCACAAATTTCCCAGTATGCAAAGGGTTAACTATCGGTCATCCATCCTGTAATGCGGTTTTCAATTAACTCTTTGCATGCTGGGAAACTTGTGGGCTGTAAATGGTTCAAAACTAGCGGACAAGAATTCATCATATTTTCTTGTATTTCTCCCACCGTAAATATCATGAATATGTCTTGGAATTTCATTAGAATTGAGTCCTGAGGACTCAATTCTAATGAAATTTCAAGACATATTTACAGAGAGAACTAAAAGATATACATGTGCTCCTAATTCGTTTGGCGGATATTTTCGCCGCTACATGTAGCATGCAAAGAGTTAACCCATTCACCCCTACATGTACATAGAGAATACCAGGCTAAGCCTCGGAATTCCTACTCGTTTCCTAGCCTTACCTGATAAACTTAATATCAAAATACTGTAGCCTGGTGTTCTATTTGTCGGGTAACGTTTCATGCTCAAAAATAACCACAGATGATGATTATCTATGGACAGAAAACGGACTTGTTTACGTTGGTTGCGTGATTACACTGACATCATTCGGTAACGTCACATGACGTCATCCGACCAATGGAACGTCAGTTTTCACTTCGTTGTGACCCGGATGTTTGTATCAGGTCAATGCCTGATACAACTATATATTATCAGTCAGTACGTATTCGGTCAATACAGGGCCGGTTACCTGATAAATGTAAGTAACTGTAGCTTATTTCACCAACATTGAGGGAGAAATTTTCAATTTAAGGATACATTGATTAATTTTTATTGTACTGAATTTTACATTATCACAGCCATTTTGGCTGTGATAATATAATAAATTCAGTATAATAATTCTGCATACTTTTAATCATCAAATATATGCAGTCGTTAGTTCTACATGTACATGTATATGAAATAATGCATTTCGGGGAAAATAAATGATTACTCCCTCAAAGTATACTTTACTATATAAGTAACTATACTGTACACGACCGTGCTATTTTCCAGACTATTCTATTGATCAGAAAGGGGTATTGTTTTTAGAAAATACCAGCAAATGGTGCAGATACTGATGAGCTGGCTCGTTCGTTACGAGCCAGCTCATCTGGATCTACACTGTTTGAAAAAATGATGATAGAGGTCTCTAGTGTTGAAAAGGTTAATCCAGGTAAATATTTTCCCAGCGATAATGTGTGGACGAGTGGATTTTCCATGGTCAGGGAGCCGTGTCTCTAAACTTCATGCAAAATTATGATAGTCTGTAAATTTCTCATTAACAATGTTTTCTTGTAAACAATTATTGGATTTACATTTATTGAGCATAGGCTGCAATGTAAATCCATCAATTGAAATTTCCAGACGATCCTAAATTTGCACTTTTTAGTCGTACAAAGTTTAGTGAAACGGGCCCATGGCTGACAATGGATGTCCTTTGCGACCAGTTTAGACCCAGTTCAGCCTGTGCATACATGTACGCACGCTGGAGGGTTTGTTTGTTTATTGGGGTTTAACGGCCTATCAACAGCTAACGTCATTTAAGGTCGGGTGTACGCTGGAGGGGAGTGCTAGCAAGCAATGTCCTTGGCTGATCACAAATGCCATACTAAAGCCCAATTTATTCCGTCAAAGTCACATAATTATATTGTGTCAACCACCAGTTAGTTACTCACCATGTCAAAAACGGCTTATTGATTTGTAACCAGTATCACCATTGAGGTGTCCTACGTGTCCACTTGTTTTGTTGGGGAGACATTTGTGATGCTGATAACGATAGGTTAATAAAGATTTTGTATCATTAGGATAATGCCCTATATGTTTCGCCCAGTCTGTCTGTCTCACTTGCCGTCTGTTTCATTTTTGAAAGTTTTTGTAAGAGTTTCTCAAATCACCTATAGGGGCCCTAAATTTCGAGTTGTGTCATGCATGCCTATTGAAAGGACCAGTAATTAGGACTTTTGAGAAACTCTGTAGTCTTGAACTGCTGTATGTCGTAATACCGTATGTCGAAATACCGAGTCTACATGTACATGCGAGGCATCAGGCAGATACACAATGGGTAACATACATGCATCATCCCAACCAGAGGCTCAAACTTTCCACTTCCAAGTTGTGAGGCGGATACCTAATCTACATGCTCTAGATCACAAGACTTCCTGTCTGTACTGGCTGCATGCACATGTTCACAACATGTGGCTGATCACGAGCTACTCTGTGCTCTAACATTGATCTAAATCTGATGTTGACGATTATGTGATGAAAGTCTGTGATTGTGCAGTGAATCAAGTTTACCCCACAGGTCATAAACATGTGCAAACGCTGTAGGTCCTCATAAGCCGGCTCGCATCACCCACGTGCACAAGAAAACGTACCAAGCTGAATGTTTCAAAAATCATGCGGTACTTGGTAGGGGAAATATTTAACCCTTAACCCTTAACCCTTACAATGCTGAATTAATTTGTGTCGTCTGCTGATTATTTTTTATTTTCCATTTTTCTCATCAAAAACTTGGTTTGGCAGCACTTCAGAATCATTTCCAATAGAAATGATTCTAAAATGCTGCCAAACCATGTTTTTACTGAGAGAAAAGACAAAATATGAATTAACAGCAGACGACTATTTTCGGTTCCCACATTCTAGGGGTGAAAGGAAATGATGAACAGAGTTATAAAGTGTTTTGTCATTTATGTTGAACGATATGCATACACTTATTATATTGTCTTAACCCTTACACCGCTATCTTAATTTTTTGTCGTCTGCTGTTTATTTTCTATTTTCCATTTTGTCATCAAAAGCATGCTTTGACAGCACTTTAGAATAATTTGCAACATGCTTTGAAGAGCACTTCAGAATCATTTCCATTGGAAATGATTCTGAATTGCTGTCAAACCATGTTTTTATTGAGAAATTAGGCAACATATAAAAGCAACAGCAGACGACAATTGTTGTGTGTAGCGGTCTAAGGGCTAACATATATTACATGTGTATGCTCTTAAACTGTATTATTAAAAGGTAAGAATAGTATGTACATACATGTATTATAACTGTAACTAAGTACATAAATTACTGCCTCTGGCATGAAAACACACATGTTTAGCACAAAAGTAAATCATGTGACTGTGATTTGCTCACAGTTCCGGCATCGTTGGTGTCAGTGTCGTCAAGACGTCAACGATTTGGGATGAAAATTTAATTTCCCATATCTCTTGATCCGTTTGGTGGATTATTACCAATTTCATCAATAGCTTCCTCACATTGATAGCTATCTATCTAGTGTCATTCGGATGACCTTGACCTCCACCTTGGTGACCTTAACCTTTCTTAACATATCTCATGAACTGTTAGTCGGATCATTACCAAATTTCATCAATATCTTTCTTACATTGATGGCTATCCACCCACTGTCATTTGGGTGACCTTGACCTTCAACATGGTGATCTTAACCTTTGTGGGACGTAAATTTTGGACGTAGCCAAATTTCTGATATCTCATGAACTGTTAGTCAGATCATTACCAAATTTCATCAATAGCTTTCTCACATCGATGGCTATCCACCCACTGTCATTCAGCTGACCATGACCTTAACCTTTGTGTCAATAACATTTGTACATGCGTCCAAATGTAGGATACCAATTCGTGCTCTGTTGGTCGGATCCTTTGCCAGACTTCATCAATAGATTCCTCACATTGATGGCTATCCACCCAGTATCTCATTTGGGTGACCATGACCATGGTGACCTTGACCTTCATGTCAATGATTTTGATATACATCCAAGCATTGAATATCGCTTGATTCGTTAGTCAGATCATATCCAAACTTCATCAATTTCATAAATAGCTTCTTCACATTGATAGCTATCCATCCAGTGTCATTCTGCTGACCTTCACCGTCACCTTCGTGACCTTGACTTTTATGTCAATGATTTTTGATGTACGTCTAAATGTTGAATATCTCTTGATCCATTAGTCAAATCATTACCAAACTTCACCAATAGCTTCCTTCCTCACTTTGATGGCTATTCACCCATTGTCATTTGTGTGACAGAGTAATCACACTGGCGTTTGGATATATATGCACCCATCTGTCTGCACACATGGGCATGGGCTTATGTGGTATAAGGGCAGGGGCTAGAACAATAGAAATCTGTTGCGCTAATATTCCGTTTTAAACTTTAACCCTTAGACCGCTACACACAACAATTGTCGTCTGCTGTTGCTTTTATATATTGCCTTATTTCTCAATAAAAACATGGTTTGACAGCACTTTAGAATCATTTCCAATGATTTTAAAGTGCTGTCAAAGCATGTTCTAAATCATTCTATAGTGCTGTCAAAAGCAATTGTTTTTGATGATAAAAATGGAAAATAGAAAAGAAACAGCATACGACAAATGATTAAGATAGCGGTTTAACCCATTTCAGTCTAAGGATACAAAAAAATTTATTGGAAAAATCTCATTCTTTTGTTTATAGGTATATGTTGTTATCACTCATTTGAACCGTCTCGTCGAGACGGTTCAAATGAGTGGTAACAACATATACTTTCGAGATGAAATGAAGAAAATAGGATTTTCCCCCCTAAAAAGTTTCATACTACTATAATTGTATCCCGTCTTTAATGGGTTAAGGGTTAACAACAGAACTACTCAAAAGTTGTTGAAGTGGTTGGGATAAGAGGCACATGTACAACAAAAATGCTCTTATAAATATAATCATAAATTTACTTGATACATTTTGTAATGGTTAAGTATAAAATGAATGTGATGGTTTTCCGTCTACATTTACAGGTCATTAACCCTTTCACCCCTAAATAACTGGAATGGATTTGGATGTTAATTTTCCAGCCATTTCAATTGTAACAAAAATGATTCTCAGACTCGTCCTTTTATGAAAAGGAGATTGTTTTTTTCTATAAAAATTATGAAACTTACATGCAAAAAGTGCAGATCCTGATGAGAATTCTCGTAGCGAGCCGGCTCATCTGGATCTACACTGTTTGCAAACACCGCTATAGAGGGCTGTAAGTATTGAAAGGGTTAAATCTGAATACATCCACCACTGATTTCCCAAAATCAGCTGCTTATATGCCAACTTTGTGACAAATTCTAGTTTTGTGCTAAAATACAAAGTCATATGTGGTTTAGTGCACTGCTCCACTAGATTTCTTCCATGCATTGTATGTGTAAGCTAGAAAACAATAGGCATTAACAAATTTGCATTTGTGAAAGCATAATATTTTTCACTGTGCACTTGCTGTATAAAACTGTATTTCTGCTGAAAAGAATTGAACAATGTGGTACGATAATGCATACATGTATGTTTTGTCACATGGTATATCAATAGGACCAACACTTTCAAATGAGCGTGACTGCAAAATGTTGTTGCATAAACAGACGGCAAATTACTGCACCAGTTACAAGTATATCGTGTATTTAAACAGTTTTAATTACCATGCATATGAAATATGTCCGGAGAAAAACAGGCCAGGTGGTATTTCACACAATGTAGCCCCAGATCAGCTTGCTCATTAACTTTTCGGAATGAAATAAAATTGATCCTTTCAACGGTCGAACCCTATAGATCTTAAATCCAGTATTTTGCAAACACTGTAGATCCAGCCGAGCCGGCTCATCTGGATCTGCAGTGTCTGTTGTTATTTTAAGATTTTGTAACAGCACCCATTTCTTCATTAACTCTTTGCATGCTAGCGGCGAAATATCCGCCAAACGAATTACGAGTATATGTTTTATTTCTCTCTGTAAATATGTCTTGAAATTTCATTACATTATGCAAACATTGTATTAGCGAGCGTACCCCACTACACCCCCTGTTACCTTTGTAAACAGGGGATCTAGTGAGGTATCCGCACAAAAGGTAATGTGGTCAAATAGGTCACGATGCAGTGACTATTTTCGATCAATAAATTATGTTGTAAGCGATTATAATGTGTATTTTCAATATTTATATATTATTAAAATGTATCATATCGGTACTCCTTTAAGTAATATTTGTATATTTTAAATGTCTTGATGTTCTCATGAAGCGCATGAATATAAGTATTAATTAATCCAGCTTATATTGAGGCAAATCACACAGCCTTAAAACATAGTGCTGGAGTATAAACCATATTATCGTATATTATTCATAAGTATATCACTATTAAACATTAATTACAATATGTATGCATATTATTAAAACAGTAGATGCTACCGCTGTTTCGCTATATGTGATATTTATAACAATTTTTTTTTTTATTTGTACGGATTTCTGTCACACAAAGCGCCATTTTTAGGAAGCCGTGCTTATGGCATACCCTCGGCGTCGTAGGTTGTCCGTCTGTCCGTCCGTCCGTCCGTCCGTCCGTCTGTCTGTCTTCAAAAATTATAATGGCCTATATTTTCTGTTTCCTTGCTTGGATTTTCTTCATATTTCACACACGCATTGCTCCAAGGGTCCTCTACTGCGCTGTGGCAAATCCACGTTCGTGCCGCCCCTTCTAAGCCCAGGGTCAAGGTCACATACTTTGTGCATCTCGAAACCTTAACGCTCAGTCGCTCAACTAAATAATGGCCTATATTTTCTGTTTCCTTGCTTGGATGTGCTTCATATTTCACACACGCATTACTCCAAGGGTCCTCTACTGCGCTGTGGCAAATCCACATCCATGCCGCCCCTTCTAAGCCCAGGGTCAAGGTCACATACTTTGTGCATCTCAAAACCTTAACGCTCAGTCGCTCAACTAAATAATGGCCTATATTTTCTGTTTCCTTGCTTGGATGTGCTTCATATTTCACACACGCATTGCTCCAAGGGTCCGCTACTGCGCTGTGGCAGATCCACGTCTGTGCCGCCCCTTCTAAGCCCAGGGTCAAGCTCACATACTTTGTGCATCTCAAAACCTTAACGCTCGGACGCTCGGGTAAATGGTCAATATTTTCTGTTTTCTTGCTTGGATTTGCTTCATATTTCACACACGCATTGCTCCAAGGGTCCTCTACTGAGCTGTGACAAATCCACGTGCGTTCCGCCCCTTCTAAGCCCAGGGTCAAGGTCACATACTTTGTGCATCTCGAAACCTTAACGCTCGGACGCTCGCGTAAATGGCCTATATTTTCTGTTTCCTTGCTTGGATTTGCTTCATATTTCACACACGCATTGCTCCCTTCCGCTCTATATCCTCTACCTCTGCTAAGCTCAGGATCAAGCTCAAATACTTTGTACACTCAAAACCTTAACACGCTCTGGTAAATGGCTCATAAATTTTGTTTCCCTTATCCAGCACGTTGTGTTTTCAAATGTGCCCTCGGTTCCTTTGCTTCCACCGGGCGTGCTCCATTGTCCTCTGACATCTCTTGTTATTACTAAAATCATAAAATTGTGAAAATATTAAAATCACAAAAATAATATATATTAAGTTTTTTTTTTTATACCTAGTCGAGGTTTGAACCCCCGACCCTTTCGGGAATCGGTAATTAAATCATAGAAATCGGCGCCCTTAACCTCACGACTATTGCATCATTTACGACGGTTACATTTGTTCAGAAGTGCTATCAGTATTACGCAACCATTTGAACGTAATAATTATTAAATTATTTGCAACTCCATCTACATGTACAACGATACCGTTACAGCGATACACTATTGAAACAACATGTATTAGTACCCATAACATAACAAAGTAATGTATCATTATATATCACAGGAGATAGATTAAAACTATATATACTAATAAACAGAACAATCCGCTTGGCAGTTGGCTCGTATGAAAATAGTTCGCGTGATAGTTGTGTATATTGATTATCTCCCTTGCCGAAAGTAGTTCACTGATTTATTAATTCCAAATAAGACTTGTTTGCGTAATGAGAATTCCAAGACATATTCATGATATTTATAGTGAGAAATAAAAGAAAATATGATTTCCCAGTATGCAAAGAGTTAATGAAATAGTCTAACATTAACAGTGTACAGACTATGTTTTATATATTTATGGTTGAAAATAATAAGTAGGTCGAAAGACTTGACTGATCACAAGTTATTACTCTTTGCATGCTGGGAAAGTTGTTGGCTATAAATAGTTCAAAAATAGCTGACAATAATCATCATACTTTCTTTTATTTCTCCTTGTAAATATCATGAATATGTCTTTGAATTTCATTAGAATTGAGTCCTGAGGACTCAATTCTAATGAAATTCCAAGACATATTTACAGAGAGAAATAAAACATATATATACTCCTAATTTGTTTGGCGGATATTTTCACCGCTAGCATGCAAAGAGTTAATCCTTGGTATGTTTCACAATTTGTAGTGTAGCATAAACTTATATATCCATAATACAAGGGGTTAATGGAGTTTTTAATGAGTGTAGCTTCTGATCATTTTGATTTGTATTTAAAGTCCATGCACTATATATATGAACTTATCATTTTGGTATCACTAAGGTTTGATCAGCTCAATAGTAGCCAACAGTTTAGGCTCTGATAAGACTGCACGGATGTACGCTGGTCGCAAACTTAATAAGCTACATTTTCTCACGATGAGTCGTACATGGTAATTGTATCACATGAAAACATGTGCAAACTACATAACCAGTCTAGTCTACCATACATGTATGTTTCCCCATTTGCTAAACACTATCTAGAGTCCATGGTTTATGATGTATAGGTTCATGATGTTAGCATGATAATCAACTTAACCCTTTCACCCCTAAATTACTGGAATGGATTTTGATATGTTAACTAATCGACCAATCCAATTGTTACAAAATGATTCTTAGTCTTATGTCCATTTATGAAAAAGGGGTGGCTGATCTGGATCTACACTGTTTGCAAACACTGCTATAGAGGGTTATAGTGTTGAAAGGATTAATTACACAACTTAACAAGTGCATATAGATGGATAAAATGTGTCATGATTGGACATAATATTATCAATGATGACCGACAGAGACACTTATCAAATTTGTACAAACTGACTTCCTCGGGGTGCCTGTTCTATACTATTTTAAACCCATTCAACCCTAAATAACTGGAGTGGACTGTGATATGTTAATTTAACCCGTTTCACCCCTAAGTACATGGAATGGATTTTGATATGTTAATTTTGCAACCAATCCAACTCACAAATGATCTGTAGACTAGTCCATTTATGAAAAGGGTGTTTTTGCTCTCAAAAATATGAAAATTACTTGCAAAAAGTGCAGATCCTGATGAGACGGCTTGTCACGAGCCGGCTAATCTGGATCTACACTGTTTGCCAATGCCACTATACAGGCCTGTGGTGTTGAAACGGTTAACCCTTAGAATGCAGGAAACAAAAAATTGTCGTCTGCTGTTGTTTCAAATTTTGTAAATTTTTCTCAATAAAAACATGGTTTGGCAGCACCTTAGAATAATTTCCATTGGAAATAATTCTAAAGTGCTGAGAAACTATGTTTTTGATGATGTAAATGGAAAAGAAAAAGTAATCAGCAGACGACAAAATTTAATTCAGCATTGTAAGGGTTAAATGTGTGTACGTGCATGTACTTCACCGATTTCGATCACACAAGTGCATGTGACTTCTTGTTTCTGTCATTTGAATCTCACCTTAGTCAGTATAGACTTACATGTACATGTACATGTACATGAAAAAATCGACATCTCTGTTGTACCCCAATATGCCATTTTCAGACAAAACAGGGCTTACGGTCGTTTCTGACCAGTGTACATGTAGATAGCGATTAGGACTTATTATGTCCACAGGTGTTTGAACAGATCGTCAGTAATTGTTCGTGTTATATGGGTATTTTGGGTAGATTTGGGTGGATTTCGCTAGTTTTGGGTAATTTATATAGTTTTGTGCAACTACTAATGCTCAATCATTACACACATATACATATATCAATCTGCTGATGTCAATAGAATACGTGAACTGCAGTTATCTGTTCCTACGTTTATAACATTAAAAGTCATACATTTGCGACATTTTCTAAGGAGCCCTCAGATTACACACGTGGTGTGCCATTTGCTTGCATAGCCATTTCCCGCAATGTGTCAAAATACACTACGACATCCCCCTATTATTAGATGTCAGCCAATAAGCGTCGCGATGTAAATAGAGAATAACATGTAGTAGGTTAGTGCCGTGAATGGGAAAAAATATCTGGCAAGGCTCAGGAAACGGGATGGGCGAGTCTCTGCCGAGCACATCCCGTTTCCGTGCCGCGCCAGATATTTTTTTCCATTCACGGCACTAACCTACTATTCTATTTATCCCGTCAACACCTAAAAATGGCTGTAAAATGCAAAAATAGTATTGACTGGATATCAAAAATGTTTCACGGCACCGTGTTTCACGGCACATACACACTGATGGGATAAAGAGGTTTACACGTCTATGTAAGGATGTGTAACCAAATTTCTCCGCTTTGACAACTCGACCATCTATCAGAGAATATTTGACATTTTTCAGACGACATATAAATGTTTCACTTGCATTGGCGGTTCAGGTCCAATACATTAATTTAAAGAAACAATTTGGGACCGTTTTTTTTGTTATCGGTTAACAAATAATGGTTTTATTGTCCCGCCTGCTTTAGCAGAAGCGGGACATAGGCATAGCTTTTCCGTCGGCGTCAGCGGCATCGGCGGCGTCGTCGTCGTCGGCGGCGGCGTCAACATTTCACGTTAAGTTTTTGCGTTTAGGTCAGTTTCCAGAAAACTATAACACCTACGACCTCCATACTTGGTATACATCAACACTGTGGTGTAACCATCTCACACAGAGGGAGCCCATGTGACCTTGACCTAGTTTTCATGGTTGATTGACCTACTTTTCACATGCATTCAACGTTAAGTTTTTGCGTTTAGCTCTGTTTCTAAAACTTAACGCTCAGGTTAATTCATTGTAACTTCTGTTTCCCTCAATGGAATGCTTTAATATTCCATACATGCATTTGTAACAACATCCCGCATCATTCTCCAGAAAGCCCATGTTGCCCGCTAACCCCAAAGGTCAAAGTCGCTGACTTAGAAATTTCCGTGTTTGCAAAAGTTAATGCTCAGTTTATGCTTTAATATTCCATACATACATTTGTAACAACATCCCACATCATTCTACAGAAAGCCCATGTTGCCCGCTAACCCCAAAGGTCAAGGTCACTGACTTACAAATTTCCGTGTTTGGAAAAGTTAACGCTCAGTTTATGCTTTAATATCCATACATGCATTTGTAACAACATCCCGCATCATTCTACAGAAAGCCCATGGTGCCCGCAAACCCCAAAGGTCAAGGTCGCTGACTTAGAAATTTCTGTGTTTGGAAAAGTTAAAGCTCAGTTTATGCTTTAATATTCCATACATGCATTTGTAACAACATCCCGCATCATTCTACAGAAAGCCCATGATGCCCGCTAACGCCAAAGGTCAAGGTCACTGACTTAGAAATTTCCGTGTTTGGAAATGTTAAGGCTCATTTTATGCTTTAATATTCGTTTTGAAAAGTTATGCTTTAATATTCCATACATGCATTTGTAACAACATCCCGCATCATTCTACAGAAAGCCCATGGTGCTCGCAAACCCCAAAGGTCAAGGTCGCTGACTTAGAAATTTCCGTGTTTGGAAAAGTTAACGCTCAATTTATGTATGCTTTAATATTCCATACATGCATTTGTAACAACATCCCGCATCATTCTACAGAAAGCCCATGGTGCCCGCAAACCGCAAAGGTCAAGGTCGCTGACTTAGAAATTTCCGTGTTTGGAAAAGTTAACGCTCAGTTTATGCTTTAATATTCCATACATGCATTTGTAACAACATCCCGCATCATTCTGCAGAAAGCCCATGTGCCCTCTAACCCCAAAGGTCAAGGTCACTGACTTAAGAGAAATTTCCGTGTTTGCAAAAGTTAACGCTCAGTTTATGCTTTAATATTCCATACATGCATTTGTAACAACATCCCGCATCATTCTACAGAAATCCCATGGTGCCTGCTAACCCTAAAGGTCAAGGTCACTGAATTAGAAATTTGCGTGTTTGGAAAAGTTAATGCTCAGTTTATGTTTTAATATGCCATATATGCATTTGTAACAACATCCCGCATCATTCTACAGAAAGCCCATGGTACCCGCTAACCCCAAAGGTCAAGGTCACTGATTTACAAATTAACGCTCAGTTTATGCTTAAATATTCCATACATGCATTTGTAACAACATCCCGCATCATTCTACAGAAAGCCCATGTTGCTCACTAACCCCAAGGTTATTACAAGCTCCATATATACTATCAAACTGCGCCAGGCGGGACATTTTGCTCCGCGGAGCTCTTGTTTGTTAAAAACATGCGCAGGTAGAATCTCTGTTAAATTTCACACATTTTTACTTCTAGTTATACCTACGTGTAACTCGTGGGAGGTGACGTAAATTGTATGTTGGGTTGGTAACAATACACCCAAACCACCAGATATACCGCAATAACCCATAAAACACTGAAATATGAACTGTTCTTCAAGAACCTGTGAGTATGGCCACATTGTTCAATGTAGACAACTGCATGCGGCAATGATTAACCCTCACTACATGGGAGACAGAAATTGTCGTCTGCTGTTTTTCATTTTTGAATTAATTCTTAACGAAAAAACGGTTTAGACAGCACAACGGTTGTAATATAGGGAGACATATTTTTTCCGTCCATTCTTTAGATATGACATTTTTCTGGCAACTAAACATTCATTTACTTGGCATTATTATACTTTTATTTTTATATCAACCTGATACCAGGAAAGATAACTTATTTATTCCCTGTATTCTTCATATTTATTCAGGAGATACATTTAACTCTTTGCATGCTAGCGGCGAAAATATCCGCCAAACGAATTAGGATTATATGTTTGTTTTCTCTCTGTAAATATGTCTTGGAATTTCATTAGAATTGAGTCCTCAGGACTCAATTCTAATGAAATTCCAAGACATATTCATGATATTTACAAGGAGAAATAAAAGAAAATATGATGAATTTTGTCCGCTAGTTTTGAACTATTTCTAGCCCACAAGTTTCCCAGCATGCAAAGAGTTAATTGATATAAAGTAAGTAAACAATGTCTTGCCTCATTTCCATATCAAAATCATAATAATGCAGCAGGTTACATGCAGGATCAAATCCGTTGGCCCTGCCTTAAATGACCGTAGCTGTTGATAGGCTGTTAAACACCAATAAATCAATTATGCCCAACCAATTTTGGGTATTTCCCTGATTGAATAACAAACAGTGGTGACCCTGATCTCCAATGGTTGCAAAGGGCATAAGCCCAGTTTTGTCACATCATGCCCAATATCAATGTTTGCATCTTTGTTGTAAATGACTAATCTATAGGATGATAATTAGCTTTGAATGTGTGCCAATACCATGGAATTTTGTATAAGAAGAGATATGCCTCTGGTGAAATGTCTTTACCTTGCGATAATTGCGACCAGCGTAAGCACAGATCAGACTGTGTGGACTGCAGATTGGCACAGTCTGATCACAGGTGGAAGACTCGGACACAGGACCCAATAAATGGCTCATTTGAAAAATGTTACCCCACCCACCCATTTCCTTACAATATACAGTATAGCTTTTCTGAAAACGCTATAGTGTTTATTGTACGGAAATTGGTGGGTGGGGTAACGGTTTACAAATGAGCCGTTTATCAGGTCCTAGGTCCGAGTCTTCCACCTGTGAGTCTGATCTTGTAATACACATTTGCAGTCTGATATTTGAATATACATTGGCACGGTCTGATCATCAATGAAATATAGCAAATACATGTAACTCTTGTTGACGTGGGTGGTGGTCGGCGAATGAGACGGCATAAATTAACGGTATGGGTTCCTCCTTGTAGGAATCACGATTTGCCTGGTTTGGCCCTCAGGTACGTTTTTATCTTTGACACTTTAGTTACCTGGGAGTTGAATTGGGTTATTGCCCATTATAAAAGTAGTAAGATAATTACTGATACTACTGCTTTTGGGAGGGGCCAAGTGATTCTGGTGTGGCGAGGACCTGGCATCAGATCAGGATTATTCTGATTTCAGGGCTGAATATATAGTTTTGTTATTGCAAATATTCAGTTCTGATTTTGGGATTTCCCTCCCCCTCCCCCCCCCCCCCCCCCCCCGATTCGTACATGTACTTGAACATGTACATGTACCTCATGTACTTGAACATGTACATGTACTTGTGTACAGGTAATATATGAGATTTAGTACTAAACCCATTGACCCGGCCTTAAATGACCTTAGCTGTTGATAGGCCTTAAACCCCAACGAACAAACAAACAAACTCTTGTTGACTGGACTTCATTCAATGAATCGAGCCCGAGGTTGGGAGTATATGCATACAAATGTACCTTAGCAATTGATCCATCCATAACCCATGATTTCATGCTGAGGATCTGCCATTTTGTTCGTGAAAACTCCTAAATACTTTTTGTCGAGCCCGCTTGAGGAAAGCGAGACATAGTGATCACAATGACGTCCGGGTGTCCGTCCGTCCGTCCGAAATCTGTGTTAAAGTTTTTAAATACCTTATATCTCTGCAGTCCTAAGTCACATTGACTTGAAACTTCATATGCTTATTATTCACGATCCATATATTCATGCTGTATCCCACTCATGCGGCCCCTGTGTCCAAGGTCAAGGTCAAATGACTTAGAAGTTTGCGTTCCGAAATTTGCGTTAAAAGTTTTTAAATACTTTATATCTGTGCAGTCCTAAGTCACATTGACTTGAAACTTCTTATGCTTATTATTCACGATCCATATATTCATGCTGTATCCCACTCATGCGGCCCCTGTGTCCAAGGTCAAGGTCAAATGACTTAGAAGTTTGCGTTCCAAAATCTGGGTTAAAGTTTTTAAATACCTTATATCTGTGCAGTCCTAAGTCACATTGACTTGAAACTTTATATGCTTATTAGTCATGATCCATATATTCGTGCTGTATCCCATTCATGTGACCCCTGTGCCCAAGGTCAAGGTCAAATGACTTAGAATTTTGCATTCCGAAATCTGTGTTAAAGGTTTTAAATACCTTATATCTCTGCAGTCCTAAGTCACATTGACTTGAAACCTCATATGCTTATTAGTCATTATCCATACATGTATATTCATTCTGTGTCCCACTCATGCGGCCCCTGTGCCCCTATGTCAAGGTCAAATGACTTAGAAGTTTGTGTTAAAGTTTCTGTCAAAATTTGCGTTAAAGTTTTCACATACCTACCATCTCTGTAACCGTCAGTCAGATTTGCTTGAAACTTTGTATGCTTATTGGGCATCAAACTTCAAATAAATACACTCTGAGACCATCGAATGCCTCGACGGGCTCGACATGCGGGCTGTGGCCATCTCGTTTTATATGAGCTTAGAAGTACCATAAAGATTCTAATAGACGCTCATGCCCTAATAGACGCCCACCCCCCACTTTTTACGTTGAAAATGACACATTTTTTGGCCGATTTTCACGAAATTAGTGCCTCTAATAAACGCCCAGTACCGACTTGAAACAAAATCGGAGCTAATTGTCCAATTACATTTTTTTTCTTTCCATTATTTCGAAAGCAACTTCCTTTAAAATCAGGGAAAAAACATAATTGCTACTTTCACTTTCCGGTGTCACAGTAAATTCCTCATCAGCAGTAGCTATTTGCACGGACACAGGGTGATCGATCAGAATTTACACGGTTACGGAGACGCCATTTTCAAAGCATCTCAAACCCGACAGATCCGAAACGCTGACGCTGACGAAACGTCCGTAGGCGTAAATCTGATCAGCATTAATGATTGATGCTGTCTTGATATACATTACCATTAAATTTAACATTTCTACGGACTGTACCATAATGACCAGAGTGGGCCGAAGCGTTTTTTTATCATTTTCCCTTTGCTGAATAACACTTGCCTCTATTAAACGCCCACCCTGTACTTCGGAGCCAGTGGTGATTCTAATAGACGCCTGGGCGTCTATTATAATCTTTACGGTATATGTCTCGACCACCATTTGAACCGTCTCGTTGAGACGGTTCAAATGTGTGGTCACAACATATACTTTTATTGACAAATAACAAAAATAAAATATTAATTAACCCTTAGACCGCTACTCACAATAATTGTCGTCTTCTGTTGCTTTTATATCTTGCCTTATTTCTCAATAAAAACATGGTTTGACAGCACTTCAGAATCATTTCCAATGGAAATGATTCTGAAGTGCTGTCAAAGCATCTTGTAAAGTATTCTAAAGTGCTGTCAAAGCATGTCTTTAATGATAAAAATGGAAAATAGAAAATGAACAGCAGACAACAACAAAAATAAGATAGCGGTCTAAGGGTTAAAACAAGTATACCCGTAAAGGTGTATTCCGAATGCAATGGGTTAAGATTGATATCATAATAGTGGATAATGTTGGATGCATATCAAGTTTTCCATTGTAGTTCAGGGGGCCGTCTCACTAAACTTCGTACGACTAAAATGTTTGTAAGTGTAAAATTATGATACTATGTTAATTACACTACACATTAACAAGGTTTTCGTGTAAACAATTATTGGATTTACATTTATTCAGCATAAGCTGCATATGCAGCCAAATCCATCAATTGAAATTTCCAGACGATCCTAAATTTAAAATTTGTTCCTAAAGAAGTTTAGTGAAACGGCCCCCAGGTGCCCTGCACATTCGATCAGGTCACTGCCTTACTTGTTGAAATATGATATGCCACATGTACAGTGCTAGCGCTGTCTGTCTGTCTGTCAGTTCAATTTGCATTGGAGTTTTTTAAGTACTGTACACCCCCACAACCTCAGTCAGATTTACTGGAAACTTCGCATGCTTTTTAGCTCGACTATTCGAAGAATAAGTAGAGCTTATGTTGTCACGTCGGCGTCGGCGTCACCGTCACGCCTTGGTTAAGGTTTTTAGTCAAGCTTGTATATGGAGTACTACTGGCCCTACACCCACCATACTTGGACAACTTCATCTCCTAGTGATGTACATCAATAACCCCTGATCTATATTTGACCTTCACCTACATTTCCTCTTGAATTACTTGGTTAATTCCCCTTGGTTAAGCTTTTTACTCAACCTTGGTTAAGGTTTTTAGTCAAGTTTGTATATGCAATACTACTGGCCCTACACCCACCATACTTGGACAACTTCATCTCCTAGTGATGCACATCAATAACCCCTGATCTATATTTGACCTTCACCTACATTTCCTCTTGAATTACTTACTTAATTCCCCTTGGTTAAGGTTTTTAGTCAACCTTGGTTAAGGTTTTTTTTCTTTCAAGCTTGTACATTGAATACTATTGTGCATCCAGACACCATACTTCGACAACCTTTTCTCATAGGTATGTACATCAATAACCCCTGATCTATATTTGACCTTGACCTACATTTCCTCTTCAATTACTTACTTAATTCCTTTTGGTTAAGGTTTTTAGTCAACCTTCTATATGAAATACTACTGGCCCTACACCCACCATACTTGGACAACTTCATCTCCTGGTGATGTACATCAACAACCCCTGATCTATATTTGACCTTCACCTACATTTCCTCTTGAATTACTTAATTCCCCCTGGTTAACGTTTTTAGTCAAGCTTGTAGATGGAATACTCCTGGAACTACACCAACCATATTTGGACAACTTCATCTCCTAGTGATGTACATCAACAACCCCTGACCTATATTTGACCTTGACCTTGACCTACATTTAACCTTGAATTACTTACTTAATTCCCCTTGGTTAAGGTTTTTACTCGACCTTGGTTAAGCTTTTTACTCAAGCTTGTACATGGAATACTATTGTGCATACAGACACCATAATTGGACAACCTTTTCTCATAGTGATGTACATCAAAAAACCCTGATCTATATTTGACCTTGACCTACATTTGCTCTTGAATTACTTACTTAATTCTCTTTGGTTAAGGTTTTTAGTCAAGCTTGTAGATGGAATACTCATGGCCCTACACCAACCATACTTGGACAACTTCATCTCCTAGTGATGTACATCAACAACCCCTGACCTATATTTGACCTTGATCTACATTTAACCTTAAATTACTTACTTAATTCCCCTTGGTTAAGGTTTTTACTCAACCTTGGTTAAGGTTTTTAGTCAAGCTTGTAGATGGAATACTATTGTGCATACAGACACCATACTTGGATAACTTTTTCTCACAGGGATGTACATCAATAAACCCTGACCTTTATTTTACCTTCACCTACATTTAACCTTGAATTACTAGGTTAATGTTTATAGTCAAGCTTGTATATGGAATACTTCTGGGCCTACATCAACCATACTCGGACAACTTCATCTCCTAGTGATGTACATCAATAATCCCTGACCTATATTTGACCTTGACTACTTTTATCCTTGGATTACTTAGTTATCTCCCCTTGGTTACGGTTTTTACTCGAGCTTGTATATGGAATACTCCTGGGCCTACAGCAACCATACTTGGAAAACCACGCACCTACGTCCAAGGTCAAGGTCACTGTTGAAGGTCAAAGGTCAAACCTATTGAAATTCCCTTCCGCTCTATATCTTCTACACCGATGCATGGATTATCAAATGGCTTGGCACAAATGTTTCTCATAATGAGAAGGTGTGTCGCGATCAATAACCACGCACCTACATCCAAGGTCACAGTTGAAGGTCAAAGGTCAAACCTATTGAAATTCCCTTCCGCTCTATATCTTCTACACCGATGCATGGATTATCAAATTGCTAACCACGCACCTACGTCCAAGGTCACAGTTGAAGGTCAAAGGTCAAACCTATTGAAATTCCCTTCCGCTCTATATCTTCTACACCGATGCATGGATTATCAATGGCTTGGCACAAATGTTTCTCATGATGAGAAGGTGTGTCGCAATCAATAACCACGCACCTACGTCCAAGGTCAAGGTCACAGTTGAAGGTCAAAGGTCAAACCTATTGAAATTCCCTTCCGCTCTATATCTTCTACACCGATGCATGGATTTATCAAATGCCTTGGACAAATGTTTCTCAGGATGAGAAGGTGTGTCGCAATCAATAACCACGCACCTACATCCAAGGTCAAGGTCACAGTTGAAGGTCAAAGGTAAAAAATATTGAAATTCCCAAATGGCTTGGCACAAATGTTCTCACGATGAGAAGGTGTGTCGCGATCAATAACCATGCACCTACGTCCAAGGTCAAGGTCACAGTTGAAGGTCAAAGTCAAACCTATTGAAATTCCCTTATTCCGCTCTATCTTCTACACTGATGCATGGATTATCAAATTGCTAACCACGCACCTACGTCCAAGGTCACAGTTGAAGGTCAAAGGTCAAACCTCCATTGAAATTCCCTTCCGCTCTATATCTTCTACACCGATGCATGGATTATCAAATGGCTTGGCACAAATGTTTCTCATGATGAGAAGGTGTGTCGCAATCAATAACCACGCTCCTACGTCCAAGGTCAAGGTCACAGTTGAAGGTCAAAGGTCAAACCTATTGACATTCCCTTCCGCTCTATATCTTCTACACCGATGCATGGATTATCACACTATGCCCAGGGTCAAGGTCACAGACTTGATGCGTTTGAAACCTTAACACTCGGCTAAATGGCATATAATCAAAAATGCCTCGTTTTCTTTGGCTGCCAGTGTGGGTATTCGTGTGCCGATAGGCCACATTTCTAGTTTCCCTTGGTTAATGTTTTTAGTCAACCTTGGTTAAGGTTTTTATGCAGGCCGCAGCCACCTTCTTTGTCAAGCTATGTGTACATCGACAACCCTCGTAGTCGAGCTATGCTGTTCTCCTACAGCTCTTGTTATATGCCCTGTTTGAAAAAACGGGACGAATATAATTATGTATTCACCTTGTGTGGGCGGACCGGTTGGCACAGCTGGTCCACGCAATAAATCAAGTTCTACTTGACTGATCGTAACCAGATGCGGTATACATGTTTGTCACGGCAAGATGAAGCCGTCTATTGATTTTCAGTTTTAAGTTTTTATATCCATACATAGTCCTGTACAAACAATACATGAGTTACAAGCAGTGTAACAATATGTATTTATAGGTTACAATCCTTGTATAACGTAATGTTCATACATGGTTAGGTTGGATTTATTTAAGAATGTTATGTAGATGAGGGAATTGAGTCGACATATCATTTTGAGATATGGAGAAGATGGTTTAGTGAATAATAATTGAGCAACGCGACACGACAGGGGCGTATCTGGAGGGGGGGGTTCCGGGTTTGCAACCCCCTCTTTCCTGTTCAACCACAGACTTTATATAGATCACAGTTTACCACCAGTTGGGAGTCTGAATTTAAATGCTGTAAAACACAGGAAAGTGCATTTCTGGACATCTAGATTTCAAAATTGGTCCTGGGGGGCATGCCCCTGGACCCCCCCTAGCATTCTCGCTCCCCAATTGCTGGATCTACGGTATATGCTGTTATAACTAACTGTAATATTTATATGTATGATCAGAAGGTACGTGTATCTCCAAATGAGTGTTAGTCTAATTGGATAACATTCCATTTTCGTTCATGAACTATGAGCTTATTTCTATTCATTGCAATTTCTTTTTCAATATTTTGTGTTACCTTTTGGTAAGACATAAACTCTGGAAATTTAGGTTCCGTGTTTCATAATTTACATGTATATATAAAGTATTTTCCTAGAATGATACAAAAGTTGAAAAACTTGTTGTCTTGCTCATATATTTGCCCGAAGCAAACAGTGTGCCAATCAAAATTACATACAATATTATTATAGTTTAAAAAGGTATTCAGCTGTGACCAAAATTGTTGGCTTATAGTTCATTCCCAAAAAAGGTGCATATTTGTTACACTTATGTAAATAATCATTTGTAGCGACAATTTTCATCAACAATTTGTACTGAAAATTCCTAAGTTTAGAACTTATAGTGTTTGTAAAATGGTTTGTGTAGACTACCTTCCAATTTATATTTTTATCCGCGAATTCATCATCCCATTTTGTCTTGGCTTTATGCACAACAAAGTATTGATTTTCATCAAATATTTCCTATGACTTACTCCCCTTGGCGGCCATTTTTAATTTTCGCACTCTGTGCTCTTGTCCACGCAATAACTCAAGTTCGACTTGACGGATCGTAACCAAATTTGGTATGCATGTTTATCACGGCAAGATGAACCCTATTGGTTTTCACTGAATTATCTCCCTTTGTTGACTGGGCTTGCCTCGACGGGCGTATATTGTGACCATCGGCACTCTTGTTTATCTTCATACACATATTCATTCTTTAGCCCACACATGTGGCCTCCATGCTCAACATCAAATGCAATTTATATTAACCCTTACACCGCTATCTTCTTTTTTTTCTCGTCTGCTTTTTATTTTCTATTTTCCATTTTTATCATGAAAAACATGCTTTGACAGCACTTTAAAATAATTTACAACATGCTTTGACAGCACTTCAGAATCATTTCCATTGGAAATGATTCTGAAGTGCTGTCAAACCATGTTTTTATTGAGAAATAAGACAAGATATAAAAGCAACAGCAGACGACAATTGTTGTGAGTAGCGGTCTAAGGGTTAATGTTTTTGTAGCATACACATTTAGTACAACTTCATTTACATCTCGACAAGCCTATGTAATATTTACTTGAAGCTTAAATAATACATATCTTTATCACCATCTATATATTAAAGGTACATGCCCACGCAGCAGGTTACACTGTACTACTACTTTTCATTTTCTGTCATGCCTTAATTATATGAGCCATTTGTCTACCCACTAACGAGTTATTTTTAATTACGGCGCGCGTTAATTGGTGTTAAATCGCATTTTATATGCCGCGACCAGAAAGGGTATTTTCCGACCTCGTGCTATTTTTACCAACACGCGTCACGTGACACGGTCAATCATATCACATCTTTGACATGCGCAGTGAAGTATCGGAAGGTGAGAAGAAAAATCTCTGTTCGAGTCCAAATCTAAATCTCCACGTAACTCTTTCCATTTGGTGATCTGGTCGCCAATATTAACCAGTCTCTCTCTATGTACTGCCTGTCCCTCAGACATTTCGCCTTTTTTTTTGGCCGACACGTTTCATACAATTTCCGTCCTGGACATTTCGACATGTTGATATTCTTGTTTACATATTGGGAAGCCTACTGGCGCACGTATTATACTGCGCATGCGCACCGCAAGCCGTGATATGAAAGTCGTCGTCCCCGCACATTATCAAAATAGACTGTTACCGCCGCGCGTCGCTAACATTAAATTGATAATTAATAAATGATTATATTTGTATAGCGGGCACTCGTAATTTTTAGAACTGGTGCAATAGTGACATAATTATACACTTATTTAATTCCTATAAAGAACATTTTGTGCCTACTGCGTGGGCATGTACCTTTAACTTATTATTTATAGCCCCCTCATGCTGCCTCCAGTTCATATCAAGGGAAACAGTGTTTGCCTGCCTCCAGTTCATATCAAGGGAAACAGTGTTTGCTGTTTGCAGCTGAAATAAGTGAATTTTGAAGAGAAAAAAAATTGCATCATTTGTTCCCTATTTAATAAGGAAAAAAATCAATAATACATTTGTAAAAGTAAAATACACATTGAATTTTGAAATCTGGGAATATAATAGTCTTTAGACTGGCCCTAAATGTCATGAGTCCCATTTCTCCAGTCACAGCCACATATAGCACCTGGGATAAACTACATTCTGTTACAAACTGACAGCTCCTGGTCCATTGATTTTGGGTCTTTTATCTTCTTCCATTTGGCAGTTGATCAATACATTACGATATGCAGGATAATTGTCGTCAACTCAAAATTAAAGGTTTCCTAACCATGTAACCCTATGTAACTTCCCTGGATGGTTTTATGCTAATGTAGGGATGGGTAGTGGCCTAGGAGTTAGAACACCTGACTTCCAATCCGGAAATGATTCTGAAATGCTGTCAAACCATGTTTTTATTGAGAAATAAGGCAAGATATAAAAGCAACAGCAGACGACAATTGTTGTGAGTAGCGGTCTAAGGGTTAATAACATGTTATCTCATTGATTTACATGTATGCCCACAAAACCAATTGAATTTCACAAGTCGGGGAGAGATCGGATCTTTTATCCTTTTTGGAATAGTCCACAGCAATTCCTGGGGCCCGTTTCACTAAACTTCTTACGACTAAAATGTTCGTAAGTGCAAACTTATGATAGTCTGTAAATTTCACATTAACAATGTTTTCTTGTAATCAATTATTGGATTTGCATATGCAGCCTTATGCAGCCTATGCTCAATAAATGTAAATCCATAAATTGAAATTTACAGACGATCTTTAAAATTACAAACATTTTAGTCATAAGAAGTTTAGTGAAACGGGCCCCTGGTTCTTAGAAAGATATGCCGAATGAATGTTGAGTTATTTATAGCTTTTTGGAAAACCTAAAATAAATTTCAATTCTGAGAATGAAACTGTATTCGTCGCACCTTTAGACTATGGAAACATTTGCAATACCATACATTTAGCACAAAAAAGCAAACATAACATTTATCACACTGAAAAGGCGATCAAGCTGTTTGAACTATTTTATGATGTAAGACCCGTGTTTTTTTAAATAAAAAGTTCATCACGCAAAATATGTGCTGCGACAGACAGACATATGCGCATTTGCATAAAATCTGTCGGACCTCAAATTTGGATATTGATTGTAAAATTCTTCACTAGCGCTCAAATAAAAAGCAAGGACAAAGCAATTAGTGACATTTATATGTAACTGCTCTGTTATGTTTGGATGCCTGTCCCAGTTCTGGGGGCCGTTCCACTAAACTCGTACGACTAAAATGTTTGTAAGTGCAAAATAATGAGTCTGTAAATTTCACATTAAACATTTTTCTTGTAAACAATTATTGGAATTACATTTATTGAGCATAGGCTGCATATGCTGCAGCCTATGCTCAATAAATGTAAATCCATTAATTGAAATTTCCAGACGATCCTAATTTTGCACTTACAAACATTTTAGTGGTACAAAGTTTAGTGAAACGGGCCCCTGGCGTGAATGCTCACAGACAGCACCATTTCCTCCATCACATGTGCAGCCTTCCATCTGGTCATGCTGTTGGAGTTCGATTAAATCCATTTTCATCAATCATTCAAGACGTGTACTCTTTGGCTCTGGTACGTTGGACAACATATCTAAAATTTTCGGCTATATAATTTATCAATCAACAATTCCTCAATCAACCAACATATTATATAAATAAATGTGTATGGCAAAACAGGCACATATAGCAATAAACCAATCAAGACAATGGAATTAATTCAGTAGTTGATCAATTAATCCATTACATTCAAAATATAAATGCACACATTTACACGCATGAAATTTTAAATGACCTTAGCTGTTGATAGGCCATTATAAACACCAAAAATCTAATAAATTAAATGTTTTATTTTTATTTTTGTTATTTCTCAACGAAAGTATATGCTGTGACTACTAATTTGAACCGATGGGAACAAATGATAAAAAATAAAACAAATTCACTTATTTGAGCATTGTTTTCACATTGCTGTGAGTATTTTGTACTTTTGATAATTAAGGAATAAAATACATCCGCTGATGCATTTACTGGGGTGAACAATACATTATTTCAGTAAAAGTAACAGCCCATGGTTTTTATACGCCCGTTTAAAAAAACGGGACGTATTATGTATTCACCTTGTATGGGCGGCGGGCGGGCAGGCACAGCTTGTCCACGCAATAACTAGAGTTCTACTTCGCGGATTGTAACCAAATTTGGTATACATGTTTATCACGGCAAGACGAAGAAGCCTATTCAAAAATTTCTGATGACTTATCTCTCCTTGGCGGCCATTTTTAGCTCGACTATTTGAAGAATAAGTAGAGCTTATGTTGTCACCCCGGCGTCGGCGTCACCGTCACGCCTTGGTTAAGGTTTTTAGTCAAGCTTGTATATGGAATACTACTGGCCCTACACCCACCATACTTGGACAACTTCATCTCCTAGTGATGTACATCAATAACCCCTGATCTATATTTGACCTTGAACTACATTTCCTCTTGAATTACTTGGTTAATTCCCCTTGGTTAAGGTTTTCAGTCTACCTTGGTTAAGGTTTTTAGTCAAGCTTGTATATGCAATACTACTGGCCCTACACCCACCATACTTGGACAACTTCATCTCCTAGTGATGCACATCAATAACCCCTCATCTATATTTGACCTTGACCTTCATTTCCTCTTGAATTACTTAGTTAATTCCCATTGGTTAAGGTTTTTAGTCAAGCTTGTACATTGAATACTATTGTGCATCCAGACACCATACTTCGACAACCTTTTCTCATAGGTATGTACATCAATAACCCCTGATCTATATTTGACCTTGACCTACATTTCCTCTTCAATTACTTACTTAATTCCTTTTGGTTAAGGTTTTTAGTCAACCTTCTATATGGAATACTACTGGCGGCCGCCCTACACCCACCATACTTGGACAACTTCATCGCCTAGTGATGTACATCAACAACCCCTGATCTATATTTGACCTTGACCTACATTTCCTCTTGAATTACTTACTTAATTCCCCTTGGTTAACGTTTTTAGTCAAGCTTGTAGATGTAATACTCCTGGCCCTACACCAACCATACTTGGACAACTTCATCTCCTAGTGATGTACATCAACAACCCCTGACCTATATTTGACCTTGACCTACATTTAACCTTAAATTACTTACTTAATTCCCCTTGGTTAAGGTGTTTACTCAACCTTGGTTAAGGTTTTTAGTCAAGCTTGTAGATGGAATACTATTGAGCATACAGACACCATACTTGGATAACTTTTTCTCATAGGTATGTACATCAATAACCCCTGACCTTTATTTTACCTTCACCTACATTTAACCTTGAATTGCTTGGTTAATGTTTATAGTCAAGCTTGTATATGGAATACTTCTGGGCCTACATCAACCATACTTGGACAACTTCATCTCCTAGTGATGTACATCAATAATCCCTGACCTATATTTGACCTTGACCTACTTTTATCCTTGGATTACTTAGTTATCTCCCCTTGGTTACGGTTTTTACTCAAGCTTGTATATGGAATACTCCTGGGCCTACAGCAACCATACTTGGAAAACTTGATCTCCTAGTGATGTACATCAATAACCCCTGACCTATATCTGACATTGACCTACATTTAACCTTGAATTACTTACTTAATTTCCCTTGGTTAATGTTTTTAGTTAACCTTGGTTAAGGTTTTTATGCAGGCCGCAGCCACCTTCTTTGTCAAGCTATGTGTACATCGACAACCCTCGTAGTCGAGCTATGCTGTTCTCCTACTGCTCTTGTTATTTTTTGCACTCTGTATCCTTGTCCACATAATAACTTAAGTTCTACTTCACTGGTCATAACCAAATTTGGTATATATGTTTATCATGGCAAGATGAAGAAGTCTATTGATTTTCAAAAATTTCTGAATACTTATCTCCTCTTGGCGGCCATTTTTATTTTTCGCACTCTGTATCCTTGTCCACACACCACACAATAACTCGAGTTCTACTTCACCGATCGTAATCAAATTAACCGGTATACATGTTTATCATGGCAAGACGAAGTCTATTGATTACTTATTTCCCCTTGGGTGCCATTTTTATTTTTCGCACTCTGTTTCCTTGTCCACGCAATACATGTAACTCAAGTTCTACTTCACCGCTCGTAACCAAATTCGGTATACATGTTTATGACAGCAAGACGAAGAAGCATATTGATTTTGAAAAATTTCTGATGACTTATCTCCCCTTGGCGGCCATTTATAATTTTTACACTCTGTATCCTTGTCCACGCAATAACTCAAGTTTTCCTTTACCGATAATGGTGTGGCGAGGGCCTGGCACCAGATCAGGTTGTTCTAATTTCAGGACTGAATATATATTTTGATTGTAAATATTGAGTTCTGAAGTTGGGATTTACCTCCCTTGGACAGGTGGATATGGGACTCGACCCCGTTGACCCGTCTGCGTGTAGACTCCCTGAGGCTTGTACCTCTATGTCAGAAAAGCGGACGTTAAACCCTATTCACTCACTCACTCACTCCTTTACCGATTGTAACCAAATTCGGTATACATGTTTATCACGGCAAGATGAAGAAGTCGATTTTGATTTTGAAAATTCTGCGATAACTTATCTCCCCTTGGCGGCCATTTTTTATTTTTGGACTTTGTACGTCAAGATGAAGAACCCTATTGGTTATCTTGCTTTGTTGACTGGCCAAGTTGCCTCGACGGGCGTATATTGTGACCTTCAGCACTCTTGTATTACTTATATTTACACTGCATTTTCTGATTGTTTAAAAAATGTAAATAACCAAATATGGCGTTAAAATTAAGGTCAATTTGTCGCAATTCCTGGAACAGCGATATTGCCTGTCAATAGTGTGCAGTTATTGACAACCTCGTCAAATTTATAAGACGTCAAACAAACTTTAAACCACAATCAACAACAACGTCACGTGGGTCTAATGTATTTTATTGGGATGTAAACGCAATACGTCAGTCGGGCGTTTGCATTATGAATTTATAGGTGTAAATATTCAATGCGTATTCTGCTAAAATAAGTATATAAAATATACCAATACTCACCTTATCTGGAGCTCTGTACAATGCAGCTGATGAAGGGTATATTGGCTGGTTAACCAGGAGCCACTTATACATTGTAATAGGACGTTTATTGTAGGCTCTATGACCCTTGTCTGCATTGATTAACTCTTAGACTGCTACTCACAACAATTGTCGTCTGATGTTTATATCTTGCCTTATTTCACAATGTAGAAACATGGAAATGGTTCTGAAGTGCTGTCAAAGCATGTTGTAAATTATTCTAAAGTACTGTCAAAGCATGTTTTTATATGCCAGTTATTATGTATTCATCTTGTACGGGCGGGTGGGGCGGGTGGCGGGGGCGGCGGGCACAGCTTGTCCACGCAATAACTAGAGTTCTACTTGACAGATTTTAACCAAATTCAGTATACATGTTTATCACGACAAGATGAAGAAGCCTATTGATTTTGAAAAATTTCTGATGACTTATCTCCCCTTGGCGGCCATTTTTATTTTTCGCACTCTGCATACTTGTCCACGCGATAACTCAAGTTCTACTTCACCGCTCGTAACGAAATTTGGTATACATGTTTATCACGGCAAGACGAAGAACCCTATTTATTGTCAAAAATTTCCGACGACTTATCTCCCCTTGGCGGCCATTTTTATTTTTCGCACTCTGTATCCTTGTCCACGCAATAACTCGAGTTCTACTTCACCGATCGTAAACAAATTCAGTATACATGTTTATCACGGCAAGACGAAGAAGCCTATTTATTTTGACAGATCGTGACCAAATTCAATATACATGTACATGTTTATCACGGCAAGCACCCTATTAATTGTCAGTGAGTTATCTCCCCTTGTTAACTGGCCTTGCCTCGACGGGCATATATTGTGACCTTCGGCACTCTTGTTGATGATAAAAATGGAAAATAGAAAATAAACAGCAGATAACAACAAAAATGAGATAGAGCTAGGTCTAAGGGTTAATTATCAGACTAAGTGTATCAGACTTTCTGCCTTATCACATCATTATCCCCTCGCCGATAGGCAAGAGGGGATTTTGCGTTAGTCCATGTACGCGTACATACGTGCGTTAGTATCACCAGTCATTCTTCAATAACTTATGAATGCCTTCACCGATTTTGATAATATTTGGCCACAATGTGTGACTAGGGATGGTGCTTTGTTTTGCATATGACCCACTTCTGACTGCCCAAGGTCAAGGTCATTGAGGACTTATGTTCCCCTTGTTTGTAGCGAATGCTGCCAGCGAGGGGATTAGCTCAGTGATAGTTATGTCCTTGTTCATTCTACATATACTGAAAGTATAAAGAAACGCAGGGTAACAATATATGCAATAATTATTTAAATGCTTGGCCTAAAATTATGAAAACCGGTCAGGCGACTATCTTGGTCACTGTGCACCCAAACCGGTGCCTAAAGTTACTCAACCGTGTAATGCACCGTACCACATAGAGAAAATGATAAAAAGCCAAAAACACGTGCAGCATGATGATGATAAGTTCGTCAAAACATTTTGTCATACCACTTGATACGCTTGAGGTATACACATCGTTTTCTGCTATTTACACTGAATTTATAGCTCTCACAATCATGGTACGTCTGACGGAAGTTCAGAGGGGTAAGGCTATTGCATTGCTAATGCAAGGTCAAACGCAACAGCAGGTTGCTATGCAGTTCGGTGTGAATGTTTCCACCATAGAACGTCTTGTTTGTCGTCTGAGAGAGACCGGAAGGGTTGCCGACCGACCGAGATCGGGACGTCCGCGTGTAACGTCGCGACGTCAAGACAGGGCTATTCGTCTCGCCCACCTACGTAATCGCCACATTACTGCCACTGAAACCGCTATTAACACGGTAGGCAATCATAATCGCCACATTCCAAAACTGTAAGAAATCGATTGCGCGAGGTTGGTCTGCGAGCACGTCGTCCTCTGTTATGGTCTGGGGAGGGATATCTCACGGGGTAAAGTCACCGTTGGTTGTGGTAGCCGGGAATTTAACCGCCGTAAGATATAGGGATGAAATCCTCCGCCCGGTTGTTGTTCCATTTGTGCAACAGCGTCAACTAATTTTCCAGCATGATAATTCCAGAGTTTGTCAAGACTTTCTTGCTGACCATAACATTAACCCACTCGACTGGCCAGTGTACAGTCCCGATTTGTCCCCAATCGAACATCTGTGGGACGAACTTGACAGGAGGATAAGGGGGTGTCGGAATACCCCTTCTAATCTCGACCAACTAAGGACTGCATTGTTGGAAGAGTGGAACAATATCCCAATAAGAAGGATAAATGCACTGATGAATTCCATGCACAAGAGAATCAGGGCTGTGACAGATGCGCGAGGGGGGCATACGAGATACTGACAAAACAGTGGATTTCACTGGGCGATATTGGTGGGTACCGTCAATTGTGATTCAATTACTAATGAATTATCGGTCAAAACGTAATGCAATTTTGGTAATGTGTTGACTAAAGATGTTTTTTTAATACTCATGTAAAATATTGTATATAACAGCAAACACATTACTTTAAATCACCTCAAATATTTACCCTGCGTTTCTTTATCCTTTCAGTATATTTAAGAAAAAGTATGATATTTTCCATAGATGTTACTACAAGTTGAGGCATGGGCCGTGGTGTAGGGGATTGACATTGGAATTCAATACTGGAGGTTGTGGGTTCAGTCCTCACCCTAGGCATGAAATATTCATACATACATATCGTGTTTCCATCCCACTGGTCTGTTGAATGATGCTTTAACCCTTTACATGCTGAGGATACGCCATTATGTTTGCAGAAATTCTTAAATATTTTCGTACTATACGCTCAGAAGTATATCTCGTGACCGCCATTTGAACCGTCTCGTCGAGATGGTTCTAATGGGTGGTCACAACATATACTTTCATTGAGAAATAACAAAAACAAAAATAAAATATTTAATAAATTTTATACCCGTAAATGTGTATTCCGAAAGGAATGGGTGAAACTGTGGTCCCGTCGCTATATGACGGTAGCTGTAGCTGAGACGTTAAAACCCTTCACTTTTCACAAATATTTCATAGCTCACAGGAATTTAATTTAACACTTTCAACACCACATGCCTGTATAGTGGTATTGGCAAACAGTGTAGATCCAGATCAGCTGGCTGGTGACGAGCTGTCTCATCAGGATCTGCACTTTTTTGCAAGTAATGTTCATATCAAAATCCATTCCAGTTTCGAGGGATGAAAGGGTTAATTCCGTGTGTGCTCTGTAATTTTTGTCAAATTTGGATGTCCCATGCAAGATAATGTCACAAGGCGAGAAAATGCGAACCCAAAGACAGGACTCTAACCCAGGACCTCTGGTTTACTGTACCATCAGTGTACCAACTGAGCTAACCGGGCACAGATACATACTTCCTCCACATAGTGTCACTTGCATAGTGACAACAGCATTGACTGTGACAATACCAGTAGCCTATTTCATCAACATTGCAAAGTATACTTTACTAGCAAAGTATACTTTGAGGGAGTAATTATTTATTTTTCCTGAAATGCATTATTTCATATAGAACTAACAAATGCATATATTTCATGATTAAAAGTATGCAGAATTATTATACTGAATTTATTACATTATCACAGCCAAATTGGCTGTGATAATGTAATAAATTCAGTATAATAAAAATTAATAAATTTATCATAAAATTGAAAATTTCTCCCTCAAAATATACTTTGCTAGTAAAGTATACTTTGCAATGTTGATGAAATAGACTACAGGTCGTTTAACCCTTTCACCCCTATGTAACTGGAATGGATTGTGATGTTAATTTTCCGACCATTCCAATCATCACAAAATGATTTTCGGACTAGTCTGTTTATGAAAAAGGTATTTTTTTGTTCATAAAAATATGAAAATTACTTGCAAAAAGTGCAGATCCTGATGAGACGGCTCGTCAAGAGCCGGCTCATCTGGATCTACACTTTTTGCCAATACCACAATACAGGCCTGTGGTGTTGAAAGGGTTAAATCAATTTCAGAAATGGTTTGTTCTAGAGCTGTTATGTTGTTATTAGAGCTATTGTACTCGGAACAATAATGCCACACTCATTTGAGACGAGATGGTTCATATTAGTGGTCACAGCTTACTAGTACATGTACATGTATACTTTTGGTAGGGGTTCCTCCTTATAGGAATGACGATTTGCCTTGTTTGGCCCTCAGGTTCGTTTTTATCTTTGGCTCTTTTGTTACCTGGGAGTTGAATCGGGTTATTGCCCATTATAAAAGTAGTAAGATCATTACTGATCCTGCTGCTTTTGGGAGGCGGCCAAGTGATTCTGGTCTGACGAGGACCTGGCATCAGATCAGGATTATTCTGATTTCAGGGCTGAATATATATATTTTTTTATTGTAAATATTCAGTTCTGATTTCCCCCCCATTTGTACAGGTAATATATGAGATTTATTACTAATCGCATTGACCCGGCCTTAAATGACTTTAGCAGTTGATTGGCCGTTAAGCCCCAACAAACAAACAAACAACCAATGTATACTTTTGTGTACAAATATTTAGCAAAATAGCAAAAATGTTAGTTATGAATACCTCATATATTGGTAGTCAGCATAAACTGGGTTAATGAACGTATATTCAATTGGATCATCAATTATGAATCCCAACTGTATACATTGTATGGCTGGAGAACTAGGGTCTGTGGTATTTGTGGTCAGTCTAGCTCTTCTGGCCTCTGTTATCGGCTGGCACACTCATGTTGCCCGCAGGTGGAAGACTCCAGCCGGTGAAAAAATACCCATTGAAAAAATCCCTTTACCACCTGGTGTTGTACTGTAGGCTAGATAACGTAGCATACAGTCAAACACCAGGTGGGTGGGGTAATGTCATTCTTTTTGTCACAGGTCCGAGACTTCCACCTGTCAGGTAGCCTTAACCCTTTCACCCCTAAGTAACTGAAATATATTTTGATATGTTATTTTGCAACCAATCCAATTGTCACAAAATGATTTTCAGACCAGTCCTTTTATGAACTGGGGTGTTTTTGTTCTCATAAATATGAAAATTACCTCAGTCTTTACTGCCAGGTGGGTGGTTGGTCGGGAGACGCGATCATGGTGTAAATTAACGGTGGGGTTCCTCAAGGAGTTGAATTGGGTTATTGCCCATTATGAAAGTAGTAAGATTATTACTGATCCTACTGCTTTTGGAAGGGGGCCAAGTGATTCTGGTGTGGCGAGGACCTAGCATCAGATCAGAATCATTCTGATTTCAGGGTTGAATATATTTTTTTTTTTTTGTAAATATTCGGTTCTGATTTTGGGATTTTACCATATACTTGAACATATACATGCACTTGTACAGGTAATAAATGGGATTTAGTACTAAACCCATTGACCCGGCCTTAAATGACCTTAGCTGTTGATAGACCGTTAAACCCCAACAAACTAACAACAAACAAACTAGTATGGCATATCCTAGAAAGGACTGTAATATAGATTGAGAACTAGTTGATCACCAGGCAATTGTGCCAAGGTCGCCTGATCAATACCTTCCTGCACTGACTCTCTCTACACCTATAATAGACCGTATTTATTCTAATAAATGCAATTTGTGGCAATCAAAACGTGGAAAATTGGATAAAAATATGTTACATACAAAAGCCATTTAACCCTTACAATGCTGAATTAAAATTTGTTTTAAATGGCTTTTATATGTAAAAATAACATATTTAGAATGCAAACATGGGAGAGGGGCTACTATTAAAGAGGGGGCTACTATTAGAATACATATGGTATGCATGTGGCTGTGCCTGGAGATATAGGATTTGTTACCAGTGTAGCTCCTGACCAAAGAGCACTTTCCCTGTAGCCTGATAATAATGGCTTGTTAGAAGTATGACATGTGTTTCATTGATGGAATGGCGAACAGTGCAGATTCTGATCAGCACTATGCGGATGCTATGTACACTATCCAGTTTTATGTCTCCGGTCTCTTGAACATGTACTTGTACTGGTAATATATGGGATTTAGTACTAAACCCATGGCCATTGACCCGGCTTTAAATGACCTTAGCTGTTGATAGGCCGTTAAACCCCAACAAACAAACAAACTCTGCAGAGCCAGGAGGCATTATGATGTTGGACTGTGTCAATGGGTCTGGTTAAGAAGTTTTTCGGAGTTCCTCCAATCTGCCACTGGGGTCATTTGTATGGAGACCCGCAGGGGACATAGAATTATTATTTTTATTAATTTGTTCCCACGAAATAACAATTCGTTCCCTCAATTTAACAATTCGTTCCCACGAATTAACAATTAACAATTCGTTTCCACAAATTAACAATTCGTTCCCACAAAATAACAATTCGTTCCAACAGGAACAAATTGTTAATTCGTGGGAACGAATTGTTTTATCGCGGAAACAAATTGTGAATTCGAGGGAACAAATTGTTAAATTGAGGGAACGAATTGTCATTTCGTGGGAACGAATTGTTAATTCCAGGGAACAAATTGTTATATCATGGGAACAAATTGTTATTTCGTGGGAATGAATTAATAAAAAAAAATCCATGTCCCCTGTTGGGCTCCGTACATTTGTGTGCCAACAGGCCACATTTTCTTGTTTCAATCTGCACAATCGGTCTGTAATTGCTGGCTTCCCATGCAAATTGCCATGCCAGATGGCAGTTATAGGTCCCTTATGACCATTAGGGCATGAAACCAGATGAAATATGCATCCTGGAATCCTATAATTAATCAGTTATTGCCTTTTTTGCATAGTATAGTGGCTTGGATCTGGTGATGTGTCTGCAACCTTCCAGATTGGGACTTGACCATGATATTCAACTGATGTGGTTTTTCCGTGAAACATGATTGAAATATTTCTCTCCATGCAGGGATTAAGCCAGGGATTTTGGGAAGGGGCCTTTTTTTATATTTTGTGAAAAAATAGCGCATGAAATTGCTTGAATTGGGAATTTTTTTCGTCGACCGATCGAATCCATTACTGGGATTTTTTGTTGATATTATTAGTAAATGGTGTGGATGTCATTGATGTCACTTACTCCTGGTTAATATTTTATTAACCAACCATCCAAATTTGACAACTTGCGTCAATGAATCTGCTTATGGACTGCATGAGCACAATACTCAGATTTCACTGGTTTTTGTTTGCCGATTGGGAATTTATTTTACAGATTGGGGAGAAAAAAAATGGCCCCGGGGTTTGGGGAAGGGGCCGATATTCAGCCCCTGGAGGCATGGTAGTTTAGTCCCTGCCATGTTTCTTATTGCTCCATTAACTGTTTCAACACCACAGGCCTGTACATGTATAATGGTATTGGTAAACAGTGCAGTTCCAGGTGAGCCGGCTCATGACGATCATGATCTGCACTTTTTGTAAGTAATTTTCATATTTTATGAACAAAAACACCCCCTTTTCATAAATGGACTAGTCTGAAAATCATTTTGTGACAATTGGATTGGTTGCAAAATTAACGTATCAAAATCCATTCCAGTTACTTAGGGGTGAAAGGGTTATTCAAACTACCCAGTACTGAGTAGCTATATTGCCTGGAATGGAAGCCTCTTTCTAGATGTGGTATTGTATGATCAATCATTTCACAACAAATAAACAGTTTGTTTCACAAATTGTACTGAGAATCACAGTTTTCTCGGAAATTCATTACAACACACTTACATCCCCTTGCTATCTTTGTCTGCGATACAACATGTACAGTGGAACCTCTGTAAACCGAACAGAGAGACAATTAAGTTGTGCTTAATTATGATATGCTTCGTTGCCACTTATCTCCGAGGATAATGTCTGTTCATGATCGCAAAGCACCCACGCTTGTCTTGAAGGAGTTACATGCACGTTTCAAATCAGAACCTCTCTAAACCGGACACCCTTGGATGTCCCCAGGGTGTTCGGTTTAGAGATGTTCCACTGTATTCATCCATTACAGACGATACAATTATAGTAGTACATGTACTTGTATGAAACTACTGAGAAAAAAATCGCTATTTTCTTTATTTCATCTCAAAAGTATATGTTGTTACCACTCATTTGAACTGTCTCGACGAGACGGTTCAAATGAGTGGTAACAACATATATATACATTTATTGAGAAATAAAGAAAATATTTATTCAAGAATCATTATTGCATCCTTAGACTGAGACGGGTTAATTGAATATGTATACATGTATCACAAACCTCATGAAATTTCATGAAATAAAATTGTGCATTTGGTTCATGTACATTGTAGTACATTTTCAGTCAATATTGCAAATATGAAATTTCATGCGAGATACAATGCAAGAAGAAACACAGAAACTCGCACAGAATTTCTTGTCATAATTACATATGTGTGTTGTCTCAAGCAAAAACTTTGATGTGCTTAAAGTTACTTAGATGTAATAGAATGTTATCATTTATCAAATTGTGTCTGGAAAGCAAATGGATCCTTCTGCAATTTATTTTGTCATGGCTATTGATTATCAGGGTACTAGTAATTACCTCTGCCCAATTGTAATTACCTCTGGAACTATTTCTTCTCGTTTGGCATCCTTCTGACTTAACCCTTACAATGCTGAATGAAATGTTGTCGTCTGCTGTTTATTTTTATGCCCCCACCAATTTATTGGGTGGGTGGGGCTCATTATGTTTTACCCATGTCCGTCCGTGCGTCTGTAAGTCAAATGCGTTTATGTTTTAAATAACTCCTTATATTAACCCTTTCAACACCACAGACCTCTATAGAGACAATGTTTGCAAACAGTGCAGATCCAGATGAGCCGGCTCGTAACGAGCCGTCTCATCAGGATCTCCACTGTTTGTTAATAATTTTAAACGTCGTACAGATTACCCTTTTAGAAGAATGGGATAATTTGAATGAACAAAATTAATAAAATAGCGTGAAACATTGGCATGGAACATCCTATTAAGTTACTTGGTGTTGAAAGGGTCAATAACTCCTTCTAGAGATTAGCTACCTAATAACAATTCCCTTTTACTATCGAGGCTGCAGGTGGGGGCTTCCGTGTTCTATGAACACATTTTCTAGTATAATTTAAAAAAGAGAAAATATGACACAACAGCTGACAACACTTTTCTGGTTTCCGCCTTTTAAGGGTTAACCAGTTTCCTGGAACACGTACATGTACATTGTATTAGAATTTAGTTACTTAAAGGTACATGCCCACGCAGTAGGCACAAAATGTTCTTTATAGGAATTAAATAAGTGTATAATTGTGTCACTATTCCACCAGTCCTAAACATTACGAGTGCCCGCTTATTATACATATTTAGTAATATTTATTTTACTGATAGTGACGCGCGGTGGTATCAGGCTATTTTCATATGCAAATGAGGCATGCTATTTTTTAATTATTTATACTAATTAAATGAATCACCTGAAAAAATAATATTTTCGACTGATTAATAAGTATGATCATTGCACATCAAAAAATAATTACAGAGAAGAAATAGTAATGTCAGTTAACATTTTAAGGAAACACGGTTATCGCCCCTGATATCAGTGTGAAAATTCATGTTTGATATATACAAAGTATAAAAATGCCAATTATATCGTCCGAAAATGGTTCATGACTTCATTTTGTCTGAACAATGTTATATCTAATGTATGGACGTAAAAAATATGCCTCCCTATATTATAACCTGGCACGTGGGCATGTACCTTTAATGTAGCAGACTGGTGCTCGGTTGTGACCATGTAAAGGGTAATTTAACAATCATGAAAATGGGCTTCATCTTTATCAAAATCCCAATATCCCCGGTTTGGGCCTCAGGTACATTTTTGGCTTTCAGTAGCCTATTTCATCAACATTGCAAAGTATACTTTTCTAGCTCTTTTCTAGCAAAGTATACTTTGAGGTAAAAAATTTAAATTTAAGAATAAATTTATTAATTTTTATTATACTGATTTTATTTCATTATCACAGCCATTTTGGCTGTGATAATGTAATAAATTCAGTATAATAATTTTGCATACTTTTAATCATCAAATATATGCAGTCGTTAGTTCTATATAAAATAATGCATTTCCGGAAAAATAAATGATTACTCCTGCAAAGTATACTTTGCTAGAAAAGTACTTTGCAATGTTGGTGAAATAGGCTACTGGTATGTGAGAATGGAATCTTGTTATACCCATAATAAAATTAATGGGATTAGTACTAATCAGGCCCGTAGCCAGGGGGGTTCGGAGCGGTCGGACGACCCCCCGCCCAGCCTCGAGGTCAACTTTTTTAGCAAAAAAGCATGCCCCCGGACCCCCCTAGATACCAGGGCCTTCGAAACGACCCACCCTTCAAACAGGTCTGGCTACGGGCCTGCTAATCTTATTATGTTTAGTGAAGTGACTGGTGTGATGAGGACCTGGCACCAGATCACGTTATTCTAATGTCAGGGTTGAATTCATTATAGATTTTATTGTAACCTGGCTTAGCCCTCAGGTACGTCTTTGGCATTCTTGCTTGTATATGAGTGTTTAATATGGTTATGCCCCTTGTATGAGTAATACAATTATTCCTAATCCTATTACTTTTAGGGGAAGGGCAAAGTGACTTTGGTTTGGTATGGACCTGGAACCAGGTCAGGTTATTCTAATTTCAGCGCTGAATATATATTTATTTGACCCTGCAAATGTAACACGCATCTGTTTTCAGCTGACAACATCCGGAAGGCGCCCCGCATGATGCCACGTCAGGACTTCAGTGCGTTTCAACAAAATGACGACCAACAACTGCTCTCCCCCCAGCTTAACCTCGCCACATTTCAGTTCCTATCCACCTGTAAGTACCATGAAAATTGTTAATTTGGGAAACACATACTAACCCGTTCACACACAAGTAACTGGAATGGACTTTGATATGTCACAAAATGATTTTCAGACTAGTCCATTTATGAATAGGGGATGTTTTTGTTCTCAAAAAATATGAAAATTATTTAAAAAGGTGCAGATCCTGATGAGACGGCTCGTCACGAGCCGGCTTATCTGGATCTACACTTTTTGCCAATGCCACTATGCAGGCCTGTGGTGTTGAAAGGGGTAATACATGAAAATGGTTTCTTACAACAAAGAATGTCCCAATGTTTATTGTTAGTATTGTTTTACTGGTGTATCATACACAAGCATCAGAAGGATCGTATTATTGGTCCGGCAAAGGTTCAGCGTGCCCCCTCCATACCCACCTAAAATGTATATTGTTACCACTCAGTTGAACCGTCTCGTCGAGACGGTTCAACTGAGTGGTAACAACATACATTTTTTATGAGAAAAATTGCATAAAAATATTTAGAAATTTGTGCAACGGCTGGTATAAATATAACATTTATTATCAAACGAGATCCTAAGCCGACACGAAAAACAAAACCGAAATTTCCTTGTTGAAGTCAACAGTATCTAAAATGCATACCGGTAGTTCATATTCATATATATGTAATATTAATAATTAGAATTACATTCCTGAACACTTTTTCTGTATATATGAATCTCAATAAAAATCATATTTTTGTCAAAGTATTGGTCCGGCAGGGACCGGACCTATTCTGACGCCTCTGCAATAGCAATATTTTTGGGTATAATTTGTTTTCGAAAACCCCTATTTTATAGCACATTCACGCACATTTTATGGCACTTTTATGTGACATTTACCTACTATTTTGTTGGTGAGCCATTTGTCGGCAATCGTCGTGTTAATCCATTGAGCGATTCCAAGTACTTAGTAGTCTACATTCGTTTACTCGGAAGTCCATTAGATCATGATAAACATTTTGGGTAAACCTAAGTTCGACGTAATTTCAGCGGTGGAGCCGTTCCAGGATAAATACATCTCGGAGACGATTTTGAAGAAGCTGATCAAACAGACCATTTGCAACGAGACGAAGCCCGACAGTGACTGGAACAAATACATATACAAGGCGGGGTTGCCGTGTGACTTCTTTGTACTTCTACTCGAAGGTATAGTCATTTTGTGTGTGACCTGTCTACATGATTTCTTGCTGTGATGAGAGCAAATGTATACATGTATACACAAGAAGGCGGAGGGGGGTGGGGGAATGGAGGGGTGTGTGACTACTCTGTGCTTATACTCAAAGGTATAGTCATTGGAAAAGTCGCGGGAATACTGGACGAAGGCCGGAAGTATTCCCGCGACTTTTCCAATGACTATAGTCATTTTGTGTGTGACACATTTTGTGTGTGCTGTGATGAGAGCAAATATATACATATATACATGTACAAGAAGGTGGGGGTGGGGAGGGGTGGGGTGGGGAGGGGTAGGGGTGGGGTGGGGTGGGGTGGGGGGAGGTGGTGTGTGCTACTTTGTGCTTATAGCATACTCAAAGTCATTATAGTGGGAATACTGGACGAAGGCCGAAAGGCCTCGTCCAGTATTCCCGCGACTTTTCCAAGTTTATATCACCGATAAGTTCCACAAAAAGGCCATTCATTCCTTATAATTCCAGCATTTGAAATAAATTCATCAAGAAAATGTGTTTATTTTCCGTTTTCTTAAGAATTATTTTAAATGCGCCTCACGGTTACGGAAAGTAGTTCGGCGTGGGAGTTTACTGGGATATAAATTTTGGACAGAGACTTGCTACGGGCCAATGAAATGTTAGGGAATTGTGTAAATATGTTTGTGCTGGAATTATAACTTCTATATCCCTTGAAAGATTACTTACATATTTCAACACAATATACCTGTGGACAAATACCACCCATCCATGCTGCCCTTAATATGACCATGACCTTTTGACCTTGACAACTTTGAACTTTTAGCCCACATTAAGAAGTTTGGCGGAGTTCCAAATTTTGTCATAACTTCTTTATTACTTGAAGGATTACTTAAATATTTCAACACAGCATACTTGTGGACAAATGCCACACGTCCATGCTGCCCTTAATATGACCATGACCTTGACAACTTTGAACTTTTTCTATAAGGCAAGTATGTTGGTTTTCCCGAGTGTGACCGACCTGAAAAATATGTGCCTACTCAAAATCTTTTTGTTCAGTAAAAAAAATTTATTTTGTTTTTACCAGAGAAGAAAAGAATATGCACAGAGAATGGATTTTGGTATAAACAAGAACAAAACGAAGAATTTGCCTACCTACCTATCCATGTTTGTAAAGGATGGCGGGGTTTGTGGTCTAAACACGCTACATACATCTAATATCAGAAACTGACAAATTTGTACCCGAGTTCTCATAATAATATAAAATTTATCCCACTGTTGTGCATATTTATGCCCCACCACGATAGTAGAGGGGGCATGTGTTAGCCTTGTCCGTCCGTCCCATCCTTCTGTCTGTCACCAACCTTGTGACTCGTAAAACTTTTAAACTTTCATAGCTAAATACCTGGAACTTGGTATGTAGGTTCCTTATGATTAGATGCGCAAAGTTTATTTCTATTTTTGATTCAACCCCCAGGTCATGAATTATCTCCCCCTTTTCGACATAGAAATCAACACTTTTGCCTTGTTGATTTGACACTGAGCTATGGGTTATCCTCCCCCCCCCCACCCACCCCCCCTCTTCTGGATTTAGAATTTTGCCTTATTTTCTATCAAATCGTTATGTGGGGGCATCCGTGTTCTATGAACACATTTTATAGTTTTTTGTCTGAATTTGTGGAGAAATATACCCAATGTTTTGTGGAATAAATCTTTGCTTTCTGAACACTAAGGGTATATTCTATATCTATCCACAGGGCATGTCGAGGTGGCTGTCGGGAAGGAGAAGCTAGTATTCTCGGGGGGACCGTTCACCTCCTATGGCGTCGACGCACTCAGTGAGTATCATAATTACCCCGTATAATAGGACTACCGTAATTACCAGGGATTCCGCTGGCGATTGCCACTTTCCCCATTGGCGATAAAAATAAACAATTGGCGATAAAAAATTACAATTTTCGAAAAAAAAGAAAAAAAGATTGTCTCAAATTTGAGGAATACTATGGTTGTACTGGTTTAGTGCAATAACAATATATTTGGATACTATTTGTTTTGGGAAACCTCTATTTTATAGGGGTTTCCCAAAACAAATGGTGTCCGAATATTTAGGGTTACTACTGAACTATCTCTGTTATCATAAGTTGGATTGGCTTGAAACTTCATAATTATCATCATCCATAGTTTCATTCTATAACCAACCCATGCAGTCCAATATGCTCATGGTCAAATGACTTTTCTGGAGCCAAAATATGGAATGATCTACCAGTTTATGTTAAAACTGCCATGTCCGTGGAAGATTTTAAGAGCAAATACATAGTACATGTTCATACAAGTACTCAACATGATTAGCTCTTAATTTAATACTCATGTACGGTTTCATCATATATATAAGAAAATCATACTCATGCAATTGTTACATTGTGACTCGTGTTTACATGTACTTGTATGATTATTATTTGTTAAATATACGTGTACTTGATAGATAGACGATCTCAGGGAAGATTGGCGATTCAGTAAGAGGTTTCAGGTCAATAATCATAAACAATGCAACATTCACACTTTGACAGTGACAGGGGATTTGTTTCCTTTGTTTGTCACGTACACGCTTGAGGCTAATTTCACCTGGAGAAAGTGACATCCTGTCAATTAATGGTCGTTTAATACAAACTAACATTGCTTTTGTTTACAAAATAAGTTAAGTCGCGTTCAGGGAAAGTCGTTTAATACACTGTCATTATATAGGCCAAATGGTCAGGGGGAATTGAAAGTGGTCGCTTAAAACAAAAGTCGCTTAATGCACGTGGTCGCTTGTGCAAGTTTGACTGTATTTAAAAAATTTATTGTAAATTTTCAGTTCTGATTTTTGGATTTTCCCCCCATTTGCACATGTACTTGAATATGTACATCATGTAACATGTACTTGTACAGGTAATATATGGGATTTAGCAAACAAACAAACAAACAAACAAACATTTAGAGAAAACTGACAGACACATGTTCACAAATGATAGTGAGGACCTGGCATCAGATCAGGATTATTCTGATTTCAGGGCTGAATATATAGTTTTGTTATTGTAAATATTCAGTTCTGATTTTGGGATTTTCTCCCAATTTATATATGTACTTGAACATGTACATGTACTTGTACAGGTAATATATGGGATTTAGTACTAAACCCATTTGACCCGGCCTTAAATGACCTTAGCTGTTTATAGTCCGTTAAACACCAACAAACAAACAAACAGTAACTAATTGTTACATGACTGCTGTTGTTTGACACCGCTCACAGTTGTGTTCAAACGTACATCGCGTACTGTTTGACCCACAGGTTGAAGTAATGGACCGAGGTCTATAAATACATTAAATATGCCTAAAAGCATCAATACCCCCTCCATATAATTCAGTATACTGAATTTTACCTTTTTTTTTACTTCATTTATTGATGCTTTTAGTCATATTTAATGTATTTATAGACCTCGGTCCGTTACTTCAACCTGTGGTTTGACCATTGCTGTAGACGTTGCTCATTCCGGGGCCAAGCCAACACCTACGTACTGCATGTGTATCATGACGTTACTGGAACGCGCCATTACGTCACCAGACCAGTTCACAACGGTCGTATTGAAAGTTATAAATTGATGCATATGCATCACGTGACGTGTACTGCGGCCCTGGAATATGTATGTGTAAATCAGCAGTTGAATGGAATGGGTTATCATTTTACCGAATGTACTGCATATATGCTCAAGTTGTATGTTATTTCCGACAGAAATGTAACAATAACCATGTCCAGCATACGGCCTTGGGGTTCAAATAGTTCCCGCATGTCATTGCAAATATTCACCCATGGCTGGACATGGCCGAACCTTATATTTACCCCTTGACAGGTTTTGATATTTGTCAACAATGTGTGGCTTGGTATGATTCTTTCTTGCTTATATCTCATGCTCCATAAAAAATATACGATGTTCTGCTATCTGAACAAAAACATAAGAAAGGGACGTTAGTCTGAAACGCCAGACTTGATTGTACTGTCCGTTTATAAATGGTAATGTATATCAAGACAGCGTCAATCATTAATGCTGATCAGATTTAATCCTACGGACGTTTTGGACTGTCAGCGTTTCGGCCCGTGGACGTTTAGGTCCGAATCGGTGCGATTAATTTCGGCCCACGGCCACATCCAGAACAAGCCATATTTATTTTATCTCCTAGGAAATATCAACCAAAATCCAACATGATGTCAATTTCACCCATATTATACGAGATGGGTTTGAGATGCTTTAAAAATGGCGTCTCCGTAACCGTGTAAATTCTGATCGCCTTGTGTCCGTGCAAATAGCTACTGCTGATGAGGAATTTACTGTGACACCGGAAACTGTCGAATTTCGCTTCCGCTTTTGAAAGTGAAAGTAGCAATTATGTTTTTTTCCCCGATTTTAAAGGAAGTTGCTTTCGAAATAATGGAAAGAAAAAAAATCTAGTTGGACAATTAGCTCCGATTTTGTTTCAAGTTAGTACTGGGCGTTTAATAGAGGGACTAATTTCGTGAAAATCGGCCAAAAAATGTGTCATTTTCAACGTAAAAAGTGGGGGGTTGGCGTCTATTAGAGCATTGGCGTCTATTAGAATCTTTATGGTACATCCTTATCTTGATCCATATTTTCATTCCGTACCACACCCATGCGGCCTTTTTCTTTTTAAAAAGTTGCATTAAATTTTTTATTTCTCAGTCCAGGCAGTGGCCGGTGGTATACGTGAGCCCCTGCGCACTTTCTCCAGTTGTGTAAAAAATGCCATTTCTTATTCCTTTTCCAGAGGTAAACCCAAACATTCTCAATCCGACCAGCTCGTCTGAGAGCATCTACGTGAGACAAGAACCATATGTCCCGGATTTCTCCATGAAAGCACAGGATAATATCCTCTTCCTGAAAGTGAAACGCTCCCACTACATCGTCGCCCTCCGAGCCACGATGATCTGCCGATCGAAACCCATCACAGTGAAAGAGGAAGATGCATTCACAAAAGAATGGAAGAAAGTGACAGCGATTGCGAATGCTACAAATAATTCTACTGGTGTTGGGTTGGATAGCAACGAACAAGGTGGTATGGGAGATCCGCCATCGAATTCTGTGGTAGCCGAAATAAACTTGACACCGCTGCCGAGTAGCGCTAGTCTACAAGCGCTGATCAAACGTGCGGATAGTAAGGATTCAAGTTGGAGTTTTCCTGCATCGGATAAGCATGCCGATACGTCGGAGAGTAATCATGAAGTTTCAAAACATGATGTATCTAAAGATAGTACTGAGGACGGCAATGAAAATCCGTCCGTTACTAATGTAGAAGGATCGTATAAGGATAGAACTAGCAGTGATCCCGTCGTGACTGATCGTCACTCTGTTACGCTTTCAGATTTGATTGATGACGAGTTGAATCCAGGGGAATTCACACCACTTGTGTCGCGGCACAGTCTCAATTCAGATTCATAGTACAGTAAAATCGCTACAATCCGGACACCCGGGAAATGTCTCTGTTCAATTTTGATTAGTTTCACTGTAATATACAGTGGAACCAGAGCTTCAGGTAAGCTGCGTAATTTGACCAACTTCGGGTGAAATTTTGTTATTTCTTCATCAAAAATGGCAAGTTGGGAGTCCTTTAGAATCATCTCATTGAGACGATTCTAAAGCACTCCCAACTTACCATTTTTGATGTAGAAATAAGAAATTTACCTCCAAATTACGCACCTTAACTGGAGCTCTGAGTGGAACCTCTCTAAACCGGACACCAAAAAAACACCTGTGATCTTAATTTTCATATGTTTCTTGGTCATTTATCTCAGGTGATAGTGTCTGTTCGTGGTCGCATAGCACACAACTATGGCTCAGAATTATCAAATGCCTGACTTACAGTGAAACCTCTCTAAGCCGGACACCCACCCTGGGGACCTCCCAGGGTGTCCGGTTTAGAGAGGTTCCACTGTATATGTTGTTCCTGACCGCAAAGCACACACACAATGTTTTGAATTGCAGTGGAACCTCTCTAAACTGGACACGCTAGGATGTCCAGTTTAGAGAGGTACCATCGGACAATTTGCTTCAATTGATTGTTAACTGTTTTAGATAAAATGTTACAGCGAAATATTTCAGATCAGGCTCGTCTCGGGTATTATATATCTTCCGTATGGCAACCACATATATACCGTAACTGATATTGATTTTGAAAATGAAAATAAAGTGGGTTTTATTTTGTAAATCTTAATGAACATCTCGGATTACATTTATTTTTGTGCATATTACAGAAAGTATGGCTGAAATATTTACCCGGATTACACAGAAATATGAAAATTTTGTTAAGTTGAACTAACGTTATTGAACTACTAATTTGAAACAAAAACAGTTGCATGGCTAACCAGTCACTAAGGAGGTCACAGTTCAAGCCTCTGCTCGGACTGATATGGTCGCTTTGTGAGCTATACAGATGTCAAAAATAATGTTTGCAAAGCACATCCAGATGAGACGGCTCGTCAGGATGTTCACCGTTTGTAAGTATTTACTGATTATCCCCTTGCCGATAATAAGCAAGAGGGGATATTACGTTAGTCCATGTATGTACATGTCTGTGTGCGTACGTACATATGTTGGTAACACCTTTCATTTTTAGCGCGCCTTCCGAAGGAAGCCATGCTTATGGCATACCCTCGGCGTCGTATTCGTCCGTCTGTCTGTCCGTCCGTCCATCCGGGCACACGAGAGGGCACTTGTTGGGTACAAAAGAACCCAACATATGCCCTCTCGTGTGTTGGTCAAGCTTTTTAGGGGTCTTATTGGGTGTAGGGTTAGTGTTGGGTATTTTTGGGTATTTTTTATACAGTAAAAACCCAACAAGTATCCATTCGTAGGTGCGTCCGTCCGTCCGTCCGTCCGTCCATCTGTCTTCAAAAATTATAATGGCCTATATTTTCTGTTTCCTTGCTTGGATTTGCTTCATATTTTACACACGCATTGCTCCAAGGGTCCTCTACTGCGCTGTGGCAAATCCACGTCCGTGCCGCCCCTTCTAAGCCCAGGGTCAAGGTCACATACTTTGTGCATCTCAAAACCTTAACGCTCGGACGCTCGGGTAAATAATGGCCTATATGGCAAATCCACGTCCGTGCCGCCCCTTCTAAGCCCAGGGTCAAGGTCACATACTTTGTGCATCTCGAAACCTTAACGCTCAGTCACTCGGGTAAATAGTGGCCTATATTTTCCTTGCTTGGATTTGCTTCATATTTCACACACACATTGCTCCAAGGGTCCTCTACTGCGCTGTGGCAAATCCATGTTCAAATGTGCCCTCGGTTCCTTTACTGCCACCGGGCGCGCTTCGTTGTCCTCTGACAACTCTTGTTCAATAACTTTTGAACCGCTTCACCGATTTTTAGCGTGCCTTCCGAAGGAAGAAGTGCTTATGGTATACCCTCGGCGTCGTAGGTGTCCGTCTGTCTGTCTGTCTGGTTGTCTGTCTGAGCTTACAAATGGATACAGATGTGGCCAGGAGAACAATAGGTTATGTAATATGCTATTGTTCCGTGATTTTATGTGGCTAAAAATGGGTTTATGTGGCTACAGAACAATAGGGGTGAACAAAGGAAAAGGTTAGGGTTAGCCACATAAGTATCCATTTGTAGGAACGTCCGTCCGTCCTCCGTCCGTCCGTCTGTCCGTCTGTCTGTCTGTCTTTAAAAATTATAATGGCCTATATTTTCTGTTTCCTTGCTTGGATTTGCTTCATATTTCACACACGCCATTGTCTTGCTTGGATTTGCTTCATATTTCACACACGCATTGCTCCAAGGGTCCTCTACTGCGCTGTGGCAAATCCACGTCCGTGCCATCCCTTCTAAGCCCAGGGTCAAGGTCACATACTTTGTGCATCTCGAAACCTTAACGCTCAGACGCTCGGGTAAATGGCCTATATTTTCTGTTTCCTTGCGTGAATTTGCTTCATATTTCACACACGCATTGCTCCAAGGGTCCTCTACCTCTGCTAAGACCTTAACATGCTCTGGTAAATGGCTCATAAATTTTGTTTCCCTTATCCAGCATGTTGTGTTTTCAAATGTGCCCTCGGTTCCTTTGCTGCCACCGGGCTCGCTTCGTTGTCTTCTGACAACTCTTGTTGATAATATGTGGCCACAATGTGTGTCTAGGGATGGTGTTTTGTGTTACATACGAGCCACGTCCAACCACCCAAGGTCAAGGTCACCTTTTTTGTAAGGCAAATGTGTTTTTTTTAATTATCAAGGCTGCCATCGAGGGTATTAGCTTAGTGATAACGGTGCCCTTGTCAACATGGATGAATCCATCTTAGAATATGATCTAAGCCTGCATAGCTCCAGATAAGCTTTGTATCTAAAGAGTATTGTACCCCGTGATTTCAAATTCAATGCGTCCATGTACATGTGTTTTATTTTTACAAATGGATTATTGATTTTCTTCATTATTAAACAGGGAACAAGAAATTTAAACATGCACTTATTTGGGGTTTGCTTTTTGCTTTTTAGGGAACACATGATAAAAAAAAATAACATTGTAAACATTCACTTATTTGAGCTGCAAAGAGCTGTTTGCTCTTTGCAGCTCAACTAAGTGAATTGTCAACTTTATTACAGTATTTTCACTCATTTTGCAAATCAATGCATATTTTCACATTGCTGTGAGTATTTTGTACACCCACTTTTGATAATTAATTCATATTCAGCTAAGATAAGTGCGTAAAATACGCCAATACATACCTTATCTGGAGCTCTGAGTCTGCTGATGTTGGCTAGTGATTGTTATGTTTTGATCATGAAACTATTTCTAGGAGACAAATCTTCTTTGTAATTAGATCGCATGATTGAGGTGAAATAATGTCAGCTTTGTCCCAGTTCTAATTACAGTCCTAGTATAAACATTAGGCCATAAGAAATAAGTACTTTAGTTTTCAGACACGTGATTTGCGGAATCTGAAGCGGGACGGCAGATTTTTTGTCGCGCCCGCTTGCGGAAAGCACGATATAGTCGGCACTTTGGCGTGTGTCCGGTTAAAGTTTTTGGTTAAAGTTTTTCATTATACTATATTATATCTCTTTTTTTATTGTCCATGCCTCGCCACAAGGCGTGACATGCAGGCCGCGGCCATCTAGTTTAAATATATATATTTTTTTTTTTGAGATGTTCGTCTCTGATTTTTTCAAGTTGCTAGATGCATAATTATGTTTGTTGCTGATTTTGCATCTGGCAACTGACATCAGAGACGAACATCTCAAACAAAAAGAATATGTTTTATAAAGTTACTATTACGTTACTATAACCTCTTTAAACGTGAACAATCCCAAGATTTCCGTCAGACATGATTGGATTTAACATATTTTTGCATGATAGTGTTTTTTATTGATCATGTGGCAAATTTATACATCTAGTAAACTTTTATTTATCCATGATGATAAAATGCTCGACGCCCAGGGATTATTCAGATGCAGGTATATCTGAGAACCAAAGTAAGTTTTTATGGCCTTATATGTTGATGGGTACTTAGATTTCGCCTTCGAGTTCGCTCATGCATGAGTTACAATCAGAACTCCAGATAAGGTGCGTATTGGCACACTTATTTTAGCAGAATACGCATTGCTTATCGAAAGTGGGAGTACAAAATTCTCATTGCATGCAATGCGAAAATACGCATTGATTTTCCAATTGAGTGGTGATAATACTGTAATAAAGTTGAGAATTTACTTAGTTGAGCTGCAAAAAGCAAACCGTGTTTGCTTTTTGCAGCTCAAATAAGTGAATTTAAAAATTTATTTTATCTTTTTATCATTTGTTCCCTATTTAATCAGGAAGAAAATAAATAATGCATTTCTAAAAGTGAAGTACGCATTGAATTTTCAATTCGGTGGTATCATACTCTTTTAGATACAAAACTTATCTGGAGCGCTGTACAATGTTCCGATATCAAGTCCTTCTGCAAGCGCAGAAGATACCCTTGAAAGTTCATATGCTTGTGTATCATCATCCATATTTACATGCTATTGCAGGGCCTGAAAATAGCATTGGTCCGAGGTCCAGCACCTGCACATTTTAAGGTCGGACCTTTGTATTTTACAAGCAACAAATCCGCCTGACCTGTGCTAATATTGAAATTTTGATCATCATTCAGTGGTGATACTAAATCAGTTCTGATTATCTGATTATTATGGTGTGGGTGGCAGGTGGGAGCACGCGATGGATAATTTAACGGTCGGGGTTCATCCTTACCGGAATCCCGACTGGAGACCTGGTTTGGCCCTCACATACGTCTTTGGCATTTTGTATGTGACAGTTGAATCTGGTTATACCCCTTATGTGAGTATTACGATATTCGTAATCCTATTTTAGGGGAAGGGGCCAAGTGACTTGGTGTGGTATGGACCTGGCACCAGGTCAGGTTATTCTAATTTCAGGGCTGAATATATTTGTTCTCGATGTAAATATTCTGTTCTGATTTTGGGATTTTCCCCCCAATGCAGCAGGTTAAAATGGGATCGAACCCATTTGCCCGGCCTTACATGACCTTAGCTGTTGATAGGCCGTTAAACACTAATAAACAAACAAACTGATTATTATGGTGACACAGTTGAGGATTTACACATGGTGTGATGAGTCGTTTCGCATGAAACACACGTTTTTCTAGTGATTATCCTCACGGACCTTCCAAAAGATCATCGGACCTTTCACTTTTGTCCTTGTTAGATTCCAGACCTACTGGTAAAAGCTACTATTTTCAGGCCCTGTATTGCCCACACAGTGGCTCATAAAAGATGGTAAAATGACTAAGAATTTTATAGAACCACTTATATTCAAAATGGAATGGCACGTCATAATATAGAGAATAGTAGGTTAGTGCCGTGAATGGGAAAAAATATATGGCAAGGCTCAGGAAACGGGATTCCCGTTTCCTGAGCCTTGCCATATATTTTTTCCCATTCACGGCACTAACCTACTATTCTATTTATCCCGTCAACACCTACAAATGGCTGTAAAATGCAAAAATAATATTGACTGGATATCAAAAATGTTTCACGGCACCGTGTTTCACGGCACATACGCACTGTGTTGACGGGATAAATGTACATTTTGTACTATGAGAAACAAGTGTCCCTTGATATCACTTCAATTTATTTCAAACCAGATATTTATTGTGTTGACAGGATAAAATACAAATACAATGTATTCAATATTATTGCTGTAGGAATTTTCGAGTCTCTCATGCGTTTATCAAAGTTAAACATTACATTCAACAATATATCAGAGATTCTTGTCAGCTCTTAATAAATTGAGACACACCATGAGACACATGTGTGATATCTCATGAAAAATATTTACAAAATATACGATAATTTCCGTAAATGACGTTGAAAAATGACAAAATTTGTGTCATCTTTCGACGTCATTAACAGAAATTATCACATTTTCTGTAAATATTTTTCATGAAAAATCACACTTGTTCTCGGGTACAAAATCGCGTGCGTGTCTCAATTAGAAGTTGATGTCTATCATGATAGACTAATAATGCCGAGACTTCACAGATTTAGATATTATTGAATACCGAGAATTTTATGTCAAAAGTTTTGATATCTGCGACATGTTTTTAGTTGATCAGTCTGGGGTTATTCTCGGCCCCACTCACTGGCTCAAGTTTTAAATACATTATATGAAATATCTATTTTATTTCTTGTTATATCATTCTGCTCACACTGGTGTGGAGATGGAATTATCCGTATATGAATATTTAATATTTACAATTGAGACATTTATTAGTAGCAAGTTGCTTCCAGTAGACAAAATATACTGAACAACATTAACACCAGTCCAGTATGTTGTGACCACCATTTGAACCATCTCTTCGAGACGGTTCAAATGAGTGGTCACAACACATACTTTCATTGAGAAATAAAAAAAATAAAATAAATTTATTTAATAAATATGTTATATTTTATCTACAAGGCTCAAATAAGCATAACCAAGAGAGATTATGTTCGTTGGCTTGCCATGCTGGTAGGAAATAGCTACGAGTCATTACAGGGTTCCCACTGGTCCTTAAATTCCTGGAAAGTCATGGCATTTGGCAAAAATGGATTCCAGGCCTGGAAAGTCATGGAATTTGACTCTTTTTCTGAAAAGGTCATTGAAAGTCATGAATTTGGAATCCAGTCCAATTGTTGGTGTTGTTGAGCAAAGTTCAGTGAAATTTCTTGATTTCAAGCCAAACGATTTGATGTGGTAAGGGCACCTGGCACCAAATCGGGATTATATAAATTCAGAGCTGAAGTGCTACATGAAACGGTGTCGAGCCTGGAATACACTTGTGTTGGGGAGAGAAGTAACTTCTCTCCCCATCACAAGTGTATTTCAGGCTCGACACCGTTTCATCAGCATCTTCCATGCAAATATGGGTCCTTAATTTCAAAAACAGGTCCTTGAAAGTTTTGGAAAAGTCATGGAATTTGGTCTTCCCAAAAGAGTGGGAACCCTGTCATTATTTGTGGCTGTGACTGGAGAAATGGGGATTATGAGATTCGTGACCAGTGTAGCTATGATCAAATATCACACTCATGTAGCCTGATAACGATCTATATTGCTTGTCAGCAGCATGACGAGCGATTCATTGATGAAATGGAGAATGGTGCAGATCCTGGTCAGGGTCAGAATGCAGATGCACATGTTGATCTGTCCTATACACTTGTCGCAAAACGTATAAGCCCATTTCTCCAACCACATTTGGCAAAATCATGCTTATTTTTGGCTGTCCCTGAAGAAATCCTTATGTTAATTGTGTAAACGTATCTAGCTCCTGTTCAACTAGTGCACTAGCAGCCTGATAAGGATCTATGCTGTTTATTAGGAGAGTGACAGGTGTGCAAGCTGGTCTAGATATACACTGGTCATAAATGGGTGGTTGGTCGGGCGACTGCGACGGCATAAATTACCGGTGGGGGTTCCTCCTTGTAGGAATCACGATTTGCCTGGTTTGGCCCTCAGGTACGTTTTTATCTTTGGCTCTTTTGTTACCTGGGAGTTGAATTGGGTTATTGCCCATTATAAAAGTAGTAAGATTATTACTGATCCTACTCTTTTGGGAGGGGGCAAAGTGATTCTGGTGTGGCGAGGACCTGGCATCAGATCAGAATTATTCTGATTTCAGGGCTGAATATATAGCTTTTTTATTGTAAAAAATCAGTTCTGACTTCGGGATTTAGTACTAAACCCATTGACCCGGCCTTAATTAAATGACCTTAGTTGTTGATAGGCCGTTAAACCCCAACAAACAAACAAAAAACATGAATTTATAAGCCCCATTTCTCCAGTCACAGCCCCATTTTATTTCTGGTGAGTTAACCATGGATTGGTCTGCCAGATAATATTCTACAATAACTGAAGATGTACGGGAAGATTCACAGTCAAAATCGTGAACTGTGTAAACCCTGATCAGACTGCGCATATGCACATGCTGGTCTCGGTTCACACTAATTGCAAATGGAATAAGCCTGATTTTGTCAATTATTGGCTCAGAGAGATAGACATAATTTTATTACTAAGCTGCCACAAGCTATTGTTTAACAATGTTCACAATGTTTATAGCTTTCTTATATTAACCACACAAGCTGCTTTTTGATAGTTATTTATCTTTTGTTTTCTGCGATATTTTTAAGTTGCAATGCTGAGCTCCAGATAAGCTTTGTGTCAAGCGTACTATACCCCCTGATTTCAAAATCATTGCGTATTTTACTTTTACAAATGGATTATTGATTTTCTTCATTACTAAATAGGGAACAAATGATAAAAAAAATAAAAACATTTAAGCATTCATTTATTTGAGCTGCAAAAAGCAAAAAAGCAGCTCAACTATTTAAAGTGAATTTTCAACTTCATGACAGTATTTTCACTACTCAATTTGAAAATCAATGCGTATTTTCACATTGCTGTGCATATTTTGTAAAATACGCCAATATGCACCTTATCTGGAGCTCTGGCAATGTCTTAACCATGTTAACATGTCTCAAGAATGTACATCTGGGGCCGTTTCACTAAACTTTGTACGACTAAAATGTTCGTAAGTGCAAAATTATGATAGTCTGTAAAATTCACATTAACAATGTGTTCTTGTGAACAATTATTGGATTTGCATTGATTGAGCATAGGCTGCATATGCAGCCTATGCTCAATAACTGCAAATCCATCAATTGAAATTTCCAGACGATCCTAAATTTGCACTTACGAACATTTTAGTGGTAGAAAGTTTAGTGAAACGGGCCCCAGCTGCTTGGTTGTTGGCTTACACAGACAATGATTAACGGTTCACAGTTACACGTGTATAGTGAAATACCTGTCTGTTCCATTACTGAGAAAATCGCTATAAGTGATTGGCGAACTCTGTGGAAGTTAATTGTGCCACAAAATTTGATTATCCCCTCGCCGATAGGGAAGAGGGGATAATGCGTCAGTCCATGTACAGTTCCTCCTTATAGGAATCACTATTTGCCTGGTTTGGCCCTCCGGTACGTTTTTATCTTTGGCTCTTTTGTTACCTGGGAGTTGAATTGGGTTATTGCCCATTATAAAAGTAGTAAGATTATTACTGATCTTACTGCTTTTGGGTGGGGCCAAGTGATTCTGGTGTGGCGAGGACCTGGCATCAGATCAGGATTATTCTGATTTCAGGGCTGAATATATAGTTATTGTTATTGTAAATATTCAGTTCTGATTTTGGGATTTTCCCCCCTTTTGTACATGTACTTGAACATGTACTTGCACAGGTAATATATGGGATTTAGTACTAAACCCATTGACCCGGCCTTAAATGACCTTAGCTGTTTATAGGCCGTTAAACCCCAACAAACAAACAAACAGTCCATATACGTGCGTACGTACGTTAGTAACATCTTTCATTTTTCAATAACTCATGAACCGCTTCACAGATTGTGATAATATTTGGCCATCATGTGTGTCTTGGGATGGTGCTACGTATTGCCACACGTCCGACCACCCAAGGTCAAGGTCACTGAGAACTTATATTGTTTTGTTTTATTGTCAAGGCTGCCAGCGAGGGGAATGGACCGTCACTGAGGACTTATGTTCACATTTGTAAGGCAAATGCGTTTTTTTTTGTCTATTCAATAACTTATGAATTCCTTCACCGATTTTGATCATATTTGGCCACAATGTGTGTCTAAGGATGGTGCTTTGTTTTTCATATTACCCACGTCCGACCACCCACTGTCAAGGTCACTGAGAACTTATATTGTTTTTTTTTATTATCAAGGCTGCCAGCAAGGGGATTAGCTTCATTTAATGATGCCGGTTCTTGTTTTTTTTATATCTTTTTTTTAAACACTAGAAACTCCAGTTTTTTTTTACCTTGCCTGATAAATTTATTATGAAAAAGACATTATAGGAATGAATGGCCTTTTTGTGGAATTTATCGGGGTATAAACTTGGAAAAGTCGCGGGAATACTGGACGAAGCAATACAAAATTACAATTTTCGGAAAAAAAAAAAAAATAGATTTTTTTTTTTGGATTTTTTAAGGCCTCGTCCAGTATTCCCGCGACTTTTCCAAGTTTATATCCCCGATAAATTCCACAAAAAGGCCATTCCTTATAATTCCAGCATTTGAAATAAATTCATCAAGAAAATGTGTTTATTTTCCGTTTTCTTAAGAATTATTTTAACTGCGCCTCACGGTTACGGAAAGTAGTTTGGCGTGGGAGTTTACTGGGATATCAATTTTGGACAGAGACTTGCTACGGGCCAATTAAATGTTAGGGAATTGTGTAAATATTTTTGTGCTGGAATTATTAGCCTGGTATTCGCTATGTATGACATATTATAAACATATATTGGTCCAACATTTACTTGGTGAATGTACATTTTGTTAAACACTCGTTACGTTAATATGTGATCCACCATGAAAAGGGGGACAATTGAGTTTTTGACGAGTGTCGAGGTGATTTATCAAGCGGTGGTTGGTTGGGATGGGAGCATGCGATGGGTAAGTTAACAATCGGGATTCATCCTTACCGGAATCCCGACTGGAGACTGGCTTGGCCCTCAGATACATCTTTGACATTCTTGTATGTGAGATTTGAATCTGGTTTATACCCCTTATATGAGTAATATGATTTTTCCTAATCCTATTACTTTTAGGGGAAGGAACCAAGTGACTTTGGTGTGGTATGGACCTGACACCATGTCGGGCTATTCTAATTTCAGGGCTGAATATATTTGTTCTCAATGTATATATTCCGTTCTGATTTTGGGATTTTCCCCCCAATGCAGCAGGTTGAATGTGGGATCGAACCCGTTGGCCCGGCCTTAAATGACCTTAGCTGTTGAAACACCAACACACAACCAGATGATTTATCACAGCAACAGAAACACGCCAGCGACTGACTACATGGTAAACAGTATGAACAGCCTAATGTTGTTCTGCTCTGTTATGTGGTTGCTTTTGCAGTAGGTGGCTTGACAATGTTTAAACTGAGTACATGTATATCTGTTGCTATGAACACAAAATTGGGCTTATTATCCCCTCGTCAATAGGTAGAAGGGGATATAGAGATGGTCTATATACATGTACGTACATACCACAGGCGATTTTAACATGCCACCATTAGTTGGAACCATCTGGCCCAAATATACTGCATGTATTATAAATTATATTGAAATTGACAGTATAGTCAGGGGCGGGGCTGGTAAGGAGGAAGTGCAGAGCAGGGTGGGTGCATGGGGTGTATAGGGTGTAGTTCACTACTTTATTATAGGAATGAATGGCCTTTTTGTGGAATTTATCGGGGTATAAACTTGGAAAAGTCGCGGGAATACTGGACGAAGGCCGGAAGGCCTCGTCCAGTATTCCCGCCACTTTTCCAAGTTTATCTCCCCGATAAATTCCACAAAAAAGCCATTCATTCCTTATAATTCCAGCATTTGAAATAAATTCATCAAGAAAATGTGTTTATTTTCCGTCTTCTTAAGAATTATTTTAACTGCGCCTCACGGTTATGGAAAGTAGTTTGGCGTGGGAGTTTACTGGGATATAAATTTTGGACAGAGACTTGCTACGGCCCAATCAAATGTTAGGGAATTGTGTACGTCGGTACGTCGTTGGCTTCCTTGTATGTGAGAGTTGATCTGGTTATACCCCTTATAAGAGTAATCCTACCGATATTACATTTAGAGGCCAAGTGACTTCGGTGTGGTATGGACCTGGCACCAGGTCATGTTTTTTTCTAATTTCAGGGTTGAATATATATTTATTTCGATGAAAATATTCCATTCTGATTTTGGGGTTTTCCCCCCAATGCAACAGATTAAATGTGGAATCGAACCCATTGGCCTGGCCTTAAATGACCGTAGCTGTTAAACACCAATAATTCAAATCAACCAATCTGTCACCGGGGGTATATCTATGCCAACAGGCCACATTTTCTTGTTATCGTCTACAAATCAATTTGTGCGTTTTTGTGAACTCACAAAATTATTTTCCTGTCCACTAAAGGAAATTCAATGTTAAGTTTCGACCCTTTAATCCTAACACGTATAAGTACATTCAGACAGAATTGTGTAAGACTGTTTTCATTTTTTTTCTGCAAAATCTATGAAAACCTGTAGCTGATTTCACCAAAATTGCTAAGCATACTTATATATGTAGCGAAGTATACTTTGAGGGAGTCATCATTTAGTTTTTCCGAAATGCATCATTTCATATAAAACTAACAACTGCATATATTTCATGATTAAAAGTACCGTATACAGAAATGTATTACATTGTCACAGCCAAAATGGCTGTGATAATGTAATAAATTCAGTATAATAAAAATTAATTAATGTATCCGAAGATATGAACTTTCCAACACTGGTAAGTGTTTATGTTGCTGTGACTGTAGAGATGGGGTTTACGGTCTTCGTGACCAGAGAAACTGGCCTTACTGCAGCAGTGCAAAAAGTATACTTAGCAATTTTGGTGAAATAGGCTGCACAAATATAACGTATACAAAATTTGAACTTTCCAACAGAGATGGGGTTTACGGTCTTCGTGACCAGAGAAACTGGCCTTACTGCAGCAGTGCAATAGTATACAGTTATTTCATAGTCATTCGGGGAACAGTTAAAACTATTGCCCCGAGGTGTTATGGATGACCTGAGGTACTATTGCAATAGTGCATCGGGTCGTCCACAGCACCGAGGGGCAATATGTTTTAACTGTTTTATTACTTGACTGTAAACAGTGTATGTGACACAATGAACGTAATGTGGGTAGGGCGCGTCAACTGATTTTCAGGGGTAAAATAGTTTTTACTGTTGACTGGGCATGCGGAACTGTTGACTGGGCACGTGGAACTATTGCCCAGGCACGTCAAAACCCATGGAATTAGTCAAAACTATGGAATAGGGAGTTGGGTAATAATAGGTAATGATCTAGACTGGCCACCAGTGCCTATATTTCTCCAGTCACAAACACAGGCCATCGGTTTGGTAATAGGACGTTATAATATACTGTTTTAAATGTGTAGAAAATTAACGTTAATTTGGTAGTACATTTGTAATTGTTTAGTCATGGGATTTGGCCCTACCAGCCTAAAATGTCCATAGCTGTCGACATGCAGTTAAACAGTTGTAGTCCAGGGGCCCCGTTTCACTAAACTTTGTACGACTAAAATGTTCGTAAGCGCAAATTTAGGATCGTCTGGAAATTTCAATTGATGGATTTACATTTATTGAGCATAGGCTGCATATGCAGGCTATGCTCAATAAATGTAAATCAAATAATTGTTTAATGGAAAACATTGTTAATGTGAAATTTACAGACTATCATGATTTTGCACTTACAAACATTTTAGTCGTACAAAGTTTTGTGAAACAGGCCCCTTGTTTAGGATGGGGACTTTAAAAGGTGGTCCCGTGTATCAGATTTGAAGGAGAGTCTGGGCACGTTAAAGAACCAGAGGGAACTATTCAAATAAGAGCTAGGCCCCCTGGGGACGGTTTTCTCTGTATCCACCTCCTTCCTTTCTCCCTTTCTTGGGACACGACATGCAAAGGTCATCGAGCCAGTGCCGCCATTAAATCCAAGCATTGACATTTACAGGTGCTTGGCTAGGTTTGCAAATCATTGGTAGACAACATTGAACGGAATAAGTGTTGTTTACCTGTACTTCTTGTTCAAAATTACTTTAGATCTTACCGAAAAGACGCTACCGTTCTGTATACTATACTATACATGTATATATATATATATATATCTTATGTACATCTGTTACTCTAGACCAATCTGTGACTTGTTCAGTCAGCAGAAACTTATGTGATTTAGTGGATATTTGTGCACATATGAATAATAAAGCATTTATTTACATGGAAATCTGTTTTTCTCAATTTTTTGCTGAATGGTCAGTTTCCCATTTATAGCCATTGGTGTACGTTGTGGGTGTAAGGAGTTGTTTTATGCAGCCTATGCTCAATAAATGTAAATCAAATAATTGTTTAATGGAAAACATTGTTAATGTGAAATTTACATGATTTTGCACTTATGAACAGTTTAGTCGTTCAAAGTTTAGTGAAACGGGCCCCAGTTAGGCTAGAAAGTCATAAAAACACTTGTATATCTTACAGTTTTATTGAAAATAGATCTATCAAAATGGACAACTTCTCATATTATAACAACAAGAAAAATTGAACGTCAATGCCCTTACAATTCATTGTAGTACATCTACATGTATGGATTTTGATCGACATTGGCAAAGCTACACATATTTATCAGGTAACAAGCTTTGTATTGGCCGAATATGTACTGCCTGATAACATAATGTTGTATCGTGCATTGGCCTGATACGAATATCAAGGTTACAACAAATTGAAAACTGTTCCTTGGTCGTTTGATGTCACAAGAAATTTGATGTCAGTGAAATGACGTCGCAGAAACACATCCGCGTTTGATGGAATTTCATCAAACAAAAAAATTGAGGGAGGGTGACTTTTTTGTTATTGGTGTCAGAAAAAGAACTTACATTTAAATATTTTTTTAGATTTAATGTGTTTAATAGCCAAATGTGCGGCAGAAAACGTGGAGTGAGAGTGAATAGGGACGTCCGCTTTTGACATAGGGTACAAGCCTCAGGGAGTACACGCAGAGGGTCAACGGTGAGTCATCCACCTGCCAAGGGGGGTAAATCCCAACTTTCAGAAATATATTTACAATCAAAAGAAAAACGTGGAACACACAGTAGCTATATTGACCTAGGGACAGAGCTTCCGGTCATAAATGTTGGAGCTGGAGCATATGGTATGACCAGTAGCCGATTTCATCAAAATTGCAAAGTATACTTAGCTAGCAAAGTATACTTTGAGGGAGTAATCATTTATTTTTCCCAAAATGCATTATTTTATATAGAACTAATGACTGCATACAATTTGATGATTAAAATTATGCAGAATTATTATACTGAATTGATTACATTATCACAGCCAGAATGGCTGTGATAATGCAATAAATTCAGTATAATAAAAAATTAATAAATTTATCCTTAAATTGAAAATATCTCCCTCAAAGTATACTTTGCTAGAAAAGTATACTTTGCAATTTTGATGAAATCGGCTACAGTCATTTTAACGCAAACGGTTCCATTGATTGGTCACAACATGTGATATTTTGGAACGGTTGGTAGTAGAATTACACATTTCATGTAGGGTTGTCACAAATTACACAAAAGAACAAAAATAGTTTTGTATTGAAATATTCAATCTCTGGTCAGTATGTAGAATTTTGTCTGGGGGTAGCATCTGGCCAATTGCGTACATGGTAATTTTCAATTTATAATAAAACAATTATTGTCCTTTTCTGGTTTTATCGACCCTATAAAAGTGATATCGACCGAGGACGAAGGTCGATAAAACCACGTATTTACCTCATAAAAAGGCAATAATTGTATAATATCGGTTACGGGTGAATAAATGTTTATAAAAGGGAGATAACTATGACAATATTGCATGTGGTTGTTACCTAATATGGTTAAACTGGTACATGTTTTAAATGTACATTGTATTTTCAGGATAAAAAAAATGTATCCTCCATTGCTAGAAGGCTTCATTCTAACATCGGTCAAAAATGCGAAATATGTTGACTACCAAATTGAGTACCCCAAATTGTAAATACTGACCAGTTTAACCATTTCTTCATTATATAAAAAATAGAAAAGAGGTCTCTAGTGTTAACAGTTAATATTACAGTTAGTACATGTATGTGTCTATTAACATCATCCAAAAACAAAAATACAGATACAGTGCAGTCTCCGTTTTTGTTTCACCGTAGACAACACTTGCAAACTCAACGCGAACGTAACGCGAACGCAACGGTTTGCTGTAGAGTTGTATACGTTGTTTAAACTTTATCGCGTCTAGTTGGAAAATCGTACCAGATTGCAAGCTGGTTGAGCAGGTCATACCGGACGGATCACACAAATAATATTTTCTACGAAGAAAATAGTTCCAACACAATTACAAGATATTAGTAATTTTTGCATGAATGTATATACATTTATGTTGCTGATTTCATTATTTTGCAATAATAAAAGCAATAAATTCGTTTTAAATTATAATTGCCTTATTTACTACTTTGCGCTTTTAATGGCACTCCAGTGTGATCTCTTAGCAACAATATTTCAATGGTGGCTGCCTGTCAAACTTCCTGATGTTGATAAATATTGTGATAACTTGTCTAATCAAGATTACACAGGATACATACTTTCTGTTTGTGTGAACGATCTATTACTGCCAAAACATATGAAACGTGATCAACGGTGAGATATTTGCAATATTTTTTCGCCGTACGCTTCGGACCATGCAACTTTTGGACCAGGGCACCAGGACGTTTCGGACCAGGACGTTTGCGATGCAAGCCAGCTGTGAAACTTAATATTGGCGTAGGAATACATATTTAAATAATTTGCGACCGTTCATCAACAATAATGCTATGACCATCAGCCAATCAGATTGCGTGATATTTATAGAGCGCATTAGAAGTGGCATTCAGTACTGCACAGTGTGTCAATGTTGGCTTGATAATCCAAACATTGTTTGACAAGCCACATAATACAATGCAAAATGGTATATCTTCATATGAGGATAATAAACTCAAAAGTTGACACAAATTTCAGAGTACATGCGGAATTAAATTCCGCATGTACTCTGAAATTTGTGTCAACTTTTGACGTCATTTACGGAAAATATTGTAAATGTTGTGAACGTATTTCATGAAATTACGCAGATGCCCGAAGGTACAAAATCCCATGGCGTGCCTCATGTGTGACTTAATTACAACCTCTGTAAGGAGAGGTCAAGTGAAATTCTTAACAGGTACAAATAAGACAATAATATAGTGGTACGTGTCTTAACTAAACAAGTGATACAAGGAATCAGTAGCACTGATGGATGTACGTACCCCTCCAAAACCTTAACACAAATTTCTAAGTTGACCTTCAGCACAGGGGTCACATAGGTGGGCTATGGAATGAAAATATGGATGATGATAAATAAGTAAATGAAGTTTCACGAAAGTTCAACTTTAATGAGATAACAGGGATAATAGGTAGCCAAAAACTTGATTCAAATCTCGGACAGATAGTTTGTTTGTTTATTGGTGTTTAACGGCCTATCAACAGCTAAGGTCATTTAAGGCTGGGCCAACGGGTTCAATCCCACATTTAACCTGTTGCATTGGTGGGGAAAATCAAAACAGAATATTTACATCGAAATAAATATATATTCAGCCCTGAAATTTGAATAACCTGACCTGGTGCCAGGTCCATACCACACCAACCTATCGTTAAATTACCCATCGTATACTCCCACCTACCATCCAATCGGACAGACAGACAAACAGACAGAGAAGGTGGCGACTATATGTACCCCAATTGTTTTTGTTCAGGGTAAATAAAAATGCCATATCTGTAGCTAGCACCAACATTGCAAAGTATACTTTTCTAGCAAAGTATACTTTGAGGGAGAAATTTCAAATTTTAGGATAAATTTAATAATTGTTATTATACTGAATTCATTACATTATCACAGCCATTATGACTGTGATAATGTAATAAATTCAGTATAATAATTCTGCATACTTTTAATCATCAAATATATGCAGTCGTTAGTTCTATATGAAATAATGCATTTCGGGAAAAATAAATGATTACTCCCTCAAAGTATACTTTGCTAGAAAAGCATACTTTGCAATGTTGGTGAAATCGGCTACAGAGGGACAATATTCAAATGATTTCAAAAACAAATTTGAGCAAACCAATTTCCATGAACAGGGCAAACTATCATATACTAGGATCTACGGGATAAGGAACGAAAATATGAAATACGAACAATTCTTAAACACAAATTTCCGTCATATGACATTTGGGATAGTTGTCTCTGGAAAGATAAAAATATGGATGATGATAAACAGGAATATGGAATGTTAAGTTTGTGTAATCAACATGTACTAAAAATGTACATGTATTACAAACATAAATAATTATGGGCATGACTATCACTATTAAGCTAATCCCCTCGCTGGAAGCCTTGGTAATAAAAAAAGAAACTTTTACATTTTTGCGCCTTACAAACAAGGTGAACATAAGTTCTTAGTGACCTTGACCATGGGTGGTCGGACATGGGTCATATGCAAAACAAAGCACCATCCCTAGACACACAAATCGGTGAAGCGGTTCATGAGACATTGAGTTATTGAAAAATGAAAGGTGTTACAATTACGTACGTACATGGACTAACGCTATATCCCCTCTTGCCTATAGGCGAGGGGATAATAAATGTAGACCCTGATGAGATTGTAAAAATTTAAAATTGACGACAACTATACCCACAACAAATAGTGTACCGATATTTAGGCTTAATAGTATGGTTGTACAGGTTTATCACAATAACGATGCATTTGGATACAATTTGCTTTGGGAAACCCCTACCGGCATTTTATAGGGGTTTCCCAAAGCAAATGATGTCCGAATATTTATGTTTTGACAGCACTTTATTGAGAAAAAAGGCAAAATATTAAGTAACAGCAGACGACACAATTTAATTCAGCAGTGTAATGGTTAATACATCTGCGTAATTTCATTAATTACTTTTACAAAAATTTACAATATTTTTCATAAATATGAGCACATCTCTGAAAATTTCGTCACATTTTGACGCCATTTACGGAAAACATTGTAAATTTTGTCATGAAATTACGCAGATGTATTAACCCTTACACTGCTGAATTAAATTGTGTCGTCTGCTGTTTATTTTATATTTTCCATTTTTCTCATAAAAAACATGTTTTGACAGCACTTTATTGAGAAAAAAGGCAAAATATTAAGTAACAGCAGACGACACTTTTCGTTTCCAGCATTCTAAGGGTCAAGGTACAAAATCACATGGCGTGTCTCATATAAGACAATGCCTTGTCATTTTTTGGTGCATTATGAGGGATGATCAATATATTCCGAGAATTGTCTTGTATTTCTTCTAATTAGAGAAATACTGTGATATTAAAAACGTTCTGTGAATACTCATCATTCTATTGTGGGTTTTCATGAAAAATAATCATCGGATGTTCAGGAATATTTTTCTATCGAGTTCCAAGGTAATGCTTTCATGTTCAATGACAAAACAATACAAGGGGAGTTGACAAAACAACAACAACATAAATGTGCCCCTGAGTAATGAATACATATGGGCCGCGCCATGCGAAAACCGGGCTTAATGACATTTTTTTCAGTTTTTACTTTTTTATGTATTCTGCATTATACATCTTTTAAAGGCCATATGCCTAAAAAATCATCAATTTATCCCAATTATTTTTCATTTTATAAGTATTTTTATGACGCGTGGTAAAAACGTATATAACGTTTTAGATCAATGACGTCGGAAATACGACGTTTTTATCAACGGGTTATGTGAGTAGTGTTTATAAAATACCCGGACAAGTCCCATCGTTGTGTCATCTATTATCGCATTTCAACCAAATTTGGATATCTCGTAGCGTGGCCAATTGTTTACCATTAACCCAAGACAATGTATGAAAATAATGTTCATTGCCAGGGTTGCAGTAGCTATTGGTAACGTCATGTTTTGGATTGCGACCCAAATATAGTAATTTTGCATGCATATTTTAGAAATAACGCGGATTGAGAAGGGCTTGCGTTTCCGAGTCGTTTGTTGTTGGCTCAAATAAATTTAAGAAATGATAGCGACATTATTTAATGTTTCATACGCGACGACATGTTTTGAAAAATGTGACGTCATGACAGGAAATTACATAAGTGAACGACTGTCTGCTCTGTCTCATGTCAAAATGTGCTATTAAATACTGCATCGTAACGCATACATCAAGACGAGATGATGATGATGAGAACTGTATTCGATGAAACTGCACCACCGGGATGACAATTTGCGAGCGACATAGTCAGAAAGACGGTGGACGGGAATGCGCGAAGGGTTTAGCCAGAAATGGAAGTCCAAAAGTGACGTTCTCAGATGTTGTGACGCAAAGTAAAAGTCTGGGTTGATGGATCATTGTGCGTGAATTGTGAATAATGCTATTGTCGGTATGCCAGGTGCTATGTTTGAACAAAGGTAAAGTGCATGACTAGGCCGCTGTCGGAAGTACATATACATGTAGTACCGTTGTGTTTATTTTCAAAAATAATAATTAACTCACGAAATAAAGTAATAAGCATGTTCTCTATTGAACAATAAGGAGCATAACATTTACACAACGTCATTTTGACGTTCGGCCGCATATCACGTGATGACGTTGCGTTGGTAACGATAACCATGTACATGCTATATGTATTATGAGTTCTGAATATGAAATCGATGCAGCACTTATCAATCATCATGTATGCCAATTTTCAGACAGGAAAACGCAAACACAAACATGGATTTTACATAACTTTTCCGGGTATTTTATTATCACCGCTCGTGTATGGCAGAACTAATGTTGCAGAACGTATGGCTTTAAGTACAATACATGTGAAAATAAAAGACAGAGTGATGGTTATTCAACCAACTCTGGAAACTCGAAAAACTCTTACAAACTATATCCGCGATCATCGGGAGGGGCGGGGGGAGGGGGCTGGGCATATGATGTCCTGGCAGTTTCAAGTTTAGCCACACAAGTGACAAGTGACTTTACAAATGTCTGTAGCTATCGTGCTTGCAAATTTTCTAAAATTATCCCGAGGTATCAGAACCCAAACCGCGAAATTGTAATACATAATTAGAAGTTGCAGGGTAGGCATATGGAGTGCCGGGACCCCCTCCCCCATATAACATTAAAATCCGCCAATGGCGAAAGCTCATTTTAAATATGGGTGACGAATGACTTTCATAATTATGCGAGAATGAAGTTGCATTATTTTAATTACACTGATTGGCATTCAGGGATGAACTATGTTTCCCGAGGGCACTTGTCCTCGAATCCACAATCCTCAATCCCCACCCTTCGTCGCCAGGTCATATGATCGACCGTGTCCACACATAATGTTCACGCTAGTTACGCCACTTAACATCGCAAGCTAATTGTCGCACAAATATTGATTTAAAAAAAAAATCAAATGAAAATATATGTTCATCTTCCATCTGACAAGTGTTACTAATCAAATATATAACAAATTCACACCGTGATCAGGGAAGAATCTTTACGAGGGTCAGTCAACCTAAGTGAGAAATATGTAATAAGTCATTAATTAGTTAAATAATCGCTACTATGAAACTAGTTTATCTAGCTATAATGATCGCTAGGCAGCTAATTCCAATGGTATGTGTGGTTTCTCGGCAACTGTCGACAACATTATGTACAAGCTCAATGGACTGGACCTGGTGCCGTTTGTAATATTGATATAACCCCGTCCGTCGCGTATTTGTTTTCTATTCCAATATTATATCTTACTTCATATGTGTATGGAACGGCTACAAATGTAGTATTTGTTTGTAGATATTGCACGTGCACATCTGCAGTAGGCCGCTTATAACATTAACTTTGTGACAAAACACGACGTTGTGCAGATGTGATAGCGTGATACCTTATATTTGTCGCCATGTGTCTTTCTTGAGGATCACACTGCATTCGCCGGACAATCATTATTATGCAGTCAATTGATAAACTGATGATTTGATACTACATTTCGTCCGACAAGCAAGTTTATCACCATCAAATTACCAATTAATGTCAAGACTTTTCGAAAAATCAACCGACCTCACTGTGTCTTGTGCATTATGTAGTGCTTGTAACACACAAACAAACAAAAACCTGCATTAAAATCACTGATTCTGAATCTATTAGAGAAATTTTGATGCATTTGTTTCGCCAAATTATATACAAGGCATATATATATGTCATAATAGCTGCATTTCTACATCCGTTTATGATAAAATGAGTGGCACCCGGTTTACTAAATAGCATATCATTTGCCAAGTACTGGCTAGAATTGTTCGAAAGTCTCAATTTACCAAGATTATAGATGGCACGATCGGTTGGCATACAGTAGGTTGTTCATATTTAAGATTATTTAGCAATCAAAGTGCAGCGTAAGCGATGACATCGCTGAGATGTGGCCAATTAAATTATGCGTTCACCATTTTAAATTCATGAGGACAAACAACGAAACAGAGAGACAATGCTAAAGAACAATAGTTAGGTGACAAAGTACAGCGCCTCAAACATGGCTAAGTCATTTATGTTGCGAGTAACTCGTGTTTTATCCTTAGTAAACTATTTTTGCGCGACACCATGGCCATACCGTCAGACATCGTTTCTCGTTCAATAACGTCATAAGTACGTGACGTCACGTCATGACGTCATAATATGTGCACTGACGTACAAGTCATCACAGAACATATTGGTGAAAGTTTCAATAATGTATCACTTTCAATAATGTATCACTTTCCATTTTTCTACTCCCACTCAATTTAACTTACACCCGTAAACGTAAATGTGACGGCAAAATGTGAAATTTTACGGCGACGTTAGACAATTTGAATCGTCGTTTTCCCGACGTCGTTTGTCGCTTTTCACGACGTTGTCATTAAGCCCGGTTTTCGTATGGCGCGGCCCATATATGGAACACAGGTTGAAGTAACGGACCGAGGTCTATAAATACATTAAATATGCCTAAAAGCATCAATAAATGAAGAAAAAAAAAGCTAACATTTTTTTTTATCCCCTCCATATACTTCGGTATACTGAAGTATATGGAGGGGGTAAACATTTTTTTTAGCTTTTTATTTTTTCATTTAATGATGTTTTTAGGCATATTTAATGTATTTATAGACCTCGGTCCATTACTTGAACCTGTGATATGGAACGGAACCGTCATGAGTGTTATGTATTCACATGCAGTAAGAAGTCAAACATCAATTTTTTAACGTTTCACAGTATATTTGCACCACGTTCGACAAGTGTGTTCTTGTAAACAATTATTGGATTTACATTTATTGAGCATAGGCTGCATATGCAGCATATGCTTAATACATGTAAATCCATCAATTGAAATTTACAGACTATCCTTAATTTGCACTTACGAACATTTTAGTCGTACAAAGTTTAGTGAAACAGGCCCCTGGAGGAGTTTCAATGTATGGTAAGCTGGTTATGAGATTCGTGAACATGGGGATTAAACAATAAGACCATATATATAAAACAGGCAACTTATTTTGACAAATTTCCACAGGAGGAGGTGTTGTCAATGAACTTTTGTAATGATGGTGCAATATGATAGTATTTACATGAGCTGTTTAATAACCCTTTCACCCCTAAGTAACTATAGGTTTTGATGTTAACTTTGCAACCAATTCAATTATCACAAAATGGTTTTCAGAATAATCCATTTATGAAACAGGGGTTGTTTTTTTTCCCAACAATATGAAAATGACTTGCAAAAAGTGACATGTAATTATGCAGCAGAACACATGTCTAAGTATTGAAATCACACAAGTGATCGAACTTGCGTCTATTCCGCCATTAAACCTGGCCTCGCTATACTGCTTGTAACAATACCAGGCCCATTGCATCTGTCGAATGACAAAAATAGGTGGCAGCTAAATCGCCAGTGGAAACAGTAATACAAGATCAATGGTTTTAGAGCACCTATTTTCCTTACTTTTCCTCAAAAGTATACGTTGTGACCACACATTTGAATTGTCTCATTGTGACAATTCAAAAGATGGTCACAAAATTTACTTTTATTCAGATGTGACTCAAAATCCATCATCAAGATCCCAAGCACTATGGATTTGTTCTCCCATTGCCGACTCGAATGCTGGTTTTGGTGGCAATGTCTTTTTCTTCTTCTTCTTCCCAATTTTAGGTTTTTGTGTTTCCTGGTCATACATTTCTACTCCAGTACGGGGTCGATTTCTTCTCGTGTCCGCTGAAATGGGAGTGAAATGGGAGTGAATTAGTTGTTAAATTGGCAATGTAAAAAATTATTATACTGTCATAATCCTAAATATAGATACAGTGGAACAGCTGTGATCTTATTTTTGATACAAGTTTCTTGGTCATTTATCTCAGGTGTTAATGTTCGTGATCGCATAGCACACAACTATGGCTCAGAATGATCAAATGCCTGATTTACAGTGAAATCTCTCTAAGCCAGACACCCTGGGGACAGGGTGTCCGTTTAGAGAGGTTTCACTGTATATATATATATGGTTGTCCACAACAACGAGTCTCCCAATATTATAGGAATGAATGGCCTTTTTGTGGAATTTATCGGGGTATAAACTTGGAAAAGTCGCGGGAATACTGGACGAAGGCCGGAAGGCCTCGTCCAGTATTCCCGCGACTTTTCCAAGTTTATATCCCCGATAAATTCCACAAAAAGGCCATTCATTCCTTATAATTCCAGCATTTGAAATAAATTCATCAAGAAAATTTGTTTATTTTCCGTTTTCTTAAGAATTATTTTAACTGCGCCTGACGGTTACGGAAAGTAGTTCGGCATGGGAGTTTACTGGGATATAAATTTTGGACAGACTTGCTACGGACCAATCAAATGTTAGGGAATTGTGTAAATATTTTTGTGCTAGAATTATTTAGGATTAGTATGGTTGTACTTGTTTATCACAATAACAATGTATTTGGATACAATTTGTTTTGGGAAAACCCTATTCTATATAGGGGTTTCCCAAAACAAATTGTATCCAAATATATAGGGTTATTAGGGTAGGCCTTGGAATTAACAATATCACTACAGGCCTGTATTTTCATCTCATCTCATGGTAGGGGCTTTATTGGCAATTTATTGTTTGCCCAAGTTTCTCGACCACTGAAAGAATATTAATCAATTAATCGTATATTACGATGCTTTTGCCAATATCTATTAAATTAATAATTAAATGTTCCAATACGTAGAAAGCTATATTTATGACCAGAGGCTCCACCTTGTTGACGTAATTTCCCTTGACGCACACCTTGTCACTGCATGGGCTCGAGAGATTCAGTGTCAAACCGCCAATAACGTCGTAGTATCGCAATTCGAAAGCACGATTATGGGCGGGGCTTCATTCCAATAGACATGTGTATGCAAAGAGGCTGGATAAGATAGTTATAGTTCACACATTGAACTTTTGTAAATAAACTAATTTACGCTCGCTCAAAATTAATTTATTAAAAATGCAATATACATGTATGAACTATAACTATTGCTAATTATGTTCTATGACACATCTCTTGCATTCATTTGATACGTTACCTATTTCTTGTACGTTGGGGACAGAAAGTGAAAGTGAATGGGTTTAACATCCCAGCAACAGCTGACATCACTTAGGTACGGGACCACGGTTTCAAGTCTCATTCAAAAGACAAGTGGGATGGAAATACTATGAAAGTATTGGGAAGTTTGGTGTTCCAACCACCATGCCACATCCCATCCAATTTTTGGGACCGTGCGCCGCTAGTTATAGAGAGCATCTAGTTATAGAGAGCATCTAGTTATAGAGAGCATCTCGGTGCCTGTTGAAGACTCTGCGATTACTGAGGTACACTTTAACTCTTTGCATGCTGTGAAATTTGTGGGCTATAAATAGTTAAAAAATAGCAGACGACAATTCATTGTATTTTCTTTTATTTTTCCCTATAGATATCATGAATATGTCTTGGAATTTCATTAGAGACGCAATTCTAATGAAATTCCAATACATATTTACAGAAATAAAAAAAAAATATACTCATAATTTGTTTGGCGGATATTTTCACCGCTAGCATGCAAATAGTTAATATTTTTAAATACATTTCAACCTCTTTCAAATACTTATATAGTTACAGCACAACCTTGGCTCCGAAATGTCCAGTTATACTATCTGTATCAAGCCAGGATATGAACAAATTACAAGTAATAGAAATTTACATATATTATGGTAACTATAATGCTAAGTATTTTATCAACTAAGTTTGTGATATTGTCGGTCGTTAGTTGATTACATAATAATGAAGGATGACCAATGAATACATGATTGACATGTAGAAACGAAATTCATGAAATGAACACACATTGAATACTTATTAGGCTGTGTAAAGTTTTGTGCGAAGTGCATTAACCCTTTAACCCCGAATTAAAATTTGTCGTCTGCTGTTTATTTTTTATTTGCCATTTTTCTTATCAAAAATGTGCGTTGTCAGCACTTTAGAATCATTTCCATTGGAAACGATTCTAAAATTCTGCCAAATCATGTTTTTACTGAGAGAAAGACAAAATATGAATTATCAGCAGACGACTATTTTCGGTTCCCGCATTCTAAGGGTTAACTACACTACAGACCACTTTCCAAATGTTTGCAAACAGTGTAGATCCTGATGACACGGCTCGTAACGAGCCGTATCATCAGGATTTACACTGTTTGTGAATATTTTTCTGATTTTTGACAAAACATCCCTTTTATGATTAATGGAGTAGTTCAAAATTCTATTGGGAAGTTCATATCAGTTACTTAGGGGTAAGCATAGAAATGATTAACAGATTAATTTACAATATGCTAAATTTTGTAATGGGGTGAAACCTGTGTAGGCAATTAGCAGGATACAAAATTTGTTGTCAATCAGTATGTATTAGGACAAGCTCATTACCTGAAAAACAGGTTACAAGGTGTATAATAGAGGATTTGTGTCATATCAGTGCTTCAACACGTGGTGTCACATTGTGAATACCAGTAGTAACCAACATATGTGTGCAGTGACTCATCACAAGACAAACTGGTGCCAACCTCTCTATATAAATGTACCGGTATAAACTTTTCATTTTGCCGCACATTTCAGCCGATTCACACCAATTCCCACCGCTATATACAAGCTGCTTATATTTAAGGGTGGGAAATTGCCGGAATTGGCTTGCATTTTAGCTAATGAAATATACCAAAGGGTGTTCGAGTTATGCTCCGGATAAGAAATCAGTGCACGAAAGAAGCAGCGAGATAACTCGAAAATTGAAAGATTTGTCATTATTGGGCACGACACACATTTGGGTCGTGGTCTATGCTTATGTGAAGTTTCATGAAAATATTCTAAAGGGTGTTCGAGTCATGCTCCAGACAAGAAATCAGTGCGCGAAACAACCAAGGAAGATAACTCAAAAATAGTTGTCATTCTTGCGCGGGACACATCTTTGTGTCATGATCTATGTATGTATGAAGTTTCATGAACATATTCCAAAGACAATAAGCATCGGTGGCGAACGCGAACCATGGTCGGTGTCAAATCCACAGTATCCCCAGACTTTTGTGCGGGGGATACAATTAGTATCCCCACTATCAGTAGCCTATTTCACCAACATTGCAAAGTATACTTTCCTAGCAAAGTATACTTTGAGGGAGAAATTTTCAATTTTAGTATAAATTTATTAATTTTTATTATACTGAATTTATTACATTATCACAGCCAAAATGGCTGTGATAATGTAATAAATTCAGTATAATAATTCTGCACAGTTCTAATCATCAAATATATGCGGTCATTAGTTCTGTATGAAATACTGCATTTAGGAAAAATAAATGATTACTCCCTCAAAGTATACTTTGCTAGATAAGTATACTTTGCAATTTTGATGAAATCGGCTACTGATCATGGTCTACACTGTTCCCCATTCTCTCAGCAAACAATCCATTCAATATCCATCCAGCTAACATGTGTAATAAATCTATTGTATTATAAAGAAATGTAATACGTTAATGTTTGCTTGTTTATCAATGTTTAACGGCCTATCAACAGCCAAGGTCATGTAAGGCCGGGCAAACGGGTTCGATCCCGTTTTAACCTGCTTCATTGGGGGGAAAATCCCAAAATCAGAACGGAATATATACATTGAGAAAAAATATATTCAGCCCTGAAATTAGAATAACCGGACCTGGTGCCAGGTCTATACCACACCAAAGTCACTTGGCCTCTTCCCCTAAAATAGGATTACGAATAATCGTAATACTCACATACGGGGTATAACCAGATTGAACTGTCACATACAAAATTCCAAAGACGTATATGAGGGCCAAACCAGGTCTCCAGTCGGAATTCCGGTAAGGACGAACCCCAATCGTTAAATTACCCATCGCATTCTCCCACCTACCACCCACAATACATTAATGATCATAATATTTTTCTTTTCCCTGTTACAACAACAGGGAACAGAAAAAAATTGCAGTCCAAACAGGGCTTGAATCTTCCTATAATTAGCGGGATGCACTACCTACCAGAACACACAGTGTGATGCCGGCTCTACGACTGCACATTACCATGACAGTGTATTAGAGTTAGTTAATGTGCAGACACCACGTACAACTTCCGAAAACACTGTGAGTTGATATACTGTGTTATATATCTACCTGCTGTCATTTAGCTTGATCTGTAATCACATCAACTAATTGTTCAAGAACATATATATCTACACAGTGGATGTGCTAAAATATACAAATGTACATGTTTGTCTGATATTTATTGACTGGCTTTATCTGACACATTTCCAAATTTCCATTACTAATTTGCGTTTTTATGGGGTTATTATCAGTGTCATGATCGGTAGCCTGGGACTCTTACTACTTGCTCACTTGGTCCCAAGTGGAAAATCCCGGTAAGATCCACCATTAACCCTTTCAACCCTAGAGGCCAGAAAGTCAACATGTGCAAACACTGTAGATCCAGATGAGCCGGCTCGTAACGAGCCGTCTCGTCAGGATCTACAGCATTTGTCACTATTATTCATCTCTAAAAAAAATCCACATTTTGTCATTCATGGAATAGTTCAAACATGTATATGAAAAAGCCGAAGTAGGATATCCAGAATTGAAAGGGTTAAGATAAGAATCGTTCAGGTTGGTTTCATCATTAACATATGCATACCCTTTGGGGGACACTAGATTCATTGATTGATTCATTGATTGATCCATTGATTGATTGATTGATTGAGTGAGTGATTCATTGATTGATCCATTGATTGATTGAGTGAGAGTGATTCATTGATTGATCCATTGATTGATTGATTCATTAATTGATTGATCCATTGATTTATCCACTGATTGATTCATTAATTGATTGATTGATTGATTTATGTATTGATACATTGATTGAGTGGTTCATTAATTGATTGATTGATTGCTTGCTTGATTGCTTGATTGATTGATTGACCCATTGATTGATTCATTGATTGATCCATTCATTTAGTGATTGATGAAACACTATAAGTGTCCTTACTGCCGTGCACAAACATATCCTGACAACTCTGTACAGGATCATCAGCATGCACACTTATCACAAATACTGCAATACTAATGGTACTTATAGGACAGTCTAATAAATAAGTTATACAACTTCGAAAATCACGATGAACTTCGCTTACAACAACAGTTTATTGTGACGGTATCTTTGATTCCATTTGGTGGAATTTGTCTGTGAGATGGCACGATGCTTAAACTAAGCATCGTGCCATCGAAATCCGCCAATTCTAACACTGACGGAGCCTATGAAGTACTTCTAAGGTAAGTGAATCACGATTTTCCACGTTTCATAACCTATTTACAGGACTGGTCTATTGACTGTTGCTAGCCCATATGAACATCTATTAACCATATCCATCAGATTCATCCTCCTAATGTTGAAAATGTGCCATGGCAGAGTTGTACCTAGGTCTCCGACACAAGGGGATCTTCCTGTGAGATCCAAAAATGGAACCTCTCAAAACCAGACACCCTGGGGACCTCCCAGGGTGTCTGGCTTTGAGAGGTACCACTGGATTCACAAACCCACACACGAAAGCCCATAAGATGATCTACTCACCATATCCATCAGATTCATCCTCCTCTATCATGCCCAGAGATGACTTTGCCCTCTCCACCCCGAGCTGTAGGTCCTTCGATAGTCGCTTAGCCGTCTGTCTGTCTCTCCCAGTATCTATGTAATCCAATATTGTACATATTTCAACTGGAAACTGATTGCCGTTACTAATGGTTATATATCCTGCTGGCTGAGAAAAGGGATCTTACAATGTTTGCGCACATCCGTAGCCACCCACCACGACAGCCACGGCAACGTGGCACTATTTTGGCCCTATTTTATTTGTTTCTGGCTGTCCGCCATTGCTAGACACCACTACGGGCCTATCGTGACACACATAGCCGAAGAAGTAGATTTACTCTTCTTAGCAAATCAATTTTATTTTATTTCAATTGTGTAAATGTGCAAGTTTGTCATGACTTACAATGTTGAAAATGTCCTAAAGCAGTGTTGTGCCACGGTCCCTAATCCAAAGGGACACTTTCAAGGTTTGGGCCCCTTTCCCGTTAAAGATCCATGTGAGGTTCTTATATTTTAAGGGTCATTGACATTTCTGAAGTGGGAAAATGTTGCATGGGTGCGCTCTAGACACCACAATGCTAAGGTACTTTTCCTGCATTTCCTTTGGAGGTCGGTCCTCTGGGTGTCTAGTTTAAAGAGAAACCACTGCATTCAAGAATCCACAGACAAGAGTTACCTACCTTGGACCGCAGTGCTGGCTATATCCTGCATTTCCTTGCGAGACATGTTACTGGCTGCGGCCAGCTGGTTGAGGAATTCCTCCTTGTGAGTCTGCAGCTCCTTCTCCAGTGATTTCTGGAGTTCACTGTTTAACTTCTCCTTGTTTCTCTCCAGTTCCACTTTCATCTCATTCTCCAGTTCCTCCATAGCTCTCCTCTGTCGTTGCTCCATCAACGCGTTGTTTAGGATCGTACTTGCTAAACTGTGGTGAAAAAATATATTACAGTGGAACCTCTCCAAACCGGACACCCTGGGAGATCCCCAGGGTGTCCGGTTTGGAGATGTTCCACTGTAAATCAAATATGTGAGCACTTCATGACACATGGTAGTGTTTTGCAATCATGAAAGGTCTCTGTAATCAGAGATACATAACAGCGAAACACATCTAAGGTAAACATCTATATTTTGCCGAGTGTCCAGTTTAGATGGATTCCCTGTATGTTGATTATGATTGATTAATACATGGATTATTATTTTAAGTCTGTTCAGTGGCAAGGTTATCGACTGACAGGAATTACCTGTATGGGCGAGCACTGCTTTACATTCATGTACTATTTACACTGTCCTTAAATGCATAATGGAAACGCCCATTCAACATATTGCGTTTATATCCCAGTACAAAACATTGCCCCATGTGACGTCACGCGACATTGTTGTTTCGTTAAATTTTGTTAAAATGCACGACGTTCATCGTCGTTGTCAATAACGTCACGCTATTGACCGGCAACATCGCTGTTTTATGAATTGCGACAAAATGACGTAAAACACCAAGATTCCTAATTTTAACGCCGTATTTTGTTATCACTGAATGGAAATTCCCCCCCCCCCCTCGACAGTAGTGAGTGATGTTTTCAGGGCTTTCAAAGTTTGCTGATTTTTCAAGAACTTTTTGAAAACCTGGTATTTTCTTGATTTTTTTTTCAGGAATGATTAAATTGTTACAAAATTAAATATTTCTTCAGAAACTAATAAATTTGAGATTTAAAGGAATTAAAGAAAGATAAAGGTTTGAAATAATAATTATTTTTCAGTATTATAAACATATTTTAAACAAATCACATATTTTTGCAGGCGTCTTATAGGTACAAATGTGTTCAGAAATACAATATAAATCTACATTTTTCATCACTTTCTAAGTATATTAGAGACCCAGTGCCGTTAAACCTTTCACCCCTAATTAGTAACTGGAATGGACTGTGATATGTTCATTTTGCAACCAATCCAATCGTCACAAAATGATTTTCAGACTAGTCCATTTATGAAAACGGGGTGTTTTTGCTCACAAAAATATGAAAATTACTTGCAAAAACAGTGCAGATCCTGATGAGACAGCGCGTCACGCCGGCTCATCTGGATCTACACTGTTTGCCAATACCACTATACATGCAGGTCTGTTAAGTGTTGAAAGGGTTAAGACTAAATTGCTTACCCAGCACCTGATTTTCGTCTGGCCTGCGCCAGCTCCTGTTTTTCTCGTGTTAGTTCTTCATCAATCTCCCTGAAATCAATATATACCAAGTTGGTTGGTTACAATATGTGGATTCCTTTATCCACTATATTTGGAATATTCTTTTGTGTATGTAAATTTTGATTTTTGTTCTCTCTATTATTCTTATTTCTCACTGAAAGTATATGTTGTGACCACTCATTTGAACTGTCTCGATGAGACGGTTCAAATGGTGGTCACAATATTTACTTCTGATGAGAGATAAAGTTTGTTTGTTTGATTGTTAGGGTTTAACAACCTATCAATAGCTATGGTCATTTAAGGCCGGGTCAATGGGTTTAGTACTAAATCCCATATATTACTTGTACACGTACATGTACATGTTCCAAGTACATGTACAAATGGGGGGGGGGGGGGGGAGGGGAAATCCCAAAATCAGAACTGAATATTTACAATAAAAATAAATTCAGCCCTGAAATCAAAATAATCCTGATCTCATGCCAGGTCCTCACCACACCAGAATCACTTGGCCCCCTCCCAAAAGCAATAGGATGAGTAATAATCTTACCACTTTTATAATGGGCAATAATCCAATTCAACTCCCAGGTAACAAAAGAGCCAAAGATAAAAACTTACCTGAGGGCCAAACCAGGGAAATCGTGATTCCTATAAGGAGCAACCCCTACCGTTAATTTACGCCGTCGCATTTGAGAGATAAAGAAGATATTTACAATAATCCATCATTAAAATGGCATATCTTTAGAATATAGTGGGTTAACCACACATATACATCACGAGACCAAAACGAAGCAACTTAAATGATTGAACCAGAGGCTTAACCAAATTCAATGTGCATAATTTTGAATGAAAATGATATTAAAGTAATGAAGTTTTACCATCATGGATCAGAGTCATGTACAGTTAGGTGACTGTGCAGATCAAGTGGAACATATGTCATTTGTATTTAAGAAAATTCAGTCAAATTCGTCCAGTATCATATATCAGCAGTGTTAGAGCAAGTCTGGTGGATGTTTTCCACTCCTTAAAATGTCCCACTGCGCAAAACCTAAAAATGACCACTTGGATCCGACACCTACGTATAATATTGTGCGAGGCACACATACCTCATTATATCCAATTACCGTACCAAGAAAAACTGCAACTAAAAGTGTTTTGCTTACTGCATATGCATAGATGTACATGTACCATAATTATTCTAATTCACTCTCTCAGGGTGTGCAATTTGCTGTAATAATAATGTAAAAGAATTTGACTGAAAATATAGGATGGGGGGGCGGGGTCTACTATGAGAGACGGGCTACTATTAGAATAAATATGGTAGGTTTATTTATAACAAGGAATTTGCCAGTTAGAATACTAGTAGCTGATGTGTACCGTTGCATTTTAAATCTCTTTGCTTGTAGTTTCTCGCTAATTAATCGCTCCTGATGTTCGCGATTCTGTTGTATCGAAGTGTTCACATGCTCGACTTGATTGTAATGCTGCTGTATAATCTGATCGGTGGTGTTTGTTGATATTCGTCCGTCCTCGATTCTGCTCTCCAGCTGCTCCTGAAATATAACATGAACACTACTGAAGATATCGGCCCATTGAACGATTTTGGTTTACCTGGCAAATTAGAATATTTTTCATCACTCTCAATGAAAGTATATGGTTCAAATGAGTGGTTACAAAGTGTACTGTTGTTGAGAAACAAGAAAGAGAAAATAGCATGACAAAATGTTCATACGCATAAAGAAGTATCCAGTATATATAAGCATATACAGACAATAGGCTAACACTGACACAGCCAAAGTCTTGCCAAATGAAATATGGTGCCGTATCACATTTTGCGACCAGTGTAGTGCCATACCAGCCTGCACATTACACCCTGTTTAATCAATAACTACATTGGATTCAATCAGTCGATTATCCAATTATGCAGTTAGATAAGAGAAAATGTGTTTTGATAATTGAAATTGTCCCTGAAATTATTCCTGAAATGGTGTTGAAAAATTGCAATAATTTTAAATGAAATGCTACAATAATTATTGATAATGGTATTGCTTCAAAATCTTAAAAATACTGACAAACACTGCAGATCCCGATGAGACAGCTCGTTACGAGCTGGCTCATTGGGATCTACAGTGTTTGCAAATGTTTGTTTTATGGTCTGAAGGGCTGACAGGGTTAAAAGCATGATAATGAAGTAGATTCAGGGAGTTTTATTACTAGGTCCATTTCTATTCTATTGTGATATTATAAGCCACAAGCAAGCTGCAAGTCTTACTGTACCTAACTAGATTGGTCAGTAAGCGAGGCTTACAGAATACCCCCGCGTGGGCCCAGGTACCCCTAAATATGTAAAATAAAATTCCAAGTGTGTGGGCTTGTGACCTTGACTCTGGGCTTAGTGGGAGTGGCACGAACGTGAATTTGTCACAGGGTGGTAGAGGTCCATTGGAGCAATGCGTGTGTGAAATGTGAAGCAGACCCGAGCAAGGAAATAGAAGTTATAACTTATTTCTCTGATGTTAAGTTTTGTAAAGAGACCAAGTATTTCACCTTGACCTTAAGATCAGCGGGGGTTGGACGTCGTGGATTTGGCACAGCATGGTAGTAGACTTACAGGAATGCATGTGTGAAATATTAAGCATTTTAGATGAAGGAAATAGAAGTTATAACATATTTCTCTGATGTTAAGTTTTGTAAAGAGACTAAGTATTTGACCTTGACCTTGGGATCAGCGGGGTTTGGACGGTCATGGATTTGGCACAGCATGGTAGTAGAGCCTTACAGGAATGCATGTGTGAAATATTAAGCATTTTAGATGAAGGAAATATAAGTTATAACAATATTTCTCTGATGTTAAGTTTACGGAAGCACAGACGGACGGACAACCTAACTCCAGTATACGCCCCCACAACTCCTTGCGGGGTGGGGGAGGGGGGGGGGGGTATAAAAACATATACTACATCATTGTCTCCATTGTGCTCCATTTTATGTAAACAGAGAACACATAACAAATGCTGAAACGGATATATAATTGGAATTGTGCAAATTGATTACTTTATACTGGAAAGTTTATATGCACATTCAGGGCTCCAGATAAGGAATTAGCAATTGAGTATTTTCACTCCATCATATCTGAACCAATTGGGTATTTCAATATTTTAATTGGGTAAAATAAAATCACACTACTGTTTACACATCAACAGACGGCAATCATTGAATAGTTTGCTTCAAAATGAAAACATGTCTTGGCATTTCATTAGAATTGTCTCCTTGGAGACAATTCTAATGAAATACCAAGATGTGTTTTCATGGAAAATAAGAAAAATATGCTATATTTGTGGTCTGTTTATTGTTTTCTGTAGCATGATAAAGGTACCACAAATTTGTTATTGCTTTTTGATACTCGCTACTTCTGATTTCAATTGGGTTTATTGGCAATTTTAATTGGGTACTTACGCAAATACGCAGCTTATCTGGAGCTCTGCACATTGAATTAGAGTATCCAAAGGAATGCAAAATACTCATGTACTCACAGCTGATAACTAGAAAAGTGTTTGTCAAAGAAAATGCCACCGCTGGTGAGTAAGTTCGAACTATATAGACTATATAGACACCTGTGACCTTGATCTTGACAAAGCCCACATTAATAGGTTTGTTACATGGAAGATGTGAATATACATTGAAGTATGGCGAAGATCAGATAGACTGTAGCTAAGTTATCGTCCGGAAAGATATTTCCGGCGAGTTTCTCGCACACAAAGGTCAAGGTCACCAAGGTCACCAAGGTCAAGGCCAAAATGTGAGGCAGTTATTGAAGCAGTTTGGTAATTATCTAACTAATGGATCAGTCGATATTAAACATTTGGGCGTATGTCTGAAATTGATGACACGAAGATCAAGGTTACCAAGGTCAAGGTCACTCTAATGACACTGGGTGAACAGCCATCATTGTGAGGAAGCTATTGATGAAGGTCGGTAATGATTTGACTAACAAATCTGGAGTTATTCAACGACAACGCCGACGCTGGAATTGTGACGTCTATGTGGGCGAGACAAACGTGAAAACAGACAAAGTAAACACTATATCTCACTGACAACTATCGGTATGGTGGCATAAACATTGTAATTGGAAGATAAACTGGCCATGCCAAAGGGGTCAACTGGTATTATCCTTGAATTTAGAGCGGTACTAGATCGGTATGCACAGCTGCATCTGGGGGCCGTTTCACTAAACTTTTTACAATTAAAATGTTCGTAAGTGCAAATTTAGGATTGTCTGGAAAATTTAATTGATGGATTTACATTTATTGAGCATATGCTGCATATGCTCAATAAATGTAAATCCAATAATTGTTTACAAGGAAACATTGCTAATGTGAAATTTACAGACTCATAATTTTGCACTTACAAACATTTTAGTCGTACGAAGTTTAGTGAAACGACCCCCTGATCAGGGCTCACATCTGCCATGTTGCCAGAAAACCAATCTCCCAATACTGATAATGGATGTTTTACATTCACACTACAGGAGTGGGTTAGGTGGTCAGGAGTGTACATGTAAGTAAACAACTCGATACCAACATCTTTCTTATCACGGTCAGTCACATACTTGTAATTATGAAACATCTTCTTAAGTACAAAATCACAATCAAATTATGGTGAGGTTAGCAAATATATTGGTTTAGCTCTGAAATGTCCTGCCCTGTCAAATTATCGTATTTCACCATTATCGATGTCGGAAATCAGTTATATTATAGTAAATGAAGTAGAAATCAGAGAAAAAATTTAATTTCACAAAAAATCTGAAGAAAATTGACCCCAAATCAGATAAATTCCACATGAGCTCTGAATTTTGGTCAATTTTTAATTTCAATTATTATTCTGCATGAGGTGTGATTTTGGCTCAATTGCTACAACTATTTACAGAAATATGTCCCTTTGTTTTTTCGAAATCAGTATGGGTAAAAAGTGGCCATGTGATAAGGGAGGCAAGGCAATACCAGAGGAGTAGCCAATTTCACCAACATTGCAAAGTATACTTTGAGGGAGAAATTTTCAATTTAAGTACAATAAAAATTAATAAATTTATCATAAAATTGAAAATTTCTCCCTCAAAGTATACTTTGCTACTAAAGTATACTTTGCAATGTTGATGACATAGGCTACAGGTCTGCAATGGAAGTGATCACCTTTCTACAATCAAGGGTTCATAATGTGATACATGTATATATAACTTTTAGGAATGAAAGCAATTATGGTTACCATGGTTACCAACGATTAGCAAGTATCTAAATAAGTTAACTTGTGCACATGATAGATATGGGTGCATGTACATATACTTACAGCATTAATATCCTTGAATAAAATAAATTACGTAACAATGAGAACAAGAAAATGTATGCACACAAAAGCCCCCGATGGCAGATTGGAGAACATTGGGCAAACTTCTTAAGCAGACCCAGGGACAAACAGACGGCCACACAGTCCAAAAACTATATGCCTCCCGGCTTTACCGAGATCGAGGGCATAAAAAATGTACAGTAGAAACTCTCCGACAGCTCGGGAAGAAGTTTGTTAGAAGCATAACAGGTGTTTCATTGATGGAATGGCGAACAGTGCAGATCTTGATCAGATAGTGTGGATTCACAGGCTGATCTGGATCTATACTGGTCGCAAAAGCCATTTCTCCAGTCACAACAACATAAATGCCGGTCATCTTCCAACTGGGTGAGAATATATCATGTACAGGCCTCAACAAATTTTGCATTTTTCACTCGTCGAGATTGGACTTCAACTCTTCAACATTCCTATATGTTTTAATGTTTATGCCCATTGTCTTTTCAAATTACCATTCGTCCAGTAGCATATTTCACCAACATTACAAAGTATACTTTTCTAGCAAAGTATACTTTGAGGGAGAAATTTTCAATTTTAGGATAAATTTATTACTTTTTATTATACTGAATTTATTACATTATCACAGCCATTTTGGCTGTGATAATGTATATATAAACTCAGTATAATAATTCTGCATACTTTTAATCATCAACTATATGCAGTCGTTAGTTCTATATGAAATAATGCATTTCGGGAAAAATAAATGATTACTCCCTACTTTGCAATTGTTGGTGAAAAAATCGGCTACAGATCGAAAATTCACTCGCCAGTATGAGTGGACGAGTGGACGAGTGGACGAGTGGATTTGTCGAGGCCTCATGTATCTGGAAATACTGACGTCAGTCAACTTGTACAGTACAACACCGACTGAGAAAAGGGACATTATGATGTATCAGTATCATTATGTGAACAACAGATCAGTCTATGTATCCATGTAGTCATGCATAAGCGGGCTGTCATTCACTGACTCTGACCTTTATGTCCATGCACACCACAGGTGATGGGAAAAAATAATCTGATAATCTCTCATTGTAATAATATACTAAATATACTGTCATGTGATTTTTTGCCCCGTCACGTGTGATGCACACCAAGTTTTGAACTGTATAAGGATCATGACCGCTAGTGTCTTTACAAGGGTCATAGATGTCCATCGACAGTTTATCAGTAGGTGGCAGGATTCCGATCACAGTACAGTAGATCCTGACCATGTTGGCAATTGAACGGATCAGTGGAAGAAGGGGGCTAACTCCATGAAGGAGTTAGCCCCCTTCTTCCACTGACCGGTTCAATGTGTATACACCTCACGAAATTCAGTAATCAAATCAATTGCCTCGGTCATGGAGTTAGTCACCTTCTTCCACCGACATGCAAGCTAGCTGGCGCAAAGCTGATAACAAACGTCATATGGTATCTTTTCTCAGTCGCTAGCCATTGCAGGAAGCTAAAGACAACCAGTATTGCAGACCCTGACAAGCATGTGTAGAATACACAAGTTATCCTGAAGGTATTCTGCCAGAAAATGCAGTAGGGTCCATTTTGTTAGCAGCTGGACAAATCTTCACATACAAGCGACACAATTGTAGAAGCCAATGTTAAACATGAACATCAAATACAGGATGACCAAACATTTTCAAGTACAGGCTGAAACCACTGTTTAATGGTCCCATCTAATGGAGATTCTTGCTCAAGGACTCGCCTAACTGATCAATGGCTCTGTAGCCTATTTCACCAACATAGCAAAGTATACTTGTCTAGCAAAGTTTGAGAGAGAAATTTTCAATTTAAGGATAAATTTATTAATTTTGATTATACTGAATTTATTACAGTATCACACCCATTTTGGCGGTGATAATGTAATAAATTCAGTATAATAATTCTGCATACTTTTAATCATCAAATATATGCAGTTGTTAGTTTTATATGATACAATACATTTCGGGAAAAATAAATGCTTACTCCCTCAATATACTTTGCTACATGTAGTTAAGAAATGTTGATGAAATCGGCTACAGATGAGTAACAAACACAGACTGAGCCAATGGTGCAACTGTCTCAACCACCGCACTTGTAGCCCAACAATGTGTGTAGGTAGCCATAATTTTGTGCTATTTTGTATAATCAACTCACTTGAAGGTTAGCCAGCAGTTTACCTAATTTTCTACACAGAACAACTGAACATTTGGTCATCCTACAACAAACATGTTAAAGACAAGGCAAAAATATCCCTTCATGCAGATGTCATAAAGTGGCGGCATTCGTACCCATTTGGCATGAAAATCTCAAAGACAATACCATGAGATGAATATGAGAGATAATTAACTCATTTCATACCAGCTTTTAATCTAGTTGTGCAAAAATTAAAGACTTTTATCAAAATTTTCCTCTCCGTATAAATCATGGTATCATTAACCCTTACTACGCGGAATTAAATTTTATCGTCTGCTGGAAATGTTTTATTTTCAATATTTCTCGACAAAAATCTGGTTTTGACAGCACATGAGAATCGTCTCCAGTGGAGATGATTCTCATGTGCTGTCAAAACCAGCTTTTTGTTAAGAATTAAAGCAAAAATGAAAAACAGCAGACGGCCATTTCCGTCAACAGCGTAGGAAGGGTTAAATACGACTAATGGAAGGGGTCCGTGGAAGAAGGGGTTAACTCCTTCATGGAGTTAGCCCCCTTCTTTGACGGCCCCTTCAATTAACAATTTAAATTATTAGCTGGTTTGTTGATCAGAAATATCCAATATTGAAAACCCATCATAAATATTTGAATAGGGGAAACTAGAACGCGACTGTCCATCCGATTCCAAATAAACAACAAGGTTAGTGATCACAGCGGACAAGTTCTTTATACAGGAATATGCATAACATACATTAAAGTACTATTTTCCACTATTCAAATATGTACAATGGAATATCATATTTATTACACTTCTGCATAGGTTTGCATGCATACTCAGATTTTCTTCTACTGTGCACTTGAATAATAATGGCATATTTCCGACACCCCGATAGTTTTGAAAACATAACGATGCGATGTAATGTTAAATTTTAATGTTCAAATTATGTAAACTATGAACTACCGGTATTTTAGCATGTTTCTGAAATGTGTTCAGGCATATCAAGACTAGATTAGTCAAGATACTCTCCATGTGTTCAAATGACTTTATTTTGACAGAAATACAAGTTAACCCTTACACCGCTATCTTAATTTTTTGTCGTCTGCTGTTTATTTTCTAATTTCCGTTTTTATCATAAAAAACATGCTTTGACAGCACTTCAGAATCATTTCCATTGGAAATGATTCTGAAGTGCTGTCAAACCATGTTTTTATTGAGAAATAAGGCAAGATATAAAAGCAACAGCAGACGACAATTGTTGTGTGTAGCGGTCTAAGGGTTAAACAATCACCCATGCAAATAGGAGTGTAATAACACAATCAATTGTACAAGATATACATTTGTAATTCAGGGGGGTTAAGAAAGACAATGAAAGCGACAGTTCCGACCGAGCGCCAATCTATACCTTATCTGTGAGTCTCTCTGTGAGTTGGGCCTGACAGTTGGCATAACAACATACAATGTACACAGATACATAAAAGATGTATACAACCACATGGTGTAAGGCTAAACAGAAACAGCAGTACTTCCAACATAATATCAAAACATTAAACAGCAGCTTGAACATCAACAGTCTAAACAATTAGAATTTTATACATTAAAACATCCATGAGGTTTCATCAACAAGATTCAAAGCCAAGTTTTCAATAACTTGCATGAAGATTTGGCAAGTTACATTGATATTATATTCTGTCACTTTGAGATAATTTTCAACTTTCAATGTTATTTGGGACATCAGTTTTATTTTTATTAATTTTTATTATACTGATTTTATTACATTATCACAGCCAATTTGGCTGTGATAATGTAATGAATTCAGTATAATAATTCTGCATACTTTTAATCATCAAATATATGCAATCGTTAGTTCTATATGAAATAATGCATTTTGGAAAATATAAATGATTTCTCCCTGAAAGTATACTTTGCTAGAAAAGTATACTTTGCAATGTTGGTGAAATAGGCTACAGATATAATCATTTAGTAATATATATATATTACCGATAGTGACTTGGTGGTATCAGGCTATTGTCATATGCTAAATTCCCATAGGAAAATATAATATAATTATTAACCCTTACAATGCTGAATTAATTTGTGTCGTCTGCTGAATATTTTTTATTTTTCTCATCAAAAACTTGGTTTGGCAGCACTTTAGAATCATTTCCAATGGAAATGATTCTAAAATGCTGCCAAACCAAGTTTTTACTGAGAGAAAAGACAAAATATGAATTATCACCAGACGACTATTTTCGGTTTCCGCATTCTAAGGGTTAAGTGAGTATGATACTATTCACGATACTCATTGACAGCCAGTGTAGATCCAGATGAATTACACTGACTGCAATGTCCAGTGATCTACATTTACACATGCACCCTTGATCAGGGTGCTGTGTATTTACCTGTAATTGTTTGAGTGTCTTGTCCTGCTTCTGTAATACAGCTTGCCGCCTAGCATGACCAACCTGTAATATACAAAACATTCAGAAATGAATCAGTTTTTATGAACTCTACTGTTGTTATTACATCCACATTTTTCACTGATACTGAATTTGAAAAATGTTTATCAACTTTCAACAATATTTATATATTGTACGACATACAACTACTTCTCTAATGAATATCACCGAAATACAGTGATATTTATCCCGTCAACACAGTGTGTATGTGCCGTGAAACACGGTGCTGTGAAACCTTTTTGATATCCTGTCATTACGACCTAATCACTGCGTAATGAATATGTGCGGTGGCTGATGTTATTTTTTTTGCATTTTAAAGCCATTTGTAGGTGTTGACGGGTTAAATAGAATAGTAGGTTAGTGCCGTGATTGGAAAAAAATATCAGGCACGGCATGGAAACGGGATGTGCTCGGCAGAGCCTCGCCCATCCCATTTCCTAAGCCTTGCCAGATATTTTTTCCCATTCACGGCACTAACCTACTATTCTCTATGACAAAGGAGGTAAGTCCAGAGTGAAGCCCATGCAGATTTCTGCTACATTCAGAACTGTCATGATGATAGTGTTGTAAACTACCATAACTGTGATCACTATTATGAATTCTCTCTAGTGGAAGGCTTGGCCAAAAGCATAATTAACAAACAAAATAGGAAACAGAACTTAATAGTTCACACAGCAAAGGTACAAACTGTTAAATGTTCACAGAGTCCAGACTTAAACTGAAAATCATATAACTCCAGTTGGCCCATGAGAGTTTATGCTTATGTCTTACCTCCAGACGACCAATGAGAGCAGCCAATTCCTTTTCCTGCTGAGTTAGAGCAGCCTCAGTTTCAGCAGCCAATCGTCTGCGCAGGGCGTCTTCTGCTTCTTTTCTCTCTTTTTCATACAACATAGCTTCGTGGTCCTGTTGGTTAGAATAACATTCACATTGTGAGCAAGAGCGTGCAACCACTGCAGAATCGTGGTTTACTACATATGTTTTTTCACAAGCGTTTATTGTTCATTTAATTTATTTGTTTATTACGCCAATGCACATATATTTTACTGTCTGTTTCATGAAACCTGCCCAAATTTTACGGCCATATAAAGAAAGCAAAAACAATATTTTTTTCGCTAATATTAAATTTTAAAGTTTGGTCAAATATTGATTTCATTACGACAAATTGATTTGTCTATGGGAATTTAACATGGGCGAAAAGGAGGTAGAAGAGTTGTGGGAGGAGTCAAAAAATCATTTTGTTTGGAAATTGACTCCGAAACCTGGCTAGATAGCTTACAAATTATCTAACAAAGAAAACAAGTTAAATTATAAAAATGGGTCCAGTATTTCTGAAATTTTATCAAAAAGGATATCCTTTTTGAATTGTGTATATAGCCGTAAAATTTGGGCAGCTTTCGTGAAACAGACAGTAGTTGATTTTAGTTGCCCCTTCTTTAAAATTCACTCAAAGTTCATTAGTACTCGAAATGCATGTTCAAAATCAAGCAGTTTTCTCTGATAAGCAATACTAAACCATGGAAACATGACAGAAATCATTGAATTCTTTCACACATACTACAAACTATTAGTATATCAGAACATAGTGAACGCCTCACCAATTTGTCCTGTAATTGCTTCTGTTCCTTCTCCGTGGCCTCCTTCCTCTGCATCAGTTGTTGGTGTTGTTGTGCCTGTAGCTCGGCCATCCTCGCTCGTCGCTGACCCAACTTCTGCTCTAAGCTGATACATAAAGAATACCAGGCTCGCGTCTTTGGTATCATGTATATCAGGCATGGTTAGGAAATGTGTAGTTCCCTAATGTTATACAGTGAAACAAATATTGTTTTCTGCTATTTTTCAGATTGTCTTATTTCATAGAAGAAACGTGTTTCGACAGCGTAATAGTATCTTTTCCATTCAAGTCAATTATAATATTCTGTCAAAAGCTGAAAACAACATTCTCATCCAACATAGTAGGAGCATATGCTGTATAGTGGTATTGGCAAATAGTGTAGATCCAGATGAGCCGGCTCATAACGAGCCGTCTCATCAGGATCTGCACCTTTTGCACACAAAACACCCACTTTTCATAAATGGACTAGTCTGAAAATCATTTTGTGACGGTTGGATTGGTTGCAAAATGAACATATCAAAATCCATTCCTGTTCCTTAGGGGTGAAAGTGGTAAGGGACATGGGCAGTGTGAGGTGGGTAAATGTCTCTAGACACAACACTGAGAGATAAGCATACCTCATTTGTTGTCGAAGCTTACTCCTGGACAACTGGTTGTTCATGGCTAGCATGTTTCTTGAATGTTCTTGTAAAATCTTCTCACGTGCCCTGAGAGTAGAAGTAAACAAATACATGTATATAGTCTATTATTTATCCCGTCAACACAGTGCGTATGTGCTGTGAAACACGGTGCCGTGAAACATTTTTGATATCCTGTCAATACAATTTTTGCATTTTACAGCCATTTGTAGGTGTTGACGGGATAAATAGAATAGTAGGTTAGTGCCGTGAATGGGAAAAAAATATCTGGCGCGGCACGGAAACGGGATGTGCTCGGCAGAGCCTCACCCATCCCGTTTCCTGAGCCTTGACAGATATTTTTTCCCATTCACGGCACTAACCTACTATTCTCTATATATTCAGCTTAAAGTCAAGTTACGCAATTAATTTAATTAATCTCACAGAGCTCCAGATAAGGTACGTATTGGCATATTTTACGCACTTATTTTAGCAGAATACACATTTATTATCAAAGTTGGAGTACAAAATACTCACAGCAATGTGAAAATATGCATTGATTTTTAAATCGAGTAGTAATAACATTTGAAAATTTACTTAGTTGAGCTGCAAAAAGCAAACAGAGTTTGCTTTTTGCAGCTCAAATAAGTGAATTTTTTAATTTGTTCTATTTTTTATCATCTGTTCTCTAATTAATAATGAATAAAATCAATAATACATTTGTAAAAGTATAATACGCAATTAATTTTAAATATGGGGCTATAATACTCTTTAGATACAAAACTTATGTGGAGCTCTGAACTCAATCGGTTGCCTAATTAATAAGGCAGAAAATCAATAACACATTTGTAAAAGTATAATACGCATTGAATTTGAAATATGGGGTATACTTAATATCTTTAGATACAAAACTTATCTGGAGCAGTGTAGCCTATTTCACCAACATTGCAAAGTATACTTTTCTAGCAAAGTATACTTTGAGGGAGTAATCATTTATTTTTCCTGAAATGCATTATTTCATATAGAATTAACGACTGCATATATTTGATGACTATAAGTATGCAGAATTATTATACTGAATTTATTACATTATCACAGCCAAAATGGCTGTGATAATGTAATACATTCAGTATAATAAAAAATAATAAATTTATCCTAAAATTGAAAAATTTTCACTCAAAGTATACTTTGCTAGATAAGTATACTTTGCAATGTTGATGAAATAGTCTACTGAACTCAAGCACTCAACCAGAATGCCAAGGCTTCATTACAGTATACAGTACAAGGCGCTCTGACTGTAAATAAAATAGAATTCTCAAAACCATAGCCATTTTAGTTATGTATTACAGCGAACAAATACAAAATCCAGACCGCTTGGGAAATGACCGGATGCAGGTTCAGATATAAGGCCCCTAGCAAATTTAACCATCACCGCCTGCAATGGGTAATTTCTACCTTATGTTCAGAACATATGATTGATATAACCCAGAGATAAATCGGTCCTATTATTAGAAATAGTCCCCCGTATTGCAGAAAACAATTATAATCAAGAGGTCATGTGAAGAACAAAGATAACTCACTCATCGGTAAGCTCCAGGTTACTGGACAAAACTCGGTTGACGGTCTCCTCCTGTTGTTCCGCCATAGATTCCTGGTCTATCGCATTCTTCTGGTTGTCCTCCTCCAATTTCTAATAATAGATAGAGGATCTTACATGAGTGATGATTTAACTCGTTCAACACTACATACTTTTTTGTGAAGTTTGTAAACAGTGTAGATCCAGCTGAGCCGGCTCGGAATTAATTATGATGTCTGTACTGTTCGCCATTCAGTCAGTGAAACCCTTTTCTTATACAAATGGTAGATCTGGGGCCCGTTTCACTAAACTTCTTACGACTAAAATGTTCGTAAGTTCAAATTTAAGATCGTCTGTAAATGTCAATTTATGGATTTACATTTATTGAGCATAGGCTGCATATGCAGCCTATGCTCAATAAATGTAAATCCAATAATTATTTACAAGAAAACATTGTTAATGTGAAATTTACAGACTATCATAATTTTGCACTTACGAACATTTGTCGTACAAAGTATAGTGAAACGGCCCCCAGGTTAACACTTTATATTCTGGAGGGCATACAATTTTCCCTGTAGAAAATTATATACAAGAGCATCGTTATCACAGCCTCGATAATAAAAAAAAAAAAATTAACATTTTTACTTTACAGACAAGTTAAACATAAGCCCTCAGCGACCTGGACCGTTGGGCGATCGGACTTGCGTCGTTTGCAAAACAGAGCACCATACCTAGACACACATTGTGGCCAAATATTATCAAAATCGATAAAGTGCTTCATAAGTTATTGAAAAATGAAAGGTATTACTAAGTGCGTACACACATGGACTAATGCTATATCCCCTCTTGCCTATTGGTGAGGGGATAATAAACCTTGAAACGGTTCAAATGAGTTGTCACAACATATATTTTGGACAAGAAATGAGAAAACTTTATGGAAACTGTTTTAAAATTATTTTTTTTAACAGAGGGACATAATACAGTCATAGATCTTTATGGAGAGCCAAAAACCTACCCGCATTCTCTGTTCCCATTTGTCTTGCAGGCGTTGTTTCATTCTTGAACGTTCTTCTTTACATTTTTCTGCAAAATAATAAAATTGATGAATAATGTACACATAATCATCTCCCTTGTACTGGAGCATAAGATTAAGTGATGGCTGGGATAATCAGCTATGACCATGTATAATGGTACTATACGCCCCCCCCCCCCCCCCCACCCCCCCCCCCCCCCCGATTTAAAATCCTTGAGTATTTTACTTTTACACATGGATTCTTGATTTTCTTCATTACTAAATAGGAACAAATGATAAAATAAATATAACAAATTTAAACATTCCCTTATTTGAGCTGCAAAAAGCAAACACTGTTTGCTTTTTGTAGCTGAAATAAGTGAATTTTCAACTTTATGACAGTATTTTCACTACTCAATTTGACAATCAATGCGTATTTTCTCATTGCTGTGCGTATTTTGTACTCCCACTTTTGATAATCAATGCGTATTCAGCTAAAATAATTGCGTAAAACACGCCAATACGCACCTTATCAGGAGTTCTGATCTAATAAAAGAATCTTCATTAGTTCACAATAAGTACAACAGAATACCGGGGACCACAGATCACACCGTGATGTTGGAAATACACAAGCAGCATTCCTACCATGTTAGCACATACAAATGATAACTAGAAATGTGGCCTGTCGGCACATGAATACCCCCACTGGCAGCCAAAGAAAACGAGGCAATTTTGATTATAAGCCATTTAGCCGAGCGTTAAGGTTTCAAACGCATCAAGTCTGTGACCTTGACCCTGGGCATAGTGTGATAATCCATGCACCGGTGTAGAAGATATAGAGCGGAAGGGAATTTCAATAGGTTTGACCTTTGACTTTCAACTGTGACCTTGACCTTGGACGTAGGTGCGTGGTTATTGATCGCGACACACCTTCTCATTCTGAGAAACATTTGTGCCAAGGCATTTGATAATCCATGCATCGGTGTAGAAGATATAGAGCGGAAGGGAATTTCAATAGGTTTGACCTTTGACCTTCAACCGTGACCTTGACCTTGGACGTAGGTGCGTGGTTATTGATTGCGACACACCTTCTCATCATGAGAAACATTTGTGCCAAGCCATTTGATAATCCATGCATCGGTGTAGAAGATATAGAGCGGAAGGGAATTTCAATAGGTTTGACCTTTGACCTTCAACTGTGACCTTGGACGTAGGTGCGTGGTTAGCAATTTGATAATCCATGCATCGGTGTAGAAGATATAGAGCGGAAGGGAATTTCAATAGGTTTGACCTTTGACCTTCAATTGTGACCTTGACCTTGGACGTAGGTGTGTGGTTATTGATCGCGACACTTCTCTCATCATGAGAAACATTTGTGCCAAGCCATTTGATAATCCATGCATCGGTGTAGAAGATATAGAGCGGAAGGGAATTTCAATAGGTTTGACCTTTGACCTTCAACAGTGACCCTGACCTTGGACGTAGGTGTGTGGTTATTGATCGCGACACACCTTCTCATCATGAGAAACATTTGTGCCAAGCCATTTGATAATCCATGCATCGGTGTAGAAGATATAGAACGGAATGGAATTTCAATAGGTTTGACCTTTGACCTTCAACTGTGACCTTGGACGTAGGTGCGTGTTTAGCAATTTGATAATCCATGCATCGGTGTAGAAGATATAGAGCGGAAGGGAATTTCAATAGGTTTGACCTTTGACCTTCAATTGTGACCTTGACCTTGGACGTAGGTGTGTGGTTATTGATCGCGACACACCTTCTCATCATGAGAAACATTTGTGCCAAGCCATTTGATAATGCATGCATCGGTGTAGAAGATATAGAGCGGAAGGGAATTTCAATAGGTTTGACCTTTGACCTTCAACAGTGACCCTGACCTTGGACGTAGGTGCGTGGTTATTGATCGCGACACACCTTCTCATCATGAGAAACATTTGTGCCAAGCCATTTGGGAATTTCAATATTTTTGACCTTTGACCTTCAACTGTGACCTTGACCTTGGACGTAGGTGCATGTTTATTGATCGCGACACACCTTCTCATCATGAGAAACATTTGTGCCAAGCCATTTGATAATCCATGCATCGGTGTAGAAGATATAGAGCGGAAAGGAATTTCCAACAGACCGACCGACAGACCGACAGACAGACAAGCTGACTCCTATATACCCCAACAAACTTTGTTTGTGGGGCTATAATAAAATTGATGAACAATGTACACATAATTATCTCCCTTGTACTGGAGCATAAGATTACGTGATGGCTGGGATAATCAGCTATGACATGTATAATGTTCTTACATTTCAGCCAGTAGTTTACAGAAATCTAACACTGAATTACACCACTAGGCAAGAGTAGTGTAAATGTCTACCATGTATAGAGAAATGACGTCATGATTTGATTGGTTGAAGGAAACATGTCATTGCTTCGTTACGAAGCAATGACATGTTTCCTTCAACCAATCAAATCATGTTCTCAGACACAAACACTGAATCATGTCACCGTGACTACAGCCCTCTTCCATAAATTAATCTGAATAACTCTTGACCATATTTATGCTTGATCTGCCTTGTTTTTATAACAAATCATGTACAAAATGCAACAAAATGTTTATTAACAAGGTGAGCTGATTATCTCGAAATACGGCCCTTGTGATCGAGTCATATCGCTGAACTAACTCAGTTGGCTACGATCATTCGTTTCTTTAGCATAAGGACCCAATCAACTCCATATTGAGACTGATTCACCAATATCTAATAAAAGAATCTTCATTAGTTCACAATAAGTACAACAGAATACCGGGGACCACAGATCACACCTTGATGTTGGAAATACACAAGCATCATTCCTACCATGTTAGCACATAAGAATCTCATAATAGTATCGCATTTTCAAAGTGTGCTTATTTGTGGGGCTATAGTTAATACAACCTGTTATTCATGTCCATGTAAAAGCGAGTGCCAAACAATCAACTAGTTAATTTTAAAGAAACTATTTTATGCAATTGCTAACACTCACTGAAATTAATTTGACTTCAATATGAGACATGCCATGTGACATAATCATCCGATTCCGACAAATATTGCACCAGAGCAATCGCCTCATCGATACCTTCAATTTGATATATGACATGAGCATATTCGGTCAAAAATAAAATTTGACCCCAATTTGACCCCACGGGCCACGCCCATTTTTGACCCCGGGGTCACCATTTTAACAACTTTGAAAGAGCATTGTACATCGATCAATCCTACCAAGTTTCGTCGAAATCCGGCGGTTCATGAGAAGATTTTTTAAGAATTTATACTATATTTAGACAGCGGCCATCTTGGATTAGCGATGATCTCCATTTTAACAAATCTGAAAAGGCTTCACCCATGGACCATAACTTTTAAGTTTGGCTACCATAGGCCAAGCGGTTCATGTGAAGAAGAATTTTGAAATCTCTAATAAAAGAACGACCTTTTGACCATTCGGCGGTCATCTTGGATGACATAACCATCCGATTTCGACAAAAAATGCACCAGAGTAATCGCCTCGTTGATACCTTCAATTCGATATATGACATGACCATATTCGGTCAAAAATAAAATTTTACCCCACGGTCCACGCCCATTTTTGTCCCCGGGGTCACCATTTTAACAACTTTGAAAGAGCATTGTACATTTATCATTCCTACCAAGTTTTGTCGAAATCCGGTTGGCGGTTCTTGAGAAGAAGATTTTTGAATAATTTGAGCTATTTTTAGATGGCGGCCATCTTGGATTACGTAATGACTTCATTTTAACAATCTTTTAATCCCCCTACCTAAGGACCATGACAATGAAGTTTGGTGACTATAGGCCCAATGGTTACCGAGGAGATGACGTTTGAAAATGTTCACGGACGACGGACGACGGACACATTGCGGTAACAATAGCTCACATGAGCTTCGCTCAGGTGAGCTAACAATAGCTCACATGAGCTTCGCTCAGGTGAGCTAAAAATATCACGTTTTCTATAAATATAAAATCATAAAAAATCACACATGTTCTTAGGTACAAAATCATATGGCATGTCTCAAATATGAACTACATGTACAGCACTTACATATCTTTGAATATAATTGACAAGGGCATCATTTATGGCCTAGCTTTTAACAGATAGCCTCTTAGAGAGAAAACAACCTACCATCGTAGTCCTCCATCCTGAGATTGTGCAGCTTGATGATGCGTTTGGCATCAACGGCCGACAGCTGGCCCATCTGTGTGACGGTCTGCATCATCTTGTCGTCGTATTGCTTTATGTCCTCATCCTTCTTCTGGTCCAATGACTGCAATGTAAATAAATAACGACTCATTATCCCATTCAACCCTAAACAACTGGAATGGACTGTGATATGGTCATTTAAGGACCAATCCAATCTAACATTACAAAACGATTTTCAGATTAGGGCGTTCATAAGACGGGGGTGTTTTTTTCTAAACGATATGAAATTTACTTGCAAACAGTGCAGATCTTGATGAGACGGCTCGTTACGAGCCGGCTCATCTGGATCTACACTGTTTGCAAACACAGCTAAAGAGGTATATAGTGTTAGACGGGTTAACTAATGGAAAGTTCACGTGTCATAAGGATAATGATACATGAACTACTGAGTTCCACGTTTTCCTTCCGACCTTCACACAACTGGGTCCAGATGCACTGTGAATGAACACTATTATGTTCATATGCCATATTTGATATTTTATCCACAGTATATTGAATGGGAATTGTAATGCTGAACTCACTGGTGCATTACCGATATACTTCTTTCCTCCATACAAGCTGCCTCTCAATAGGCACACCAAGGCGTACACAATCACCTTGTAGTCAAATATATGTATGGACTTTCTAGCTCGTGTATATGATGTGAAAACTATCAGGGAAACCAGTATTGATTTTTCGGTGCATATAACCGCATATACCATCATATAACCAACTTCATTCTAAATGAAGATTTATGACATACATCAGCCGACTGATCAATTAACTGGAAACTAATCAATATGCTCTGGTATGGACCTGGGGGTCGTTTCACTAAACTTTGTACGACCAAAATGTTCGTAAGTGCAAAATTATGATAGTCTGTAAAATTCACATTAACAACGTTTTTTCAGTAAATAATTATTTGATTTACATTTATTGAACATAGGCTGCAATAAATGTATATTCATCAATTGAAATTTCCAGCCGATCCTAAATTTGCACTTACAAACATTTTAGTCGTACAAAGTTTAGTGAAACGGCCCCCTGTTATTTTTTAAAGAAAAATAGCAAATGGGCTAATGAGAGCGATTCTATTCATAGGTGAAATACTAATATATAAATACTGCCCTTTGGTGATAGGAATATTGTGGATTATCTCCCCAAGGAAGCAATATCTCCTGAGGTGGGTGGTTCTGTAATATGATTTGGATATCTTCGCACCCAACCGTGGATATTGCCATATCCAGCGGCAATATCCCACGGTCATGCGCATTGAATAAGGATATCGCGTACTAGCTCATACCATGTGACAACAATCTGACCAATGAAATGCCTAGAATCTCCAACAAAGATATAATAAATAACTATGTTACCCGGGTAACCTTCTCCATCTCCTGGATCTCGGTCTGGTCGAGTTCTGTCTGGGTTTCCTCTACCTCCACTTGTTGTTGTTGTAGCAGGTCCTGGTAGTGCTGCAAACAGGAAATGGTACGGTAAACATGGTGATTTCCATGTGGTTTTATTTTCACTGACTATGGAATTTGTGAATATTATAGGAATGAATGGCCTTTTTGTGGAATTTATCGGGGTATAAACTTGGAAAAGTCGCGGAAATACTGGACGAAGGCCGGAAGGCCTTGTCCAGTATTCCCGCGACTTTTCCAAGTTTATATCCCCGATAAATTCAACAAAAATGCCATTCATTCCTTATAATTCGAGCATTTGAAATAAATTCATCAAGAAAATGTGTTTATTTTCCGTTTTCTTAAGAATTATTTTAACTGCGCCTGACGGTTATGGAAAGTAGTTCGGCATGGGAGTTTACTGGGATATAAATTTTGGACAGAGACTTGCTACGGGCCAATCAAATGTTAGGGAACTGTGTAAATATTTTTGTGCTGGAATTACACATAAATACGTTTGCATGGTTTTTATCTTCGCTGATTATGGTATTTGAAATGTGAATGTACATAAATACGTTTCCTCCACCTCCACCTGTTGTAATTGTAGGGGTGAAAGATTTAGTGTCGGCATAAGCCAGATCAAACCATATTGACACTTTTCAGGTGCTATCCTAAAGTGTTGTGAAACGTTAATACATGCTAAATTAATCACTCAACTTACAGTGAGAAACTCTTCAGGGTTGGTACTTTTGTCTGCTCGTTCCAGATGATTGATCCTCTCCTTTGTATGTTTGTCTGAGAGTTTCCTCATTCGGAGTTCTCGTCGATGCCGCAGTTTCTCAGACAGGTCTTGCTGTAATCTCATTGCATCTGGAACACAGAGTGTACAACCACATGTCATAAATATGTTTGTTTATTCCTCGTCCAGTATTCCCGCGACTTTTCCAAGTTTATATCCCCGATAAATTCCAAAAAAAGGCCATTCATTGCTTCTAATTCCAGCATTTGAAATAAATTCATAAAAAAAAAATATGTTTATTTTCCGTTGTCTTAAAAGAGTTATTTTAACTGCGCCTGACGGTTACGGAAAGTAGTTTGGCGTTGAAGTTTACTGGGATATAAATTTTGGACAGAGACTTGCTACAGGCCAATCAAATGTTAAGGAATTGTGTAAATATTTTTGTGCTGGAATTATTGGTGTTTAACGACCTATCAACAGCTACGGTCATGTAAGGCCGGGCTAATGGGTTCGATCCTGTTTTAACCTGATGCATTGGGGGAAAAATCCCAAAATCAGAACGTAATATTTACATCGAAAAAAAATATATTCAGCCCTGAAATTAGAATAACCTGACCTGGTGCCAGGTCCATACTACACAGTCACTTGGCCCCTTCCCCTAGAATACGATCATGAATAATCGTAATACTCACATAAGGGGTATAACCAGATTCAACTGTCATATACAATATGCCAAAGACGTATGTGAGGGCCAAACCAGGTCTCCAGTCGGAACTCCGGTAAGGACGAACCGTGATCGACTGTGACTGGAGAAATGAGGCTTATTTATGAGCCGACTACTCATGGATTATCAACAGTGAGAGTACAAAACACTCACAGTAATGTGAAAATACGTATTAATTTTCAAACTGAGTAGTGGAAATACTGTAATAAAGTTGAAAATTTACTTAGTTGAGCTGCAAAAAGCAAACACTGTTTGCTTTTTGCAGCTCAACTAAGTAAAATTTCAACTGTATTACAGTATAAATACAGGCTACGCTCGTTTACTCAAAGTCGCTTACGTCGAAATCACCGGTTACGTCGAATTACTAGCACGGTCCCGTTTAAAATCGTATTATTTTCCATATAACTAAGTTCGGTTAAGTCAAATTTCGATTACTCAAATTTTCCGTTTATTCGAAGGTATATTTAGGTCCCGAAAACGTAAATCTACTGTATTTCACACTCGTTTAGTCGAAATATCAATTTGCGGAGGTAAGTAGAAGTTTGTCACCTGCAGTTTACCTGATCAAAGTCGGGTATTCAGACCGTAGTTAAAGGTGTTTGCGTTGACACTGATTAAACAGGCCTCCCGAAATGACCGTCGGTGATCATTAAGTGGTGAGCAATAAATGGCAACTATTTTAATTGGACTGGCATTAAATGCTTTTACTCGAACGTTAATTAAAGTGAAAACAAGTTGCGCGATTAGAAATGAGTGAAATATTTCACACTCGATCGTGTGTATATATCTCCCGAATGTGACAGCATCAGTATAGGGACGAAACATTGAATGGGCGAGTTTTATGTTCTAAACATTATTAGTTTTGTACAATCAAGTGTTACAAATCAGTATTTCTTGTTGTTTTGTGTTGTTTCCGTGTATAATTTATTAAAATAATTCATAAAATATTATGTTCTTGTTATTATTTATTTCATTGGTGAACTGAATATGTACATATCGCTACATGCACATGTCACGTGTGCCACATCCGGGTTATCTATTAATTACACACAGACATGCATATGTGTATTTGTAAACAACCGAAAGTGTTTAAATATGATTTGTCTTAGAAACAGCATTTAACATGTATCCATGTACATTTAATTGCTAAAATAAATCATATTTACTACTCAAGGCTACATCAGCAAGTAATCATTTGGTTCTAACTGTCAATAAAATAGTTTGTTGTCCGACAGGTTGCGTACTACGGATACGTCAAACTACGGTTAACTCAAAGTATTTTTTTATCTCCCTTCGAATTCGAGTAAGTGAGTGTGGCCTGTAAGTGAATAAGTCATAATATACTCAAATAAGTGAATGTTTACATTTGTTTTATGTTTTGATCATTTGTTCAATATTTAATAATGAAGAAAATCAATAATCCATTTGTAAAAATAAAATACGCATTTAATTTGAATAAATCAGGGGGTACAATACTCTTTAGACACCAGGCTCATCTGAAGCTCTGGGATTTGTGACCAGTGTAGATTGTGATCAACCAGCACACGTCGATAGCCAGGTAATGATCTATAATGCTTGTTGATGCAATGGTGAACAGTGCAGATCCTGATCTGGATCTACACTGGTCACAAACCCATAAGCCCCATTTTTCCAATCACAGTAATAAATATGGAATCTTTCTTCAACTCACAGAGTCTTCAAGGAAAAACTTCAAGGACATTATTTATAGCAAATAAGAAGTGGATCTGTTATGCAATTTTCAAGAAATTGTGGAATATAAATGATCATAAGTTTTCAGTTTACAGCAATTTGAAAAATAAATAATTCCCAGAGACTAGAGACTAGAGACTAGATACCTTAATAACTTGAGTATAATACAGATTTTATTTTCGAGTTATGTCTGTTAATCACAAAAATACATTTCTTTTCTTTGACTACCAAAAATGGCCATTTGATCGCCACATTCCTTGATAAATGCTATATATCTACTAACCAGTATCCCGCTGTTTTTGAATCTTAAGTAAATTCTTTTCATGTTCGTCGAGGATGTCATTTTTCTGTCTCTCCAACAGTTTGCCGTCCTGCACCAAGCTGCCTATTGCCTCGTCATACGCCTTTACGTCAGCGGAAATCGTGTCACGGTTCTGCTGCTCCTGCAGTTGCCGGAACTCCAGAATGTGTCGCCGCTTCTCTAGCCGTTCGGCCAAACTCTATATTAGCAATAAAATAAACAAGAATTGTTACATGACTGCCGTTGTTTGTCACATCGCTCACATGGACCTCCAAGTGACCTTGACCTTGGACATAGACAGGTGGGTATCAACATTTGTGGCAAATCATTTTAAATCTCATGCACCTGTTCGACCTCTATGTGTGTGAGCGTTGACCTTGGACGTAGACACATGGGTATTGAACGCAACACATGGTCTCATCATGGCCAACATTTGTGGCAAATCATTTGAAAATCCATTCATCGGTTTAGAACATATACAGTGGAAACAAATTTGAACAAACGACAGACAAGTTAAATTTTGTGGGGGTATAATAAATATCATATTAAACAAGCACATCGTTATTATGAGGCTAATCCCCTCACTGGCAGCCTCGATAATAATCTTGTTTAACATATTATAGGAATGAATGGCCTTTTTGTGGAATTTATCAGGGTATAAACTTGGAAAAGTCGCGGGAATACTGGACGAAGGCCGGAAGGCCTCGTCCAGTATTCCCGCGACTTTTCCAAGTTTATATCCCCGATAAATTCCACAAAAATGCCATTCATTCCTTATAATTCCAGCATTTTAAATAAATTCATCAAGAAAATGTGTTTATTTTCCGTTTTCTTAAGAATTATTTTAACTGCGCCTGACGGTTACGGAAAGTAGTTCGGCATGGGAGTTTACTGGGATATAAACTTTGGACAGAGACTTGCTACGGACCAATCAAATGTTAGGGAATTGTGTAAATATTTTTGTGCTGGAATTATTTGCCTTATAAACAAGGTGAACACAAGTCCTCAGTGACCTTGACCTTGGGCGGTCGGATGTGGGTCAAAGCAAAGCACCATCCCAGACACACATTCTGGCCAAATATTATCAAAATCAGTGAAGGGGTTCATAAGTCATTGAAAAATTAAAGGAGTTACTAACATACGCACATACTTGGATTAATGCTATATCTCCTCTTGCCTATCAGTGAGGGGATAATGATCACTGATGTAAGATGCACCATGTATACTGACCCGCGCTTGCCGGGCCTGCTCCAGTCCTTGTCGCCTCTCCAACTCCGCCATATCGCGCTTATGTTTCTCTATAATGTCGTCAACCTGTGAACACAATCACATGTTTATTATAGTGATATAATAGTGAGCAAACTGTTGTAACATTCGGTTATAACTTTCATGCCTGTACACAGAGCTCCAGATAAGGAATTAGTAATTGAGTATCGTCACTCCATCATTTCTGAAGCAATTGGGTATTTCAAAATTTGAATTTGGTAAAATAAAATCACACTACTGTTTACACATCAGCAGAATGCAATTATTGAATAGTTTGCTTCTAAATGAAAACATGTCTTGGTATTTCATTAGAATTGTCTCCTTAGAGACAATTCTAATGAAATACCAACATGCTTTTTGATACTCACTACTTCTGATTTCAATTGGGTTTTTGGCAATTTTAATTGGGTATTTCAGCAAATATGCAGCTTATCTGGAGCTCTGCTGTACAGTAGAGACCAGGGGACTGTTTCACGAAACTTTGTAAAATGTTCGTAAGTGCAAATTTAGGATCGTGTGGAAATTTCAAGTGATGTATTTACATTTATTGAACATAGGATGCATATGCAGCCTATGCTCAATAAATGTAAATCTAATGATTGTTTACAATAAAACATTTCACAGACTATCATAATTTTGCACTTGTGAACATTTCAGTAGTACGAAATTTAGTGAAACGGCCCCCAGGTTAGCCCCAGTTTTGAAAGCTGTATAACACAATATGTGGCTGTGACTGGAGAAATGGGGCTAATGGGATTCGTGACCAGTGTAGCTCCTGATTAGATATCACACCCTGTAGCCCGATTAATTTATATCGCTTGTTAGAAGCATAGCTTTATATCGCTAGTTAGAAGTGTTTCAGTGATGGAATGGCGAACAGTGCAGATCCTGATCAGACAGTGCACATGCTGATCTAGATCTACACTGCTCGCAAAACCCATAATCCCCATTTCTCCAGTCACAGCCATGTATAGACTGTTCAAGATCTAAGTCACAAATAATTATATGGTTGTTTTTCTTTACATACATGTGTATAACACAGGTTGAAGTAACGGACCGAGGTCTATAAATACATTAAATATGCCTAAAAGCATCAATAAATGAAAAAAAAATTAAGCTAAATAATTGTTTTTACTCCCTCCATATAGACTTAAGTCTATATGGAGGGAGTAAAAAAAATTGTTTAGCTTATTTTTTTTCTTCATTTATTGATGCTTTTAGGCGTATTTAATGTATTTATAGACCTCGGTCCGTTACTTCAACTTGTGGTGTATAATTGGGAAAAAGCATGAAAAAGCAGGAGTGGTTTTGATTGCATTTGATTTATTTTTATATATTGCACATACTATTGCTTTCCTTTTGGGACCGCCCACCACTGGTCATGAAGTGCATGTCTGTACCGCACTGAAGGCTCCTCGACCACCGCATGTGTCATGTGTTTATCATAATGCATTGCGTTAGTTTTCTTCTTTACATGTCTGTTTCAGCCTTTCTAGGGGCGTCGGAAGCATCTTACAATTGGTCCGGCGAATCTCCTGGGTGCACCCGCTCGCTACCCACTCAAAATGTATGTTGTTACCACTCGGTTGAACCGTCTCGCCGAGACGGTTCAACTGAGTGGTAACAACATACATTTGTGATGAGAAACGAGCAAAATAGCAGAAAAATATTTACATTCCGTTTTTTTTATGTATGTAAATTCCTGTTCCTTTGACTTATTCCATTAGCTCCTTAATTATATTGTTACTTAAGGGTGTTCATGGGTCTCCTTGGGTATCTCGTTTTCTATTTGACACTCACCTCAGACTCGGACAATCCTGATGTCCGGAGTAATTCATTCCTGATTGACTCCAATTCTTCCTTTTCCAATTGGCTCTGCAACAAGCAAATGAACATATATGTGTGTTACATAATATGGTATTATGCTGACAAATTGACATTTTAATGTTAATGACTACCATGATACCTAACCAGCCTGCAAATCTGCATTTTCCATTTTCCCCATGCCCAAATAAGGAATTAGTAATTGAGTATTGTCACTATATCATTTCTGAAGCAATTGGGTATTTCAAAATTTTAATTGGGTAAAATAAAATCATACTTTGTGGTCTGTTTATTGTTTTTTGCAGCATGATAAAGGTACAATACATTTTGTATTGCTTTTTGATACTCGCTACTTCTGATTTCAATTGGGATTTTTGGCAATTTTAATTGGGTATATTTAAGCAAATATGCAGCTTATCTGGAGCTCTGTGCCACTGAAGAAGCGTTAATTAATACCTCCTGCAAGTACATTTGAGACAAGCCATGTGGTTTTGTACCTAAGAAGATGTGCATTTTTTATGAAAATATTCACAAAAAATGTGATACATTCTGTAAACGACGCCTAAAGGTGATAAAATTGTCAGAGCAAATGCGGAATAAAATCTTTTGTCACCTTTTTGAGGTAAAATATAATAAATATTATAAATACATTATAAACAAATCGTAAAAAAGAAATTAAATTTGTGTGACCTTAGACCTGTGTAACTACAGGGGGCCGTTTCACTAAACTTCGTACGACAAAAATGTTCGTAAGTGCAAAATTATGATAGTCTGTAAATTGCACATAAACATTGTTTTCTTGTAAATAATTATTGGATTTACATTTATTGAGCATAGGCTGCATATGCAGCCTATGCTCAATAAATGTAAATCCATAAATTGAAATTTACAGACGATCTTAAATTTGCACTTACGAACATTTTAGTCTTAAGAAGTTTAGTGAAACGGGCCCCATATGTGCACAGGTGTCACATGGCAAGAACAATTCATACCCAGCTTCGGTACTCGAACCCAGGATCTCTGGTTTACCGTACAAGTACTCTGAACCAGGCACAGATACACATATCTACTATGAAATGTGTAAGATGGTTACCCGTTTGTGTATCTGTTGGACTTGAATGTTCTCCAGCCCTTGTTGCAATGCTGCAGGATCTTTGGGATGTTTCTTTCTCAGTTCCTGAATCAAAACAATAAAACCCCATTACACACGGCATAATTGATCTAAATGGGTAAAACAAATATTTGTTTCGTAATTTTTTTTTATTTCTGTTCAAAAGTATATGTTGTGACCCCTCATCGAGTGTCTCATCGAGTGGTTACAACACATACTTGCATAGATAAATACACGATATAATAAATCGAGTTTATTGAACTACCATTTTCCGAGACATCTGCAAATCCGATGAAGAAACGAGTGTAGAGCACAAGTTTCTTTGTTGGATTTACAGATCTCAAGGGCTGACATGCCTTACCTCCTCGGCTTCATTTCGCTCAGCGTCCAGAAGTTCCTGGTGGCTCTTCTTGTTGTCGAGTATTTTCCGGGCAAACTCGGCGAGGTAGGGGTCACTCAGGTTGCCCTTGCCCTTCATCTTACGGAGCTTGATTCGCAGCATTTTCAGGGACATCTGGAGGTAGAGAAATAGAGAATAGTAGGTTAGTGCCGTGAATGGGAAAAAATACCCGGTAAGACTCATGAATTTCTTTATTTCTCATCAGAAGTATATGTTGTGACCACTCATTTGAACCGTCTCGCCGAGACGGTTCAAATGAGTGGTCACAACATATACTTTGGTTCAGAAATAAGGAAAATAGATAGAGAATAGTAGGTTAGTGCCGTGAATGGGAAAAAATATCTGTCAAGGCTCAGGAAACGGGATGGGCGAGGCTCTGCCGAGCACATCCCGTTTCATGCCGCGCCAGATATTTTTTCCTATTCACGGCACTAACCTACTATTCTATTTATCCCGTCAACACATACAAATGGCTGTAAAATTCAACAATTGTATTGGCTGGATATCAAAAATGTTTCACGGCACCACATACGCACTGTGTTGACGGGATAAAAGGAATTAGTAATTGAGTATTTTTACTCCATCATTTCTGAAGCAATTGGGTATTTCAAAGTTTTAATTGGGTAAAATAAAATCACACTAGCTGTTTACACATCAACAGACAGCAATTATTGAATAGTTTTCTTCTAAATGAAACATGTTTTGGCATTTCATTAGAATTGTCTCCCTGGAGACAATTCTAATGAAATACCAAAATGTGTTTCCATGGAAAAATAAGAAAATATGCTTTATTTGTGGTCTGTTTATTGTTTTCTGTAGCATGATAAAGATACCACAAATTTTTCAATGCTTTTTGATACTCACTACTTCTGATTTCAATTGGGTTTTGGCAATTTTCATTGGGTATTTACGCAAATACGCACCTTATCTGGGGCTCTGAATTTAATGGTATCTAACCGCCTCTAAACAGCCAAGGTCATTTTAAGACTGGTTAACAGGGTCAAATCTCATATGTGTCTGTGACTGGAGAAATGGGGCTTATGGGTTTTGCGACGAGTGTAGATTCAGATCAGCCTGTGAATCCGCACAGTCTGATCTGAATCTGCACGGTTCGCCATTTCATCAATGAAACACCCGTCATGCTTTTAACAAGCAATATAGACCGTTATCAGGCTGGTGGTGTTTAATACTGAGCCTATCACCTATGAGACTTTACATGTTCAAGATACAGAATTTTCTTCTAAGAAAATGTGGCTTGTGGTAGATTGGAGAAACCCTGTAGCCGATTTCATCAACATTGCAAAGTATACTTTCTAGCAAAGTATACTTTGAGGGAGTAATCATTTATTTTTCCCGAAATGCATTATTTCATATAGAACTAACGACAGCAGATATTTGATGATTAAATATATGCAGATTTATTATACTGAATTTATTACATTATCACAGCCAAAATGGCTGTGATAATGTAATAAATTCAGTATAATAAAAATTAATAAATTTATCCTAAATTTGAAAATTTCTCCCTCAAAGTATACTTTGCTAGAAAAGTATACTTTGCAATGTTGATGAAATCGGCATCTGAAAAACTTCTAAACCAGACCAACGGACACAACGTGGATGGATGGATGCACACATAGATGGACACACAGTCCAAGCACTATAATGCTCTATATGCTCCGGCTCTACCAAACAGAGGGGGTATAATTAACATTTTGCTCATTTCTTCTCAAAAGTATGTTTTGACCACCATTTCAACTGTCTCCTTCAGACGGTTCAAATGAGTGGTCATAATCTATATTTTGGACGGGAAATGAGAAATTTGTGGATTTTTTAAATTATTATACCCATAGAGGGGTATTCCGCATGTAATTGACTAAGTACATGTATCTGCCCATTGTGCATCTGCAAATCCTGATTAGTACTATTCACTATTTAGTCATCCTGGCTATAGTCGGGTCAGCGTGTAAGTGCACACACGAACGAACACGACAGGTTGGAACCAACCTGTCGTGTTCGTTCGTGTGCGCACTTACACGCTGACCCCACTGTACCTCCTGACCATTCATTTGTAAAGGTTGACCATGTAGTCTATGCATGCTATAAGTGTCATTCTTCAGCTAAATGCTGGCCAACATAATTGTTCCACGATGAGTGACAGCTTACGTCATCCTTTGCTTCTTTCTGGTCCACATCAAGCTGTTTGACGGCATCTATGTCTTGCTTAGTTAGCTCACCATCCGCTTCCACACTGCAAATAAATGCAAGTAAATTATGTGAATATTGTACAGTGAAACCTCTCTAAACCGGACACCCTGGGATGTCCCCAGGGTGTCCGGCTTAGAGAGGTTTCACTGTAAATCAGGTATTTAATCATTCTGAGCCATAGTTGTGTGCTATGCGATCACGAACAGACATTATCACCCGAGATAAATGACCAAGAAACTCATCCAAAAATAAGATCACAGGTGTTTGCTTGGTGTCTGGTTTAGAGAGGTTCCACTGTACGTACCTTAATTACAGGGATTAACCCTTTCAATATTAGAGAACTGTTTTCGAATATTTGCCTTCCGGCCTTCGTCCAGTATTCCCGTGACTTTTCCAAGTTTATACCCCGATAAATTCCACAAAAAGGCCGTTCATTCCTATAATATTTATGTACATATTTTTCATGAAAAATTGCACAAAAGCACGTGGCTTGTCTCACATGTCTTGCCTACCCTGTGGGCATTATAAGTGCAATGATCATCCCCTGATTGACGAGGTTATTTTGTTTTTTATCGTCCCCTTCTCCATCCATATCTGGCTCCACCCATCCTTTCCTGCGACCCGGGTCTGTGGCCGAGGCCTTGGATGATTTTCTCTTGAAGAACGAAGATAAACGGCTCTTCCGAGACTGGTTTTTATCATCATCTTCTTCAATCTGAAAAGAAATTGTGTATAAGTTAAAGTACATGATCGTACGGGATGAATGAGACACCTACAAAGCTCATTCATTATGAGCAGGCTCATCTAGATGAACAGTGTTTGCAAATGTTAGCTTATGACCTGTGGGGTTGAAAGGGTTAATGGTGCCATATTGTGACAATGCAGGCACAGCCGTATGCCAAATCTACATAAACTCAAATAATTAATACTAGCTCTAAATAATTAGAGCGAGCATTAAATATTTAGAGCTAGCTCCATTTGGAGCTAGCTCTAAATATTTATTGCTAGCTCTAATTATTTAGAGCTAGCATTACTTATTTGAGTCTATGTAGATTTGGCGTTCCATACAGTCGTTGACACACATGAACGAGGCAATAAAATCACACTTGCAATGTACATGTATATTTATTTCAGGTGGTCTTGTTGGCAACTATCATGTATCTCTTGATTATGTCTTGTGATTTTATTGTACTCATAAATCTGAATTATAGTACAATCTCTCTAAATCAGACACCCAGTAGCCGATTTCATCAAAATTGCAAAGTATGCTTATCTAGCAAAGTATACTTTGAGCGAGTAATCATTTATTTTTCCCAAAATGCATTATTTCGTATAGAACTAACCACTGCATATATTTGATGATTAAAAGTATGCAGAATTATTATACTGAATTTATTACATTAGCACAGCCAAAATGGCTGTGATAATGTAATAAATTCAGTATAATAAAAATAAATAAATTTATCCTGAAAATGGAAAATTTCTCCCTCAAAGTATACTTTGCTAGAAAAGTATACTTTGCAATGTTGGTGAAATAGAGCTAAGGCTACCGGGGTCCTCCCATGGATTCCAATTGAGAGAGAGACTGCACTGTAATTACAGCTTAATAATGTACATTTCATATACTATATTACAATACATGAAAAACAATACATTATAGACAGTACATGTAAAGGAATGAAAAGTGAAAATGAATGGGTTTAAGGTCCCAGCAACAGCTAAGGTCAAAAAGAGACGGGACCAGAGACAGAGAAGTATTTTTCAATGCCCAAGGCGACGAGCGAGCATTAAATATTTAGAGCTAGCTCCATTTGGAGCTAGCTCTAAATATTTATTGCTAGCTCTAATTATTTAGAGCTAGCATTACTTATTTGAGTCTATGTAGATTTGGCGTTCCATACAGTCGTTGACACACATGAACGAGGCAATAAAATCACACTTGCAATGTACATGTATATTTATTTCAGGTGGTCTTGTCGGCAATTATCATGTGTCTCTTGATTATGTCTTGTGATTTTATTGTACTCATAAATCTGAATTATAGTACAATCTCTCTAAATCAGACACCCAGTAGCCGATTTCATCAAAATTGCAAAGTATGCTTATCTAGCAAAGTATACTTTGAGCGAGTAATCATTTATTTTTCCCAAAATGCATTATTTCGTATAGAACTAACCACTGCATATATTTGATGATTAAAAGTATGCAGAATTATTATACTGAATTTATTACATTAGCAACAGCCAAAATGGCTGTGATAATGTAATAAATTCAGTATAATAAAAATAAATAAATTTATCCTGAAAATGGAAAATTTCTCCCTCAAAGTATACTTTGCTAGATAAGTATACTTTGCAATGTTGGTGAAATAGAGCTAAGGCTACCGGGGTCCTCCCATGGATTCCAATTGAGAGAGAGACTGCACTGTAATTACAGCTATGTACATTTCATATACTATACATGTATTACAATACATGAAAAACAATACATTATAGACAGTACATGTAAAGGAATGAAAAGTGAAAATGAATGGGTTTAAGGTCCCAGCAACAGCTAAGGTCAAAAAGAGACGGGACCAGAGACAGAGAAGTATTTTTCAATGCCCAAGGCGATGTTTGAACCCAGAACCTTCCAGATTGGAAGTCAGGGTGCCGTTTCACTAAACTTTGTATGACTTAAAATATCAATAAGTGCAAAATTATGATAGTCTGTAAATTTCACATTAACAATGTTTTCTTGTAAACAATTATTGGATTTACATTTATTGAGATATGCAGCCTATGCTCAATAAATGTAAATCCATCAATTGAAATTTCCAGACAAACTTAAATTTGCACTTATAAACATTTTAGTCGTACAAAATTTCTAACATCTAGTCACAACCCATCCCTTCATAAAGGAATGAACACAGCTTCCACATTTTCCTTGTTTAATTTCATATGTGATCTGGATCTACACTGTTTGCATACATTAGGATTGAGGTCTCTAGTGTTCATATTGGAATGCTATGAAGATTACGACACAATTTTAAACGAACGTAATGTTACATACGAAACCACAGCTGAAAACTCTCTTAGTGCATTAGACAAACATTTTAGCCCGTGATTATAAACGTTACTGAGCACATTCTCCAAATTTGAACTCGATATCCGGAAATGTTGACTGGCCGAGACTGAGCACAGCTCAGCCTCGACCAATCAAACTTCCTGATTTTGAGCATGAGAATGGAATACATACTCAGTAAGTTTTACAAGCACAGGTCTTGACCAACTACATGCATTATCCCATTTCATGTGGGATAGCCATTCACAGTATCTAAATTGACTAACATTTTCATTCCATGTTCTTCATTTCTCAATGAAAGTACATGTTGTTACCACTCATTTGAACCGTCTCACCGAGACGGTTCAAATGAGTGGTAACAACATATACTTCCGTGCAGAAAAAATCTAAAAGTTTCACTCATGAAAACTATGTATCTTAAGGTGAAGATATGATCAACGTACCGTTGTTGTGTTGACGGCTACTGCGCCTATGACGTCGCGGTTGGTGGCAGTTACGGAGTCCTCGTTCTCCATGTGCATTAACATCGCCTCCTCTTCATCTTGTCTCTGAATATAACACAACAGAAATATACAGGTGAGCATATAATAATTAGTAGTAACAGTGCCGAACGTCACAATTTATCAGGTAACCTGCCCTGTATTGACCGAATATGCACTGACTGATAACATATTGTTGTATCAGGCATTGACCTGATATCAACATCCGGGTTACAACAAAGTGAAAACTGACGTTCCATTGGTCGGTTGACGTCACGTGACGTTACCGAATGACGTCAGTGTAATGACGCAACGTAAACAAGTCCGCGTTCTGTCAATTGATAATGACGTCATCTGTGATCATTTTCGAGCATAAAAAGTTACCTGACAAATAGACTACCAGGCTAGTGTATTTTGATATGCAAGCCTCGGAATTCCTACGTGTTTCCTAGCCTTGCCTGATAAACTTGATATCAAATGACACTAGCCTGGTATTCTCTATATATGAGGCATAGTCAGTGAACAAGGGGGATAATTCCATGGAAGAATCTAGATGGCCGCGGCCCGCATATCGCCGAGGCTTTGATAGTATACCGAAACACTTTAACCAAAAACATTAACCCGGATGCACGCACGTAAACGTATGTACGCCAATGTGCCGACTATATTGCGCTGTCCGCAAGCGGGCGCAACAAAAATCGGTAACACTGATGGATATACATGTACCTCTCACCTCTCACAGATGTTAACCAAAAAAATTCTGTAACGCAAATTTTGAAAAGATTCTAACTCACATGACCTTTGAATTTCGACACAGGGGCAGCATGATTGAGCTATAGAATGACAAGAAATTGGTAACACTGATGAATGTACCCCTCAAAATCTTTAAAGCCAAGAAACAATTAATTTAAATTTCTCTAAGTGATTTAAACTTGACCTTGAGCACAGGGGCCGCAAGGATGAAATGAAAATATGGATGATGATAATGAAGCATATGAAGTTTCAAGCCAATACCAAACAGAAACAGTTGGTAGCTGAAAATGTTTGCAAAGTTTGACAAAAACTTTAACGCAAACTTCTAAGTGATTTGATATTGAGCACAGGGGCCATATGAGCGGGCAAATGACAATAATGATTTTGATAAATATGCATATGAAGTATCATGCCAGGCAATCCAACATACGGTAGCTGTGACCAGTAGCCTATTTCATCAACATTGCAAAGTATACTTATCTAGCAAAGTATATTTTGAGGGAGTAATCATTTATTTTCCCCGAAATGCATTATTTCATATAGAACTATGGCTGTGATAATGTAATAAATTCAGTATAATAAAAATTAATAAATTTATCCTAAAATTGAAAATATCTCCCTCAAAGTATACTTTGCTAGAAAAGCATACTTTGCAATGTTGGTTAAATAGGCTACAGCGCTCCAGATAAGTTTTGTGTCTAAAGCGTACTATACCCCCTGATTTAAAAATCAATGCGTATTTTACTTTTACAAATGGATTAATGATTTTCTTCATTACTAAATAGGGAACAAAGGATAACAAAAAAAAACAAAACAAAAACATTCACTTAGTTGAGCTGCAAAAAGCAAACACTTTTTGCTTTTTGCAGCTCAACTAAGTGAATTTTCAACTGTATTACAGTATTTTCACTACTCAATTGAAAATCAATGCGTACTTTCACATTGCTGGGCGTATTTTGTACTCCCACGTTTGATAATCAATGCGTATTCAGCTAAAACAATTGCGTAAAATACGCCAATACACACCTTATCTGGAGTTCTGTGTGACAGAGAGAGAGTAGGCAGCCAATAACTTTAGAACAAATCTCGGACAGACGGACAGGATGGCGACTATATGTAACCCGAATAATAAACGTTATCAGGGCTCTGGAGTTTGCTAAACACTTTCAATATTGCAGACCATAAATCAAACAGTGCAAACATTGTAGATCCAGATGAGTTGGCTAGCAACAATCAGTATTTTCAAGATATTTTTAAATTACCCCTTATCTGAAGAATGGAGTAGTCCAGAAATGAGACGAGCCATGTGATTTTGTACCTAAGAAAATGTGTGATTTTTCATGAAATATATTTACAGAAACTGTGATATTTTCTGTAAATGACATCGAAAGATGACCTAATTCTCACAGCAAATGCGGAATTGAATTCCGCATTTGCTGTGAACATTTTATCAACTTTCGACTTCATTTACAAATAAATTCACATGTTCTAAGGTACCGCATGACGTGTCTCAAATGAGCATGGACCAATCAATGTCAGATATTTATGGGGTGAACGGGTTATGTTGTTTGTGTGTATAAATGCATAAAACATGACATTTTGACATTTGATACAACTTTACCATGTGAAAATAACATATTTCTACTAAAGAAATATAGTAAATACACCATTTAATGTCACTTCTATTGTTCAAACACAATAATATGCTTCCCGGCTCTACAGACACCAGTGGCATCAACATCAGCAAGTGTAATGGTATATAAATGCAACGCATGTACAACACAATTGTGCAAAGTTAATATTAACCCATTTAATGCTGAGGATATGTCATTTTGTTGGTGGAAAATCCTAAATATTTTCTTTATATGTGGTCAGAAGTATATGTTGTGACCACCATTTGAACCGTCTCGTCGAGACGGTTCAAATGAGTGGTCACAACATGTACTTTCACTGAGAAATAACAAAAATAAAAATAACATATTTTAAAATAATTCATACCCGTAATGGTGTAATGGTGTAATGGTGTATTCTGCATGTAATGGGTTAACACCTCTATATGTTGTGCTATAATACTAATCTAGCTATAGTGATATGGTTCAGGCTATGTCACACTATCATTTGTGAACATGTGTCTGTCAGTTTTCTCTAAATGATTCTCATATGCCACAGATATGAAGATGGCATCAGCAATGGAAGATATTATTATTTGAGCGCTAGCGATGAATTATACAGCAACATGATATCAGGAGCGGATCCAGGATTTCGGGTTAGTGGGGGCGTAACTATTTTGCAATACTTCACTATATTATCGAACGAGCTAAGCTCGTTCGATAATATAGTCAAGTATTGCAAAATAGTCGACCGAGCGGAGCAGAGCAGAAAAATGCATGGAATACATGGCACTTGGCATGAAACGTGCCTTGTAACTTGTAAAAAATCTTTACTCGGCGAATTTTAGGGGGGGCACGCGCCGTGTCCACCGCATCCCCCTGAACCCGCCCATGGATATACTATATGTCAACAAATGAAGTACTATGAGCATAGCCTGTTGTTGGGGTGACTAAATGCTGTGAATACCCTCTACCATAACATAGTGTGTCGCTCTCACTGTGACCCTTTCCCTCATTATATCTCTACATGCAAATATTAGTAGTGATGAGGGACCACTGAAATATGAGCCTGGCTCTGGAATGACAATCCATTTGTTTATGTAAAGGACACGGAGCATTTATAATAACAGAGCTCCAGATACGTTTTGTATCTAAAGAGTATTATACTCCAATATTTCAAATTCAATGTGTATTTTACTTTTACAAATTTAGTATTGATTTTCTTCCTTAGTAACTAGGGAAAAAATTATAAAACAAGAAATGCGTCTGTCGAACGCGGATGTCACCTGCAGCATATTTGAGAAACTGTGACAAATTGGTTAACCGAAAAGTGTGACGGACGGACGGACGGACAGACAGACAGACAGACAGACGGACGGACGTTCTTACATTAGGGTACTTATGTGGCTTATCACATGTTAAATATTAGCCACATAAAACGATGTTCAAACACTATATGCCACCCGTCACAAAATGATTTTCAGACTTGTCCATTTATAAACAGGTGGTGTTTATTTTATAAATATTATGAAAATTACATGTAAAAAGTGCAGATCCTGATGAGACACAAGCCGGCTCATCTGGATATACACTGTTTGCAAACACTGCTATATAGAGGTTTGTAGTGTTGAAAGGGTTAAGCTATCACTGAGAGAGCAGAAAGTGAAGGTAAAATGGAAGTATAACGTTGTGAATTCTTTGGCATTCTGTCGAAATAAACTATTACTGGTCGGCCATTATATGACAAAACATCATTTTCAAACAACATACATCCTGATCATCTACAACACCCATCACAGCGTGCATTATAAGTGTAATAGGATGATGGCTAATCCAGATGGATTCTAGAAATGTATAGAAGTATCTTATGACCTGGTTCTATACTGGCTATTAAGGTAATGAGACTAGTTTTGTCAGTTAATGACCCAAATATATTGTGGTTACAGGAAAATGTACAATATTTAACTATTTAACAGAATATATATTAACCCATTACACACGGGATACAATTATAGTAGTATGAACCTTTTGAGAGAAAAAATCACTATAAGTTTCTTTTATTTCCTTTCGAAAGTATATGTTGTTACCACTCATTTGAACCGTCTCGATGAGATGGTTCAAACGAGTGGTAAAACATACATGTTTATCGATTAAGAAACAAAATAATGAGATGTTTCCAACAATAATTATTGCATCCTTCGGCTGAAATGGGTTAAATCATATATTGACATTTCTCTAAACCAGGCACCAAAACTGCCCTGGAATGTTTAACATCTGTTCATGATTCCAAAGCACACAAACATGTCTTTTTGGGGAGGGTGACTTTGTTATTATTGATGAAAAAGTATTTACATTTCATTATTTTTTAGATTTAATGTGCTTAATAGTCAAAAGTTTGTCGGCAGAGAAACGTGGAACAGACAGTACATGTGTATATTATGTAAATATACTAATTTTTTATTGATCTCTCCCAGGCCACAACAAAAATAGCTACTAGTACATTGTAAAGCGCTAAAGCATTTGCAACACACATTTTAGTTTGCCCACAAAGTAATATGCCTTATTGTAATGGCAAATTTGCCAAAATAGTTCAATAATTGACCCATTTCATGGTGAGGATATACCATTTTGTTTGTGGAAAATCCTAAATATTTTCTTTCCTTGTGCTTAGAAGTATACATGTATGTCGTGACCACCATTTGAACCGTCTCAATTAGACGGTTCAAATGGTGGTCACGACATATACTTTCATTGAGAAATACCAAAAATAAAATATTTCACAAAATTCATACCCATAAAGGTGTATTTCGCATGTAATGGGTTAATTCTGCATTTGCTGTTAGGTAAACTAAGGCTATAAACAGCTAATTCATTCTCAGACATGTAATGGGTTAATTCTGCATTTGCTGTTAGGTAAACTAAGGCTATAAACAGCTAATTCATTCTCAGACATGTATCTTTGTTTTATTCTCGATATGTGAGAGAGAATGTTATTTGTAGTTTTTATATTATTAATTTGTGAACCTTTAATATGCTATTGTTATTATTTATAGAGAGAAAATACGTAGAATTGATGCAACAGTAAGTCAGTAAAGTATTTCTCTTTCCACTGAACAGCTGGGGCCCGTTTCACTAAACATCGTACGACTAAAATGTTCGTAAGTGCAAATTTAGGATCTTCTGGAAATTTCAATTGATGGATTTACATTTATTGAGCATAGGCTGCAAACGCAGCCTATGCTCAATAAATGTAAATCCATTCTTTATAAGAAAACATTGCTAGTGTGAAATTTACGGACTATCATAATTTTGCACTTACGAACATTTTAATCATACGAAGTTCAGTGAAAGTGAAATGGTGACTGTTGTGAGTACCGTAATTACCCTAAATATTCGGACACCAATATGTGAGCAAACAGTGTAGACCCAGACCAGCCTGCTCCTGAAGGAGCAGTCTGATCAGGGTCTGCACTATTTGCCATTTTCACAGAATGCTTCGGAGGCCTCATTGGACAACATAATCAACTTGATAAATGTTTATGACACTTATAACAATTGGTTTTGGTGTCCGAATATTTAGGGTAATTACGGTATGTATTTTTATGACCATACAAATATAAATATAATGTACATTGTTTGTTTATTGGTGTTTAATGGCCTATCAACAGCCAAGGTCATTTAAGGCCGGGCCAACGGGTTCGATCCCGTATTTAGCCTGCTGCATTAGGGGGAAAATCCCAAAATTGGAACGGAATATTTACAATGTACACTGTAGTTAATTTTTATCTCCAAACTTTAAATAATTGTTTATAGAGATCTTACATGAGCGATGATCTGATAACGCATTTATACCTCGTAAGATGATCTGATAACGCATTTATACCTCGTAAGAAACAAGGCTATGTCATATATGAATGAAAGCAGTTAACAAGTTTCAGAGCTCCAGATAAGCTGCGTATTTGCTTAAATACCCAATTAAAATTGCCAAAACCCAATTGAAATCAGAAGTAGCAAGTATCAAAAAGCAATAATAATTTTGTGGTACCTTTATCATGCTGCAGAAAACAATAAACAGATCACAAATATAGCATATTTGTCTTATTTTCCATGAACACACATCTTGATATTTCATTAGAATTGTCTCCAAGGATGAAATGCCAAGACATGTTTTCATTTTGAAGAAAACTACTCAATAATTGCTGTCTGTTGATGTGTAAACAGTACCATGATTTTATTTTACCCAATTAAAATTTTGAAATACCCATGCAATCGCTTCTGAAATGATGGAGTAAAATACTCAATTACTAATTCCTTATCTGGAGCCTGAAGTTTTAGAAAATGTAATATTAGTATGATTGCTTCTATTTACTGCATAAGCACACCATCAGCTGCACAGAATACTTAACAAGTTTTTTGCTATTTAATTAATGAAGATTTTACAGGAACCATTTTTCAGCAAGTATCACCGATACAAGAAGGCATAATGACATCATGGTTGAGAAAATTTACCTTGCCGAAGCAGGGGAGCTACAAAGCCAAAGTAAAAGGATGTGCAACTTATTAGTTATAAGTTTATTACATGTACATATCAATGCGACTAAATCTGTATGCCTACCAAAAGCGTTCCAAGAGAATGCCAAAGATTAGCATTCTGTAATTAGTAGCAAATGTTAGATAGCTTAACTCTTTGCATGCTAGCGGCGAAAACATCCGCCAAACGAATTAGGAGTGTATGTTTTATTTCTCTCTGTAAATATGTCTTGAAATTTCATTAGAATTGAGTCCTCAGGACTCAATTCTAATGAAATTCCAAGACATAATCATGATATTTACGGGGAGAAATACATGAAAATATGATGAATTTTTGTCCGCTTAAGTTTTGAACTATTTATAGCCCACAAGTTTCCCAGCATGCAAAGAGTTAATAATGCACACTTCGGCCATGAAAAATAAGTACTTTGGTTCTTAGATACGGAGTTTGTGGAATGTGACGCGGGAGGGCGCATTTTTTTAACATTTAGTTTTTGTTCGAGACATTCAATTCTCATTTCTTTCAAGTTGCCAGATGCATATACCGGTATGTTCTACAGTGGAACCCCTCTAAATCGGACACACATAAAAGTTAGTTTTACTTAATTGTAATCGGGTTCATTGCTATTTATCCCCGCTGAGTATGTATGTTCGTGATCGCAAAGCGAGTATGTATGTATGATGTATGTATGATGTAGTATGTATGATGTAGTATGTATGTATGTATGATGTAGTATGTATGTATGTATGATGTAGTATGTATGATATAGTATGTATGATGTAGTATGTATGTATGTATGATGTAGTATGTATGATGTTTAGTATGTATGTATGTGATGTAGTATGTTATGATAGTATGTATGTATGTATGATGTAGTATGTATGATGTAGCATGTATGATTTGTAGTATGTATTGTATGTATGATGTAGTATGTATGATGTAGTAAATGTATGTATGTATGATGTGTATGTTTATGATGTAGTATGTATGTATGTATGTATGTTGTAGTATGTATGTATAGTATGTTTATGATGTAGTATGTATGTATGATGTAGTATGTATGATGTAGTATAAATGTATTTTTAGTATGTATGATGTAGTATGTTTGATGTTGTATGTATGTATGTTTGATGTAGTATGTATGATGTAGTATGTATGATGTAGTATGTATGTATGTATGATGTAGTATGTATGATGTAGTATGTATGATGTAGTATGTATGTATGTATGATGTAGTATGTATGATATAGTATGTATGATGTAGTATATGTATGTATGTATGATGTAGTATGTATGATGTAGTATGTATGTATGTATGATGTAGTATGTATGATGTAGTATGTATGTATGTATGATGTAGTATGTATGATGTAGTATGTATGTATGTATGATGTAGTATGTATGATGTAGTATGTATGTATGTATGTTATGTATGTATGTAATGTATGATGTAGTATGTATGATGTAGTATGTATGTATGTATGATGTAGTAGTAAATGATAGTATGGTTTATTGATGTAGTATGTATGTATGTATGATGTAGTATGTATGATGTAGTATGTATGATGTAGTATGTATGATATAGTATGTATGTATGTATGATGTAGTATGTATGATGTAGTATGTATGATGTAGTATGTATGTATGTATGATGTAGTATGTATGATGTAGTATGTATGATGTAGTATGTATGTATGTATGATGATGTAGTATGTATGATGTAGTATGTATGTATGTATGATGTAGTATGTATGATTTGTAGTATGTATGATGTAGTATGTAAATATGTATGTATGTATGATGTAGTATGTATGATGTAGTATGTATGTATGTATGTATGATGTAGTATGTATAATGTAGTATGTATGATGTAGTATGTATGATGTATGATGTAGTATGTATGTATGTATGATGTAGTATGTATGATGTAGTATGTATGATGTAGTATGTATGTATGTATGTATGTATGTATGTATGTATGTATGTATGTATGTATGATGTTTAGTATGTATGATGTAGTAAGTATGATGTAGTATGTATGTATGTATGATGTAGTATGTATGAAGTAGTATGTATGATGTAGTATGTATGTATGTATGATGTAGTATGTATGATGTAGTATGTATGATGTAGTATGTATGATGTAGTATGTATGTATGTATGATGTAGTATGGTATGATGTATGATGTAGTATGTATGTATGTAGTATGTTTTATGTAGTAGTATGTATGTATGTATGTAGTATGTATGTATGTATGTATGTATGATGTAGTATGTATGAATAGGATGTAGTATATGATGTAGTATGTATGATGTAGTATGTATGATGTAGTATGTATGTATGTATGTATGATGTAGTATGTATGATGTATGATGTAGTATGTATGTATGTAGTATGTATGTACGTAGTATGTATGTAATGTAGTATGTATGTATGTATGTATGATGTAGTATGTATGTATGTATGATGTAGTATGTATGATGTAGTATGTATGATGTAGTATGTATGTATGTAGTATGTATGTACGTAGTATGTATGTATGTAGTATGTATGTATGTATGTATGATGTAGTATGTATGTATGTATGATGTAGTATGTATGATGTAGTATGTATGATGTAGTATGTATGATGTAGTATGTATGATGTAGTATGTATGTATGTATGATGTAGTATGTATGATGTATGATGTAGTATGTATGTATGTAGTATGTATGTACGTAATGTATGTATGTATTTTGTATGTATTGTATGTAGTATGTATGTATGATGTATGATGTAGTATGTATGTATGTAGTATGTATGTAGTATGTATGTATGTAGTATGTATGTATGTATGATGTATGTATGATGTAGTATGTATGTATGTATGATGTAGTATGTATGTATGTATGATGTAGTATGTATGATCGCATGCATGAGTAGTTGTATGTCTGTTTTACAGTGAAATCTCACTAAACTGGACACCCTGGGGAACCCCAGGGCTTCGGTTTAGAGAGGTTCCACTGTATAATGTTACTATAACCTCTTTAGACATGATGGAAAATCACCAGATATTCGTCAGACATGATTGGATTTAACACATTTTTGCATGCTAGTGTTTTTTATTGATCACCTGGCAAATTTACAGTAAAATTTTATTTCTACAACACGATAAAATGCTTGACGTGCAAGGATTTTTCTGACGCGGCGATATCTGAGAACCAAAGTACTTTTATTTTATGACCTTAAAGTTTTCTTTACAGGAATCAGGACTAGTGTACCAAATTAACAGTCATAGTGTAACCGACTATGCTGACATACAGGCTGATTGTGGGCTACACTGGCCACAAACTCTGTAAGCCCCATTTTGTCATGAGAACCAGACATGTGTGGCACTGTGTGCAAGATACATGAATCCATTGCATTCTGAACATACACTATTTTAAAAATTTATGGAAAATTTTAAATATTTCTTTTACTTCAAATTGTAACTATATGTTGTGATCACCATTTGAACCATCTCACTGAGACAGTTCAAATGAGTGGTCACAACATATATTTTAATTGAGAAATAAGAAAAATATGTAAAGAATAATTATGTAAAATAAAACACATGTCTATAAAATCTTATTCCGAACATAACGGGTTAATATGACGATTGATATTAGTTGGCTTATGGAATTTGCGACCAGTGTAGATCCAGATCAGCCTGTGCATTCGCACAGTCTGATCAGGATCTGCACCGTTCGCCATTCCATCAATGAAACACATGTCATGCTTCTAGCAAGCAATGTACCCGGTAGATCGTTATCAGGCTGCAGGAGTGTGATATTTGATCAGGAGCTACACAGGTCGCAAATCTGATAAATCCCATAACAACATTTTCATGTGATATTAAACTGTGGTTAAGAAATATTAATGATTAATATCTAAAAGCAGGATGAACAAGAAATGCGTCTGTTGAATGCGGATGCCACCTGCAGCATATTTGAGAAACTGACAAAGTGGTTAACCAAAAAATGTGACGGACGGACGGACGGACGGACGGACGTACAGTCCAAACACTATATGCCACCCGTTTCTTTGAAACCCGGTGGCATAAAAATAGACTACTTGTAAGTTGTAACTATGTTCAACTAATGTCCATTATAATGACCAAACATGGAAATCTAAACAAAACACGACAAGTTAGAGCGCCATCATATTATTTCATCTATAAAAATATTCATTTAGAAGCGACTAAAGCAAAATTGTATATCTACTTACTGTTGCAATAAATAGATGATCTCAAATGTGTTTCCCTTTGATACGAGATTTATGAAACAAGTCAGAGACAATTTATGCACAGGAGAGGTGCATAAAATTATTGACAAGTTTCATGACTCTCATATCAAATTGGAAACAAGTATGGGATTATTTTTATCACATGACTTCAATAAAAAACTTTGAAATATTATATCCAATATGTTTTAGTGAGTAGACACTAGTTAAACATCTCCACAGGGAAAACAGTTTTAACCGCAGGTGGAAGACTCGGACCTGTGACACAAAAAGATGCCCATTACAAAAAATACATTACCCCACCACTTGGTCTCCTACAGTACTATTATAGAAGATAGTACTGTATGAGACCAAGTGGGTGGGGTAATGGACTTTTTTGTGTCACAGGTCCGAGTCTTCCACCTGTGGTTTTAACTCTATCAATAAAATTATTACAAATATACAATATATTATAAGTTTCAGTTCTCTACTCTGTACACACTTCTTCTTATGACACAGGAACAAATTGCATGGGCGGATTCAGGGGGGGGCGGACCCGGCGCGCACCCCCCTAAAATTCGCCGAGTAAAGATGTATTCCATGCATTTTTCGGTCGTTGTCTTATTGTTTCAAAATTTAAACGTTTTCAATCAAAAATCATGTCTAAACATACTGTGACAGTGTCAATATTTTTGCTACAAAATGCGCCATAACGCAGGAAATATGATGTAGATTTAAAAAAAATCCAGGGGGAATGCCCCCGCACCCCCCTAGCGCTATCTCGATATCCGCGTGGTCGACTATTTTGCAATACTTGACTATATTATCGAACGAGCTTAGCTCGTTCGATAATATAGTCAAGTATTGCAAAATAGTTACGCCCCCCCCCCAACCCGAAATCCTGGATCTGCGCCTGAATTCTAACAATTGCAGTAATTTTACTGAAACACTGATGGTTCTGATATATCACTCAAAACATCACTGCACTATCGCACCAGTTCGTACATGTACATCATTTGGAACATTTTCCTTTTATTAATTTGCCTTAACGTTGGCGTATTATATAGAATATGTGGCTGTGACAGGAGAAATGTGCATTCACACAGTCTGATCAGGATCTGCACTGTTTGCCATTCCATCAATGAAACACCTGTCATGTTTCTAGCAAGCAATATCGTTATCAGGCTGCAGGAGTGTGATATTTGACAGCTACACAGGTCGCAAATCTCATAAGCCCCATTCTCCAGTCACAGCTACATATGAATACATAATTATGGTGAAGCAGTCAGCCAATCAGATTCACTCCAGGTGTAATGACACAAGTGTCATATCACTTTTAAGAAATGGGTTACAACACGGCATAACAACGTTTTCATGTGATAACTGTGGTTAAGAAGTATTAAATATTAATATCTAAAAGCAGGAGACGATTTGCCACAAGGAAATGGGGCTTATTAACTCTAAGCATGCTGGGAAATTTGTGGGATATTAATAGTTCAAATATAGCAGACGACAATTCATTCTATTTTCTTTTATTTCTCACTATTGATATCATGAATATATCTTGGAATTTCATTAGAATTGAGTCCGGAGGACGCAATTCTAATGAAATTCCAAGACATATTTAGAGAGTGAAATAAGAAACATACTCATAACTTGTTGGATGTTATTTTCACCGCTAGTATGCAAAGAGTTAAGTTTGTAACCAAAGTAGTCCCAGAGGAATCTGTAATTACTAATTAGTAGTCTGATCAGGGCCTACAATGTTCGCCATTGAATCAAAAACCCATTCTTGATGCCAGCAACCACAGATTCTAATCTGTACTTGGTAATATGTGGCTGTGACAGGAGAAACGAGACTTACAGGATTTGTGTGACCAGTGTAGATCCAGATCAGCCTGTGCATCGGCACAGTCTGATCAGGATCTGCACTGTCCACATTTCCATCAATAAAACACCCATAATGCTCCTAACAACCAATGAAGCAGTGTTCTGCCAAGAAATCAGAGACATGGGGCCAATGACCCCATGGGTAAAAAAAAGTGGGGACATTTTCAAAAATGATGGGCACATGGTATTTTGAAGAAAAACACAGCTTCGAACTATCAGCAATTAAAGTAATTAATAGTTTGAAATAGTGTTTTGCTGAGCCAGACAATGGACTTGCAATAATTAATTCATGTAAATTTTCAGCATGTTGTGATTGTGAAAAAAACATGGAAATAAACATTAAAACATGATCATGATGTATTTGTAGTTCTTTATCATTTCATCGGCTCTCAGACAATACGCGCATTTCAAACGGCTTTTCTGATTGGCGGACCAAAATAGTTCGCTTTAAACTTGTATCACTTATGTAAATATACCATCCAATGAAAACCGTCGATAGATGTATAGCTAAGCGCTGTTGCTATGTGAATTTTACATTTCAGGTACATTTCACGAGCGCCCCTAACACAGTTCAGACTTTTTTAATTTCGCAACCCGCAAACTCGGACCGAATATTTAATTCGCCCGTTGGCCCATTGGTAATTTTTTTCTTGCGCCATTGATGATTTTTCCGCGCCAATGGCGCGATCCCGCGTCCTTGGCAGAACACTGATGTAGATATTCCTGGCTACAGGAGTGCTCTAGTTGATTAGTATCTAAACTGGACAAAGAAGCCCATTTCTGCAGTCACAGCCATATATGCTAGAAGCGCTCCAGATAAATATTTAAAGATTGCGTTTTTGACTCCTCAAAATGAAACACGATGCGTTTTTGACCATGTTCATGCGTAAAGCAAATGGCGTAAAAGAAACCATACATAAAACAGATGGCGTATGTTCAAACACAATTGGTGTAGATCAAAAGCAAATGGTTACAATTACATGTAGTATACTTGTGACTTTTAATAAGTAACACACAGGCTGAGACACAGGTTCAGTGGATCAGTTGTGTTTTTGTAATGCATATTAATAATAAAATCTCTAGCGTTTTTGTACAAATGTATTGCAATTTTGACCCTAAAACGCACGTTATCTGGAGCTCCGGATAGTGCTAGCTGACCTGGAGCTACACTGGTCAAGAACTTCATAAGCGCATTTTTTTGCAGTGGGTCTCATATAGTTGCAGTTGCAGATGCACAGTCTGATCAGTAGCCGATTTCACCAACATTGCAAAGTATACTTATCTAGCAAAGTATACTTTGAGGGAGTAATTTACAATTTAAGAATAAATGTATTAATTTTTATTATACTGAATTTATTACATTATCACAGCCATTTTGGCTGTGATAATGTAATAAATTCAGTATAATAATTCTGCATGCTTTTAATCATCAAATATATGCAGTCGTTCGTTCTATATAAAATAATGCATTTTGGGAAAAATAGATGATTACTCCCTCAAAGTATACTTTGAAGTGGCGATTTCTTTTAGAAAATTGTAATTTTTTATCGCCAATTGTTTATTTTTATCGCCAATTGCGAAAGTGGTGATCGCCAGCGGAAGCCCTGCTTTGCTAGATAAGTATACTTTGCACTTTTGATGAAATCGGCTACTGGGCGGACAATGATCGCAACCATTATATATAAGCTCCCTTTTGTCAGCCCAGGGAAAATCCTGTAATGACTACCATAATAAACCTGAATATTCAAACACTATTTATTCTGGGAAACACATATAAATTTAATGTTTCCCCAATACAAACGGTGTCGAAATATTTAGTGTTAGTATGGTTGTACAGGTTTGTCACAATAACAATGTATTTGCATACAATTTGCTTTGGGAAACCCATATTTTACAGGCACAATTTACCTTCTTTTTCTCCCAGTCCCGGACACAGATTGGGACTAGTATCACTGCTATTGCTCCCCCAATGAACAAACCAAGGAAAAACGCGCCGGCAATCCATCCTTTGTCTATGGCAAATTCGCTTTGTTCCGTGTAGATGGTGATTGGCATGCAAAGATCATAGAAAAAGCCGCTAGTCAGAGCCATCTTGGGTGGAAAACCTGTAAACACATACAGATCCATTAAAAAAATGTGTTCTTGAACCATTAGATCTTTTCTTTTTTGTCGTCTGCTGTTTATTTTCTATTTTCCATTTTTAACATCAAAAACATACTTTAACAGCACTTTAGAATAATTTACAACATTATTTGACAGCACTTCAGAATCATTTCCATTGAAAATGATTCTGAAGTGCTGTCAAACCATGTTTTTATTGAGAAATAAGGCAAGATATAAAAGCAACAGCAGACGACAATAATGCTTTCATCCTCTAAGTACCGATAACTGGAACGGATGTGTCCATGTTGATTTTTATTCGAGAGCTATAGCGAAGAATTATACAATCAACATCCAAATTTGAAGTCTTACAGCTTTTATGCAAATGAGCTAACGTCGGTCGCAGCACATATTTTGCGGGTTGAAATTTTTAAAAACACGGGTCTTACACCATAAAAAAATAATTCTAACAACTTAGCTTGATCGCCGTTTCAGTGTGATAAATGTTTTGTTTGCTTTTTTTGTGCTAAATTTAAATGTCAAAATGAGGGTTTGAGGGTGCGATGATTAACCGCCATACTCGATAATTTGTGATTCGTAACTCCATCGTTTGGTGCACAAATACAATCTTGCAGTTTCCATTCTCAGAATAGAAATCAATTTATTACTTTGGGTTTTCAAAAAAATCTATTTTCAACTTTTTGTTGTTATTGCTGCCTGAGAAATTCCTGCCCTTATTTTGGCTAAGTCAATTACGTAGAAATAATAGGTCAAGGTAAAAACAAGAAACGAGGCAAAGCCACGAAGGCCAGGTTTTTTCCAAGCATGGACACTTGGATAACATAATTATACCCACTTTTTGTAGACTAGATGGCCGTAGCCTGCATGTCGCGCCTTGGGGCGAGGCATGGACACTAAAAAAATAGATATAGTACATGGAAAAACTTTAACGAAAAAACTTTAACCGGACACACGGACGTACGGACGGACGGACGTATGCCAAAATGCCGACGATATCGCGCTTTCCGCAAGCGGGTGCGACAATGATGATAAACACCCATGTGAAGTATCAAGGTAATGGGTGAAGCAGTTGCAGAGATATAGTACACGAAAAAACTTTAACAAATAAATTCAAAGTAATTTGACCTTGACATTGCGTACAGGGGCTGCACGGTTGGGGGTTAGAGTGAAAATATGGACGATGATAAACACCCATGTGAAGTTTCAAGGTAATGGGCGAAGCAGTTGCAGAGATATAGTATAACAAAAAAGTTTTAACCAAAGAATTTAACCAGACGTACGTTAAAAAGTTAACGTTGAAAATGGCTAAGTCAATTACGTAGAAATAATAGGTGAAGGTAAAAAAATGGTCACATGTTGGATAGTTGTATGTGGTAGGCACCCCTTGGTTATGAAGCTGTGAAAGTTTGGTGGTCCTAGGTGGTACAGTACCAAAGAAATGGACTTAAACACGAAAACTTAACATTGTAAACGTGAAAAGTTAACATTGAAAAAGGCTAAGTGGACTGCGCGGAAAAAATGGGTCAAGTTAAAAAAAAAGTAACATGTTGGATAGTGATATGTGGTGGGCACCCCTTGATTATGAAGCTGTGAAAGTTTGGTGGTCCTAGGTGGTACAGTACCAAAGAAATGGACTTAAAACACGAAAACTTAACATTGAAAACGCGAAAACTTAACATTGAAAATGGCTAAGTCGATTGCGCGGAAAAAATGGGTCAAGTTAAAAACAAGAAACGAGGCAAAGCCACGAAGGCCAGGTTTTTTCCAAGCATAGACACTTGGATAACATAATTATACCCACTTTTTGTAGACTAGATGGCCGTGGGGGGCCTGCATGTCGCGCCTTGGGGCGAGGCATGGACACTAAAAAATAGATATAGTAGATGGAAAAACTTTAACCAAAAAACTTTAACCGGACACACGGACGAACGGACGGACGTATGCCAAAATGCCGACGATATCGCGCTATCCGCAAGCAGGTGTGACAATGATGATAAACACCCATGTGAAGTATCAAGGTATGGGTTGTGAAGCAGTTGCAGAGTGAGTGAGTGAGTGAATAGGGTTTAACGTCCGCTTTTCTGACATAGAGGTACAAGCCTCAGGGAGTCTACACGCAGACGGGTCAACGGGGTCGAGTCCCATATCCACCTGTCCAAGGGGGTAAATCCCAACTTCAGAACTCAATATTTACAATCAAAATATATACTTCAGTCCTGAAATTAGAACAACCTGATCTGGTGCCAGGCCCTCGCCACACCAGCATCATTTATCCCATCCCCTAAAAGTAATAGGATTAGCGCTAATCTTACTTTTATATATGGGGCATGCCCGACTCAACTCTCACATACAAGAAAGCCAAAAATGTACATGAGGGCCAAATCCGGTATAGTGGGTTCCGGAAAGTATGAACCCAATCGTTAAGCCAGTTTAGTCGCCTTTTACGACAAGCAATGGCTACTGCAGCACTATTCTCAGGATCAGTTGATCCCGCCCCGGTGCCTGCACGGGGCGCAGTTGCAGAGATATAGTACACGAAAAAACTTTAACAAAAAAATTCAAAGTAATTTGAACTTGACATAGGGCACAGGATCGCGCTTTCCGCAAGCAGGTGCGACAATGATGATAAACACCCATGTGAAGTATCAAGGTATTGGGTGAAGCAGTTGCAGAGATTTAGTACACGAAAAAACTTTAACAAAAAAATTCAAAGTAATTTGACCTTGACATTGGGCACAGGATCGCGCTTTCCGCAAGCAGGTGCGACAATGATGATAAACACCCATGTGAAGTATCAAGGTATTGGGTGAAGCAGTTGCAGAGATATAGTACACAAAAAAAATTTAACAAAAAAAAATCAAAGTAATTTGACCTTGACATTGGGCACAGGGGCCGCACGGTTGGGGGTTAGAATGAAAATATGGATGATGATAAACACCCATGTGAAGTTTCAAGGTAATGGGCGAAGCAGTTGCAGAGATATAGTATAACGAAAAAGTTTTAACCAAAAAACTTTAACCAGACGTACGTTAAAAAGTTAACGTTGAAAATGGCTAAGTCAATTACGTAGAAATAATAGATGAAGGTAAAAAAATGGTCACATGTTGGATAGTTGTATGTGGTAGGCACCCCTTGGTTATGAAGCTGTGAAAGTTTGGTGGTCCTAGGTGGTACAGTACCAAAGAAATGTACTTAAACACGAAAAGTTAACATTGTAAATGCGAAAAGTTAACATTGAAAATGGCTAAGTCGACTGCACGGAAAAAATGAGTCAAGTTCAAAAAAAGGTAACATGTTGGATAGTGATATGTGGTGGGCACCCCTTGGTTATGAAGCTGTGAAAGTTTCTTGGTCCTATGTGGTACAGTAACAAAGAAATGGACGAAAACACGAAAACTTAACATTCATTGTGGACGCCGCCCGCCGCCCACCGCCCACCCGGCTTTCGCCAATTCAATAGCCTGGGTTTTAAAAAAACCTGGCTAAAACTTAATAAATTTATACTTAAATTGAAAATTTCTCCCTCACAGTATACTTTGCTAGAAAAGTATACTTTGCAATATTGGTGAAATAGGCTACAGAACAGGAACTACGATCATGTTTTTTCTGTCAGATATATAACACTTCTAATGCTCTTTTATCATCCGCAACACAGACAGCATAGGAGTAGTAGAAGTGTTCAGTGCTCCAGATAAGCTTTGTGTCTAAAGCGTACTATACGCCCGGATTTCAAAATCATTGCGTATTTTACTTTTACAAATGGATTATTGATTTTCTTCATTAATAAATAGGGAACAAATGATAAAAAATATAACAAATTTAAACATTCACTTATTTGAGCTGCAAAAAGCAAACAGTGTTTGCTTTTTGCAGCTCAACTAAGTGAATTTCCAACTTTATGACAGTATTTACACTACTAAATTTGAAAACCAATGCGTATTTTCACATTGCTGTGTGTATTTTGTACTCCCACTTTTAATAATCAATGCGTATTCAGCTAAAATAATTGCGTAAAATACGCCAATACGCACCTTCAAGTTATCTGGAGCTTGATCAGAGTGTTATACAATCATACAATCGTTGCAACAGCCGCCACAAATATCCACACTAAATCAGCCTGTGGACTAATGCATATATGATTTACTATGTCATGCAAATTCGAGTCCAGAATATGAACTGTCAAATGATTACATAGTGATTCATTGAAGTGAAACTAATTAGAAACACCATTTTTGACGTTCTGCTGCCTCTTGAAAAGCCAAAGCAAAGGATCAATGCCACATTTATTTCATTCTACGTAAGATACATACGGAACCAATACTTGTCAAGTGAGCGTCACAACCATATGGCATATCATATCAATAGTCTATAGAGAAACGCATATAAAAATAATGTTGTTGTTTAGAGAAACTTGACACCACACGCCATGTTGTTTGGACTTGTTGATAGTCTCGTTGTGAAGGTCCGTTTCGAGATACCCAACGCTGTTTGTTAATTTGGACTATCGAGAAACGACATTGGTTTTACCCCGGCCCATAGAGTGCTTTACTCAATTATCCATAAAATTCGGGAACCAACCACGCACTTGTTTACTGAAGAGTATTCTTAATTGGCTCAGTTCGACTTGAGTTATTTCCCTTAGATATGTATAGGAATCATACATCCAAATGCTTGGTTTTGCTGCAATCCGGGCTGGCGTAAACTGTTTCCAGTTGAAAATTGCACCAATTTCCTGACGAAATGACACACATCTCTAATCAGAGGTTTAACTTTATTGTCTCTGTATTAGCCACCTCTCCACAGGTGCACCGAGGTGGAAACCACACTAAATCATCTAACAGTCATGCGCTGTTGTTTTCGTCAACATCGGCATCCGTAATTGGAAGCCGGATCAAGTCATCAAATATGTCCTGGTGACACAAACTGGTCAAACTAGTCTTTAAACATAGTTAACCTCAAGTTATTTCCACATATATGGTCACTACTGATACAGTGGCAGTGGCATTAACCAGCTCTGAGGCCTTTTCTGAGCAATTAAGCTGACTGCATTTTTTTCTAACTGACCATTCCAAGCCGGGACCCTTTTATAACAAAATCTTTTTGTGGTTATTATGTTGCTAGATTTTTGTATGTTGTCGCGAATTGAGACGAGTCACTGGCTGGTGTTGAACGGTCGTTGTACGAAAACTACCAGATACATTTGCCCCAAACTTCATACTGTATCAGGGAATAGCTTGCAGCAACATATATCACATAAAACACTTCAACATTTGTCCTTTCCTGGATTTCAATGTCCGGGTTTGGAAGGTATTCGAGCCAATTTCGACTCTTAAAGGTACATACCCACTCAATAGGCACACATATTCTTCATAGGAATTAAATAAGTGTATACTTGTGTCAGTATTCCACCAGTTCTAAAATTACGAGTGCCCGCTATACAGATATAATGATTTAGTAATATGTATTATACTGATAGTGACTCGCGGTGGTATGTGGCTATTTTCATATGCAAATTAGGAATGATATTTTGTAACTATTTGTACTAATTAAATGAATCACCTCAGATCGACCGATTATAATATATGATAATTGCACATCAAAACCTAAATACAGAGAACATATAGTAATGTCCATTAACATTTTAAGGAAACACGGTTATCGCCCCTGATACCAATGTGAAAATTTACGTCTGACATAAAATGTACCAATAAATGCGTGAGTAATGGTGAATGAATGTTTATTTGCCAGAAAATGTCATATCTGCATAATATACAAACTATATGTCTCCCTATATTATAACATGGAATGTGGGACCCCAGCTTTAACTATAAGATAAATCATAAAAAGTGACACCGACATACAAGTAAACATTATAGTAAGTCGACTAAGACAATTAAAATCGCCGATAGTCAGGATCTTCATAATGTAACATTCATATGTGACTCTGACTGGAGAAACGGGGCGTATGGGTATTGCGACCAGTGTAGATCCAGATCAACATGTGCATCCGCACAGTCTGATCAGGATCTGCCCTACTTGTAATTCCATCATGCTTCTAACATGCAAAGTATATCGTTATCAGATTACAATAGTGTGTTGTTTGATCAGGAATAACACTGGTCACAACTCCCATAAGCCCCATTTATCCCGTCAAAACCACATATATGTTGTCCAGTGGATTTTAGATTACTGCCCGATTTCCAGGTCGAGTCGTACTTTTAATTGGGGTCAAGTGAACATTATGTTCGTGTTATAAAAGCATTACCACTATTTCTATTGTATTGTAAATGTACGAGTACATTGACCAAGCGTTAATCAAAAAGCATAGCTGAAATGTGACTCATCTGTGGCTGTGACTGGAGAAATGGGGCTTATGTGTATCGCGACCAGTGTAGCTCCTGGTCAAATAGCACATTTGTAGCCTGTTAATGATCTATATTGCTTGTTAGAAGCATGCCGGGTGTTTCATTGATTTAATCGCGAACAGTGCAGATCCTGATCAGACTGTGCGGATGCACAGGCTGATCTGGATCTACACTGGTAATTATCTCCATCGTTTGTTAGTAGCGTTTCATATGGCGAACGGTACAGGCACTGATCAGAATGTGCCGATGTGCTGGCTGATCTGGGAATACACTGATCGCCAATTATATTTGCCCTGAACATTTTCACAACGTTCGGCGTCATTTACGGAAACTATCGTAACTTTTGTAAATTCTTTTCATGAGAAATTGCATATTTTCTTAGGTACAAAATGACATGGCTTTTGTCAAAGGTGACTGTGGATAAACTCCATATACATGTAAATATTTATTGCAATACTTTTCTTTTATAATACAGTAGAACCTTTGTAAACCGGACACCTTGGGAATCCCATTGTGTTTAATTCAGATGGGTTTAACTGTAATTTATTTCATTTTCGTGTCGGCTCATGCTTACAAATGACCAAACTAAATCATGAAGTGCTTAATTAAAGTGGAATCTCTCTAACCCGGACACCCTGGGGACCTCCCAGTGTGTCCCGTTTAGAGAGGCCCCACTGTACTATGTATGGTGAATAGTGAGTGAGCAACATACCAATTTGAATTTCAATGCGTATCTACCATGGAACATGTAGCTCAAACTGGGGCCTCAGCAATATTTTAACTGGACCTTCCCAGGTTTGAAGTTGGGTAGGGCTGGGCCATGTATTTAGCATAGCAACAATGACATTGGATACTCCAGTTAAATGTTAAAAGTCAAGTAGCTTCAATATTTTGTAGATGTTTACATTAACATCACATCTGCCATTAACTTTAATAGCTGACATGCAAACACGTGAATATAAATGTTTTATCACCATGTGCCAAATTTACATATGTAGTATGTAAATGTTTCTTTACATGGACGTTAAAGAACACGACTTCAGTTTATAGTGTCAGCAACCGTCTTGCATAAAGCTATGTCGACATTAACTGCACGTACGTTTTCCGCTTTATAGTCAACAGGTTGCACTATATCGCTACACCACAGTCAACGGTATAAATGTGCATAATACCATTTAAATTTCACGCAATACAATATAGAAAAAATCTGCAGGGTACCGGTGTTGACATTCAAACTTCGCTGTTTTTGGGAGAAAATTCTACAATATGATGCAAACATATGAACACAACCTCACCTAATAAAGTGTGTATTAGCAACATTCTTAGGTCACTCTCCCGAAGTAGAAAGTAAGCAAAGAACGCTTCAAACGCAAATTTGGAAATATTACTCAGTACCGTCTGTTCCACGTTTTGCTGCCGACGAACTTTTGGCTATTAAAGACATTAAATCTAAATAATATTTAAATGTAAGTACTTTTTCATCAATAACAAAAAAGTCACCATCCCCAAAAAAAATTATTTGATGAAATTCCATCAAATATTGATTTTATTGCGAAAACAACGATTTTCCTATGGGAATTTAACATGGGGAGTCAATTTCCAAAATTTCCAAATTTTTTCGTTTTTTGATCGATCAAATTTACTCCGAAACCTAGCGAGATAGCTTGAAAATGATGTAATTAAGAAAACAAAAGTTAGATTTTGAAAATCGGTCCAGAAATAAAAAAATATTTAAAAAGAATCTATTTTTAGCCCCCATGTTAAATTCCCATAGGAGAATCGTTTTTTCGCAATAAAATCAATATTGATGGAATTTCATCAAATAAATTTGTTTGGGGATGGTGACTTTCTTGTTATTGATGAAAAAGTACTTACTTTTAAATATTTTTAAGATTTAATATGTTTAATAGCCAAAAGTTCGTCGGCAGAAAAACGTGGAACAGACAGTAGTCATAACTGTAATGTATTGCAATGTAATTATAGTGATGTACTCAAAGCTATGTGCACATGCGAATGGTAGTGTGACATTTATACCTAGCTGTCATGTAGTATCATTTAATATCAGGTTTATACAGATGAGGCTCGGAAAGGCGTAGAAATTCACAGGGTCTATATGTTTATTTACTTCTATTTTTTTATTAATCTGACATTTTCCTTTTTATGTTCGCGGGATCAGTTAGACCATAGCTCTATGTCTATGTGACATCATGTACATTTTCGAGGAAGTAAGCTTGCTAATGGCAACATTGGTCTTGTTACCATTCAATGTACAGCCTATATATATACCAATATTGCATAAACTGGGCTTTTACAGTTTAATAACACAATGTAACACAAATCATAATACATGTACACTAGTGTAATACATATGCAAATGAGCCCGCAACACCATGTTAGGTAATATGCACATCTTCAATTTCTGATGATGTGCATATGCAATAAATATAATCTAACATTTGTGATATTTAATATGGTATTTATTAAACTCGTTGACTGATTTCATAAGAAACGAGGCATAGCCTCATTTCTTATGAAATCAGTAAACTTGTTTAATAAATGTCATATTAAATCATCACTCACGTCAGATCATCTATGTATTGCCTAAGCTGTGTAACAACACTATGTATTAAAACCACGCTACTCGATCGAATGTAATATATTTACAATTAAGACCGGTACCGCTACAGGAAACGTATTACAAGTAGGCGATCATTACAGCTTCAATGCTTGGCAGATGCAACACAGAAACTAACAGTTGTCACGTGGTGGTGATTTACTGTGATAGTTATTAATAAAACTCGTTGACTCATTTCGTAAGAAACTCCGCATACATTCGTTTCTCATGAAACCAATAAACTCGTTTGATAAATATCATACACCTTGTCCATTGAACATCATCAGCGTTTCTTATGCAACTATTAAGTTAAACCAAATGTCATACCGTATCATATTAAGCATCACGCATATAAGATACTATAGTGTACAATGTATATATAAATAATTACCTTTATGCCAAACAACCGTCCATTATTTTGCCTCATTTATTACATATTTCGGTTGGGTTTGAGACAAATCCAGCACATTGTATATCAATTAATTATATACAAATGATCTTAGTTTAGTAAATTCCGCTGTCATGTAGTGCATATGTTAACAAAGGCGATCATACTATTCGAGTTGTTATGTACAACACCGTTTATCTTCAGTTACACAGGAATGCTACTACAGTAATGAACGTCAATAATAATTGACTGGACTATTAAATAGCCATTTTACTGACGTCACAATTACGTCATAACTTTTTATATTGCAACTGAATCGAAGTGCATGTTACCGAAAATAATTAACTTTAACAAAGAACCATATTCCATTTGCACCTCGCATTATTATCGAAATTAAATGAAATTGCGCCACAAGAGCATTTATTTTCGTAACAATTATAGGCCGTATATCGGTCTTTGTATTGTGAAGATAGGAAATTTAATTTTCAATATTGCTTCACCCTGACCGATAATCTTTCCAATTGTAACAACTCCTAGCAAAATGAAACGTATGGTGTTATAGATATGTGTATGATTTTATTGTTCAGTATTTATGTGAATGTAGTCAGAAAATCAAAGTACTGAAAGTACTGACATATGTTATCTCAACAAAAACTGATCAATCATCTAATAAACGAGGTGGGTAGGTACATAAGTACAGCCGAGAATACCGACAGCGTATGCATGTAGTGCTCAGGAGTGTGAGGTCCTGCCCATTTTTTACCCCGGAGCCACCGTTATAACCAATCTAACACCCAGTCAAGCCTCACAAAGTCGAGCAATATTCATATACCTATTTTCTGGACACGCTGGTGTAACTTGCAGGGTCGGAATATATAGAAAAATCGTCCACCCCCTTTTTAGTGTTAGCTCCGCACTGTCCCGTGATACATAAATACAATATCTGCTGTCTTCATACGCACAAACTGTCTTGATTCGTATTTTTCCAGGATTTAACTGATAAACTGAGTCCAAAAACTGTGAAAACTATAGAGAATAGTATATCAGAAAATGCATTCATACCGCAGTTTAAACAAGCGTTGTTTGATTGTTTCGTGCAAAAATGGCATGCCGATGTACAAAGTAATAGAGTACTGACATTGTACAAGTACATAAAACCAGATTTTCAGTATTCGTGTTATTTGGACAAAGTTCGGAGCAGGTGGTTCAGAACTTCAATTAGTAAACTTGTGTTATCATCACATACGTTACGTATAGAGACTGGGAGATATGGACCAAACCGAATAGAGAGACATGAACGCGTGTGCCAGCTGTGCAATACAAACGATTTAGAGGACGAGTACCATCTTGTGTTCAAATGTCCTGTTTATGAGAACATTAGACGGTCCTATATTAAACGGTACTACCTCAATCACACAAGTGTACATAAACTTGTATTATTATTGCAGTCGACAAACAGAAAAGAATTGATAAATCTATGTACATTTTTATCTGAAGCATTTGGAATAAGAAAACGTATAATCATGCATTTGCATAGTAAACGATTATAGGTTAGAGTGTGATATGCTATGACAAAATACGCCTAAATAGTTGTCGGCAGTGTAGCTCATAGTTGGATAATACTCTCATACACCATGCCCACCACCAATATCGATACCACAGACCGTTGAAGTCACATACAGAGTTGCGAGGCGTGTCCTGACAAAATGGGACCTGCTCCTGATCAGTCTACATCCTTGTCAGAGTGTGAATACGCAGGCTGGCCGGGATGTATGCTGGTCGCGGTTGTGGCATGGCCCACTTTGTCAGAATACAACTCGCATTAAGTATATATTGCATGTATCTACCAAATAAGTGCTGGTCATTGTATATACCTATTCAACATTGACAGTTATCAGAACAGAAAAATTCACCCTCTAGAACAGTATTTACCTTGCAATCCATCTCAGCTCATGTTCACTCATACCTATCATGTATTATATTGATTGTATTTTGTTTCATAACGAGGAACTGTATTCAGTTTAAGTCAAATAAAACATTCTTCTTCTTCTTCTATATCTACAGTTTTAGATACAAAAACGCCATAGCATAAGTTGGCACAGGCCACTATTTTCTTGGTCGTACTCGCCATTTAGGCGTAGCACGACAATGGCTGCTCCCATAGAAAATGTCAGTGACATGATATGTTACCTCAAGGGAGATAACATATAAAAAAAGTAAACTACATTTTGTTCGCATCACGTCAGATAATCTTACCAAATAACGGCAATGCAAGTCCGTGTTTCTGTCAAAGACAACAACAACATAGGTGAGTATATCTTAGTATAGCACGTTACCTGACAAATATAATACTGTATCAGGCTAGCGTATTGTTGTGTATTTGCCCTTTCAGATCGCTGATTGTCAGGCTAGATACGCACCTGGCTGATCCAAGTCGTGGTTACTCAAGCGTTTCCACGTGCACTTTTACATTGTGCATGATTGACTGGCGTGGTCAAAACTATAATTTCCCTACACAGCGAGCAGAGAATGTACACGGACAATTCTAGGTAGGTTTTAGCTATGTCATTCCTACTGTGCACTTGTGTACACGCTGCCCCATGTTGTTTCAGGGTCCAGGTCCAGATAATTATCTCCGCTGCGTAACCAGTGCCCATTTACCCGTTCTCCGTGCGAGCCATTCTGACTCTACGACCGTACCTAAAGGATTCAAGGTGTTCCTGAATACCTCAGGCTATATACAGGTACCGTGTTCGTACTATGTAGTCAGGCAAAAATACCTTATTGGCGACGAGGATGAGATTTCTACTGGGTACGGATTCCGAAACTCTGAATAAATTTGGCCCACATTGATTTTCAGAAAAGACTCGTTTTTATCCCTCAACTAGGAAATATTACCTACATAATTCTTACGCAAAGCGTTTGGAATACGGGTATTTCAAAAATACAGTTGGCAAATGTGGACATTTTATGTTTGCCGAGGGCGTTTGCTCATGACCTTGACATCTAGCACACGTTTGAACTTCGTGAAGTTGTGATAAACCTGTCACCTCAAATAATATCGAATAGTCTCTCCCATATTAGGAGGACTGTTCTATTAATAGGACAAGGGGTAATTTAGCAAAAAGTAAACAAGATGAGACGGCTCACCTTGAGCTGGCTCACCTTTGTTTACACTATTTCCAAACATTATGATGGAGGTATATGTATTTTTCAAATGACTAACGAGTAATTTAGTTTTTGTTTTGCTAAAGATGAGGCATCATGTATTAAATAGATCTCCATTTGTTAATTCCATAATTCTGTGCAGAAAGTTTACATAATCTGTTCTCCAACATTATAGCAAGGACAATTTTAACTTGGGTACATTCAGTGTCAGTAGATGTAAGTATCATGCAAATTAATTGTGTGCATTGATCATTGTTGATAGTATTCAAATAAAGATAACTTTTAGGAATTAATATGTAAGCTGAGAGACGATTCTAAAGTTAGTTGATGATTGTTATGTGCCCATTGATGTAAAGTTGTTATTTTGTCACCACTTCACCCAGTCCAGTCTGAGTTGACTGGGTTTACTTCTGTAAGACAACGGAGTGTCAGCTACGTGACACATTATTATTTTAGTTAGAACTGACCAGGCAATGTTCGTGTGGTTGATGCGGTATATGGTCTAACGGGACAGTTTTATTGGTTGACTCGGTGTATCTTTTAGAGTATTTCATAATTCTACTAAACTGAATGTTAGCTCTGGTTGATTTTGACATATTGTACAAAATGGCGCATGCTATGTTGTCTCGCAAACCTTTTACGGTTTCGCGTCAGAATATATAATGTATTTTTCGGACATTTGTAACAAAATGTTAAGATGGTTATAACCCCATTTTGGAATCATTTTCGGAAATGGTGTGGTATATTACAAGCGATAGAACAAGTGGTAGCAAATTCTATGTGCCTCATATTTTCATGAAAACAATTCCAACAAATTCAGTCGTGTTGAAACTTCTGGCCAAAACTAGGTGGATGTGGTAACATTGTAAAACAATAAATATACACATCGGATGTGGTTACTGCGTTTTTGTTGTGGCTCGTGATTGGCACTTCATTTGCGAGCAATTTTTCATTATTTGTCGCAAGCGCCTCATGAACTGATTGCGAGATGTGGTGATTTTTATACGTCACCTGCCGCCGTCAGAAAAGTGGTAAATTTTGGTTATTTACAACCGTCCCGTAATGCCTAAGTCGCTACAGGGGGACTCAGCCCAGAGGACGTTATAACAGTACAACATGGTACTGCAATACTGGCATGGGCCTAAACATGCCAATGCAGACACATTGTCGCGTATGCCCATGCCAGACTGTTGCAATGCGTACAATCTTGACGTCCAGCTGAGTGGTTTACCCTGTGGTGGGTGCAACTATTGTACCAGAACCGAGAACAATTGGGGATCATTTGCTAGGGAGACCTGCAGCAAATATGTCAATAAAATGGGGGACGCCTCGTGAGCTCTATTTCCCAGGTTGGAAATGGCGTAGTGCCCATTAGGGAGGTGAGAGAGAAATGGGTGTGGGGTTACGACCAGTATACTCCCACCCCGGACAGCAATATGTGATCCACAAGTGAGGAGGGGATCTCTCAGGAAGGTAACTGTATATAAACAGATGCAGTTTCCGCATAGTAACCTGGGAAAGTGTGGCACCCAACTCACCTGTGTGGGATATGGTGATGGTACCAGCATGGCTGTTTCGGTGTCGCCACAAAGCAGGGCCTTTGAAGGCGATGGTTATCAACGAACGGCGTACCCCAGGACAGGAGAGCATTCGGCAAAGCCGCGAGTTCAATATATTACTTGCCCCAAAGTGGAAGAAGGGGGCTACATTGGAGAAGGAGTAGTCCATATTGATTTGGTAGCCCGTGACGATATGTGTGCAATCTTAGATTGTAGAATTGCACAGGGTACCATCTCATAGGTCCTGGATTTTCCATCTAGCTGGGGTTTTTACGGGTCAGAGCCTGTCAGGGCCCGTAAGAGGCCCAGATCCCGGATATGGACTTGAAATGAGTGTTGGTCGTTACGTGTAATCCATGTGCGTTTCAACTTTGTATAATTTTCACTGCTAGGTAAGAATTAAACTTAACTTATCGATTTTTATGATATTGGTATTTGAGTATCATGATACAACAACAATTTATTTTGTAAATTGTTTTAGGAGGGCTTAGGTGTTCGCTTTTTGATCGTTCAATCATTTCATCTGACAGGTTTGTCATTATTTAACTTTAGGAAAATTGTAGAAATTTATGGTCATATCACTGACCCTTGCAGTGGCCCATAGGTATGTTGACGGTTGTTTAGCACTGACATGCCTTCCATAATGTATTATATATACTATATTACTAAGTAAACCCTACTAACTAACCGATCTAACCGCACTAATGAGTTCGGGTTTGTATTTTTTCTTGGCGGGGAGGTGGTTTGGGGGTGTTTTGTTCTTATAGCCTATATTAATTGGAAGGCATGGACTGTGTTCATCAAACGCCATAGTCGTGTGGGGTTCTGCGAGGATGTTTTGCAATGCAACTGCACTGGAAATGTATATTATCATGGGTCACTTGAATTAGTATTGAAATGTTTGTAAAATAACTGTTTATAACAGGTTAGCCATTGCCTGACTCTTATAGTTTTTGTTCACTAGCTGTGATCAAAATTAGGTTTAATCTAGTGCATTGTGTCCATTTACCATCATAATGAATATTAAGATTAAAGGTACACACCCACTCAGTAGGCACAAACTGTTATTTCTATCAGAGACATCATCTGAGAAATTTTCTGACAAAATAAACATTCATTCACCATTACCCCTCATATTAATTGGCATTATTATACATTTTATATCTGACGTACATTTTCACACTGATATCAGGGGCGATAACCGTGTTTCATTAAAATACTAACTGACATTACTATTTATTCTCTGTATTTATTTTTTGATGTGCAATGATCAGACTTTATAATCCGTCGAAAATTTTTTTTTTTATTAGATGACGGATTTAATTAGTATAAATAGTTAAAAAATATCTTGCCACATTTGCATATGAAACTAGCATAATACCACCGCGCGTCTCTATCAGTAAGCTAAATATTACTAAATGATTATATCCATATAGTGGGCACTCGTATATTTTAGAACTAGTGGAATAGTGACACAATTATACACTTACATGTATTTAATTCCCATAAAGAACATTTTGTGCATACTAAGTGGGCATGCACCTTTAACATAACAGTGATTTTCTCTGATTTTGATTGTATTCTTCCATTTGTCACCTGCCTTCAGTCCAAGGACATGACATTAGGCTGGTAACAATTTATAATACTATTATTGGTGATATGTCTTAACATTTATTTCACTGGATTACATGCAATCGATCACACGTAAACATGACGTCATAATAGAGAAATAGCAAACTCTCATGAAATCACATGGCACATGGCAGCAAGGAAAACATCAGCGGAATGAAAAGCACTCTGAGAACATTGCGTGGTTTGCTGTTGTGAGTGCAAATGTGCACTTAGGTCACAGGATAGGGATCATTGGTTAGGGAGGTGTACCTATAGCGACATGTCCAAACTAAAAGAGTGGAACCCATCTCACCTGTATGCGGTAAGGTGTATTAACCAACCCAGATGCTTGATCGGCCCCATCGCAAAGCGATGCGGATTTGCGACTATTGAGCTTGTCGCAAAGCGGCTTGTATAGCCGACTACCATATACTATTATATATATCTTGGTCTGCATATAGAGGCTGGTTCTGTCCGGGAGTATGTCCTCCATCCCTCCTGTATGGGGTAAGGGGTAGTCACCAACCCAGATGCTTGATCGGTCCCATCGCAAAGCCATGCAGATAGTCGCAAAGCGACTATGTGCTTGTGGCAAAGCAGCAAGTATCGCCGAGTAGCATACCTCAGAAAAGGAGAGTGGTAGGCTAGACGACATCTTCTGAGTAGTTTGTGCCAAAGCTAATTATGGTATATTGTCTAGTGGCGGATTAGAATTCGGAACAGGGTAATGTAAAAGGCACTGTCAATTAATCAAATAATTTCTGAAAGGCTGATAATACACTCTATGACGAACTATCTTTGTCCATGCATGACTTGAGTATTTATGATTTACACTACGTAATTTATTTACATATACTATTTCAAGATGATGATATTACTTGTATGATGCATACATTACATTTTCCTCCTGCAGCTTTAAAAGCACAACGGATGTTGGATAGAATATTTCAAGACTAGTGCGTTACGCGTGTTATGCATACTTGAATAGTCGTTGTCCATGCATGGCTTGAGTATTTATGATTAACAGTATGTAATTTATTTGTTTTTTCAGACTATTAATCTGAACACCTGTGTTTTACATAACATGATACAGGTACTGTTCTGCATATAAGTCGTGCAGGCTGACTAATGATTCAGAGCTCAATGCCAAAGACAGTTCCTAGAGAGATGTCCCACTCCTTTTGGATACAGTTGGGGGGTGTGTTGTGTATTTGCCCTTTCAAATCGCTGATTGGCAGGCTAGATACACACCTGGCTGATCCAAGTCGTGGTTACTCAAGCATTTCCACGTGCACTTTTACATTGTGCATGATTGACTGGCGTAGTCAAAACTGTCATTTCCATACACAGCGAGCAAGGAATGTACACGGACAATTCTAGGTAGGTTTTAGCTATGTCATTCCTACTGTACACTTGTGTACACGCTGCCCCATGTTGTTTCATGGTCCATGTCCAGATAATTATCCCCGCTGCGTAACCAGTGCCCATTTAACCGTTCTCCGTGCGAGCCATTCTGAGCTTACGACCGTACCCAAAGCATTCAAGGTGTTCCTGAATACCTCCGGCTATATACAGGTACCGTGCTCGTACTATGTAGTCAGGCGAGCCTCTGAATTTCTACGCGTTTCCTAGCCTCACTTGTCGCCTAGTTCACCAACATTGCAAAGTATACTTTTCTAGCAAAGTATACTTTGAGGGAGAAATTTTCAATTTTAGGATAAATTTATGAATCTTTATTATACTGAATTTATTACATTATCACAGCCATTTTGGCTGTGATAATGTAATCAATTCACTATAATAATTCTGCATGCTTTTAATCATCAAATATATGCAGTTGTTAGTTCTATATGAAATAATGCATTTCAGGAAAAATAAGTGATTACTCACTAAAAGTATACTTTGCTAGAAAAGTATACTTTGCAATGTTGGTGAAATCGGCTACTGATAAACTTGATGCTAAAAGATACTGCCGGATATTCACTATGCAACATAGACATACATGTATCGCATTTATTCTACCATGCTTGTTCCATGCGTATCACACATATACATCATGACAGGTTCTGAGATATGAACTAATAAGACATACTATGTGTTATTCAATACGAAATAAGTAATTTCCTTACCTAACTATTGTGGTAAAGCTTGTGTACAATACAACTACTGTCATAATATTAACACACTTTCATGTAAATGTGGACAAAGCTCTACACAAAAACAAGAACTGGCATAGAAGCTAATCCTCTCGCTGACAGCCTTAATAAAAAAATCAAGTCCTCATTGACCTTGACCTTTGGTGGTCGGAGGTAGGTCGTATGCAAAACAAAGCAGCATCGCTAGATACACATTGTGGCCAAATATTATCAAAACGGTGAAGCGGTTGATGAGTTATTGAACAAATAAACAATAAATGTTTGCCTTACAAGCAATGTGAACATAAGTCTACAGTGACATTGACCTTGGGCGGTCGGACGTCGGTCGTATGCAAAATAAAGCAGCATCCATAGACACACATTGTGTCAAATATTATCAAAATCGGTGAAGCGGTTCATGAGTTACTGAAACAAGAAAACAAACTTTAAAATGTCGACGAGGGGTTAATAAAATGGACACGAAAACGCGAGGTTACATTAAATTTATTATTGCACAGAAGTGGAATGGCGAACAAAGAGACAACAAAACATGCATGAACACATATATAAAATACTATACAAATATGAACATGTCACTGATACATACATGTGGGATGTATACATGTACATACCAGCTAAACCGGCATAATTGCCGGGTGTTTCATTGATATAATGGCGAACAGTGCAGATCCTGATCAGATTGCGGATGCACAGGCTGATCTGGATTTACGCTGGTAGGAAAACCAGTTTAGAACATTGGGCATGTGCATGTAAAATTGTCCGTTATGCCCTCGTCCGAGCTTACTACATCTTGGTACATACATATGTGAAAGACTCGGACCTCGACCACGGAAAATGCCAAATTCAAAAAATTCTCCCACCCACCCACTGCTATATATAATATAAGTGAGTGGGTGGGTTAACGATTTTTGGATGGGTCATTCTCTGGGTCATAGGGCAGAGTCGTTACCTGTTGTGTATGTATGTCCAATCGTCGTTTTCCATTTACATAGTATTTACATTAATAATCTTATTAAATGATTGTTACATGTAGTGACTAAAACGTGACCTCTGGATTAGCTTTAGCCTATAACCCTTTCACCCCTAAATATATAGCAAGTCTGTTCCATATTAATTTCAAACTATTCCAATTAATCTTAAACACAATAACGAGAAGACACGGGAGAACTAGACTGTCACAATACTTATCTGAGACCAGTATATCGTCTACTGACTGTTTCCCGAAACCTGTCCAAATTTTACGGCCATATAAACAATGCAAAAAACAATATTGTTTTTCGATAATATTAAATTTTATCCATTGTTTTAAAGGTACATGCCCACTCAGTAGGCACAAAATGTTCTTTATAGGAATTAAATAAGTGTATAATTGTGTCACTATTCCACCAGTTCTAAAATTTACGAGTGCCCGCTATACAAATATAATCATTTAGTAATATTTATTTTACTGATAGTGACGCGCAGTGGTATCAGGCTATTTTCATATGCAAATGAGGCATGATAGTTTTTAATTATTTATACTAATTAAATGCGTCACAAGAAAAAATAACATTTTCGACATATTATAAAGTATGATAATTTTACATACAAAATAGATACAGAAAATAAATAGTAATGTCCGTTAATATTTTAAGAAAACACGGTTATCGCCCCTGATATAAGTGTGGAAATTTACGTCTTATATACAATGTATAATAATGCCAATCAATACGTGAGATAATGGTGAATGAATGTTTATTTTTCCCGAAAATGTCTCAGATGATGTCTCTGCTATAAAGAACACTTTGTTTCTACTGAGTAGGCATGTACCTTTAAATTCCCATACACCAATCAATTTTTCGTAATACAATCAATATTTGACCAAATATCACGAAATAAAAAGAAGGCCCATTCTTATATGTTGATAAAATTTAGTAATTTCCAATAACCTCCGACTGACTTTAAAAGAACATTTAAAGAAAATTATGACTTTAAAGGTACATGCCCACTCAGTAGACACAACATGTTCTTTATATCAGAGACATCATCTGGAACATTTTCGGGTAATTTATATATTACTGATGGTGACGCGCTGTGGTATCAGACTATTTTCATATGCAAATGAAGCAAGATATATTTTAATTATTTATACTAATTAAATGCTTCACCTGAAAAAATAGTATTTTCGACAGATTATAAAGTAAGATCATTGCACATCTAAAAATAAATACAGAGAATACATAATGATGTCCGTTAACATTTTAAGGAAACACGGTTATCGCCCCTGGTATCAGTATGGACATTTATGTTTGATATAAAATGTATATTAATGCCAATTATTAAAAGTTAATATTATGCATATATGGGTTTTCACAGTTTAATGACAAAGTGCAATCAAACTCATAATACACTAGTGTAATAAATATGTAAACGGTTCCGCTACATAAAACATGTTAGGTAATTGGGTAACCAAATAGAGCTTCAAATTATGATGATGTTCTTATGCAATTAATATAATCTTACAGTTGTATTGATGTAACCTGATATACAGTGGAACCTCCCCGAACGGCCACCTCTCTACATCAACACCCTCTCTATAACAGCCGCTATTGTATATCCCAAATGGATGATTTCTCTGTAACTAATCCTTAGACTGCTGAACACAAGAAGTCTGCTGTTGCTTCTGCCTTCTTTCTCAATACAAACATGTTTTGACAGCATTTTAGAATCATTTCCATTGGAAATGATTCTGAAATGTTGCAAAAGCATGTTTTGATGAGAATTATCGAAGAAAATAAATAAAATACAGACGACACAATTTAATTCAGCATTAACCTCCCTACAACGGCCACCTCTCTACAACAGCCAGTTTTGCGTCTTTCCATGGGTGACTGTTGTAGAGAGGTTGCACTGTATATTAAACTCGTTGACTGATTTCATAAGAAACTCGGCATAGCCTCATTTCTTATGAAATCAGTCAACTCGTTTAATAAATATCATATTAAGTCACTATAAATGTTAGATTCTATTTATTGCATATGAAGATCCTCTATTTATATGAATGAGCAGTAATTACTGTCTGTTTCACGAAACCTGCCCAAAATTTACGGCCATATAAACAATTCAAAAACAATATTGTTTTCGATAATATTAAATTAAAGGAAAATTTAAGAATGAGCCTACTTTTTATTTCATGAAATTTGGTCCAATATTTATTTTATTACGAAAAATGAGTACTCTATGGGAATTTAACATGGGGAAAAAAGAGATGGAGAACCTGGAGGAGGAGTTGAAAAACGAAATCTAGCTAGATAGCTTGGAAATGATCTAACTAAGAAAACAAAAGTTAAATTTTGAAAATCGGTCCACTATTTATGAAATTAGAAAAATGTCCCCATGTTAAATCCCCATAGACATCTTCACTCTGTGAAGATGTCTATGGGGGTTTAACATGGGGAAATTTTTTTTTCGCAATAAAATCAATATTTGACCAAATTGCACGAAACACAAAGAAGGCTCATTCTTAAATTTTGCTTTAATTTGATATTATTACAAAAAATATTGTTTTTGCATTGTTAATATAGCCGTAAAATTTGGGCAGCTTTCGTGAAGCAGACAGTAGGTGTAATTTTTTCGCCGGTTCCAAGTCCATCGACGGTGTTTATCTCAATTCTACAATGCGGATCTGAAGACATTCGTCACAATCGCAGATCCTCGTCATCTTACTCTACACATTCACACATAAACTAACACTTATGTTTGACGACGAAAACAGCTAATACTGTAGTGCATTTTTCATGTGTTAACATTTGTTTGCCGACGCCGCCGTTAAAGCTATCTACATGTACATACATAAGAGCATTTGTGAACATTTGCATCAAGCGAAATATGTCCATCACCACCTTTATCCTTCGTGTGCCCAGTAGCGTAAGCGGTGACTGCGTGGCACATGTTAACAACATGGGTCCGGTTGCTCAAAACCTCTGTTAACTTTCATACGGATAAGCATTTGCCTACATTTGTACAAAGCGAAACAAGTCAATCACAATTTTTCGGGCTTTGACCTTCGTGTTTCCAGTACAGTAAGCAATGACTGCGTTACACATGTTAACAAACATGGGATTAGTTGATCGGACTATTAAGTACATTTCACAGTTATAAAAAGCTCTTTTAGCTTAACGGACTGTTAACTTTTTAAGGGTTTAACAGTCAGTTAAGTTAAATGAGATGTAGTGCAACCGGGCCCAGTCCATCTAGGTGTGTTAGCACATATTGTGGACACACAAGAGACACAACCGCATATTCACCACGTGACCCGCTATTAGTAAATTCCATTGCGAAGTTGCTCGTCTCAAGACTTTTAGTGTAGTTGCGTAAGAGCCAAAAAGGCCATGTTTTGTGCACTTTTGGAAACAAACATGAAACTTGGCACACTGGTAGATACCACAAATACAAGCAACATAGGCTATAGAACCACCTCGACAGAGCCAGGTGGCGCCTGTGGCGCCACATAATGGAGCAACATTGTGGGTCACACGCCTGCATGGATAGGAGGAACATAAATGTTGATGTAGTTGACATTTTTATATGTTAACATATGTCATCATATTTGTAAAATGTGTGGTTATAATTGTAATCACATGTTGCTAGGTGGTGCCAGGTGGTGCCATCTGGTGGCGCATATATATAGGATTAAGCATGGTTTAGTGTCGAAATATACTTCTATGTTTATACTCTCACGATATAACTTCCATATAGTCACCTGATGTGTTGTCAATGATGTAACTGCAATCAAAATGCAGCCATTGTATATATACTGTGTTGCTAGGCAGCATCTACAAGCTTTGATTTCATATTATAATTGATACTATCTTATCAAATATTATTTAAAATACAAATGCTGGCGCAAAGTCTGCAATAAGCAAACATGATAGTATTGGTATATACTAACACAATATTATTGATTAGTTTATGCTATACAATTGTCCCGACAGAGTACGGTGGTATACCATGTGGCGCCTTTGATGGAGCCACATGGTGGTTCCTATATCATCACACACAGAACTGCGGATTATCTTGGAAATATGTTTACATTTTTTTCCCCAATATGTTTTAATATGTCTTGGGAGACATTTCATTTACAGTTTGTGGTTCTACTAGTACGTATTGAGCGTTGCTATGTGGTGCTGCATAGCGCCACATTTATGCAATACATAAACATATATAAACATTGCATTGTTATCATGAACTCAAACTCAAATACTCTTTATTACATCCCATTACAGTATATCACATGCAGCATGGGGAAATACACATACATATCGTTGAATGGCGGAATCTAATGCAACAACATGAACTATAATATTTGATTACATGAGTTTTGCAATAATACGATATTTTATGACACATGAACTATTTCAAAATGTATACTGATGTTCCAAATGTGGCGCTCCATAGCAACTAGCGAGTGTCACATGTTTCATGTCAGATGATATGCATACTGACTTTAGCAGTCGACCAGTAGCTCCTATTAACTCGGATGAATCAGAGCCTAGACATTATTTAGAAACAATGTCCCAAGAAATGCGGGAGTTGGCTAGGCCCGCGGCGGAGAAGGATGTCTTCTTGAAGGCATACTTAGGTGATATTCAATCACAGGTCCGAACTTGCGAATGAGGTTTTCAGCTTGCATATATCGGATTCATAATGTGCGTGATGTTGCTGACATTGCGCGAACATACAAATTGGCCAACGCGGTAACATCCATTCCTCCCTCCATATCCCGACCCTGGTCAGTCGCAAGAGACGTGTGCCGGTCAGGTCAGTATCGTCTAGCTATATACTTAGAAATGCATTTATTTCATTTATCCTTTGGACGAACGCATTTCACGGTTTTTCACATTGGCGGAAAAATCGCAGGAAACCATCGATATTTCTACCATACATTGACAAGCAGGTGAATAATGCTGATCGTGTTGATGTGGTCTGGGATTCATATGTGAAATACAGCCTGAAAGAATTAACCAGACAGAAACGAGGCAAGGGAATCAGGAGGCGTTTGGTAGGAACATCAAAGGTCCCACGGAACTGGCAACAATTTCTCTGTCTCGGATAACAAGGTAGAATTGTTTGATCTCGTGTCAAATGCAACTATAAACAGGTCATACGCAAATGCTGATGTCTACGTTACAAAGGGAGAGTCTGTCCTTTCCTCACATGCATAATCCGACTGTTCATTAATGAGTCCATGTAACCATGTTGAGGCAGATACTAGGGTAATTCTCCATGTAAATGATGCTGCAAAACAAGGAAGCAGAAAGTGTCTAATCAGAACTGTAGATACGGATGTCTTACATGTTGTTCTAGCCATTGCCTATGCAGAAAAAATTGACATTGACGAATTATGGGTGGCATTTGGCACTGGCAAGGCATTTTGCTATAAACCTGCTCACGAAATTACACACACAATGTGATCTCCTAGGGCTTCAGCACTGCCAGCATTTCATGCGTTCACGGGCTGCGACACGGTGTCAGCATTTGTAGGACGAGGCAAAAAAACTGTGTGGTCAGTTTGGTAAGTATTCCCCGAGATTACAGAAGCATTCATTGAACTGTCTACCTGCTTCAATGATATCAGTACAGAGGTTATCGCAGTTGTAGAAAGGTTTACAATTATGATGTATGACCGAACCAGCGAACGGATGGATATCATTAAAGTTAGAAAAGATCTGTTCACAAGAAAGGGCAGATTCAAACATGAAAGTCTTGCTCCAACTAAAGCAGCCCTAAAGGAACATGCTAAAAGGGCCGCGTATCAATGTGGACATGTGTGGGGGCAGGCCATGTCTCCAACAATTGGACTGCCTAATCAAGAAGAATGTGGCTGGTCAAAAACCGATGATGGGTGGGAGCCCCACTGGACATTGCTACCAGAAGCCTCAAAGGGATGCCGTGAACTAATCAAAAAGGGTACAACATAGGTCGTTGACATGTGGATGTTCACGAGCAAATATGTCATGCACAACACTATATTCATGCATGTGCACTGAAACCTAATAGGCTAATAACTGATGTGAACATAACATACCACGCCTCGTATTAACTTCACAGACACTTGATGTTATTTTTTGTCATTGTATGTCACATATCGGCCCCACCGACTGTAAACGGACCTTACATCATTTAATACGCGTATCGTGGGTATGTTGTACGGAACTAACAATGGGATTAGAATATAACCATTTTGTCGCAACATGACATATTCAGTGACCGTATTTGTAACAGCATATGCTCAAACCAAACTGCCCACAGGTACACATGCTGATTTGAGGCGACTCTGTTTTTAAATGCTGTAATACCCCGTTATTTCAATTGACGGCCCATATGATCCATTCAATATTTGTAACCAATTCAGGGGCGGATCCAGGATTTAAGATTAGGGGGGGGGGGCGGGACTTTTTAATGAAATAATTTACTATGTGGCTCCACATAGCAACGCAGTTGTCATGGAAGCGAGGTATTTTATTCATATGCATTTCTTTGCTGTATTGTCAACTAATAAGATTGAGAACAAGTAAACCTGTATGTGTGGGCATTCCATTCATTTGGGAAGGTGAGCCACCATGTGGCACCACCGGGCGCTGTAGAGATGGTTCTGTATCCTCTGTTCAATACATTTATGATATCTACCTGTGTATAAAGTCTCATGCTTGTTTCCAAAAGGGCACGGATAATTAATGGTAAAGTACACACTACCGTTGACATGAATTCACATGCAGTTTAATACTTACCGGCGTGTGTACCCTAGCAACACAGTTGATCCAGAATAATAAGTCTGTTTTACAGCTGCATACTTGGTAAACCCACCGAGAGAAACTATATCATTATTAAGAGAAAATAAGTAAATATTTACAAAAATATTACTAAAATGAGGCAGAAAATGGGTAAATTTAAAACAATGCGCCACCAGGTGGCTCCACCTAGCAACGCAATTGCCATATAAGTGAGGTATGTTTATGCCTATGCATATTTCTGGTGTACTGGCTTCTAATAAGATTGAACTCACAATTAAACATGTATTTATGGGCATTCCATTCACGTGTGAATGTGAGCCACCATGTGGCGCCATTATGTGGCACCACAGGGCGCCATCGGGTGCTGTCGAGGTGGTTATATAGCCTATGCTGCTTACATTTATGATATATACCAGTGTGCAAAGTTTCATGTTTGTTTCCAAAAGTGCACAAGCATGTCCTTATCCCACTGCACTATTTGGGATGTACGATGCGAATGCCGACCGTTTATCTATGACACACTCGCACCCCGTACGTATTTTCTGGTTATACAACACCCAGTCATCCGTTATCACTTGCTGACCGTTGGAAATGACCAACCGACATCCACTGGCCTGCCTCTTCAGCATCTTGATGTATATCGTTGTTGGTCTGCATTTGCCGTGTACTGGAATCAATAATAATACATGTAATATATATTTGGGTCAATTGATCCGAGGTGATTGATTGATCCAATGTGATCAATTGATACATACATGTTGTAGGACCAAATGTACTTGTAATTTTCGGCCGATTTCCTGCCATGAAAATCGATTTTCAAAATCTAACTTTTGTTTTCTTAGTTACACCATTTCCAAGCTCTCTCGAGACTCGCTTTCAACCCTCCAGGAGACTCGCCATCTCCCTTTGCCCCATATTAAGTTCCCATTGGAAAATCATTTTTTCGCAATAAACTCAATATTTGATGAAATTTCATCAAATAAAAAATTTGGGGAAGGTGACCTTTTTGTTATCGATGAGAAGTACACTAAGTATGTTTTAACTAACGCCATCTCGGCTGGCTTAATGACTAATCTACGGTGGAACCTCTCTACACCGGACAACACAAGAAAACACATGTGATATTATTTTTGATGAGTTTCTTGGTCATTTATCTCAGGTGATAATTTCTGTTCTTGATCACATAGTACACAGCTATGGCACAGAATGATCAAATACCTGATTTACAGTGTAACCTCCCTAAGCCGGACACCCTGGGGACCTCCCAGGGTGTCCGGTTTAGAGAGGTTTCACTGTATACCTGTTGTAGGACCATACGGACTTTTCACGGTGAGACAGTCACAGTCCGCGGTGTCACACGACGCCTCGTTGATATATCGCGGAAACCGGTCCGCGGGCAACACGGTGGTGAGAGCACATTTGGAGCACATGTGGAGGTAGCCGTCACCGGTGGCAGACCCGCGTGCCAGGCAGTAGGCCGTGCTTGTTCGCGAACCTGGAAGTTACATGGAGACATTGAACTGTTACATGCGATACATGTGTATTGTCGGCCATACTAATGTCACCTATTTTCGATCTGAATAAGAGTGCCGAGTGTTATAATACAGTCCCACCGAGGCATGGTCAGTAAACAAGGGATGACGCCGGGAAAATGAAAATCAACAGGGTTCTTGCCATTGCCACTATAACCATGGATGATGAATTTGTTTAAATATTCCGTGAATTATTGTGTGAACAGGGTTATGGCTAACATTAAAAATAGCCGATAAGGGATGGTAGCTCATCAGAAGCGTTCGATGATGTGGCTGTGGTGAACATGTATAACGAATTTCCGTCAAGTAGACCTTTAGTTATTACCTGAAAAGGATAGTTTTGGGAAAATTATAAGTGCGTCTACAAGGAGATTAATGTCTATGATATACATTTGTAAACTGATTGAAATCAACCATTCTCACCATCAGTTGCTCGTTTCACTCTGTTCCGAGGTTGGTACATATTTCGCAGCGTTTCCAGTGGAAGTGATGCATTTATATTAGCTGACACCATACTCTGTGTGATGTTATTTTCCCGCAGTATCTTGTCGATGGTTGATCGACATCTCATGCGCATTATGACAGTCATGGCGTTCCGTGTGTGTAACTGCAAGTCATTTGGCGCAGAGTTGTTTGCGGATCCCGTGGTTTTGTCTTGTTGGTAAATAAATTCCGCTAGCCATTTACGAAGGTTCCGCATATCTTTTCGAATCTGTCCTTTGGTTTCTTGTGGCATTCTGTCCGGTTCATCTGACTGAAAGGTAAATGGACATAACCAATGTTACAATCGAAAACAACAACCTTCCAATGGAACAAAACTATATTGTGTTGTAGCATTAACAATATTTCAAAATATGCGCCATGCTCCCCCTCCTTTCAGTTCAGTTACCAAGCCAAGAGTAAATATGATGAAAACGTGAAGCAAATGTAGACGATACCAATATGCAGCAATAAATAATTGTGTTGTTTCTAAGAGAAAAGCATTATCATGATAAAAACACAATATTTATTAAGTAGTAACATTTGACTTTTCGAGATTAAAATATGAAAAGTCATGCAGAGCATGATGTTGTTAGCCGATCAAATCAGGGTTCAATATATGTCCACATTTTAGTAGTTACGGAATCTCAAGGAAAAGTGAGAGAAGTGTTGATTTCCTCCCCAACCAAATTATCCCAGTTATATTTAGCTATCATTAATATCTGATCATAGCAATACTTATGGTAGTCAAATGTAAACAATATTATTCCAGTTGAAAGAATTAACCTTTGAATATAGGTGAAGGCGCTTAGCTGAATATTAGTGTAGTTTACGTAAATTCTTTAATTTATCCATCAGAAATGTTTTTTAACAACTTACACCAATTTCCAAGTTAAGGACCATGACCTATTGGCTCATATATTGGCAATTTTCGACTTCTGTCATAAAGTTCAATGACCTTGAACTTGGTTTAACAAATGGCACCTAGATTTTTTGGAAACCTTATACATTCAAGTTTACGAAAACACCGGGTGCCATAAATTAACACGAGGTCCCGGAATCTTATATATATATATATACCTACAATTGCCCCTGGACTAGAAGGCAAACCGCCTAACTTTAGTTTACCGAACTCTTGTAGATAACACATTTATTTATAGCCAAATTGCAAACCGCCTAACTTTAGTTTACCGAACTCTTGTAGTTAAAACGTTTATGTATAGCCAAATTGCAAACCGCCTAACTTTAGTTTACCGAACTCTTGTAGTGAAAACGTTTATTCATAGCCAAATTGTGTTATTTCGCTATATTTAATGTTTTCAACAGAGATAACGGCCAAAAATGAAAAATTATCCGGTTGATGTAATTTGGAAGTGATACAACAAATTTCGCGTTTGTAGATTACAGAATATAGGAGAAAAGGGTGGTTAACAACTTTTTCACAAACCGATGGATAACCAATATATAGCCGATCTATAAATATATCGGCTAATAATAACTTACTAAGTCGCCGTTATTCCGAGTAGCTACCAAATCCAGGAAGTGTTTATCAGCTTCTGTATACGACTCGGCCACGTATCTGCTGTCCCACTGCCCTACCTTCCCCAGGTATACCAGCTTCATCAACTCCGGTGTCAACAACACTCGCGGGGTTCTCACGTCCCGCTTCACTGGACAGGTCACGGGGCTCGATGACAACACGGCACTCGCCAATTGGTTTGAACTTAGAGAAGTCACGTGACGTGACGTTGCTAAAACGGGCGGCGTCGGGTACATTGTCGGCGTTACATCTCTCTTTCGTCTTAGAGGATATGCTGCACCTGTAGGAGAAAGCAGACTAATAAAGAAGAGACACCTTGCACAGTTGCGGTGCTACATGTAACATGTGTTCAAGTATATATATGCCATATTACAGCAACTGTTTGTTCAACTTATGTATGTGTAGAATCCACGACATCAATATGATTTCACACATGCTAGAAACTGAGCATATTACAGACGAAGTGAAGGCCCATCTTCAATGTACATATAAATTGTTGTGGCAGAATATTCAGTTTTATCCCGTCAACACAGTGCGTATGTGCCGTGAAACACGGTGCCGTGAAACATTTTTGATATCCTGTCAATACGACCTAATCACTGCGTATGCATATGTGTGGTGGCTGAGGTTATATTTTTGCATTTTACAGCCATTTGTTGGTGTTGACGGGATAAATAGAATAGTAGGTTAGTGCCGTGAATGAGAAAAAATATCTGGCGCGGCACGGAAACGGGATGTGCTCGGTAGAGCCTCGCCCATCCCGTTTCCTGAGCCTTGCCAGATATTTTTACCCATTCACGGCACTAACCTACTATTCTCTATAAGGATTCATACGTATCGTTTAACATTGTCTCCTAACTGTATACACATTTATGTTTTTATCCTTATTTTAATGATAAAGTTAGCGACCGATGAGCGCAACTATGAGACTAATGTCTGTTTCACGACACCTGCCAAAATTTTACGGTCATATAACAATGCAAAAAGCAATATTTTTTTTCGATAATTTTAAATTTGATTAACATTTATGAATGAGCCTTCTTTTTATTTCGTGAAATTTTGTCAAATATTGATTTTATTACGAAAAAATTGTCTGTCTATGGGAATTTAACATGTAGGAAAAGGAGGTGGAGGAGCTGTGGGAGGATTTGAAAATTGACCCCGAAACCTGGCTTGATATCAAGCTTAGAAATGATCTAAGAAAACAAAAGGTAAAATATTGAAAATCGGTCCACTATTTTTGAAATTAGAAAAATGTCCCCATGCTAAATCCCCATAGACATCTTGATGTCTATACAGATTTAACATGGGGAAATTGTTTTTTCGTAATAAAATCAATATTGGACCAAATTTCACAAAATAAAAAGCAGGCTCATTTTTATAAAATTGAACATTATCGAAAAAAATATTGTTTTTACATTGTTTATATAGCCGTAACATTTGGGCAGCTTTCGTGAAACAGACAGTAACTATTATTTAGTCTCAAAGTAGCGCTCATCGGGTGATTATATTATAATCACTAAATACTTCAATTTCCGATATATAAATAACAGTCAAATAACAGTCAAATGACCAATACCTTCTGATAGCATTCTAATCGTGCTGAAATAAATACAACTTATAACTATCATTCCATTCATCTTGAAAGACACTCCTAATAAATGTATACTGTTTTAACAGTGGTATCTGCACACACTAAACGATTAATACTACTACAAGTGCATGTTCTCCGTTTGCTTCTACATTTTCCTGCGACGACACTATTTATATACAAACCTTCGTTGAAAAATCATGTAATTGGAGTTCGACTCAGGCCCCACAAGGTGTTACTCAACTCAATGCACTCTTATCTGTGTTCGTGGTTAATCGTTGCAATTGTATGCATTGATTTTCAATATCAAAAATTCGCCCTCCCAGTTATTTATTTTAAGCTAATGAGATTCTATCAAAAAATTATTGTATCGCGAACCTCCCCACACCTCCCCCCCACCCCCCCCCCCCCCAAGTTCCAAAATTATTTAAAAAAATCAGTTTTAGCCCCCATGTAAAATAGCCATTGTATATTTGTGTTATATTCGCAATAATATCATTTTTTGATGGAATTTCATCAAATAAAAAATTCTGTAGGTGACTTTTTGTTATTGATGAAAAACGTACTTTTTTTTAGATTTAATGTGTTCATAGCCAAATGTTCATCGGCAGAAAAATGTGGAACAGACCATGTAAATGTTTTGATTTAACGACGGCACTGACTCGATGACCTTGCATGTCGGACTAGGACTAGGCTAGCACAAAGTAGACTAGATGTGGAATTCGAATTCGGAGTCGATACGCAGTCCGAAGCTCTACTTACTGAGCTAGTCCGGACACCCCATGCTGTCACTAGGTCCAGAGCAGTATTAGAAGTAACGTTCCAACGTAGGTCAGCAGCCCATGCAGGGCCCGTATACTGCTTCCGGGGGTCTGTTGTGGAGGTCTCCGCAGGTTAATCAGGCGGATTTATTCCACGGCTCGTTATCACAAACCATTGCAAAACGAGTGACACCCAAGGTTCGTGTTTCATTGAGAAAGTAGAAAGTAATGTTACCAATTTCTCTTTGATTGCCGTAATCGAGCAAACATTGTATGAACCGTCTATGTGGTCTGTCTAACCGCAGATATGTGACTGTCACTGGAGAAATGGGGCTTATGGGTTTTGCGACCAGTGTAGATCCAGACCAGACTGTGCATCACAGTCTGATCAGGATCTGCACTGTTCGACATTCCATCAAAGGATCACGCGTCATTCTGCAATAAAGTATTATAGATCATTGTCAGGATAGAGGAGTGTGCTATTTGATTAGGAGCTACACTGGTCATACATCCATAAGCCCACATTTCTCCAGTCACAACGACACATGGTTATTATGTCTCTCTGTCTGAACGATTGACTATTTGAACACTGCCCAATCAATGTCAATGGTATTTTGCATGTTTCTATGTAGTATTGAGGTCGAGTTGGTCATGGAGTGAGTGCAATTACAAATGATATAATATATATATATTTTATTTCCGACCAGTGTAGACCATGATAAGTAATTTATTTTCCACATCATGCTTTTAGGCACGACATAATGCATGGCGAACTGTGTAGACCGTCGTCTGACGGTACAGATAGGTATATAGGCTGATCTGCACCGACATTAGTCACATATGCAATACGACTCTTTATGTCAGATCGCCATCAAATGTATTGCATTGTGTCATCTGACATTCGAGAAGCTCATCTTTTGTTGTTGTATGGTTTGTCCTATATTACTATCTACTATTACGAGATATTTGGTTTGAACCTCTTTGATTTATGATTCCCCCCTACCCCCCCTACCCCCAAACTTCTCTATTACAGTTTCAAGATGCGTCCTAATGTGTGGACTAAAAAATGCGAACATCATAAATCACTAAGAAAATAGCAATACAAACAATATATTGTATATATATATACTTATTAAAATGCAATTAATAATGACATGTAACATCAAATACGCTTCTAATACACCTACAGTGTAGTGACATTTCCACTGGAGTAAAGAAATAATAATTAAGTAGCCGAAATCCACGTTCCGATATATCGTCATCGATGAACAATGCTTGTTTAAAATGTACTGTTTTAATTGTTAAACATTCATCATATTGTTAGTAGTTGTGTTCTCAACAAAACATATTTTATGACGACATAAACACATATTAAAGGCACCGCGTCTCAGACATGCGTAGAAAGTGATTAAATCTTTTGGGAATATCGTTTTATCGTTACAGTACATTTTTATGATATTTCCAACGCTAGTTATTTGTCAATAGTATAAACATATTGTCTTGCATTGAATCGTTACGAATTTATTTTATTTAATTTATAGAGAATAGTAGGTTAGTGCCGTGAATGGGAAAACTATCTCGGGCGCGGCACGGAATCCCGTTTCCGTGCCGCGCCAGATATTTGTCACATTCGCGGCACTAACCTACTATTCTATTTATCCTGTCAACACCTACAAATAGCTTTAAAATGCAAAACAAATAACCCCAGACGCATCCTCAAAATCGGAGAATCGACTAGTATGACAACCGCACATATTCCTACGCAGTGATTAGGTCGTATTGACAGGATACAAGAAATGTACGCACTGTGTTGACGGGATAAAACAGAAATTCCTTTCTAAATGACCATTTAACAATAAAGCAATTTTACAGTTACGTCTGGTATAGCGAATAATTATGTAAGATTATGCCAAACCAAATTATCTCCCATTTTCATCACAGTTTCTGATGGTATACACTTGAATATAACGCACGTTTCTGGAAATTTGATCAAATAAAATGGTGTAATTGATTGATATATGTCACAGTGAATGGAACGAAAACAACACATTATATTGTATATCTAAGATATTAGCTGTGACAGTGCCTTTACAAATTGAAGTTGGCAAAACTTGCAAATTGACAGAGACATGCGTGGAATTTGTGGGAATGGTTTTGGAACTTTGATTTGAGTTCAACTTGGTGTTATCTATATTTGTATTTGTTTGACGTTTATTTTGTTTTCTATTTCACCGTGCTTCCTCTGGGCAGAGTTTTGTTGTCATAACAGTTTCATCCAATCAGCGATACTGTCCTCTCAAGTGGAAACCTTGGATACACGCGCACATTACATGTAAATGCGTCACGACTCGACACAACCTGGCTTTTTCCTAATATGCGTCACTGTAGACCATGATATGTGGTTGTGACTGGAGCATGGAGCTTATGATCTTTGTGACCAGTGTATATCCAGATGAGCCTGTACATCCGCAGTATGATCAGGATCTGCCATGTTCGTTGCCATTGCATTGCCACTGCGCCATTCCACAAATGAAACACCCGTCATGCTTGCAACAAGCGATATAGATGGTTTTCAGGCTACATGAGTGTGTTATTTGATCAGGAGCTACACTGGTCACACATCACATAAGCCAGTAACAGCGACATATTACTTTATGCACACACACGGATGTTCTATTCAGGGCCTATGGTGTTCGCTATAACACTGGGGCAAGCATTCAGGATGTACCCACCTGTATCAGACTGTCTGGATATAGCTGCACAGGAGCTATACTGGTCAAACACCTAATATAATCAGACCCTTTATGCTGTGGCATTTTTGTATCATCGGTACATTTTAGTTGTGCGGGGGTGATACTTGAGACGTTATCTATGAGGGATATATACAAATAATATGTGGCTATGATTGGAGAAATGGGTCTTATGGGATTTTTGACCAGTGTCGCTTCCGGTCCAATAGCACATCCCCGTAGCCTGATAACGATCTACACTGGTTGTCGGACGCATGTTTCATTGATGGAATGTCGAACAGTGCAGATCCTGATCAGACTGTGCGGATGCACGGGCTGATCTGGATCTACACTGGTTGCAAAACGCATAAGCCCCATTTCTCCAGTCGCAGCCACATATACTTTGGTGTGTCGTCGGATAAGACACATGTTTGCACCATGTTGATACGTCAAGTGCATCATTTGGTGAATGGTGGACACGGCCTGATGAAATGGGCCTTATTGCGGGTTTTGACAAATTTGATGAAAAACTAGAAAATGTGTTCATAGAACACGAGTGCCCCACCTAGAGCTTTGTTACACTTGTTGCACACTTGCAAAATACAAGCTCAAATATAAACTTTAACCACGGAAAATGACTTTGTAAATATAGCAATTGTAGATCACGGTCATACAAAGGTCATTTGATTCACATTTGGCTCCTGATAATGTGCAAGCATAATGGCTGTAGACCTAATGCTATTGAATATACACGCTCAAACGCAAACTTTAACTAAGGGAAATAACTATCATGTTAATACATGTATTGAAATTATAGGTTAAGGTCACATGGAGGTAATGTGTTTCACAGTGGTGAGCGGCGCACATCATTGGTTTATGTTAGGGCGCAAGTATGGTGGCTGTAGGCCTAAATCTGTTGAAGATACAAGCTCTTACAAACGCCGCCTTTAACCGAGGGAAATATAACCAGTCTCCTGATGAAAGACGATCTGTCTCAGTGATTGAATGGCGAACAGCATTGGCAGGCTGATCTGGGCCTACGCTGGTCGTAAACGTCGTACGGTACCCTTTGTCAGCTGGTGGCTGGTCATGGGAAAACATACAATGGAAACACTTGTACACTTGTATACATGTAATATTTAAATATATTAACATTTTACCCAAATAATATTATATCAAATTAATAAATATTGTCTGGAATTATCTCCCTTACTTCATTGTCGAAATTGATTTTCGATGTCTGTATAATTTTACACAAATTCCGTCAAAATTTGACATATACTTCATATCAAAAGTGGAATGTAACTCCATAACGAATATTTTGCTAATTTTAGAAAATATGCGATAGAGGTAATTCCAGAGCCGGATGGAAGTTCATACACAATGACGCATACAATTCGTAATCATTATGGAACGCCAAATCTACATAAAGTAAAATAATTATTTAGAGCTAGCATTAAATATTTAGAGCTAACTCCTAATCGGTTTGAAGAGCTCTCTAAATCGTTTGAAGCTACCTCTACATATTTAATGCTAGCCATTTAAAGCTAGAAATAATTATTTGAGTTTATGCAGTCCAGGAACGCCAAATCTACATAAGCTCAAAATATTTAATGCTAGCTCTAATTATTTATAGCTAGCAATACTTATTTGAGTTTATGTAGAGTTGGCGTTCTATAAATCGTAATACATAATTTGAGAAATAGTTAAGCTACTACAAGAACATGACGCAGACAGAAAACTGATAGATAGAATTAAGAGAATATAGTAAGAGACATGTACAAAAGGAAAATGATATGACGCCTCTGTCCGTGTGTTTCAGGACGGACCAACAATTAGAAAAAACGTGCACTTTATATTAGAATAAAACAACACAGGCTTCAGAATTTAGCGAGAGAGAAGGATAATTAGACGAACGTAAAACACATACAAACACGTACATATATATCACAGAAACTTATATTCCAATATCACAGATAGTTCGAAATTATGGTCCACAGCTCCATGGTGTTTCAATTTACAATTAGCACTAAGATGTCAATAATCGTTACGATGGATCGACACGCAGTTTCCAGGCGTCCAGGGATCCAGGATTTATGTCTAGAGGCGGCGTGGATTTCAAATGAGACACATATGATCGTCAACTTTCATAACATTCAGATATGTTTTATCATTTCTCTTCAAAAGTATGTTGTTACTACTCAGTTGAACAAGACGGTTCAACTGAGTGGTAACAACATACACTTTGAGTGATAAATAAGGACATAATAAAATATTTGAACGTAAAGATTGGGTTAAAATCTAAACTCGACCAAGTTTAGAGGACACGCCCCCGCCTGGATCCGCACCTGGTTTCGGAGAGTCACCCGTTTTTCCAGAGTCTTTCATTCAAAGGCAATGAAGCCTCCATGGTTGTTCATAAAGAGCATCGTCCAATCAGAAGCTGAGGCGCACACCCGTGACACGTGACCGGTACGCCGGTTTGTCGCCTGCCGCCCATGACTTGGACTTCACCCGGAAGTGACGTAGGTCGTCTTTGTGTTCCTTGTGTAACATCGGTGTGTAGGCTTGTGGGTAGCACAGGGTCTGGAACAATGTAATAATATTTCGTCAAGTAAGGTTCCAATTGCACGTATACATATACAGTAACTCTGCCGCTTCATCAGCATACGTACATAGAAGTATTCCTTGAATGCGAGTCTGATTTCTCCGGACACGCACACAAAGTAAATAAAAGTCACGTTAAACAAAAACATTGGTTTAACTATATATTGTGACATATGTACATGTATTTTCGCCATATATTATGTGTGCCATTATTTCTGTCACGCTTTCCGTCTTAGTTTAGTAAGATTGAAATTTAATTTTCATTACTACTTTCCTTGTCAGAATATTATTTGACGAGAATGCATTTCTGTTTTGTTCTCGAATTTGAGAATTCTGCACATATAAGGTAGCGGGTACTTCTCAAGTTAACGCCCTCACCTGGTGTGACTGGAAGAATGCCTTGTATCCGCCGTCGAGCAGGTAGACCACCGGGAAGTTCAGGCGGGGATATCTGTCGGCATTCACCCGGCGGTCCTCGTTACGCAAGAAACGGTACATCTTCGGACCGCGTTTGGACGAGAACTCGCAGTGGAATATGATCACGTGACGCTTGCCGGGCGGGAGCTGTGTCTGTGATAGGAATTGGCTGATGGCGTCTTTGGTGTACAGGTTAATGGCGCTCTGTAAATCGAATAGAATACTGTTACACAAGTCGTGATGCGTGACTGAGTTTGTTTAAGTATCACAATAAGCATCGATAATTATCTACGAATACAATATATATATATATGGTAGTGATTTGGGAAATGTGTCTTATGACATTTATGGTCAATGTAGGTCCTGGTCACATGTTTGAAGCCTGATAACGATATATATTGCGTGTTAGAAGCATGACATGCATTTCATTGATGAATTGGCGAATAGTGCATATCCTGATCAGACTGCGTTCGCGGATGTCAGAATGTTGACATCATATCGGAGCGTCTACTCATAACTCGAAATGTCCCGATGATGCAATTCATGATTATGTAATTAATAAAGTACCTGAATATGACCTTCCTCGTACTCATACGGATATCGACAGTCTATAATGGTGACCTCATCGATGTCGTTGTAGCAACCGGATAGCACGTCTCGCACCTGTAACGGCAAGGTTAAATTAACTCATATAACTCGTATTGAAAGTTATCCTTAATTGACAGTAAACAATGTTTTGTCAGCACATCATATCGTCGCCTTGTGCGAGTTTCCCCAATCTCCAGCGATTAATGATGTGTTTAATAATTGTGAACCACGTTATGATGTTGTGGTAAATACAGAAATGCTTGCTGTCGTCAACCCTGGTCTACAGAAATTACGAAGCATTGGATGGACAATCGTTTTAATGGTTGATTTCATACAGGGGCGACAGATACAGTTCTGTTCTGTACAGCTGCTATGACTATGCGGTCCTAAATAGGACGCGCTATACTACACATAGGGACCCTATTTCATCTTATATCCCGGCTAAGGGTTTATTTTATCTTATATTTAAGGGTGGGAATTGGCTCAAAGACCTTCCATACCCGGACATGTAAGTTAATAAAAGGCCGAATTTTGAAGTGTTTTGTGTGATATATATTGGTGCTAGACGGACAGATCTGTACATATGTGTGCCGAAATGGGATACTGATTAGGTCCAATACGGTCCTGTATTTCCCGGTGTAATAGTATCCCGGTGCAGGGGAGGCGGGAAGAAGAGCAACTGTCTATCAGAAGTCGCCTGTTGCGGTGGTAATACGTGGGACCAGAAGGCACTTGCTCAGCCCAATGTCGCATTTGAAGTGTTGATGCCAGCTAAGTGTTTTCCCGCCACATATTCGTAGCCTTGTGCTGTAGACAACAACAGTGTATCGCACTTACCGTATCCGGGGAGACGCAGTTCAGATCCTTGTGCTCGCCAGGAATTGTGGGAAGACAGCAGTCACGTGACAAGTCGTCATCAATGGCGGCGTCCGTGGACATCCGGGATACCGCCCTGATGATACTTGACATTGGGCTCTGGGCTGGCGCCGCTAAACCCTGAAATGTACATACATTAGTTTCATACGTCACAATTTATTAATAAGACATTTACTTATATTATTAAGCTTTTTCTTCTGAATGAATTTGGATTATGATATACTTTCATTTTGGTGCATTTTAACATGTAGAAACGAGGAGTCTATTAGTATTATTTACAGTAGGCCGTTTTACATATTGACTGTTCCAAATCGGTACCCGTTGCAAATATATTCACGTGATTTACATGCCCAGTCATTTGATTTTTACTTGCGGGGTTGTTGATGAGCCAATGAGATTCAACCCAAATATGTATCCACAAGGCGCCAGTGAACAAGGGAGTATATTTGTTCAGCTGGGTGGCACCTTAACCTTAATATGGTACTAACTTTTTTAATCCCACGGCCAGAATCCTCATCCATCAGTAGTGGGTGATCTCCCCTGTATGGTGTCATCGCGTCTACAGATGTCTCCATAGACAAGGAAAGGGCGAATCTGTAAATAACGTGTCATATTAATACCAATGATATTATATAAACTCAGTGTTTTGTGTTTACATGTGTCACTAAGATATCATTCAAAATAAACCACGCTTACAACTAGTGTCGCTAGTTAGACATACGTGTACTGCAGAACGCATTGAAACGATTCGGTGGTCGATGCAAGGATTTAATCAAGGCTGTTTACATTTAAAGAAATTTAAAGACCGATGCAGCACGAAATCATGAACGTGTGGTTGAAATGTGGGAATGGACGAAACATTGTGGTGTTAAGTAAACAGTAAGTACTAAAGCTATTTTAGTGAGGGCAATACAACTGTACGTACCAAGTGACTTCGAATACGGACATGTTTATTGAAATTAAAATACGGACATGTTTATTGAAATTAAATGTTTTCCCAAGATACTGTAATTCACTATCTACTTCCACGGTACGTGTAATATTAAGCATACCAGTGTATTTGCTTTTTGTCATATTTCCCCAAAATATCTAATACGTTCTTGGCCGTCGGCGGCACCATATACATTATTATTATTATTATTATTATTAATGGCTGTAATAAATAAAGTAACTTACGTTGGAGTAGAGGGCATCATGAACAATTCTGACTATCCTGTTTCACTAACAAGTGGTATAACACTATGATATTTCCCCGGGGTCTCGCAGTTTTATAGTGTGTGCAATATTGTAAAAACTGTTCAGGCGAATAGTACTGTCAGCTGTCTCGATAGCAAACAAACAACCAAACGATGTATCCACCCGTCAACACGTTTGATATGGGCGAGTACATCAAAGCTTTCCGCACCATATCGATTAATGGGATAATTATTGTATTCATTGTATCGATGATTAGCAATCGATACGTATCGATATATTGTGAACGGCCGCTCAGTGGGCCCCTGGGTCTCAGTATACCCGAATCTAGACATGATCTCCGGAAAAATATTGATGCAATGGAAGGATTGTTCACGATATAATTACAATTATGCTGTAGTCATAATATGATATTATCGTCGAGATTACATCTGAAAGAAACTTTGCGGAATATGCGATTCGTGAATGGTTTACGAGAACGGTCATTATTGTTTAGTTATATTTCTTTATTCAGCACAATGTTGCTCTCTTGCTCTGTATCAATATATACACTGTGCTCATAGTATATTATGTTAATGGTCAAACATTCGAAGGTTATGGTGTATATATACATGTACATGTATATACGTATGTTTCAGTGCAAATCGTAACCTTTATTTTAGCCAGGGACTCTGACGAATGAGCAATTTTATGAAATAAAACGGAAGACAGTTACGTTTACTGTGGCACGAAAAACATTTGAACTATTTATAGTGATAGGAGTCCGAAGCACTGCACGCAAACTATAAACAGACCAAGGTGTATCATACCACAGTAAATGCAACTTTCCATGGTTTATTACTTTTATTTACATTACATTTTTGGATAGTTTCAAAAATGTAAATAACCAAATACGGCGTATATTTTTAAAATCTTATTGTTTTACGTCAGTTTGTCGCAATTCATGATTACGTCAAAGACTATTTAATGAATCAACAACGTCGCGCGACATCAATTGGGGCAAATGCAGTGTAAAGAAATATAAACGCACTACGTTGAATGGGCATTTTCATTATGACTTTATGGACAGTGTAACTATTACACTTTGCATTCCACACTTATATGCATACAACACATGTCGTTTTACAGACGTTTTACTTGAGCTGCGACATGTATAATTCATATGTTGTACTTATCAAATATAATTATACGTATGCCCGTGCATGAGAAACAAAGCTGTGTGCCCGAGTGTGGCTCTGGCAACCCACGAGTCTACACTGCGTACAGTCTACATTGTATACTCGGATCACATGACACAGGTACGCGAGATTATACGACTCTGCAATAATCGTCATAGTGTGCTGATGCTCTGACCATATTGTGATAATATTTTGACTGATCTGCGACTACACTGGTCGATGACCAGTGTAGTCCCAGATCAGTCAAATTATTATTAAATATTATTGTAAAGCACACGAGTTTCTCATGATGAGTCACGCATAATTGTGAATACTTATGCTCAATTACGTGAATGATATGTGTGTCTCAGCCTCGTTAAATATTACACCATTCTCACCTATACTTCATAGTACCATGTAACATGGATTGAGTGTAATATATTTAATTGAATGGAGGTTTGTCAGTCAATGAAGGTTTAATTTTCCATAACACGGCGTTACTGTGATTAGTACTTTGATAATGGAGATGGGTGCTATGGGGATATACAATTATCAAAAGGTTCTGTGCTTTGAGTATAGATAGCTGATATAAAGGTGCAGTTTATTGGTGTTTGTGAGGGAGGTTCTACTACATGTATATACAACTATAGTCCACGAAGTTTTCAACTACCATCGACGCTTGATTGTTTATTTGTGCAAAAATTAGGAATTCATATGACTGTTGTTCATTTTAAAAGGTTCAGCATAGAAAACTGTTACACGTGTCTTCTGGTTTACCGATGGCTTTGTGTAACTCCGTTCTCAGCTCAGACAGAGATCATGGATGGCAGATCCCGGTGGCTAAGTGAACTTAGTCGGCAACTCAGTATGGTGTATTTGACACTTTTCGTCGGCTGTGATTCGTGAAGTCGCCGTATGTTGTTAGCGCAAGAACGGAACATATTTGCCCTGATGTTTGCTTGTTTGTATCAATAGATTGCCGTTTGTGAATCCTGTTCATGGTTAGGATAATGAATCAGGGGGCCGTTTCAATAAGCTTCGTAAGACTAAAATGTTCGTAAGTGCTAATTTAAGATCGTCTGGCAATTTCAATTGATGAATTTACATTTATTGAGCATAGGCTTCATATGCTGCCTATGCTCAATAAATGTAAATCCAACAATTGTTTACAAGAAAACATTGTTAATAATGAAATTTACAGACTATCATAATTTGGCACTTGCGAACATTTTAGTCGTACGAAGTTTAGTGAAACGGCCCCCAGATACCTAGCTGCGCATTGACGATAAACACGCAGACTTATAATACAATATTGTAACCGGACGGACGATGTACGGTGTTGAGCTACATCCACGAACTGAAGTTAATAAGTTCATTTTTGTTTGGAAAATGCACTGATAGATAAGTAAACATTATGGTGTTGTTATGTAAGTATAAATCGACGAGACACAATATAAACATTCCCGATGAACATAGCTGAACATACACTTTGTCAAAATCAATGTATTGGAACATCTCTCAATTGGACATCTGAAAAAACTTAGAAAAATGTAATTTCCTTGTGTATCGTTCGTGAGAATTATAATTTATAGTCATTATTAGATGGGAAAGCCCACACGCGTATCTTGGCCATGCATGTAACAATTATATTATCTACATGCATGTCTTCTGTAGTTATGTTATTTGGCGCACCCTGTACCACTAGTCGTCATAAGGTTGTAGATTCTATGATTATCGCTATGCGCTTTATTCTGTTATATGTCGGCATCTTTGCCGCATTTTCGGTATATAAACAACCGTTTTCAAGTACTCAGATGTGTATTAATAGTACGGTACCTCCCAGGATGTCAGACCTACAGAGACTACACGTGAAGCATACTCGTGATACGTGTAGGCATAAATCAGGTGCGGATCCAGACGGGGCGGTTCCGGCGCACACACCTCTAACATTTACAGAGTTTATATTTTAACTAATTTCTTTAATTGTAAATATCTTATTATTGTTCTTATTATCATTCAGTGATAACGACATACACGTTTGATGAGAAATTGTAAACAAAATGCGGAAATGTATTCAGAAACTTGTATATAGAAAGTATTATGCACATACTCGGGTATTCCGCATAGTGCGGAATGTACAATATGGACGTAAACACAGTTCAGACAAATGGAAAACCTCTTTACAAACCTGGAGGCCGTTTCACTAAACTTCGTAAGACTGAAATGTTAGTAAGTGCAAACTTGTGATGGTCTGTAAATATCACATTAACAATATTTTCTTGCAAACAATTATTGGATTTACATTTATTGATTATAGACTGCATATGCAGCCTATGATCAATAAATGTAAATCTATCAATTGAAATTTCTAGACGATCCTAAATTTGCGCTTACGAATATTTTAGTCATACGAAGTTTAGTGAAACGGGCCCCAGATAATCCGATACAAACAAAAAACGCAAACCCTGGTATGTACGTCAACACGTTCGATGTGACGTGAAAGCATCATAGTTCCCCGCAATAAATCGATTATGCGCTAATTATTACACACCATTGTATCGGTGATTAGCAATCGATGATCATCAATAGATTACCTGTCAATGTTGTAAACAACTTATGAGCGAGGACTGTCGGGCTTTAAGTATAAAGGTCACGAGTCAAATCGAATAGTTTCAGATTTGTGATATGATAAAACGTGACGGAACAGAAAAAGTAATTAGTTCCAGTAAAATAGTGCCATACCGCCGTACATTATCTTCTCGTTGTCTCTCGTCTTCAGAATGAGTGTAACGGATTGTGTTTTAATCAAATAACAATGATAAACGCAATGTTACCGCAATTAAATTCGAATAATAGCATTTCTTATATAACGACAAGCCGCGAAACGACCGTAGCTGGGCCCCAAAACATATCATATCATATCTTCCATAACTCAAACCTATTGTGATCATTCACTACTTGATCTGCTTATATCATATGCACTCATACTCGGCCATTAACACGGTCTGAAACACTGGCACAGTGCTGTAGGAGAATGCTTATCTATGTTAAATTAGTCGTCTCGTAACCTCCTTAATTAAAAGCACTCATTTCGACTGCATTGTAACCAATACTAAATGGCTTGAAACATTTCTGGGTTCATATTCCCGGGTCTGGAAGGTCTGCGAGGCAATTCCTACCCTTAAATATATGAAAATTAGAGAAAGAAATTTAATTGTGGGTTTGTATTGCTATTCTGAACAGTACACGTTTGTTCATACCGTTAAACATACGTGATCACATACGCCTGTGACTGGAGATAAGGGTGTATTGGCGGTGCGACCAGTGTAGATCCAGATCAGCTTCTGCATCCGCACTGTCTAATGAGAATCTGCACCTTTTGCCATGCTATCAATGAAACATTGTCGTGCAGATCCTCATTAGACAGTGCGGATGCAGAAGCTGATCTGGATCTACACTGGTCGCACCACCAACAAACCCATATCTCCAGTCACCCGTCATGATTCTAACAAGCAATATAGATCGTGATCAGGCTACATGGGTAGGTTGAAGTAACGGACCGAGGTCTATAAATACATTAAATATGTCTAAAAACATCAATAAACGAAGACAAAAAAGCTAAACATATTTTTTTACTCCGTCCATATAGACTCCATATAGCTATATTTTGTTTTAGCTTATTTTATTTTCGTTTATTGATGTTTTTAGGCATATTTAATGTATTTATAGACCCCTGTCCGTTACTTCAACCTGTGGCTACATGGGCATGCACTGATCACAAATCGCAAATACCAATTTCTCCAGTCACAGGCACAAATATTCCTGTAGAAAATACGTCCCGTCAGCCTATACAATCCACGACTACTACTGCCATTAAGCAATTAACAGACCATGGGTGATTTCATTTCGGTCATATTTGTGACTGTGTTTGCTAGATAAGAATACTTTGACATTTGATGAAATAGGCCACCGGTGAAAGGACACGAGAGGCTCATTGCATGTTTGTAAAATCACTGCATGCCGACTCCTTTAGAATGAGCATCCTCCAATCAGAAACTGAGGCGCACACCAGTGACACGTGACCGGTACGCCGGTTGTCGCTTGCCGCCCATGACTTGGACTTCACCCGGAAGTGACGTAGGTCGACTTTGTGTTCCTTGTGTAACATTATTTGGTGAATGGTGGACACGGCCTGATGAAATGGGCCTTATTGCCGGTTTGAAAAATTGGATGAAAAACTAGAAAATGTGTTCATATAACACGGGTGCCCCACCTACAGCTTTGTTACACTTGTTGCACACTTGCAAAATACTAGCTCAAACAGAAACTTTAACCAAGGGAAATTACTTTGTAGATATAGCAATTATGTAGATCACGGTCACACAAAGGTCATTTGATTCACATTTGGCTCCTGATAGTGTGCAAGCATAATTGCTGTAGACCTAATGCTATTGAAGATACACGCTCAAACTTAAACTTTAACCAAGGGAATTAACTATCATGTTAATACATGTATTGAAATTATAGGTTAAAGTCTCATAGAGGTCATGTGTTTCACAGTGGTATTCAGTGCACATCACTGGTTTATGTTAGTGCGCAAGTATGGTGGCTGTAGGCCTAAATCTGTTGAAGATACAAGCTCTTACAAACGATTTTAACCGAGGGAAATATAATCAGTCTGCTGATGAAAGACGGTCTGTCTCAGTGATTGAATGGCGAATAGCATTGGCAGGCTGATCTGGGCCTACGCTGGTCGTAAACGCCGTACGGTACCTTTTGCAAGATGGTGGCTAAGATATGTGTTTTCATGAGAAAACAGACAATGGAAACACTTGTACATGTAATATTTAAATATATTAACATTTTACTCAAATAATATTATATCAAATTAATAAATATTGTCTGGAATTATCTTCCTTACTTCATTGTCGATATTGATTTTCGATGTTTGTATAATTTTACACAACTTCCGTCGACATTTGACATATACTTCACATCAAATGCGGAATATAACTCTATAATGAATATTTTGCCAAATTTCGAGCCGAATCGAAGTTCATACACAATGACGCATACAATTCGTAATCATTACGCCAAATCTACAAGTCAAATAATTATTTAGAGCTAGCATTACATATTTAGAGCTAGTTCCTAATCGTTTGAAGAGCTCTCTAATTTAAATCATTTGAAGCTACCTCTAAATATTTAATGCTAGCCGTTTAGAGCTAGAAATAATTACTCAAATACTTAATGCCAGCTCTAATTATTTATAGCTAGCAATATTTATTTGAGTTTATGTAGAGTTGGCGTTCTATGAATCATAATACATAAGTTAAGAAATAGTTAAGCTACTACAAGAACATAACGCAGACAGAAAACTGATAGATAGAATTAAGGGAATATAGTAAAGAGACATGTACAAAAGGAAAATTATATGACGCCTCTGTCTGTGTGTTTCAGGAAGTAGCGACAATTAGAAAAAACGTGCACTTTATATTAGAATAAAACAATACAGGCTTCAGAATTTAGCGAGACAGAAGGATAATTAGACGAACGTAAAACACATACAAACACGTACATATATATCACAGAAACGTATATTCCAATATCACAGATAGTTCGCAATTATGGTCCACAGCTGGTGTTTCAATTTACAATTAGCACTAAGATGTCAATAATCGTTACGATGGATCGACAAGCAGTTTCCAGGCGTCCAGGGATCCAGGATTTATGTCTAGAGGCGGCGTGGATTTCAAATGAGACACATATGATCGTCAACTTTCATAACATTCAGATATGTTTTATTATTTCTCTTCAAAAGTATGTTGTTACCACTCAGTTGAACCGTCTCGAAAAGACGGTTCAACTGAGTGGTAACAACATACACTTTGAGTGAGAAATAAGGACATAATAAAATATTTCAACATAAATATTGGGTTAAAATTTAAACTCGACCAAGTTTAGAGGACACGCCCCCGCCTGGATCCGCACCTGGTTTCGGAGAGTCACCCGTTTTTCCAGAGTCTTTCTTTCAAAGGCAATGAAGCCTCCATGGTTGTTCATAAAGAGCATCGTCCAATCAGAAGCTGAGGCGCACACCCGTGACACGCGACCGGTACGCCGGTTTTTCGCCTGCCGCCCATGACTTGGACTTCACCCGGAAGTGACGTAGGTCGTCTTTGTGTTCCTTGTGTAACATCGGTGTGTAAGCTTGTGGGTAGCACAGGGTCTGGAACAATGTAATAATATTTCGTCAAGTAAGGTTCCAATTACACGTATACATATACAGTAACTCTGCCGCTTCATCAGCATACGTACATAGAAGTATTCCTTGAATGCGAGTCTCCGGACACGCACACAAAGTAAATAAAAGTCACGTTAAAACAATACATTAGTGTAACTATAAATTGTGACATATGTACATGTATTTTCACCATATATTATGTGTGCCATTATTTCTGTCACGCTTTCCGTCTTAGTTTTTTAAGATTGTAATTTAATTTTCATTACTACTTTCCTCGTCAGAATATTATTTGACGAGAATGCATTTCTGTTTTTTTTCTCGAATTTGAGAATTCTGCACAGGTAAGGTAGCGGGTACTTCTCAAGTTAACGCCCTCACCTGGTGTGACTGGAAGAATGCCTTGTATCCGCCGTCGAGCAGGTAGACCGCCGGGAAGTTCAGGCGGGGATATCTGTCGGCATTCACCCGGCGGTCCTCGTTACGCAAGAAACGGTACATCTTCGGGCCGCGTTTGGACGAGAACTCGCAGTGGAATATGATCACGTGACGCTTGCCGGGCGGGAGCTGTGTCTGTGATAGGAATTGGCTGATGGCGTCTTTGGTGTACAGGTTGATGGCGCTCTGTAAATCGAATAGAATACTGTTACACAAGTCGTGATGCGTGACTGAGTTTGTTTAAGTATCACAATAAGCATCGATAGTCATCTAAGAATACAATATATATATATGGCAGTGATTTGGGAAATGTGGCTTATGACATTTATGGTCAATGTAGGTCCTGGTCACATGTTTGAAGCCTGATAACGATATCTATTGCGTGTTAGAAGCATGACATGCGTTTCATTAATGGATTGGCGAATAGTGCAGATCCTAATCAGACTGCGTTCGCGGATGTCACAATGTTGACATCATATCGGAACGTCTACTCATAACAGATGTCCCGATGATGCAATTCATGATTATGTAATTAATAAAGTACCTGAATATGACCTTCCTCGTACTCATACGGATATCGACAGTCTATAATGGTGACCTCATCGACGTCGCTGTAGCAACCGGATAGCACGTCTCGCACCTGTAACGGCAAGGTTAAATTAACTCATATAGCTCGTATTGAAAGTTGTCCTTAATTGACAATAAACAATGTTTTGACAGCACATCATATCGTCGCCTTGTGCGAGTTTCCCCAATCTCCAGCGATTAATTATGTGTTTAATAATTGTGAACCACGTTATGATGTTGTGGTAAATACAGAAATGCTTGTTGTCGTCAATCCTGGGCTACAGAAAGTAGGAAGCTTGGGATGGACATCGTTTTAATGGTTGATTTCATACAGGGGCGATAGATACAGTTCTGTTCTGTACAGCTGCTATGACTATGCAGTCTCAAATAGGACGCGCTATACATAGGGACCCTATTTCATCTTATATCACAGCTAAGGGTTTATGTTATCTTATATTTAAGGGTGGGAATTGGCTCATAGACCTTCCATACCCGGGACACAGGCTCAGCCCAAGGTCGCATTTGAAGTGTTGATGGCAGCTAAGTGTTTTCCCGCCACATATTCGTAGCCCTGTGGTGTAGACAACAACAGTGTATCGCACTTACCGTATCCGGGGAGACGCAGTTCAGATCCTTGTGCTCGCCGGGAATTATGGGAAGACAGCAGTCACGTGACAAGTCGTCATCAATGGCGGCGTCCGTGGACATCCGGGATACCGCCCTGATGATACTTGACATTGGGCTCTGGGCTGGCGCCGCTAAACCCTGAAATGTACATACATTATTTTCATTCGTCACAATTTATTAATAGGACATTTAATTATATTATTAAGCTTTTTCTTCTGAATGAATTTGGATTATTATATACTTTCATTATGGTGCATTTTAACATGTAGAAACGAGGAGTCTATCTATTATTTTATATAAACGCTGGATACATAGTGATAAATGATCAGTACTCAATATAGGACAAATATTTTCATGTAGTCTAAATTAAATATACGTAGTAAACTCACATCAAGCATCGCGTGATCGTAAGCAGTGTCGTTCCGTCTATGGCGTTTGTTTGTGTGAGCGATTCCCTCATCATCGCGGCCTTCTACAGTGCGCTTCTTTGACGACGCCAATCTTGTTTCTTTGTCAAACATGAGACTTCGTCGAGCCTGTATCTTTGGGCACCGTGTCTGCAAGAAAATGTCAGGTAAAAAATGTAAATACGTGTACATGTAGAGCATACTGAAATAAAATTATTATAGTTTACAGTGGGCCGTTTTACTTATTGACTGTTCCAAATCGGTACCCGTTGCAAACATATTTACCTGATTTACATGTCAGTCATTTTATTTTTACATGCGGGGTTGTTGATGAGCCAATGAGATCCAACCCAAATATGTATCCACAAGGCACCAGTGAACAAGGGAGTATATTTGTTCAGCTGGATGGCACGTTAACGTTAATATGGTACTAACTTTTTTCATCCCACGGCCAGAATCCTCATCCATCAGTAGTGGGTGATCTCCCCTGTATGGTGTCATCGCGTCTATAGATGTCTCCATAGACAAGGACAGGGCGAATCTGTAAATAACGTGACATATTAATACCAATGATATTATATAAACTCAGTGTTTTGTGTTTATATGTGTCACTAAGATATCATTCAAAATGAACCACGCTTACAACTAGTGTCGCTAGTTAGACATACATGTACTGCAGAATGCATTGAAACGATTCGGAGGTCGATGCAAGGATTTAATCAAGGCTGTTTATATTTAAAGCAATTTCAAGACCGATGCAGCACGAAATCATAAACGTGTGGTGAAATGTGGGAATGAATTGAATGAACGTACAATTGTCCAAGTGTTAATAGACATGTTTATTACCCTGTAGTACTGAAAGCAATAAGCCGATAGTGAGCAATTACAGTATGTACCAAGTGACTTCAAATACGGACATGTTTATTGAAATTAAATGTTTTCCCAAGCCTACTGTATTTCACTATCTACTTCCACGGTACGTGCAATACTAAGCAGACCAGTGTATTTGCTTTTTGTCATATTTTCCGAAGATATCTAATACGTTCTTGGCCGTCGGCGGCACCATATACATGAATTATTATTATTGTTATTATTATTAATGGCTGTATTAAATAAAGTAACTTACGTTGGAATAGAGGGCATCACGAATTCTGACTATCCTGTCTCATTAACGAGTGGAATAACACTGTGATATTTCCCCGGGGTCTCGCAGTTTTATAGTGTGTGCCATATTGTAAAAACAGTTCAGGCGAATAGTACCGTCAGATGTCTCGATAGCAAACAAACAACCAAACGATGTATCCACCCGTCAACACGTTTGATATGGGCGAGTACATCAAAGCTTTCCGCACCATATCGATTAATGGGATAATTATTGTATTCATTGTATGGATGATTAGCAATCGATATATTGTGAACGGCCGCTCAGTGGGCCCGTGGGTCTCAGTATACCCGAATCTAGACATGATCTCCGGAAAAAATATTGTTGCAATGGAAGGATTGTTCACGATGTAATTACAATTATGCTGTAGTCATATTTTGATATTATCGAGATTTCATCTGAAAGAAACTTTGCGGAATATGCGATTCGTGAATGGTTTACGAGAACGGTCATTATTGTTTAATTATATTTCTTTATTCAGCACAATGTTGCTCTCTTGCTCTGTATCAATATATACACTGTGCTCATAGTATATGTTAATGGTCAAACATTCGAAGGTTATGGTGTATACATGTTCATGTATATACGTATCTTTCAGTGTAAATCGTAACATTTCTTGTAGCCAGTGACTCTGACGAATGAGCAATTTTATGAAATAAAACCAATGACAGTTACGTTTACTGTGGTAAGAAAAACATTTGAACTATTTAAGTGATAGGAGTCCGAAGGACTGCACGCAAACTATAAACAGACCAAGGTGTATCATACCACAGTAAAGGCAACTTTCCATGGCTTATTACTTTTATTTACATTAAATTTTTGGATAGTTTCAAAAATGTAAATAACCAAATACTGCGTATATTTTTAAAATCATATTGTTTTACGTCATTTTGTCGCAATTCATGATTACGTCAAAGAATATTTAACGAATCAACAACGTCGCACGACGTCAATTGGGGCTAATGTAGTGTAATGTGATATAAACGCACTACGTTGAATGTGCATTTTCATTATGAATTTATGGACAGTGTAACTATTACACTTTGCATTCTACACTTGTATACATCAAGGTGTATCATCACGTGGTATTAACAACAACAACATGTACCGATTAAAAGTACGTATTCTTTTATAGTGTCCTTATTATGTAACGGATTTTGATGAAATATGGCGCATCAAACGCGTCTTGTTAAGATGCATTTGGTGGTCTCTGTATTTTTGCCCCGACACGGAAATCTATTCTTCGCAAAAATGGCATAAGTCTGTGTCAAACTCCCTAGACCATGAAATGCAGCTCATGAAGACGCGTTTGCTGCGCCATATTTCATCAAACTCCGTTGCATATTAAGGACAATATCAAATAATACTTACTTTGGAGTGGGCGACGTTGTTGTTGTTGTAACCACGTGATCATACAAATTGTACATACAACACATGTCGTTTTACAGACGTTTTACTTGAGCTGCGACATGTATAATTCATATGTTGTACTTATCAAATATAATACGTATGCCCGTGCATGAGAAAAAAAGATGTGTGCCCGATTGTGGCTCTGGCAACCCACGAGTCTACAATACGTACAGTCTACATTGTATACTCGGATCACATTACACAGGTACGCGAGATTATACGACTCTGCAATAATCGTCATAGTGTGCTGATGCTCTGACCATATTGTGATAATATTTTGACTGATCTGCGACTACACTGGTCGATGACCAGTGTAGTCCCAGATCAGTCAAATTATTATTAAATATTATTGTAAAGCACACGAGTTTCTCATGATGAGTCACGCATAATTGTGAATACTTATGCTCAATTACGTGAATGATATGTGTGTCTCAGCCTCGTTAAATATTACACCATTCTCACCTATACTTCATAGTACAATGTAACATGGATTGAGTGTAATATATTTAATTGAATGGAAGTTTGCCAGTCAATGAAGGTCTAATTTTCCACAACACGACGTTATTGTGATTAGTACTTTGATAATGTAGATGGGTGCGACGTCAATTGGGGCTAATGTAGTGTAATGTGATATAAACGCACTACGTTGAATGGGCATTTTCATTATGAATTTATGGACAGTGTAACTATTACACTTTGCATTCCACACTTGTATGCATACAACACATGCCGTTTTACAGACGTTTTACTTGAGCTGCGACATGTATAATTCATATGTTGTACTTATCAAATATAATTATACGTATGCCCGTGCATGAGAAACAAAGCTGTGTGCCCGAATGTGGCTCTGGCAACCCACTAGTCTACACTACGTACAGTCTACATTGCATACTCGGATCACATTACACAGTCTACATTGTATACTCGGATCACATTACACAGGTACGCGAGATTATACGACTCTGCAATAATCGCCATAGTGTGTTGATGCTCTGACCATATTGTGATAATAATTTGACTGATCTGGGGCTACACTGGTCGATGACCAGTGTAGTCCCAGATCAGTGAAATTATTATTAAATATTATTGTAAAGCACACGAGTTTCTCATGATGAGTCACGCATTATTGTGAATACTTATGCTCAATTACATGAATGATATGTGTGTCTCAGTCTCGTTAAATATTATACCATTCTCACCTATACTTCATAGTACCATTTAAAATGAATTGAGTGTAATATATTGAATTGAATGGAAGTTAGTCAGTTAATGAAGGTCTAATATTCCACAACACGACGTTATTGTGATTAGTACTTTGATAATGTAGATGGGTGCTATGGGGATATACAATTATCAAAAGGTTCTGTGCTTTGAGTATAGATAGCTGATATAAAGGTGCCGTTTATTGGTGTTTGTGAGGGAGGTTCTACTATATACAACTATAGTCCACGAAGTTGTCAACTACCATCGACGCTTGATTGTTTGTTTTTTTTCGCAAAAAATTAGGAATTCATATGACTGTTGTTCAATTTAACAGGTTCAGCATAGAAAACTGTTCCACGTGTCTTCTGGATTACGGATGGCTTTGTGTAACTCCGTTGTCAGCTCAGGCAGAGATCATGGATGGCAGATCCCGGTGGCTAAGTGAACTTAGTCGGCAACTCAGTATGGTGTATTTTACACTTTTTGTCGGCTGTGATTCGTGAAGTCGCCGTATGTTGTTAGCGCAAGAACGGAACATGTTTGCCCTGATGTTTGCTTGTTTGTATCAATAGATTGCCGTTTGTAAATCCTGTTCATGGTTAGGATAATGAATCAGGGGGCCGTTTCACTAAACTTCGTAGGACTTAAATGTTCGTAAGTGCAAATATAGGATCGTCTGGAAATTTCAATTGATGGATTTACATTTATTGAGCATAGGCTGAATATTCAGCCTATGCTCAATAAATGTAAATCCAACATTTGTTTACAAGAACATTTTTAATAATGAAATATACAGACTATCATAATTTGGCACTTGCGAACATTTTAGTCGTACGAAGTTTAGTGAAACGGCCCCCCGATACCTAGCTGCGCATTGACGATAAACACGCAGACTTATAATACAATATTGCAACCGGGCAGACGATGTACGGTGTTGAGCTACATCCACGAACTGAAATTAATAAGTTCATTTTTGTTGTTTAGTACCTCCCAGGATGTCAAACCTACAGAGACTACACGTGAAGCATACTAGTGATACGTGTAGGCAATAATCAGGGGGCCGTTTCACTAAACTTCTTACGACTAAAATGTTCGTAAGTGCAAATTTGGAATGGTTTGGAAAGTTCAATTGATGGATTTACATTTATTGAGCATAGGCTGCTTATGCAGCCTATGCTCAATAAATGTAAATCCAATAATTGTTTACAAGAAAACATTGGTAATGTGAAATTTACAGACTATCATAGGTTTGCACTTACGAACATTTTAGTCGTAGGAAGTTTAGTGAAACGGCCCCCAGGTGCGGATCCAGACGGGGCGGGTGCGGCGCACACACCTCTAACATTTACAGAGTTTACATTTTAACTCATTTTTTATTTGTAAAGATTTTATTATTGTTCTTATTATCATTCAGTGATAACGACATACACGTTTGATGAGAAATCTTAAAAAAATGCGGAAATGTATTCAGAAACTTGTATATAGAAAGTATTATGCACATACTCGGGTATTCCGCATAGTGCGGAATGTACAATATGGACGTAAACACAGTTCAGACAAATGGCAAACCTCTTTACAAACCTGGGGGCCGTAAACTTCGTAAGACTAAAATGTGCAAACTTGTGATGGTCTGTAAATGTTACATTAACAATTATTGGATTTACATTTATTGAGCATAGGCTGCATATGCAGCATATGCTGCATAAATGTAAATATATAAATTGAAATTTCTAGACGATCCTAAATTTGCGCTTACGAATATTTGAGTCATACGAAGTTTAGTGAAACGGGCCCCCAGATGATCCGATACAAACAAAAAACGCAAACCCTGGTCTGTACTTCAACACGTGAAAGCATCAAAGTTCCCCGCAATAAATCGATTATGCGCTAATCACACCATTGTATCGGTGATTAGCAATCGATGATCATCAATAGATTACCTGTCAATGTTGTAAACAACTGATTAGCTAGGACTGTCGGGCCTTAAGTCTAAAGGTCCCGCGTCAAATCGAATAGTTTCAGATTTGTGATATGATAAAACGTGACGGAACAGAAAAAGTAATTAGTTCCAGTAAAATAGTGCCATACCGACTACATTATCTTCTCGTTGTCTCTCGTCTTCAGAATGAGTGTAACGGATTGTGTTCTAATCAAATAACAACGATAAACGCAATGTTACCGCAATTAAATTCGAATAATAGCATTTCTTATATAACGACAAGCCGCGAAACGACCGTAGCTGGGCCCCAAAACATATCATATCATATCTTGCATAACTCTACCCTATAGTGAGCATTCACTACTTGATCTGCTTATATCATATGCACTCATACTCGGCCATTAACACGGTCTGACATACTGGCACAGTGCTGTAGGATAATGCTTAGCTATGATAAATTAGCCGTCTAATAACCTCCTTAATTTAAAGCGCACATTTCGACTGCATTGTAACCAATACTAAATTCGGAAATAAAAACGGGCCAACGGCCATTGGCTTGAAATATTTTCTGGGTTCATATTCTCGGGTCTGGAAGGTCTGCGAGCCAATTCCTACCCTTAAATATAAGATAACTAGAGAAAGTAATTTAATTGTGGGTTTGTTTGTATTGCTATTCTGAACAGTACACGTTTGTTCATACCGTTAAGCATACGTGATCACATGCGCCTGTGACTGGATATAAGGGTGTATTGGCGGTGCGACCAGTGTAGATCCAGATCAGCTTCTGCATCCGCACTGTCTAATGAGGATTTGCACTTTTTTCCATCACATGCCATCAATGAAACATTGTCGTGCAGATCCTCATTAGACAGTGCGGATGCAGAAGCTGATCTGGATTTACATGTACACTGGTCGCACCAACAATAAACCCATATCTCCAGTCACCCGTCATGACTCTAACAAGCAATATTGATCGTGATCAGGCTACATGGGCTGGTTGAAGTAACGGACCGAGGTCTATAAATACATTAAATATGTCTTAAAAACATCAATAAACGAAGACAATTTTTTTTTTATTCCCTCCATATAGACTCCATATAGCTAGCTATATGGAGTCTATATGGAGGGAGTAAAAAAAAGTTAGCTTATTTTGTTTCCATTTATTGATGTTTTTAGGCATATTTAATGTATCTATAGACACCGATCCGTTACTTCAACCTGTGGCTACATGGGCATGCACTGATCACAAATCGCAAATACCTATTTCTCCAGTCACAGGCACAAATATTCTTGTAGAAAATACGTCCCGTCAGCCTATACAGTCCACGACTACTACTGCCATTAAGCAATTAACAGACCATGGGTGATTTCATTTCGGTCATATTTGTGGCTATGACTGGAGAACTGGGGTGCGTTTCACTAAGCTTCGTACGACTAAAATGTTCGTAAGTGTAAATTTAGGATCGTCTGTAAATTGCAATTGATGGATTTAAGTCGCAAGTGCCAAATTATGATAGTCTGTAAATTTCATTATTAACAATGTTTTCTTGTAAACAAATGTTGGATTCACATTTATTGAGCATAGGCTGAATATGCAGCCTGTGCTCAATAAATGTAAATCCAATAACTGTTTACAAGAAAACATTGTTAATGTGAAATTTACAGACTATCATAATTTTGCACTTACGAACATTTTAGTCGTAAGAAGTTTAGTGAAACGGGCCCCTGGTGCTTTATATTATTCGATTTGTGACGAATGCAAATCCTGATCAAATAGCACACTCCTATATCTTTATAGCGATCTATATTGCTTGTTAGAAGCATGGCGGGTGTTTCATTGATGGAATGATGAACAGTGAATATCCTGATCAGACTGTGCGGACACACATGTTGATCCGGATCTACATTGATCGCAAAACCTATAAGCCCGATTCCTCCAGTTACAGCCACATTATGTTTATAGAACGTACCGCATGGTCACTGAACAAGATACAAACGCCTTGAAGTTCTCGAACTGACTTACGCGACACTCACTACATATAATAGGAGACTTATTTTGTATGTGCTTGTGCACAACTGTTCAAATGACATAGACAGAAATGCATGTACATGTAGCATCATGAAATCTGGGGCCGTTTCACTAGACTTCGTACGACTAAAATGTACGTAAGTGCAAATTTAGGATCGTCTTGAATTTTCAGTTGATGAATTTACATGTATTGAGTATATGCTGCATCTCAATAAATGTAAATCCAATAATTGTTTACAAGAAAACATTGTTAATGTGAAATTTACAGACTATCCTAATTTTGCACTTACGAACAATTTAGTCGTACGAAGTTTAGTGAAACTGGCCCCAGATCTGCAAAAATCATCGTACACGACATAGACGTCCCCTAGCACCGGGTGCAGCGTGCATGCAGATGGAGTAACATATCGATATGAATGGTGAACATTGTTCAACCATTGCCGTTTATTGATACAAACAAGCAAACAGCATGACAAACGTGTTCTGTCTATGCGCTAACAAATACGGTGACTGCACGTATCACAGCCGACAGTACGTGTAACATACACACCCGACTAAGTTCACTTAGCCATCGTCACCTGCCATCCATGATATGAGTTAGGCCTCAGTTGCAAGGTGCATGATCACGTGGTTACAACAACAACAACGTCGCCCACTCAAAAGTAAGTATTATTTGATATTTTCCTTAATATTCCACGGATTTTTATGAAATATGGCGCAGAAAACGCGTCTTCATGAGGTGCATTTGGTGGTCCATGGAGTTCAGCACAGACTGATGTCGTTTTTGCAAAGAATCGATTTCCGTGTCTGAGACACGGAAATCGATTCTTCGCTAAAACGACAGAAGTTTAGGCGAAAATACAGAGACCACCAAATGCAGCTTAACAAGACGCGTTTGATGCGCCATATTTCATCTAATTCCGTTACGTAATAAGGACAATATACAAGAATGCGTACTTTTAATCGGATTGATTCTAGAAGTTTCAGTACTTGTTGTTGTTAGTACCACGTGATCATACACCTTGAGTTGACAATTGTGCCAAAATCACACGGGTCTACCAGGTCGATGGCTCTTCGCATGTGTTGCCCTGTGACTTGTGTGTACCGTAGTCACTGATGAGAAAACCGTGTAACATGATGGAGTTTGTGTTAGAGACGCCAAACAGAGACACCTCATCTATACATGTATCATCACCATATAGTGCCAGTCGGACACAGAGCATATACCGGCACATGGTGGCTAGTCTCTAACATTTCGTCTCTTCGTTCCTTTCGTCGCCGAGAAACAACTATGTGATTGTGACTGGATAAATGTGACTTATGGCATTTGTGGGTAGTCTCTCCTAATATCTACATGTACATTGCTTGTTAGAAGCATGGCGGGTGTATCATCGGTGGAATGGCAAACATAGTTTCGAACGGTAACTCTTGCAATCTACTCCCGTACCGTCCGTAGGTTCTGCCTACGGACGGTACGGGAGTAGATTGCAAGGGTTACCTTCACAACTATGACGAACAGTGCAGATGCTGATCACACTGTGCGAATGTACAGGCTGATCTGGATCTACATGTACACTGGTCGCAAAACCTATATGCCAGATTTCTCCAGTCACAGTCACATAAGTGATTTCACTGGATAAATGGGTCTTATGGCATTTGTGACCAGTCTCGCTCCTGATCATCCAGCTTACTGGTGCAATCTGTTAATGCTATATTCTGTTTGTTGGAAACATGGTGGCAATTTTACTGGCTGCATGGCGAGCGACTGCAGACCCTGATCAGACTTCTTTGCTGATATGGGTCGACACTGGTCGGAAAACCCACAAGTCCCAATACTCCAGTGACAAACATGTATCTGTACATTTTGTAAACCGGTAGATAATGACAATACAAAAGACATGCAGAAAACCGCATGCAAAACTTATAATCCGATCAAAAGTTATGCAAGTTTTCATAATTGTACATTTTATGCAAATTTATGCATTTTCTTTTCAATAACATTTTGAAAATCCCAATAAAAATGTTTTAAATTTTCATTTTATTTCATGAAAAATTATCAAGTTCATGTAATCAAATACAAGTAATGAGAAAAAATCACTTAATGCAAATAAGAATACAAAAATAATAGTTCTTCTTTGACGTCATAGTGGAACGTACATATTTCAGCTAATTAAAATGTTCAAACCTTTGTAACTTTTTTGATATTTGTTATTTTTACGTGGGGTTTTCAGCATTTATTTCATATTATCAAATTGTATTATTTACACAAAATTAAAAAAAGTTGTTCCATTGACCGCTAAGCTTCGCTCCTTCGTTTGTAAGCGACACAGAAACGCATATTAAAACCATAACGGTTTACCATAGAGACGAACAATTCAGAACGTTAAAATGTAGAGACGGAAATGAAGAAGCATATCGTTCGTTCATCAGTTTATACGGGGAGCAGAGACGAACAACATATAAACACAGATACGAACGTTTAGTAAACTTAATTTCGTTATTTCGTTTCTATACGATCGCTACATAAAGTTAGTATGGGCCATGTAAACGTGATAGAATGGACATGTGCTGGGTGGTACATAATCTATAATACCTGTGATACAATGGGACCGACTGCAGGTCAGCGACTCAGACGCCGGACTCGGAAAATGGCTCGTTAACACAAACTATACGACCCAGCCAATTTGAATAATACATACTACATACTATACATCAGTCAAAGTGGGTGGATGGCATAACTTTTTGAATCAATGTGGATGGGTGGGGTAATATTTTGAATGAGGCATTTTCTGAGTTTTAGTTCCGAGTCCTTCACCGGTTGGAACGCCGGCTAGGAACAGGTACATTGCGGCATTTACAAACATTTCAGATCTTGGCCTTATTCAACTAATTATGCATCGAATCTAATCCTGTTCAACCATACGCTGCTCGTAAACGTCGTGAGGTCACGTTTGTCAGTCGATGGCCCAGATATGATTGTTCATGGGCAAAGAGAAAATGGAAACATTTGTACCACTGCATATTGTATATAATTAAAAAAAGAAGATACATGCAGCATGACACATACATGTACATACATAAATAGTGTCTGGAATTAGTTCCCGAAATCCTTTGAGATTCAGCCCCATATTGATTGACTATCCATCGAACTATATTTTCCATACATGGCGTAGACAATTGACAATATGGTCGAAAAACGCTGATGCGATAGGGGAGATAATTCCAGAGTCATCATTGAGTGATAGACATGCGTGTGTTTGCAAAGAAACGTAAGATGACAGATTTCGGAAGGAAATATTTACATTAGTTAGAATAACAGTGCAGCCCTCAAAAGTAAAGCTAGCAAGAAATAAAGATAATTAGACGAACATACAACGACACACAACACGTACTTATATATCACATACATTAAATTATAATATCACAGATAGTTCGACATAAATGTACGCCACAGTTGGTGTTATAATTTCTAATCAGCACTAATATGTCAACAGTCACCCGATAGATCGAGATCAGTTTCGGAAGGACAAGAGAGGCTCATTGCTTGTTTGTAAAATCACTGCATGCAGCTCTGTGATGAAGGCCGTCTCCTTTAGAATGAGCATCCTCCAATCAGAAGCTGAGGCGCACACCCGTGGCACGTGACCGGTACGCCGGTTTGTCGCCTGCCGCCCATGACTTGGACTTCACCCGGAAGTGACGTAGGTCGTCTTTGTGTTCCTTGTGTAACATCGGTTTGTAGGCTTGTGGGTAGCACAGGGTCTGCAACAATGGAACACAATTTCGTCAAGTAAGGTTCTAATTGCAGGTATATGTGGACAATAGCGATGCTGCTTCATCAGCATACGTGCATAGAAGCATTCCCCGAGTGCGATTCTGATTTCTCCAGACACGCACACGGAAGAAATGTCACGTTATCACTTTCAATTGGTATAACTATACATTGCGACATATGCACCCGCAGTTTCGTCATAGATTTTGTGTTCCATTATTTATATCCCGCTTTCCGTCTTACTTTTGTAATATTGTAATTTCATTTTCATTTCTACATTCCTCGTCACAATATTAGTTGACGAGCATGCGTTACTAAACATGCTAACTGTTTGTGTTTACAATGTGTTCATTTTATTATATTTTGACGAACGTGTGGGTAGGCTCCTTTGTCAAATTTGAAAATTATGCACAGATAATGTAGCGGATAATACGCGAGGTACAAGCCTCACCTGATGCGACTGGAAGAAGGCCTTGTATCCGCCGTCGAGCAGGTAGACCGCCGGAAAGTTCAGGCGGGGATATCTGTCGGCATTCAGCCGGCGATCCTCGTTACGCAAGAAACGGTACATCTTCGGGCCACGTTTGGACGAGAACTCGCAATGGAAGATGATCACGTGACGCTTGCCAGGCGGGACCTGCGTCTGCGTCAGGAATTGGCGGATAGCGTCTTTGGTGTACAGGTTGATGGCGCTCTGTAAATCGAAGAGAAGACTGTTACACATGTCGTGATGATTGACTGAGTTTGTTTAAGTAGCACAATAGGCATTGACATTCATCTAAGAATACAATACATATGGAAGTGATTGGAGAAATGTGGCGTATAATATGTGTTGTGAAAGTAGCTCCTGGTCACACGCTTGAAGACTGATAACTATCTATAGTACTTGTTAGAAGCATGACGTGCGTTCCATTGATAAACTGGCGAAGCGTGTAGATCCTGATCAGACTGTGCGTGTTCGGATGTCAGAATATTGACATTGAGTACATCATATCGGAGTATCTATTCATACATCAAGATGTCCCGATGAAGCAATGCGATTCAGAATTGGGACGTGCATGACTATGTAATTAATAAAAATAACTTACCTGGATATGACCTTCCTCGTACTCATACGGATATCTACAGTCTATAATGGTGACTTCATCGACGTCGTTGTAGCAACCGGATAACACGTCTCGCACCTGTAACGACAACGTTAAATTAACTCCTAAAACTCGTATTGAAAGTTGTTCTTAATTGACAATAAACTATGTTTTGTCGGCACATCATCCTATACCGTCGAATTGTGTGAGCTTCCAAAATCTACAGCGATTAATGCTGTGGTTTATATTTGCAAACCCCGTTATTGTTTTGTGCTAAATATACAAATGCCTATGGTTGTTAATCCTGTTCTACAGATATAACGAAGCTTGGCATGGACACGTTTAAATGGTTGATTTCATACAGGAGCGACAGATAAGCTATACAGTATCAAATAAGACACGCTACACGTACATTGTAGGGACCCTATCTCATCCTTTATCCTGTCAACACAGTGCGTATGTGCCGTGAAACACGGTGCCGTGTAACATTTTTGATATCCTGTCGATACGACCTAACCACTGCGTATGAATATGTGCGGTGGCTGGGGTTATTTTTGTTGCATTTGAAAGCGATTTGTATGTGTTGACGGGATAAATAGAATAGTAGATTAGTGCCGTGAATGGGAAAACATATCTGGCGCGGCACGGAAACGTAATGTGCTCGGCAGAGCCTGGCCCATCCAGTTTCCTAAGCCTTGCCAGATAGTTTTCCCATTCACGGCACTAACCTACTATTCTCTATATATCTTATATGTTGTTTCCCGCCACATATTCGTACCACTGTGCTGTAGAGAACAGCTGTGTATCGCACTTACCGTATCTGGGGAGACGCAGCTCAGGTCACCGTGCTCGCCGGGAATTGTGGAAAGACAGCAGTCACGTGACACATCGTCAACAATGGCGCCGTCCGTGGACAGCCGGGATACGGCGCTGGTGATACCTGACACTGGGCTCTGGGCTGGCGCCGCCACACTCTGAAATGTACAGAAATTATTTTCATACGTCACACTTTATAAATAAGACAATCGATTATACAATTTAGTTTTTCCATCTGAATGAATTGTATTATTACATACTTGCATTATAATGCTTGTTAACATGTAGCTACGAGGAGTCTATCTGTTATTGTGTATACACGCTGGTATACCTAGAGCAAAATGAGCAGTAATCCAGTATAGGACAACTACATAGTTAAATTAAATACATGTAGTTACTAGCAAACTCACATCAAGTATCACGTGGTCGTAAGCAGTGTCGTTCCGTCTATGGCGTTTGTTTGTGTGAGCGATTTCCTCATCATCGCGACCTTCTACAGGGCGCTTCATTGACGCCAATCTTGTTTCTTTGTCAAACATGAGACTTCGTCTTGCATATATCTTTGGGAACCGTGTCTGAAAGAAAAATTCAGTTAAAATATAAATACGTGTACATGTAGTTAATACTCAAATAAAATGAAAATGGTTTACAGTAGGACGTTTTACTTCTTGACCGTTCCAAATCGGTACCTGTTGCAAACATATTTACGTGACTTACGTGTCAAATCATTTGATTGTTTGCTTGTGGGGTTGTCGATGAGCCAATGAGATCCAACTCAAATATGTATCCCCAAGGCACCAGTGAACAACGGGCCGGAGTATTTGTTTCACCAGGTGGCACGTTAATATGGTACTTACGTTTTTCATACCACGGTTATAATCCTCATCCATCAGTAGTGGGTGATTTCCCCTGCATGGTGTCATCGCGTCTACAGATGTCTCCATGAATAAGGAAACTGCGGATCTGTAAATAATGTGACATATTTATTTATACCAATGATATTATATAAACTCGGTGTTTTGTGTTTACATGTATCATTCAAAATAAAACATGGTTACAACTAGTTTCGACATCTAGACATGTTTATTGAAATTAAATGTTTTCCCTAGATTCAGGTAAAATGTAAATACGTATTTTGGGGAGGGTGACTTTTTTTTGTTATTGATAATAAAGTACTTACTTTTAAATATTGTTTAGATTTAATGTGTTTAATAGCCAAAAGTTCGTCGGCGGCAAAAACGTTGAAAAGACAGTAGTACGTTCTTGACCGTCAGCGGCACCATATATATGCATTATTTTTATTAATTGTTGTAAGAAATAAAGTAACTTACGTTGGAGTAGACGGCATCATGAATTCTGACTATCCTGTCTCATTAACGAGTGGTATAACACTGTGATATTTCCCGGGGTCTCGCAGTTTTATAGTGTGTGACATATTGTAAAAACAGTTCAGGCGAATAGTACCGTCAGATGTCTCGATAGCAAACAAACAACCAAACGATGTATCCACCCGTCAACACGTTTGATATGAGCGAATGCATCAAAGCTTTCCGCACCATATCGATTAATGGGATAATTATTGTATCCATTGTAATGATGATTAGCAATCGATACGTATCGATACTATTAACGGCCTCTCAGTGGCCTATGGGTCTCAGTATACCCAAATATGGACATGATCTCCGGGAAAATATTGTCGCTATGGAAGGAATTTACACGAATTGAATATAATTACTCATATGCTGTAATATTCAGTAAATATGATATTATAAAGATTATATCGGAAAGAAACTTCGCGGAATATTCAATTCGTGAACGGTTTACGAGAATGGTCATTAATAATTAATTATATTTCTTTATTCAGCACAATGTTGCTCTTCATGGGCCTGTTTCACTAAACGTCTTACGACTAAAATGTTCGTAAGCGCAAATTTAGGATTGTCTGCAAATTTCAATTGATGAATTTACATTTATTGAGAATAGGCTACATACGCAGCATATGCTCAATAAATGTAAATCCAATAATTGTTTACGTGAAAACAGTGTTGATGTGCAATTTACAGATTATCATAATTTTGCACTTACGAACATTTTAGTCAAACGAAGTTTATTGAAACGGCCCCTTGCTCTGTATCCATATACACACAGTGTTCATTTCTATGTTAATGTACAAGTATTCGATGGTTATGGTGTAGACATGTCATGCACATGTATATACGTATATATCAGTGCAAATCGTAAAAGAATATTGTAGCGAGGCACTCTTACGAATGAGCAATTTTACACTTTGCATTCTGTATTTATATTAATACAACACATCATACAGTAAAACCTCTCTCAACCGGACACTCCGGGATGTCCCTAGAGTGTCCAGCTTAGAGAGGCCCCACTGTATAGCTACTATATGACTATTCCGAGACATGCATGTGTAATTTGGGATCATGTCAAGCGTTATAATTATTGATAAATGGCCAGGACACCAATCACAGTTAAGATCTCATGCGTTAACAGGGTGTCCGATTTAGAGACGTTTCACTGTATGCAATTTACTTGAACTGAGAAAAGTATAATTCATATGTTGTACTTATGAAATATAGTACGTATGACCCTGCATGGAAAAGCAAACTGTGTACCCGATATTGGCTCTGGCAACCGACGACTCTACACTCCGTACATTGAATACTCTGATCAGATTACACAGGTACGCCGGCTGATACGAGTCTGCAAGGATCGCTATGATGAGTGGTGAATAGTTGATGCTCTGACCAGACTGCGATAATGAGTTGACTGACTTTTCTCATAATCACTAGCGCATACTTGTGATCGTGTATTCTCAAGTACATGAATGATATTCATGTCTCAGCCTCAATAAATATTACATCATCATGGTGCCATGTAAAATGGATTGAGTGTAATAAATTGAATCGAATGGAAGTAAGTCAGTCAATGAAGGTCTAATATTCCACAACACGACATTCCGTGACAGATTTGTACTTTCATAATGGAGATGGATACCATGGCGATATAAAATTATCACAGGGCTCTGTGCTTGCATTACAGATAACTGATTCATATAACTATTGTTCATTTTAAAAGGTTCAGCATAGAAGAATATTCCACGGGTCTACTGGTTTAGTGATGCCTTTGTGTAACTCCGTTGTCAGCTCAGGCAGAGATCATGGATAGCCGGTCCCGGCGGCTAAGTGAACTTAGTCGGGAGTATTTTAAACTTATTTTCGGCTGTGATACGTGAACAACTGTCTGTTTCACGAAAGCTGCCCAAATTTTACGGCTATATAAACAATTAAAAAACAATATTTCTTTTGATAATATTAAATTAAAGGAAAATTTAAGAATGAGCCTTCTTTTTATTTCGTGAAATTTGGTCAATATTGATTTCATTGCGAAAACAAAATTTCCCCATGTTAAATTTTTTAGAATTTTAGAAATACTGGACCGATTTTCAAAATTTAACTTTTGTTTTCTTAGATCATATCCAAGCTATCTAGCTAGGTTTCGGAGTCAATTTCCAAAATTTTTCGTTTTTTGACTCCTCCCACACTGCTTTACCTCTTTTCCCCCCCATGTTAAATTCCCATAATAAAATCAATATTTGACCGAATTTCACGAACTAAAAAGAAGGCTTATTCTTAAATTTTCCTTTAATTTAATATTATCGAAAATAATATTGTTTTTGAATTGTCTATATAGCCGTAAAATTTGGGCAGCTTTCGTGAAACAGACTATAGCCGTATGTTGTTACCGCATGGACGGAACATGTTTGCCATGGTGTTTGCTTGTTTGTATCAACATATCGCCGCTTGTGTTCGCTGCTCATGGTTAGCATACTACTGAATCAGATACCTAGCTGTGCATTGACGATATACATGCCGACTGATAATAAGATGCTGTACTTTGACGGGCGGATGGACGGAAATTGCGCTACAACCAGAACTGAAATAAATAAGTTTTCGTTTGGAAACATACACTGATAAATAAGTAAACATTATGGTGTGACAGATGTTATGTAAGTATAAATCGCGGAGACACAATATATACATTCTCGGAGAACATAGCCGAACGTATTTCTCTCTAAAATCAATTTAGTGGAACATCTCACAACTGGACATCGAAAACACTTAGATATGTGTAATTTCCTTGGGTATCATTCATGAGAATAATAATTTATTGTCATGATTAGACGTAGTTGCGAATGTAACTCTTGCAGTCTACTCCCGTACCGTCCGTAGCCTACGGACGGTACGGGAGTAGATGGCAAGAGTTACCGTTCGCAACTAGTTAGATGGGAATGCACAAACGCGTTTGATGAGATATTAGATACTTTGCATAAAAGTATATAGATAGTTTTATTCCCATATTAGGGTATTCTGCGTGGAATTGGCTAAGTGCACATAACATGCACTATTTACACGATGTGTGTCTTATTTACAATTGAGAATCCACGCCCCATCGAAACCTAACTCCTGGATCTGCCCCAGCCTCTGTATTTGATGATATTTGACCGATGTCCTCAATGGGATAGAACACCATACTGCCGACCGTACAGTATGGTCGTAAACACAGTTCAGGCAAACGGCAAACCTCTTTACAAACCAGATGATCCGATACAAACAAAAACGCAAACCCTGGTCTGTACGTCAACATGTTCGATGTGACGTGAAAGCATCAAAGTTCCCCGCAATCGATTATGCGCTAATTATTACACACCATTGTATCGGTGATTAGCAATCAATGATGAACAATAGATTACCTGTCAATGTTGTAAAGAGCCGCTGAGCGAGTACTGTCGGGCTTTAAGTTTATTGTATTCTTTAAAGGCATTGGGTCACAAATTATAGATGCGGATGCACAATCTGATCTGGATCTACACTGGTCGCAATAAATCTGCATTTCTCCAGTCCCAGCCACATTTTTTATTGTGTAGGCCGGTATGCGAAAAAGATAAAAATGTCTTCTGGAACGGACTTACGAGAAGCCCACTCAATGTAATAGGGAACACATTTTTACCGAAGCATGTAGCTATGCACAACTGTTGGAAATGACACAGACCGTCATACAATCGCATAGTATGAAGAAATCGACGAATAATATAGACGCCCCCTAGCACCGATGCGTGCATACATGTGAAGTACACGTAACATGTCGATATTAATATGAAGAACTATAATCGTGAACAGCGTTCAGCGATTGCTGTTATGTATACAAACAATCAAACAGCAGGGCAAACATGGTCTGTCTATGCGCTAACAACATAGGACGGCTGTATCTACCAGAGCCCACAGGGCGTGTAACATACACCCGACTAAGTTGCCGACTAAACGTACTTAGCCACCGGGACCTGCCATCCATGAGTTCTACCCGAGTTGACAACGGCGGGTCACAATGACACTCACCAGACCTCTGGCACATTGAATTTGATACCTAAATACAATATGGTCATCAACAATCAAGATATCGACACAAACAAAATGCCACCATTTTTATGCGAAACGTGCATCCCGTCAGTAAACATAACGTGGAAATAGAGACTTTCTGGCTAGTGGGCTGTGATGCATGTTAACCCTTAGACCGCTATTCACAACAATTGTCGTCTGCTGTTGCTTTTATATTTTGCCTTATTTCTCAATAAAAACATGGTTTGATAGCACTTCAGAATCATTTCCATTGGAAATGATTCTGAAGTGCTGTCACAGCATGTTGTAAATTATTCTAAAGTGCTGTCAAAGCATGTTTTTGAAGATAAAAATGGAAAATAGAAAATAAACAGCAGACGACAAAAAAAGGATAGTAGTCTAAGGGTTAAACGTGTGTATCAAGCGAGTTTATCAGGTGAGGCTAAGAAACGCGCAGTAGGAATTCCTACAGCCGAACCTCATAAACTTGATGTCAAATGACCCTAACCTGGTATTATATTCATCAGGTACCGTGTTATGGTAAAAAATGTTCGAGAAAAATTGCAAATGTATTAAAGCGCTTTCATTCGCATAGCTCGATGCGTAAGGGTGATACTTGAGAGAGCAAACCCGAGTACCCATGCGGAAACCCACTTGTCCGATCTGGCGACCACCATACCATCTCACAGACTGTTTCCGTCGCGGATCGAGCTCGTTTCTTATGAAATCAGTAAACTCGTTTAATACATCATAATAATCATATTAAATCATCACAAATGTTAGATTATATTTATTGCGTAAACGCATCATCATATTTTGAAGCTGACTAATTACCTGACATGTTTTCCGTAGCGGGCTCATTAGCATATGTATTACACTAGTGTATTATGATTTTATTACACTGTTATTACACTGTGAAAGCCAATTTTATGCAGCTGTCTCTTGTAATTTTAATAACAAGGCAATTGGACATGCACCGGTGTTGTATTATTGTTCTATACTTATGGTGGACGGTTGATGAGACGTAAATACACGGCTTAACTGTACATGTAACTACGAACGTGCAGACCAATATCATGACAAACAAGTAGAGCATTCTACATGTAGACGCGTTTCTTACGGAACCAGTCAAAGAGTTTAATAAATATAATATTAAATATAATATATATATATTACAGTGGGGTCAGCGTGTAAGTGCACACACGAACGAACACGACAGGTTGGAACCAACCTGTCGTGTTCGTTCGTGTGTGCACTTACAAGCTGACCCCACTGTATATTCCAAATTTGTTGTCATGTTATTGGTTATATGTGTGCATTTCATAAGAACATCATCATATAAGGAAGCCGTACTGATCCCATAATATATTTGCTATCGCCGTCTCATTACATTTATTTACACTAGACTAGTGTAGTATGATCTGCTAATACACTGTGTTATTACTCTCCGAACGCCCACTTTGTGCAATGAATATAGTGAACTTCGATTGGACGTTCTCGTAAACAGTTCGTGAATTGCATTTTCCGAAGCATTTTATTAACATGTAATCTCTATATAGATTTAATAATTGTAATTATATCGTGGAAATTCCTTCCATTGCAATAATATTTTCCCGGAGATCATGTTCAGATTTGGGCACACTAAGGCCCACGGGCCACTGAGAGGTCGTTCACAATATCGATACGTATTGATTGCTTATCATTGATACAAAGGATACAATACTTATCCCATTAATCGATATAGTGCGAAAGCTTTGATGTACTCGCCCATATCAAACGTGTTGACGGGTGGATACATCGTTTGGTTGTTTTTTTGCTATCGGGACATCTGACTGTTCTATTCGCCTGAACTATTTTTTACAAAATGGCACACACTATAAAACACAGAGACTCCTGGAAAATATCACACTGTTATACTACTGGTTACCGAGACACGATATTTATAATTCATGATGCCGTCTACTCCTCCTACGTAAGTTGCTTCATCTTATTGCAAAATATATTTAATTAATAATTATAACGTAATATGTACGTTTTCAAGTTAGACATACAATGTAATATACATGGTGCCGCCGACTGCCGAAACATATTGTAGGAAAATATTGCAAATAGAAAATGCAGGAATCTGCCGATAACAGTTGAAAACTATAATGAAATACAAAGTCTGGGGAAAGCATATTTATGTTCAATTCTCATATGTATGTTTGCAGTTACTTGCTAGCTACAGTTGTGTTGCCCTCACCACACCATCTTTAGTGTATGATTTGATTAAACCCTTATACCAACCGCAAAATATTTTCGAATGCGTTCATTAACTAATGGATACGATTATTTAAAAAAAGTCTTACACTGGATGATACATGTATCTTTGAAAGCATGAATCACCAAGTCTTGCTTAAATGTTTGGTATAAATATTTCGATTTATTTATAGATTCGCCGTTTCCGTATCCAATGAGACATCTGTAGACGCGATGACACCATACAGGGGAGACCACCCACTACTGATGGAACTGATGGAACTGATGGAACTGATGGATGAGGATTCTGGTCTTGGAATGAAAAACGTGAGTAATATTCTTTATGTACTTCGAATAGTAACGTACCAAGTGCTCAAACAAATGGCATGCTCATTTGGTCAGTTGTGGCAAATATCAATCCTGATCACAATTATGTAAGAAACATAGGCTGATCGACAATGTCGTATTTACTATTTTCGCTTCAAGTGGTTCAAGTACAATGACATTGCGGGTACATATTTGTGTTGAATCCCATTGGCTCCTCAACAACACGGCATGTGAAATAGCAAATGATTGGACATGCAAGGCACGTAGGGTACCGATTTTCGAACGATCAACGAATGCAACGGTCTACTGTAAATCATATTTGTTTCATTTGAGTACATGTATTATTTTATACCTGTATCTTTCAGATACGGTGCTCAAAGATAGATGCGCGACGAAGTCTCCTATTTGCCAACGAAACAATAGTGGCGTCAAGGAAGCGCCCTGTGGAAGATCACGAGGATGACCGAATCGCTCCCACAAACAAACGACATAGACACAACAACACTGCTTGCGATCCAGCGATGTTTGATGTGAGTTTACAGTTAACTATTTATTTAACTATATATTTCGTGTTCTGGATTACTGCCCATGTCGCCCTAGGTATGCCATAATTTCTAAAATAATAGATGAACTGTCACTCTTCTTTTCTACATGTACACGTGTATCGTAATAACAGTGTATTATCAAATTCATTCATCAGGAAAAGCAAAATAACATAGTTTAGTGGCATTTTAATAAATCGTGACATAAAAACAATTTATATATATTTCAGGATGTGACAGCGCCAGCCCAGAGTCCAATGTCTAGTATCACCAGCGCCGTATTCCGGCTGTCCACGGACGCCACCATAGCCGACCACGCGTCACGTGACTGCTGTCTTCCCACAATTCCGGGCCAACACGGGGACCTGAGCTGCGTCTCCCCGGATACGGTAAGTGGGATACACCATGGCTGTCTTCGACAGGAGGGTACATATAGCTGGGATACACAATGAATTATGGTCCCGGTTTTAGCGTATCCTATTGGATATTGACGAGCCATAGCAACTGTATAGATCGCCACTGTATGACATAATCATTAACATGTGACCATAGTTGACAGAAATTTAAAACAGCATTAATTGTTGGTGATTGTAATAGACGATGATATAGGATAGTCCTGACAAAACATATTGTAATGGCATAGAAAAAAACGGACATCAATACAAATGATAAAAAATAATTTAACGTTATGTTGCAGGTGCGAGACATGTTATCTGGTTGCTATGATAACGACGTTGATGAAGTCACCATTATAGACTGTCGATATCCGTACGAGTACGAGGAAGGTCATATTCAGGTACATTAGTTTGTATTCGTTAATTACATAATGATCGACCTTACAATGCAACGTCAGGACATCATCATGTATGAATTGATGCTCAGACATGTTGTCAACCATGTTAATATTTTTACACATGCTGAAATGTGTGTTTGTGTGGACCAATATACCAACCGTTTGAGGGTCTGTAATAACTTCGCCTGTGGTTACGAACGTTTTACCAAACGAACATAATTGGAACATAAAAATAGCCTAATGACTCTGCAGCGGCCTCTTAGAAACACACTGGTATAACATGTTGCTGTGCATACCCGTTCATGTATACACCTAGGCGATGCCATGGTCGTTGTCAGCCTGATACATTCGTAGTTGATGTTCACCGTGTTACTTAGTAACAGATTCAGTCACGCATCATGACTTGTGTAACAGTATTCTATTCGACTTACAGAGCGCCATCAACCTATACACCAAGGACGCCATCAGCCAATTCCTGACACAGACGCAGGTCCCGCCCGGCAAACGTCACGTGATCATATTCCACTGCGAGTTCTCGTCCAAACGGGGCCCGAAGATGTACCGTTTCTTGCGTAACGAAGACCGCAGGCTGAATGCCGACAGATATCCTAGCCTGAACTTTCCCGCGGTCTACCTGCTCGACGGCGGATACAAGGCCTTCTTCCAGTCGCATCAGGTAAGTGCTTATCGATGCAACATACTTGAACTATAGTGGCAAAAGTTGAGGGCAGTAACTTGAGTATTACCGGCGACATTGCAAGTATCTGTGCAGAATCTTAAAATTAAGAAAATACCTTGCTAATCAACATATAATAGATTGATCCCAGTGCGCAAAAGAAACATCTTTCACTGGATTCTTGTCAAATTATACTATGGCGAGGTAGATAATTAATGAACATGGAATTACAATCTTACAAAACTATGACGGAAAGCGGCACAAGATTAATGAAACATATAGCCTATGACGAAAACATGTACGCCTATGTCACAAAGCCGTTACATCAATTTAAGGTTTTAACGTGGCTCGGATTTACTTCCGTATGATAGTCTGAACATATCAGGCTCGCATGTGGGGAAAGTTTTATGCAGAGATGCTGATGAAGCAGTATCGCTAGTGTTCACGTACACGTGTAATTCAAACCTTACATGATGACATATTATTGGATTGTTCCAGACCATGTGCTACCCACAAGCCTACAAACCGATGTTACACAAGGAACACAAAGACGACCTACGTCACTTCCGGGTGAAGTCCAAGTCATGGGCGGCAGGCGACAAACCGGCGTACCGGTCACGTGTTAAGGGTGTACGCCTCAGCTTCTGATTGGAGGATGCTCATTCTAAAGAAGACGGCCTTCCTCGCAGACCTGCATGCAATGAGCCTCTCGTGTCCTTTCATCTGGAATGATGGGCGACTCTCCGAAACTGATCCCGATCTATCGGGGCGACTGTTGATATAATAGTGTTGATTAGAAATTATAACACCAACTGTGGAGTATATTAATTTCGAACTATCTGTGATATTATAATTTAATGTATGTGATATACATGTACGTGTCGTGTGTCGTTGTACGTTCGTCTAATTATCTTTATTTCTTGCTATCTTTACTTGTGACTTCTTATTTTAACTAATGTAAAATATTTCCTTCTGTCATCTTACGTATATTTGTGTAAATACATGCATGTCTAGCTATCTGTGCGTCCTTACTCGTAGTCTACTATCGGTTTCCTGCAGTACTGTAACGCATCTATTCTTCCATAGATGTTTGCGTCATTGTAATTGCTTGAAAGTTGGACTAGCTCTTGAATTACCTCCCTTATCGCATCCGATGGTACTGTAGCTGCACGTTTTCCGCTTTATAGGCAAAGTGGTTGCGCTATATATCTTATTATGTAATTCATACTTTTATGTAATGAAATTACAGGTAATGAAATGTAATTTGAGTTATGTACTCAGAACTATTCGACGTATCATAAATCAATATGGATGCTGATCGACAGTAATCAGACAACATTTATGTATTTATGATTGATGCTATGTTGTTAATTTAAATTATATAAACTATTCATCGGTGCATATGCTTTCATTTTCTCTTTACAACGGGACCTTACGACGTTTACGACCAGCTATGCTGCTCGCCATTCAGTCACTGACGTAGACTGACTGCCATCAACAACAGGATTAGATTATAGATCTACTAGTTGAATGGGACCAAGATCTACCATTTCTGTAAATTCCGTAATTTACCTGTTCCCTGCCGGCGGTCCCACAGGTCAAGAACTCGGACATAGAACTCAGAAAATGACTCATTCGAAATATAACCCAACCCACCCACATTGATTAAAAAAGTTATCACATCAACCCACTTTGAATGATGCATACTGACTTGTTTAGTATATTATTTATCATTCAAATTGACTGGGTAGTATAGTTTTTAACGAGCCATTTTCCGAGTCGGGGGTCCGAGTCGCTGACCTGTGTCGGTCCCATTCTATCATGGGTCTTGGAAATTATGTAACAGCCAGCACATGTCCGTCCTATCACGTTTACAACCTAACAACGGGCACCTGACCCATCATTACTTTACGTCGCGATCGCATAGAGACGAAATAACGATATTGAAGCTTCTTAACGTTCGTATCTGTGCCTATATGTTGTTAATGGTCGTCTCTGCTACCCGTATAAGCGAATGAACGAGCGTTCGTTCATTTGGTTATACGCGTAGATAAGATATAGTTCTTCATTTGCGTCTCTATCAAGCGTAAAAGTTCTTGATACATCTTGGAGTACAGGGTCAAATCCCAACTTTCATGTGTAGGGAAGAAGGAAAATACCAAAATCAGAACAGAACATTTACAGACAAAAATATACAGTTAGTGTACGTGGCTTCGCACACTTTATATATATTTTGATAATTATCAGAAACATGTATACAAATAAAGTTCGCCTTTGTTTGTGTTTTGATACACTCAACACCGGAAGTGTATGTGTCACATGTCAGAAAGTTCACGCGAGCTCAAGGATGCGACATTGTTGTTGTACTACGTGAATCAATTTGAAAACACATGGAAGTGTACATGGCTTCGCACACCAGACAATCTTCCGATCTAACTTATATAATCTAACAAATAAAATTGATTTTCTCCACCAATCCAATATTATATTTTAAAATAATATAGACATATTAACTTAATATTTATGAAGACACCCACAATGGTGATGTGTGACACCCAGCTACATCAACAGATCCAATTTACTATTCAAACGTTTCACCGTGTATGAAAAACAACACATTATTGACCAAACACCCACACCATCGCACCGATGACAATAAGCCAACATTACTATCCTACTCTCTGTGCCTGGGAGAGAATGAGCCAAATCAACGGCTGAATCTAATCAGCAGTTGCTCCCTCAATACACGACATCAATACAAAGCATCGGTGTGTCAGGTGTGGCGTGTGTCCAGCCAAAGGTTGAAGTGACGGACCATGGTCTATAAATACATTAAATATACAAAAAAGCACCAATAAGACAAGAACAAAAAAATACTTTACTCCCTCCTATACACGTTAATGTGTTATACGATGGAGTAAAACATGATCAAGGCTTATTTTTGTCTCACTTATTGATGTGTTTAGGTATATCGAATGTCTGTATATACATTGGTTCGTTCCTTCAACCTGTGTGTCCGGCTACTCTGTTTAGAGATATAATCAGGCAATATACAATTAATTTACTGTATTAATCCTCACCCACCCCTAAACAGTTGAATGCCAGATTATTTTTCATTTGAATATATTTGAAGATAATTCCAGCACAAAATATTTACACAATTCTCTAAGATTTGATTGGCCCGTAGCAAGTCTCTGTCCAAAATTTATATCCCAGTAAACTCCCACGCCGAACTACTTTCCGTAACCGTCAGGCGCAGTTAAAATAATTCTTATGAAAACAGAAAATAAACACATTTTCTTGATGAATTTATTTCAAATGCTGGAATTATAAGGAATGAATGGCCTTTTTGTGGAATTTATCGGGGATATAAACTTGGAAAAGTCGCTGGAATACTGGACGAGGCCTTAAAAAAATTACAATTTTCGAGAAAAAAATTAAAAAAAAAAATTCTTAATTTTTTATCGCTTCGTCCAGTATTCCCGCGACTTTTCCAAGTTTATACCCCGATAAATTCCACAAAAAGGCCATTCATTCCTATAATAAATAATTAATTATTGTTTGTTAACACTTACAACAACTTTTAATACAACACATAAGACACACACCGCCCTATTTTCCCCCCAAAATTCGGATGATATTCAATAAATTAACTTTATATGGCCTCACAAGTGGTCATAATGGCCGGGAGGTGTCCTTCCACTAAACTGGTGCGATATCTCTGGTGACAGTTCAGTTAACTATTGTTTAAATGGACAGTACGTCAAAATATTGACTATTATAATGTAAATCTATAATTAAATAATTCAGACTGTGTGCTTTATTCTTTAGTTTACATGTGCCATTTCAGTAAAATTCAGTAATGAAACAGTGCAAATTCGACACTAATAATCATAGTAGTTTTAAATGTAGAAATAGTTGACATTCCATCTCTACGACTGCTATACTAGGTAGCTCCAAGGGAGCTAACCTACTGTCTGTTTCACGAAAGCTGCCCAAATTTTACGGCTATATAGACAATTCAAAAACAATATTTTTTTTGATAATATTAAATTAAAGGAAAAATTAAGAATGAGCCTTTTTTTTATTTCGTGAAATTTGGTCAAATATTGATTTTATTGCGAAAAAACAATTTCCCTATGTTAAATCCCCATAGACATCTTCACGGAGTGAAGATGTCTATGGGGATTTAACATGGGGAAATTGTTTTGAATTTTAGAAATACTGGACAGATTTTTAAATTTTTGTTTTCTTAGTTAGATCATATCCAAGCTATCTATCTTTACCACTTTTTCCCCCATGTTAAATTCCCATAGACAAATCAATTTTTCGTAATAAAATCAATATTTGATCGAATTTCACGAAATAAAAAGAAGGCTCATTCTTAAATTTTCCTTTAATTTAATAGTATCGAAAACAAAATTATGTTTGAATTGTTTATATGGCCGTAAAATTTGGGCAGCTTTCGTGAAACAGACAGTAGTAATAAGTATCAGATTGCACCAGTAAGCTGGATGATCAGGAGCGAGACTGGACACAAATGCCATAAGACCCATTTATCCAGTGAAATCACTTATGTGGCTGTGACTAGAGACATGGGGCTTATGGGTTTTGCGACCAGTGTACATGTATACCCAGATCAGCCTGTTCATCCGCACACTCCGATCAGCATATACACTCTTCTCCATTCCATCAATAAAAGCTGCAGGAGTGTGCTATTCGATTAAGAGCGAGACTTCCCACAAATGCCATAAGCCACATTATCCAGTCACGATCACATAGTTGTTTCCCGGCGGCGAAGTAACGAAGATACGAGTAGACACAATGAACATGAGAAACAAGCCACCATGCGCCAGTATATGTGACAGAGTCTGACGGGCACAATATGGAGATTATATAGATGAGGCGTCTCCGCTTGGCGTCTCGAACACAACATCCATGTTACACGATTTTCTCACCAATGACTGCGGCACACACACGTCCCAGGGCAGCAAACGCAAAGACCCACCGACCTGATAGATCAGTGTGATCTTGGCGCAGTTGTCAACTGGGGTAGAACTCGTGGATGACGGGTCCCGGGGCCGTTTCACTAAACTTCGTACGACTAAAATGTTCATAAATGAAAAAGTATGTAAATTTCACATTAACATTGATTTTTGGTAAACAATTATTTGGATTTACATTTATTGAGCTTAGGCTGCATATGTAAATGTAAATCCATCAATTGAAATTTCCAGACGATCCTAAATTTGCACTTACGAACATCTTAGTCGTACGAAGTTTAGTGAAACGGGCCCCCGATGGCTAAGTGAACTTAGTCGGGTGTGTATGTTATACGTATTGTCGGCTGTGATACATGCAGTTGTCGTATTTGTTAGCGTATGCATGTAGACATTATAGAGAATAGTAGGTTAGTGCCGTGAATGGGAAAACAAAAGTGCCGTGAATGGGAAAACAAAACTGGCAAGGCTTAAGCAACGGGATAGGCGAGGCACTGCCGAGCACGTCCCGTTTCCGAGCCGCGCCATATATTTTTCCCATTCACGGCACTAACCTACTATTCTTTTCATCCCGTCAACACCTACTAATGGGTTTAAATGCAAACAAAATAATCCCAGCCACCGCACATATTCATACGCAGTGATTAGGTCGTATTGACAGGATATCAAAAAAGTTTCACGGCACATACGCTCTGTGTTTACGGGATAAACATGTTTACCCTGCTGTTTGCTTGTTTGTATCAATAAACGCCAAATGGTGAACTATGCTCACTATTATTATCTTCACATATATATAGATACTAGTATGCTACTTCATTTCCATACACACTGTACCCGGTGCTACGACAAGTAATAACCAATCTGTATGTTTCGCCGATTTAAAGATACTACATGTATTGTCTGTTTATGTCATATGTCATTGGAACAGCTGTGTATAGTCACATGCTTCGGTAAAAATGTGTCCCCTGTTATATTGAGGGAGTTGCGTGTAAGTCCGTTCTAGAATCCGTTTGTTCCTTGGTCTGTAAACATACGGTACGGTATAAATGACAGACGATAATAAGTTGCTGGAGGTCAATTGATGAGTCCAAAAATAGGTAAACCATGTGTAATATCATATCATAGCCTCGTTTTCGTGTATAATGAATACATAATGGAGTGCACGTGCATGCATGTCGCAATAATAGTGTATCTTGGTGCTCAAATAGACAAGCAGTGTCTGGTGTCTGGCTCAGTGGTATCGAAGCCGGTGAATGGCCATGCTTTTGCAAAACTTTTGTTCTATCTGGTCGAGAGTTCGAACCTCACAAAAACACTTATTTTGTCGATAGTATTGTGCTCTTTTTATGATTGGTTGGTGGAGAGGGAAATATGTGTAACGGCGATGGTTATCACTGTTGCTGTATGACCTCAATGTGACATTATCACAGAGAACATACTTCCAGATCCTTCATGTACTGTAGGCATGACAATGATGGACACAAATGAAATGTGCATTTAGTTATTAGTTTTCTTCACAGTGAGACTAACTTTCTACATGTAAACTATCTCATGCAGACGTTAATGTAATTTGTAAGAGCAACACATTTAAACAATATATAATAAAATATAAACAAATAAAAATATATCTATGTATGAAAAACTAAGATTCGAACTCACTACCTACAACATAGAGATCCGTCGCTCTAACCCCTGGACTACATAACACTTGGTGACAAATCTCAAAATCACTATTGAAAAGGAATGCAGGCACGGGTATATTTACCTGTCTCACCTGTTCTGTGTTTTGTTTATGACCGGTTTGTTTGTAAACAAGTAGCAAGTTATAAAAAAAAAATAAGTATAATAGGCAGACGATAATAAGTTGCTAGCAGTCAACAGCCGACTTTATAAATAGGTGAAACAGGTAAATTATCTTATTATAGCCACGTTCCAATTCACTGCACAAGAAGTGATATAATTTGTGCCAGCTTTCGCCGTATATACAGATAATGGTGTGTAGCGCAGTGGGTATGTGGAAGGTGTTAGTAAAATTTAATTTTAGTCACAAGGTCAGTGGTTCAAATCCCCACACAACCGTATGTTATAAAACGAAAACATTTTTTTGTTTTTGTTGTTGTTTTTGTTATTGTTTTTTGTTATTGTTTTTTGTGTGTTTTTTTATGAGGGTCTGTACTCGTTTTCGATGTGTAGGGGAAATGTGTGCATTCATTTCGTCAGCTTAATTGTCAAAAGCTGTGTCGGAGCAGTCACTGGCTGTGGATGCTGTGTCGGTGTCGGAGCAGTCACTGGCTGTGGATGCTGTGTCCGTGCCCTCTTCATCCGTCACCTCGATGATGAACCGCTCAATAGCTTCCTCCACAGCAATGTCACTTTGCCGGAATCTGTCTTCCACTCCCTCGACGTGTCGACAGCATGCCTCCCACTCAGTGGTGCTGATGCTTTCCAGACTTTCCTGTGTCAGCTTGAGCACATCTTTAGTCTTGAAGCTGATATTGGACGCAGCAATCTTCCGTTTCACAGACGCCCATATCAGCTCGATAGCATTCAGCTCGGCGTGATACTGTGGTAGTCGAAGGCAGGTGTGGCCATGTTCCTTCAGCATCTCGTCCAACACGTATGTCGGTGCTGGCTTATTCCGCTTACACAGTTCATACAGCTCGGCCTTCAGCATCTTCGGAGTATACGGAATGTGGTGTCTGCCGAGCCACTCCTGTATATCGGCCTTCCGGGAACTCTGGGTAGGGCACTTATCCATTTGTGGTAGGCCGCGTTGTCCACTACAAGTAAGGAGCGAGGTGGCAAATTCGGAATGAGTCTCTCTCGAAGCCATCTCTGAAAGTTGGTGCCGTTCATTTCAGAATGGTAATCACCTGTCGAAGACTTGGCTTTGAACAAAAGGCACGCCCCATCGATGAAGCCTTTGGCTGAGCCTGCATGGACGACGATCAGTCGTTCACCCTTCGAAAACGGAACATTCCTTGTCGCTTCTTCGGACTGCCAGCATTTCTTCGCACTGTGCGTCGAATGGACATATGTCTCGTCGGTGTAGACAATAGGTTAACCCTCCTTGCGGTACGTCTTGATTTGCCGGATATACTCGATTCTGGCAGATACAACGTCTGACCGTTCCATTAACACTGAACGATTCGATTCGCATCGCCTCCACACAAACCCAATCACTTTCAGAGTCTTTCTCAGGAAATCAACGTGGCCTGGAAAGTGGATCTTCTCTCTGACAGCTTGCAGGATCGTCTTGGCCGTCGGTACAACCTGTCCCCGCTGCAACATCTCATGAACTGTGCGCCGTATAACGTCTCTGTCAAACGCGTCCACGACGTAACGGTCACGTCGTGGTTCCCGTGAGGTTTCTCCTGACGCCATAGCGATACGTCGACATGTCCACGAGCTGACGCCAGTGTAGTTGGCTACCCTCGCTGTGGCCTTCTCCAATGGTATTTGCAAAGAGCCTGCAATATTCTCCTCTTTGCAAATTTTCAGAACATTTCTGATGATCGACGATTTGTCTGGAGCGTTATCAGCCATTCCTTTTATCGAATGCGTATGAATTGAAAAAACGCACTCGGAATGACTTTGCGCCTGCTAAATCTGAAGGAATTGCACGGCAAAGTGACTTTGTGCGTGTTGAATACACTAAATTTAAACCTGTTTGACTTGTTTTTTTTTAAGTTAAAATAAAAAAAAAGTACATTTTTGCGAGTCACAATAACACACGAATGTGCAGAATGCATTTCACAATGATAAGGTTCAAAGTGAAGTGTTTAATAATGTTGTGTAAAAGTAAATGCACGACTGTTTCGGGATCTGTGCGTTACCTTTGGCGTCAACATAGTAAAAGCGAGAGAAAAATGTACGCCTTCGGCAGTATTCGAACTCACGACCGTCCGATCACCAAACAGCAGATCTACTCACTAGAGCACTAAACAATGTTACTATTTTTAGCAATTCTATCGAATGTTAATGCGTTTGCGTTGGTATACAAATACCATGTCTACAACATATGACTTAAACTATTTAAAAATAGCACGTGTTTACAATAATATTTACAATAATAACGCGTCAGCTCAAAGCGGTACACCTTTTTTTTTCTATCGTCTGCGGACTATATAATAAAATGATGGAAATGTGGCTGTGTCGGGAGAAATGTGTTTTGCGACCAGTGTAGATCCAGATCAACCTGTGCATTCGCAGTATGATCAGGATATGCACTGTCCGCCGTTTCACCAATGAAGAACATGTACTATTCTAACAAGCAATACAGATCGTTATCAGGAAACAGGAATGTGTCGTTTTACCATGAGTTACATTCGTCACAAATCCCATTTCCCCAGTCACATCCACTGATATAACTAATATGCGCCAGGAGATATTGGGCTTATGCGATTAGTGATAGGCGTAGCGCCTGATCCAATAAAACACTCATTATCTTGATAGCGATTCATGTTGCTTGTTAGAAGCATGTTTCACTGATGACGTGGCGAACAGTACTGATTCTGATCAGACCATGCCGATGCACAGGCTGATATGGATCAACACTGGTCACAAAATACATAAGCCCCATTTATCCAGTCACAGCCACAACTTCATATCGGTATGTGTCCCCCACATGAACGTTGGACATGGTGCCTGTGTCTTGTACAGCACGGTCTATGACACGCATGAACGAGTGAAATGTAATCGCGCATTATTTTTTCTAGCAGGCATGTTCAGTGTGTATGAATGCATGAAGTACGGAGGAAATGAAACATATCTAGAATTAAATTATGTTTTACTAATATCAGGGCTCCAGATAAGGAATTAGTAATTGAGTATTGTCACTCCATTATTTCTGAAGCAATTGGGTATTTCAACATTTTAATTGCCATTGGGTAAATGTAAGATGAAATCTCACTGAGGCTACTGTTTACACATCAGCATCAGCAGACCGCAAGTATTGAATAGTTTGCTTCTAAATGAAAACATGTCTTGGCATTTCATTGGAATTGTCTCCTTGGAGACAATTCTTATAAAATACCAAGATGTGTTTTCATGGAAAAATAAGAGAAATGTGCTATATTTGTGGTCTGTTGATTGTTTTGTATAGCATGATAAAGGTACCACACATTTTTCATTGCTTTTTGATACTCACTACTTCTGATTTCAATTGGGGTTTTGGCAATTTTAGTTAGGTATTTAAGCAAATACGCAGCTTATCTGGAGCGATGTAATATGTTTCATTACTTGATATCATCTCCTTAATTTTCGATTCGATCTATTGTTCATCATCGATTGCTAATCACCGATGCAATGCTGTGTGGTAATTAGCGTATAATCGATTTATTGCGGAAACCTTTGATGCTTTCACATCACATCAATATTGACGTACATATCAGGGTTTGCGTTTTTGTTTGTATCGGACCATCTGGTTTGTAAAGAGGTATTCCGTTTGTCTGAACTGTGTTTACGTCCATATTATACAGTCCTCACTATGAGCATCTATCCCATTGAGGACATCAGTCAATTACACAGACAGATACAGGATTTAAGTTTAGATGGGGCGTGTATTCTCTATTTTGAATGAAACACATATTCTATGGTGTTTGGAAATCCGAACTTTGAATAGTGCATGTTGTGTGCACTTAACCAATTCCATGCAGAATACACGAATATCGGCATAAACATTTCTATATGCGGTTTATCTGAGTGCTAATAACATTACGGAGACCACAGGGGACGTAGAATTTATTTTATTGATTCGTTACCACGAAATAACAATTCGTTCCCTCAATTTAACAAATCGTACCCACGAATTAACAATTCGTAATAACGAATTACAAATTAATTCCCGCAATTTAACAATTCGTTCCCACAAAATAACAATTCGTTCCCACGGGAACTAATTGTTAATTTGTGCGAACGAATTGTTATATCGTGTGAACGAATTGTTAATTCGAGGGAACTAATTGTTAAATTGAGGGAACGAATTGTCATTTCATGGGAACGAATTGTTAATTCGAGGGAACGAATTGTTATATCGTGGGAACGAATTGTTAATTCGAGGAAACGAATTGTTAAATTGTTTGAACGAATTGTTAAATTGAGGGAACGAATTGTTATTTCGTGGGAACGAATTGATAAAAAAGAAATCCATGTCCCCTATGGGCATACATACATGTATTCTGCGAGAAACAAGAAAACTAGTCAGATCTTTACATGTAAAAATGTGTTGAAATCTATTCTCTGGAAAGTTTAGAGCGGTATACGCCGGACACGCCCCGTCTGGATCCACACCTGATTTACGCCTACGTGTGTCACTATTATGCTTCTTTGTAGCGAAACCTATGTAAACCAGACATTCTTGGAAGTACCGCATTAAACCAAACACTCCAGTACTTGAAAAATGTTATTATATTATCCAAAGTGCGACAAAGAGGGCAAACTATAAATGAATAAAACGTACAGCGGTGGTCACAGAATATACAACCTTAAGATTAGCGGTACATGGTGCTCCAAATAACATAAATACAGAAGACATACACGCAGATAATAGAAACATAACATGCACGGCCAAGATACGCGTGTGTGCTTTCCCATCTAAGCATGACTATACATTATAATTATTAATGAATGATACCCAGGGAAATTACACATATCTAACTTTTTAGATGTTCATTTGAGAGATGTTCCACCACATTTATTTTAAGAACAAATATGTTCCGATATGTTCTCCGGGAATGTATATTTGTGTCTCCGCGATTTATACTAACATAACAACACCACAATGTTTACTTATTTGTCAGTTTGTCAGTGTACAGTGGGGTCAGCGTGTAAGTGCACGCACGAACGAACACGACAGGTTGATTTCAACCTGTCGTGTTCGTTCGTGTGTGCACTTTCACGCTGACCCCACCGTATATTTCAAAACGAAAATGAACTTATTTAATTCAGTACGTGGATGTAGCTCAACGTCCGTCCATCCGTCCGTCCATGTAAAATATTTTATTACTAGTCGGCAGGTATATCGTCAATGCGCAGCTAGGTATCTGATTCAGTATTATGCTAACCATGAACAGCGTTCACAAACGGCGATATGTTGATACAAACAAGCGAACATCAAGGCAAACATGTTCCGTACATGCGCTAACAACATACGGCGACTTCACGTATCACAGCCGACAGTAAGTGTAAAATACAGCCGACTATGTTCACTTAGCCACATGAACATGTCATCCATGATCTCTGCCTGATATGCCATCACTAAACCAACAGACCCATGGAACCGTTTTCTATGCTGGAACTGTTAAAACGAACAACGGTTCTACGAATTCCTAATTTTGGCCAAAAACAATCAAACGTCCATGGTAGTTCGCTACTTCGTAGACTATAGTTGTATATAGTAGAATCTCCCTCACAAACACAAATAAATTTCACCTTCATATCAGTTATCTACAGTGGAACCTCTCTAAACCGGACACAGATAACGATTAGTTGTGCTTAATTTTGATGTTAATGTATGTTCATGATCACAAACCGCTCACGCGTGTCTTGAAGTAGTCATCTGCCTGTTTTACAGTGAGACCTCTCTAATCCGGACACCATGGGGACCTCCCGGTATGTCCGGTTTAGAGAGGTTCCACTGTATAATCAAAGCACAGAGCCCTGTGCTAATGATGTATCCCCATAGTATCCATGTCCATTATGAAAGTACTAATGTGTCACAGGAACGTCGTGATGTGGAATACTAGACCTTCATTCACTGACTAACTTCAATTCTATTCAATTTATTTATTACACCCAATCTATTTTACATGTAATCGCGAAGTATAAATGAAAATTGTGTAATATTTAACGAGGCTGAGACATGAATATCATTCAAGTACTTGAGTATAAATTAGCACAAGTATGCGTGACTCACCATGAGAAATTTTTGTGCTTTACAATAATAATTTGACTGATCTGGGACTACAATGGTCATCATAGACAAGTGTAGTCCCAGACTATCAACTATTAAACACACACTATGGCGATCATCAGGCTCATATATCTCGCGTACAGTGGGGTCAGCGTGTAAGTGCACACACGAACGAACACGACAGGTTGGAACCAACCTGTCGTGTTCGTTCGTGTGTGCACTTACTCGCTGACCACACTGTATGTACCTTCGTAATGTGATCAGAGTATTCAATGCACACAGTGTAGGCTCGTGGGTTGCCAGAGCCAATATGAGGTACACATTTTTCTTTTCAATGCAGGGTCATACATGTACATATTGTAGTTGATACGAACAACATATGAATTATACTTATCGCAGCTCAAGTAAAACGTCTGTAAAACGACATATGTTGTATGCAATACAAGTTACATTAGTCCCAATTGACGTCGCGCGACGTTGTTGATTCGTTAAAATTTGTTAGACGTAATCATGAATTGCGACGAAATGGCGTAAAACAATATGATTTAAACAAATTAACTCCGAGTTTGGTTATTAGCATTTTTGAAATTATCCGAAAATTTCATGTAAATAAACCTTTCGTATGTTTAAAGTTTGCGTGCAGTCCACTCACTTTAAACAGACCAAATGTTTTTCATACCACAGTAAACGCAACTGTCAATGGTTTTATTCCTTAAAATGGCTCATTCGTCAGAGTCCCTGGCTACAATAAATGTTACGATATGCACTGATTCATACGTATATACATGTACATGTATCCACCATAACTTTCGAATATTTTACCATTAAAATTGATATGAGCACAGTGTGTATATTGATAGAGAGCAGGAGAGCAACCGTTTGCTGAATAAAGAAAACTGTAAACCGTTCACGAATCGCATATTCCGCAAAGTTTCTTTCAGATGTAATCTCGATAATATCATATTATGACTACAGCATATTTGTAATTATATCGTGAACATTCCTACCATTGCAACAATATTTTCCCGGAGATCATGTCCAGATTTGAGGACATTGAGACCCACGGGCCCACTGAGCGGCCATTCAAAATATCGATACGTATCGATTGCTAATCACCGATACAATGGATACAATAATTATCCCATTAATCGATATGGTGCGGAAAGCTTTGATGTACACGCCCATATCAAACGTGTTGACGGGTGGATACATCGGTTGGTTGTTTGATTGCTATCGATACATCTGAGGGTACTATTCGTCTGAACTGTTTTTACAATATGTCACCCACTATAAAACTCCGAGACCCAGGGAAATATCACAGTGTTATTCCACTCGTTAGTGAGACAGGATATCAGAATTCATGATGCCCTCTACTTCAACGTAAGTTACTTTATTGATTACATCAATTATTAATACTAATAATAATAATAAATATAATGCATGTATAAGGTGCTGTTTCATTCATTCCCACATTTCTCCACACGTTAGTTAGTTCTGCTAACTATAAACATAATTGATTAAATCCTTGCAACGACCACCGAATATTTTCAATGCGTTCTGCAGTACATGCCTGTTTAACTATCGACACTAGTTGTAAGCATGTTTCATTTTGAATGATATCTTAGTGACACATGTAAACACAAAACACTAAGTTTATATAAAACCATTGGTATAAATATGTCACGTTATTTACAGATTCGCCGTTTCAATGTCTATGGATACATCTGTAGACGCGATGACACCATACAGGGGAGATCACCCACTACTGATGGATGAGGATTCTGGCCGTGGGATGAACCAAGTTAGTACCATATTAACGTTAACGTGCCACCAGCTGAACAAATATACTCCCTTGTTCACTGGTGCCTTGTGAATACATATTTGGGTTGGATCTCAATGGGTCATCAACAACCATGTAACACAATCAAACGATTGAACACATACATCACGTAATTATGTTTGCAATGCGTACCGATTTGGAACGGTATATAAGTAAAACGGCCTACTGTAAACTAGATTAATTTTATTTGAGTATGCTCTACATGTACACGTATTTACATTTTATACGATTGTTTCTTTCAGACACGGTGTCCAATGACGCAAGCACGACGAAGTCTGATGTTTGACAACGAAACACGATTGGCGTCAAAGAAGCGCCCTGTGGAAGACCGTGAGGATGACGGAATCGCTCACACAAACAAACGCCATAGACGGAACGACACTGCTTACGGTCACTTGATGCTTGATGTGAGTTTACTATTAACAATTTGATTAACTATACTGGATTACTGCTCATGTCACACTAGGTATGCCACAGTTTATGTAAAACAATATATAGACTCCTAGTTTGTACATGTACACATGCACCATCATGAAAGAATATAATAATCTCATTCATTCAGAAGAAAAAGTGAAATAATATAATTACATTAATATAATTAAATTTTCTATTACTAAATTATAACGTATGAACATAATTTATGTATATTTCAGGGTGTGGCGGCGCCATCCCAGAGCCCAATGTCAAGTATCATCAGCGCCGTATCCCGGCTGTCCACGGACACCGCAATTGATGACGATGAGTCAAGTGACAGCTGTCTTCCCACAATTCCAGGCGAGCACGAGGACCTGAGCTGCGTTTCCCCAGATACGGTAAGTGTGATATATCGCTGTTGTGTACAGCTAAATGGCATGAATATGTGGCGGGAAAACACTTAGCTTGGATACCAGATGGACTAGAGTCTCTACGTGTAGCCTGTCCTGTTGACAACCACAGGTATTTGTATATTTACCATAAAACAATAACGTAGTTCGCAAATATAAAACACAGCATTAATCGCTTGAAAATTGGGGAAACTCACGCAAGGCGACGATACAGGATCATGTGCTGACAAAACACAGTTTATTGTCAATTAAGAACAACTTTCAATACGGGTTATAGGAATTAATTTAACGTTCCCATTATAGGTGCGAGATGTGCTATCCGGTTGCTACAACGACGTCGATGAAGTCACTATTGTAGACTGTCGATATCCGTATGAGTACGATGAAGGTCATATCCAGGTACGGTATTTGTATTACATGTAGTTGCATAGTTATGAACGTCCCAATTCTGAATCGCATTGCATCATCGCGACATATTGATGTATGAATAGAAGCTCAGATATGATGTCTTCAATGTAAATATTCTGATATCCACATCCGCACATTCTGATCAGATCTACTCTCTCCGCCATTCCATCAATGAAACGCACATCATGTTTCTAACAAGCTATATAGATCGTTATCAGGCTTCAAATGTGTGACCAGTGGCTACATTCGCCACAAATGCCATAAGCCACATTTCTCCAATCACTGCCATATAATAATATCGTATTCTTAGATGAATGTCGATGTTTATTGTGTTACTTAAACCAACTCAGTCAATCATCGCGACTTGTGTAACATTATTCTATTCGACTTTCAGAGCGCCATCAACTTGTACACCAAAGACGTCATGCGACAATTCCTGGCAACGACACAGGTCCTGCCCGGAAAGCGTCACGTGATCATATTCCACAGCGAGTTCTCGTCCAAACGCGGCCCGAAGATGTACCGTTTCCTGCGTAACGAGGACCGCCGGCTGAATGCCGAAATATATCCCCGCCTGAACTTACCGGCGGTCTACCTGCTCGACGGCGGATACAAAGCATTCTTCCAGGCGCATCAGGTGAGGGCGTTAACTTGTGTATTACCCGCTACCGTATCTGTAGCCTATTTCACCAACATTGCAAAGTATACTTTTCTAGCAAATTATACTTTGAGTGAGAAATTTTCAATATTAGGATACATTTATTAATTTTTATTATACTGAATTTATTACATTATCACAGCCAATTTGGCTGTGATAATGTAATAAATTCAGTATAATAATTCTGCATACTTTTAATCATCAACTATATGCAGTTGTTAGTTCTATATGACATAATGCACTTCTGGAAAAATTGAATGATTCAAAGTATACTTTGCTAGAAAAGTATACTTAGCAATGTTGGTTAAATCGGCTACTGGGCAGAAATTTCCAATTTGAGAAAGAGCCTGCTCACACGTGAGTCCAAATATAATAGAATTACCACATTGCAAAAGCAAACAGTCAGTCATTGATGCATTCTCGTCAAATAATATCGTGACGATGAATTTAGTAATGAATATTAAATTACCATGTTGCAAAACTAAGACGAAATGCGGGACATAAATAATGGTGAACATAGCCTATGGCGAAAATACGTATGCAAGTGTCACAATTTATAGCTACACAAATTGAAAATATTTAACGGGACTTTTATTTACTTCTTTTATTAGTCTGGAGAAATCAGACTCGCATTCAAGGAATGCTTCTATGCACGTATGATGAAGCGGCAGAGTTACTGTCTATATGTATACGTGCAATTGGAGCCTTACTTGACGAAACAGTATTACATTGTTCCAGACCCTGTGCTACCCACAAGCCTACAAACCGATGTTACACAAGGAACACAAAGACGACCTACGTCACTTCCGGGTGAAGTCCAAGTCATGGGTGGCATGCGACAAACCGGCGTACCGGTCACGTGTTACGGGTATGCGCCTCAGCTTCTGAATGGACGATGATCATTCTGCAGAAGACGACCATCCTCGTAGATCTGCATACAGTCATTTTACTAACAAGCAATGAACTTCTCTTGTTTTTGTAACTCGAATGATGGGCGACTCTCCGAAACTGACCTCGATATGTCGGGCCGACTGTTGATACATTAGTGCTGTTTAGAAATTAAAACACCAACTTGGAGTATATTAATTTCGAACTATCTGTGATATTATAATGTAATGTATGTGATATACATGTACGTGTTGTGTCGTCTAATTATCTTGATTTTTGCTATATTTCCTCTTTACTTCTGACAGCTGCACTTCTTATTCTAACTAATGTAACATATTTCCTTTTGTCATCTTACTTTTCTGTGGTAGGTACATGCATGTCTATCATATAATGTTAGCTACCTGTACGTCATTACTCGTATTGTACACACTATTTATTGAAGTAAGGTATCTGTTTCTTCCAAAGATGTTGGCATCATCGTAATTGCTTGAATGTTGGTCTGGCTCTGGAATTACCTCACTTGTCGCATCAGCGTTTTCCAACGATATTGTTTACAGAATAATAAGTATGCATGTACCCATTTGTCACTGGTCTATTCCATTGATGGAAAAGATGGATCATAAATCATAAAGGATGATGAACGGTAATGGAAGAAGGAAATTATAGTCTGTTTCACTAAAGCTGCCCAAATTTTACGGCTATATAAACAATTCAAAAACAATATTTTTCTCGATAATATTACATTAAAGGAAAATTTAAGAATGAGCGTTCTTTTTTTTCATGAAATTTTATCAAATATTGATTTTATTAAGAAAAATGATTTTTCTATGGGAATTTAACATGTGTGAAAAAGAGGTGGAGAAATTTTGAGGAGGAGTCGAACAACGACAAAACATTGGAAATTGACTCCGAAACCTGGCTAGATAGCTTGGAAATAATCTAACTGAGAAAACAAAAGTTAGATTTTGAAAATTTGTCCACTATTTCTGAAATTAGAAAAATTTCCCCATGTTAAATCCCCTTAATAAAATCAATATAAATTCAAATTTCAGCAAATAAAAAGAAGGCTTATTTTTATATTTTGATAACATTTAATATTATCGAAACAAATATTGTTTTTGCATTGTTTCTATAGCTGTACAATTAGTGCAGGTTTAGTGAAACAGACAATATTTATTGATGTTATGGAATGATGTTAATGTAATTTATATAAAATATCCATTGGTACACATGTTTCCATTTTCATTTTTACCCAGAACAATCATATGTGACTGGAAAAATGGGGCTTGTGGGATTTGCGACTAGTGTAGATTCAAATCATACTGTGCGTCCGTACAGTCTGATTAGGATCCACACTGTTCGTTATGCCATCGTTGAAACACGCGTCCTGCTTCTAACAAGCAATATACATGTAGATCGTTATCAGAATACATGGGTGTGATATCTGACTAGGAGCTACACTGGTCACAAATCCGATAAGCCCCATTTCTCCAGTCACAGCTACATATGGTCTGTTGGCTGAGAAAGGGACTTTACAACGCTTACAATCATTTCCCTATGTCGCTTATTAGCGTAGCTTAAAGGTTCTTAATATATACATGCTTGTGACTGGAAAATTGTGGCGTGAGAGTTCTCCGATTAGTGTAGATCCATATCAGCCTGCGCATCCGCACATTCTAATCAGGGTCTGCAGTCTTGACATGCCGTGCTGCCAACAAACGGAATATATCAAGAGCGAGATTGGCCACAACTGCCATAAACACCATTTCTTCAGTTACAATTACCATATTACATACGCGGCTGTTACTGGAGAAATGGGGCTTATGAGCGTTGCGACCAGTGTAGATCCAGATCAGCCTGTTCATCGCAGAGTCGGATCAGGATCTGCACTGTTCGCCATTCCATCAACGAAATACCCGTCATGATTTTCCTCCATCATAGCTACAAATGTACATGCATCTAAATGTTTCTTCACATGAATGCTGTATGTGGCGTTTGTTTCTTGTACAGCACCGTCTTTGACGCAAATGAATGAGTGAAATGTAAGCCCTCATGAGTTGTGTATTTTATGGCAGTCATGTTCAGTGCTTTTGAATGCATGCCGTACCGAAAATAAATGATACCTATCTGGAATTAAATTATGTTTTACCAATATGTTTCATTACTTGGTATAATATCTCAACTATGTGACCTAGGGCCTTTAAACTTAAAGCCCGACAGTCCTCGCTCATCAGTTGTTTACAACATTGACAGGTAATCTATTGATGATCATCGATTGCTAATCATCGATACAATGGTATGTACTAATTAGCGCATACCCGATTTATTGCCAACAATGGTGAATTTTTCACGTCACATCAAACTTGTTGACGTGCAGACCAGGTTTTGCGTTTTTTGTTTGTATCGGACCATCTGATTTGTAAAGAGGTTTGCAATTTGCCTGAACTGTGTTTATGTCCATATTGTACATTCTGCACTATGAGCATCTATCCCATTGAGGACGTCATTCAATTACAGAGGCAGATCCAGGAGTTAGGTTTATAATGGGCGTCTCTATTGTAAATAAGACACATATTGTTTAAATATCAGAATGTTTAACAGTGCAATTTGTGCCAATTCCATGCAGAATACCCATATATGGGCATAAACATTTATATATACATGTACTTTCTGCAAATGTTCTAATTTCTCATCAAACGTATATGTCGTTACCTGCGTACGCAGTTAGGTTTAGATGGGGCGTGGATTCTCTATTGTAAATAAGACACACATCGTTTGAATAACAGAACGTTGAATAGTGCATGTTGTGTGCACTTAACCAATTCCATGCAGAATACCCATATATGGATATAACGATTTCTATATACATGTACTTTCTGCAAATTTTCTAATTTCTCATCAAACGTATATGTCGTTACCACGCAGTTAAACTATCTCGACATGCACATTCGGTAAGAAATAAGAAAAATAATCAGATCGTTACCAGTATAAAATATGTTAAAATCTAAACTCTGCACAGTTTAGAGAGGGTGCACGCCGGACCCGCCCCGTCTGGAACTGCGCCTGATTTATGCCGTCATGTATCACGAGTATGCTGTAGTGGAACCTCTGTAGGTCGGAAGTCCTGGAGGTACCGTATTAAACCAAACACCTGAGTATTTGAAAAAAGCTTATTATATACCAAAAATGCGATAAAGAGGCCGAACTACATCAGAATAAAACATATGTAGCGGTAATCATAGAATCTATAACCCTGTGACTAGCGGTACATGGTGCTCCAAATAACATAAATACAGAAGACATACAATGTACATGCAGACAATATAATTATAGCATGCACGGCCATGATACGCGTGTGTGCTTTCTCATCGAATCATGACTATAAATTATAATTCTCATGATTTATACGCCGGAAATGCCCCGTCTGGATCCGCACCTGATTTACGCCTACGTGTGTGACTATTATTCTTCTTTGTGGCGAAACATATATAAAGTGCGAAAAAGAGGGAACATTATAAATGAATAAAACGTACAGCGGTGGTCACAGAATATACAACCTTACGATTATCGGTACATGGTGCTCCACATAACATAAATACAGAAGACATACACGCAGATAATAGAATTATAACATGCACGGCCAAGATTCGCGTGTGTGCTTTCTCATCTAATCATGACTATACATTATAATTATTAATGAATGATACCCAGGGAAATTACACATATGTAAGTTGTTTATATGTCCATTTGAGAGATGTTCCACCACATTTATTTTAAGAAACAATATGTTCGGCTATGTTCTCCGGGAATGTTTATATTGTGTCTCCGCTATTTATACTAACATAACAACATCACAATGTTTACTTATTTATCAGTGTACAGTGGGGTCAGCGTGTAAGTGCACACACGAACGAACACGACAAGTTGATTCCAACCTGTCGTGTTCATTCGTGTGTGCACTTACACGCTGACCCACTGTATATTTCAAAACGAAAATGAACTTACTAGTATTTAATTCAGTAAGTGGATGTAGCTCAACGTCCGTCCATCCGCCGTCCGTCCGGGTAAAACATATTATTACCAGTCGGCATGTGTATCGTCAATGCGCAGCTAGGTATCTGATACATCATTATGCTAACCATGAACAGGATTCACAAACGGCGATCTATTGATACAAACAAGCAAACATCAAGGCAAACATGTTTCGTACATGCGTTAACAACATACGGCGACTTCACTTATCACAGCCGACAATAAGTGTAAAATACAGCCGACTAAGTTCACTTAGCCACCGGGACCTGTCATCCATGATCTCTGCCTGATATGCCATCACTAAACCAGCAGACCCATGGAACCGTTGTATATGCTGGATCTGTGAAAACGAACAACGGTTATACGAATTCCTAATTTTGGCCAAAAACATATGTTATCCCGTCAACACAGTGAGTATGTGCCGTGAAACACGGTGCCGTGAAACATTTTTGATATCCAGTAAATAATATTTTTGCATTTTACAGCCATTTGTAGGTGTTTACGGGATAAATAGAATAGTAGGTTAGTGCCGTGAATGGAAAACAATAGCTGGCGCGGCACGGAAACGGGATGTGCTCGGCATAGCCTCGCCCATCCCGTTTCCTGAGCCTTGCCAGATATTTTTTCCCATTCACGGCACTAACCTACTATTCTCTATTTATATGCATTGCAAGTTACATTAGTCCCAATTGACGTCGTGCTACGTTGCTGATTCGTTAGTATTTGTTTGACATAGTTATGAATTGCGACAAAATGGCGTAAAACAATATGATTATTGATTATTTACATTTTTGAAACTATCTGAAAATGTCATGTAAATTGAAGGAATAAACCACAGGTGATTGAAAAACATCGCATGTCAGTATCATTTGTAGTATAATTTATATTATATTAGAAACTAGATAATTTCGCTGATTTTTTTACTAGCACCTGTGCAATAAACCATGGACATTTGCGTTTAATGTGGGCTGATAAACATTTCGTATGTTTAATGTTTGCGTGCAGTCCTTCGGACTCCACTCACTTTAAACAGACCAAATGTTTTTCTTCCCACAGTAAACGCAACTGTCAATGGTTTTATTCCTTAAAATGGCTCATTCGTCAGATTCCCTGGCTACAAGAAATGTGTTGCGATTTGCACTGATTCATACGTTTATACACGTACATGTATACACCATAACCTTGGAATATTTTACCATTAACATTTATTTGAGAACAGTGTGTATATTGATACAGAGCAGGAGAGCAACTTTGGTGAATAAAGAAAACTGTAAACCGTTCACGAATCGCATATTCCGCAAAGATTCTTTCAGATATAATATCGATAATGACTACAGCATATTTGTAATTATATCGTGAGCATACCTTCCATTGCAACAATATTTTCCCGGAGATCATGTCCAGATTTGTGGACACTGAGACCCACGGGCCAACTGAGCGGCCGTTCACAATATCGATACGTATCGATTGCTAATCATCGATACAATGGATACAATAATTATCACATTAATCGATATGGTGCGGAAAGCTTTGATGTACTCGCCCATATCAAACGTGTTGACGGGTGGATACATCGTTTGGTTGTTTGTTTCCTATCGATACATCTGACGATACTATTCACCTGAACTGTTTTTACAATATGGCACACACTATAAAACTGCGAGACCCCGGGGAAATATCACAGTGTTATTCCACTCGTTGGTGAGACAGGATAGTCAGAATTCATGATGCCCTCTACGTCAACGTAAGTTACTTTATTGATTACATATATTAATAATAATGATAATAATAATATTAATAATAAATTTAATGCATGTATAAGGTGCTGTTTCATTAATTCCCACATTTCACCACACGTTCATTATTTAGTGCTGCTAACTATAAATAGCTTTGATTAAATCCTTGCAACGACCACCGAATATTTTCAATGCGTTCTGCAGTACATGTATGTTTAACTATCGACACTAGTTGTAAGCATGTTTCATTTTGAATGCTATCTTAGTGACACATGTAAACACACAACACTAAGTTGATATAAAACCATTGGTATAAATATGTCACGTTATTTACAGATTCGCTGTTTCCATGTCTATGGATACATCTGTAGACGAGATGACACCATACAGGGGAGATCACCCACTACTGATGGATGAGGATTCTTGCCGTGGGATGAACACAGTTAGTACCATATTAACGTTAACGTGCCACCAGCTGAACAAATATACTCTCTTGTTCACTGGTGCCTTCTGCATACATATTTGGGTTGGATCTCGGCTCATCAACAACCATGTAACAAAAGCAAATGATTGAACATATAAATCACGTAATTATGTCTGCAATGCGTATCGATTTGGAACGGTCTATATGAAACTAGATTAATTTTATTTGAGTATGCTCTACATGTACACGTACATTGTATTTACATTTTATACGACTGTTTCTTTCAGACACGGTGTCCAAAGATGCAAGCACGACGAAGTCTCATGTTCGACAACGAAACACGATTGGCGTCAAAGAAACGCCCTGTGGAAGACCACGAGGATGACGGAATCGCTCACACAAACAAACGCCATAGACGGAACGACACTGCTTACGGCCACGTGATGCTTGATGTGAGTTTTACTATTAACTATTTAATACTATACTGGATTACTGCTCATGTCGCACTAGGTATGCCACAGTTTATATAAAACAATAGATATACTCCTCGTTTGTACATGTACATATGCACCATCATGAAGTAATATAATAATCAAATTCATTCAGAAGGAAAAGCGAAATAATATAATTAAATTAATATAATTAAATGTCCTATTAATAACTTGTGACGTATGAACATAATTTATGTACATTTCAGGGAGTGACGGCGCCATCCCAGAGCCCAGTGTCAAGTATCATCAGCGCCGTATCCCGGCTGTCCACGGACGCCGCAATTGATGACGATGAGTCAAGTAACTGCTGTCTTCCCACAATTCCCGGCGAGCACGAGGACCTGAGCTGCGTCTCCCCAGATACGGTAAGTGTGATATATCGCTGTTGTCTACAGCACAATGGTACGAATATGCGGCGGGAAAACACTTAGCTTGGATACAAGATGGAATAGGGTTGACAACCACAGGTATTTTTATATGTACCATCAAAGAATAACGTAGTTGGCAAATATAAAATACAGCAGTAATTGCTGGACAATTGGGGAAACTCACACAAGGCGACGATATAGGATCATGTGCTGACAAAACATAGTTTATTGTCAATTAAGAACAACTTTCAATACGGGTTATAGGAATTAATTTAACGTTCCCATTATAGGTGCGAGACGTGTTATCCGGTTGCTACAACGACGTCGACGAAGTCACCATTATAGACTGTCGATATCCGTATGAGTACGAGGAAGGTCATATCCAGGTACGTCATTTTTTATTTATTTCATAGTTATAGCTATGCACGTCCAAATTCTGAATCGCATTGCATCATCGCGACATCTTCATGTATGAATAGAAGCTCAGATATGATGTCTTCAATGTAAATATTCTGATTTCCGCATCCGCACATTCTGATCAGGATCTACACTCTCTGCCATTCCATCAATGAACAGCACATCATGTTTTTAACAAGCTATATATATCGTTATCAGTCTTCAAGTGTGTGACTAGTAGCTACATTCACTACAAATGCCATAAGCCACATTTCTCCAATCACTGCCATATAATAATATCGTATTGTTAGATGACTGTCGATGCTTATTATGCTACTTAAACCAACTCAGTCAATCATCGCGACTTGTGTAACAGTATTCTATTCGACTTACAGAGCGCCATCAACCTGTACACCAAAGACGCCATGCGACAATTCCTGGCAACGACACAGGTCCTGCCCGGAAAGCGTCACGTGATCATATTCCACTGCGAGTTCTCGTCCAAACGCGGCCCGAAGATGTACCGTTTCCTGCGTAACGAGGACCGCCGGCTGAATGCCGAAAGATATCCCCGCCTGAACTTCCCGGCGGTCTACCTGCTCGACGGCGGATACAAAGCCTTCTTCCAGTCGCATCAGGTGAGGGATTTAACTTGTGTATTACCCGCTACCGTATCTGTAGCCTATTTCACAAACATTGCAAACCATACTTATCTAGCAAAGTATACTTTGAGGGAGAAATTTTAAATTTTAGGAGAAATTTATTAATTTTTATTATACTGAATTTATTACATTATCACAGCCAATTTGGCTGTGATAATGTAATAAATTCAGTATAATAATTCTGCATACTTTTAATCATCAAATATATGCAGTTGTTAGTTCTATATGACATAATGCATTTCGGGAAAAGTAAATGATTACTCCCTCAAAGTATACCTTTCTAGAAAGGTATACTTTGCAATGTTGGTGAAATCGGCTACTGGGCAGACATTTCCAATTTGAGAAAGAGCCTGCTCACACGTGAGTCCAAATATAATATAATTACCACATTGCAAAAGCAAACAGTCAGGCATTAATGCATTCTCGTCAAATAATATCGTGACGTTGAATTTAGTAATGAAAATGAAATTACCATCTTACAAAACCAAGACGGAATGCGGTACATAACTAATGGTGCACATAGCCTATGGTGAAAATACGTATGCAAGTGTCACAATTTATAGTTACACCGATTTGAATTTAAATGTTTAACTTGTCTTTTATTTACTTTTATTAGTCTGGTGAAATCAGACTCGCATTCAAGGAATGCTTCTATGCACGTATGATGATGAAGCGGCAGAGTTACTGTCCATGTATACGTGCAATTGGAGCCTTACTTGACGAAATATTATTACATTGTTCCAGACCCTTTGCTACCCACAAGCCTACAGACCGATGTTAGACAAGGAACACAAAGACGATCTACGTCACTTCCGGGTGAAGTCCAAGTCATGGGCGGCAGACGACAAACCGGCGTACCGGTCACGTGTCACGGGTGTGCGCCTCAGCTTCTGATTGGATGATGCTCATTCTACAGAAGACTGCCATCCTCGCAGACCTGCATGCAGTGAATTTACTAACAAGCAATGAACCTGTCTTGTCTTTGCATTTGGAATGATGGGCGACTATCCGAAACTGACCTCGATCTGTCGTGGCGACTGTTGATATATTAGTGCTGTTTAGAAATTAAAACACCAACTTGGAGTATATTAATTTCGAACTATCTGTGATATTATAATTGAATGTATGTGATATACATGTACGTGTTGTGTCTTTATGTTTGCTATCTTTCCTCTTTACTTCTGAGAACTGCACTTCTTATTCTAACTAATGAATGGTAGGTACATGCATGTCTATCATATAATGTTAGCTATCTGTACGTCCTTACTTGTATTGTACAAACTATTTCTTGAAGTAATGTATCTATTTCTTCCGAAGATGTTGGCATCATCGTAATTGTTTGAATGTTGGTCTGGCTCTGGAATTACCTCACTTATCGCATCAGCGTTTTCCAACGATATTGTTTACATAATAATAAGTATGCATGTACCCATATGTCAATGGTCTACTTCATTGATGGAACATATGGTTGGATGGATCATAAATCAAAAAGGATACTGAACGGTAATGGAAGGAGGGAACTATAGTCTGTTTCACGAAAGCTGCCCAAATTAAACGGCTATATAAACAATTAAAAAACGATACTTTTTTTCGATAATATTATATTAAAGGAACATTTAAGAATGAGCCTTCTTTTTTTTGTGAAATTGTGTCAAATATTGATTTTATTACGAAAAATGATTTCTCTATGGCAATTTAACATGGGTGAAAAAGATGTGGAGAACCTGGAGGACGAGTCAAAAAACGAAAACAATTGGAAATTGACTCCGAAACCTGGATTGATAGCTTGGAAATAATCTAACTGAGAAAATAAAAGTTATATTTTGACAATCGGTTCACTATTTCTGAAATTAGAAAAATTTCCCCAGGTTAAATCCCCATAGACTTCTTTACACTATGTGGATTTAACATGGGGAAATTGTTGTTTTTTTGAAGAAGGCACATTTTTAAATTTTGATAAAAATTAATAATATCGAAAAACATTATTTTTGCATTGTTTTTATAGCCGTACAATGTGGGCAGGTTTCGTGAAACAGACAGTAATCTCAGACAATATTCATTGATGTTATGTAATGTTGTTAATGTAATTTATATAAAATATGCATTGGTACACATGTTTCCATTTTCATTCTTACCCAGAACAATCATGTGTGACTGGAGAAATGGGGCTTAATACGGGATTTGCGACCAGTGCATATTCCGATCATACTGTGCGTCCGTACAGTCTGATCTGGATCCGCACTGTTCGTTATTCCATCGTTGAAACACCCGTCCTGCTTCTAAAAAGCAATATACATGTATATCGTTATCAGAATACATGGGTGTGATATCTACACTGGTCACAAATCCGATAAGCCCCATTTCTCCAGTCACAGCGACATGTGGGCCATTGGCTGACAAAGGGACTTTACAGCGCTTACAACCAGTGCCCTATGTCGCTTATTAGCGTAACTTAAAGGTCCTTAATACATACATGCTTGTGACTGGAGAATTGTGGCGTGATAGTTCTCCGATTAGTGTAGATCCATATCAGCACGCGCATCCGCACAGTCAAATCAGGGTCTGCCGTCCTGAAATGCCGTGCTGCCAACGAACGGAATATATCAACAGCGAGATTTGCCACAACTGCCATAAACACCATTTCTTGAGTTACAATTACATACGTGGCCGTGACTGGAGCAATGGGGCTTATGAACTTTGCGACCAGTGGAGATCCAGATCAGCCTGTGCATCGCACAGTCAGATCAGTATCTGCACTGTTCGCCATTCCATCAACGAAACACCCGTTATGCTTTTCCTCCGTCATAGCCAGAAATGTATATGAATCTACATGTATATGTTTCTTCACATGAATGCTGTACATGTATGTGGCGTTTGTGTCTTGTACAGCACCGTCTTTGACGCAAATGAATGAGTGAAATGTAAGCCCTCATGAGTTGTGTATTTTATGGCAGTCATGTTCAATGCTTTTGAATGCATGCCGTACCGAAAATAAAGGATACCTATCTCGAATTAAATTATGTTTTACCAATATGTTTCATTACTTGGTATTATATCTCAACTATGTGACCCAGTGCCTTTAAACTTAAAGCCCGACAGTCCTCGCTCATCAGTTGTTTACAACATTGACAGGTAATCTATTGATGATCATCGATTGCTAATCATCGATACATTGGTGTGTACTAATTAGCGCATACCCGATTTATTGCCGAAAATGTTGATGTTTTCATGTCACATCAAACTTGTTGACGTGCAGACCGTGTTTTGCGTTTTTTGTTTGTATCGGATCGTCTGATTTGTAAATAGGTTTGCCATTTGCCTGAACTGTGTTTACGTCCATATTGTACATTCCGCACTATGAGCATCTATCCCATTGAGGACGTCGGTCAATTACAGAGGCAGATCCAGGAGTTAGGTTTAGATGGGGCGTGGATTCTCTATTGTAAATAAGACACACATCGTTTGAATAACAGAACGTTGAATAGTGCATGTTGTGTGCACTTAACCAATTCCATGCAGAATACCCATATATGGATATAACGATTTCTATATACATGTACTTTCTGCAAATTTTCTAATTTCTCATCAAACGTATATGTCGTTACCACGCAGTTAAACTATCTCGACATGCACCTTCGGTAAGAAATAAGAAAAATAATCAGATCATTACCAGTATAAAATATGTTAAAATCTAAACTCTGCACAGTTTAGAGAGGGTGCACGCCGGACCCGCCCCGTCTGGAATCGCGCCTGATTTATGCCGTCATGTATCACGAGTATGCTGTAGTGGAACCTCTGTAGGTCGGAAATCCTGGAGGTACCGTATTAAACCAAACACCTGAGTACTTGAAAAAAGCTTATTATATACCAAAAATGCGATAAAGAGGCCGAACTACATCAGAATAAAACATATGTAGCGGTAATCATAGCATCTATAAACTGGTGACTAGCGGTACATGGTGCTCCAAATAACATAAATACAGAAGACATACATGCAGACAATATAATTATAGCATGCACGGTCACGATACGCGTGTGTGCTTTCTCATCTAATCATGACTATAAAGGAAATTACACACATCTAAGTTTGTTAGACATCCCGTTGAGAGATGTTCAACATTGACTTTAATACAAAATTTGTTCGGCTGTGTTCTCCGGGAATATTTATATTGTGTCCCCGCAATGTATGCTTACATAACACCATCATACTGTTTACTTATTTATCAGTGTATGCTTCCAAACGAAAATGGAGTAAATTAATTCAGTTTGTGTATGTAGCTCAACGTCCGTCCATCCGTCGGTCCAAGTACAATAGTTTATTATCAGTCGGCGTGTATATCGTCAATGCGCAGCTAGTTATTTGATTCATTATACTAACCATGAACAGCGTTCACAAACGGCGATCTATTAACCCTTAGACTGCTGAGCACGAAAATTGTCGTCTGCTGATGCTTTATATTTTGCCTTCTTTCTCAATAAAAGACATGGTTTGACAGCACTTTAAAATCATTTCCACTGGAAATGATTCTAAAATTTTGTTAAAAAATGTTTTTGATGAGAAAAAACGAAAAAAATAAATAAACAGCAGACGACAACATTTAAGTCGGCAGTGTAAGGGTTTAATACAAACAAGCGAACATCAAGGCACACAAGTTCCGTCCATGCGCTAACAACATGTGGCGACTTCACGTATCACAGCCGACAAAAAGTGTAAAATACACCCGACTAAGTTCACTTAGCCACCGGGACCTGTCATCCATGAATTCTGCCTGACGTGACAAAGTTGTTAAACAAAGCCATCAGTAAACCAGCAGACACGTGGACGTTTTCTATGCTGAACCAGTTAAAATGAACGGCAATAAAATGAATTCCTTATTTTTGCCAAAATCAATCCAGCGTCGATGGTAGTTCACAACTTCGTGGATTATAGTTGTATACACAAGAGTAGAACTTCCCTCACAAACACCAATCAACTGCACCTTTATATCAGTTATCTATAATCAAAGCCTTGCGACAGTTATAACTTATATATCGCCATAGTATCTATCTGTACTAATCGGTCACAGAAACGCCGTGTTGTGGAATATTAGACCTTCCTTGATTGACTAACTTCAATTAAATTCAATTTATTACACTCAAGTTCATGTATAAGTGAAAATAGTGTAATATTTAACGAAGCTGAGACATGAATATCGGTCACGTAATTGAGCATAAATGATCGCAGTTCTGCGCTACTCATCATGAGAAACTCCTGGGGGCCGTTTAGCTAAACTTCGTACGACTAAAATATTCGTAAGTGCAAATTTTGGATCGTCCGGAAAGGTAAATTGATTGATTTACATTTATTGAGCATAGGCTGCATATGCAGCCTATGCTCAATAAATGTAAATCCAATAATTGTTTACAAGCAAACATTGTTAATGTGAAATTTACAGACTATCATGATTTTGCTCTTACGAACATTTTAGTCGTATGAAGTTTAGTGACATGGGCCCCTGGTCTTTGCTATGTTGACCTATATAGTTCCAGACCAGTCAAATAATTATCGCAGTCTTGTCAGAGTATCAACTATTCACCGGTTACCAAGGCGATCATTGCAGACTCGTATCATCTCGCGTACCTGCGTAATGTGATCAGAATATTTAATATACGTAGTGTAGACTCGTGGGTTGCCAGGGCCAATATCGGGCACACAGTTTACGTTTCCATGTATGATCATATGTATTATATTTGATAAGTACAAATTATGAATTATATATTTCGCAACGCAAGTCTACACTTGAACCTTTCTAGACGACCGGACAAGCTGTTAACGTCCGGGTGCTTAAAAGTGATTGGTGTCCTGGTCATTTATCAATAATGATAACGCTTGAAATAATCCCAAATTACAATGCAGTGGGACCTCTCTAAACCGGACACTCTGGGGTTCTCCCAGAGTTTCCGGTTTAGACAGCTTCCAGCGTAGTATGTGCTGTATGTATAAACATCTAGAATGCACAGTGTAAATGGCTGATTCGTCAGATACCCTGGCTACAAGAAATGTTACGATTGACACTGATGCATGCGTATATACATAAATATATCAAACATATATATAATATGATGTTAGATGAAATACAAACGTTTCCGAATAAACCAAATTGGACATCACTTGTCAAAACAATGCTAGCACGCTATGGCTTTTTTCATGTTTGGCTAAGTCAGGGTGTCGGCAATATAGATGCGTTTTTATCAATGTTCAAGCAAAGATTAACTGACAACTATATACAAGAATGGCAAACACGTCTTAACGAATCTAGTCGTGCATTATTCTATCGCCAGGTATGCGACTTCAAACTTCAGTATTATTTGAAAGACATCACACTACCAAAATTTCGTAAAGCTTTCTCGAGATTAAAAGTATCATCTCACCGCCTAGAGGTAGAAGCCGGTAGATGGAATAGAACTCCGATAGAAAACAGAAAATGCACATTATGCCATTGCTTAGAAGAGGAATATCACTTTATTATAGAATGTAACATGTATACAGATATTAGAAAAACATATATAAATACTTATTATTGGAGGAGACCGAACATGATTAAGTTTATAAAACTAATAAAATCAGAAAATTCAAAAACTGTCAAAAATTTAGGCATTTATTTATATCAGGCGTTCAATATTAGAAACGATAATTTATATTTACATAATTGAGATCATCTTCTCCCAACGCATCTAATGATTATACACATACCAAACAGTATAATTTCCCACGATATACGTGAATACTCATTTAACTCGATATGCTTGATATTTTACATATATACTGATAATAGTGGTCAAATTATTGTCACACATAGTTATTACATAATTGTGGTCATATGCCTGACGTTTTTTATGTGAAAGAAATGAACTTAATTGTTTTGTCTGTGGTATTATGTAAGATGTAGTTGTGCAGTAAATTCAGCATGATTATAATGCCATTCTGAATCCCCAGCACAATTGTTGCATTCCACCACGGGTAATACACTTAAACGACTTTCTACTTATATTTACACCAGTCCTGCTGTTGTCTTTGTCACTATGATATGTTTTGATTTATAGCATGCCATTTTCGTATTGCTTCATGGGCCATATGGCTTAAAGTGTTGTATTTTGAATAAACATATCCCCTACATGTAAATGTATACACCATAACTAGGCCGTCAGCCAGAAATGGAAACCCTCCCCCCTGTGGGATTTCTGCACTCATATTTTTTTTCTGAAACTACATTCAATTACGAGTGCTATGCCGTATGTCTGCGCTATGTAACCCGATGAATGAATGTTTGGCACCATTTTGAAGTATACCACCCTCAGACTTTTCGCAATTGTGAAAATCGACTGTTTTTTATTTAGAAACTATTGCTATGGCAGTTTTGTATGTTTTCTGGTTTGTTCATAACTATACAATGGAATAATGTTCAATTAAATACTATCTGCTAATTCAGATGAAGAATTGTGCACGTGTTGTTACCTCACCCACTGAATTTCAATTGTTAAACACCTACCTTAATAACTCCATGAAAGTATGGTACTTTTGTATTTTCTTCGTGTGAATGGTACCTAGTAGTGTTCATTGGACATGTTAAATGCATATATGCCGATTATCTGATGTCTGCAGCCTATGGTACAATGTTAAATACAAAGTATTTTTCACCATTGCCCACCCACACATTTTACAATGGGAATTTTACATGTAATTAATTTGATTTATGTTATGCACTGTCACTTACTTATACATTGTATAAATGCATATGTAACTACGTAGGTACTACTGATAGCTATTTGTGCACACTTCATATACAGTGTGTCCGAGTGTTCGCGTCCGTCCGCTTCGCATTTACTTAATGGTAACTACTACGCTATATGTCTCATTACGCAAATCTCTCTCAGTCTATTAATTGTATCAATGGTAATTGTACTTACTAGTATTTTCAATATATAATAAATACCGATATTCTGATTACAAAATGTCTACAGTAGATGATGCAATGTTAAAACAAAATAGTTTTAACTACATATTCCCCACCCACGAATTTACAATTACCATTTTACATGTAATAATTTTTCTTACTTTATACGCTGCCAGATACTTATGAAAGGTTCACATGAACGTGTAGCTACTAACACCTGTATATGTGGCTGTGCCTGGAGAAATTGGGCTTATGGATTTTGTGACCAGTGTAGATCCAGATCAGCCTCTGTGTCCGCACAGTATGATCAAGATCTGCACTGTTCGCCATTCCATCAGTGAAACACACATCATGCTTCTAACAAGCATACTGTATTGTTATCAGGGTACAGGAGTGTGCTATTTGATCAGGATCCACACTGATCGCAAATCCCATAAGCCCCATTTCTCCAGTCAAAGCCACATATTAGTTATCCACACACATTTCAGATACAGAATGAATGTCTGTTCGTCTCTCTATATGTCCATTTCATATTTATGCAACCATGAACATTACCGTGTTTACTATGTTGTGTATTCCAACATGATCGTCTCTGCTACATATAGTTATTACTCTCAGCTGTCGACAGACCTTTAAACACCATTAAGTAAAATAAATAAATAAATATAATTATTACTGTCAATAGTATAGGTCGTAGGTACTAATTTGCAAATTGGAGATATAATATATACCTTTTCTACCATGCTGAATGGATGATTTGTAGAACATATTACTCCATGTATGACACAGTAAATAATAAAATACAGAACATTAAGATAGCTGTAAATAATACTAGCAAGCTAAGCGGGAGTAAAACAGGACACATATATTGTTATACACTTTCAAGATGACAGCCAGCAAGTAAATTAGTTTTTTTTGTGACATAAAAATAAAATTAGGTAGTAGAACCGATGAAACTGAGATATATCCCGGTTCCACATAATGTACACACTATGTATCGTGCATTCCAACAATATTCCCTCAACCTATTCCGAGTTATCAGCAGGAATAGGATTTAAATGTGCAGTTGGCACCTGTACTATCATGTATATAGCAAATATGTATAAGTTGTATGACTACTGAAATACACTATGCGTCATACGAAAACATGTGTGTTCCAATGTGAATGACCGTCATCCATTACCAGTGTAAGTACACACCAGTGCATGCATCATCACCATTGCCTAATGCATGCAGGTATATTGTTCCATTATTCTTATTTGAGAGGCACCCATGACGATATTGTATTTTGTAAGTGAGGAGTTGTAAGTAAATATGTAACCATCGCTTCATACTAGTGACATTTGCTAACCTGTAATGTTGATATACCATTTCATATAAACACAGACATAGAAGATCTTTCTAAAAGCATGCATAAACATACGTAAGCTGTTTTGTACACTATGTTTCAACATTCGGTGTTCTTAATTATAGCACACGTGTTATTCTATTGTGTCAAATTATCAAAAACCAAACAGGATGTAGGTTTATAATCAACTTGTAATAGTTCCGAATGGGATATAATTGCAGAACATTCGGATAGCAGCATCACTACAGATTTCATATATACATGTACATGTACAACGCTTAAATGTAATATTTGGATTTCATACTGTGCCGAAATAAATATGTGACAAATGTGGCTAAACGTATGTATGACTTCTGAAAAGATGTATATGTCCTCCAAGCTCATGTATATAATTATATAACTATATATACAAGCCAATATCAGTATGTATGTAGTCTGAAAGAAAGCCATTTAGAGGTATTAAAACATCAATCTAGTCCAGTTTAAGAAGTATGCACATCTACCACGTGTAGCCACACACACTCAGAGGACCATCAATACACGTTTAAATTCCCATGAATGATAACGTATCTCCATGACATATTATGCAATGTATCAAAATGTTCAACTAAACAATATCACATAGCCTCTATCGAGACACATTAAACTTTGGATTTTACTATGCAATTGAACTATTGTCTACATGGCATTCTAACTATTTACGCAAGCAGTAAGGATCAGGTTTGTGGAAGGCGTTTTCTGCCGCATTGTACCACAGTTGTGTATTTTGCTGGCTCTTTGGTGTCGTCGGAATATTTATATTTCTCTTTTTGATAACAGGTAATGCCATTCTAATGATAACAACTCTATAATCATGTACTATGTGTACATTTCATTACTAAATGAAGATGTGTAGCTAATATACACGTCTTTGCCTCCATATACCCATATGTGGTATTGAATCCGCATACCAATCCTATGGTTGTCTTTCAAATTTATTACGCCGCTGATGGATCATATTCAATTACTATAGCAACCAGAGCCATGTATTCGAGTATATGTCATGGGCTAGCATAGTTTGGTGTCATTGCAAGATGCGGGACCTCCTGGAGCTAAGGGTATTATCAACTATTTTTAGAAGTTGAAGCTGTATTATCTGTATATGATTAGGTTTTTGGTGTATTAGTTTCAATAATGTTTAATTATAAGAATGAATACAGCACATGTAGTGGTTAATGTAGAACTGATTACACCAGTGACTGCATGCATTACATATCGTTGCCATGTATTGTATATTTTCCAGTGCAACTCACGACCAACGGTTAATTTAAATTAGTGGCACATGTGAAGACATATGCGGGATGCTTAATGTGGGAGAAAGCCATGCATGTTTGTAAGCATACCGATGCCATTCATCATACCATACTACATACTGCCTTGGCCAATGATCGTCATGCTCGCTTAATTGTGAGAAGTGTGCTCGTTAACAATAATAACATTGTATTCCTTGTCAACAGTCAATCCATTTTCGACACACTTTGAATCAGTTCTTCAATACTCCAGCTGATGGAAATACATCCGTATTTGTTTTTGAAAATAAGCAGAATACCACACTCTATACATAACAATGTTAGTGTTGTTTAATTAAACACTGCAGCTTCATCATCAATATTATTGAACATCTGACCATTTTGGCGGCCATTTTGAATATATAATTATATCATTGTATACCTGGATATGTATATGTTATCAAATGATTTGATTTGTATACCTCAAACTGGTATGTATACATGTAATAGGTACATGAAATGCTGTTTATAACAACGCCATACAGTAACGAATACAACAAAACAAGATCATTCTGACGGCTATTTGTATTGTTCTGACAATTGTGGAAGGATATTGCATCACCATCTCCTGTATTTCCATTTATTTGTGAGGAAAAGCAATGTATATGTGTTTCAACTTTATGAATGTCTAATTTTGTTCGTAACAGCACACGACTCGCAGAAAAATGTTGTAAAACAGCCTATTTCGGCAGCCATTTTGAAATATATTGCCATTTATTGATGTAATTAAATGTAAGATGTATTCTAAATCATTTTAAATTCAAATTGTGACTTAATTATAGCAATTTAACCGGTTAATATTGATCAGACTGAAAGCTAACTGTCCTTAATAAAACAATATAATACTGTTCGGCGGCCATCTTGTAAAATGGCCGCCATTTGTTCATCCTGCGGCTTTTTGAGCGCAGACAACCAGGATTGATAGACAATAGGCTACTGAATCGGAAAATCATACTCACCAAAAATCCCACATCGGGGGAGGGGGTGTTATTGCTGGCTCAAGGTCGAGGTCGAATATTTGAACATAAACATTTATATGAGCACAGTGTGTATATTGATACAGAGCAGGAGAGCAACAGTTTCCTGAATAAAGAAATACAATTAAATAATAATTATCGTTCTCGTAAACCATTCACGAATCGCATATTCCGTAAAGTTTTTTTCAGATGTAATCTTTATAATATCATAATTATTACAGCATAAGTGTAATTATATTCAATTTGTGTAAATTCCTTTCATTGCAACAATATTTTCCCGGCGATCATGTCCAGATTTGAGTACACTGAGACCCACGGGCCACTGAGCGGCCGTTCACATCGATAATTATCATTGCTAATCATCGATACAATGGATACAATAATTATCCCATTAATCGATATGGTGTGGAAAGCCTTGATGTACTCGCCCATATAAAACGTGTTGACGGGTGAATACATCGTTTGGTTGTTTGTTTGCTATCGAGACATCTGACGGTACTATTCGCCTGAACTGTTTTTACAATATGTCACACACTATAAAACTGCGAGACCCCGGGAAATATCACAGTGTTATTCCACTCGTTGGTGAGACAGGATAGTCAGAATTCATGAAGCCGTCTTCTCCTACGTAAGTTACTTTACACATTTCACCACACGTTCATTATTTCGTGCTGCATCGGCCTTGAAATTGCGTTAAATATAAACAGCTTTGATTAAATCCTTGCATCGACCACCGACTATTTTCAATGCGATCAGCAGTACATGTATGTTTAACGATCAACACTAGTTGTAAGCATGTTTCATTTTGAATGATATCTTAGTGACACATGTAAACACAAAACACTTAGTTTATATAGCATCATTGGTATACATATGTCATGTTATTTACAGATTCGCCCTGTCCTTGTCTATGGAGACATCTATAGACGCGATGACACCATACAGGGGAGATCACCCACTACTGATGGATGAGGATTCTGGCCGTGGGATGAACAAAGTTAGTACCATATTAACGTTAACGTGCCACCTGTTGAAGAAATATACTCCCTTGTTCACTGGTGCGTGCCTTGTGGATACATATTTGGGTTGGTTCTCAATGGCTCATCAACAACCATGTAACAAAATCAAATGATTGCACATATAAATCACGTAATTATGCTTGCAATGCGTACCGATTTGGAACGGTCTATAAGTAAAACGGACTACTGTAAACTAGATTAATTTTATTTGAGTATGCTCTACATGTACACGTATTTACATTTTATATGACTGTTTCTTTTAGACACGGTGTCCAAAGATGCAAGCACGACGAAGTCTGATGTTTGACAACGAAACACGATTGGCGTCAAAGAAGCGCCCTGTGGAAGACCGCGAGGATGACGGAATCGCTCACACAAACAAACGCCATAGACAGAACGACACTGCTTTCGGTCACGTGATACTTGATGTGAGTTTACTATTAACTATTTCATTAACTATACTGGATTACTGCTCATGTGGCACTAGGTATGCCACTGTTTATAGAAAATAATAGATAGACTCCTCGTTTATACATGTACACATGCACCATCATGAAAGAATATAATAATCCAATTCATTCAGAAGGAAAAGCTAAATAATATAATTACATTAATATAAATAAATGTCCTATTAATAAATTGTGACGTATTAACATAATGTATGTACATTTCAGGGTGTGGCGGCGCCATCCCAGAGCCCAGTATCAAGTATCATCAGCGCCGTATCCCGGCTGTCCACGGACGCTGCAATTGATGACGATGAGTCAAGTGACTGCTGTTTTCCCACAATTCCCGGCGAGCACGAGGACCTGAGCTGCGTCTCCCCAGATACGGTAAGTGTGATATATCGCTGTTGTCTATAGCACAATGGTACGAATATATGGCGGGAAAACATTTAGCTTGGAACAAGATGGAATAGGGTATCTCATGCAGCGTGTCCTGTTGACAACCACAGGTATTTGTATATTTACCATAAAACGATAACGTAGTTCGCAAATATAAAACACAGCATTAATCGCTGGAAAATTGGGAAAACTCACACAAGGCGACGATATAGGATCATGTGCTGACAAAACATAGTTTATTGTCAATTAAGAACAACTTTCAATACGGGCTATAGGAATTAATTTAACATTCCCATTATAGGTGCGTGACGTGTTATCCGGTTGCTACAACGACGTGGATGAAGTCACCATTATAGACTGTCGATATCCGTATGAGTACGAGGCAGGTCATATCCAGGTACGTCATTTTTATTAATTGCATAGTTATGCACGTTCCAATTCTGAATCGCATTGCATCATCCCGACATCTTGATGTATGAATAGAAGCTCAGATATGATGTCTTCAATGTCAATATTCTGATATCTGCATCAGCACATTCTGATCAGGATCTACACTCTTCGCCATTCCATTAATGAAACGCACATCATGTTTCTAAAAAGCTATATAGATCGTTATCAGGGTTCAAGTTTGTGACCAGTGGCTACATTCACCACAAATGCTATAAGCCACATTTCTCCAATCACTGCCATATAATAATATCGTATTCTTAGATGACTGTCGATGCTTATTGTGCTACTTAAACCAACTCAGTCAATCATCGCGACTTGTGTAACAGTATTCTCTTCGATTTACAGAGCGCCATCAACCTGTACACCAAAGACGCCATGCGACAATTCCTGGCAAATACTCAGGTCCTGCCCGGAAAGCGTCACGTGATCATATTCCACTGCGAGTTCTCGTCCAAACGCGGCCCGAAGATGTACCGTTTCCTGCGTAACGAGGACCGCCGGCTGAATGCCGAAAGATATCCCCGCCTGAACTTCCCGGCGGTGTACCTGCTCGACGGCGGATATAAGGCCTTCTTCCAGTCGCATCAGGTGAGGGCGTTAACTTGTGTATTACCCACTACCGTATCTGTAGCCTATTTCAGCAACATTGAAAAGTATACTTATCTAGCGCAAAGTATACTTTGAGGAAGAAATTTTCAATTTTAGGATAAATTTATTAATATTTATTATACTGAATTTATTACATTCTCACAGCCAATTTGGCTGTGATAATGTAATAAATTCAGTATAATAATTCTGCATACTTTTAATCATCAAATATATGCAGTTGTTAGTTTTATATGACATGATGCATTTCGGGAAAAGTAAATGATTACTCCTTCAAAGTATACTTTGCAAGAAAAGTATACTTTGCAGTGTTGGTGAAATCGGCTACTGGGCAGAAATTGCCAATTTGAGAAAGAGCCTGCTCACACGTGAGTCCAAATATAATAGAATTACCACATTGCAAAAGCAAACAGTCAGGTATTAATGCATTCTCGTCAAATAATATCGTGACGATGAATTTAGTAATGAAAATGAAATTACCATCTTACAAAACTAAGACGGAATGCGGGACATAAATAATAAATAATAATCCACATAGCCTATGGCGAAAATACGTATGCAAATGTCACAATTTATAGTTACACAAATTGAAATTTTTTAACGCGACTTTTATTTACTTTTATTAGTCTGGAGAAATCAGACTCGCATTCAAGGAATGCTTCTATGCACGTATGCTGATGAAGCGGCTGTTATTGTCTATGTATACGTGCAATTGGAGCTTTACTTGACGAAATATTATTCATTGTTCTAGACCATGTGCTACCCACAGGCCTACAAACCGATGTTACACAAGGAACACAAAGACTACCTATGTCATTTCCGGGTGAAGTCCAAGTCTTGGGCGGCAGGAGACAAACTGGCGTACCGGTCACGTGTCACGGGTGTGCGCGCTTCAGCTTCTGATTGGATGATGCTCTTTCTACAGAAGACGGCCATCCTCGCAGACCTGCATGCAGTGAATTTACTAACAAGCAATGAACCTCTCTCGTCTTTGCATCTGGAATGATGGGCGACTATCCGAAACTGATCTCGATCTGTCGGGGCGACTGTTGATATATTAGTGCTGTTTAGAAATTAAAACACCAACTTGGAGTATATTAATTTCGAACTATCTGTGATATTATAACTTAATGTTTGTGATATACATGTTGTGTCGTCTAATTATCTTGATATGTGCTATATTTCCTCTTTACTTCTGAGAGCTGCACTTCTTATTCTAACTAATGTAACATATTTCCCTTTGTCATCTTACTTTTCTGTGGTAGGTACATGCATGTCTATCATATAATGCTAGCTATCTGTACGTCCTTACTCGTATTGTACACACTATTTCTTGAAGTCAGGTATCTATTTCTTCCAAGCATTTTGGCGTCATCGTAATTTGCTTGAATATTGGGCTGGCTCTGAAATTACCTCACTTATCACATCAGCGTTTTCCACCGATATTGTTTACAGCATAATAGGTATGCATGTACCCATTTGTCAATGGTCTACTCCATTTATGGAAAATGTCGTTGGATGGATCATAAATCAAAAAGGATGCTGAACGGTAATGGAAAAAGGGAACTATAGTCTGTTTCACGAAAGCTGCCCAAATTTTACGACTACATAAACAATTAAAACACAATATTTGTTTAGATAATATTATATGAACGGAACATTTAAGAATGAGCCTTCTTTTTTTTGTGAAATGTGTGCAATTATTGATTTTATTACGATTTTATTACGAAAAATGATTTCTCTATGGGAATTTAACATGGGGAAAAAAGAGGTGGTGAACCTGGAGGATGAGTCGAAAAACGGAAAAATTGGAAATTGACTCCGAAACCTGGCTAGATAGCTTGGAAATAATATAACTGAGAAAACAAAAGTTAGATTTTGAAAATCGGTCCACTATTTCTGAAATTAGAACAATTTCCCCATGTTAAATCCTCATAGACATCTTCACTCTGTGAATATGTCTATATGGATTTAACAGGGGGAATTTATTTTTTTCCACAATAAAATAAATATTTAACCAAATTGCACGAAATAAAAAGAAGGCTCATTTCTAAATTTTGATAAAATTTAATATTATCGAAAAAAATATTGTTTTTGCATTGTTTCTATAGCTGTAAAATTTGGGCAGGTTTCGTGAAACTGACAATTCCAGACACTATTCATTGATGTTATGTAATGTTGTTAATGTAATTTATATAAAATATGCATTGGTACACATGTTTCCATGTTCTTTTTACCCAGAACAATCATATGTGACTGGAGAATTGTGGCGTGAGAGTTCTCCGATTAGTGTAGATCCATATCAGCACGCGCATCCGCGCAGTCTAATCAGGGTCTGCCGTCCTGAAATGCCTTGCTGCCAACGAACGGAATATATCAATAGCGAGATTGGCCACAACTGCCATAAACACCATTTCTTGAGTTACAATTACATACGCGGCTGTGACTGGATAAATGGGGCTTATGAGTTGTTGCGACCAGTGTAGATCCAGATCAGCCTGTGCTTCCGCACAGTCAGATAAGTATATGCACTGTTCGCCATTCCATCAACGATGATATCTATATTGCTTGTTAGAAACATGATGGTTCTTTCATTGATGGAAAGGGAAACAGTACAGAACCTGATCAGACAGTGCGGATGCCCTATAAGCCCCATTTCTCTAGTCGTAATCACAGTTATTTTTATTAATCTTTTTCATCACTTCTTGCGCATGTCTGATACAAGTACCTGTAAGGACTGACTATATATAATATGACATTTTGTTTCAAATGTAGTAGAATCATACATGTGACTGAATATCTATATAAAGTATATATGACCCTGTTTTTCTTTGAGTATATAATACACAGCATCGAGTTGCCATCTCCGAAATTTTAGTTTGTACATGCTATCGGCCAGTTTCACCATTTGGAACATTTGACACGTACAGCCAATCACATGGCAGCAAGTATAATAACATTTGGTGCAATACGTCCCAGATATACATGACAACAAAGTCCTATGAATATTATTTCAGTAGACTACACAAAACGCTAGATATCTGAGCTTTTCTACCATCTCTCACAAATTATACAATGCACACTTTGTCAATGTGTAAAAGCGTAAAAGCTTGTTTTTTAATACTGTGTGTATTACATTTATTTATATCATATATCTCTCTTGAAATCAATACTGTTTAAACCAATGTGTAAAATGTCAAACTGATGCACTGTCCAGTATTAGAAGTACATCTGACAAACGGGTAAAAGCCATATTTACTCGCATAGCAGGCAAGTAGACAGTAGTGACAATACACTTAGATATCTGCTTACAAACCACTGGATTCGATACAGTATGTATGGTAATACAGGTAAATATCTACAGCACTGTGTAGTGTTCTTACTGTTACACAGTCTTTACTGAATTCTTAAACATTTTAACAAAGGGTCAACCAACCATTCATATACCAGACTTTGTATATAAATGTGATGAAAACAAGGCATAGCACGGTTTTTTCTGATGTGTCCCCATCCAGTTGCACCAACTTATATTGTCATATTATTTGTGGTATGTGTCAAACGCAATAAGAGGTAACACTGGCAGATGGCTTGTACACACTAAGATGGCCGACATGGCAACTCCATGCACTGTGTGGAATATAGTAAGAAGAGAATGTTCACATATCATGTACGAAGCAATTATGCATGAATCATTGGCTGATCACGGGCACTACGGGTACTTAACTCTTTGCATGCTAGCGGTGAAAATAAGTCAACAAATTATGAGTATTTTTCTGATGTCCGTCTGTAAGTATGTCTTGGAATTTCATTAGTCCCCAGGACTCATGGAAACATTATACAATTATTGTCTTTTGAGTCGGTGTACACGAGATTTACGAGGTTCGTAAATCTCTTGTAAACCAACTAAAAATACAATAATTATTTTTATATGATACAACAACGCACGAATTGCCTCATGCTTCGATTGCGTGGTTGCACATACTGCTACACCTGCATATCAGTATCAGACTCGTCTCGTTGCGCGAGAAGAGTCCGAGAGTGTTATTCGAAATGTGATATTTACATTTCGAATATCATTCTCGGACTCGTCTCGCGCAACGAGACGAGTCCTAGACTGATATTCAGGTGAAAATCATGTGACCCGATACTGGACATTTCATTGGTTAAAAGTGTCGGTTATGTAATAATCCGAGTTGTTGTCTGCTATTTTTTTTACTGTTTATAGCCGACACATTTCCCAGTAGGTAAAGAGTAAAGGATTCATATCTTAACGGCGAATATTACCGGGATTTACACATGGGGCAAAATGAATAGAAGAGAATACGGCTTTAGCAGATTTTTATTAACAATGCAAAATACGTAACATGAAAAACAATAAATTAATCATGGTAGCCATGTCATGCACAGGCGCTAATTTCGTGATGTGATGTATAATAGGCTGTTTTGTGACATGTTAACAAAACTTATAGTCATATTTGCGCTTAGTGAGATACATGATGATACAAGTGTCTTTAATGACTCAATGCTACTGGTATTTACAGAGAAGAAGAAGAATTGTTTATTGACTTAAACTGAATACAGTTCCTCGTCCTGATACATGTAACTATGCATACAATAATATAAATATGCACATGATAGGTAATGAATGAACATGAAAATACATGGATTGCACCATTAGTGATTTCACACCTGCGCCCAAATGAATACAATATATTTGTATTAACGATTCGATGTACACATATTAATAGTACAAACAGTACATATATTGGTAGACGTGTAATGCACAGGCATACCCCTACCCCCCCCCCCCACCCACCCACCCTAACAAAATCTACAACAGAAACAGTTTGTAATATTTGAGTTTAAACTCAATTATGATTACATGTATTACATGTATTATATGTGTCTGTTTTGTTACATGTCTGAAACAGCTGGTGTAACATAGGGGCTTGGCAACAGATGTATGTAACGTTTAAAACCAACAACATATGGTCATATTGAAGATTAGACTCGTTTTTACATGTATACAATATTATACATGTAACATCATCAAGCCGACCGCATGTGGTGTGCCGTGTACATCTATGTAACAAATGAATATAAATGTATAGCAATGGCACTTCATAAACACCGGGTCCGAGTTAAATTATATGACACAAGTTTCTACTACTGTCTGTTTCACGAAACCTGCCCAAATTGTACGGCTATAAAACAATGCAAAAACAATATATTTTTCGATAATGTTAAATTTTATCAATATTTTATGAATGAGCCTTCTTTTTATTTTGTGAAATTTCGTCAAATATTGATTTTATTGCGAAAAAACATTTTCCCATGTGTAAATGTCTATGGGGATTTAACAGGGGGTGGGGGGGGGGGGTGGGGGGGGGGGGGAATTTTCTAATTTCAGAAATAGTGGTCCCATTTTCAAAATTTAACTTTAGTTTTCTTAGTAATGAAATCAATATTTGACAAAATGTCACAAAATAAAAATAAGACTCATTCTTAAATGTTGATAAAATTTAATATTATTGAAAAGAAAAAAGTTTTTGCATTGTTTATATGGCCGTAACATTTGGGCAGGTTTCGTGAAACAGACAGTAGGCTAATTCTGCTTACATGTTTACACAACTTACATGTGTGAACTTAAAAAAACAACAGCTATGTCAAGATAGAGATAAAGAATTGATACGTGTTTCCACAACGTGTATCAAGAAGGTCAATGGAACGGTAATTGCGGAATGAGCATTTCGTGATATAATATACATGTATCAAGTGTCAGAATAGAAAAGTAATCCTTCAAGTTATGGTGATAGTCATGATGAGCAACTTACAAATATGTCGAGTCAATGAATGACCAAGTGTTTCAGTGACCTTGTAAACTAAGCAAAAACAAAAATGTCGAAGATATGTCAATGGTCACATAACAGCATTCTTGAACCATATAAACACATGTGATTCACATGTGTTTATATGGTTCAAGAATGGTGTTCCTTTCAGGCCATGGTAATATCGCTATCGGGTCGTTACTACGACAGCACAAGAGTACCATACTAGTACATGTATTACAATAGCGATACCACGATACTACGATAGCGATGTCACTATGGCATGATGACGATAGTTCGATAGCACGATGACAATACTATAATGGTGATAGTACGATTACGATGGCGATTACACGATGCCATAATACGACAGCACGATAAAGTGATAAAGCACGGTGACGATACTTTGATAATATATGATTATATCGAAATATCGTCTTCGTGGTCTCGCAGTTGTACTATCGTCATTGTACTGTCGTGATAACACAGACTCGTCATCGTAGTATCATCGTCGTGGTATCGTACTATTATTATCGTAATATCGTTATCGTGGTTTAATATTATCGAAAACATTATTGTTTTTGCATTATTTATATGGCCGTAAAATTGGGGCATTTTCGTGAAACAGACAGTAATAATGTTCGATGGTACTGGTGTAGTATCAACCCGATAGTGATATTACCATGCTCAAGTTTACGTAATCCTTCAAGTTAGGTTAAAGTTAATGACGGCGAAACTCAAATATACCCTTTGAATGATTATAATTGTTTCAGCGAACTTGTAAATGCGGAATCCCATTTTGCATTTACTCATTTACGAACAATATAGAGTTTATAATATTTTTCATGAAAAATAACACATGTACGTGGGTAAACATTACAAGGCTTTTCTCGTATGAACCATTGCAGATAGGCCAATATGGGGCTACCGTTTCAGAGCGTCTACTCCGCTCTCATTTTCGAAATCAGGAAGTGTGATTGGTCGAGGCTGAGCTCTCGGCCAATCAAGCCGCCTGATTTAGAGTACGAATTTGATTGACGAATGTACTCAGTAACGTTAGTGAGACATAGCGGTCGTTAAGTCCAAATGTTGAATACAGTGAAACTTTCTAAACCGGACACTGATTATTTAATTTGAATGGTTTTCATTGGAACGTCGCTCTAGTTATAAAGTGTGTTCGGGATTGCAAAACAGTAAACTGTGTCACAGCGTGATCACACACTTGATTTAATGTGAAACTCTATAAACCGGACACTTAGAACAATCTGATTAATATTTAACTTGAATGGTTTTCATTGGAACGTCACTCTAATTATAAAGTGTGTTCGGGATTGCAAAACAGTAAACTGTGTCACAGCGTGATCACATACTTGATTTACAGTGAAACCCTCTAAACCGGACACTTAGAAACAATCTGATTAATATTGAATTTTAATGGTTTTCATTGGAACGGCGCTCCAGTTATAAAGTGGGTTCGGGATTGCAAAACAGTAAACTGTGTCACAGCGTGATCACACACTTGATTTACAGTGGAACTCTCTAAACCGAACTCCCAGCGTATCCGGTTTAGAGAGGTTTCACTGTATCTCCTGATCCCGTTAGTCATTGCCAAACTTCAACAATACCTTACTCAAATTGATGGCTATCCACACAGTGTCATTATGGTGACATTGACATTCTTGTGCGAGATACCCACCAGCCATCGCCGTGTTATATTATAACTACAGTGGAACCTTTCTAAACCGACACCAAGAAAACACATGCAATCTTATTTTTGTTGAGTTCCTTGGTCATTTATCTCAATTGATAATGTGTGTTCGTGATCGCATAGCTCAGAATTATCAAATGCCTGATTTACAGTGAAACTTTTCTAAGCCGGACACCCTGGTGACCTCCAAGGGTGTCCGGTTTACAGAGGTTTCACTAATCACTGTATATATAAGCACGTGCCCATAATGAACTGGCCTGTAACCAGCTGTCTCTTCGGCATCTGCGTGTTTTATCAGTAGTGTATGCCATCGGTTTCTGTAGAACTTATATTGTCTGGACTTTGTGTCCGTGTGTCCGTCCGTTTGCCCAGTTAAGGTTTCTGTCGGAATTTCTCCAATCTGACACCGGGGGCATTTTTGGGCCGACAAGCCACATTTTCTTGTTTTAATATTTTTAAAAATACCCCTTATCTGATAAATGGAATAATCCAGACATGAGCATGAAACTATCAATGCCAGATATTTAGGGGTGAACGGGTTAACGACACTGTGTCCCAGATATGAGCAGAACATGATGAAACGGATTAGTAAATAATTATACAAATATTTACGATTTGTAGTGTATAATACTTGAGCCATATATTCTGGGTAGGTTTTGTGAAACAGACAGCAAGAGCCTGCAACAAATTGGTTACACATGTGTGTCTATGTTCACAAGTTTATTGGCTGATGCATCGTCAGAGACCCTTCTATGCTGGGTGTAACGCCATTGGTATAGACCGTAGAGCGGATATTGTCTCATGATCCGGAGACACTTTTATCAAGGTGAAGCATCCGTTGGTATAGCCATTTGTGTAACCGTTCTCTTTAATTGGTGTGCTATCCTTTGTGGTCCCATCTTCCGCATCGAATCCTGCGTTGGTATGGCCATGAGAGCAGTTGCTCTCTTTAATTGTTGTGTTTGCGGAATTTTCATTGCTTGTAAGACTATGCGATGTTTTTAAACCGTATATTGTTGTAAGACTAGTAATAGCGTTCAAACCGTTCGCTGTTGTCAAATCAGTCACTGCGTTTAGACCACGTGATGGGCTGTAGCTGTAGCCGTTGGCGGTGCTTGTGATTGGCTCCCCCTTTTCTATGTCGTACTGTACCCCGCGTTCGTAGCCACCTCGTATCTTCCAGACGTAGATATGGACACACGGTATGAAGTAAATTATCTTTAACAAAATGGTGAGCCAGGGCAGTAGTAGACTCATAAAGCTGTTGCGCAAGGCGAGGTCGTGCTGTACAGTCCACCGCGCTACCCCGTGGACCATGCAGTGACCCACGGTGAGGAGAAAGCACACGAAACCGAACTGAGATTGGATAAACCGCCATTCCCGCCAGTTTAGCAGCGACCCTATAGCCGGTACGGAGGTAAGCCCGATAATCGACATTGCCGTGATGGCGATTAGACCACTTATGATGCACCCTTCGCCGTGTAGATTCATTTTCGTGTCCACGGCGATTTTCGTGTCGGTAGTAGCGTTCCAGGATACGGTAACTGACGGCGTCTTGAAGAGGTAGTTGAAGTAGGAACCATTCATACAACTCATTACGGTGATCATGTGCAGGAACGCGAATAGTAGAGCGTAAAGTCCGAGCTGCTTCCTTCCCTGGAGCCATTTGTCGAGCCAATATTGGAACCGGGTGTGCTTAGAGCCGTTGTAGATCTGTACAAACGCCGCCAGGACGCCCGGGAGGTAGCAGAAGGCGAGCAAATTCACACAGACGGCGCCACTAGCTTTGTACAACATGTACGTGGGTATCATGCTGACGTCATACCTGTCCACAAGCGCGTACATAGCGACGAAGAGGTAGACCATCTCGATAATAAAGAGCCCAATGGTGAAAATAGTAGGCCATCCCCAGCCGCGGAAAAGATAGAGTGGGATTGCTTCAAGTTCTCTGGCGTTGCGCAGCGCCCCGGCATTATTAACCGCGAAACCCATATCCCTGGCCAACTGAGCGACTTGTTCCGCAGCTGTCGGCTCGTCACTGCAGATCTGTACCTGTCGATGTTCATTCGAAGCATCCGACCCCATGGCGTACGCCGACACGGTGTTAAAGCACTTCATAACGGTTGCCGATGGTAAGAGTTCAGCAAGTTTTTCAGCGTTTGATTTTTCGTTGGAAACTTTTGCCGGATTGGATACATCAATTAATATCTTACCGCGAAAAATGTCTTCATGAATCTTTAGTGTCTGTATATGCTTAAACGGAACTGCAATTACGATGATTTCGGAAGCCATTATGCAGTCACGTGTTGACATGAGTTTAGCAGATGCAAGCGTTGCGTCTCTGCTGGAAAGATTGCGCTGTTGCGGGTTTCGGCTGCCGACAAATACGCGCTTTCCATTCTGGATCAGACGCTTGGTGATAGCGCAGCCGAAATCACCCGTGCCGATGACAGAGACGGTCTTCGCTTCCATGGTAACCTGAAATAGTATGTGGACATATTATATAGAGAATGTCACACCAGTATCGTTTATATTTCGCTGTCTACAACCGTTACGCCTACACAACGTGTAGGATTAATGCACGTTAACGATTTCTAAAGACGCACTTTTGACGTCACGCGTTGCTACAACAAACGATGCGTTGCTAACAACAAAGGTGCTCATTTGCATATTACAACTTAAACTTAAAGAAGTGAAGCTGAGGTCCCTATATCACTACTATCGCTCAGTCTCATCAGGATATCCACTCTTCGCCATTCCATTAATGAAACACAAAGAACAAATGATGTTGAAAATTGCAATAGTAGCAATCAGTACTCAGCACTCGCAGTGTATTAACTCAGTGTAATACAAAACAAAATACACTAGTGTAATAAATATGCAAATTAGCCCGTTACAGAAAACACGCTTGATGACTAGAACAATTTCAATGTATGATGATGTGCTTGTGCAATTAATACAATCTAACATTTGTGAAGTCGTTTAATAAATATCTTATTAAATCATTACTCATGTAAGATCCTCTATGTATTCCGCATGCGGTTTCAGTGTGTTCCGGGTTTCATCGTGAACACGGAGAATGGAAAAATAAGAGCAAAACATGTCCTAGCAACTAGTCTCAATTAGCTCAGTTTCAGCCGAAAAATAGCCCACCACAAGCCCACACCAGCACCGACATACATTTTCGCAAATCCAGAAGTAACAATCCAGTGAATAAGAATAAACACAAAGTAAATATAAGTTAATTTCCAACAGTTAAAATGGCCACCGCCGGTAACCTTGAGATTAACACTTATCAACTTTTATAACTACATATACTACGTCAGGACATGGTTCACCGGTTGAAAATAGGGGTCGTACGCTATTTTCAAATTGTAGACCTAATTGTTCGCAAAATAATTACTTAATTCACTTGACGTGTACAATAGGTGGTGGGGATTTCGTAAGGCGACCCGGCGTGGGTCCAATTTACGACCAACCAACGTGAGTGTATACCGCTAAGCGAGCAGTTTGTACCCCCTCAGACAGTCCAAACGGACGGCCTTATATATTCTACGGATGACATTTAATTAATGCTGTGGCATCAGAATTATCTGGTTTCAACCAGCTATAACGAGTAGTATTTATCAACATGTCTGTTACACCGATATGAACCTTGACAAATAGGCCATATCGTTACACAAGCACATACTGGTATAGCGATTATAAATCATTGTTGGGACGGAGCTTCGCGATTGGGCTGGTAAACAATAAGTACGTTATGGTTCACATATTGGATTTTTAATAAATTAATCTCTCGCTCAGTGGTGCTCGCTACGAAATTAATTCATTAAAAAGCCAATATACATGTATGAACCAAAACGATTACATAACCAGTATATATATATACAAAACAGATAATAATTGGATTTACATTTATTGAGCATAGGCTACATATGCAGCCTATGCTCAATAAATGTAAATCCATATTAGACGAGTTTACTGATTTCTATTACATGTATTGAGTTGACTGGGGCGTTTATGTCGCCTACTTTCTCTACACCCCAATCAACGAATTTAATACATATCATATTCAGTAACGACAACTATTATATTATATTTCTTGAATAAGCACAGCGTCATACATCAAAGTTGTACTGATTATATAACGTGTTTGTACCGGTCGAATTTGCAGATGTATTACTCTATTTCATCAGGGTTTTAAAACACAGTGCTATATGTACTATCTTACACAGCGCATGCGCATATTCAGCAATAAACAGTTATTACTAAATTCCCCTATATGTCATGGAGCCAGCAGCAAAACATTAGTTACATTATCATTATTATTATTATTATTTAATAATACTAATAATATTAACACATGCAATAATAATACTAATGATGTTATTATAATATTTTATTATTATTATTATTATTATTGATACTAATCTGTGCATCAAAAAAAAAAAATAATAATAAACATTATTGTCGTTATTATATGTATTTATTATTATTATTATTATTACCAGATTGTGCATCCACATACGCTGATCAGGATCTACACTGGTCACAAATGCAGCTGAGGCAGGTGAAATGATCAGGATCTACACTGGTCACATGTGCAGATGAGGCAGGTGAAATGATCTGGGTATACACTGGTCACATGTGCAGCTGAGGCAGGTGAAATGATCAGGATCTACACTGGTCACATGTGCAGCTGAGGCAGGTGAAATGATCAGGACCTACACTGGTCACATATGCAGCTGAGGCAGGTGAAATGATCAGGATCTACACTGGTCACATATGCAGCTGAGGCAGGTGAAATGATCAGGATCTACACTGGTCACATATGCAGATGAGGCAGGTGAAATGATCAGGATCTACACAGGTCACATATGCAGCTGAGGCAGGTGTAATGATCAGGATCTACACTGGTCACATATGCAGCTGAGGCAGGTGAAATGATCAGGATCTACACTGGTCACATGTGCAGCTGAGGCAGGTGAAATGGAGCTTATGCGATTTGTGACCAGTGCAGCTACTGATCACATAGTACACTCCTGTAGCCTGATAACGGTCTATATTGATTTTAGAAGCTTGGCCGGTGTTTCCTGGATGAAATGGCGAACAATGTAAATCATGATCTGGATCTACCCTGGTCGCAACATACTTAAGCCTCATTTCTCCAGTCACAGCCACTTATGAACTAATCCCGATTTTGATAGATCTTCCCCCAGTTTATTTTGCAACTTGCAGGAAGTATTGATACATATCGTTTACCCTAGTTTCTCGACCAATGAAAGAACAGCATTTCGTCTCAAGTAATCGCATATTGCGAAACGTTCGCCAATATCTATTAAATTAATAATTAAATGTGCACCCGCTATATTTATAACTGATTTTACGTCTTGTTATCAGTTCACGAGACGCAAAGCATATTACCGCCCACACACACGCTCACTTCATGTCACATCGCCAATCACATGCTTAATATAGCGATTCGAAATCACGTTTAGATGCGGAGCTTCGCGAGTGGGCTGGTAACAATAAGTACGCTATAGTTCACATATTGAAGTTTTAATAAATTAATTTCTCGCTCACTAGCACTCGCTACGAAATTAATTTATTAAAAATTCAATACATGAACTATAAATATACATGTAATAGAATGGTACACATACCGACCACTGCAGTTGCCCTCTTGTATTGCCCTCTGTTGTTGCTGAATGACGTTGTCCCCTGTTGATGCCCTCTGTTGTTGCTCAATTATGTTGTTCCCTGTTGATGTCTTCTGTTGTTGCTCACTGTTGCTGCTCACTATTGTTCTTCACTGTTGTTACCACACTAGTGTTGATTCACTGTTGTTGTTTCTATTTATTATTATTGGTGTATTGGTGCAAACAGTTCTGACCTGCTCTAACAAATAAAACTGTCTTAAATTGACAAATATTCGCAATATTAGCGCATGTGTTAATGTAGCTGGCTACCAACCCTCGAATGTGTAAATCAAACAGAGTCGATGTGAATTAGTCAATCTGAATTCAAGTCCACCCGTCTAGTAATATAGTAGCCGCAAGTTTCTGTCGTTATATAGGTTCCAAACTTTGAATCAGGTGACCCATAATATGACATGCGCACACTAATAATAGTAAACGATGAACGTGATTACAAACGTGTAAAGTATGGCTTGCAATGCTGGTGACGCCGTAAAATATACATTGTACCACTCCCGGATTATGTGGATATTACGAGCCTCGCAGAGGACATGGACTTTATTAATTCGTTCCCACGAAATAACAATTCGTTCCCTCAATTTAACAATTAATTCCCTCGAATTAACAATTCGTTACCACGATATAACAATCCGTTCCCTCGAATTAACAATTCGTTCCCACGAAATGACAGTTCGTTCTCTCAATTTAAAAATGCGTTCCCTCGAATTAATAATTCGTTCCCACGATATAACAATTCGTTCCCACAAAATAACAGTTCGTGCCCGTGGGAAAGAAATGTTCTTTCGTGTGAACGAAATGTTAAATTGAGGGAACGAATTGTTAATTCGTGGAAGGAAACGAATTGTTAAATTGAGGGATCGAATTGTTATTTCGTGGGAACGAATTAATAAAAAAATGAATTCGATGTCCCATGCAGGGCTCCGTAGGATATTGCATCATTTCAAACATTAAATTTACAGTTTGAACAAATCAACGGGATTTTGCGTAAATTCTAACCTCTTTGGGCGAATCATTTGTGTCCATAGGGCCCGCCCCCACCCCACCCCCACCCCCATGGGCGGGCACCCACCCCCATGGGCGGGCCCCCACCCATGTCGCTTTCTAATAATAGCATTACAATCGAGAGCCCAAAGCGAGCACAAGGTGCGGCCCACACCCCTGGCCGGCCAAAGGGATCGCCCCGTCACCCATAGGGCCCGCCCCACGCCCTGACAGGCACCCATCCCATTTATGTCGATGGGAAGCCTACCACGCCCACACCAGACACGCAGCCACAGATGGCATATTTGTTCGCTAGTTTTACCCCAATCGAGCTTCCTTCGGGGGCCCTGACGCGCCCGCCAGCAATGACCCGGTGACGGCTCACAATCATCGGGGTATACATAGCTTGCAAACAGCGTATATGAGCCGGCTGGCGACGCCAGCGTGAATACACAATGCATGTAAACTGATATGTATGTAAATAGATATTAATTAGCAAATCGTGACAGTATGAAGTTTAAATATAGTTGTACAATACTGGAGTATTATTTAACAAATCGTGACTGTATGAAGTTTAAAATATAACTGTACAATACGGGAGACTATTATTCAACACACGTGACATGTAATAAATATATATATCGTGAGATTTTCGACCTCAAGGTGAATGTGCATACGTCTATGAAACTGTGCTTTTTCTGCTGCTATTTTTTTTAACTGGCAACATATTATCATACTACACTAACTATGTATACATACTTAATATTTTTAACTTCTGTTGTTTTGAAACTTTTCAAAGTGTGTTCATGAATCCATTCATTTATTATAAATCTGTGAAGTTGCATGGCGTGGAGGGTTCGTGCACATATAAAACGCTTAACACGCCATTTTTGTTTCCCAAGGACAGCCGTTTTGTTTCAAACTTGCTCAACATATATTTATGTGATAATTATTTATTAGCCAATAATTTAAAAATTAAACGAGATTTACATGGAAGGCGAAGTTCAATTGTAATTCTATTTCGTCCAATTCTACAAATATCGGGTTTTACAGTGCTATAAATCGGCGAGTGTTCGCTATTATCATATCTTGGTATTATATAGCAACTATTTATAGCGTTATTTGTACTTTTAATCTCAGCACGTAGTGCGGCGGAATTAACCGGAAATTATCTGCACGTGGTGCGGATTGTACTTTCGGTTTGGCAAAATGGCAGATTCGGAAAAGCCATCGGGGTCGAAGGCCTCTACTAGCACTTCTACTAGTGGTGGGGATAAACATAGGAGTGAAAAAGCCAAAGGAAAAGCCGCAGTTAAAGCCTAAAAAAGGCCAGTCATCGGTGATGAGGCCACGAAATCCAATGACAGTGACAATTTGGCGATCTTGTCATATCTGAAAAACATTCAGGCAGCCCAAACGGCATCAGATGCTAAGTTAGATGGGTTGAATAAACGCCTTGAATATATTGAGAATGATGCAGATTATGAATATGATGATGATATGGAATATCACAGCCCTTTAATGGCCCTGGAAGGGGGAGATGATCGTGACGAACCGCCCCCAGCCAAGAAACAGAAAATGGACATTGAACATAGTAGATTTTCAAAACTTTCGAAGAGATTCAGATCGGTTGAAATATGTGACACAGACATCGATTGTGTCTTGGCAGAGACTGTAACTGGCCCATTTAGGAAAGGCATGGATGACGACCAGTATGTGGAGTTGGTCAAGGATGAAACCACTCCCAGGCCCAACAATTGTGAAGGGTTAACTGTCGTAAAAACAAATCAGTTAGTGTGGGACATCATGTCACCAGGTGCTCGTACGAACGACCGTAAACTACAAACTATTGAATCGTCTGTGATAAAATCGGCGCCAATATTAGTGAAAATGGTCAATAAAGTGGCCACAATTGAAAAAGAATCAACCGATACAGACCTGGGGTTTGTGATTGATGAATGTAATGATGCACTGGCCCTCCTCGGCCATGCAAATCGACAAATAAACATGACTCGTCGGGACTGGCTGAAGCCTGAAATGAAAAATGAATACGTGCATCTGTGTACACATTCCCTGCCTTATAAAAACCAGTTATTTGGTGATGACGTGTCGAAAACGGCTAAGGAAATAGAGGACTGTGCAAAAATCGGGCTGAAGATGCAGACGGCATCGTCGTTCAGTGGCAGAGCTCGTGCACGACCTGGCTTCCAATTTAGGGGTCTGCGTAGCAGGGGTCGTGGCTTCAGGGGTCGAGGTGCATACAACCCAGGATTCGAGTACCAAAACTGACCAGCCAAAAAACTCCCAGCGGCGAGGGGGGTTCAGGAACCATCCACGGATGTAAAATATATGAAAAAGGTGAGTAAACGGCCTTTTCAAGCAGGTAGATTGAAGTATTACGCCTCTGAGTGGGAAAAAATCACTAATGATCCCAAGATTCTAGATATTGTCCTACTGTCATGTGGAGTTTGCAAATGACACCCCACCAAGTCAGTGTAGTACCACTTCTCAACAAAATTGTAATGCTAAAGACACAGAAACTATTGATTCTGAAATTAAAAAATTGTTGGACTATAAAGTTATTATTCCGGTCGAGAGTGAACAAGGGCAATTTATCTCACCAATTTTTGTTAGACCCAAAAATAATGGTGAATACCGTTTAATTTTGAATTCAAAGAAATTAAATGAGTTTATTCCTTACCAACATTTTAAGATGGACACCTTTGAATCAGCTGTCAATCGTATTACTAAAAACATGTATATGTGTGTACTTGATATTTATCCCGTCAACACAGTGCGTATGTGCCGTGAAACACGGTGCCGTGAAACATTTTTGATATCCAGTCAATACTATTTTTGCATTTTACAGCCATTTGTAGGTGTTGACGGGATAAATAGAATAGTAGGTTAGTGCCGTGAATGGGAAGAAATATCTGGCGCGGCCTCGCCCATCCCGTTTCTTGAGCCTTGCCAGATATTTTTTCCCATTCACGGCACTAACCTACTACATGTATTCTCTATCTATTTGCCTTATTTCTGAACCAAAGTATATGTTGTGACCACTCAGAAATATATGTGTGTACTTGATATAAGGCCTATTACAGCGTACCATTAGCAACTGAGTTGCACACATATTTGCGCTTCACTTGGAAGGGAGTGATATATCAATTTACTTACATCGCAAACGGTCTAGCTCCAGGCCCACGGTTATTTACGAAGCTCATGAAGCCGGTATATGCCAAGCTTAGAAGTGAAGGACATTTAAGTACAGGTTTTATTGACGACAGTTTGCTTTGTGGTAGTACGTCTGAAGAATGTGCAGAAAATGTTGAAAAAACAACAACATTTATGTTAAAGTTGGGTTTCATGCTCACTCAATGATGATAAATCTGTATTGGTACCAACTCAACGCATCACATATTTAGGAAATATCATTGATTCTCAGAAAATGATAATATCACTAACAGATGAAAGAAAAAACACCATTGCGTCTGAATGCAAGGGTTTGTATTATTGTACCAAAGCAAAAATCAGAGTTGAGGAACATGTAATTGGATTGCTGGTAGCGGCGTTTGCGGCAGGTTTGGCCAATGTACTGTGAACACAGGCAAAATGGAAGTGAACTTTGTATTATTTCATATTATTCTTTTACATGATACAATGTATATAATTATTCTCACTAAAATATATTTACATTTGTACTTAAATGAAACCTTACACTATGGTGATACATGTATGTCTGCAGCTGTGTGTTGGGTCTATTAAATAACTCGGGTGTAATTTATAAACAATTGTTATGTGTGTATTATTGTGGCTTCCATTTAGATGTCCTGCTTGATGTCGTGTGCTCGGGCTGCAATTTTATATTAATTTATTCATTATTATTTAGTAATTATATGTAGACCAGGGGATCACTGTATAGGGCCCATTACTAGCTGATACGCTCAGTGGTGAGCTTTATGTAGAGCATGGGTACCATCGCCTTATACAGACTTAAAGTTGATATACGATTGTGCCGATGTTTGCTATGTAGACACAGGTCTGGTTGAGGTCCAAGACAATAAGTTAGCCAACAAACAAAACACCTAGTACAATGTAGGATACGACAATGTGTTATCAGTCAGCATGTATTTGGTTAATGCAGGATACTACAACGTGTTATCAGTCAGCGTGTATTTGGTTAATGCAGGATACTACAATGTGTTATCAGTCAGCGTGTATTTGGTCAATGCAGGATACGACACTGTGTTATCATTCAGCGTGTATTTGGTCAATGCAGGGATACGACACTGTGTTATCAGTCAGCATGTATTTAGTCAATGGAGGATACGACAATGTGTTATCAGTCAGCATATATTTAGTCCATGTATGATACTACAATGTGTTATCAGTCAGCGTGTATTTAGTCAATGGAGGATACGACACTGTGTTATCAGTCAGCATGTATTTGGTCAATGGAGGATACGACAATGTGTTATCAGTCAGCATATATTTAGTCCATGTATGATACTACAATGTGTTATCAGTCAGCGTGTATTTAGTCAATGGAGGATACGACACTGTGTTATCAGTCAGCATGTATTTAGTCAATGGAGGATACGACACTGTGTTATCAGTCAGCATGTATTTGGTCAATGGAGGATACGATAATGTGTTATCAGTCAGCATATATTTAGTCCATGTATGATACTACAATGTGTTATCAGTCAGCGTGTATTTGGTCAATGGAGGATACGACACTGTGTTATCAGTCAGCGTGTATTTGGTCAATGCAGGATACTACAATGTTTTATCAGTCAGCATGTATTTAGTCAATGCAGAATACGAGAATGTGTTATCAGTCAGCATGTATTTGGTAAATGCAGGATACGACACTGTGTTGTCAGTCAGCATTTATTTGGTCAATGCAGGATACGATACTGTGTTATCAGTCAGCGTGTATTTGGTCAATGGAGGATACGACCTGTGTTATCAGTCAGCATGTATTTGGTCAATGGAAGATACGACACTGTGTTATCAGTCAGCGTGTATTTGGTCAATGCAGGATACGACACTGTGTTATCAATCAGCGTGTATTTGGTCAATGGCGGATTCTACAATATGTTATCAGTCAGCATGTATTTGGTCAATGCAGGATACGACAATGTGTTATCAGTCAGCGTGTATTTGGTCAATGCAGGATACGACACTGTGTTATCAGTCAGCGTGTATTTGGTCAATGGAGGATACTACAATGTGTTATCAGTCAGTATGTATTTGGTCAATGCAGGATACGACACTGTGTTATCAGTCAGCGTGTATTTGGTCAATGCAGGATACGACACTGTGTTATCAGTCAGCATGTATTTGGTCAATGGAAGATACGACACTGTGTTATCAGTCAGCGTGTATTTGGTCAATGGAGGATACGACACTGTGTTATCAGTCAGCATGTATTTGGTCAATGGAAGATACGACACAGTGTTATCAGTCAGTGTGGATTTGGTCAATGCAGGATACAATGTGTTATCAGTCAGCATGTATTTGGTCAATGGAAGATACGACACTGTGTTGTCAGTCAGCATGTATTTGGTCAATAGAGGATACTACAATGTGTTATCAGTCAGCATGTATTTGGTTAATGCAGGATACGACACTGTGTTATCAGTCAGCATGTATTTGGTCAATGGAGGATACTACAATGTGTTATCAGTCAGCATGTATTTGGTCAATGCAGGATACGACACTGTGTTGTCAGTCAGCGTGTATTTGGTCAATGCAGGATACGACACTGTGTTATCAGTCAGCGTTTATTTGGTCAATGGAGGATACAATGTGTTATCAGTCAGCATGTATTTGATCAATGCAGGATACGACAATGTGTTATCAGTCAGCGTGTATTTGGTAAATGCAGGATACAATGTGTTATCAGTCAGCGTGTATTTGGTCAATGGAGAATACAATGTGTTATCAGTCAGCGTGTATTTGGTAAATTCAGGATACGACAATGTGTTATCAGTCAGCGTGTATTTGGTCAATGGAGGATAATACACTGTGTTATCAGTCAGCATGTATTTGGTCAATGCAGGATACGAGAATGTGTTATCAGTCAGCATGTATTCGGTCAATATACTAAAGCTAAAGCTCGCCCAAATAAAACTGTCTATGGCTCAACCGAATATATTTTATATCCGATTGCACTAATCATGTATTTAATTTATACCGCATACTGAACATGATTGGTTGAGCGTTCGTGACGTCATGTTTTGACGTCATTCCCTCGCCATACGTCACAAATCTAGCGACGTCATTGAAAGCAAACAAAATGGCGGCGTCCACGTTAGGTAGATTCGGCATTGTATCCGATTAAATCTTAGATTTATTTACGATGAGCTTCAATATTGGCTGGCTTTAGACTCCATATTTGCCATAATAAGCATTACAACCATGATGAACATGTCCGTGTCGTTGGTCATGTCGCATATACTGTAAAAATGAACAAAATTCAGCTGAATCAACAGCGATTTAGATTTTAAAATCCGCCGCCATCTTGAATTTGCTGTTGAAACTGACGAATCGGAGGCCGCGATTAGGGGTCAAAGGTGAAAAAATAAATGCAAGATCGGCACTTCATGTATATTAGGCTACATCAGGTATATTAGGTTACTTCAGATATAAACAACATTTATTCAACGCCATTTATTATGCTACATGGAGCAATGGTTGCGGTATAATTATTTTTAGCCCCCATGTTAAATATTAGTTCCCACAATTTAGCAATTCGTTTCCACGAATGAACAATTTGTTCCCTCAATTCAACAATTCCTTCCCACGAAATAACAATTCGTTCCCACGGGAACAAATTGTTAATTCGTGGTAACGAATTGTTATATCGTGAGAACGAATTGTTAATTAGAGGGAACGAATTGTTAAATTGAGGTCCGGAACGAATTGTCATTTCGTGGGAACGAATTGTTAATTCGAAGAAACGAATTTTTATATCGTGGGAACGAATTGCTATATCGTGGGAACGAATTGTTAATTCGAGGGAACGAATTGTTAAATTGAGGGAACGATTTGTCATGTCGTGGGAATGAATTGTTAATTAGAGGGAACGAATTGTTATATCGTAGGAACGAATTGTTATATCGTGGGAACGAATTGTTAATTCGAGGGAACGCATTGTTAAAATGAGGGAAACGAATTGCTATTTCGTGGGAACGAATTAATAAAAAAATCCATGTCCCCTGCGGGGCTCTGTAGATTAACCCAGTAATTCAATATATTACTACCCGTATGGTGGTTCGTTGGGAACATGTGATGAGTAATGTAACGATCGGGATTAATCCTTACCGGAATCTCAACCGGAGACCTGTAGCCCATTTCACCAACATTGCAAAGTATACTTTGAGGGAGTAATCATTTATTTTTCCTGAAATGCATTATTTCATATAGAACTAACGACTGCATATATTTGATGATTAGAAGTCTGCAGAATTATTATACTGAATGTATTACATTATCACAGCCATTTTGGCTGTGATAATGTAATAAAATCAGTATGAAGGTTAATAAATTTATCCTTAATTTGAAAATTTCTCCCTCGAAGTATACTTTGCTAGAAAAGTATACTTTGCAATGTTGGTAAAATAGGCTATTGGTTTGGCCCTTGGGTACATGCATCCTTACCCTAATCTCAACCGGACACCTGGTTGGTCCTCGGGTACATATACATGTACGTCTTTGGCATTCGTGTATGTGAGAGTTGAATCTGATCATACCCCCTATATGAGTAATATTATTCCTAATCCATATTGCATTTAGGGGAAGGGGCCAAGTGACTTTGGTGTGGTATGAACCTGGCACAAGATCAAGTTATTTCAGGGCTGAATATATCTGTTTTCAATGTAAATATCTCGTTCCGAGTTTGAGATGGATTTTCTCCCCAATGCAGCAGGTTAAATGCGGGATCGAACCCGTTACCCCGGCTTTAAATGACACTATCTGTTGAACACAATACATCAAACAAATCAACCATCACTACCGGTGATGAATTAGGACAGCGCCGCAGCCATCAGGTGCCCGTTTCACTAAACTTCGTACGACTAAAATGTTCATAAGTGCAAATTTATGATAGTCTGTAAATATCACATTAATTTAGCTGTGTTTTCTTGTAAACGATTATTGGATTTACATGTATTGAGCATAGGCTGCATATGTAATCAGGAATGATTCTCCAATTTAAAGGCGAACATGGTAGACCCTAATTAGACTTTGCCAAGGACATGTATGCTGATTTGAGGCTACACAGGTCGCAAGGCAATACTACCGAGGCAAATCTTATGAAACGTGTATACAGTGGGAGCGCGTAGCGCGACCCGCATCGTAAAAAGAAAATCGGCAAAATTTCTACCGATGCAACTGCCTCGGTTCGTCTCAACGTCGTGGCTACGGCCCTGCTATATAGTATTACCCGTATAATATACACCCCATTTCACCACCAAGCGACCTATATATGGGAGATAACTACATGTAATGTACATGATTTGATACTAACATAATTATCCTGAAACTGTAACGTACACTGATATTATGGACACACGGACGAACATATGTGGGACGGTTTCTTAAGGACAACAGGCGTATTTTACACGAAGACAATGAAGAGTTTTATTCTGTTGACCCTTGTGGCTGTCTGCTTTGCAGGTAGGTGAATATTTATCACACATGTGAGCCTTATATTACGGAGCCTTATAAGGGACATGAGAAGAGAAAAAAAGATTCTTACAAATTGGATTATTTCGTTAGAACGCATTCCAATTCGTTCTAACGCATTCCAATTCTTTCTAACGATTTCAATTATTTCGTTCTAACGAATTCGAATTCGTTCTAACGCATTGCAATTCGTTCTAACACATTCCAATTCGTTCTTCTAACGCATTCCAATTCGTTCTAACGCATTCCAATTCGTTCTAACGCATTCCAATTCGTTCTAACGCATTCAATTGTTTCGTTCTAACGAGTTCGAATTCGTTCTAACGCATTCCAATTCGTTCTAACGCATTCCATTATTGCGTTCTAACGCATTCAAATTCGTTCTAACGATTTCAATTATTTCGTTCTAACGAATTCGAAATCGTTCTAACGCATTCAATTATTGCGTTCTAACGCATTCGAATTCGTTCTAACGATTTCAATTACTTCGTTCTAACGAATTCGAATTCGTTCTAACGCATTGCAATTCGTTCTAACGCAATAAATTATTGCGTTCTAACGAATTCGAATTCGTTAGAACGAATAGCAATTCATTCTAACGCAATAAATTATTGCGTTCTAACGCATTCAAATTCGTTCTAACGATTTCAGTTATTTCGTTCTAACGAATTCGAATTCGTTAGAACGCATTGCAATTCGTTCTAACGCAATACATTATTGCGTTCTAACGAATTCAAATTCAAAACACAGCGAGCGACTGGATTTCAAATAAACAGTGCAGTAACAACAACAACAGTGCTATTGCCGGCATGGTAGGCCTAGTCCTATGGAACGCCAAATCTACATAAACTCAAATAATTAATGCTAGTTTCAAATAATTAGTGCTCTCTCTAATTCTATTAGTGCTCTCTCAATTTCAATTAGTGATCTCTCTAATTCAATTTGTGCTCTCTCTAATTCAATGTGTGCTCTCTCAAATTCAATGTGTGCTCTCTTTAATTCAATTAGCGCTAGCTGTAATGATAATTAATAGAGAGAGCACAAATTGAATTAGAGAGAGCACAAATTGAATTAGAGAGAGCACTAATTGAATTAGAGAGAGCACAAATTCAATTAGAGAGAGCACAAATTGAATTAAAGAGATCACTATTTGAATTGGAGAGACTGACATGTGTATACACTGGTCACCAATGATCCACACAGACTGACGTGGCTCTACACTAGTCATAATATGAACAATGTGAAGATACGGAAAGAACTTTTGTATCTACACGATATGAGGGGATACACAGTTACACAGTACATACTGTTGTTCGACGTTTGCCTCCTCCTCCTCACAGTGGTTTGACATAGTTTTGCAAATTTAGGACACTCGCTGATTGATAAATTGAATATATATTCAACATCCTGGACGGCTATTCTATGCTAGAGTGTACAAAGTATGTTCCACTTTTGGTGAAAAACCAACTTCAATATTTGACGAAATCAACATATGTGTCATGTTGCTGTACATCCTGAGGACAGGAATCCAAAATATTTCAGCACAAAGAGATCAACTTCAATGAAAATATGTATATGTTCCAATGCCAGTCAGTCTGAGGTACGGACCCTACAAATTTTATAAAAGTATACATATCAGCATATCAGAATACTCTACAGACAATATATAATGATATATAGTGGAAATGGAAATATGTCGAGTAACCATGGAGATATTCAAGATGGCGTCCAAGATGGCCGCTGTTTTGAAAATAAGCATTAACATGTATAATTGTTCAAATCACTCTATAAACCAGTGCTTCAATGTTTGATGGCAATATCATATGCATACTATAATAAGAACTAAAATTTGAAGTGAAGGAAGATGACATGTGATGCAGGGTCAAGGTCATATTCAAGGTCAAAGTTCAAATATTAGTCATTTTGTATTGTTCCTAACACTAATCGTACATTTTATAATCAAGTTTTGAATGGAAAGTATAAATACCAACATATACGAATATTATTAATCTACAAACATTATGTAATGCATATATTTAGGTAAAATGACGATACATTTATGTAGAATAGCCGTCAAGATATACAAGATGACGTCTCTTTAATTCAATTAGCGCTAGCTGTAATGATAATTAATAGAGAGAGCACAAATTGAATTAGAGAGAGCACAAATTCAATTAGAGATAGCACAAATTCAATTAGAGAGAGCACTAATTGAATTAGAGAGATCTATAATTGAATTAGAGAGAGCATTAATTGAATTCGTGCTAGCTCTATATTATTTGCAGAGAGCTCAAAAACACGTACATTTAATGCTCTCTCTAATTCAATTAGTGCTCTCTCAAATTCAACTAGTGCTCTCTCTAATTCAATTTGTGCTCTCTAAAATTCAGTTAGTGATATCTCAAATTCAATTAGTGCTCTCTCAAATTTAATTCATTCTCTCTCTATTAATGAAATTGAATTAGACAGAGCACAAATTGAATTTGAGGGAGCACAAATTGAATTAGAGAGAGCACAAATTGAATTAGAGAAAGCACAAATTCAATTAGAGATAGCACAAATTCAATTAGAGAGAGCACTAATTGAATTAGAGAGATCTATAATTGAATTAGAGAGAGCATTAATTGAATTCGTGCTAGCTCTATATTATTTGCAGAGAGCTCAAAAACACGTACATTTAATGTTCTCTCTTATTCAATTAGTGCTCTCTCAAATTCAACTAGTGCTCTCTCTAATTCAATTTGTGCTCTCTAAAATTCAGTTAGTGATATCTCAAATTCAATTAGTGCTCTCTCAAATTTAATTCATGCTCTCTCTATTAATGAAATTTAATTAGACAGAGCACAAATTGAATTTGAGGGAGCACAAATTGAATTAGAGAGAGCACAAATTGAATTAGAGAAATCACTAATTGAAATTGAGAGAGCACTAATAGAATTAGAGAGAGCACTAATTATTTGAAGCTAGCATTAATTATTTGAGGTTATGTAGATTTGGCGTTCCATAGGACTAGGCCTACCATGCCGGCAATAGCACTGTTGTTGTTGTTACTGCACTGTTTATTTGAAATCCAGTCGCTCGCTGAGTTTTGAATTTGAATTCGTTAGAACGCAATAATTTATTGCGTTAGAACGAATTGCAATGCGTTCTAACGAATTCGAATTCGTTAGAACGAAATAACTGAAATCGTTAGAACGAATTTGAATGCGTTAGAACGCAATAATTTATTGCGTTAGAACGAATTGCAATTCGTTCTAACGAATTCGAATTCGTTAGAACGCAATAATTTATTGCGTTAGAACGAATTGCAATGCGTTCTAACGAATTCGAATTCGTTAGAACGAAATAACTGAAATCGTTGGAACGAATTTGAATGCGTTAGAACGCAATAATTGAATGCGTTAGAACGAATTGAAATGCGTTAGAACGAATTACAATGCGTTAGAACGAATTCGAATTCGTTAGAATTGTTAGAACGAAATATTTGAAATCGTTAAAACTAATTTGAATGCGTTACAACGCAATAATTGAATGCGTTAGAACGATTTCGAATTCGTTAGAACGAAATAATTGAAATCGTTAGAACGAATTTGAATGCGTTAGAATGCAATAATGGAATGCGTTAGAACGAATTGGAATGCGTTAGAACGAATTCGAACTCGTTAGAACGAAATAATTGAATGCGTTAGAACGAATTGGAATGCGTTAGAACGAATTGGAATGCGTTAGAACGAAATAATTGAATGCGTTGGAACGAATTGGAATGTGTTAGAACGAATTGCAATGCGTCAGAACGAATTCGAATTCGTTAGAACGAAATAATTGAAATCGTTAGAACGAATTGGAATGCGTTAGAACGAATTGGAATGCGTTCTAACGAAATAATCCAATTTGTCAGAACATTTTTTTCTCTTCTCATGTCCCTTATAAGGCTCCGTATTATATTTATAGTTTACTGAAACAATGTTTTAATTTCCGTATATGTACAAACTGCCGACAGTGTAGGTTTGCCAGTATAGAATTTTCCCATCCATATGTACCGACAAGTAACGTGAAAATAAATCCCAGATAGTATGGTATAATTTTATATAATATGATCATTAAATTATAAATTAGAATTTGTTTTATGTTTCACAACTTCGAATACCTCTTCCCACTCTGCCTTGTTATCACACTATGCGATATATAACTACAAAAGCACAAGCCCCTTGATATTCAATCAAATACAATATCACTGAATGAATATTTTGATGAACATGGTCCGGCAGGCCCGGCGACTGCCGGATCAATAATTTTGACATATTTGTAATGCATGTATACACAACGGAATGTAAATATTTTTCTGCATTTTGTCTCATTTCTCATCAAAAGTGTATGTTGTTACCACTCAGTTGAACCGTCTCGAGTGTCCAGTATTCCTGATTCTCCTACTTTTGAGTGTCCAGTATTCCTGATTCTCCTGATTCATTTTAGCATTTGTGAGCCAACTTTAAAAGAGTAACTTTTGTGTTCATGGCATAGTCATTTTGAAGCTATCTAGCTAGGTTCACAGCTAGTTTTCAATTAGTTTCGATTTTAGAGACTCGCACCACAACCACTCCTGCAACTCATTTGGCCACCAGGGGGTCGTTTCACTAAACTTATTACCACTAAAACGTTCGTAAGTGCAGATTAAGAATAGTCTGTAATTCTCAATTGATGGATTTACATTTATTGAGCATATGCTCAATAAATATAAATCCAATAATTGTTTATAAGAACACAGTGTTAATGTGAAATTTACAGACTATCATAATTTTGCACTTACGAATATTTTAGTCGTACGAAGTTTAGTGAAACGGCCCCCTGCTGAGAAATGGGGCCTTACGAAATTTACAACAATTATCGATCTTTGTCCTTTTGCACATTCACTCATTAGGATTAGAATCATTTTACTGACGACCGGCGGCCTATTCCTGTGACTTAGTGGTGAACAGAGTATGCCCTGCTTCCGCGCAGTCTTATCTGGGGGAACGCTGTTCGCAATCTTCGTAAGGTACATTTTCTCGGCTTTCGGTCCATTTTGCGTAAATGGTGTTAAAGTTGGCAAATAGAATCAAAGTACATGCGGTATTCATTCCACAATTGCTTACGTTCGACGGTATTTACCGCACATATTGGCTGCTATTCGAAATTAATATAGTCAATTCACGACAATGAAATACGGGTGATTATTTCAGAGCTGCTGCCAAGCTCGTTATTACAACACCGCCTGCGTTAATCTTGCCCAGATGTCAAACGTTTTTGAACATCCACTGATAATCTGAACGAGAAATCAAGCAGCTTGATTGACTGAGTCTGAGCTGTAGCACAGCTCAGGCTCAGTCAATCAAGCTGCTTGATTTCAAGAAAAGTATCCATTCAGTATATTGGAATGAAAGCATTTGACATTTTTTATTTTCCATTTTCTCATCAAAACCATGTTGTGACAACACTTTAGAATCATTTCCAATGGAAATGATTCTAAAGTGCTGTCAAACCATGTTATTATTGACCAAAATGACAAAACGCAAATCGACAGCAGACGACAATTTACGTTGAAAATACACAACCGCTAAAACGTCAACGTTTCTTAACATCTATTGGCAATCTCAACCGGAAATGAAGCAGTTTGATTGGCTGAGTCTGAGCTGTAGCACAGCTCAGGCTCACTCAATCAAGCTGCTTGACTGCAACAACACTGTTCAAGTAGTTTGAAATAATTTTTATAAATATTGGCTAGATTAGCGCAGGCGATTGTGTACTTTTTTGCATTTATTTAATATTTTTATTTATTACACTGGTTATAATGATATGGCTGTGACTGGAGAAATGGGGCCTATGGAATTTAAGATCAATGTACAGTCGAACCTCCACGAACGGCGACATCTTTACAACAACACCCTCTCTGTAACAGCCGCTATTTTATATCCCAAATGGATGATTTCCTCTATATTTAACTATTAGACTACTGAGCATGAAAATTGTCATATGCTGTTGCTTTTGCCTTCTTTCTCAATAAAAACATGCTTCGACAGCATTTTAGAATCATTTCCATTGGAAATGATTCTAAAATGTTGCCAAAGCATGTTTTTGATGAGAATTATCAAAGCAAATAAATAAACAGCGGACGACAAAATTTAATTCAGCAAAAACCTCCCTACAACAGCCACCTCTCAACAACAGCCAGTTTTGCGACTTCCCATGGATGGCTGTTGTAGAGAGGTTGCACTGTATCCCCAGATCAAATAGCGCACTCCTGTAGCCTGATAACGATCTATATTGCTTGTTAGAAGCATGGTGGGTGTTTCATTGATGGAATGGCGAACAGTGCAGATCCTGAGCAGACTGTGCGGATGCACAGACTGATCTGGATATACATGTACAGTGGTAGCAAAACCCATAAGCTCCATTTATTTATCCAGCCACAGCTACATATGCGCACTAGTATGTCACATATTTAAATTTTCTCCATACAAGATGGACATGTACCTCTATCACTGCAGATAAAGAGTACTACATGCAGTTTCGTCATGTATTCCGTTATTGTCCCACTTCTACAGGAACTGGGCCCGTTTTACTAAGCTTCGTACGACTAGGAAGTTCGTAAGTGCAAATTTAGGATCGTCTGTAAATCTAAATTGATGGATTTACATTTATTGAGCATAGGCTGCATATGCAGCCTATGCTCAATAAATGTAAATCCAATAATTGTTTTCAAGAAACCATTGCTAATGTGAAATTTGCAGACTATCATAATGTTGCACTTACGAACATTTTAGTTGTAAGACGTTTAGTGAAACGGGCCCCAGTACTGTTCGTCATTCCATCAATGGCACATCCGTCTTGCTTCTAGCAAGCAATATAGATCGTTATCGGGCTATATGAGTGTGGTATTGATCAGGAGCTACACTGGTCACAAATCCCATAAGTCCCATATTTCCAGTCACAGCCACATTTATGGTTTTATGCCTGCATTTCAATAAATTTTTACTTAATTGTCTTGTTCATTCGCGTAAATTGATACATTATGTGGGTGGAGCTATTGCGTGTACTTGGCTTATTTCTGTATCATATTCAACAGCTCCAAATATTATGATGACGTTTGATTGTTTTGTATTGGTGTTTAACGGCATATCAACAGCTAAGGTCATGTAAGGTCGGGCAAACGGGTTCGATCCCGTTTTAACCTGCTGCATTGGGGATAAAATTGGATATAAAACAAATATATTCAGCCCTGAAATTAGAATAACATGACCTGGTACCTGGTCCATACCGCACCAACGTCACTTGGCCCCTTCCCATAAAATAGGATTACGAATAATCGTAATAATCACATAAGGGGTATATAACCAGATTCAGCTTTCTCATACAAAATGCCAAAGACGTATGTGAGGGCCAAACCAGGTCTCCAATCGGAATTCCGGTAAAGATGAATCCCGATCGTTAAATTACCCACCGCATTCTCACACCTGCCACCCACTATGATAACGTAACAGACACAAAGATATATATACATGTATGTACATGTATGTACAGAAATTCCAACAGCATAACGAATAACGGGCGTCAAGAAAGCAATATACACTAGTGTTTCCTTATAAAATTTATTTTAATAAATTAACTTTTTATAGACACATGACATATGAGTATACATATGGTACATTTGCTTATATACATGTATATACAAGCACATCGTAACAGCGTTTAAATATATACAGCTGCATATAATAAACATATATGTGGCTGTGACTGGAGACACGGGGCTTGTGGTATTTGTGACCAGTGTAACTCAGGTCAAATAGCAAACATATGCAGCCTGATAACGGTCTAATTATTAGAAGCATGACGGGTGTTTCATTGATGGAATGGCGAACAGTGCAAATCCTGATCAGACTGTGCGGATGCACAGTCTGATCTGGATCTACACTGGTCGCAAAACCCATAAACCCATTTCTCTAGTCACAGCCACATATTGGCACTGAAATATATATTATTTTCACACGCCATTAGACACATCTGACAAATATTCAAAATACAAACAGTAGCTCAAACTTGTCATTTCCTTCAGCCCGCCCCGATCAGGGTCCACTCTGCCAGGTTGATTGGCCGAGACTGAGCATAGCTCAGAATGTTTTATGCGATAATAGATACAGCCAGTCAATATACCTCAGAAGTATCCTGATCAAATGACAAATGGATATGTGAAATTGTAGCTAACTCAAATATACTGTATCACTGGTTTCAATGCCACTAAAAGCTAACACAGACTTTTTTCAAATAAGAATAATATAATATATAAAATAAACCAACTATAGTACATGTATAATGATGAATATCACCAAATGACTGCATGTAGTCATGCGTTGTCACGACAACATGGGGATTATGTAGTGCAGTACCGGGTTATACTACAGGCGAACCTCTCTAAACCGAACACAGAGACAAGTTAGTCGTGCGTACATGTGATATACATGTATGCATTTCTTTTGCATTTATCTCCGATGATAATGTATGTTCACGATCGCAAAGCATCCACGCGTGTCTTGAAGTAGTTATATACATGTTTAACAGTGGAACCTCTTTAAACCGGACACCCTGGGTGTCCCCAGGGTGTCCGGATTACAGAGACTCAGCTGTATACGACATTCAGGCAGGATTTAGCTCTGGAGTATCAAAAGGCCGAAAATGTACATGAGGGCCATACACGTAAGTCAGCATACCGGTTAGCTACGGATTATCTCACGAATTCCTGATTTCATGCTTTTCGCTGATTCAGAAAATGAATATCTCGGTCACACACTGACACCACTATTCTAAGCTAAAACAATATAAAGGGTCGGGAATAATTACACGAGGTCAGAAGTTGATTAAATCACAACCACACTACGATAGTCAAACAATAAATGTATGGCCTTGCAAATGTATTAACTATATTAAACTAGATCACAGTCGATGGCGCGCCATCGCAATACAACCACTTTTCCCAAATGCTACTTCGAAAAGGAGGAGATAATCCATAACCGGGAGTCTAATCAAAATGAGTTTGCGCATCTACACACCATAAGGACGGCACACACCAAGTTCCTAGTCCCTACCTTTTATGGTTAACAATATTTACTTCTTACAAGGCAAAATTAGGAAATTATAAGTTAAAAAGGGGAGATAATCCATGACTGGGGGGTCAAATCAAAATTCAAAATTCAAGGCAAAATTGGGAAATTCTAAGTTAAAAAAGGGAGCCAATCCATGGCTGGGGGTCAAATCAAAACTCGAAATTCACTGTGTGCATCTACACACCATAAGGAAGGCAAACACCAAGTTTCAAGTTCCTACCTATTATGGTTAAACATTTTTACTTCTTATAAGGCAACATTAGGAAAGTCTTAATCGAAAAGTGGGAGATAATCCATAATTCATATCCAGTATCTACCTTCCGTTATAAAGAAATAACTACCAACTATTAAGCTCCATCTATCACAGTGTATAAAGTATGCATATAAATTACAACGGAATATCCGTGACAAAAACAATATACCATTTTTTGTTTGCTACAAAACGTGGGTATAAACATGCATAGATGTAGCTACAAATGTACACCGGGTATGAAAGGTGTTCGAGCCAATTCCCACCCTTAAATATAAGCCGAATAGAAAGCTACACATGTCGTTTGAGGTCATCACTTGCGACTATTTAAACATAGATTAAGTCAAACAATGATATGTCATGCTGAATATAGTGCCATATATATAGCGATTTACATGTCGATATATTCACCTGGCATGACACATGGTTTTTAATAATGTATTGTTATTTGAAACGTGTGTCTCGGTCGTCACTCTACTGGATATATATAGGATGTTCATATTTTCATAATTCCAGCACACAAATATTTACACAATTCCCTAACATTTGATTGGCCCGTAGCAAGTCTCCGTCCAAAATTTATGTCCCAGTAAACTCCCACGCCGAACTACTTCCCGTAACCGTGAGGCGCAGTTAAAATAATTCTTAAGAAAACGGAAAATAAACACATTTTCTTGATGAATTTATTTCAAATGCTGGAATTATAAGGAATGAATGGCCTTTTTGTGGAATTTATCGGGGATATAAACTTGGAAAAGTCGCGGGAATACTGGACGAGGCCTTCCGGCCTTCGTCCAGTATTCCCGTGACTTTTAAATTCCACAAAAAGGCCATTCATTCCTATAATAACGTATATAACATAGATGTGCAGTGAAACCTCTCTAAACCGGTCACCCTGGGAGGTCCCCAGGTGTCCGGTTTAGAGACGTTCCACTGTAAATCAGGCATATGACCATTCTGATACGTATGTGCGTGTTTTGCAATCATGAACGCACATTAATATATGAACAAAAATGGCCAAGAAACATATCAAAAATAAGATCACATATATTGTATTGGTGTTCGGCTTAGAGAGGTTCCACTGTATGTGTTAATCCCGTGGTGTGGCATTTCCACATTTCCAGAGTATCTACCATTAGGCACTCGTGAAATATCATTTCACACAACGATATGAGATAATGTCATGTCACACCACGAGATGAACATGGAACACGCCATGCATTTTGTACCTTCGGACATATGCGTAATTTCATTAATTTAAAATACGTTTACAAAATTTACTATATTTTTTATAAATAAAGTCAAAAGTTGACAAAAGTTTCAGAGTACATGCGAAATGTACTCTGAAAATGTTGTCAACTTTTGACGCTATTCACGGACAATATTGTAAATTTGTAAACGTATTTCATGAAATTATGCAGATTTCCGAAGGTCCAAAATCACACGGCATGTCTTAATTATGTCATATTCGGCGCCAACATATGAATAGTATATTTATTATACACCCAACCAAGGAATTACTAGTAGTCATTATTTTGACTGTATACGGTAAAAAATGTGTATTGACAATTGCAACCTACATGTACGTCAATATTCGTGCGCATATACATGTAGATATCTGGGGCCCGTTTCACTAAACTTCGTAAGACTAAAATGTTCGTAAATGCAAATTTAGGATCGTCTGGAAATGTCAATTGGTGGGTTTACATTTATTGAGCATAGGCTGCATATGCAGCCTATGCTCAATAAATGTAAATCCAAAAATTGTTTGCAAGAAAACATCGTTAATGTGAAATTTACAGACTATCATACTTTTGCACATTTTAGTCGTACGAAGTTTAGTGAAACGGGCCCCGGAAGTACTGATATTCACTAAAATGTAAATATGCATTTCATGTAAGTATATAATAAACAGACTTATCTACTGTGAAACCTCTCTAAACCGGACAACCTGGGAGGTCCCCAGGGTGTCCGGTTTAGAGAGGTTTCACTGTAAATGCGGCATTTGATCATTCTGAGCCATAGCTGTGTGTTATGCGATCACGAACATACATTATCACCTGAGATACATGACCAAAAAACTCATCAAAAATAATATCACATGTGTTTGCTTGGTGTCCGGATTAGCGAGATTCCACTGTACATGCAAACTTATTAAAAATATAAATATTTTTATTAATTCGTTCCCACGAAATAACAATTCATTCCCTCAATTTAACAATTCGTTCCCTCGAATTAACAATTCGTTCCCAAGAATTAACAATCCGTGGGAACGAATTGTTATTTTGTGGGAACGAACTGTTAAATTGAGGGAACGAATGTGTGCTAATTCGTGGGAACGAATTGTTAAATTGAGGGAACGAATTGTGATTTCGTGGGAACGAATTAATAAAAAATCAGAATTCCACGTCCCCTGCGGGGCTCCGTACAATTGGGACTGCATCTGTGGCAAACATCATAAATAACATTGTATCTCCCAGGTACCATAATGCATCATAATTCCAGCACAAAAAATATTTACACAATTCCATAACATTTGATTGGCCCGTAGCAAGTCTCTGTCCAAAATTTATATCGCAGTAAACTCCCACGCCGAACTACTTTCTACAGGTGCGCTGTCAGTGCTGTCAATGTAAACAAATGGCTGCCGTCTGTCAAAATAAACACATTTTCTTGATGAATTTATTTCAAATGCTGGAATTATAAGGAATGAATGGCCTTTTTGTGGAATTTATCGGGGATATAAACTTGGAAAAGTCGCGGGAATACTGGACGAGGCCTTCCGGCCTTCGTCCAGTATTCCCGCGACTTTTCCAAGTTTATACCCCGATAAATTCCACAAAAAGGCCATTCATTCCTATATAACATTTTATCTCCCAGGTACCATAATGCATCACCATTAGACACATAGCAGGCGTAACAAGATGAAAGAGTTGAACGAAATTCACTAAATAATATAATACTATTAAAGGACGGAATACCAAAGAGGGGGCCGTTTCACTAAGCTTCGTACGACTAAAATGTGTGTAAGTGCAAAACTATGATAGTCTGTAAATTGCAAATTAACAATGGTGTTTGTAAACAATTATTGGATTTAATTAATTGAACGTAGGCTGCTATGGTCAATAAATGTAAATCTATCAATTGAAATTTGCAGGCGATTCAAAAATTTTCCTACAGTTTAGTCGTACATGTACGAAGTTTGGTCAAACGATTAAGCTACTTTACCCTTTGAACCCGAAATCCCGCTATAGCGGTTTATGCAAAAAGTGCAGATCCAGATGAGCCGGCTCGTAACGAGCCGTCTCATCAGGATCTGCACTTTTTGCAAGTACTTTTCATATTTCTTAGAACAAAAACACCCCCTTTTCATAAATGGACGAATCTGAAAATCATTTTGTGACCATTGGATTGGTCGGAACATTAGCATATCACAGTCCATTCCAGTTCCTTAGGGTTGAAAGGGTTAAGCATCAACAACATGTACAGTTGCAAGAACATGCAGAAATACAAAATAAAATATTAAGCACTTTAAAATTAAAATAAAATGTATATATACACAACGCAGTCTCAACTAGTTGGGACTTCCCTCATCACAATTCACCAGGTGAGTGAGTTATTATATAGTACCCATTCCACAAACACAGCTATTAAGGTAGTTGTATCCTTCGTGTGGCCCCATGTAAATCTAACAAAAAACCTTGCCATAGAACTGTACTTACACCAATAAAACGTATGCATGTGTTCAATACGTCTTTAAGCAGATACAGCCAACAAAGAACATGGCATCATATGCAATAGTTAGAGAATAATAGGAACATTGTGATGTTTTAAATGTGCTTGCATAATTCGGGTTCTACACACATGTGCAGATACCTAAATGTACATGAGCTACATCAAAATTGATCTACCATATGCCAACTACAGTAGCATATTATTATTGATGTCAGTATCTGCATAAACATAAACACTTACAGTGGGGTCAGCGTGTAAGTTCGCACACGAACGAACACGACAGGTTGGTTCGCTACCCACCCAAAGTGTATGTTGTTACCACTCAGTTGAACCGTCTCGCCGAGACGCTTCAACTGAGTGGTAACAACATACACTTTTGATGCGAAATGAAAAACAATGCAGACAAATATTTACATTTTTTTATACATGAATTACAGTGGGGTCAGCGTGTAAGTGCACACACGAACGAACACGACAGGTTGGTTCCAACCTGTCGTGTTCGTTCGTGTGTGCACTTACACGCTGACCCCACTGTACTGATCACATTCGTATGACTTACTTTACACGAGGCCCCACGAAGCGTACTGCTACCTTACGTCAAATGTAGCATATGTGTCTGCTTCACTTGACCGTGTATGCGCCACCCGAATACATTCAATTGAACGAGTAGAAGTACAAGAATTTGCATGCACATGCAGTAAGCGATTTCAACAAAATTGCTAAGCATACTTATCTAGCTAAGTATACTTTGAGGGAGTAATCATTTATTTTCCCAAAAATGCATTATTTCAAATAGAACTAACTAATGCATATATGTGATAATGTAATACATTCAGTATAATAACAATTAATACATCTAGCAAGACAAGTATACTTTGCAATTTCGGTGAAATATGCTACAGATATGCTAAGACATGACAAAACACAATTATCTGACAATGTGTTGTCACCATCGCATGAAATAACAACGCACATAGTGTCATGTCGCACACACGGTCGGCATCTATACATGTACATAATTATGCAACAAGGTCGTGCAATCGCACACTTGCACGCACGCAAGCACGCACGCACGCACGAAAATTGGCAGTGGACGTGACAGAACGAATACATTTATGCGGGTGGGTAAATAAATAGTGTCGCATGGCCTTAACATTCGAAGAAATCGTCTAATTTGAATTCAAATTTGACATATAAGAAATTATACTACTGCAAATTACGAAAGATCGTGTAGCAGTAGACTAGTGTCAATTAGAGACTGATTTATTATAGGAATTAATGGCCTTTTTGTGGAATTTATCGGGGTATAAACTTGGAAAAGTCGCGGGAATACTGAACGAAGGCCGGAAGGCCTCGTCCAGTATTCCCGCGACTTTTCCAAGTTTATATCCCCGATAAATTCCACAAAAAGCCATTCATTCCTTATAATTCCAGCATTTGAAATAAATTCATCAAGAAAATGTGTTTATTTTCCGTTTTCTTCAAAAATTATTTTAACTGCGCCTCACGGTTACGGAAAGTAGTTAGGCGTGGGAGTTTACTGGGATACAAATTTTGGACAGAGACTTGCTACGGGCCAATCAAATGTTAGGGAATTGTGTAAATATTTTTGTGCTGGAATTATAGCATCTTGTAAACTACTAATACTCGTATTTAGCTGACCGAAAAATTAATACACATGTCCAATTTTTTCAGCTATAGCAACAATGCAAAAACAATATTTTTTTCGATAGTATTACATGATCAACTTTCTTTTTATTTCGTGAAATTTGGTTAAATATTTAATTTATTGTGAAAAAAAAGAAATTTGCCCATGTTAAATTCCCATAGGCATCTTTCGCGAAACAGACAGTAAGCACCTTCTTCCACTGTCACGCTTCATTCAAACATGTGTCTGTTTAGCAATGTTAATTATTCCTACAACGTGGCTGCCTCAATAAAGGTTCAGCATGTACGATGTGTTTGTCTTCAAATCGCATTTTCCATATTATATTCCATGTGACACCATATATTGACCCACCCTCATAGTCTGGCACAATCGTGCATAATAGTATAGCTATGATATATTTACATAAATACAGGATTTTAAACGAGCTTCCATTTGATATTACGTTTATGAAACGAGTCACGCAAAGTTCATGCACCTAGCCTCTGGCCAGGTACATAACATTGCGGACGAGTTTCATAAAATTCGTATCAAAAGGGAACAAGTTTGAGATTCTGTTTATCACATGACTTCACCCTCCAAAGATCATCCAACGTGGATATATCCAATATGTTTCAGTGATCAGACGCCATTGACTATTTTCGCATCGCGGTACAAATCTCAACACAGAAATATAGTTTAATTCCCAACAAGCAAATTATTATAAATATGCCATATAATAGGTTCCTGTTCTTTGTAAACATTTCATAATACCAAACGGGAGCACATTCGAACTTTCAGTAATTTTAAGGAGTCACTGATGCTTCTAATGACGTTTAAAACATAATGACGTCATTTTATTAATTTGACATAATGTTGGCGCAAAATACGAATACATAATTAAGGTGATGCGGCCAGCCAATCAAATTCGCTACAGGTGTTATTACACGTGTGTCATATCACATTTATGAAATGGGTTACAGCACGGAATAATAATGGTTTCATGTGATAAAGGCATTTACATTATTACGAGAACAAGACAATAAACATACTTTGTCGAAGCATTAAGACCGGACACATTATTACATGCATACACATAATGCTTGCATTATAAAGGGATTCAGTTCAGTAACCGCACGTCACACCAAAGGCGGAATAGTGTCGTATAATTATGACTCAATTGAATAGTCCCTAAGAAAAAGAAATGTCAGTTATATATACTCGTATATAAAATATCGTTTGACTTGACCACTTCACCTGTAGCCGATTTCACCAAAATTGATAAGCATACTTATCTAGCTAAGTATACTTTGAGAGAGTAATCATTTATTTTCCCCGAAATGGATTATTTAATACAGAACTAACGACTGCATATGCAAAATGGCTGTGATAATGTAATAATTCAGTACAATACAAATTAACAAATGTATCCTTAAATTGGAAGTTTACTGAGCAAGATACGTATAATTTGCAACTGGTCGTCATAAATTACCGATGGATGGAGGATAGTTTATTACATGCTGTATTCGTCAACTAACGAATGTCCAAGACACTAATGTCATGCAGCACGAGTTATGTTGGAAATTCAGTAGTCAGCATCACTGTCATCGCTCTGTAGCTCATATCGCCGTTTAGCTCGTTCAAATATATCCATCTCAGATGTAGTGGATTCAGAATCATAATTTATGTCCAGAAGAGCACTGTCGTCGGTCTTCCCAAGCTTAGGACTGGGCTGTCGTATGTATTTCTGCACCAGGTCCTGCCACTTACCACCCGTGTCAGGGACCCGACTCTTTTTACGTTTAGGTGTAATTACCCTTTCATTCACCTTCTCAACTACACGGGTTGCACGTGTCGTTTGAGTTGTTTGTTTGCTGGGAATGGGACTTGCGCGGGGCATTTCCTTTTGCTTCTTCTTTGCTACAATGTTTGGAAATACAACATTTGTATCAGTATCACGCGTGGATGTGGGTTTTATCGGTTTTCTGATAATAGTCTTTTCCTTTGCCTGGGTACGTATTCGGGTTTGAGAAGTGGAACGCTTTCTTTCTCTGGAATGGGATCGCCGTTCCTGTGAACGATGCCGTTTTCGTCCAACAGATGTTGATCGTTTACGGCCAACCCGCTCTCGTCCTTGTCGTTCATAATCCTCACGACGGACAACCCGCGTATCGTACGTATTTTCATGGCCGTTCATATGTTCATTATCAAGTGGCCCTACTGATTTTGACATGTAACGTTTCTTATCATCAAACCCTTTTGGCTTTCCATGTGATGGCCTATTCTGCCGTGCTTGTATTGGTTCAAATTTCCCCTTATTTTGAATGTTCTTTCTATGTGTAGATGCATCATATTCTGTATGTTTTAATGTTACGTTGTGTTCATTCTTTTTAGCTTTATCAGTGGGTTTCCTTGCAACCTTTTGGTTTGGTGTAACTATGTCCGTCGCCTTTCTATACATGGCATTCACGGGACGTTTGTATTGCTTGTTTTCTTGTCTTTCTGATGTTGGAATTTCTCGATAGTTCCTGTTTCTGCTATGTTGTGAATTGGTAATTGAAGCGTTCTCAGTACTAACAATTGACGTTTTTCTACCGATTATGGGTAACTCCCCATTCACAATTGTTTGTTTCGCGTGTGTTTGTGGCTTTCTGTCAACGGTGTTACTTCTGTTACTCATTTCTGAATTAATCAGAACCTGTGACATTTTCCTGTTAGTGCCTGGCGTATTTGACACTCCGTTCGCCATCGGTTGACGTGTTGAAGTGGACTGTTTTCGTTCCCTGGATTTACTTCTTGAATGTCTTTCCTTTGTAGCGTCTCCATATACAGATGCCTCCTTTGATGATGTTGACTGCCGTCTTTCATGTGACTTATTCCGTGTGCGCGACTTCCCACTATGCTCCTGCGTAGTCTGTTCTCCCCTTACAGATGCTTCTTTTGATGATGTTGAATGTTTTCTTTCCTGTGATGTATTTCTCATCGGCGATTTATCAGTGGTGTCATGGATCCCAGATGCCTGTGTCGACGTTGATTCCTTGCGTTCAATAGATCTATTTCGAGACCGTTTTTTGTCGGTAGTCGCTCCATACACTGCAGAAAATTTGGACGGTGTGGGTTGATTTCGTTCCTGAGATTTGTTTCTACTATGTCCATTATCGCTTAGATCACCATTGGCTAACCCGTTTTGTAATGTAGTTGCTTGTTTTCGTTCTGCTAATCTATTTAGAGACCGTTCATTATCAGAGGACCCATTGTTATTAACCGACTGACGTCTTGGTGTTGGTTGATTTCTCTCTTTTGACTTATTCCTGGCATGTGTTTTAATTGTATTTTCACCATCAGTAGACGGATTCCTTTCCTTTGAAAGACTTCGCGTATCGCCTGTTTGTTGTGTAGGGGTCGGACGCTTTCTTTCTTTAGACTTACTTCTTGTATGAGTGTTACCGTTATACGTTGTGAGGTCCACTGCCTCTTGGGTGGGTGTACGCTGCTTTCGTTCATTTGACATTGACCGACTTCTACTACGTGTGCGTGTCTTTGATTCTCCGTTATCCGATGTATTACTAGTCGGTGTCGGTTGCTTACTGTCAGGTGTTACGAACATACTCTGCTTAGACGTTCGTCTGGGTGTTATACTATCTTGGGAGTCAGATGTAGTGTCTTTTGGTGAACCTTCTGATTTATTTGGCACTTGTAAACTTGTTCTTGAAGCGCGTAAAGACGGTGCAATGAACTGTTCGGACTTATATGTTTTTGACATGTCTTTTATTTGTAAACTAGTTCGAGATGATCGAATATTTTCACTGGCATTCGATTTAGTATTATCTGTTTTAAGGTTAGCTTTTGACTGACTTGCTGTTCGATAATTCGCATTACGTGGCGTTTCCTGTTTCAGGTATATACTCGCCTTTGAATCCTTTCTATGTAAAGTTTCGTTTTGTTGTCGAATGCTTGCCTTAGATGGGGACCTAGAAGGCGTTGGTGACTTACGCAAACTCACCATACTTCTGCTCACCTTTGAATTGTCTTGTACATGGACGCTCGTTCTTGATTCCCTCCTGGTGGACACCATAACCTTCGGTCGGCCATGGCTCTTAAAATATGCCTCCATCCTTTCTGCTTCCTCTTTTCTAGCTGTTCCAACTAGGGTGTCTGGATCTTCAACAAAACCGAATTCCTTCTGCAGTGATTCGGTCTTTGATAATCTCCGGTCAGTACCCTGGTTGTCTTCAGTGACTGTTTCAGTTACGGTTATTTCTTGTTTGGTTGTTTTTGTTACCGTTTTGGTCGTCTTAGACACCGGACTAGCACGCATCGGTTCTGGGCTTTGGCGTGGCGTACGCATGTCATACATATGTGCTGGTATTTTATAATCACGAACCGTATCGGTTGTCTTTATATTTTGATTCTGCTTCTCCGGTTCTTTAGGCTTCTGTGTTTGCTGCACATCCTTCTGTACAGTAGCCCCTTTGTTTTTCGTTTGTTCTATGTCCACGTTAGGTCTGAAGAATTCACTGGTTTGATAACGAGTTAATCTTTTTGGAGTGGTGAACCTTCTATGTATAAGATCTTTGATAGTCCGGGGTGGCGGTCTGGGCTGACTTTTCGCGATGCCCCTTGGTGTATTCTCCTTTTCAGTTCCATGTCGCCAGGGTTGTGTCGTAAGCCGTCTTGATCGAACTTGTGTGCGATCCGTCAGCGATTGTCTAGGCTGGGGTCTCTGACCGCGTTGTGATATCGGGATATCTTTGTCATTTATTTCTGAAACAAATACAACAGCGTACTTATATCGAGCTTGACTATGATTTATCTATTCCATGGACGATATAGAAGATGCCGAATGGACAAACAAATACGCAACCATTGGTCGTTTTCTAAATAAATATAGAGACAAAATATTCCATATGGTATGGAATATGAACACACCATTAAGACTCGGGAATGAAGAGTTACACGTATATACTTGTCGTCCAGTGTAGTTTATATATTGCTTCACTTAATATGAAAGATAAACATATTCATGTATATTATGTATTATGTTTCTCCCATACATTATTATAAATTTGGTACAGGGCATATCGCTAAGTTTATACATCGATAAGTATCATTGCTCGATGAATGCGAACATAGTACATGTACGTACAACATTCAGATGTCATATCCAGATGAACAATGAACTCGCCATGCAGAGGAAATAAGTAATATTTACTACCCTAATTGAGGTGTTCATGTGTTTGAACAATCTACATGTGCCCATGGAACACCGAGCCGCGAAGCGGCGCGGTATTTCATGGGCACATGTAGGTTGTTTAAACACATGTTTAAATATGTTTAAACACATTTACACATCGACCGACTACATCGACCGACCACACCGACTACATCTGGTTAGTATTCAGTGGAAATTGTGAACTTCAATGTGTCATCAAAGGAACTGTTTCCATAATTATGACAGCCGATCAATAATTATAAACATCCATGTTTGCTTTATTCGCGTCATGCTGCCATCGGGAGTGTTCGTGTCCCACTGGCACAACTATCATAATTATTTGTGTTTGACAGTCATTCATGTATACGATATATGCCACAAAGAGTGAAACTGATTGATAGCCTATACCAATTTAATGAAGTATATATCACAGTGGATCCTCTCTAATCGGAGGTCCCCAAGTTGTCCAGCTTACAGTTTCCACTGTGACTAAGCAATATTTGAACATTTTTGTCATTTTCAGTCATGAACAGACACGGCAATGAAATAGATTACAGTCAAAATTAAATGAAACACAATGGCGTCGCCTGGGTGTCCGGTTTAGAGACGTTCTACTGTATATACATAGCCCAACACGTTTACGCTTAACAGTTCCCTTTCAAAACATTGACGAATTGATAATCACCCAGCCGTACATGTATAGCATATGTTTGTAAGTGAAGGGCCTCGTAGCCTGGTGTAGCGTATACAAATGTACATGCACGTGAAGCATATGCATTAATGTACCTATTATTGGTTAGTCAGTTATACAAATCATTTACGAAGGGTGTTCAACAATTAAATTCCCGTAACAACATCTCGGATCACGTAAACATGAATTGACATTAGTACGATTATTATGGAATAAACACTATAACGTATCATCACTAGTGCTTGTTCTGGGCCGAATTGACATTCTGTGTGTGTGTTGGGGGAGGGAGGGGGGGGGGGGGGTGGGGGTGGGGTGGGGGGGGGGCAAAATGTTGAATGAAAAATAGATTGTTGGAAAACCAAAAATGATAAATAGAGATTTCTGAGAATGGAAGCCGAAACTGAAGATTGTATTCGTACACCGAACCATGGAGTTACGAATCACAAATAATCGTGTATGGTGGTTAATCGTCGCACCCTTAGACTACGAAAACATGTGTCACACTGAAAAGGCGATCAAGCTAAGTTGTTAGAACTATTTTTATGGCGTAAGACCCGTGATCGGGGTTGATAAGTGGGAGTCGGAACTTGTGTGGACAGTCCCTGGAGACGGAAAACATAAACATCGGCCGTCTTTAATTCATTCCTCTCGGAATTAAAGCCGTGTTTAATTGGAATGTGTTGTCTGTCTAATTCGTGTCTCCTGGTTACTTTTTTACGTTCCCAGTGAATTAACAAAACCCTTTATTAAAAATACATGTATATCCAGGCTGCAACAATCTGATTCTCGCTACTCGCGTGTGTCGCTGGTTGTTAAAACAATGTATGTACATTACATGTATGAGTGACCAGTACAGATTCTCACCACCATTTGTAGGTATTCGGTCGATATATTGATTAAATTCTGCTAGTCGGTGACAATAATAACTTTAAATTGCGACCAACGTATCCTCTGATCAAATTGTGCAAATGTGTAGACTGATGTGGGCTACGGTCGCCATCGTAAGGTCCCTTTTCTCAGCAGGTATTCAGCGTGTCACCAAATGACCATAGCTGCATAGCGTGTGCGGTTGACCGTGAAGCACGAACTATTTCGTGCCCAGGTTTGCATATAGATGCAAACTTTTCTATTGTCTGCAGGGGTTCTCAAATCACTTACAAATCTCTGACAAACAATAGAGTCGATGTGTAACGTACTGTTACATTATTACTCTGATACAAATATTGGGCTAATCTATGCATCCTAAGAGACGAACGAATATGAAAAATACTAAAACGTGTATTGATATGATACAGTAATGATTGCAGAGTCTTTAACGCGACATAAATTACTTTTCAAAACTGTTTGTGTACGTGAAAAAGCATCATTACACACAAATAAACTGAAGCGACTACACATGCGCCAGTCATTGCAGAGTCACATAAACACCACTGTCCTAGATACAAATACTAAAACACCGATATACGTGAAAAGATGCATGGAATAGTGGAGCATGAGAACAGTCAGTAAATAAATCTTCCATTGGCACGGCTGAATCCTGTTGACACGAAACCTAAGTGGATGCCTATTAGAATATCTTGATTGTGTGCATGTATTGTGTTACTAATCATGCTAGTGTCTTTCGATATCAGCATGGTCTCAGAAATGGTAGGACTTCCACGGAGAGTTACCACCTGTATATCTATATTCGCATTATCTCGTAACCTGCATTATCTATTTACGTGATTTACCTGCATTAGATATGAAGCTCCCGTATGTATTTACATTCAGTTGGTATGTACCTGCACTATCTAGTTACTTCAATTATCTATTTACAAATATAGGTACTGCGTTATATATTTACCTGCACTATCCATTTACTTGAATTATATATTTACCTGCATTATCACGTTACATGTATTATATAGTTACCTGATTTACCTGCATCATCTATGTACCTCCAGTATGTATTTACCTTCAGTATGTATACGCCATGTATTGTCTAGTTACCCCCCCCCCTTATCTATTTACCAATATATGTAGTGACTGTACCTGTATTATCTATTTATCTGTGTTATCTATTTGTCTGCATTATCCATTTACCTGCACCATCCACTAACCTGAATTATATATTTACCTGCATTATATATTTGCATGCATTATCTATTCACCTGCATTATATATTTAGTTCCATTATATATGTACCTCCATTATGTATTTACCACTATATTTACATTCATAATCTATTTACCTGCCCTATATATTTACCTACATTATCTATTTATCGGTATTATTTATTTACTCACACTATCTATTTACCTGCATTATATATGTACCTGCAGTATCAATCAGCATCGCCGCCTCCTTCATGAGGGCACTGACATCTTGCCGTTTCTTGGTCGGCCGTCCTGTAAATGTGAAAATTAAATCATGAATGCTATTCATGTTCTTACGTACATATCTACTGGGACATATACATGCATACCTCTGTTGCACGGTTTTCTGCGTTTCGCTATAAAATACATACAACTATTCGACAGAAGTACTATTTTCGGAAATAATGAAAACTCACAATAAACAAATGTTTGATTTGAATAAAAATTCGTAAAATATTGATTTTAATATTTTGTCAGTGGAATTTTAAAATGGTGTCGGTTTGTTGTTGGTATGAGGGATGTGATTTGTGAAGATGATTTATAGTTATTTCTTTCTTTCAGACCATGTTTCAAATCCCACTTTCGTTTTTATTGTTAGATGCTTTATTTATTTTCAACACTTCTTAACCCTTTCAACGCTAATTATCTGGAATGGACTGTGATATGATAATTTTCCGACCAATCCAATCATCACAGAATGATTTTCGGACTGGTCCATTTATGAAAAGGAGATGTTTATATTCTAAAGAATATGAAAATTACTTGCAAACAGTGTAGATCCTGATGAGACGGCTCGTTACGAGCCGGCTCATCTGGATCTGCACTGTTTGCATAAACCGCTATAGCGGGCTTTCGGGTTCAAAGGGTTAATATTAAATCACTGCATGTTGTTCCATTATTAACTGGTTCTGTTATTTTATTCATAAAATCTATATTTAACGAATTTCTCCAAATAAAATAATTTGGGGCAGGTAATAATTTCTTACCCAGTTTGTGGAATGTTCCACAAAAGAACCTCCTGTTTCACTGTAATTTATGACATATTGATGTACCCATATATGTGGCTGTGACTGAAAAAAATAGGGCTTATGGTTTGTTTGCCATTCCATCAATGAAACACCCGTCATGCTTCTAATAAGCAATATAGATCATTATTAAGCTACATGAGTGCTAGTTGACCAGGACTTATTCTGGTCACAAACATAATAGGCAAATCGTGTCTCCAGTTACAGCCACATATACTGAATAATATTTCGATAAGTCACTACGGGGACATACGAGATGGTCTGACTTCGACTTGTCAATACCGATTAATCGACTAGCAGCATATTAATGTTAGATGTTAGTAAACGTGTACATCTGAAGACACAGATTTACAGACTCCGGACATATATATGTATAACACACCTCTGAATATATATATTCCCTGAAAGTAAATGGTAAAATACACACACAAATCGCATCTCCCTATATTTGGTTTGTTGAACGTCACGAAAAAATAATTCCAACGCATTAAGTCATTATTTTGCCTAACGTTTACTTTAAAATTGTAGGTTATGAAGACTATTAAAACACTTCAGGAGCATCAATTTAAGGATAAATTCATTAATTGTTATTATACTGAATGTATTACATTATCACAGCCATTTTGGCTGCGATAATGTAATAATAATACTGAATATTTACCACCTGACCAAAGCCGAGAAGGATTGCTTTTCAGTCAGTGAGACATTCCTTATAGAAGAAGAAGAATGTTTTATTTGACTTAAACTGAATACAGTTCCACGTCATGAAACAAAATACAATCAATATAATACATGATAGGTATGAGTGAACATGAGCTGAGATGGATTGCAAGGTAAATACTGTTCTAGAGGGTGAATTTTTCTATTCTGATAACTGTCAATGTTGAATAGGTATATACAATGACCAGCACTTATTTGGTAGATACATGCAATGTATACTTAATGCGAGTTGTATTCTGACAAAGTGGGCCATGCCACAACCGCGACCAGCATACATCCCGGCCAGCCTGCGTATTCACACTCTGACAAGGATGTAGACTGATCAGGAGCAGGTCCCATTTTGTCAAGACACGCCTCGCAACTCTATATGTGACTTCAACGGTCTGTGGTATCGATATTGGTGGTGGACATGGTGTATGAGAGTATTATCCAACTATGAGCTACACTGCCGACAGCTATTTAGGCGTATTTTGTCATAGCATATCACACTCTAACCTATAATCGTGTACTATGCAATTTGCATGATTAGACGTTTTCTTATTGCAAATGCTTCAGATAAAAATTTACATAGATTGATCAATTCTTTTCTGTTAGTCGACTGCAATAATAATACAAGTTTACATACACTTGTGTGATTGAGGTAGTACCGTTTAATATAGGACCGTCTAATGTTCTCATAAACAGGACATTTGAACACAAGATGGTACTCGTCCTCTAAATCGTTTGTATTGCACAGCTGGCACACAGCTGGCACACGCGTTCATGTCTCTCTATTCGGTTTGGTCCATATCTTCCAGTCTCTATACGTAACGTATGTGATGATAACACAAGTTTACTAATTGAAGTTCTGAGCCACCTGCTCCGAACTTTGTCCAAATAACACGAATACTGAAAATCTGGTTTTATGTACTTGTACAATGTCAGTACTCTATTACTTTGTACATCGGCATGCCATTTTTGCACGAAACAATCAAACAACGCTTGTCTAAACTGCGGTATGAATGCATTTTCTGAAACACAGTGAGGGTCATTCCATACATATGTGAAACCTAAATTATCTAATAAGCACTTCACTTTAGTTGCCCAATTGTTAACCCCGCGTGTACAATCTAATAGAGTACCATTGTATACCACTTTCAAAATACAGTTATCCGTTTTAATCAGCTTAAACCAGTACTTTATGATTCTTGTATATCTATTAATATACAATGGATAAAGACAGAGTTCACCATAAACGCCTACATTACTCGTCGATATTTTCACGCCCAGAATAGTTTTACAAAACTTGAGATGAATTCGCTCCATATATATATATATATATATGTGCAATCCATAGTCGGACATGTGCTCGTGAGTATATAGAGAATAGTAGGTTAGTGCCGTGAATGGGAAAATATATCTGGCAAGGCTCAGGAAACGGGATGGGCGAGGCTCTGCCGAGCACATCCCGTTTCCGTGCCGCGCCAGATATATTTTTCCATTCACGGCACTAACCTACTATTCTATTTATCCCGTCAACACCTACAAATGGCTGTAAAATGCAAACATTGTATTGACTGGATATCAAAAATGTTTCACGGCACCGTGTTTCACGGCACATACGCACTGTGTTGACGGGATAAAAACTATTTTCAGTACGTACTCAATTGCAAGGTAGGTTTGAATTAAGGAACTTACTTGGTCAATGCTACCATCTGCGCAGTCATGGTCCATCGGCATGACTGTCTGATTTCGAGTAAAATGTTTTATCAGATACGGGGCTTTGTATTGGCCTAATACATGCTGACTGATATCAAATTGTCATATCATTTATTCACTAGATACACACATATTAAAAACTACTATTATCGCTGATGTTTCGTTGGTCGAACGACGTCACATAATGATACCGATTGGCGTAGTGTAATGACGAGACGTACATAAGTGCATGTTCGTTTCAACCTAGGCCATGCCCTACTAGTATTAGGTTATTATGTATCGTAAGACGTTACCTGATGAATTGAATACTATGCTAGTGTCTTTTGATATCAATTTCATCAGACTCGGCTTGAAAAACGTATGAATTTCAACGCTCGTTTGATGACATTCTCAATAAAGACCGCGTTGGGAATGTTTTGCACATATCATTGGTGGTCTTTGATAACAACTGACATTTCGATAGTATACATTTATTTCATGGTCATTTGGGGAACTGTCGAAACTATAGCAGCGAGGTGCTGTGGACGACCCGAAGCACTATTGCCCCGAGGGCAATAGTGCATCGGATCGTCCACAGCACCTATGGGCATTATGACTGTTCCACGAATTACCTTCAAATAACTGTTTTATTACTCAACCTGTATATGTACATGTATGTGACACAATGAAAGTAGATTTGGCGGGGCGCGTCGACAGACCAATCCACGTTCAATTTTATGACGCAATCTTCAACAACAATCATGACGTCATGAGTTTCTGGGGTGAAAATAGTTTTGACTATTCCACGGGCATGCGGAACTATTGACCGGGCACGTCCAAACCCAGGGAATTAGTAAAAACTATGGAATATCAACTTATATAGGGAGTTGGGTAATACTTATCAATGTGTCTTTTCTTGCATTCGTATTTGACGATTATCATGGGTCTCTTACTTTGTGATCAAAGGCCCATGAACAACGTTGTAAATATAACAGAAATTCATGTGTTGTCTATAGTATATGTTTTGATGTTTTGATGTCCTCGAAATATAGGATATGTGCGGAGCATGTTTGGCAAAAAACAGTCTTGGAACATAAAATAAGCGAAATGGCATGGAGAACGAACGATGCCTTATGAGTTGTGTATCTTCAGTCGAAATTTTCGCTGCTCATAGACACTAAAGCGAGACACGTCATTGTATCACATCTAGAACTGACAGCACATATAACATATAATAAAATGGCAAAATGGAAGCTCACACAAGCAAAAGTACAGATAATCACATTCACTCTTCATTGCATTCTTCATAATATAATACACATGACTACACCACAGCATGTACATGAAAACAGTTTTATTCACCAGTCTACTGTTCTATATTCATGTATTGTTATCGCATTACATACTACTTTCGAAAAATATGAGATTTCAAACTTGTTTTAAACATAATTTATTTGCAGAGTACCGATTAAATAGTATGTTAAAATATCTCCGATGTAAAGACAATGGTTGCAATATTATAACCATATATTCGTTGTAATTTGCATACTCATAAATTCAATTGGGATATTTATTACATTCACTCATAATACTATACATTGACATGGCATCACGAGCATAATCACAGTAACGGATATGTGTATGCAGATTATTACTGCCAACATACGTACAGAATGTGGTGTAGATATAACACAAATTATCCCGACACCAAAAACGAACATTTTCAATGAAAAGGCAAATTATTCCAAGGCACAAATTACATTCAACACGTATATACAAATACCTTTGACTAGCCATTTCAGAAACGCGCCTGCAAAGTGATGTGCATAGTGAAACAATATGCATAATAACATTACCATTTAAATAAAATATAATATAAAGATTAGATACACATTTATTTAGATATATCAATATATATACAAATTAAACAGCTTAAATTTAATCATGTGCAATATTTACATAATACTATAAAGTTTTCTGCCAAAATATCCACTTTCTGCAATAATAAATCCGCAGATAACCGATTACACATACACTGTATGAACATTCACAAAACTTAGTCTTAAATGAGGGTATGGTTTCAAATAGACAATTTATATTTTTTCAATGTCAATCAAGTACAATGTCCATCCACACAATTCGCACAATATTAAAATTATTACGTACATTATACGTCGTTCATCGCTGTCGGATCAAATGACGTGACATTGTAATATACCCAGGAGTATAGCAACTAGCGTAACACACGTTTAATTGTTTTATAAAATATTATTAGACTACGAGAACATCAGTCATTGTACACAATAAAACAAAATATGATGTACCACGAGTAAAATAGTTCAATACGCGAATACTGCCAGGTTAGCCGTATATACATTTTTGAAGTCACATTTGCACAAAAAATCATGCATATTAATGTCTGCATATATCCACTGGGTAATGTATCCCTGCTGATCAAATTGGACAGGTAGTATGTGCAATCAATTAGGAAACATACTGATTACAATCGCCAACCTGTACTATGCCGTGTCACGTTTCACAAGCATATTAAAGATAAGATAAGATAAGATGAATGAATACACTGTTCCTAGATAGATACAATATGTGCAAACTGCATAGCCAAAATCATCAAAATGCATGCAATCGGTTGCATCTAGGCATATATATTTACTATTCACGAATGAGTGGATACCCACTGAAACAACTGCAATTAATGTGAACATACCGATGTATTGTATGCAATATATTCTATGTGGATCTACACAGAAATTGGGACTTGTCCAGTATCCGTCATTATAGAGTTATACACACTTCTTGAAATGAGAAGTAGACATCCAACCGTCGAGACAGTATATAATTAAATGAGTTGAGTTCTAAGACGAACTTTCTGCGTTACAGACATAACATTCTGGTTACTTGATTTCGAGCATGTGTAGATGCTCCAATGTGTATAATATGGAACACAGATAGACTATAAAAATGCAGATGAGCCGGTAATGTGGAACATATAGTGCACTATTCTTATAAACAGCTTACCGAACTTTGAAACTCGCGAGTAACATCGCTTAGAACAATTCCCCTGGGATTGATCGGTTTGACGTCACGTTGCTGCATTTATGCTAAGCAATGTGCAGCCAAGCTTTTAAAGCTGATGATACGTCTCCCCGTATGTTGTTCTAAGAGACGTTACTCGTGACTCTTCAAGTTCGGTAACCTATTTATAAGACCTTATTTACCTTCTAAATCTTCTGTGTCGATGAATACCGAATCGATGCCTTCAAACTTCATAGGTTTTCCAGACGACTTCCAATGATTGACGGGACCCGTATTAAAGTTGAAGATGGTGTTGTATTTTCGTCGGTTAGTCGCCTGTTTTCGCGATGGGTCCATGGTTAGCTCTTGCTTTTTAAACCGTGATTGAATCGGTAGGTCGCTCCTTACCACATTCGGTAACCCGTATTGGTCACTGTCTTTGTACTCCGCTTCAACGACCTTTGACGTTACGTATTGTGTCATGAATCGCTTCCACGAATCGTCTTCAAATCGTTTGCGTAGCTGCTTTAATTGTTCTCTCTGTCGGAATTGCGACTCCAAGCGTTTCTTCTCATTTTCCTCCAACGTTTCGTATCGTTGTCTGTATTCCTCTAGCTGAATACGTGCAAGTCTTTCATAGAACTGTTTCTCGCGGGATTCTCTTGGCGACTGTCCATACACATTGTTTATATGTCTGTACACTGCACCAGACAGCTTACTGAGCATATAACTTTTTCTCTGGTGTGGTGCTATAGCGTGCACCTTTTTATACACTAATGTTCTGTGTTTTGGTCTCCTTCCTGACTTTCCGCGTCTAGCACTAACTGGAGCGTTCCGATCTCTGACTCTCATCCCGGTATAGGTATTGTGTATAACCTTACGTTCGTTAACTTTAGGATGAAATGTTAACTCCCGAATCTGTTCTGGCTTAACATGCAACTCCGTTAAGAAATAACCCACTCGTTCATCGTTCGTCATGTCTTCAAACTCTTTCTTGTCTCTCCTATATTCACCGTGACTGTATTCATACTCCCTATCCTGGGCGAACGAATCCGTATTTTTTCTTTTCGGTTGCAACTCTCGAGGATCGATTATTGTAACCTCGCGGCGCTTTTTAGGTTTCTCTGGAATAACGGTGGCCGTGTGGTGGTGTTCCGCTGGTTGTACTTTCTCACTTTTTGAAGGCGAAACTGACGACAAATGCAGTCATCATACATTCGTGTTGCCCTTCGCTTTTGGGCAGGTTCTGGAGATAGGCGAAGCGGTGGGACGTCTTTTTGCGGCTTTTCCCCTTTCCTTCTGTAACATAATTGTTGCTGTGACTGGTGAAATGGGTCTTATGGGATTTATGACATGTCTACCTCCCGATATCACACGCATGTAGCCTGATAACGATATATATCCATAATGTTTGTTTGAAGGGGGATGGGATATTTACTGACTGAATGGCAAACAGTGGCCTGCTCAGGTGGCCTGATCAAACTGCGCGGATGCGCTAGCTGCCTGGGGCTACATAGGTCGCATAATCCATGAGCTCCATTTCTCCAGTCACAGTCACACTGATGCCGGTATTAGTGTTTCAATAGACGCAGACGTCCAAGTTTCAAAATGACCGATCAAGGTTACATTAAGAGCAAAATATATTTTAATATGAAAGAAGCAATCGTGATATTTTGTAGGTAATAAGATTAGCGTTATCTCGTGAACAATGTTTATACAATTTACATTGTTTTCCATAAATGACGTCTAAAGTACACGATATTTCAGCGCAAATTTGGAATATAATACGTCGAAAATTTACAAAATCGGAGATTTTCTTGAGTATAAAATCACATGCTTTATCTCCTGTTTAACACATTGACAGTAAAATTGACTATTGTGCTGAGAAGGAGCCCGATCAACAATTCAATGGTAAAAATGCCCCCAACATCTCACTATGAGACACGTTCATGTCATTTGCATGATAACCGACGAACACGGCTATCAGAAACAAATATGCAAACAAAATAATGCAACAATAGTTGTACAGTAGAACCGCTCTAAGCCGGACAAACCCTCAGTCTTTGCATACTTCATTGTATGCGTGCCATCGTCATCTACCTCTGATGCTACTGCCTGTTCAAGTTCGAAAAGCACAGTCACATGCTTGACATAGTCATACATCTCATTTACAGCGCAACATCTCTAAACTGGAAACCAGGGGGACCTCCCAGGGTGTCCAGTTTAGAGAGGTTATACTGTAATACAATATAATATATGAAACGCAACGAAGACACCAAAGCTAACAGTAACGCTACACTCAACAAGACATACCCAGGCGAAGCATAATATTGGAAGTCGTTTTCGTCCGCTATACTCTGTTTGTCCGAGACGGAGGCGGTCTCGTCTAACTGGGCTGACGGTATTTCCACCGGTCCATGGTCATCAGATGGCAGGTTCGAACTCTTGTCCGTGCTGAAACAGTGGGAAGATTAAATTTCAAACAAGCGCGAGAGCACTTACACAAAATGTACACCGCTATCTATATCGTTGGCACATATTAAGGCGCAAGGGCGGTCATTAACATGGGAGGAAACCGGAGTATCTGGAGTAAACCCACTTGTCTGATCTGGCGACCACCTTACCATTTCATACGTTTGGCTAATACTTTTAACTGTTAAGTATTTGCAAATCTTTGTATATACTATCCACTTAGCTTAGTCAACACTTGCTCTTGTATCACACACCGCTATATTATCGCTAACTACAGTCTGTTTCACGAAACTTGCCCAAATTGTACGGCCATTTAAACAATGCAAAAACAATATTTTTTGTTTCGATAATATTAAATGTCATCAAAATTTAAGAATCAGCCTTGTTTTGATTTCGTGAAATTTTGTCAAATATTGATTTTATTACAAAAATGAGTTCTCTATGGGAATTTAACATGGGTAAAAAAAGGTGGAGAAGGAGTTGAAATAAAAGGAAATTGAATCTGATATCTAGCTAGATAGTTTGGAAATGATCTAACTAAGAAAACAAAAGTTACATTTTGAAAATCAGTCCACTATTTCTGAAATTAGAAAAATTTCCCCATTTGTTTTTTCGCAACAAAATAAATATTCGACCAAATTCCACGAAATAGAAAGAAGGCTCATTCTTAAATGTTGATAACATTTAATATTGTCGAAAACAATATTTTGTTTGCATTATTTATATGGCCGTAAAATTTGGGCAGGTTTCGTGAAACAGACAGTGATTAATGGTTTTAGAGTAGGCAAGCTCTGTCAGAAATGCCCATGTCAGGCCGGCGACACTGTGCGCGACGTCAGTACGAATATATTTAAATGAATGCTCTGAACTATCATTTTGAATATTACTCGGGCCCACTTACCTCGCCTGCTGCCTCCTAGCGCGGGCTTGAGCCCAGGTGTGACTGGGCCGCTGATTCGGCCGGTTATACCTATAAACACCATAAACACCACACAGTCACACGTGTTATTACAACAAACGGTTAGTTGTTAGCAATTCAATGTAAGCAGGCCCGTACGCAGGATTTTCTATTGGGGGTGCGTCAGGGGGGTGCGTCAGGGGCGAGCCCCATGTAGTGGCATGACCTGAAATGCACTCTCCTGCATTTTATGTCATTTAAATATCGGATTTCAACGGTGGTAAATTGTGACATGTTCATGCAAATTACCTGTTTATTAATGCATTTCAAGATTTGTTGAGATTACTGAAAAATAGCGGACCTCGGCGAATTTAGGGGGGTGCGTACGCACCCGTCGCACTCCCCCCTCCCCCCCCCTGCGTACGGGCCTGGTAGTCACATGCTCCACATACCGATACTAACACTAATATAAAGACGTAGCAGGCAAGCTATGTGATTTGTACCAAAGAACATTTGTGAATTTTCGTGAAAAATATTTACAGAATCTCTGAGATTTTTTGTAAATGATGGCCATATTATAGCAATAAACTGGACGTTATTAGCCGGACGTCACATAGGACTACCAATACAGTTTCAGAGTATTTTGATAAAGGCATGTGTTGAAGATTTAATAAAAAAAATACATGTACTGGTTTTAAAATAATGTGTATTAAATGTGCTTCCCTTCGGAGGTTATTGGAAATTACTATATTTTCGTTTATAGTTTTATGAAAGCACATGTACACACCCATACACAACTTAGTTTCACCTCTTTCAGCTGATAAATGTTGCAATAAAGAAGTTCATGCTGCCACAGTTAGATCACGGTTCGTCCGCATGTACGGGGAGATAATCCGCGACCTTTAGCGAGTGGATTATCGATCGTACATGCGGACATTTAACAATTTGTTCCCTCGAATTAACAATTCGTTCCAACGATATAACAATTCGTTCCCACGAATTAACAATTCGTTCCCATGAAATAACAATTCGTTCCCTCGAATTGACAATTGGTTCCCACGAAATAACAATTCGTTCCCTCAATTTAACAATTCGTTCCCTCGAATGAACAATTCGTTCCAACGATATAGCAATTCGTTCCCACGATTAACAATTCGTTCCCTTGAAATAACAATTCGTTCCTCGAATTGATAATTGGTTCCCACGAAATAACAATTCGTTCCCTCAATTTAACAATTCGTTCCCTCTAATGAACATTTAACAATTCTTTCCCACGATATAACAATTCGTTCCCATGATATAGCAATTGTTATTTCGTGGGAGCGAATTGTTAACTTGAGGGAACGAAAGGTTAATTCGTGAAAGTCTACGTCCCCTGCGGGGCTCCGTACTATTGTTTATAGTCATGACTTCATTAACACACCACTGCAAACAATTATCGTCGTTAGGCATGCAACACATTGAAACGTGTTTTTTTTCAACAACATGTATAATTAAAAAAGACAAATTAATACCGCACAACTAATAATACGTATTGGGTATCGACGTGTACAAATCCACTAATCATGTCTGTCCTAGGCTTACCAGGGAAATAGTGTACGATATATGGAAATATTCAACAACCAACTGATCTTATGAGGTTACATTCCACCATTGATTGCCACTATATAATTTAACAGACACATGTGTCACCTGGATTTATTTAAAATGCTTATAGAATGGAATACTTTCGGTCAGACTAGCATTCTCGTAATGAATTAGCGTGTGGACAGTAAAATATGAGTAGGAAACAAGGTGTTGGCAATCATGTAAGAAATTCTCATGACTCGGAAGGCAGATACTATAGGAATAAATGGCCTTTTTGTGGAATTTATCTGGGTATAAACTGGAAGGCCTCGTCCAGTATTCCCGCGACTTTTCCAAGTTTATATCCCCCATAAATTCCACAAAAAGGCCATTCATTCCTTATAATTCCAGCATTTGAAATAAATTCATCAAGTAAATGTGTTTATTTTCTGTTTTCTTAAGAATTATTTTAACTGCGCCTGACGGTTACGGAAAGTAGTTCGGCATGGGAGTTTACTGGGATATAAATTTTAGACGGAGTCTTGCAACGGACCAATCAAATGTTAGGGAATTGTGTAAATATGATTGTGCTGGAATTATTCGAGAATGGATCAACGAATTATAGGGTCATGTGACGTATGAATACGTGGCAGGCAGTAAAATGAAAAGTATCTGGATATTCTGTTGCATGAGTAAATGCATATGCACTTCTACTGTCTGTTCCACGTTTTGCTGCCGACGAACTTTTGGCTATTAAACACATTAAATCTATGTATTTCAAAATCTAACTCTTGTTTTCTTAGTTACACCATTTTCAAGCTATCTCGCCAGGTTTCGGAGTCAATTTCCAATTTATTTATTTTTATCATTCAGTACGAAGGCCGGTTAGGGTCAAATGAAATACTAAAAGAATAAAATATTTATCGTACAAACGAGAAATAAACACGTACTAACGAGAAACTTTCTCGTACAAACGAGAAACAAACTCGTACGAACGAGAAACTTTCTCGTACTAACGAGAAACATTCTCGTACTAACGAGAAATAAACTTGTATTAACGAGAAACATTCTCGTACAAACGAGAAATAAACGCGTACAAACGAGAAATAAACTCGTACGAACGAGAAAAAAACACGTACAAGCGAGAAAAGAACTCGTACAAACGAGAAATCGATTATAAATGAGCCATGAAGCAGGCGGGACATTTTTCGGAAGCAACACAAGATGGAGAACATCATTGGTGAGGAAAGCATATAGTTTTTCCTTCGCCAAAGGCACAGTCGTCTTAAAGTCCGTTTTAAAGTCGATTTGCTGATTATGATGAGGTGGCGTATTGCTAAAAAACTTAAAATTTCATCATTAGACAATCCAAGATTATAATATAACGCAATCAACGTGTCTTTAGTTGCCATAATATTCGAACAAATATGCAATGATGTCTCGACTTCTACTGCAACGTCAACACTGAGCATCATTTTATACGTGTGTACGAGAAAGGTATTCGTTCATACGAGTTTATTTCTCGTTAGTACGTGTTTGTTTCTCGTTAGTACGTGTTTATTTCTCGTTAGTACGTGTTTATTTCTCGTTAGTACGTGTTTATTTCTCTTTAGTACGTGTTTATTTCTCGTTTGTACGAGACAGTTTCTCGTTAGTAAGTGTTTATTTCTCGTTTGTACGAGAAAGTTTCTCCTTTGTACGTGTTTGTTTCTCGTTTGTACGAGAAAGTTGCTCGTTAGTACGTGTTTATTTCTCGTTTGTACGAGAATGTTCTTGTTTCTACGATAACTATTAGGGCCGCCCTGTTTTCCGTCCATCCATCTGTCTGTCTGTCTGTCTGTCTGTCTGTCTGTCTGTCTGTCTGTCTGTCTGTCTTGTCTGTCTGTCTGTCGTGTCTGTCTGTCTGTCTGTCTGTCTGTCTCCTCCTGTCCTGTCTGTCTGTCTGTCTGTCTGTCTGTCTGTCTGTCTGTCTGTCTGTCTGTCTGTCTGTCTGTCTGTCTGTCTGTCTGTCTGTCTGTCTGTCTGTCTGTCTGTCTGTCTGTCTGTCTGTCTGTCTGTCTGTCTGTCTGTCTGTCCGTCCGTCCGTCCGTTTATTGTTTTCACAAATTCTTAATCGGTTGTAAATGGGCTATATTTTCCTTGCTTGGAATTGCTTCATATTTCACACACGCATTGCTATAATGGGTCCTCTACGGCCACGTCCATGCCGCCCCCGCTAAGCCCATGGTCAATGTCACATACTTGGTGCGTCCCGAAACCTTAACCACAGGTAAATGACCTATGTTTTCTGTTTGTTTCCTTCCTAAGAATTGCTTCATATTTCACACACGCATCGCTCCAAGGCTCCTCTACCACCATATGGCACACCCACGTCCGTGCCTCCCCCACTAAACCCAGGGTCAAGCTCACATACTTGATGCGTTCTGCAAATCCAGAAACGTTTACGCTCTAGTAAATGGATTCTTTATTGAATGGCTGCCACGGGGCCCTCAGTGTGTCGACAGACCACATATTCAAGTTTGAATTGTTTTAGTATTTCATTTGACCCTAACCGCCAATCATATTGCCAAACGATAAGGGTCATCATCCTTATCCCGCCTCCAAAGTTGGGTGTAAGGGCGGCCAACCACCCACAATGATGCGAGTAGCGGACGGGGCACCCTAGCCCCACCCCCTCTCTCTCCACCTTAATGCTGCAAGTGCAGACGGGGTCAGCTCCTATTGCTGAAATTAGTGAACTGCTCTATCATACATCCCACCCCCAAATATTGCAAGTGAAGGGCGGTCATACCCCATGCCCACCACCAACGTTGGAAGAGATGACCAAAACAAACACCATACACCCACCACAACTTTTGGAATGGTGGGGTTTCTCGAATGGTTCTCGTTACTACGTGTTTGTTTCTCGTTTGTACGAGAAAGTTTCTCGCTCGTACGAGTTTGTTTCTCGTTTGTACGAGAAAGTTTCTCATTAGTACGTGTTTATTTCTAGTTTGTACGAGAAATATTTTATTTTTTTAGTGTTTTATTTGACCCTAACCGGCCTTCGTACTTAAGTATCAAAAAACGAAAACATTTGGAAATTGACTCCCCATGTTAAATTCCCATAGGAAAATCTTTTGTTCGCAATAAATTCAATATTTGATGGAATTTCATCAAATAATTTTTTTCAGGGCGGGTGACATTTTTGTTATTGATGAAAAAGTACTTACTTTTAAATATTTTTTAGATTTAATGTGTTTAATAGCCAAATGTTCGTCGGCAGCAAAACGTGGAACAGACAGTAATAATTCCAGTCCGAAATTCACCAGTAACCACAAACGGTTAGCTCAAATCAAGCAAAATGTTTCGCACTATTTCTTCAATATGTACTACTTTGGAACACTAATGACCACACTAGATTTACTGGAATGAAACCTATGAGTATGCTTAGTTGCGGGAAGTAACTCTTCAAAACTACGGACGGTACGGGAGATTTGCAGAGTTACCGCCCGCAACGTGAGTGTGATAAGTACACGCGTTATACAGTTTACAATTGCATGCTAAAACACAGGGGGCCGTTTCACTATGCTTCGTACGACTAAAATGTTCGTAAGTGCAAAATTATGATAGTCTGATAATTTCACATTAACAATGTTTTTTTGTAAATAATTTTTGGATTTACATTTATTGAGCATAGGCTGCATATGCAGCCTATGCTCAATAAATGTAAATCCATACATTTAAATTTACAGACGATCTTATATTTGAACTTACGAACATTTCAGTCGTAAGAAATTTAGTGAAACGGGCTCCTGGTCCGTACGCAGACTGGGTGCGGCGGGTACGTTCGCATCCCTTAACCCTTTCAACACGACATGCCTGTATAGTGGTATTGGTAAATAGTGTAGATCCAGATGAGCCGGCTCGTGACGAGCCGTCTCATCAGGGTCTTCACTTTTTGCAAGTAATTTTCATAATTTTGAGAACCAAAACACCCCATGTTCATAAATAGACTGGTCTGAAAATCACTTTCTGAAAATAAACATATCAAAATCCATTCCAGTTACTTAGGGGTGAAAGGGTTAATCTGCCGAGGTCTGTCCGTGGATGTGCAAACAAACGTTTAGCCTTACCCGCCGTCTATAATGCACACCCCTAAATTAATTCCTGCGTACGGGCCTGAAAACTATATACAATGCGACTTAACTCCACGATCATCTGAATAGTTTTTAACTGTGGGTCTAACTGGAGAAATGGGGCTTATGGGATGTACGTCTTATGACCAGTCTAGCTCCAGACGTCTACACGTACCATGTATACGGCATGCTAGGACATAAACTGTTTGTTGGATCCACACCAGATGTTTCATTAACTGAACGGCGATCAGTGTAGATCTTAATCAGACTGTGCGGACGCACAGTCTGATTACGATCTAGACTGATCGTAAATACCATAAGCCCCGTTTCTTCAGCCACAGCCACAAATCCGTCTTAAACATCTGATAAAACACATTCAATGCCACCGCTGTTCCAAGTACTAGCAAATTGACATAATTGGAAATTCAGTTTTGTTCAGGTAGGGAAAGTAAACTGTAATTATGTTTGATCGAATTGAATACATATTTCTTAACAATCTAAAGTCGATATTGTTAAGTGACCCAAAGAGAATATAATCGTGGCAATTTTCATACCAATATCCGATTTATGCGAAGTTACGAAGTTTTACAAATCTAAAGATATCACATTTGAGACACGCCGTGGGATTTTGTACCTCCGGACATCTGCGTAATTTCATGAAATACTTTTACAAAATTTACAATATTTTTCATAAATTAAGTTTAAAGTTGACAAAACTTTCAGAGTGCATTACTCTGAAAAATGTGTAAACTACTGACACCATTTACGGAAAATAATGTAACTTTTGTAAACGTATTTCATGAAAGTACGCAGATGTCCGACGGTACAAAATCGCATGACGTTTGATCGATTGATTAGAAAACAGTTGCCAACCTGGCATAAAGTTTAAGGTTTCGTATAAGGTTATATTTTAGGTAAATACATTGCTTGATTTGTGTATTGGTGCTTAACGGTCTATCAACAGCTAAGGTCATTTAAGGCCGGGCCAACGAGTTCCATCCCGTATTTAACCTGCTGCATTATAGGGAGGAAATCCCAAAATCAGAACTGATTTTTTAAATTGAAAACATTTTATGTTCAGCCCTGAAATTAGAATAACCTGGTATGATGCCAGGTGCATACCAAAACAAAGTCACTCGGCCCCTTCTCCTAAAAGTCAAAGCATTAGAAATAATCCTATTACTCATATAAAGACAAGTGACCGTCCGTCTACTGTATAGTACACATTGGTAGATGAATAAATGTTTTAATAAACAGTATCGTTATTATAGGAATGAATGGCCTTTTTGTGGAATTTATCGGGGTATAAACTTGGAAAAGTCGCGGGAATACTGGACGAAGGCCGGAAGGCCTCGTCCAGTATTCCCGCGACTTTTCCAAGTTTATATGCCCGATAAATTCCACAAAAAGGTCATTCATTCCTTATAATTCCAGCATTTGAAATAAATTCATCAAGAAAATGTGTTTATTTTCCGTTTTCTTAAGAATTATTTTAACTGCACCTGACGGTTACGGAAAGTAGTTCGGCATGGAGTTTACTGGGATATAAATTCTGGACAGAGACTTGCTACGGACCAATCAAATGTTAGGGAATTGTGTAAATATTTTTGTGCTGGAATTATACATAGATACATTTCAAGCCCTTCAACATTAACCCTTTCACCCCTAAGTAACTGGAATGGATTTCGATATGTTAATTTTCCGACCAATCCAATCGTCATAAAATAATTGTCAGACTAGCCCATTTATGATAAGGGTGTGTTTTTGTTTTAAAAAATATGAAAATTCTTGAAAAAAGTGTAGATCCTGATGAGGCGGCTCGTCACGAGTCGGCTCATCTTGATCTGCACGTTTTGCGAATACCATTATACAGGCCTCTGGTGTTGAAATGGTTAAGCACACATACTTTTTCTGCATTAGGAAGCAAAGCATTTAACGTGCGTTAGCATGACACAAAACGACAACGGCTTATTGTTAATTGTCGCCAGCAAAATGATGTGATCCTATGGAGCATGATATGATCCTACGGACATGAATTTATTTTATTAATTCGTTCCCACGAAATAGCAATTCGTTCCCTCAATTTAACAATTTGTTCCCTCGAATTAACATTTCGTTTCCACGAAATGACAATTCGTTCCCTCAATTTAGCAATTCGTTCCCACGAAATGACAATTCGTTCCCTCGAATTAACAATTCGTTCCCTCGAATTAACAATTCGTTCCCGCGTGGGAATGAATTGTTATTTCGTGGGAACGAATTGTTAAGTTGCAGGAACGAATTGTTAATGTGTGGGAACGATTTGTTAAATTAAGGGAACGAATTGTTATTTCGTGGGAACGAATTGTTATTTCGTGGGAACGTATTAATAAAAAAAAAATCATACGTCCCCTGCGGGGCTCCGTATGATCCCGATGCAGTGAGATCATGTACAAACTATAACGTCCATTTGTCAAGGTTCTCTATTGAATACTCACCTGTGTTGATCTTCTTGCTGTGACTGTGACCCCGAGTCTGTCTCTGTGGCTGCCCCTGAAAGACGCCAGTGATTTAACCGTTTCTCAAACCCAACAAGGTCCTCCATCAATGACTGGGATCGCACGGACAGAGACCGCCGGGGCATCCCCATGCGCCGATTGTGTTTGTCCATCATTCTGCCAGAACCGTTCTTTCTTAAGTCGTGATATTTTACTATGATGTCTTGAATTCTCCGTGATTGGACCATTTGGGTTAACGTGTCATGGTCTCAGGGAAGTACGAGTGAGTTTAAAGTGCTGATGGTGGTTACATACAGTAGTTGATTAATTTGAGACATGCCATGCGATTTTGTTCCTTGGACATCTGCGTAATTTCCATAAATACGTTTACACAATTTACAATACTTTTCATAAATAAAGTCAAGAGTTGACAAAACTTTATTCCGCTTGTACTCTGAAAATGTTGTCATCTTTTTAAGCCATTTACGGAAAATATTGTAAATTTTGCAAACGTATTTTATGAAATTACGCAGATGTCCGAAGATACAGAATCCCATGGCGTTTCTCATATGTGGCTATGACTGTAGTAATTGGGGCTTATGCATTCTGCTACGACCAGTGTAGATTCAGATCTGCGATTAGTGTAGATCCAGATCATCCTGTACATCCGCACAGTCTGATCAGGATCAGGGGCCCGTTTCACTAAACTTCGTACGACTAAAATGTTCGTAACTGCAAACTTGAATCGTCTGGAAATTTAAATTGATGGATTTACATTTATTGAGCATAGGCAGCATATGCAGCCTATGCTCAATAAATGTAAATCCAATAATTGTTTACGAGAAAACAGTGTTAATGTGAAATTTACAGACTATCATAATTTTGCTCTTACGAACATTTTAGTCTTACGAAGTTTAGTGAAACGGGCCCCTGCACTGTTAGCTATTCCATTAATGAAACACAAGCCATGCGTCTAACATAACAGGCAATACATATCGTGTCGTTATCAGGTGACAGGAGTGTGTTATTCGATCAGGAGCTACACTGGTCACAAATGAGATAAGCCACAATTCCGCATGCACAGCAATATATAAGAGTGTATCGAGTGGAAGATCACAAGTTCGTAAATAGAATACACAGTCAACTAAACGGTAAAGCGCATACGCGAAATGTTGACGCCGTAGATATTAAGCATAATATAGTGTCTTCCATACAGATGTCAATCGTTTCGCAGTAACTGGTATGTATGTGTTGTATGCTCTTGAAGGTATAGAACGTGTAACGTCTAGTATGTGTCAACGGAATTCTGCTAAAGCAGCAACAGCATCCATTTGATATAGTAATCAAACTCGTTTCCAACGATAGCATGTTCCATCATTAAATGCATATACTGTACTATGCTATTATATTTAAACAAACTATATTGAATGTAACATCATGAATAAATGTGTAAATATTGTCCATATATTCCCTCGTCTGAACACCACAAGAAATAGTCACAAACTTTCTCTGATTTTGCTATGGTGATATTTCAATGCCATAATTAGCCTTCCATTGTCAAAGCCAGATCACCATGCAAAATAATTAGTAACTATAATTATTGTAATTACGCTTTGTTCATTTCTTCATGTACGTTGTACAGATGTGCCCGTCCACATGATAACGTTACTTAATGAATTAAAATATTTGTTTTATCTATTTTCGAAAACATTCATACATGTACATCCATAAATGTGGTCGAAGTAATAGTTATAGTTTATACATTGAATTTTTAATAAATTAATTCCGTAGCGAGCGGTAGCGAGCAAGAAATTAATTTATTAAAAATGCAATATGTGAACTATAACGTACTTATTGTTTACTAGCCCACTCGCGAAACTCTGTCACTAAACGTGATTTAAAATCGTGTGTGGGCGGTAATATGCTATGCCTCTCGTGAACTGAAGAAAACATTTTGAATGTGCAATATACAGACTATAATAATGTTACATTTACGAACATTTTAGTCGTACGAATTTTAGTGAAACACCCCCCCCCCCCACCCCTGGTATGCTCCATTCAACACTCTCTATTACAATCCACTTGCAGCATCCGGGGCCCGTTTCACTAAACATCGTACATTAAAATGTTCGTAAGTGCAAAATTATGCTAGTCTGTAAATTTCACATTAACAATGTTTTCTTGTAAACAATTATTGGAATTTTAGTTTAACGGGCACCAAGTGAGCTGTGTTATAATGGCGTCAGTACAGAACGTCCATTTAAAACCACACTGACAATAACAGTAATTATTGAAATTACCATGTGTGCGTGTACATGAACACGCGGTTTAAAGTTTTTCATTTGTGCTAAATAAATGATTCTTATACATTGTGTTACAAAGTATAGTATCTTCAGTGAACCATGTACACATTGTGTTTAAACGTGCGCCATACTACGGGGAGAAACAAGCTCGTTTTTGTCATATCAGACACGAATCCCTAACATGCAGAAGCAACATGCAGACCAACGTTTCTAAACATATATTGGCAATGCTAACTAGCAATCTAGCAACTTGATTGTCTGAGCCTGAGCTGTATCACAGCTCAGGTTCAACACATCAAGCTGCTTGATTTCAAGCACAATATTCAAGTACGTAGAAATAAATATTGGCTGAATTATTGCAAGCATCAATGTAAGAAGACCAGTGTCGGCTGTCGAAAACCCACCGTGCATGGTTCCAGTGTTGAAATTGATAGGGGAATAATTATTATTGTATCATCTCAGATGCGAACTTGTCGCCTGTGAGTTCGACAAGGCTGCCGTCGCACTTACCTTTCCCGGTCGGCTTTCCAGTCGGTGTCTCTGTCTCCGCCTTCGGAGTCTCTCGGAGCACATCCGGAGTCCCTTTGTACTCGCTGGGCGTTTCTATGGTTACACTCGGCGTCTCGAGCACCAGCGACCCAGTATCGGCGGTAGGGGTATCACGTGGTTCCAACGTTTCTATGGAGCCGTCATCTTGAGGTTAGAAAAAATAATTTAACCAAATATTCCATATATACCACATTCTCTGCTAACTTTTATCTGGTTGTTGCAGAACAAATTTGTTCATCATATGTAACCAATCTTAACTCATAAATCCAATCCACCAATCTCGCCACACACTTGTTGTATGGCATTTTCAGCGGGTGCCATACCTATTACATCATGTGACCATCATGTCACCATTAAATATTCTACAAGTGTGCATAACAATTGAGTCATTCGATCATTCATTCTTTATTTCCCCCGTTAGGAAATATCATAAGTACATATACATAACATGCACTGAGTATACAATACACACGAGAACAGAAAGAAGCAACTATTTGCATGATTTACATGGAATACCATGAGAAGTAAAATGTTACAAGTACGTCAAAACTACCATGTTTGGTACACAGATACATGTAGGTAGAAGTACTAGAGCATCTACCAATTACGCATTAGTAGGCCAACATGTGATACGTCAAAAACGACCAGAACCATCTCGAGACGAATATGGTCCGATATCAGCTACGTACCGCATACAGACTAGTAACTAACTATTCACCAGTAACCATTTGAACCCGAAAGTCCGCTATAGCGGTTTATGCAAAACGTGCAGATCCAGATGAGCCGGCTCGTAACGAGCCGTCTCATCAGGATCTGCACTTTTTGAAAGTAATTTTCATATTTTTGAGAACCAAAAATACCTCCTTTTCATAAATGGACTAGTCTGAAAACCATTCTGTGACGTTTGGATTGGTTGCAAAATTAACATATCACAGTCCATTCCTGTTACTTAGAGGTGAAAGAGTTAACACACATTCGCAGTGCAGATCATGCTTACGTCAGGTGTGTGATCAGACTGAGCTGGGTCCACCGCGATCGCAAGAGCATTTTGGCCAAATGTGTATGGTGCATCACATAGTGTTGTCATTTAGCTGAAAATGTCTGTGAACTACAGTAGCGCTTTTCTGCAGGTCAACTATACGTACTATACCAATACTATGCGTATACTATACCAATACGATATGTTTTCTATACGATATGCATATAATATAAGCGTACGGTATGTTTGTACCGTACATACCAACCAATATCGTATAGATATACCATTCAAATCGTACGTTTATACGAATTTTATACATGTGTATAATTCTGGTACGTTTGTATCGTACAAACATACCAGATTATGGTATATTAATACCATATCCGTACGGATATATCGTATATACGAACGGATATCGTATGTTTGTATAATATTCGTATAGTACGTTTGTACTATACGATGATACGGTACAAACATACCAATATTATATGATCATACGATATGCTCATTAAATATACCAATACTATACGATTACGATATGTATACGATATTAATATATACAAATAGGTAAGGAGCAGAAAAGCGCTACTGTACCTTTGGCTATACCTGAACATAGGACGCACATTGTTTGCAAATTTAATATGTTTGTCAAGCAAATATGAACATCAGTTGATCAGGTTCTCCAAGCACACTGGGCCTGTGCCCTAAACTAATCGGGACTGTTTACACCGTAATACTTTTAGCTTCCATTTGGTGTAGTAATACCTTTATCAGGCGGTTTTTCATTGTCCATTAGGGTGTTCAGTTTCAAAGATGGCGCCTCGTCGTGACGTCGCTTCTCGGCGTCCTCTCGGTCGGTCAGAGGTGCTGACGACACGGTGCGTTCCTTGGGTTCTTCTGTTGCCGCCGCTGCAGGAAATATTTACGCACATTCAACACCCTATGCAACCCGATACTAGAAACACGAATACTCGTGTTTCTAGTATCAGGTTTCATGGGGTGTTCAACAGCATGGTCATCTATTATAATACGATATAATGGCTTCACGGGATTACATTCCCTAAAATAAAACGGTAACAATACATCTTCTTAGGTACCAAAGTGACGTCATAAGGCCTAAACAAAAAGTATTGTGGTGCGGTAACTCGATCCTACATATGAATATACCGCCGACCCTAGGCTTTTTTGGCCAGTTAATTTTTGTTCTGGACCGTTGCCCGCACCACAGTTCCTTTTTACTGTAGGCCCTATGCCAACATTTTGACGCCAGCTTGTCATACGCTGGCGTATAACTAGTCGATTGCTAGACTCGTTCCTACATATATACAAGGTGCATGATCACGAGGTTATAATAACAACAACAGTAGCTGAAAGTGTTGAAATATTGTCCACTCCAAAGTAAGTATTATTTGATATTTTCCTTAATATGAAACGGATTTTGATGAATTTTCATGAGCTGCATTTGGTCGTCCAGGGAGTTCGGCAGAGACTTATGCCGTTTTTGCCAAGAATCGATTTTCGTGTCTACCGACACGGAAATCGATTCTTCGCAAAAGCGACAGACGTTTGTGTCAAGGTACAGAGACCACCCAATGCAGCTTAACAAGACGCGTTTGATGCATCATATTTCATCAAAATCCGTTACGTAATAAGGACAATATAAAATAATACGTACTTTGAATCGGACGGATTCTGGAAGTTTCAGTACTTGTTGTTGTTGTTAGTACCACGTGATCATACACCTTGTATATACATGTATGAGCGGCAGCTTAAGGGACATGTACATTTCGTTCCCACGACATAGCATCTCCTTCATACGACATAGCATCTCATTCCCACTAGATGGGATCTCGTGAGAACGAGTAGCTAACTAGTTCACACGACATAAGCAGCCATTCAAAAGGTAGCATCAATGTCATGCAAGATGGTGGAGTAATATCTGCTGTTCTATTGGCTGATTATGTCGTTCGAACGAGATGCTATGTCATGGGAACGAGCTAGCTAACTGATGGGAAAGAGATCCTATCTCGTGGGAACGAGACGCTATGTTGTGGAAACGAGATGACTAACTCGTGGCAACGATATCCTGTCTCATGGGAACGAAATTATATTTCGGGGGACCGAGATGCTATGTCGTGGGAACGATGCTATGTCGTGGAGATGAGATGGCTAACCCGTGGGAACAAAATCCTATATCGGGGAACGAGATCCTATCTCGTAGGAACGAGATGCTATGTCGTGGGAACGAGGTAGAAAATAATTTGCGCATATCCCATTTAAGCTGCCATAGGCACCATTTCACCTTCACTCACTGCGTGTACAGTGGGGTCAGCGTGTAAGTACACACACGAACGAACACGACAGGTTAAATAATAATAAGCCTATTTTCGTCACACATTTTACGTGTTGGTGATAAATCAGGTATCGGTGACTTACAGGGATTTGCAGTGAGAAATGTTAGTGCAATTATCTATAATTTAAGAGTCAAACCAATATCCATTGAGCTCTGCAAATATGTATAAGCTATCGTGTTCCATATCAAATAATATTTGACAACCAAGCTAAACTTTTTATTTGGAATATCATTTGAAAGAATAAACCTTTGCGACCGCCCTGTATGCGTGTCAACTGTCAACACAGTCTTGTTCGTCTGAACTGTTCACGTATTCTGTCACGTTCTGGAGGCAGTTTCACTAAACTTCGTACGACTAAAATGTTCGTAAGTTCAAAATTATGATAGTCTGTAAATTTCACATAAACAATGTTTTCTTGTAAGCAATTATTGGATTTACATTTATTGAGTATTTACAGACTATTCTAAAGTTGCACTTACGAACATTTTAGTTGTACGACGTTTAGTGAAACGGGCCCCTGATTGTTAACTGATTCCATCGAACTACAAATGTACATAGACTAACATCATGGTTCGCGGTATTATGTGATTGTATAAGGACATGGTGATCATTATGATCATCATGTCCTTATACAATCACATAATACCGCGGACTGTATTTCCCCATACACGCGGCCATGTATACACATATATCAGTGGAGTCGTATTTAAATACCAGATAATCTATGTAAATATGCCGTGAAGTCACATACTTAAGTGATCAATAGTTGTTATTGAGTATTCGGCTTATATGTAAGGGTGGGAATTGGATATACGTTACCAAGAAAAGCGAGTTTTCCGGGTGAATATATATATCTATGTCTATAAGTAGCCCTATTTACATGGTTCCCGATTTGGGTTGGTCTATGAGTGGCTATCGATGAACCAACATAGCGAACATGTATGAAGTGCATGTAAATATGGAGCTTTTGTATATACATAGAGGATCTCAAACGAGTTTCCATTTGATATGAGATTTATAAAACAAGTCACGCACAATTTATGCACCGAACCTCATATGAAATGAAAACTAGTTTGAGATTTTGTTTATCACATGACTTCACACTTCAAATAGCAGAAAACTTGAAGATATCTGATGCGTTTCAGTGAGAAGACGCCATTGACTGACTATTTTCGCATCGAGTCGAAAAGCTCCACCAAGAAAAATAGTTTTAATTCTAGTAATAAATGTATTATAAATATGCTATATTATAGGTCCCCGTTCTTTGAAAACACCTCATATTTCCTAACGTAAGCACATTTTAACAATTATATTGAGTATGGACGCTTATAATGACTTTTACAACAGGATGACGTCAACGTCAAAACAACATTGCTTTGTCGCGCCATTAGGGACGTCATTTGGAACGTCTTCATTTTGTTCGTTTGGCATAACGTTAGCGCATAATACGAATACGTGACTATGGTGATGCGGCTAGCCAATCAAATTCGCTCCAGGTGTTATTACACATGTATCATATCACATTTATGAAATGGGCTACAACACGTCATAACAAGGGTTTCATATGATACATATACATATTATGTTCCAATATATTAGAACTGTACATGCAAATTAACCCTTAGAATGCTAGACACGAAATTGTCTGCTATTGCTTTAAACTTTACTTCCTTTCTTAAAAATTGCCGATAGCAAATGAGAAGCATTTCCATTGGAAATGATTCTAATGTGCTGCCAAGACATGTTTTTAATGACAAACAATGGAAAATAAACAGCTGACAGCAAAATTCCGCAGTGCAAGGGTTAAAACCAACAGTGAAAGCAGTGTATGTCACCTCAACCTATAAAGAATTCGGCCCCGTAACATCGTCGAAATTACGAGATTGCGACGCGGTATGATATTTAAAATTGAGATTATAAGTATCGATTTCGCGCCATATTGAAAACCTGAATCAATGTGACATATCGATGGTTGTCCGGTTTTAATTCGTTGGTAGAAATATGCGAACTATGACGAAAACAGACGAACTTTGGTGAGGGTCCAGGAACGAGGGATTGTCTAAATATTAACGCAGTGGAACCTCTCTAATTAGAAAAGGTTCACTGTAATCCCAGAGTATTCCAACACAACATTAGCCTATTTGTCGTCTGCTGGAAATGTTTTATTTTCAATATTTCTTGACAAAAACCTGGTTTTGACAGCACATGAGAATCGTCTCCAATGGAGACGATTCTCATGTGCTGTCAAAACCAGTTTTTTGTTAAGAATTAAAGCAAAAATGAAAAACAGCAGACGGTAATTTCCGTCAACAGCGTAGGAAGGGTTAACCATGTTGATACGTCAAAAAGTTTGAAAGGGTTTCTCCATCATGTACCATCTTCAATAATAGCTGAAGGATTGCTTTAATATTTGGACTGTTTGTTCACCTGTAGCCTATTTCACCAACATTGCAAAGTATACTTTTGTAGCAAAGTATACTTTGAGGGAAAATTTTTCAATTTTAGGATAAATATATGTAAATCCAATAATTGTTTACAAGAAAAATTATAAATGTGAAATTTACCGACAATCATAAGTTTGCACTTACGAACATTTTAGTCGTACTAAGTTTAGTGAAACGGGCCACAGGTCTACAATACAGTAGGTATGATCGGCACGGCAGCATATCACGTATGTCTGTTCCACGAAACCTGCTAACCTTTAACAGCTATAAAAACATTGCAGACAAATATTTGTTTCGATAATATTAAATTTTCAAAAAAATTCAGAATGAGCCTTCTTTTTATTTCGTAAAATTTTGTCAAATATTGATTGTATTACGAACAAGAAAGTGTGGCCTGTCGGCACACGAATTCCGTCGGTGGCAGATTGAAGAAACTGTGGCAAAGATAATAATGTATTTTAATTTGAGAAAAAGTTCAAAGTTGTGATGGTCAAAAGTCATGGTCATATTAAGTACAGCATGGATGTGTCGTATTTGTGCACACGTATGATGTATTGAAATATTATATTGATGCTTCAAGGAATATAGAAGATCTGACAGAATTGAGAAACTCCTGCAAAGTTGTTAATGTGTAAGCAAGTTCAAAGTCGTCAAGGTCAAAATGGCAAGGTCATATTAAGGGCAGCATGGATATCTGGCATTTTTCTCAGAAGTATGACGTATTGAAGCAATCCATCAAACGGTCAAGGTCAAAATGTCAAGGTCATATTAAGGGCAGGATGGACGCGTGGCATTTGTTCACAGGAATGGTGTATTGAGATATGTACGCAATCCTTCAAGGAATATAGAAGTTTTGACATAATTGAGAAACTACGGCGAAGTTCTTAATGTGCCGGATACACGGACGGATGTACGGATGGCATATCACTGTTAAATCTCCTTAGACAACTATAGGGATTTAACATGGCGAAATTCTTTTTTTATTGCAATAAAATTGATACTAAACCAAATTTCCAGAAACGAAAAGAAGGCTCATTCTTAAAATTTAATATTATGGAAATAAATATTGTTTTTAAATTGTTTGTATATAGTCGTAGTAAATTTTAGGCAGGTTTCATGAAACAGACAGTTAGTAGGTCGGTTTGCCCGCACCATAATACATTTGTTTAAGCCTTAGGAGAACGCAGGGTGTATGATAACGTGGTACTAACAACAACAACAAGTACTGAAATTTCCAGAATCCATCTGATTCAAAGTACGTATTCTTGTATAGTGTCCTTATTACCAAACGGATTTTGATGAAATATGGCGCATCAAACGCGTCTTGTTAAGCTGGTGGTCTCTGTATTTTCGCCCAAACTTCTGTGGTTTTTGCGAAGAATCGATTTCCGTATCTCCGACACGGAAATCGATTCTTCGCAAAAACCACATAAGTCTGTGCCAAACTCACTGGACCACCAAATGCAGCTCATGCAGACGCGTTTGCTGCGCCATATTTCATCAACATCCGTTTCATATTAATGAAAAAATCAAATAATACTTTCAAGATTTCAACACTTTCAGCCACTGTTGTTGTTGCTATGCACCTTGGAACTGCGCCACAGCTATTATTTTCAAAATATCCTCTAATATCTCAGAGCAATAAGCAATAATGAAAGCATCATATGCAGTTTATAAACAAGTATTAGTTTACAGTCTTTTCTAACTGTATTGTATAAGTATGTGTACAATAGCACAACGATGTCATTCCTCACGTTTGTCGATATTATACACATTCCGCGACGCAATTAGTCGGTGAAAAGTGGTCGCTTTTCTTGTTAAAATCAAGTGCTTTGCTTAAAGCAAATATTTTCCGAAGAAAGCATGTTTAAATACTGCTGAAATACGACAGTGTGTTTTGTAAGGTAAAATTACAGCAGTTGTGGAATATGATCTGCATCGTGATAAGCGGCTCCTTTGGGAGTTTGCGACCAGTAGCCAGTTGAAATAGGCTACAGTTGTAGTACACACGATCCTGCATATCATCACAGTTAGGTTACAGGTTCTTGAAGAACGGTTAATATATCTGTGTTTTATGGGTTATTTCGGTATATCTGGTGGTTTGGGTGTATTGTTACCTACCTCCCGCGAGCTACACGTATACACTGCATGTAAATACGGTAATATGGGTATTTTGACAGTGTAACAAGTTCGGAACGGTGAATGTGTATATAATTGACTGTTACTGTCGTGTGTAATGATTGAGCATTAGTAGTTACACGAAATTATGTAAATTACCCACAACCAACGAAATCCACCCAAATCTACCCAAAATTCACAAAAAAATGCCCATATAAATCAGAAAGTACACGTACACCGGCGAAAATCTCAATCCGTCTTCGCTTTATGTCGTGGCGAATCAAGCGTGATTGTGACTGGAGAAATAGGCCCTGTTTCCAGTATTGCCTATCTGACTAGGGAAGACAACGATCAAGCATGCACATTCGACATTCACCCGCCATGCGCTTGACAGGCATAACAAAGACAATACTGCAGGAGAGTACGAGCAGAGCAGGATCTACAGATAGGTCGAAAGTACGGAGCCCCACAATGTACATAAACAACGTCAGATTGGTCGAATAGCGAACAACGTAGCTCCAGATCAGACTGCGCGGATGCGCAGTCTGATCTGGGGCTACGCTGATCGCACACGTTGCAAGGTCCCAAAATTACGGAGCCCAGCAGGGGACATGGATTTTGTTTTATTAATTTGTTCCCACGTTATTCGTTCCCACGAAATAACAATTCGTTCCCACGAAATAACAATTCGCTCCCTCAAATTAACAATTCGTTCCCTCGAATTAACAATTCTTTCCCACGATATAACAATTAGTTCCCTCGAATTAACAATTCGTTCCCTCGAAATGACAATTCGTTCCCTCTATTTAACAATTCGGTCCAACGAAATAACAATTAGTTCCCACAGGAACGAATTGTTAATTCGTTGGAACGAATTGTTATATCGTGGGAACGAATCGTTAATTCGAGGGAACGTATCGTTAAATTGAGGGAACTAATTGTTAATTCGAGGGAACGAATTGTTATATCGTGGGAACGAATTAATAAAAAAAAATCCATGTCCCCTGCTGGGCTCCGTAATTTTGGGACCTTGCAACGTGTTCGATCAGCGTAGCCCCAGATCAGTCTGATCTGGAGCTGCGTTGTTCGCTATTCGACCAATCTGACGTTGTTTATATACATTGCTACCGTTTTGCTTTGATCAATATATGACAATCAGGATCTACACTGGCATCACATGTCCTAAGGGTAATTTTATCACTCGGTGTCGCAATATTCAAGGGGGTTAATGGCAACTAAATGACAGCATTATATCACACCACACGTAGTCATAACACACTATTTGACTGCATTCAGACACTTGCATTTTATTTGTAATTGAAAGATAACATCGCTTTCATAATAGGCATGTTTTATTAACGTCTAATATTTCAGTCAAATGAATGTGTAAAGTGGAAATTATGCTTATATATCTCGATTCGTGCAAGTACATATCAAGTATATATCAGATTGCGTTAGGCCCGCATATTAAAGTCACTTTGTATCAAATGATATATGTAATATACGGAGCCCCGCAGGGGACGTAACATTATTATTATTAAATCGTTCGGACGAATTAACAATTCGTTCCCTCAATTTAACAATTTGTTCCCACGAAATAATAATTCGAGGAAACGATATTAACAATTCGTTCCCACGATACAACAATTTGTTAATTCGAGGAAACGAATTGTCAAATTGAGGGAATGAATTGTTATTTCGTGGGAACGAATTGTTATGGAGCTAATTGTTAATTCGTGGGAACGAATTGCTATATCGTGGGAACGAATTGTTAATTCTATGGAACGAATTGTTAAATAGAGGGAACGAATTGTTATTTTGTGGGAACGAACTGTTATTTCGTGGGACCGAAATGTTAATATCGTGGGAACGAATTGTTATATCGTGGGAACGAATTGTTAACTCGAGGGAACGAATTGCTAAATTGAGAGAAATAATTGTTATTTCGTGGGAACGAATTAATACAAGAAAAGCCATGTCCCCTGCCGGGCTCCGTAGTAATATAAACTAATTTGGTGTTTTACTTTATTATAGGAATGAATGGCCTTTTTGTGGAATTTATCGGGGTATAAACTTGGAAAAGTCGCGGGAATACTGGACGAAGGCCGGAAGGCCTCGTCCAGTATTCCCGCGACTTTTCCTACTTTATATCCCCGATAAATTCCACAAAAAGGCCATTCATTCCTTATAATTCCAGCATTTGAAATAAATTCATCAAGAAAATGTGTTTATTTTCTGTTTTCTTAAGAATTATTTTAACTGCGCCTCACGGTTACGGAAAGTAATTCGGCGTGGGAGTTTACTGGGATATATATTTTGGACAGAGATTTGCTACGAGCCAATCAAATGTTAGGGAATTGTGTAAATATTTTTGTGCTGGAATTATGAACTAATTGCAAACGAAGTACAGTGCAACCTCTCTTCAACAGCCACCCTTGGGAAGACGCACAACTGGCTGTTGTAGAGAGGTGGCTGTTGTATAGAGGTTAATGTTGAATTAAATTTGTCGTCTGCTGTTTATTTATTTTCTTCAATAATTCTCATCAAATACATGCTTTGACAGCATTTTAGAATCATTTCCAATGTTGTTATTGAGAAAGAATGCAAAGCAACAGTAGATGACAATGTTCGTGCTCAGCAGTCCAAGGGTTAAATACAGAGGAAATCATCCATTTGAGAGGGTGTTGTTGTAGAGAGGTGGCCGTTCGGGGAGGTTCGACTGTATATCAATCAAATTCTCAATCTTGTTTCACCAAATTCTAAGCTTGGGCTACATGCGACTGTGTATTATCGTAGTCTCTGATAAACAGGGTAGATAATTTGAATATGTATGGGGTGGTATTCATTTGCCATCGAGATGTCCAGATGATGACATAATTTATCGCAACATGTCAAGCTAAATATCACGATATGTCGACATAACGTGAAAATAAGTCGACATGTTCAGATAAATTATGTCGACATGTTGTGGGAAACTATCACGTTATGTAGACTTGTCGCGATAACTTATCGCATTATCTGAACATGTTAAGATAAATTATCACGTTATGTCGAAATCTAGAGATCATAATATCATATTCTGTCGATATATTGTTGTTTAAGTTATCACGTTATGCCGACATATTGCGTTTAGTTATCACATTATGTCGACATGTTGTGTTACACTGTCGTCATGCTACTAAACATCATACCATATTTGTCAGGCTACATGTACATAAGTGTTTTAACAGATCAATGTGCGGTTTCACTAAACTTTGTATGAATACAATGTTCGTAAATGCAAAATTATGATAAATTATGTAAATTTAACAGCCACAATTTTTTATTGTAAACAATTATTGGATCTATATTTATTGCGCATAGGCTGCATATTATACTCAATATATGTAAATCCATGAATCAAAATTTCAAGACGATCATAATTTGCGTACGTAGACGTACGATGTTTAGTGAAACGCGACCCAGTTTGTAAACTGACTACTTTAAGTCATAAACCGCATTTCTTAAGTCACGTGTCGTCCACGTATATTGCTACACAGAGAGATATGTAATACAATTGATAGTGTCGTCTGAAACTTCCTGATCTTAGTAAACCAAAATGTTCTGGCTGTCACGCAGGGTGCCATGCATGACAGCTAGACAACGTACATGTATGTCATTGTGAAAATGGTTGACCCAATAAGTATGGAGCTATCATTAAATATTTAGAGCTATAGCTCCAAATGATTTAGAATTATTTAGAGATCTCTTCAACTGATTTGGAGCTGACTCTCTAGCTCTAATTTCTAGTTTCCGGAACGCCAAATCTACATATATTTACCAAAATTTACGATATCTTCGGCGAATAACGTTGAATGATGACGATATGTTTCGTCATCGTTGAACGTCATTGATAGAAAATATCACAACTTTTTGTAAGTATTTTTTCATGGAAAATCGCACATCTTCTTAGGTACAATATAGGAATGAATGGCATTTTTGTGGAATTTATCGGGGTATAAACTTGGAAAAGTCGCGGGAATACTGCACGAAGGCCGGAATGCCTCGTCCAGTATTCCCGCGACTTTTCCAAGTTTATATCCCCGATAAATTCCACAAAAGGCCATTCATTCCTTATAATTCCAGCATTTGAAATAAATTCATTTTCCGTTTTCTTAAGAATTATTTTAACTGCGCCTCACGGTTATGGAAAGTAGTTCGGCGTTGGAGAGTTTACTGGGATATAAATTTTGGACAGAGACTTGCTACGCACCAATCAAATGTTACGGAATTGTGTAAATAGTTTTGTGCTGGAATTATACTCGCATGACTCATGCAACATACCTCGGTGTTTCCTTCCTATGTTGCGTGTTAGATGCATGACGAGTGTTTGATTGGTGGAATGGCCAACAGTACATATCCTGATCAGATTGTGTGAATTTACATGCTGATCTGGATCTACACTGGTCACAAACCCATAAGTGCCATTCCCCCAGTCATAGCCCCATATAAGGACACTACATGTAATTCCAGGGTTAATTGTCAACGTACCCGGCGGCTGCTTCCTGTTAGACATCGTCTGGAGTCGCCGGCCCTTTTCGGCCGCTCGGGGCCGCTCCACATGCCGGGCTCTGGGCCCCACCTGGGGAGGCTTGTGTCGGTAGGTGTCGCCTGGCGGTCGGGAGCGCCGCGGGTCAACCGGGCGACCCTTCAACACAGCAGTGTTGTCGATGGACCTGGCAAAGAAAAACATGAAATTAACAATTTGTGTCTGTGTCTTGAGAAATGGGGCTTATGGAATTTGTGGTCAGTGTGGCTCCTGATAAAATAGTACACAACTGTAGCCTGATAACTGGATATATTTTGCTTATTATAAGCATAACGGGTGTTTCGTTGGTGGATCGGCGAAAAGTGCATATCATGGTCAGACTGTGCGGATGCACAGGCTGATCTGGATCTACACTGGTCTCAAAACCAATAAGCCCCATTTCTCCAGTTACAGCCACATTTCAACCCTAAATATATGGTTGTACTGGAGAAATGGAGCTTATGGGTTTCGAGACCAGTGTAGATCCAGATCAGCCTGTGCATCTGCACAATCTGATCAGGATCTGCACTGTTCGCCCATCCATCAATGAAACATCCGTCATACTTCTAACAAGCAATATAGATACATGCAATTATCAAGGTACACGAGTGTGTGCTATTTGACCAGGAGCTACACTGGCCAAAAATCCCATCAGCCCCATTTCTCCAGTCACAGCCACATATACACTACTGCCTTTCCGTGTTAATGTTTGCTATTTTCCATTAACACTTTCAAATGGAATGGAATATGAACATTTTAATTTTGAGACTGTTTCATAAATCAGAAAAAAGTGATATTACAAAAGGTTAGAAATATCCATGGAACGGCTAGTTACGAGTCGGTTCATGTGGATTTACACTGATTGCAAACATTATAATAGATGCCTGTGGTGTTGAAAGAGGTAAATTAATAGGAAATGTGGATTAATTTTCCTTTTAGCATTGCAGATCTGCTGCAGATCTGGATGAGACGGCTCGCTACGAGCTGGCTCATCTGGATCTACAGTGTTTGCATTTTCGCTTTGTTTGGTATGTCTTGTATGTCTTGTTGATCATGATGATTATGTGGTAGAGCGGGGTTACAAAGGCATGTCCTATATTATGTTTTATGTTTCCATATCATTTGCAAAACATAGATTTAATTATTCACAGGGCGTAACCCGAATGCCCAGATGGGCAGGGATGGGCACGGATGGGCAGACCTCGCCTCCTGGATCACGCGTCTGTGCGTGGGTGGGCTGCACAATGTACACTACGTCAATCACTTATTGATAGAGGTAACCAATTGACGTGAGTAGCATGGCGAATCACACATATCAAGTGACTGTGCATGTGGAAAAGGTCAAGCAATCATTGCAATTCCGATAGGTTCAGTTCATTAATTAAATTGCATGCACAATACAAGCTACAATCAAATACAAATTTTATGTCAATAACCAACGGTATTTATGTTAAATGTGTTATTTTCCAGAGGCCTATTTAGTTGGATGAAAACCAAGATAGGTATGTGCACATACAAGTTGGTGTTTGTTCAGTATCACCAGCTCACTACAATAGACATACGCCATGTCATGAAATACGTTTACAAAATGTATCACATTTTCCGTAAATGGCGCCAATTTTGACAACATTTTCAGAGTCCATGCATGCACTCCGAACATTTTGTCAACATTTGACTTTATTTATGAAAAATATTGTAAATGTTTTTTAAATGGAGTTTTTTAAATGAAATTACACAGATGTCCGAAGGTACAAAATCTCTGAGCAGTGTCAGGTTCGCAAATACACCACTGTAACTCATGTTTATGACACGCTTCGTTCACCAGCATAGACCCATCACAACCTCCTGTGGCACCGAAACCAATACAACAAAACTAATTATATACGTAGTTTCGTTTCCCATTGAAACACAATGGAACGCAACACGTCAATATTTTCCATATTGACGTCGCGTGAGTTCATATTGGTCAGTGCCGGAACAATGTTTCATCTCGTAAAATAGTTCCTTCTAAACCATCACTAATTTCTCTATTGTATTTATATTTTGTATACTATTTTAGGTGCATATAAATTGCGAGTGATTTACTTATATAATGCAAATGTTATTTGATTTGTATGTGGATATATGCCACTCCTAAAGTCGCGCAATATCGCACGCTGCGGAACGAGTGGCATATATCAAATAACCTGAAAGATAATACATGGATGCCCAATGCCAGAGTAGCACAGGAAGAACGTGTGGCCTGGCACTAGTCTACTGGAGAAAAAGCTAGACGACAAGGTGGAGGAGCTCAGAAACACGGCATGCTTCATTTTTGGACCGGGGTGACTGGGTAGAGGGTGAACGACAAGAAGAAGTTCACCAGACATTATTATTCGAGCGCTTGCGAATAATTATACAACACAACAGCCAAATTTTATGCAAATGAGCTAATGTCGGTCGCAGCACATATTTTGCGAGTGGAACTTTCTAAAAACACGGGTCTTACGCCATGAAAATAGTTTTAAAAAATTAGCTTGATCGCATTTCATGTGTGATAAATGATTTGTTAGATTTGTTGTTGTTAACTTTATGTTGTTGCAAATGTTTCCGTACTCAAAGTGTGCGACGATTAACCGCCATTATACTCGGTATATTCGCGATTCGTAACTCCATGATTCGGTGCACGAATACAATAATGCGATTTACATTTTTAACTCGTTGTTGTTGTTGTTACTACTGTGAAATTACCGCGCTTATTTTCACTGTATCTATTATTAGTTGCGCATTTCCATAAATATTACATTAGAGGGCGTGGAAAGAAGACTCTTTTCCACCCCATCACCGATAGAAATAGTTTCACCCCACAACCATATTAATACAATACGTATTAACCCACCACACATATCATTACTGTATGAAAACATGTGTTTTCAATCTGCCAGTACATGTCCGACGGTTTATCAACTGACAGATACATGTATTGACAGCTTGAAACATATAATCTTGATAAGGGCTAGCTGATTTACGTTGAGCCACTTAGATGTTTGATTTTACAAAACACACTTCACCCTCCCCTCATTACTTATAGACGACAACACTATCTTCCTTATTGAATGAATGATACCACAATCTATCACCCATGTGTATGAATGTGGCCTGTGGCATACCTATATCACTCAGCTGTCTTGAATTAGGATAGTAGAGTCCGCATATTCCCCTCCCACACCCAATAAGATATATCTATTAATTATGGAGAGTGCTAGGAAGTAGCTAACAGACACATTAAACACGTTGGTGTCCGTTGTGAAATGGTTTCATTGGAAAAATAGTCGGAACATGTTCACTTTAAATCCATTTCATGCTGAGATACGCCATTCTGTGAATATTTTATTTTTATGAGCTCAGAAATATATGTCGAGACGGTTCAAATGAGTGGTCACAGCATATACTTTCATTGAGAAATAACAAGAATAAAGTACAATATGTAATAAAAGTTCACATCCGTAAATGTGTATTCCGCATGCAATGGGTTAAACGGACACGCTTGCGAATCCCTCTGTAAAACTATATGAACGGGAACCTATCGAAACATAACACATTGGGGAACTCCCAGTTTAGAGAGATTCTGTTGTAAGTCTGTGGACCGTTTCACTAAACTTCGTGTGACGACTAAAATGTTCGCAAGTGCAAACTTGTGATGGCTGTAAATTTCACGTTAACACTGTTTTCTTGCAAACAATTACTAGATTTACATGTATTGAGCATAGGCTGCTGCAGCCTATGTTTAATATATGTACATTGTACATTTGTGACAAATCCATAAATTACAATTTTCTGACGATCCTAATTTGGCATTTACGGACATTTTAGTCGTACAACGTTTAGTGAAACGGCCCCCAGATACATGCAATCATCAATCTTTGGTACGATACTTGGTTTTGTAATCACGAACGAACAGTATCGTTAACAAAACGAAACTCATGACAATACATTGGTTGGTGTCGGTTTACACAGGTTTTATTGTAAGTTAATTGGCTGACTCTGAGATATTCTCAGTATGTTTGATCAACACGGATCCAGAAGTAATAACACATATAGAGAATAGTAGGTTAGGCCGTGAATGGGAAAAAATATCCGGCAAGGCTCAATAATTTCTTTATTTCTCATCAGAAGTATATGTTGTGACCACTCATTTGAACCGTCTCGCCGAGACGGTTCAAATGAGTGGTCACAACGTATACTTTGGTTCAGAAATAAGGAAAATAGATAGAGAATAGTAGGTTAGTGCCGTGAATGGGAAAAATATCTGGCAAGGCTCAGGAAACGGGATGGGCGAGGCTCTTCCGAGCACAACCCGTTTCCGTGACGCGCCAAATATTTTTCCCATTCAAGGCACTAACATACTATTCTATTTATCCCCTCAACACCTACAAATGGCTTTAAAATGCAAATACATAACCACAGCCATCGCACATATGCATATGCAGTGATTAGGTCGTATTGACAGGATATCAACAATCTTTCACAGCACATACGCACTGTGTTGACGGGATAAAATGCAGTAAAACTCTTTATTTCCCTTTTCATTCTACAAGTATATCATAGTTACGAAGGTCTGTGCCACCACTCGTACATATTAAAAACAGAAAATTAAACAACAGAATAAAGTAATTCGGCTATGTTTTACCTGAACCAAGTCAATTGACGTTACGAATCAAACTTTTCTTGCAAATCGTCTAATGGCGATGATATAGGCGTTAGTATTATATGCTATATACAATTACGTATGCTTTATTATTAAGTATACGGTTAAATTCCTAACACTGTGTTAAGTTGTGACTTAACTACAGAGTGTTGTGCTTGTTTGTAATCACAGGCCGGAATCTGTATATTCCGTTGTTACGCGTGTCATCCATAGTATTCAGTATGTTTGTCTAACAAATTAGACCCTTTATGTTCAGATCTAAACACACCATGTTTTACAATACTATCTTCGAGACAGGTGGCTAGTACGTATTAATACCAGAAATATGTCATGGGATATCGTGTTTTAATGCAAATATTAGTAATCCACAACTAAAATAATGTTCAGTGTATGTCATTAGAAATTTGCGAAAATTACAGAGGATATGCGGATTCCGCATCCTTTGTAATTTTCGCCAAATTTCCAGTAATGTACGATATGTTTTCAATATTTGGTAAAAATTAATTTCGGTAAACATACCAGGTGTGGTGGTACTGCGATACAATCAGAACCGAATTCGTATTATATCTGGTAGAATACAGATTTGTTATATTCGGGTGACAGTCGGCGCTAGAAATTAATAAGCTATTGTATGGTGAATGAAGGAGTTGACATCGACAATGGAAACTGGATAAAAGAAGTAAAATGTCACAGTCAATTGAACAGTAATCAAATGTAGAATGTTCAATTAAGGTATAGTGTGTTCTATTCGGTAGTTTATCTTCATTCTTTTTAAAGTGTACTAACCGATGACCTACATGCACCAAACATTGTCACAATGATTCGATAAGACAATGATTAACACATTGATAAAGTTGTTCATTATTTTATTCGATCGATACAATTAAAGGAAAGTTAACACGCAAGTCACTTTTCGCTAAAGAACAAGACACACATACACGACAAATGAAGCAAACACCAATCCTAGCGCAGGACATTACACTACTGTCTGTTTCACGAAAGCTGCCCAAATTTTACGGCTATAAAAACAATTCAAAAGCAAGATTTCTTTTGATAATATTAAATTAAAGGAAAAAATAAGAATGAGCCTTCTTTTTATTTCGTGAAATTTGGTCAAATATTGATTTTATTGCGAAAACAAAATTTCCCCATGTTAAATCCCCATAGACATCTTCACGGAGTGAAGATGTCTATGGGGATTTAACATGGGGAAATGTTTTTGAATTTTAGAAATACTGGACCGATTTTTTAAATTTAACTTTTGTTTTCTTAGTTAGATCATTTCCAAGCCATCTAGCTAGGTTTCGGAGTCAATTTCCAAAAATAATAGTTTTTTTACTCCTCCCACACTCCTCTACCTCTTTTCCCCGCATGTTAAATTCCCATAGAGAAATCAAGTTTTCGTAATAAAACCAATATTTGACCAAATTTCACGAAATAAAAAGAAGGCTCATTCTTAAATTTTGCTTTAATTTAATATTATCGAAAAAAGTATTGTTTTTGCATTGTTTATATGGCCGTAAAATTTGGGCAGCTTTCGTGAAACAGACTGTAGTACGGAGCCCCGCAAGGGACATGAATTTTTTTTATGAATTCGTTCCCACGAAATAACAATTCGTTCCCTCTATTTAACAATTCGTTCCCTCAAATTAACAATTAGTTCCCACGATATAACAATTCATTCCCTCGAATTAACAATTCGTTCCCTCGAAGTAACAATTAGTTCCCACGATATAGCAATTCGTTCCCTCGAATTAACAATTCGTTCCCACGAAATGACAATTCGTTCCCTCAATTTAACAATTCGTTCCTTAGAATTAACAAGTCGTTCCACGATATAACAATTCGTTTCCACGAATTAACAATTCGTTCCCGAGGGAAAGAAACGTTATTTCGTGGGAACGAATTGTTAAATTGAGGGAACGAATTGTTATTTCGTGGGAACGAATTGTTAAATTGATGGAACGAATTGTTATTTCGTGGGAAGGAATTAATAAAAAGAAGAATTATATGTCCCTGCGGGGCTCCGGAGACTAGTATACAAACGTACGGCGAAGATTTGTTGAAGGTTCCCAAACAAAAACAAACAAAAACGAATGGAAAGCGAAGTGAAAACGATCGTTCGATACAACGATATGCATAGAAACGAATATCGTTTGGTTTATTTGTACCTGAACAGGGTATTTTCGTGTAACTGCCCAGATCCCACATATTTAAACGCCTGTCGTTTCCTTCAACGCATGTCGTGTTTTTTTTTCAACGCATTTCGTGTCTTTTACACATCGTTTTCACATCATTATCGTTCTTTTTCACTAGAAAATTGTGTTTTCCTCACGTTTAAACCAATTACATGTACTGACGAACCTTTGTCAAGATTTGGAACCAAGAACATGGGGCCCATTTCACTAAACTTCGTACGACTAAGAAGTTAGTTAGTGCAAAATTGAAATCCACAATAGCATTTGTTCTGACATTCAATTTTGGAAATTTGTTCGTGGATGTGCTACAATTAATGGCAGGAAACCATAGTACAACATTGTAGCAGTTGAGAAACCCGTTAATGTGTGAAGTGAATTTATAGAAATCTTCCTACGAACATTTTTCTCGTACGAAATTTAATGAAACGGGTCCATGATGCTTTCATGTACATGTACATTTCACACTACAGTGGATCCTCTCTAAACCGAACACCACTATAACGTCGGTGCTCCATTGTTGATGGGTGTCTTTGTCATTCATCTCAGATGATAATGTATATTCATGATTGCAAAGCATCCAAATACGTATCAGAATGGCAAAATACCTGATTTACAGTGGAACATCTCTAAACCGGACACCTGGGACTTCCCAGGGTGTCCGGCTTAGAGACGTTCAACTGTATACGGACGGCTATAGATTCCCATATCTTCAAATAAAACATGTTCAGAGGAAACAGGCGCTACACAACTTACAACAGCATCAACAACTCAAACAGGCTCAGCTGACTCATATGGAGAGCTTGAAAGTCTATATTCTACAACAAATACTGAAACCAAGTAATCCAATTAACATGCTATCCGACGCATGCTAAATCTTCCCAAATCCAGCATTGTACATGCTCCTGATAAAATGCCGTTTGACAGCCGTTACGAAACACAAATGACACTTTATATGATGTGCGGTAGGCATGGATGAATATCATAACGATTTGAACCTATCAGTTGAAACTATCACGGAATATTTGACGATACTTGTTACTTGATACTTTTGATAGAGATTTGTTTGCGAAGAATAATGGAAATAACACAAAGAAGACAGAAAGTAAACATCGCGTATTTAAGGAGTGAAGCCATTTAACCAATTTAATGGTGAAACATTGGAAGTAGAAACATACGGTAGTTCAAGTACTTATATGTTTCAAATATGTACGTGTTGTCGTACAGAGCTACGTTGTCCACATATTTGAACCCGCTCCGTATACAGTGTACATATTGCATTCATGGCATCATCCAGTCCGTACAACATACAGGTTCATATTATAAACTTGGAAAAGTCGCGGGAATACTGGACGAAGGCCGGAAGGCCTCGTCCAGTATTCCCGCGACTTTTCCAAGTTTATAATATGAACCTGATTGTTGTACGGACTGGATGATGCCATGCATGTGTTGTGTATACTTTGTGCGGAGCAGTTCCAAATGTATAGGTTCATCAAAGTCGAACACGTTCCCCAGTGTTTGGTAATTACTTGACATATATCATGATCACTATCACGCTGTAGTTTGTTAAGTACAAACTATTCCAAGGACAAAAGCTACATATACGTGAGTGTCAATTGCAATCAATTTCAAAACATGTTTAAATGTCTTATATTGTAGATACGATGGCATTTTAACAGTTATGAACATGTGCATGTAAATTATTGACTATCAAAACACGAATGGAGTTAAAAATTGATATGAAAATGCGTTTGGCCAAATTTTCCAAATTATTAATTGCATGATTATGGTAGTGACTCCGCAACCGTGACAATTATCAGTCATTTTGAAAAATACATCGTACAAGGAAAATATTAAAAGAAAATGAAAATGCAGAATATTTAGATTAGTATACTAATAACTCGGCAAACAGCTATAATGTTGTCCGGGTACCATGGTTATTGCCAGAATGATCAGTCCGGTATTTTGATCTGCTGAGTGATTAGCCCTTAGACTGCGATAAATTGCCGTTTGCTGTTGGTTTATATTTTGTTTTCTGTCTCAATAAAAACATGGTTTGACAGAACATGAGAATCAGTTCCATTGGAAAAATGGAAGTGATGCTCATGTCCTGTCAACACATGTTTTTGTTCAGAAAAATGGAAAATAAAAAAACGTTAATATTTTGTTCAGCATTGCAAAGGTTACAGTGGTGTCAGCGTGTAAGTGCACACACGAACGAACACGACTGGTTGGAACCAACCTGTCGTGTTCGTTCGTGTGTGCACTTACACGCTGACCCCACTGTAGATATGTCCTTGATAAGTGGACGGTGTACACCCAATACGTTTCGACACACGTGTACTTTATTGAATCTGAACATATTTAAATATACTATAAGCTAAAGTTCTATTCAGATACACACGTAGTATAATAGTACATGCTATTAATCGCATACATGTGTACATACGGAAGCCCATTAAGGCCACTTGACTTTTTTTAATTTCCATTTATTAAAGATGTTTTCTTGAATTTTCAAGTTCTTTTCTTGAATTTTCAAGATCTTTTCTTCAATTTTCAAGAAAAGATCTTGAACATTCAAGAAAAGAACTTGAAAATTCAAGAAAACATCTTGAAAATTCAAGAAAAGATCTCGAAAATTCAAGAAAATATCTTGAAAATTCAAGGAAAGATCTCGAAAATTCAAGAAAAGAACTTGAAAATTCAAGAAAATATCTTGAAACATCCTTTATTAGAAACGATCTTGAAAATTCAAGAAAAGATCTTGAAAATTCGAGAAAAAAGAAAAGATCTTGAAAATTCGAGAAAAGAACTTGAAAATTCAAGAAAAGATCTTGAATAAATGGAAATAAAAAAAAGTGAAGTGGCCCTAATGGGCTTCCGTACATACATACACACACATACAACTAAACATATTATAAATGTATACATCTATCACGAATAGTAACGGCCGTTTTATTTACATTGAATTGACCGATGTTCTGTTTACCCAACCGATCAAAGGTTTATGGATGAAGTGCTAACTTCACACCGTTTTGTGTATAGTCAAGTATAATTATGTGTTGTATTAAGCGACTGTAAATTTCACAATTACATTGGAGCCTCTCTAAACCGGACACCCTGGGAGGTCCCCAGGGTGTCCGGTTTAGAGATGTTCCACTATAACTCCGACATTTGACGATTCTGATACGTAGTTGGATGCTTTGCAATCATGAACACACATCATCATCTGAGATAAATGAAAAGAAACTCATCAAAAATAATATCACAGACGTTATCTTGGTGTTCTGTTTAGAGAGGCTTCACCGTATTACCAATTATTGGTTCAGTTTTTCCTAAAATGCGGCTGTTGCTGGTTATAGAGAATAGTAGGTTAGTGCCGTGAATGGGAAACAATATCTGGCAAGGCTTAGGAAACTGGATGGGCGAGGCTCTGTCGAGCACATCCCGTTTCCGAACCGCGCCAGATATTTTTTCCATTCACGGCACTAACCTACTATTCTATTTATCCCGTCAAAACACCTACTAATGGCTTTAAAATGCAAACAAATAATCCCAGCCACCGCACATATTCATACGCAGTGATTATGTCGTATTACAGGATATAAAAATGTTTCACGGTTTTGTGAGTTTTCTAGCTCCTGATCAAGTAGCGCACTCGTGTGGACTGAAAGCGCTGTAATTGCGTATTATAATTGGTGGAATGGTGAACAGTGCACACACAATTCCACAAAAAGGCCATTCATTCCTATAATGGTTGATCCCAGTATGAAAGTGATCTCATGCTGAAACTAGTAAACCCATTAGAGGCGGCCTACAAATATTATAGGAATGAATGGCCTTTTTGTGGAATTTATCGGGGTATAAACTTGGAAAAGTCGCGGGAATACTGGACGAAGACCGGAAGGCCTCGTCCAGTATTCCCACGACTTTTCCAAGTTTATATCCCCGATAAATTCCACAAAAAGGCCATTCATTCCTTATAATTCCAGCATTTGAAATAAATTCATCAAGGAAATGTGTTTATTTTGACAGACGGCAGCCATTTGTTTACATTGACATCACTGACAGCGCACCTGTAGAAAGTAGTTCGGCGTGGGAGTTTACTGGGATATAAATTTTGACAGAGACTTGCTACGGGCCAATCAAATGTTAGGGAATTGTGTAAATATTTTTGTGCTGGAATGATAGTACTATGGTGAAACGTTTGAGAAAAAAACACACAATCACTATGTTCTTTATTCCATCTAGAAAGTATACGCATATGTTGTTACCACTCGTTTGAACCATCTCCATTAACATGAGTAGTAAAAGCATATACATGTTTGGAAATATCATGACATTTGAGCATTAATGCAATGCTTTCGGTACTTTGATAATCTGCTCCATTCAAACAGCTGATTTACACATACATATTCCGTGGCCACAGTACACGTCGAGTGATGCAGCCGCATCAATTTAACAATTTCAGTGGACAATTTTGAACTGTTATGGTGACGTAATAGCCCGGTCTAATAACCACAGGTGTTTGAACAGATGGTCAGTACAGTATGTTGGTGTCATATGGGTATTTTGGTGGATGTTGGGTAGATTTTGGTGGATTTTGTTGGGTTTGGGCAATTTACATAGTTTTGTGCAACTACTAATGCTCAATCATTACACACGACAGATATCGTTAATTATCTACATATTCACCGTTACGAACTTTCGGACCCCTTTTATACTGACAAAATACCCACAAATGAACAAAGGAATGAAACCTTTTTCAATAGTTGGCCAATACAATTTCCAACATGTGTACCGATTATATCATCAATTTTCAACCACAAACTCCAAATTTGGGTTTTATCGATTCAGGAGACATATAGAGAATAGTAGGTTAATAGTGCCGTTAATGGGGAAAATATCTGGCAAGGCTCAGGAAACGGGATGGGCGAGGCTCTGCCGAGCACATCCCGTTTCCGTGCCGCGTCAGATATGTTTTCCCATTCACGGCACTAACCTACTATTCTATTTATCCCGTCAACACCTACAAATGGCTGTAAAATGCAAAAATAGTATTGACTGGATATCAAAAATGTTTCACGGCTCCGTGTTTCACGGCACATACGCACTGTGTTGACGGGATAAATATCAATCTGCTGCTGCCGATAGAATACGTGAACTGCATTTATCTGTTCCTAAATTTAAGACATTAAACTCCATACAATTGCGATATTTTCTGGCGAGCCCTCTAAGCGGAGATTACACGCGTGGCGCATCATTTGATTGGATAGCCATTTTCTTAGACTTGCATTGGCCGTTCAGGTCCAATAAATTAATGTAAACAATAAATTTGGGACCGGTTTTATTGTTATCGATTAACATATAATAGTTTTATTGGTTAAAATCGTACGCGGGTAGAAGCTAATTATCTTAAGGCTTGCGAATTACCGTACGTATACGTGAAACTCGCGGAATGTGACGTAACTTGTATGCCGCTAACAATGTATCTAGACCGCCAGATATACCGAAATTACCGAAAACACCGAAATGTGAATCGTTCTTCCACAACCTGTGCTAGTAACATCATGAGACACATGCATTTAGTCTCTATGTGTTAGATTAGCCCCGGAATGAGCATTGTCTACAGCCATGGTCAACCAGCACGCGCTGTACGTTTGAACACGGCTGTGAGCGGTGTCAAACAACGGCAGTCATGTAACAATATAAGATTCGTGTATAAGCAGAATAATGTATTTAATGTATTGTCTGAGGACAGCATTGACGTAGTTGTTAAATGATTATGTAGAGCAGATAGACAAACTACATTCGCTACCAAACTTGACATTTCAACTAACTGTTTCAGTAAAGATATACAGTGGGGTCAGCGTGTAAGTGCACACACGAACAAACACGACAGGTTGGAACCAACCTGTCGTGTTCGTTCGTGTGTGCACTTACACGCTGACCCAACTGTAAAAGTACCAATCATGACTTACTTCGATTTATTCTTTGTACGGGCTGTATATCGTGATGAAACATTTTTATCTAACCCCAACCTGGCAGCTCCAATATCAGTATGCTCCCTGCTAGATCGTGTACCTCCCCTAAACACCGTCATAAGCTCAGCCCAGCTCCTTGTGCCAGGCATTCTACTGGCCCTAGAGTAACATATAGTATCACGTCGCGGCGTCTCCCCCGATTGTTTGATGATCTGCTCCCTCAATCCACGCCTCTTGCTGGTCCACGTAAATGGGTGCCCACGCTCTATTACTTTGTCCCTCGCACTTGGTTCTGTTTCAACCCTACTTGTCCAGTTAACAAAACCTGTTCTCGCGTTAACGCCAGTGGGCAATCGGTTCCTCTTGTTTTGAATAGTTATGGCATTATGTGGCTCGTGTCGCGCATTCAGGCTGGCGTCAACTGGACCTCTGGGACACGCTTTGCGTTCATACGACGTGTAGCCTTGTGACGGTAGGCCGAATGCCGTTGCCTTCCATGCATTTCCGCGATCCATTCTTTCTCAATTAAAAACCCAGATGTTTGTTATTTTCCGAAAGAGTTATAAAATGTCAAATTGCACCGTGTTCACTCTTGCAGCGTTTTACCACTGTCCTTTTATATCAAAGGATAATTCCATCACAATAATATTTACACAATTCCCTAACATTTGATTGGCCCGTAGCAAGTCTCTGTCCAAAATTTATATCCCAGTAAACTCCCACGCCGAATTACTTTCCGTAACCGTGAGGCGCAGTTAAAATAATTCTTAAGAAAACGGAAAATAAACACATATTCTTGATGAATTTATTTCAAATGCTGGAATTATAAGGAATGAATGGCCTTTTTGTGGAATTTATCGGGGATATAAAGTTGGAAAAGTCGCGGGAATACTGGACGAGACCTTCCGGCCTTCGTCCAGTATTCCCGCGACTTTTCCAAGTTTATACCCCGATAAATTCCAAAAAAAGGCCATTCATTCCTATAATTTATGGAACGCCAAATCTACATAAACACGAACAATTAATGCTAGATATAAATAATTAGAGGTAGCATTAAATATTTAGAGCTTGCATTAATTATTTGAGTTTATGTGGATTTGGCGTTCTTGGAACTCAAATAGCAAAAACTATTCCATTGAGACGCACAGTATCCATACTGCGAGGCCGAAAACTATTCTATCTACCCTCATATTGAATAATATCTTGATATTGATGTTCAAATCAATACAGCAACGATAAGACACAATTAGTTTAGGTAAATATGACTGCAACGTTCAAAGTTGGTATATAGAAATCGACTAGAAGTTTAATATATCGTGTATGTGTGATACATGTAACCATGTACATCCAATATGTTATGATATTGTAACACTTGTTCCACTGCGATGAATCTTATATGCAATGCATAAATGAACGTTATTCATGACAGGGCGGTTCCGTGGAGAATTGGCAATCGGGATCTAAAGTCACTATGGCACACAGTAAATCTATATTAATTAGAGACGTACGTGTGTCTCATTACATATTAACTTCCGGCGTGCGCAATTGAAAACCACGGGCAACAAAACATTTAATATTGTACCACTATCCTTCATGTTAAATGCGTTTATATACATGTAACTATCATTACTATTGACGGTGTCAGTGGAAGAAGGGGGCTAACTCCATGATGGAGTTAGCCCCCTTCTTCCACTGATCCCTTCAATTATACAGATATAATTTCGCAGTGTCCTGCGTTTCCAGTTTACGGTCACACAAATCCACATTGTAACTCAAAATTCACATACTATACGCAAGAAAAATAACATGGATTATTTTCTATGCACACATACATTATTTCTCTACACATATTTTGTTAATCACTAATCCAAATTGTTAATAACATGCGCATTTAAACAGCACGTTGATACGCCATGCAGCTTAAAGGGTTGTGACACAGTAAGATTAACGTACTTATTCGGGCGTAGTCTAACTATATGAATACCAGTTAACTTATTTAGCTATGCATATGGCAAGACTTGATCCATACTTAGACTAATTCAACAACACGGTAGACATGGGGAAAACAAGAAAACGTGGCCTGTCGGCACACAAATGGAAGATTATAGAAACTCCGGCAAACTTCTTAACCGCATCCACGGACGGACACACGAACGGACGTTCGTACGAGCACAGATTGAAGTAACGGACCGAGGTATATAAATACATTAAATATGCATAAAAGCATCAATAAATGAAAAAAGACTAAGCTAAAAAACAATAGTTTTCTCCCTCTATATACACATATACATATGTGTTTATAGTGTATATAGAGGGAGTAAAGAAAAATTGTTTAGCTTATTTTTATTTCATTTATTGATGCTTTTAGGCATAGTTAATGTATTTATAGATCTCGGTCCGTTACTTCAACCTATGCGTACGAGAGGGCATTTGTTGAATATATTTTTTGTTTTCGAGGTACCCAATTAGGATATTTAGTATTGTTCCAAGTACCCAACACGCAACGGAATGAATCGAATTTACAGTTACCTATTGTTCTCGGTACTCAACAGGTGCACTCTCGTGAGCTCGGACACACGGACACACAGTACATGCATTGTATGTCTCTCGGCTCTACCGAGACCGGATGCATATTGAGAGTGGGTGTTATTGCGTCAAATCATATCTTATATATGTGATTGTGACTGAAGAAATCGGGCTTATAGATTTTGCGACCTGTGTAGATCCAGATCAGCCTGTGCATCCGCACAGTCTGATCAGGATCTGCACAGTTCCCCATTCCATCAATGAAACACGTCATGCCTCTAACGAGCAATACAGATCGCTATCAAACTACGGGTGTGTGTTATTCGCTCAGGAGCTACATTTGTCACAAATCGCATGACCCCTATTTCGTCAGTGCCTGTCACATATATGCATTTATATAAAATAATTATGCAGTCGTATATTCAAAACAAATTAATAGGGCGGTGTATTGAGCATTGACTCTCGCCGACGTATACAATATGCATTAAGTGTCAGTGAAGATAATGATGCAAAAAGTTAATGTAGTTTTAGCGCAATTTATACATATAAAAAAACCAGCCTGACATGGCGTTGTTTACATGCTTTGTTTATATAAACATTGGTGTATAAATAAACATGGAATTCCTGTAGGAATTTTCCTGTTTATTATGGCGCGTCGCTATAGCCATAATCGATATATTGCGATTGACAAAACAGTTTATAATACTGGAGCAGTGGGTAAACTGGCGGCATATATCGACATATCCGAAGTTCGAGATAACAATTCGCCAAATTTCTCGAAAAAGAATCTGAACAAAATCGCTTCAGAAAATTAATGCCTCTTTACTTTATTTCCGGGTTTTCATAAATCGCGGCTTGAGTTTATTCGAAGCTGTTTTTGTAATTAACAGACAATTTACTTATTGCTACACCGTTTAATTCATTTTTCTGTTAAAAGAGATTTGATATCACATTAAGTTTAATTGATTAATTATGGTTTTAAGTGCACTGCTTTAACTGGTCATGCAACTTTAAACGCATTTTAGCGGCGGCAGTGTCGAGACGTGGGACCCCCAAAAATGGGCCAACCTTGGACTAAGGTACTACTAACGTTTTTTGATGGATTTCGGTAGTTTAATATGTCCTTAAACAGAATCTGCCGGATGACACGCTGTCATCCTTGAGCATTTTTTTTTATCGTCGTTTGAAAATGGTCACCAAAATATATATTATTTTTTTGTAAAATGCACACATATTATATTACCGATAAATACGTACTAGATTAGATCGCTGTTATATGAATATAACTTTGGTTGTACTTTTATCTCAAGCACTAAATACTATATATATGAATGAATTGTTGAGATATCATACTCGGGCAAGTTAACTGGATGGGCATGAGCCGTGCTCGGGGACGGCAATTTATACAAATGCTGTAGGCCTACTACTACTCTAAATTCACATCTAGTGTCGATTTACTCGCGTTTTGCATATATGGTACGATTAACGCAGCTGGTAGTGTACCCATACAACTGCATGCTATGAAAATACAGCTATAAAATCACAGCGTTGTTATAGTCAAATATTACTAGTAATTCCTAGTGTTGTTCACGTCAACTATATAAAATCACGGCGTTGTTCAGGTCAACTATACAATCACAACGATATAACAGTGTCAAATCTGTGCTGATGAACATCATTTGGCGCTATTATGTAGACATGCGTTATTGCATCGACACATATATTGCATTGCTTTGTATGATAATCTACGTATTCGTATTAAGTACATAAACAAAACTTGAAATCCGCAAGTGCGTATCCAGACGGTACAACGTTCAAAGGATAAACCCTTGGCATATTCAATACTAAGCCGCGAAAGCGGTAGTGTATTATTAGTCAGGGTTTTTGTGTCACATTCTTCTATCACAATGTCTACTACGGTATGCATCTTTCCAAACTGCACGCAGGGGGACAGTTGTCTTATATCGTCAGGTCCACAGAGAATACGGACAATAATAGCGGCAAGTAAGTCGCGGGGTGACACCCTTCATTTAACTCTTGAAAATGAACTCGAGAACAATCCCTATTTGAACATAAAATGTCACAAATCGTGTGTAACTACATACACTTCGAAACAACATATCAGCAGGTCTAATAAAAGATATGGTCGCATGGAAGAGCGGTGTCACAGCGCACCTCCTATCAGACGCAGACGGTCAGACAAAAAGAACCCATCGAGATGGAGAGAAGTAGTACAGTGCAGTACTACAGACATTCCCGGAGGGATGTGCATGAAATCTAAGATTTTGCAAATTTGTGAGGACAGGGGCGATTCTCAGGCTGCTGATGTAAGAATAAGACTCATTGGAGCATCATCCAATCTTCACGCCGCAGATGCACAATATAACAGGGATTGTTATCTATTATTTATGCAGGAGAAAAAATGTTAAGGCGGCACAATCTAACATGTATGCCAACCAAATTGCCGACAATGATGGAGTTTTTCTTCGTCTTGTGGAGATAATGAATGATGATCCAAGTCATATATGGACATCTGTTGAACTTCACAACCGGTATAATGAGTTGAGCATGGAAATTGATGCACTCAGTCGCATGGGAGATCATTACGAAACTACAGAATAAGAAAACACAAGCTCCACACTTCTTTCGTTGATATCAGGCCTAGTTTCTAATGGCAAGGTAAGTAGAGCCTCTATTACCCTGGCGCAATCGATCCAAGCTCACATAACAAAGTCATACAATCAAACAACGTTGGGCTTGGCCTTGAAAGTACACCATCGATTCGGATCTAAGGAACTGGTGTATTTATTGCACGAAATTGGGATCACAGTTACATATTACGAGGTTCTAAGATTCCGTACGTCGGCAGCAATATACACAGGTTCGCAGCCGTATACACTTAGAGGACTGAATGTAGACGACGGTGGAGAGTTGGCGTCCTGGATAGACAACTATGATCTGAATATAGCCACGCCAAATGGGTGTAGGGAAACTCATGCGTTGGTTGTAGAAGTCACGAAACAGCCTACCAATGATGTCGATAAGGAGGATGAAACTGATAGCAACACATCACACCCTGTCATACCAAGGGTCAGTTTGGCGGAAATGAGCAGCACAAAGCTCAGTGAATTGTCGCCCGTTGAAGTTCAACATTACGACGGTCCTAAAAATCCACTTCCACCTGCCGTCAATGTGCACCCTGGTGTTCCATACAACGTTGTGACACAGAGAATGGATGATATTAGCTCATCATTCAAAGCGGATTTGGACTGGCTCACAAACATAGCAGCACATGATGATGATACTGTGCCTGTTGAGTGGTCAGGCCACATGACACATTTGGCAAGAGAGAATGGATTTGTGGCAAAGGACACCAAATGCATGTATGGCCCACTGATTGACTCACCGCCCAGTCACCCAGACACAGTACTCACCAGTTTAGTTTATATAGAAGATTTGCTTACATCGCATGGACAGCAGTATGTACACCTGGTAGCAGACCTTCAATTGTTCAAAGTAGCCTGGCGAACCCGACACGGTGGAAGTATTTGTTGGTCAGACCTGGTGGAATTCACACATTGATGTCATTTCTTGGTTGCATTGGAACCCTGATGAAAGGTTCAGGATTGTCCGAGATATTGAGTGTCGCATATAAAGGCATTAACTCCATGATGCTCGGTAAAGCATGGCCTAATGCTCTGAGAGGATTTCGTATGGTTGTTGTGGGACTTCTCAAACGCAACATTCTCTCTGGTGCAAGGACAACAGAAGAAATGGATGCTATGCTAGCTTCAGCTTGCTCATCAAGAACAGGTCAGCTTTGGGTGGATTGTTTTATCTATCCCACAATCCTAGCACATCTGTTTGTTAGGGCTGAATGTGAAGGGAAGTATGCACTACACATGTATTGTATGAGTAGGATGCTTCCATATTTCTTCGCAGCTGGACACTGGAATTATGCCAGATACAGCACATGGCATCTAATGGAATTCATGAATTTGGTGGATGATAAAGCATTGGAGATGTTTTATGAAGGCCGGCATGTGTGCCGACATAGGTCTGGGGCATGGAATGGTGTGTTCTCAGACCAGTTTGGGGAACAAATGTACATTAGGTACGGAAAGGCAAAGGGTGGTCTAGTTGGAATGACACTCTCTCCTGACCAGGTGGCGAGATGGGTTCTTTCTTGCCACATTTGCAACTCTGTGTCCCTGGCTATGGATGACATGTTTCATGACCGAGATGACGACGAGTACGATCCTACGACAGACAAACACAAGGAAGAGGGGCTACACAGAAGGAAACTTGATGAGATTGACCGACATAAAATACAGCAGGAATTGTCGAAATACCCCCATCCATTAGAACAACATGACACGGACGTACTGGTGAACATCGTAAATGGACAAGTTGCCGATGAAAAGGTGAATGTTCACTCAGCTGTAGCCATTGGTGAATCAATGGTAGCCGATTTCAAATCACACCTACCCTCTGGATTTTACAATGTCATTCATTCCAAGGTAGTAACGATGGAAACCATTAAGAAAGGGGTGAAACTTGCAGATAGAACCATATACGACATGGAAAAGCTGTACGCACGACTACTTATAATTTCCCAGACATTTCCTTGGAGACATTGATGTGTTACGAGCTTGCACCTCTTCCCCCAGCTCTATTTGATGAGTTTGGAAGCATGCGAAAGAGTTCTAAGTCCCAACTTTTGCACAGACTAGCAGTTTGGGGGGAGGAAACCACACTGACCCTGACGCAGAAGTAGTAGATGGGAATGAAATGCTGTATCACGTCACCTGGCCGAAAACGGGAACAATCAGACATCGTGTGCAAAACTTTACACGAGCAGTAGAAAAGCGATGCGCCGTGGTTGTTGTTTTCGACAGATATATAGAAGGCTCAATAAAAACGCACGAGCGCGTTAGAAGAACTGGTTCCACTGTGTGTCGAACAGTAAATCTGGCTCTAGAGACGGTCTTGCCAAACAGAGAGACAATAATGAAGAGCTCTCACAACAAGAAAGAGTTGATAAAAGTGATATGTGCGGAAAATAATGCTACAAATGTGACCATGGTTGGGGAAGACACGACACTGTACACGCACGAAGAAGCTGATTGTATCATACTCAGATGTGTGAAGTCTCTCGTTCAGGAACAGCAGTGCCAACACAGTCATGTCATCTCAGATGATACCGATATATTTGCACTGTTGGTGTACTTTTGCTGGAAGTGGCAGACTCCTGTTCAAATCTGCATGAAGAAGTCGGATGGACGAGTGGTTGACATCAATGCCACGGCTGCAAAGCTTGGACCGAAAGCATCTCAACTGCTAGCCGTTCATGCAATTACAGGATGCGACACAGTCAGCTACATGTTCGGTAAAGGGAAGGCATCTGCCGTCACGTCAATGATAAAACATGATGTTTCCCTGGATTTGCTTGGCGAGACAGACGCACCACTTGATGAAGTGACAGCTGCTGGGGGAACGTTTGCGGGCTTGTTGTACAAAGCCAAAGACACTTCATCATCAATGAATCAGCTTCGGCATTCTATATTCACAAGCAAAAATAGTCACTCCAAAGATTAAGAGTCTGCCACCAACCGATTCCGCGTTGAACGAACACGTGAAGCGTGCTCATTTACAGACAATGCTTTGGAAGGCATCGGATAAGTGCTCACCACCCGATGTGAACATATCAGACTTTGGGTGGGACATAGTTGGCAATATACCCACGCCACGTACTGGCGTGTCTGATGTGGCACCGTCAGAACTGATGCGTGTTGTGGCGTGCGGATGTAGTGCACAAACCGCTTGTTCCAGGCATACATGTTCATGTCATGGAGCAGCACTATCATGCACGTCATTCTGTAAATGTATCTCACTTGGAATGTGTAACAACCCACACACCAAACCAGAAGAGACCGACACCGACGACGAAAATGATGAAGGTCGTGATGAGTAATAAAGTCAGTGGCTTATCATGTAATGTGTAAAGTGGTTAGTAATAGCGAACATGGCAAATTAGTTGCAGTTTCAGGTTTTTTTTCAGTATTCATTTAATTGACAGGAACATGCAAGATGCATAATTGTTGCACGCCATTTTGAATTTATATGTGGTAAATACATGTATTGTTGTTTTGATTAGCCCAGCACCGTTTTCGAACTAAAAATAAGAAAAGAAAAATATTTTATACAAATAAGAAATTCTGCCGAAATTGGCGGCCATCTTGGACGCCATCTTGAATTTATATATGGAAAATGAATTAATTGCTTTTCTAAATAGCTCAGCACCGTGTTTAAATGAATTGTGAACGTTTTGCGGAAGAAAATAGTGTCTTTTCCGCAAATATAGAATTATTAGGAAAATGGCGGCCATCTTGGACGCCATCTTGAATTTTAAGAAATGCTCAAGGATGACAAAGTGTCATCCGACGGATTTCGAATAAGTACATCGTCAGGGACAATAATTCATCAACAAACGTTAGTAGTACCTTAGTGCAAGGTTCAACCCCATAACGTCCCGACTATGAAAACTTACCTGAGATACATGTAATCGCACTGATTCAGACTTTGCGTTAATTTTCGCATCGACATATCAGAATACAAATGTGAAGGAAACATACTATCGGGACTCGATTTCCACTTCGACTAAACCGATATATCGTCATATCCAATATCGAGTTATCAGTAGTAAAATATATGATACATATAGGGAATTCTGCCGAGATAAGCAGGTATATCGAGATAAACGATATCGAGATAACGAGATTCAGCTGTACTATAGATGTAATGGTTATATTTGTCACTGATATAGTATAGCTACATGATCATTTGACCGTGATTGGAGAAATTGGGCTCATGGGTTATGTGACCAGTGTACATGTAGCTCCTGTAGCCTGATAACCATCCAAATTGCTTGTTACATGCAAGACAGGTGTTTCATTGATTGACTGGCGAACAGTGCAGATCCTGATCAGACTGTACAAATGCACAGGCTGATCTGGATCTACACTGATCGCAAAACCCATAAGCCTCATTTTATAGTCAAAACCACATTTGATCACATATGGAAGATCTGGGACTACACCGATTGCAAATGTCATAAGCCTTATTTCGCCAGCCACGGTAGTATAGGTAGCGATGACGGGAGATATATGGCGTATGGCATATGTGACCAGTATGACTGCTGATTTATCTGCAGGGGCGGCGGAAGTGGGGGGGGGGGGGGTGGGGGGGGGGGGGTGGGGGGGCGGTGGGGCATGCCCCCCTCCTTCCGATAATATTGTTGCGGAGGCCTGGCCATCTCAATAATTCTGTAATAAAGCACATATTCTCATCCTCAACTTTCTGAGAATGCAGGAAATGGCGTTTTACGCCTCTTAGATTTCAAACATTTCCGCATGTCCCCGGACCTCTCGAGTAACATCGGGCCCTTTGGGCCCTCAAGACTGTGTCATGAACATGCAGGAAATGGCGTTTTACGCCGCTTAGATTTGACAAATTTCCGGGGTAGCATGTCCCCGGACCCCCTAGCAACATCGGGCCATTTGGGCACTCAATGCTGCCCCCCCCCCCCCCCAATAATGTTCTGGGTCCACTGCCTATGATCTGCACAACCGAACAATTCCGTAGTGTACATGTATAACCAACCATACCGGACGTTCCAGTGGCTTGCTAACCGACAACAACTCAAACCCGGATCAGACTGTGTTGTTCTGTAGCCTATTTCAATAACATTGCAAAGTATACTTTGAGGGAGAAATTTTCAATTTAATGATAAATTTTAGGCCATTTTGACTGTGATAATGTAATAAATTCAGAATAATAATTCCGCATACTTTTAATCATCAAATATATGCAGTCGTTAGTTCTATATGACATAATGCATTTCGGGAAAAATAAATGATTACTCTCTCAAAGTATACCTTGCTAGACAAGTATAATTTGCAATGTTGGTGAAATAGGCTACAGGGTGGATACTCGTGGTCGCAAATGCCACATGCTATTTTGTCCAGTCATAGCCACATTTACGGATTAACATGCCGTTGAACCGCAAGTACGGAACGCGATATGGCAAACATGGCTCTTCTAACTATTGTCACCAAGGCAAGTACAATACTCCTTTCACCACGGTGCATTATCACGTGGTTGCAACAACAACACTGGCTGAAAGAGTTGAAAGCGCGCCCACTCCAAAGTAAGCATTATTTGATATTTTCCTTAATATGCAACGGATTTTAATGACATATGGTGCAGCAAACGTGTCTTCATGAACTGCATCTGGTGGTCCCGGGAGTTCGGCACAGACGTACATGTATGTTGTATTTTGAAGAATTGATTTCGATTTCGAAATCGATTCTTCGCAAAAACGACAGACGTTTGGTCAAAAGTACTGGGACCACCAAATGCAGCTTAACAAGACGCGTTTGATGCGCCATATTTCATCAAAATCGGTGACATAATAAGGAAAAAAACAAAAGAATACGTACTTTGAATCGGAGGGCTTCTGGAAGTTTCAGTACTTGTTGTTGTTGTGTAACCACGTGGCATGCCCCACCTCGTTCACGCAGACCGATCAATGTTTACATGCACATTTACACAACCGTCTGCGTTAATCTTGCCCAGTGGCCTATTTCCCCAACATTGCAAACTATACTTATCTAGCAAAGTATACTTTGAGGGAGAAATTTTCAATTTAAGGATAAATTTATTAATTTTTATTATACTTAATTTATTACATTATCAGAACAGACCAGAACAGAACAGACCTTTATTGGATTAAATACATCTCTGGCCATAACGTGGTGGCATAAGAGATAAAATACAACACGTATGCAAAACTGTCACGTACAAGTATGGACAGCATGGCGATTGCTACATATATAAGATGTATCTGTTCCAGTGATCAATGATAAGCGATGACTGATGCAGTATCCTTGTGGTCAGCAGCACAGTTCTAGACAGTTGTAATAACTTGGACTGGCAAGCAGAGCCTGCACTAAACAAGTAGTAAAGTCTCCACATACCCACACAGACGCTTGTGTCCTGGTTGCCAGGTTGGACTATTTTGGCTGTGATAATGTAATAAATTCAGTATAATAATGCTGCATGCTTTTAATCATCAAATATATGCAGTCGTTAGTTCTATATGCAACTAGAAATGGACGCTTGTCGACAAGCGCATGTGTATCCCCCTCCCCAGATACACAAGTAGTTTGAAAAAAGGGTGTTCGAGTTATGCCTTTATGGTCGTGATCTATGCATGTGTGAAGTTTCATGAAAATATTCAAAAGGGTGTTCGAGTTATGACACGAAATCAGTGCACGAAACAACAAAGGGAGATAACTAAGAAATGAACGACGCAAGAGTTGTCATTATTGCGCGCGACACACCTTTGTGTCGTCTTCTATGCATGTGTGAAGTTTAATAAAAAATATTCCAAAGGGTGTTCGAGTTATGCTCCGGACACAAAATCAGTGCATGAAACAACACAGGGAGATAATTAAACAAAATTAACGATGCAAGAGTTGTCATTCTTGCGCGCGACACACCTTTGGGTCGTGGTCTATGCATGTGTGAGGTTTAAGGTTAGACCACACCAAATAGTTTTACTATATAATTTAACCGAATGTCATCCAATAGGGCCAGTCTCTCCTACTTTCACTAATCGTATGGATGCTGTGGGACCTACTTGTACATGACATGCAGCCAGTCTGTACTGGTTCTGCATGAATTAAACAATAGGTTCACTTACTCCTAAGAAAGAAAAATCCAGCCTCGTCATATCACCCAATATTGTTTTCATTTCTTGGCCACGGAAACTCTTTTTATATCACGTGACCAACAGGTTCAGTGTTTTCTTTTAAATGCTACTAATATGCTGAAAACTGGTGTTAAAAGCACCCCAAAATGTTCCTCAAGTGAAACTGGGTAGTAATGGATCAAGATTTGCAAGCAAACTGTGTCTGTGACGTCAAAACGCCGCACTATTTGTTTATACCAGACTTTCGCGCCATTTGGTATAGTCTAACCTTAATGAAAATATTCAAAGGGTGTTCGAGTTATGCTCCGGACACGAAATCAGTGCATGAAACAAAAAAGAGAGATAAGCAAACATGAATTCCGCGGAATCAAATGCCTCGCCTTGTCCCGCCTTGACCTCGAGCCTGGGCCCGAAAACAATTTTCACTGGCCCGAACATATTATACAATTATTGACTAGTGAGCCATAGAATATCAGATTATATTATATGGCTCACTAGTCAATAATTGTTTTATTATATGATAATAGTCTGTATATAGCACTTACGACCTTATGCTACTAGACAAAAATTGAAAAAGAATTTGAAAAAAAAAATGGAAAAAAAAAATGGAAATAAAAGTTTAAAAATTAAAAATAATAATGCTCGCTACTTGAATAGTCCTATATTTATCTACATATCATTTCTGCACAGGTCCACATATTTCCACATTATTGTCAACACAGTTTACGGAAATGTAATATAATAATTTACCTGTATAAATTATGTGATCATAATTGTGATGGTCATTCATCTCAGGTGATAATGTCTGTTCGTGATCGCATAGCACACAACTATGGCTCGCAATAATCAAATTTCTGATTTACAGTGAAACCTCACTAAACCGTACACCCTGGGGACCTCCCAGGGTGTCCGGTTCAGCGAGGTTTCACTGTATATATAATATTGGGGACCGTCCATATTTACTAGCGTTATGATACATGTAGATATACATTTTGTCCAATTATGTCGTGTGAGTCTGATAAGTATTTATAAATAATTATATAAATGGTTAATGTATCAGTTATAACGTGGTTTTATTATATACCTACCCATGAAATACATAGTTATACGATGTAAATAAAACCCCATCTCATTAATGTAACACATGGACGAGTGATTTTTGCAATCGGTTATCCGGCCTGTTTGATATGTTAGCGATATAAAACGATCAAAGTTGTATCAATAAATAACAAAGAAAATACACATGCATACATTGGTTATTTTACTGTGTCAATGTGTTTATCTGACATTTACATGTATATCCTGTAAATCTGAAAGCTTCATTTCGTTATGTTGAATGTTGAACAACAACAAGAGAAAATATGGCTTCCATGGGAAAATGATTTACTAGTTCTACATCAAGGATTATTTGTTTAAAGGTATACAATATACAGTTTACTAAGTTTTCATCTAGTACTTGTGACAGGTTTGGGTATGCACTTCGGTTGCTCACATTGTTTGAATGTGTCAAATTGTAGCGGTAGATAACATATATCTGCCAGAAAAAATGTGAATAGTGTCAGGAATGAAAATATCTGATCCGCATGGATTCAATTAGCATTTGTTCGTCAGTAAATGTCTACACTATTCAATGCATACAACCTATTGCATTGTACCACCCATTTCGGCTCAAATGATCAAGTACACATCAACTATTATTGAGGATTGAACTATTAGTGTATGACAGTTGTATAAACGTTTTGACTTCCAAATGTGTTATGAATGTTCCTAGCGTTTAGGCTGACAATTCCCACACAACAATATACCGACCCATGAGTTAAATATTGGATATTATATTAGTAATGTTTTTATTAGCTTAGATAATCTCAGCTATACGGATGAATTTTACTATTTCATCTGTCCTTTATATTTTCTGGATACAGAAAATATAAAAGACAGATGAAATAGTAAAAGGCATCCGTTTAGCTATACGGATGACTTTTACTATTTCATCTGTCTTTTATATTTTATGGATAAATAACATATAAAAGACAGATGAAATAGTAAAAGGCATCTGCATAGCTGAGATTATCTTGAAACTATAAAATACAGATGGAATAGTAAAAGACAGATGGAATAGTAAAAGGCATCCGTATAGCTGAGATTATCTTGAAAATATAAAAGACAGATGGAATATTAAAAGACATCCGTATAGCTGAGATTATCTTGAAAATATAAAATACAGATGGAATAGTAAAAGACATCCGTATAGCTGAGATTATCTTGAAAATATAAAAGACAGATGGAATAGTAAAAGACATCCGTATAGCTGAGATTATCTAAGCTATTATTTCATATGATACTAAATCTATTGTAGAGGCACTGTGTCTTGTATAAGTCTAGAAAGCGATGAAACGGAGTAGCAAAACATAGTTTGATTGTTGTGATTTTCATAGTATTTCTTAATCAAATTATACCAATAAGTCGCCTGTAAACAAATACTTGCAACACTAGTTAGTTTTCAGTATTATAAACATGTTTTGCAATCGATGGTTACTAAAGTATGTTATTTAAATTAAGTCTACAAGCGTCTATACTGGAAACTCTTCCTAAATGTGGTATAGTATGATCGTTTCACAACAAAACAAACAAAGCTTAATCTAAATGATGTTATTCAATCATTGAATACAGTATGTAGTCTGTATATACAGTGCAACCTCTCTACAACAGCCACCCATGGGAAGACGCAAAGGTGGCTGTTGTAGGGAGGTTAATGCTGAATTAAATTTTGTCGTCCACTGTTTATTTAAACACATGCTTTGGCAACATTTTAGAATCATTTCCAATGGAAATGATTCTAAAATGCTGTCAAAACATGTTTTTATTGAGAAAGACAGCAAGGTGACAGCAGACGACAATTTTCGTGCTCAGCAGTCTAAGGGTTAGATACAGAGGAAATCATCCATTTGGGATATAAAATAGCGGCTGTTATAGAGAGGGTGTTGTTGTAGAGAGGTGGTCGTTCGGGGAGGTTCGACTGTACAACGTTCGCGTATTTACCACTAAGCAAAACAAAAAGAACAAATAATTCGATGAAGGTTGGTATCGAACCAGTGACCCCAACAGCCAGCCTACAGAGGCTTATGATACACTGGCATATATATAACTTACAAAACAAGAGAAGTACATGCATATATACAATACAAGTACTGGTTTCTATGCAGCTGTCATGTGTACAATGAGACGCACCATGGAAGAAATGCATACTAATTTAATGATGTCTCTAAATATTTAATGCTCACTCTAATTAATTAGAGTTAGCAATAATTATTTGAGTTTACGTAGATTTGGCGTTCCCGGAATAAAAAAAAGAGCTATCATTAAATATTTAGAGCTCGCTCCAAATCATTTGAAGAGCTCTCTAAATCATTTGGAGTTAGCTCTAAATAGTTTATGTTAGCTGTAATTATTTAGAGTTGGTGTTCATTAATATTGGGTATTCTTAACCATAATTCAGTTAGTACGAAATATTTACTACTGAAGTATTGTAGTAAATGATTTAAATATTTGTCGAAGACCACAATATATTAATTGGCTATGAATAGCTATCGGTATATCAGTTACCATGGACATAATAGGCTGAGATATAGAGGTCAGTACCGTGAATGGGAACAAATATCTGTCAAGGCTAAGGAAACGGGAGGGGCGAGGCTCTGCCGTATCTTGTATTACATGTATATAGCTGGTCTTCGTCGACATTAACTTCAAGTAAACGGCTTTGAAAATTTCCAATTATTAAGCTCTCGAGCTTCAACAAAATACTTTTTGATGGCGTTGACATGAACAATCGTATTTCTTCGGCTTCAATATCAGAGAAAAATGACAGAGATGTGAAAGTGTGTTTAGATCTCATTGGATCCGGTTTTCCGTATTTAATGCTGACTGACTGAAGAAATTGCGTTTAGGACGTTTGTGACATGGGGGCCGTTTCACTAAACTTCGTACGACTAAAATGGTTAATTGGAAAATTATGATAGTCTGTAAATTTCACATTAACATTGTTTTCTTGTAAATAATTATTGGATTTACATTTATTGAGCATAGGCTGCATATGCAGCCTATGCTCAATAAATGTAAATCCATCAATTGCAATTTCCAGACGATCCTAAATTTGCACTTACGAACATTTTAGTCTTACGAAGTTTAGTGAAACGGGCCCCTGTTGTGTAAATGATCCCTATCACATTTCTGCAGCCTGGTAAGGATCTATATTGTTTGTTATAGAAGCTTGACCGAATGATGAACGTTGCAGACTGGATCAGACTACCCAGATGCTCAGTCGGGTCTGGGTCTACCCTGGTCAAAAACGCCATAAGCCCCATTTCTCCAGTCACATATAATATTGTCCGGCCACATGTACATTGTATGAAATTTGAAAATACATCTATTTAAATACATTTTAGCCCATTGAAATATAAGGATGCAATACCTGTATTGCAGACATCTGCTTATTTTGCTTATTTCTCCATAAAATAATATGTTGTTACCACTCATTTGAACCGTCTCGACGAGACTGTTCAAATGAGTGGTAACAACGTATACTTACGAACAGAAACAGAGAAAATAGCGGAAACATATTTCCAAATTCGAAAATTGACATTTGAAAATACATCTATTCAAATAACTTTAAGCCCATTGAAGTATATAGATACAATACGTTTTATTGCAGACATCTGCTTATTTTGTTTATTTCTCCATAAAAGAATATGCTGTTACCACTCATTTGAACCGTCTCGTCGAGACGGTTCAAATGAGTGGTAACAACGTATACTTCCGAACAGAAACAGAGAAAATGGCGAAAACATATTTTTTAAATTCGTAATTATATACAACCTATAGTTGGTTACGAAAGAGTGGACCTACATGTATATATATTAAGCAAATACTGGTACCTGAGTGTCACTTCCTTATAGAAAGACACACGCTTCTTGGAATAACCCAACTGAAGTGCATCCATTTGTACTATACTAGTCATTTGTTTAATTATCCTTCACACGTAACACGAATACTTATATACCCATGTTCACTAAACGATGTCGTCGTGGAATGTATTTTTTATATAACAACTTAAAGTTAGCGATTCCTTATCAGAATAGACAATTAACGGTTACCACAACTCGTCCGTATTCATTCACTATTAATCAAACAATTATATAAATCACTATTCATCGTACTATGTATCAGTAAAACATAATTGTGGAAAAATTACAAAATCGAACTTGTTACAAGACAGTTTATTCCTGTACACTGGTCGGTTCAATTACCCGTCCTTGAGAATAAAAACCATATTTCTAGTCTATATTTGCTCAGCGATCACGGCCAATTATGTATACACGACGGTAAGTCTTGGCAGAAAGGTAGAATTATGTTGCAATGCGAGGGAACGAGAACACGAAGTCTATCTGTTTAAGTAATTTACCAGGTAACCTGCCCTGAATTGACCGAATACGTACTGACTGATAACATATTGTTGCATCAGGCATTGACCTGATACAATCATCCGGGTTACAACGAAGTGAAAATTTACGTTCCATTGGTCGGGTGACGTCACATGACGTTACCAAATGACGTCGGTTTAATGACGCAACGTAAACAAGTCCGCGTTCTGTCCATATATAACGGCGTCATATATGGTCAGTTTCGAGCATAAAACGTTCCCTGATAAATAGAATACCAGGCTAGAGTCTTTTGATATCAAGTTTATCAGGCCGGGCTTGGAAACGATAGGAATTCCTCGGCAAACCTCGGAATCCCTATGCGTTTCCTAGCCTTGCCTGAGAAACTTGATATCAAAAAACTCTAGCCTGGCATTCTCTACGAATCCGCCCGATATCATCACTACATGTACTTCATAATAAGAATTTCTCATCAAAACGTCATACTAGAAAAATGTCTGTACGAAACAAATATTTTGTTTATACATGTAATTCCACTTAAAATATTATAGGGTTAACTGTATTGTAATTTTGAAATTTGCTGCACAAAAGATGGCGCGCAGCCATTAAACAGATGTTTCAACATATCCTTTTCTGATATACATGTACGCCGCACTACAAATTTCAAAATTACAATGCGGTTGCCATATTTCTAATGCACCAATTTAAAATGTTGCAGATTGTATCGATTCTACTTGTCAAAATCGTACCTTAGTGCAAGGTGGTTGCGCAAGTCGTACCTTACCGTACCTTACCGTACACAAATAATGTTCCGCCAAGGAAACAAAAAATAGTTGCTTTCATTATATTTCAATAATAAACACAATAAAGCGCATCGTCAGGATTTATCATTATACTATTTGAAGATTTGAGTTTTAACTTTCCCTCCGGGGCGATCTCTTAGCAACAAAAATTTCAATGATCGAAGCCTGTAAAACTTGCTGACTTTGTAAATTTGTGATAACGTGTCTAATCAGTCATAATTATAATACCATTTGAGCTGCAATATTACAAAACATGTGCGTATGTGAACGCTCTATTACTGCCGAGACGTCATGAAGCGTGATTAACGGTGAGTTATTTTAAAATAATTGCCCCTCTGCACCTGAGATTCAAGTTTCAATCCAGAGGGTTGGCATTCCTGTCATGTGTACTCCCACAATCAGAGATTGATTGAAATTGTTATCATATATCACCAACATGTGTAGATCATTCAATCAGACCGAATCCAAATATTTGCGAGACTAGGCTTCTAATGACAACTTTGTTGTAAATGTTAGCTTTGCAAGTACACACTCTCCATTCGTAAGACGTTTAGTGAACGGGACTGTTTCATACGGAGCCCCGCAGGGAAAGTAGAATTCTCTTTTTTTATTAATTCGTTCCCTCGAAGTATCAATTCGTTCCCTCAATTTAACAATTCGTTCCCACGAATTAACAATTCATTCCCACGAATTAACAATTCGTTCCCTCAATTTAACAATTCGTTCCCACGAAATAACAATTCGTTCACACGAAATAACAATTCGTTAATTCGTGTGAACAGATTTTGGGAAAGAATTGTTAATTCGAGTGAACGAATTGCTAAATTGAAGGAACGGATTGTTATGTCGTGGGAACGAATTAATAAAATAAATTCCATGTCCCCTGCGTGGCTCTGTAATTTCAGGACATGTTTGATAATGAAAGTCAATTGAAGGCCACACGGTATACAAACTGCAATCCTGAATAAATATGCATATAATAGTATACGTGTCAGATTACACTCCCGCCTGCGATTCTCTTACCAAGAATTGCAATCCAGCGATTTAGTCTAATTGCGGTCCAGTCGCAGTCCCGTTTTTTGCGGTCATTCTTTCGCGATACCGTTTGTGCGGTCATTCTTTCGCGATACCGTTTGTGCGGTCATTCTTTCGCTATTTGCGGCAAAAACTTAGCGTTACGCGTATATATACACCTAATTCTACTATTTATGTATATTTTATTGGATTTTAAATGGCTAAATACAGATAGGAAAATATATCTTTTCGTCAGAAAAAATCAACTATTTCGATTTTATTGCCGCATTGGTCAAACAGAGCGGTCCGCTGGTTTGACTGCAGAGCGCAGCGTAAAGCGGTCATTCTTTCGCAGTTTAAAGAAAAAAAGGAGCGTAAACTGCAATTAAAAGCGGAGTGCAGCGCTAACTGCGCTATAAGTATTGCAATTCCGCAATATATAAACTCTTTGGACCGCAGTCACATGATTGCAGTCCGATTGCGGTCCAATTGCAATTAATGGGAAAGCGAATTGCAATCCTGCGCTCCAGGAATTGCAATTCGCCTGGTAAGAGAACCGCAGGCCACTCTATACACACGTGCATGTTCGCACGTGTCTTGGCTACAATGTACGAATGCCTTGAAGGATGTTCAAACATGACATGCACCGCTCCTCACCGACAGCGATGGCACGTGAAGACATAGAGAATAGTAGGTTAGTGCGGTGAATGGGAAATAATATCTGGCAAGGCTTAGGAAACGGGATGGGCGAGGCTCTGTCGAGCATATCCCGTTTCCGTGCCTCGCCATATATTTTTTTCCATTCACGGCACAAACCTACTATTCTATGTATTCCGTCAACACCTACAAATTGCTTTTAAATGCGAAAAATAACCCCAGTCACCGCACATATTCATACGCAGTGATTAGGTCGTATTGACAGGATATCAAAAATGTTTCACGGCACCGTGCTTCACGGCACATACGCACTGCGTTGACGGGATAAATAAACGTACATTGTATACGAAAGAGGTTGTGGGAAATCGTGTTATTAGAAATGTGTGACGTAATGTTTGATTTCATTTTAGCAGCTTTTCCGGCAATTATTTTAATCCTTTCACTGCCAAATACATATAAATAGCATGGTCTATTCAATGTTAATTAAGCAGATCAAACAAGCGCTATTCTTCAAAATAATCACACACACACACTGCAGATCCTGATGAGACGGCTATTTACGAGCCGGCTCAGCTAGATACATATATAGTGTTGGCAAATGTTGGCTTGGTGATACGTATGTTTGCCATGGTTAAAACGATACAGGGGAGGTTTCTGAAACATGGTCACATAGACGTATACCCATCGTTTTGCCGAATCTGGAACTGTCATGTGGTAAGGTATGCACAAACATAGAGCAGGCGGATTACAATAATCTTGTTTTGCTCCTATATGTATGATGAGACAAAGGACCTTTACCCCAAATGCCTGTATCGGCTAGGATGTGCATTTCTGTCAAAGGTCCGTTGATCATGATCATAAACACAACAGAGTTGAACCCTTTTGTTGTTTCATGGTTGTACACGTAACTCGGTTTCATTGATTGACTGGCGAACACAGGTTGAAGTTACGCTGCTTGAAAACGTATTTTGTCAACTGGCGGGTTCATTTATAATCGGTGGAAAAATAACGAGAGCTATCACAGGATTTATCATAATACCCCCATAAACATCGCTTTGACACATGACCAGCTTTAATATCAGAGTTGCATAGGTCGGAATCGAAGTTTCGTGTCCTTTTATCACCGTTGACCTCTAAGCATGCTAAGTGTGACCCTGACCTTGGACGTAGGCACGTGGGTCTTGAAAGCGATACATCATGTCAGCATGGCAAACATTACTGGCAAATCATTTGTCAACACATTCATCGGTTTAGAAGATATAGAGCGCACTTTTGTGACATTACCTATTGTTACATGGTTTCCGTTGTTTGCACATAGCGCGTGCTGTTTGCAAATGGCTTTAGGCAATGCTCATTCTGGGGCCGCGCGTAGACCAAGTGCCTTCATGACGTCACTACGCGGAAGTGCCTTCATGACGTTACTACTTCATGACGTTCATGACGCGGCCCCGGAATATGAATACCGAAAATTATCTACATGAATGGGACGATTTATAAAAGTACTGAAAATACTGAATATAATGCTCAAATTACATCAGTTTTTTGTTGGAAATGTAACAATAACGTTTGATCATGTCCAGCCGCCTGCGGCCTTAGGTTCAAACAGTTCCCTCGGGCCACAGCAAACGTTTGCACACGGTTGGACATGATCAAACCTTATATTGACGTAGACGTATTGAACGCGACATGTCGTCTCATCATGTTAAAGAGTGTAGCCCTTAAATTATGTAAACATATATAGTTACGGTAATTATATGTGTAACTACATTGTACATGTAGTTATATATAACTATTCCACAAGTTTTTAACATCAAAAGTGTTCGTTCTTACACAGTATTAACTAATAGTTCAATACCGTGTTAGTAGTGGCGATCGCCAGTTTATTTGCATGTGAAGACAGTGTGATTACAAACATGTAGTGTTATTTATTTAATTCAAGTACATCTGTACGTGTATCAACTTAAACAAGATTGCTGTCGATATATTTTAATGTATACTTAGTTTACACCATAAATTGCATTGGACAAATAAATAACGACGTCCTTTGAATAAATATTGAATTTTGTTAATATTTTGAGAACATGCGGGTATCTTCCCTGACCTCAAGAGTGTTCCCCGTAACGCAACTATTACACGCTGTTTGCATAAATTAATGACATTTCTAAATTCTGATCCAAAAAACATATAACCCCTACAATACACCCAGATGTGCGGGACCCCATCTTTAAACATTTCTGGCAAATCATTTAAAAATACATTCACCGGTTTAGAGTACATAGAGCGATAGCGAAATTTAACTTATGTGACCTTTGACCTGTAAGTGTAACATTGACCTTGGACTTAGACAATTGGGCATTGAACGCGACACATCGTCCCGTCATGGTAACCATTTATGGCAAATTATTTGAAAATCCGGAGGCTCGGTGCTTACATTTTGCGTGACGCATTTCATAAATCTCATATTAAATTGAAACTCACTTGACATCCTCTATTTATTGCATTGAATAATAACACAGTGTATCAATATCACAATGCACTAGTGTAATAAATATGCAAATGAGATCGCTACGAGAAAGACTTCAAGTTATCAGTACATTTTCAATATACATGTACAATGGTGTGCTGATGTAATAACTAGAACCTACTATTTCTGTTTATGTACTGATAGTTGGTAAACTCGTTGACTGATTTCAGAAAAAACGATGCATAGCTTCGTTTCTTATGAAATACGTAAACTCGTTTAAGGTGTTGACACCACGCATGAATATCCGTTGATTTACTGTGGGTAACACACTACAGTGGGGTCAGCGTGTAAGTGCACACACGAACGAACACGACAGGTTGGTTCCAACCTATCGTGTTCGTTCGTGTGTGCACTTACACGCTGACCCCACTGTAAATCAACGGATAGTCATGCGCGGTGACAAAATTAGTACGGTAAAATACCAATACGCTTTTAGGCTACAAACACAGTTTGCTTGCAGAACCTGGTCAATTAAGGTACTAATCTACTTCACAAGCATGTGAATATATATTTGACATTTCCAATCATACATTTGTGTTTTTTATAGTTTGCAAACAAATCTGAACATGCCTGTATCGTGACGTAGTTTCAATTCAAGATGCTGACTGTCCAGGACAGCACCAGAGTGATCAAATGAGGCTGACTTTTTCTATATTAACACTTTCACCCGAAGTAACTGGAATGGATTTTGATATGTTAATTTTGCAACCAATCCAAACGTCACAAGCTGATGTTAAAACTAGTTCATTTATAAAACTGGGATGTGAAAATATGAAAATAAAAATACTTTAAAAAAGTTTAGATCCTGAAGAGACGGCTCGTTATGAGCCGGCTCATCTGGATCTGCACTGTTTGCAAACCCCGCTACATGTATAGCATGTATATCGGGTTGTCGGGTTAAAGGATGACCACTAAATACACAAGTGCTATACTTTAATCAGTGTATATCCGAAGCAGGATGGGTGCAGACTATGTGAAAATAGGTCCCACAACATTCGTACTAAAAAGGAAAGCAAATGTACCTGTAGCAGAGAATTGTCAAATGTGTAGTTAAAGGTACATGCCCACTCATATATCAGTAGGCACAACATGTTCTTTACAGGAATTAAATAAGTGTATAATTGTATCACTATTCCATCAGTTCTAAAATTTACGAATGCCCGCTGTACAGATATAATTATTTCATTTAGTAATATTTATTTTGCTGATAGTGACTCGCGGTGGTATCAGGCTATTTTCATATGCAAATGAGGCATGATATTTTTTAATTATTATACTACATGTAACTAAATGCGTCGCCTAAAATATAATGTTTTCGACAGATTATAAAGTATGATCATTACACATCAAACAATAAATACAGATACTAAATAGTAATGTCCATACATTTTAAGGAAACACGGTCATCGCCCCTGATATACGTGTGGGAATTTACGTCTGATATAATATGTATAATAATGCCAATCAATACGTGGGGTAATGGTGAACGAATGTTATTTTGCCAGACAATGTCTCAGATGATGAGTCTGATATAAAGAACATTTTGTGCCTACTGAGTGGGCATGTACCTTTAATGGTTATATTATATAGCGGAACTGTCCGGTTTGGAGATGTTCCACTGTAAATCAGACATGTGAGCATTTCATCACACATTCTAGTTTTGCAATCATGAAAAGTCATTGTAATCATAGATACATAACAAATATCAATAACGGTGGCCTGTCTACTTTAACCCTTTTACCCCTAAGTAACTGCAATGGATTTTGATATGTCAATTTTGCAACCAATGTAATTGTCACAAAATGGTTTTCAGACTAGTCCATTTCATTCTCAAAAATATGAAAATTATTTTCAAAAAGTGCAGATCCTGATGAGACGGCTCGTTACGAGCCGGCTCATCTGGATCTGCATTGTTTGCATAAACCGCTATAGCGGGCTTTCGGGTTCAAAGGGTTAATACATATCGTATTAAATCATCTGTCGTGTAAGATCCTCTATATGATACATATAACGATAAAAATGGACATAGACATTGGTACATACCCAAACTTAACGAACAGCTTCCTCAAAGCACTCAATTCCACCGGCTTCCTTTGTACGTCCATTCTATATTAACAGCTATACTAGTAGTCTACAGCTCCTTATATCACATGAACGCTATTACAATACACATCACCAATATTATGCCAGTTTTCAAAACAATTTCACCGAAATCGCCCCATTTCACAATATTACTTCCGATAATTTTACAATTATTTCAGATTGTCCCACGACGTTGAAGAAGAAGAAGAATATTCATTTGTATTAAACTAAACAGTTTCTCGTCTTACCACAGTAAGTCATGCTATACACATCATTTTAACCGTAAACAAAGCACATGTGTATCACATGTTGAAGCGCATCGCATTATATCATGCATTCAACCAATGATATGTAGAGTCTCAATTTACCGTCAACGCAATGATTACTGTCATTGAAATCCGTATCTAACACATGTATTAAAATAACACTGTGGTATTCCTAAGCTTAAGTGGTATAATAGTCATTTTGTGAACATACGATACATTATAATATTCAATTTCAATAACAAAACGCCAAGCTGAAATTATTTTCAATGGTATTGTGATAGTTGTGTTTTGGGCTTAAGTTTCAAGCATGTACGATCATATCTAACATCATCGTTGGACTGTTAAACGGATTTGTTGTCTATACCTGATCGTACGGAGCCCCGCCGGGGAAGTAGAATTTCTTTTTTTTATTAATTCGTTGCCACGAAATAACAATTCGTTCCCACGAATTAATAAATCGTTCCCACAAATTAACTATTCGTTCCCTCAATTTAATAATTCGTTCCCACGAAATAACAATTCGTTCCCACGGGAACAAATTGTTAATTCGTGGGAACAAATTGTTATATCGTGGGAACGAATTGTTAATTCGAGGGAACGAATAGTTAAATTGAGGGAACGAATTGTTAATTCGTGGGAACGAATTGTTATATCGTGGGAACGAATTGTTAATTCGAGGGAACGAATTGTTAAATTGAGGGAACGAATTGTTAATTTGTGGGAACGAATTGTTATATCGTGGGAACGAATTGCTAATTCGAGGGAACGAATTGTTAAATTGAGGGAACGAATTGTTATTTCGTGGGAACTAATTAATAAAAGAAGGTCCATGTCCCCTGCGGGACTCCGTATGATCGTAACTGCTTTTTCTACATTGAATATGGGTTTTCATGTCAGTCTGCATGATATTTCATGAAACGATTATTCGTATAACAGTATAACCTCTTTAAACTGTATACATACACTACGCCCAGCATGTTTAACCTGTTTTAGTCAAAGATACGATAATTGTTGTTTATTTTGTTTATTGCTCCATAAGGTACATGTATATTTTTTACCACCCATTTGAACCGTCTCGTTGAGACGGTTCAAACGAGTGGTAACAACATCTACTTTCGCGATGAAATAAATAAAATAAGACTTTGTCGTGATCACAATACATTTATCTGAAGTATACTGTGTCAATCTATTTCGCATATGTTCTGTAAATTTCGTAAACCTTCGACGTCTCATACGGAAAAAATCACAGTCTTTGAAAATAATGTTCATGTGACAATCGAACATCTTCTAAGGTACAACATACATGGCTTGTCTAATATGTGTCTGCGACTGGAGACATGGGGCTTATGGGTTTAGTGTAGCTTCTGATCAAATAGCACATTCGTGTAGCCAGTAGCCGATTTCATCAACATTGCAAAGTATATTTTCCTATTCAGTATAATAATTCTGCATAGTTTTAATCATCAAATATATGCAATCCTTAGTTCTGCATGAAATAATGCATTTCGGAAAAATCAATGATTGCTCCCTCAAAGTATACTTTGCAATTTACTGATAACGATCGATGTTGCTTGTTGGAAGCATGCCAGGTGTTTCATTGATGGCATGACGAACAGTGCATATCCTGATCAGACTGTGCGGATGCACAGGCTGATCTGGATCTGCACTGGTCGCAAAACCCATAAGCCCCATTTCACTAGTCCCAGCCACATATGTGTATAAGTCCATAAAGTATAATTCCACACATTGAATGTATGAATCATCACTCGAAAGCATCTTCTGAGATACATGTCATTTAAATTCTTTGATTTAACGACGGCACTGGTTCGATGACATTGCATGTTGGGACCGACTATTTAAGTCCCCATCCGATAGGACTAGGCTATCACGAAGGTGTCTTGCCCAAGAACACGCCGAATCGGCCAGTGTCGGGATTGAAACTCAGGACCTTTCGATCCGTAGTCCGATGCTCTACCACTGGGCTATTGCGGCTGACTATACAGTCATTTAACACCTTATTGGAATTTATATGTATGACAACGGTATAACCACACACACGGATGGCTTTATGTCTGCCACTTTCACTTCATATTATTATGATGTGCGAACATGAATAGATGCTATTATTGAACATAGCACATGATGTGCAAGTTTATTATGCAATATTCTATAGCGCGTGAATGACGTTTAATGGATTAGTCTAGGTTACGTGTACTATAGATCCGGATATTCGTAAACAAACATGGGGGCGTTTCACTAAACTTCGTACGACTAAAATGTTCGTGAGTGGACAATTTTGATAGTCTGTGAATTTCACATTATCAATGTTTTCTTGTAAACAATTGTTGGATTTACATATATTGAGCATAGGCTGCATAAGCAGCCTATGCTCAATAAATGTAAATCCATGAATTGAACTTTCCAGAAGATTCTAAATTTGCACTTACGAACATTTTAATGGTAAGAAGTTTAGTGAAACGGTCCCCAGATGTACATCGTCTGGAATAACACAGCGCAACATATGCAATAAACTAAGGCAGTGTTTATCAGCAAAATACACCGAAAACGGTAAAATAAACAAGTTAATGAACGTTATGCAGACGTATGAGAGTTGTTCAAATATAGCGTAGACTTTCTGAGCGGTGTATTATTTACAATATGACCATGGACTATAGTTTACTGGAAACCGCTATTCATTTGCAATACTTAGAGTGAATGTTGGTACAATCGTACGGAGCCCAGCAGGTGAGACATGTATTTGTTCGTATTAATTCGTTCCCACGAAACAACAATTCGTTCCCTCGAATTAACAATTCGTTTCCACGAATTAACAATTCGTTCCCACAAATTCGTTCCTCTGGGAACGAATTGTTATTTCGTGGGAACTAATTGTTAAATTGAGAAACGAATTGTTATTTCGTGGGAACGAGGTGTTATATCGTGGGAATGAATTGTTAATTCGAAGGAACAAATTGTTATTTCGTGGGAACGAATTGATAAATTGAGGGAAAGAATTGTTATTTCATGGGAACGATTTGTTAAATTGATGGAACAAATTGTTATTTCGTGGGAACGGAGGGAACGAATTGTTATTTCGTGGGAACGAATTGTTAAATTGAGGGAGAATGAATGAATACAAATAAAAAGTCTACGTCACCTGCGGGGCTCCGTACAATCGCGTTACTCCGTTTAAAATAACAAGCGTTTGAATTACCGTAGTAGCGCATACCCGCCGTAGAACATAGCAATGTCTGTTGTACAGATAGTATAAAGATGGATGTTTAACCCTTTCAACCCTAAGGAACTGGAATGGACTGTGATATGCTAATGTCCCGACCAATCCAATGGTCACAAAACGATTTTCAGATTCGTCCATTTATGAAAAGGGGGTGTTTTTGTTCTAAGAAATATGAAAATTACTTGCAAAAAGTGAAGATCCTGATGAGACGGCTCGTTACGAGCCGGCTCATCTGGATCTGCACTTTTTGCATAAACCGATATAGCGGGATTTCGAATATGTATAACTATTTCTACTGTGTCAATACCGTGATATAAGCATTAGAGCGATTAAGATCTGCATTCGTAGATTTGTTTTGAAGATTAAGATTCGCACTCGGTCCAATTATAATGCAATTGATTTAACAAAATAAGATATTATCCGAAAATTGTTTCGAAAGTTGACAAAACACACAGCGCACTTGCGGAATTTAAAGGTACATGCCCACTCAATAGGTTATAATATAGGGAGACAGTTAGTTTTGTATATTCTGTAGATATGACATTTTCTGGCAAAATAAATATTCATTCACCATTACCCCACGTATTGATTGGCATCATTATACATTTTATATCAGATGTAAATTTCCACACTGATATATGGGGCGATAACGGTGTTTCCTTAAAATGTTAACGGACATAACTATTTATTCTCGGTATTTATGTTTTGATGTGCAATGATCAAACTTTATAATCTGTCGAAAATATTTTATTTGTTTAGGTGATTACCGGCTTTCAATGTTTTCTTATCACTGTGTATTGAATATGGGTCTACATGTTTTGAGTCCACTTGCACGACAATAAGTAAATACCCATGAAAGTTCCAAAGTGTATAATGTAGTTGCTAAGCTACCTTGTGTACCCAACATGATTGACGTCATCTATGAGCATGACACAGACGGTGTGATATATCCTTTATTTGTTGTAAAGAAAAGAAAGTTGTATTTAACGTGAAACCAGTTCAAATTCGCTTCGCCTCGATACAGTGAGCATATACTGCATATCATAGGACGTTATCAATATCTATATATAATATTACATGAGTGATGATTTAATTTGATATTTATTATACCAGTTTACTGATTTCATAAGAAACGAGGCTATGCCTCGTTTCTTATGAAAACAGTGAACGATTGTAATAAATAGCATATTAAAGCATCACAAATGTTAGATTGTATTTATTGCATAAGCACATCATATACAATTAAGCTGTATTGGCCACCAAAACCTGTTTTCTGTAACTAGCTATTTGTGTATACATTACACGAGTGTATTATGCGTTTTACTACACTGTGTTAATACACTGCGATCGTCCATGTATGCAGTAAATTGCGCATATGTAATTGTAATATACAATATTCAGATATTTGGCTGTGACTGGAGAAATGGGGCTTATCGCATTTCCCGTCAATTTAGCGTATGATCTTCTAGCACATATGGATATGTACTCATATGGATATATACATGTCAGGTGGTTTACTGACTGAATGGCAAACAGTGTAGGGCCAGATCAGACTGCGCGGATGCGCAGATGCGCAGGCTGATCTGTGCCTACACTGGTTGCATATCCCGTAAGCCACATTTATGCAGTCACAGCCACATATACATATGCAATCACCATCCTATTGTACATTCTAGCTAGTACTTTCTATATTTACAATAAATCTGTAATTTTCACCAACAAGCATAATATTATACCGTCCATGCATGGCAGTATGGTAATAGAATCAGGGAGCCGTTTCACTAAACTTCGTAGGAGTAAAATGTTCGCAAGTGCAAATTTATGATCGTCCTGAAATTTCAATTTATGGATTTACATGTATTGAGCATAGGCTGCATATGCAGTAACATCCAATAATTGTTTGCAAGAAGACATTGTTAATGTGTAATTTACAGACTATCATAATTTGTCAGTTACGAACATTTTTGTCGTAGTTTCGTTTAGTGAAACGGTCCCCAGAACGTTAGCGTTCTACTGCACGTACACTTAATATGTATGTCCCACCGGTTTCCCAAATGTTCATTACCATATGACTATGTATGTTCAAAACACATGCAATTGAATAGAGAATGAGATAAAGATATATATATAAGAGAGAGAGAGAGAGAGAGAGAGAGAGAGAGAGAGTTCCAACACATCAACCCCGGTTTCCCAAATGTTCATTAACATATGACTATGTTTGTACAAAACACATGCAATTGCATAGAGATTGAGATAAAACTACATGTATATACATTTAAGAGAGAGAGAGAGAGAGAGAGAGAGAGAGAGAGAGAGAGAGAGAGAGAGAGAGAGAGAGACCCAACATCAACACTAAAACAATGTTACGTGAACCAGACCAACACTAGCATGCGTATTATTCAGTTCCAAACGCCAACACAGATACCACACGTTGAACAAACTAGCTAGTACGGGTTATAGAAACACATATCAATGCATGCATCTAGTTCTCTATAGTAACTACAGTGGGGTCAGCGTGTACAGTAAGTGCACATACGAACGAACACGACAGGTTGGTTCCAGTTAATTAGTAGCATTATGTTTCAATTAGTATCACTATAGTATACAACTAGTATTCACCCCGAACTATTTTTTTATATACTGATATACGTTTGTAGTTGAGGTGTTAGCCACAAATTTGTCCGGATGTAATAAAACCCATTTTTCGTTCGACAAAACTTATTCCCGAAAAAATGAATGTTAACCCTTAGACCGCAATTGTCGTCTGCTGTTGCTTTTATATCTTGCCTTATTTCTCAATACAAACATGGTTTGAGAGGACTTCAGAATCATTTCCAACGGAAATGATTCTAAAATGCTGTCAAAGCATGTTGTAAATTATTCTAAAGTGCATTCAAAGCATGGTTTTGATGATAAAAATGGAAAATATAAAATAAACCGCAGACAACAAAATATTAAGATAGCGGTGTAAGGGTTAATAACGTCGATTGCTGAAAGTAACTTTCATCCAGTCGGTTTAGACAACAATCGACGTAATTCTCTGTACACGCGGATAAGACAGAAACGGGGTGCTTATCACATCCGGGCGACATAACATGCAATAAGTCGTACCTTACATATCTCGAGTATGCATGCCTCGAATAGGCCATGGTAAAGGCATTTTTCTGACTTGGCATTGCTAACTATTCGGCTGAAAGGTACATATATACAACACTTATTTTCCTCATGAGACAGGCCATGCGATTTTGTACCTAACATGGACCATTTTCTAATAATGAAAAATAATTGCTGAAGTTATCGTCATTCCGTAAAATACGTCATATTTGTTTACTTGCTCTGAACATGTTGTCAACTGTCGACGTAATTTACAGAATATATGACACTTTCTGTAAATATGTGTCATGAAACATCTCACATCGTCTTAGTTACACAATCACATGGCTTGTCTCGGTATCAATTGTCTTGTACTTTATGCTGTTACGAAACTATCATTGACTCGGAAGGGTGTATAGTCAGTGAGTTACGACATTTGCATGTGCAAGTTTGCGGCATGAAAACGCATTGCAGCCATACGAACAGTAACACTACGAATATGGACAAGACAAAGCGCAATACTTAGTAGTCGTGTTCGGTTGGCATGCCGACAGTACAGTTTTCAAGTGCGCGTAGAACATGTAATAACATATAGGTAATTACATAATAAATAACATATATTATATGCATTCACCCATATTTAGTGCAACAGGATTTGCACAGGATTTTGCACTAAATTTGGATGAATACATATAATATATGTTATGATATATATTTATATAATATGTTATAATATATATTACTTCATTACTTCGGATGACGCTAATATCAAACTGAACTGCAACGCATATGCCATTGATTTGTAACTAACCGTGCAAAAAGAGTCATTTGCGCTGATGCTTGATTTAAACTTTGCATAATACATAGAGAAAAGTAGGTTAGTGCCATGAATGGAAACAAATATCCGTGGCAAGGCTTAGGAAACGGGATGGGCGAGGCTCTGCCGAGCACATCCCGTTCCGTGCCGCGCCAGATATGTTCCCATTCACGGCACTAACCCACTATTTTATTTATCCCGTCAACACCTACAAATGGCTTTAAAATGCAAACAAAAGTAACCCCAATCACCGCACATATTCATACGCAGTGATTATGTCGTATTGACAGGATATCAAAAATGTTTCACGACACTGTGTTTCACGGCACATACTCACTGTGTTGACGGGATAAATACTAAATAATCGATAGTGCTTTGAATTCACAGTTATTTCGACATATTTCAGTAACACACACCAGGCACTTTGTGGTATGAACGCGAAAACCCTCTTTCAATCATACCCGATTTTACTTCGATATTAAATATCTACAAGGTATGGTACTCGCCATCTTTTCAACCAACGGAAGTGGATTATTTACCTTGGGCTCGCTAATTCAGTGATTGTAACGCGCGCGTAGGCCGGGACCACAGTATCCCGGCCTTCTCGCGCATTACAATTACTGAATTAGCGAACCGGGCCGAAGGTACACTAGTACCACTTCCGTTGGTTGAACAAAGGGCGAGTGTCCTACCTTCTAGATATTTAATATCAGAGTAAAAATGGGTATGGTTTAAAGACGGTGTTTGTCGTTCATACCACAAAGTGCTTGTGTAACACACATCCAAATACGGCTAAATTGTGTACCTTATTTTGACGAAGTCGTCAAAGTGCACGGATTTATGTCTCTCGAAGAACTCTATCCTCTCAATCGGCCGCGGAAACGTTATCTCGTGTTCCGGGGATGCATAGCTTTGGACGAAGATGTCTTCTAAACACAGTGTCCCGTCGCGGTTGAGGAGAATAGGTGTTCCAATGGATGGTAGGGGTTTTGGTTGTCTGAGGTTTTTATTTGGCGATTGAGGTTTGCTATACTTTCCCATGCCAGCGTCAGCACAGGAGCATGGTTAGTTCATGATTGATGGTCATTGTTTGTGAAAAAATCTTCGGAACTTTCACATATTGGAGAATGTATTAAGTGATACTGTTTCTCTGAAAAAGTATGATGCTCTGTAAATCGTTTTCTTCCCGAAGTTAATATCACTACGCGATGCACAGGTGCGTGTATGGTTGACTATATTGCATATACAGTGGAACATCTCCAAACCGGACACCCCAGTGAGGTGTCCGGTTTGGAGATGTTCCACTGTAAATCTGGCATGTTAGCACTTCGTGACACATTCTAGTGTTTTGCTATGGAAGGGGATATCCGCCACTACATTGCATGCTGCTTCATGACAATGCAGTCGACCATTGTTACATGTCATCCTGCACTGCGGCTATTCGTTACTGCTTAATGACAACTCCATCGTGCATTATTACATTTCACATTGCATACCTCGATTGGCTATTTGACATTGTTACATGTCATCCTGCATATTGGCTATTATACAATACTGCTTAATGACAGCACCATCTTGCATTATTACATTGCATACCTCGATTGGCTATTTCACATTGTTACATGCCATATTGTGCCATGTGTCATTCTGCTTACTGCTTGCTGGGATGCGTAAATGACTATATGAATTCCGCCGAATGACGCATTCAAGCACGCAGAATGGCCCATGTCAGAATATGAAATGGCCGAATGAGGGATGCCAGCATCGCAGTAAGCAGTAGGCCGAATGAAACTTGGCAAAATGTACAACGCCCTCTGTTGTCATAATGGGAACGCTTCCATTATGACGCCAGGTGGCGCTCCAAAATAAGTACAGTAGACGTTTTTTCGTGTGGTCTTTTGTCACTGTGCCACCTCGGACGTAATGTATTTACAGTGGTCGATCACCGCGGGCATAGCCTACCTGTCCCCCGCGATCACTGTTTCAGGCAGTGGGATCCTCGGTCACTGTGATGCACTGCCCGAACGATATCACGGTGATTCGCCGTGGTCGTTCACGGGGGTTCACCGCGATTGCGTATCTACCTGTATAAATGCATGTACGCGAAGGTACAGTACTTTAGCAAAATAAAACATTTTTGTATGAGAAACGATGAATTAAGTGAGCGCGTGCGTGTGTATATTAACGTGTGCATTCGCGCTTTGATGTAGCTAGAGTGGAACATAATGCTGCATCACTATTCTATATGTACACGAGTTATGGTGTTAACTGCTTAGACACAATGCCATCAATGTTTGTCAAATTGCAGGCCCGTAGCCAGGGGGCGGGGGGGAGGGGGTCGGGAGCGGTCGGACGACACCCCCCCCCCGACCAGCCTCGAGGTCCACTTTTTTAGCCTCGAGGTCCACTTTTTTTAGCCTCGAGGTCCACTTTTTTTAGACCCCCTAGATACCTCAGGCCCATTGGGCCTTCGAAACGACCACCCCCCTCCCCCCCTTCAAACAGGTATGGCTACGGGCCTGAATTGTATATATATTTTCTTAACTTGGTTGATTGATTGAATTGCGAATAAAGGTGATTTAATCCATCTGGCCGCAAAGGAAATAATCCCGTCTTTATCATTTAGCGGCTTACCTGTGACTATTTCGGGAGATTGAACACCATCGGTCTAATTATTATTTATTTTAACACGAACTATAATTAGCAGGTACTCTTCATTAGTAACTGTACATGTAAATACGGACATAAGTATCCATTGTCAACAGATGAGTAAATGGAAAGTGTGATTATTACCTTAATAGAAGTAATTAGAAATCGTATCGGTCCCCGTTATTCGTTAATTTAATGACCGGCCTCCGTTTCGCCCTTCGACCAACTCGCTCAAAAATAATACGATAGCCGACACAGGTTACGACAGGCTCGTACACAGGGGGTGGTGGGGGGGGGGGGGGTGCGACAGTGACCGCACAGTGACCGAGTATGCTGTCAGGTAGGCTATTCCCGCGGTGATAGACCACTTTAAATACATTTTGCCCGCGGTGGCACAGTGACAAAATACCACAAGAAAAAACGTCTACTGTACTTATTTTGGAGCGCCACCTGGCGTCATAATGGAAGCGTTCCCATTATGACAACAGAGGGCGTTGCACATTTTGCCAAGTTTCATTCGGCCTACTGCTTACTGCGATGCTGGCATCCCTCATTCGGCCATTTCATATTCTGACATGGGCCATTCTGCGTGCTTTCATGCGTCATTCGGCGGAATCCATATAGTCATATACGCATCCCAGCAAGCAGTAAGCAGAATGACACACGGCAGAATATGGCATGTAACAATGTGAAATAGCCAATCGAGGTATGCAATATGCAATGTAATAATGCAAGATGGAGTTGTCATTAAGCAGTATTGTATAGCCAATATGCAGGATGACATGTAACAATGTCAAAAAGCCAATCGAGGTATGCAATGTGAAATGTAATAATGCACGATGGAGTTGTCATTAAGCAGTAACGAATAGCCGCAGTGCAGGATGACATGTAACAATGGTCGACTGCATTGTCATGAAGCAGCATGCAATGTAGTGGCGGATATCCCCTTCCATATTTTGCAAGCATGAAAAGTCAGTGTAATCAGCGATGCATAATAGAGAAACACATCTAAGTTAAACGTCCATATTTTACCGAGAGTCCGGTTTAGAGGCGTACCACTGCACACGACGTATGTTAACATTGAAGGGGTCAGTGAGGGACTCAGCCCCCTTTGATATCTGACACCTTCAACTGTTTTTCTCACTAAACATCCGTGTACAATTTAACATAATAATAATGAATGGTTTGTAGTTCTGACAAACAATTCTAGCCAAAAGGTATTTGATTATAAAAAATCGCTAAAATTAATGCGGATTTGGCTCACAAAATCAAACGGCTTGATTATGAACATTATATTATACTACATACACGGAAACTGTTGATATATAAATACAATGCAGTCAGCGATGAATGAATGAAGACTACTGCCACTGACATCCATGTTTATGTAACACATACATAGTAACCGTTAATATCCCCATGCAACTTCCATGCTGTACATGACTGAAAACGTAACAAAACTCGTTTGGTACCGATTATCCGTAAACTACAAAGTACAATGTCCGTCAGCGAATTATGTGTCCACTATGTGTCCACGTATGTGCATGCTGCGAGTCGTTGTTCACTTTAGCCTGGCCTTAACTGTCACCGCCTCGATGTTCAGAATCCCTGCCAATTAACAATGAACTTTTCCAATGTTTTGTCAGCCAGTATATCACGTAAGATCGGTAGGCATGCACCATTAATTATCGAGGTATAAAAAATATACATGTGTCGTATATAAATCTTGACCCCATACCTATCCAATCAGCTCGAAAAAATGTTTTTGTGTTTTGCCATACTATACAATAGGATTAATACAGATACCATCCAAATTAAATAGTATTTAGTTATATCAATTACTTCAGAAATCTACACCACGTGAAAACTTGGTTTATTGGCGGAAAGCAGCGTAGAATGCAATGGCATGTTGCTTACGGATCTAAACAAGTATATCCTGGCTAAATATCGCTGGCTAAGAAACCATTTTGAACAATTTCTTTAATGTTGTTCTGAGAACTGTGATACAGTAGAACCTCTCAAACCGGACACCCAAACATATCTGTGTTCTTAATTACGGTGGGTTTAGTTTAGATGTATCGATTATGTTAATGTGCGTCCCTGATCGCAAAGCACACAATCATTTATTGGAGTGCTTACTTGTCTGATTTACAGTGGAGCATCTCTAAAGCGGACACCATGGGGACCTCGCAGGCTGTCCGGTTTAGAGAGGTTCCACTGTATTTAGTTACAAATCTGCAGAAACTCCAACATGAAAATAATGTATTGTTTCTCAGTCTGATACGTTAGGCGTATTGATACTTAACGCATATAAATTAGTTCTACACGTTGGATTCAAGATGGTTTTGATTGTTTTGAAATATGCAAGGCTCTATTGTCTATATTTAAGCAATTCATTGAGAAACTCAATACATTAATTAATGTCTTCTTTAAACCAGCTTAGAACAGTCAGAATGATACATACGAGTTTGCATTATTACACGCAATCGCGATAAAGGGGTCTATTGAGTTTGCGACCCAGTGTAGCCCTAGGTGAGACTGCGCATCAGTCTCACCTGGGGCTACACTGCTCGTGTTTGCGTTGCAATATAGTGTTGATACCTGTGAATAAAACTGTGTGTCACGCAATACGAGTGCGTGGGTTGATCAGGTGTTACACTGATCAAACTATGCAGTTCATGGGTTTGTGGCTGAGTCTTGAGTAAATAGGCTTATGGCGTTTGTGTTTGCTTTGCTCTTGATCACATGGCGCGTTCCTACATATTAGTCAGTAGCCGATATCTTGCTAAATACACGATGAGAGAGAAATTTTCAACTTAGGGATAAATCTGTTAATTTTTGTAATGAAATAAAATAGTTTCTGACCAAATTATTATACTGAATTCATTACATTATCACAGCCATTTGGCTGTGATAATGTAATGCATTCAGTATAATAATTCTGCATACCGTTAATCATCAAATATATGCAGTCGTTAGTTCTATATCAAATAATGCATTTGGGGAAAAATAAATACTTGCTCCGTCAAAGTAGACTTTGTATATCTGTATTGTTTGCTAGAAACACGGTGGTGCATGCGTAGATGGTGCACTGATTGGACGGTGAAACGGTACAGTACCCAACAGGACTGCGCAGACGCAGACAGACGCAGATATGTGATTACAATGGACGAAAATAGCATAAATCCCATTTCTCCCGTCGCAACCATATTCCGACAATGGTGTTCGTCAATGTGGCAGTGTTACTCTTGCCAACATCTAGTGCACACTATAATTCATCAAGACGAAAATAGGCGTATTGCACGAACATAGGCGTCAATAGGCTGTCATAGTGTAATCATATAATGCAGTAAAATAGTATTTACGACGCACTAGTGTAAGTTGCAAATGTACGGAGCCCCGCAGGGGAAATGGAATAACAATTCGTTCTCTCAAATTAAATTGTTAATTTCGTGGGAATCAATCAACGAGTTAAAAAAATAACACATTACATCAAAGCAAACGTTTGATGATGTTTATTGCATAAGCAGAACATCATGCATTAATCACCTAACGCATGTAGTTAATGGACTGATTTCATATGCATTACACTAGTGTAGTATGATTCTTAATCCACTGTGTCATTACACTGTGGAAATCCATTTTATACAACAATACTTGTTTCAATGATGTCTGGTACATGTATTGATATTATCTATTTCATGACCATATCATATTCACTCTTTTAAAATTCAATTAACTACAGGGATCCTCCAGATTATCGGACAAAAATGGCAGTCTTTTAACGATATTTTTCTTAAAATAGCAGCTACGGGCATAAACTTTTCACAGAACAATCGTCGGTTCTTGCTTTCTCAACGCATGTAAACTATTTAGCAAACTATGCCATCTTTCTCGCTTAAAATCGGGTCAGATCATCAGTCGTAAGATTGCCCCAAAATTAACATCGACAATCAGTTATCCGGACAAACACATAGACTAATCGTCTTGTAAACAGCATTGTGTATATCTGCAGAAAAATCAGTCACCCTTCGTTTCTTGGAAAACACCGTATTTATAGAATGTATTGTATTTATAGAACAATGACGTAATTGGGCACACTCGATTGAGCCCCAGCATGACTTTTGTCGTTGTAAACAACTTGTGCACAGAGTTGGGAATGTGTTCAGTAAATGTTACTAAAATGTTTACCATGCCGACATATTCTTCACATTGGCATGAAAAAGCATGCACCTGCATGACTTAGATGCATTCGTTGCAAAATCGGATCAAAAGGATGCGCTTAATTAACAGGTATTTTCATTTGTCTGATAAACTGATTGTCCGGATAATTGGTATGACCCCTGTACATGTAATTGAATGTACACGTTTAAATTCCTACAAAATAGTCCATAGTTACCCGGCATCCTTGTGGTCAAACAATCTATACATGGCCTTCCATGTACGTGTGCATGTAGATATGCTTGCAAAACCAATTATGTAATCCCAATGTCAATTTCATTGTATTTCACAACCACTAATGATCTGTGTTAACGTATTATGTAGCTATGAAATTCACTTTATTTATACAAGTACACAAACGCCTGCGTTAATGCTGTTTCTGAACATCTATTGGCAATTCCAACTCGCAATCCAGCAATTTGATTGTCTGAGCCTGATCGTAGCATCCCTCAGGCGCAGGAAATCAAGCAGGGCCCGGTTGCTGAAGCTTCTGTTAGCTTAACAGACTGTTAAGCTAACAGAGGCTTCGATCAACTGGACCCTGGTTGATTGCAAGCACGATACATATTGTGTTTTCAGTATTTTGAAAAAATAGAAACCTAAGAAGTATTGGCAGGATTTGCGTAAACGGTACAGTAACGTATATACGTGTAACCCTCCCGAGTGATGTATGCATATAGTATATCTGTCGGTATAGAAATGGCATGACACTGTTAGTTGTGCAGCAATTTGTATATATGTCCCTTTTCCCCATTGTGTCATTAAGCGAACCAGCTCCGGGGACACATACCTTGTTGAATCACCGATATTGATTTAAAAAATCATGGATATCTTCTGTAAATGACGTTGGAAGTTATTTTGTGTCAACTTTCAACGTCATTTACGGGACCAGTTGTATTTCAGCGAACTGAATATCGGCGAAATACGGATTTGCCACAAGGGAGGTAACTCCAGAGCCGGGTTCATATTGTAGCAATTATATCTAATTAAGGTAGTTAGTGTTTTCAACAGAAGACGACGCCACAGAAAACACACTTGTTTGTGTTATATTGAAATATGCAAACACCTTTATATAACAGCGATTCATTTGTTTCCAGTATTGTTAGTTGCAACAAATATTAGCAAATATTAACATTCATCATGTACATGCACATTGCTAAATGTGATATGCCGTTGATATCACTACAACACATTCAATGATTGGATGAAACTTATTTTATTATATACGTACCCATGAAATACATAATTATACGATGTAAATAAAAGTCATATGTTCTCATCGATGAAATAAACATCTTCCGGTGAAAATACGAATACTTCCGCTATCTATATTCATAACGCGCACCTGCCGGACTGCAAATAGGCTGCAAATACACATTCATTACCGTATACAGTCTAAAAAACTGCTAATTTCCATGTAGCGGTATATAACAAATAGAATATTCATATTTTTGCAACGAATATGACATATATGTTCATCTCTGAGGAACGAAGAACAAAGATGAATGTCATATGAGCATGTGACTAGCAAAATTGGGCATATGGGTTTTGAGAGCAGTGTAGATCCCGATCAGACTGTGCATCTGCACAGTCGGATCCGGATCTGCACTGTTCTCCATTCCGTCAATGAAACACCTGTCAGGCTTGTAGCTAACAATATGCATGTGCATATTGTTATCAATCTACATTGAGTGTATCCTCCCAGTCAATTAAAGTGTTTCATTCAAAAATGTATTACGAGTATTATACGATTTTAATACATAGAGGATCTTACATAAGTGATGATATACTATGATATGCATTACATGAGTTTACATATTTCATAAGAAAGCCATTTGTAGGTTTTGACGGGATAAATAGAATAGTAGGTTAGTGCCGTGAATGGGAAAACATATCTGGCGCGGCACGGAAACGGGATGTGCTCGGCAGAGCATCGCCCATCCCGTTTCCTGAGCATTGCCAGATATTTTTACCCATTCACGGCACTAGCCTACTATTCTCTATTTACTTGTCGCATCATCTGGTCCATTCTTGTGTCAATTGATGTAGCTAATAATTGCCATTACACACCTCAATGATGAATGTTCTCATTGTTTACATAATACACATTTTTCAAAGAAACATGACAAAACCAACAAATTACTACTTGCATGTAACAACACATGTAATTCATTGTATACCATAGTTTTTATGTTTATCGGGTTAATCATTCATATATTCAGTCCTAGTATTAGTTGTCTTTGTAAGGTGAATGATACAAATAGTCTGTTCTAACATGTGTGCATCATTGTCATGGTATTGGTCGCGTTATATACCATTCGTATATACCATTTGTCATGAATTCCTTGACATGTCAGTAATATCATACATTGCATACTGTGACGTCATACACTAAAAGTAGTCACGTCATTAGTTAGATTATATAATGAGTAAAATGCTACAATATATTATTTTTTAATAAACCTTAGTTTGAATGATTATCTTACGTGGAACACCAGTTATGTCTATTTAAAGCGGGGACATCAATTTTTAACCACCCTGTATATGTGGCTGTGATTGGAGAATTGAGGTCTATGAGATTGAGAGATTTGTCCTGATCAAATAACACACTCATGTAGATTGATAACGATATGTATACATGTATATGTGTAGTATTAGCTACAAGCATGACGGGTGTTTCATTGACGGAATGGCGAACAGTGCAGATCCGGGGATCTACACTGCTCGCAAGACTCATATGCCCCATTTTGCTAGTCACATGTTCATACGACTTTCATGTGTGTTGCTTCGTTCCTCAGTTTGTACGCCCGTATAACCAGACAGGTATGAGTATGCATGTCTTCCAGTTATATCTTCTTTCTACATAGCCCGAATGTGCTGTATGTAAGATAGTGCTACTTACACATACAATTCGTGTTACTTTCTACACTAACTACTGCGTTAATCTTGGCAACATTTGGCAGTGTCTTCATTTACCAATACTTGAATATTGTGCTTGAAGTCAATGTGCTTGATTGGCTGAGCCTGAGCTCAGGCAAACAAATTGATTGATTGCGAGTGGGTATTGCCAATAGATGTTCAGAAATATTGATAATATTGGCAAGATTAACGCAGGCGGTTGTGTATGTGCTTTTGGCTATATATAGGAATGTCTGATCAGCATTCGTGCAAGGCCCCGAATTATAGGTTACCATACCTGCATAGATTCTCCTATATTTCGCGCACACTTTTGGAGCCTGAATAAATGCAACATTTATCAAAATTCGGAAATATAAACCAGGCCAACGACAATCGGCCGGCTTCTTTACTGGGCTATATCACGAGTATGGACGGTGTTCGAGGCAATTCCCACCTTTAACTATAAGCCGCATGAATGCATTCGTGCACATGCACACATTTGTTTACATGCATTGTTATGCACAGTTCGGATGCACGCAGCACGAATTAATAAACATATCCGTACCCATTACACCCGCTGATTCATATGTAATTGAATACATATTATTTCAATCAATGCTTTGCATTGTCAACATTCGCCGCGTTATGGACATAATTTATGGGACCCTTAATCATCATATGATTCAAACATAGTTGTTTCCTAAACGTGATGGAATATATGTATACCATATCTGGCTATGAGAAGGAGAGCGTATGATATAATGTTGTTAATGATACATAGGAAAACCAGGATAACGGACTCCTATCAATTGTAGTACGTAAATAGGGAATAGTAGGTTAGTGTCGTGAATGGGAAAAATATCTGGCAAGGCTTAGGAAACGGGATGGGCGAGGCTCTGCCGAGCACATCCCGTTTACGTGCCGCGGCAGATATTTTTTCCCATTCACGGCACTAACCTACTATTCTATTTATCCCGTCAACACCTACACATAGCTTTAAAACTCAAAAAAATAACCCCAGCCGCATCCTCAAAATTGGAGAATCGACTATGACAACCGTACATATTCATACGCAGTGATTAGGTCGTATTGACAGGATATCAAAAATGTTTCACGGCACCGTGTTTCACGGCACATGCGCACTGTGTTGATGGGATAAATGTACACCAAGATGTACTTCAAGTCAGATATTGGTGTATTTTTGGTAACATTCTCAAAATGGCCGACATGTACACTTTTCCTAGACAATGCACTATGCTATATGTATATACACATGGGATATATACACATGTACTTTCCCCATATGAAGCTCCAATGCACTATTGTAATATTGTCTAATAATATAGTACAATAGTGGTTATAGTGGGTATATACAGTGGGGTCAGCGTGCAAGTGCACACACAAACGAACACGACAGGTTGGAACCTGTCGTGTTCGTTCGTGTGTGTACTTACACGCTGACCCCACTGTATGGTACATGTGTATATATCGTGTGATTAGCCAGGTAATAGTGACACAATGTGCCTTTTTGTGTGTATGAGGCTATATGCAATGGTTATTTATGTGACAGAACTGTCCAGAAAACGGACATATTTTACAGTGTGGAGTAATATAATTGATAGGAGTCCTCCGTTCTCCTGGCTTTTCTATGTATGATTGGCTAAATTATATCATATGTTCAACTTCTCATTGTCAGTTCTTTGTTAAACCTAAGAAGAGGTGAAACTGGTTAGAATACACAAAGATGGCGGAGTTGGACACTCCATATAGGATACAGGAATGAGGCAGTGTTCACATAATATGTTATACATGTACATATATTCCATCACATTTACGAAGCAATTATCTTTGAATCAAACGATGATCAGGTATATAACGGGTCCTTAAGTGCAGCCGTGATGCAAAGAGCCTCTTGTGAATACTGCTAGCTAGATCGTGACAATTGTATAATAATACACGTGCGTAACCCGTAACAGGGATTGTAAAATGGTTAAACATTCCCTACTGTCTGTTTCACGAAACCTGCCCAAATTTTAAGGCCAAATAAACAATGCAAAAAAAACAGTATTTTTTCTTTTCGATAATATTAAATTTTATAATTTAGAAGGAGCCTTATTTTGATTTCGTAAAATTCGGTCAAATATTGATTTTATTGCAAAAAAATGATTTGTCTATTTGAATTTAACATGGGGGAAAAGGAGATGTGAGAACGTGGGAGGAGTCAGGAAACGAAACAATTGACTACGAAACCTGGCTAGATAGCTTGGAAATGATCTAACTAAGAAAACAACAGTTACATTTTGAAAATCGGTCCAGTATTTGTGAAATTCAAAAAATGTCCCCATGTTAAATCCCCATAATATTCATCAACTAATGGGCGTTTAGAGGCATTGCATTTGGTTCTTTTCATGGCAATTTTATTTCTCTGACTTTCTGCTGGTTTCTAAATATAATTAGTGTTTTTAACAGAGTTGCCATCATCATCAGCATCTACATTTGCTGAAAACATTTGTGGATTAGTTCATCGTCGAGAGCCCAATAGTATTGGTGCTGGTGAACTTTCGGGAGATAATACATGTACACTAGACTAGAATCACTGGGCTACGGAACATATTGTGTCTATTTAACCCTCACCACGCTGGAGACGGAAATTGTCGTCTGCTGTATTTCATTTTTGCCTTAATTCTTTAAAAGAAAAACGGTTTTGACAGCGCAAGAGAATCGTCTCCTGTGGAGACGATTCTCATGCGCTGTCAAAACAGGTTTTAGTCGAGAAATATTGAAAATAAAACATGTCCGGCAGACGACACAATTTAATTCAGCGTAGTAAGTGTTAAAGAACCCTATGTTGCATTCAAGTATTCTATTCCTATAGTCAACTCAGCTTCCTATTTTGAAAACTCATGTTTATTCATATACTGAACGACGAACAACGTAAATTCCAACCAGAATCCGTGGATTGATCTGGCGCTACGAGTGTCACATGAGCAAAGTAAAGCTATTACAACGATAGTACGCGCATATCATACACAATCGGCTGCGTTAAACTTGCCCAGATGTCAATGTTTTTCAACATTTATTGGCAATGTCAACTCGCAATAATCATGCAATTTGATTGGCTGAGCCTGAGCCGTGAAGCACAATATTCAAGCATTTTTAAATGAAATAAATCAAGCATATTTGTAAGATTATCGCAGGCGGTGGTGTATACAGTACCAGTACATGTATCAAATTGCAGTATGTGGTCTCATCATTATGACATGTGACTGCTGAATGCATCTTATGGCCATTGCGACCGTGTAAACCTAGACCTGATCAGTGTCTGCACCGTTCGCCATTTCAATCAGTGAACTATACGCTGTGTTTCCAACATAACGTAATTGCATAGATGAGACTCGCCATGCGATGTTGTACCTTCGGACATCTGCGTAATTTCATCAAATACGTTTACAAAATTTACAATATTTTTCATATTTAAAGTCAAAAGTTGACAACATTTTCAGAGTACATGCGGAATATAATTCCGCATGTACTTTGAAAATATCGTCAACTTTCGACGCCATTTGCGGAAAATATTGTAAATGTTGTAAATGTAATTCTTGAAATTACGCAGATGTCCGAAGGTACATCACATGGCCAGGAGCTAGACCAGGAGCTAGACCGCCATTCAGTTACCATAGACTTAATTTCTCATGTCATAATTCTGTAATTGCTGGCAACTAATGCAATTTAAAAATAGATGATGTTTTCTATTCAGTCGACATTGCAAACCGGATATATGAAGCAATTTAATGGATTGCATATTTACTCAGAACGATAATACATGTGTACGAGGGTTAGTTCAAAGGTAACTTGACTTGTTTTTGCAATTGCAAAATTAGACACCATTTCTCTTGCAGACGGATAAAACAATTAAGGTAATGACAAAATGGTAAGTTGGTCACCAGAATGAGCACCTGGTATTTCTCCGGAACACCCTTACGTCGCCATATATGCCGACGAAAGAATTTGTTCAAGTGTTCTCAGATTTATTACATTATCACAGCCAACATTAAGTATCATATTGTTTTACGTCAGTTTGTCGCAATTCATAGAACATCGATGTTGCCGGTCAATAACGTAATGTATTTTTATGACGTCAACCTTTCTTTAACGAATCAACAACGTCGCGCGACGTCAAGTGGGGCTAATGTGCATTTGATATACTGGGATATATAGAGAATAGTAGGTTAGTGCCGTGAATAGGAAAAAATATCTGGCAAGGCTTAGGAAACGTGATGGGCGAGGCTCTGCCGAGCACATCTCGTTTCCGTGCCGCGCCAGATATTTTTCCCATTCACGGCACTAACCTACTATTCTATTTATCCCGTCAACACATATAAATGGCTTTTAAATGCGAAAAATAACCTCAGTAACCGCACATATTCATACGCCGTGATTATGTCGTATTGACAGGATATCAAAAATGTTTCACGGCACATTCGCACTGTGTTGACGGGATAAAAACGCAATACATTGAATGGGCGTTTCCATTATAAATTTAAGGATAATGTAAATATTTTCAATTATTGTTAAGAGAGATAAATTCAATAATTTGGACCCACACGGTGGTGGTTCAAAATGTCAGCGGCTGGGTTTGAAACTAAGTTACATGAACATATTTGTTTTGTAACATACAAACCTATGGCTGAAAGTGATGGAAGACATATATTAATGTGGTTGTGAAGTAGATTAATCCATTAATTTGCGATTATCTGCAGGCAAGCAGTGTCTATTGCATAAAACATCTGGATTATTTTCTACACACTGTTTTGACTACAACGCGCATTAATTCGAATTAGTGTGGTGAAACATACAAATAACGCTTAAATATTATGAACCATATCATGTGTATTTCGCAGTTATAACTTGAGGGGGCCGTTTCACTAAACTTTGTACGTCTAAAATGTTCGTAAGTGCAACATTATGATAATTTGTGAATTTCACATTAACAATGTTTTCTTGTAAACAATTATTGGATTTCTATTTATTGAGCACAGGCACACAAAATCGCTTCTAAAGGCCTACTATTTGGTGTTACTGGTTCCTAAACATAATTAGGAATGTTTTAACCATGTTCCATCCCTGTCACGCGTTATCCACCTGTGTTTATAAGGTTAGACCACACCAAATAGTTGTACTATATAATTTAACCGAATCCCATCCAATAAGGCCAGTCTCTCCTACTTTCGCTATTCGTATGGATACTGTGGGACCCACTTGTACATGACCTGCAGCCAGTCTGTACTGGTTCTGCATGAATTAAACAATATGTTAATTTACTCCTAAGAAAGAAAAATCCAACCTCGTCATATCTCCCAATATAGTTTACATTTTTTGACCACGGAATCTCTGTTAACATCACGTGACCAACCGGTTCAGTGTTTTCTTTTAAATGCTACAAATATGCTGCAAACTGGTGTTAAAAGCACCCCGAAATGTTCCTCAAGTGAAACTGGGTAGAAATAGATCAAGGTTTGCAAGAAAACTAGGTATGTGACCTTTAAACGCCCGCACTAATTTGTTTTATACCGGACTACTTCTGCATACTCCTTGGGCGATTTCGCCCCATTTGGTATTGTCTAACATATAAGTGTCACTACAAATCTGTCTACAATATTCACCATGTTCACTATTCAAAACTACGTTCTGTTATAGGAATTAATGGCCTTTTTGTGGAATTTATCGGGGTATAAACTTGGAAAAGTCGCGGGAATACTGGACGAAGGCCGGAAGGCCTCGTCCAGTATTCCCGCGACTTTTCCAAGTTTATATCCCCGATAAATTCCACATAAAGGCTATTCATTCCTTATAATTCCAGCATTTGAAATAAATTCATCAAGAAAATGTGTTTATTTTCCGTTTTCTTAAGAATTATTTTAACTGCGCCTCACGGTTACGGAAAGTAGTTCTGCGTGGGAGTTTACTTGGATATAAATTTTTGGGCAGTGACTTGCTACGGGCCAATCAAATGTTAGGAAATTGTGTAAATATTTTTCTGCTGGAATTATTCCTTGATACAGTACCAATTTTGGAGCAAATATCTCAAATGGTTGTCACACAGCAGCTGTGTAACTCCACCATGTGACTGTCCATACTCTGCCTTAAATTGAGCTACTACAGAACTATGGAGAAGTTTAATAGATAATGGATTAAAACATTGGATAACGTCCACCTTAACACTTCTTGATCTACCCTTGCACACACCTTCAGACTATATAGACAAGTTGTGTTATTAATCAATTACAGTCGTACATGTGGATGTATGTGGCTAAACGTTGTGAATTATAGTGCAACCTCTCTACAACAGCCACCCATGGGAAGAGACAAAATTGGCTGTTATAGAGAGGTGGCTGTTGTAGGGAGGTTAATGCTGAATACTATTTTATCGTCTGATGTTTATTTATTTTCTTCAATAATTCTCAATAAAAACATGTTTTGACAGCATTTTAGAATCATTTCCAATGGAAATGATTCTAAAATGCTGTCAAAACATGTTTTTATTGAGAAAGAATGCAAAATCAACATCAAACGACAATGTTCATGCTCAGCAGTGTAAGGGTTAGATATAGATGAACTCATCCATTTGGGATATAAAATAGCGGCTGTTACAGAGAGGTGGCTGTTGTAGAGAGGTGGCCGTTCGGGGAGGTTCGACTGTACATCCAAAACATTTGAAAACTTTACATGTAACTTGTATTAACCTTTTAACCCCTCTAAATAACTGGCATACACTGGTCGCACTAGATCCTTACTCATATTCGGAATATTCTCTTTAACATCTGAAAAGTACTAACACATGCTGTAGATCTTGATGAGACGGCTCGTTACGAGCCGGCTCATCTGGATCTACAGTGTTTACAAATGCTGGATTCAGGGTCTGTAGGGTTTAAAGGGTTAATCACAAGTCCAGTTACATATGCTCAAATATCAGACATCGCACTAATTAAGCCGTGTCAAAATACACGAGAACTACACCGATAATGGTAATGGAAATCGGATACTGTTAACGACTCTGAAGTGTAATTATTCTAGTAGACGTGGAGAGCTACATACATGACGGAACAAGTCACTGCCAACGGGAGTTTGAATGCCAGCGAAAACGGTGTTAATACTGGAAATGATCCGGGCGACGTTGCTGAAATGGACCGCCTTCTTAGAATCATCATACCAGTTGTGTCCGCAATTATAATGCTTCTAGGAATATCGGGTAACGGCGCAGTAATTTACACCGGCTTCAGGCGGAAGGGTACATTCAGAAATGTAAACAAAACGTTGGTGACAGTTCTCGCGTTTGTGGATTTGACTTTCCTTGTCGTGTGCGTGCCATTTGTCGCGTGTACATATATCTGGACAGTGTGGTACTTTGGGCGGACGTGGTGTAAGGTTTCAAGCTACGTCATATACGTCAGCGCTACTCTATCGTCCGGCGTACTTGCGCTCATGTCGGTTGATAGGTTCCTGGCGATTGTTTATCCGCTGTCCTCCATGCGCATGCGCCGGACGAGAAATGTGTGGATTGTGCTGTTGTTGATTTGCGTTGTCAGTTGCGGCGCCTATATACCGGCTATATTCTTATTTGACGTCGTCGAGTACACCTATCAAGGAGAGGACATGTCGACGTGCGCAGAGATCCTATCGGTATCATATGAAGCGGGGATGAACCTTCGACGAATACACTATCTCACATTCGCTATTGCCGGCTACGTCATACCCCTATCACTGATCGTAGCCATGTATGGCCGTATATGTGTGACCTTGATCAACCGGAATAGCAACAGCGGTCTCCAACAAGGTGTCAGACGCAACGCCGCCAATACGAAAGCCATGAAATTCGTCTTCATAATCGTGCTGACATTCTTTCTCTGCTGGACTCCCGTTCAGATCTCGCTGTTTCTCGTGAAAGTCGTCGATTATTTCCAGCGCCCCTTTCCGATAACATTTATAGCAGCAAATATTGCCCCGCAATACCTTGCTTATTCTAACAGCTGTATGAACCCCGTGCTTTACACTTGTATGTCGAGCAAATGTCGACGGCGACTGCACGACTGTTCCTTGTGTCCAGTTGACAATGGACGTCAACGCTCGACACTTGACATGACGGTACCGAACATCTCAGCAACAGTTACAACGGTGGAAACCAGTAGACAAGAGTAGCTAACAGGGATAAAGACCCGGTATATCAAGAAGTGTACAGTTATAGAGAATAGTAGGTTAATGCCGTGAATGGGAAAAAATATCCGGCAACGCTAATGAATTTCTTTATTTCTCATCAGAAGTATATGTTGTGACCACTCATACTCATTTGAACCGTCTCGCCGAGACGGTTCAAATGAGTGGTCACAACATATACTTTGGTTCAGAAATAAGGAAAATAGATATCAAGAAGTGTACAGTTAATAGTTTCATTTCGTAAGAACGTTAGTGCGTGAACACCGTCACAATTTCATTTAAAAACGTGTTTAGGCAGCAAGATATTGCATGTCGCAATTCAATCAGCAAGTTTCTGAATTTAACTGCAACGAGTCAAGCAGCCTCAAATACCACTGCAACTGTTATACTTAAACACGGACTGTCTATACAAGATACGTCAACATGTATGCATAGAAGAAGATGCAAATGAACAATTATGTAATACATACTTTCTGACGTAATCGACGACGCAATATCCGGCGACATTCAAGCTTAACCTGTGTCGCATTCGAGCGTCCACGCTATCTTTGTTACATATGCATGTACATCTATGAAAACAATCATTTGGAACAGGGTGTCCGGTTTCGATAGGTTCTACAGTAAAACGGATAGATGGCTACTTCAAGACAAGCGTGGACGCTTTGCGATTTTGAACATACACATGTAGTATCAACGTAGATAAATGTAAATGAAAATGAAGCGCTATTAAGTTTTCTCCGTGTCGGGTTTAGAGAGGTTCTACTGTATGCAATGTATGTTGCATTTATCCCGCCAACACAGTGCCTTTGTGCCGTGAAACATTTTTGATATCCTGTCATTACGACCTAATTACTGCGTATGCATATGTGCGGTTGTCATACTAGTCGATTCTCTGATTTTGAGGATGCGGCTGTGGTTATCTTTTGCATTTTAAAGCTATTTGTAGTGTTGAAGGGATAAATAGAATAGTATGTTAGTACCGTGAATGCGAAAATATATCTGGCGCGGCACGGAAACGGGATATGCTCGCCCATCCCGTTTTCTAAGCCTTGCCAGATATTTTTTCCCATCTCTTTTCCTTATTTCTGAACCAAAGTATATGTTGTGACCACTCATTTGAACCGTCTCGGTGAGACGGTTCATATGAGTGGTCACAACATATACTTCTGATGAGAAATAAAGAAATTCTTGAGCCTTGCCGGATATTTTTTCCCATTCACGGCACTAACCTACTATTCTCTATTTATTGTCGTTAGAACGTACAATTAAATGCTCTGTATCAACTGCTGTGCTCACATTTCATCAAGTGTGGCGGTGACTGAGGGCCGTTTCACTAAACTTCGTACGACTAAAATGTTCATAAGTGCACAATAATGTAAAATTGTACATTAACACTGTTTTCTTGTAAACAAATATTGGATTTACATTTATTGAGCATAGGCTGCATAAACATTTCCAGACGATCTTAAATTTGCACTTACGAACATTATTGTCGTACGAAGTTTAGTGAAACGGGCCCCTGGTGAATAAGGTTTATAGGCTTTGCCACCAGTGTAGAACCAGATCAGTCTGTTCATCGCACAATCGATATACTATAATAAATGCACTGGTCACACGTGTTACACCGGTGACACATCCCATAATCTACAGTCAAAAGCACATTTGTGACACGCCATGTCATTGTGTACCTTCGGACATCTGCGTAATTCATGAAATTCGTTAACAAAATTTACAGTATTTTCCGTAAATGGCGTCGAAAGTTGAACAAACTTTCGGAGTACTTGCGGAATTATATTTTGAAAATTTGGTCAACTTTTGACTTTATTTAGGAAAAACATCATGTAAATTTTTGAAACGTATTTAGTGAAATTACACAGATGTCCGAAGGTAAAAAGTCTAATTTGTGGCTGTGACTGGAGAAATTGGGCTTATGGGTTAAGCGACCAGTGTAACCCCATTTCTTCAGTCACAGCCACATTTAAAATCGTGTAATACAACGTGTCGCAGGATTGTCCCATTCGATATGTTCGCTAAACGCCGTCATCGATGCCCTGAACAACTATACATGTATTTGTCACTTCAATCGTCATTCATTCAAAGCTAGTTATCTCCCGTTGAATTTATTTATATAAATCCAGTCCAAAATTGTGTAGTTTAGGGCCTTATTGCTTGTAAAAAGAGCGAATGTAGCATGATTTATTGTGAAAATGAGTCAATATAAGTGATTTCGACTAGTGTTGATCCATTTCATCCTATTGAGCTGTACACTTTGATCCGGGGCTGCATTACTGATTTGCCAGATTCATATTTTCACACTTTTATTTTATTATTTATTCTATATTTAATTTTATTGCAAACAGTGTAGACTCAGATCAGACTGCACATATGTGCAGTCTGATCTGGGTATACTCTGTTCGCAAAACTCAAATGTTTTTCAGTAAGAAATAAACGCTGAAATACAGCAAAGGACCGAGTCTCTATAAATATATTTGCAAAGGGAGATAACTAGCTACGATACGTTTTTCAATAAGAAATAAACGCTGAAATACAGCATAGGACCGATTCTCTATAAATAGATTTGCAAAGGGAGATAACTAGCTACGATACCTCATTGCAATTGCCGAGTCATGTTTGAGCTTCTATGCATATTCTTTTCATATTGTTGCTTCATTATGCAGCCCTACATCCATATACCAACGCCAGCGCTAACCTTGACACTATGTGTCAATTGTTATATTTCAAGATGCGTATCCAGTGCAACCTCTCTACAACAGCCACCCATGGGAAGACACAAAACTGGCTGTTGTAGAGAAGTGGCTGTTGTAGGGATGTTAATGCTCAATTAAACTTTATCGTCCGCAGTTTATTTATTTTCTTCGATAATTCTCATCAAAAATATGTTTTGGCAACATTTTAGAATCATTTCCAATGGAAATGATTCTAAAATGCTGTCAAAACATGTTTTTGTTGAGAAAGAAGGCAAAAACAACAGCAGACGAAAAGTTTCGTGCTCAGCAGTCTAAGGGTTAGATACAGAGGAAATCATCCATTTGGGATATAAAATAGCGGCTGTTATAGAGAGGGTGTTGTTGTAGAGAGGTGGCCGTTCGGGGAGGTTCGACTGTACATTGTACATTATGCTTGACCTCAAATAACTTGATTTCCTGAGCCCGAGATGAGGCACACCTCAGTCTCAGCCAATCAAACTGCTTGATTACGAGTTGTTATCGCCAGTGGATGTTAGGACAGTTGACAGCTGGGCATGTTTAACCCTTTCAACCCTAAGGAACTGGAATGGACTGTGATATGCTAAGGTTCCGACCAATCCAATGATCACAAAATGATTTTCAGATTCGTCCATTTATTAAAAGGGGGTGTTTTTGTTCTCAAAAATATTAAAATTACTTTCAAAAAGTGCAGATCCTGATGAGACGGCTCGTTACGAGCCGGCTCATCTGGATCTGCACTTTTTGCATAAAACGATATAGCGGGATTTCGGGTTCAAAGGGTTAACACAGGTGGTTGTGTAAAACGAGACGGATGAATGCACGTCTTTACACTATACACTGTATCGACGTAGGTATGCATGTCACTTGTGCGTACATATAGCTTGTGCGTACATATAGCTATTCAACATTGATGTATTTGCACGTACATGTATGCATAGTTCGGATACACGCAGTACGAATTAATAAACATAAACATTCCCATTCCAACCGGTGCATACACAAGGTGCACGATCACGTGGTTACAACAGCAACAACAATGGCTGCAATTGTTGAAAACGCGCCCGTATTATTTGATATTTTCCTTAATAGGCAACGGATTTTGATGAAATATGGCGCGACAAACGCGTCTTCATGAGCTGTATTTGGTGGTCCCGGGAGTTCGGCACATATTTATGTCGTTTTTGGGAAGAATCGATTTCCGTGTCTTTAGACACGGAAATCGATTCTTCGGAAAAACGACAGAAGTTTGGGCCAAAGTACCGAGATCACCAAAATGCAGCTCATGAAGACGCGTTTGCTGTGCCATATTTCATCAAAATCCGTTACATAATAAGGACAAAATCAAAGAATACGTACTTTGAATCGGAGGGCTTCTGGAAGTTTCAGTACTGGTTGTTGTTGTTATAACCACGTGATCATACACCTTGATACAGATTGTTTCAATCAGTAACATATCATATCATTTCTTGCATAACCCAACCCCATGTAGATCTCCCTTATCTGCTTTGCCTAGACCAACCCTCCAATAACATCATTACGTAGAATAACACTGTTAGTGCTGACTCTCCATATATCATATACACTCATACTCAGCCATTAAAGGTACATGCCCACTCAGTAAGCACAAAATGTTCTGTATAGGAATTAAATAAGTGTATAATTGTTTCACTATTCCACCAGTTCTAAAAATTACAAGTGCCCGGAAAACAGATATAATCATTTAGTAATATTTATTTTACTGATAGTGACGCGCGTTGGTATCATGCTATTTTCATATGCAAATGAGGCATGACATTTTTTACTTATTTATACTAATGAATTGCGGTACCTGAAAAAATAATATTTTCGGCTGATTATAAAGTATGATCATTGCACATCAAAAAATAAATACAGAGAATAAATAACAATGTCAGTTAACATTTTAAGGAAACACGGTTATCGCCCCTGATAAAAGTGAATATTTTCGTCCAAAATAAAATGTATAATAATGCCAATCAATATGTGGGGTAATGGTGAATGAACGTTTATTTTGCCTGAAAATGTCATACGTACAGAATATACAAAAGTATCTGTATCACTATATTAAAACCTACTGCATGGGCATGTACCTTTAATACGGTATGACATACAGTCACAGTGTGGTAGGAGAATAAACTAGCTGGGTTAAATTAACCGTAGCATAACCGCCTTCATTTAAAGTACACATTTCAACTGAATTACAACTACTAATACTACATTCGGAAAGAAAAACGGACAAACGGCCATTGGCTCGACACATTTTCTGGGCTCATATGCAAAGGGTTTGGAAGGTCTGCGAGCCAATTCCTACCCTTAAATATAAGATAACATAACGTTTCAATCAGTGCTTTGTGTAGTTGCGATCGGTAACTCTTGCAATTTACTCCCGTACCGTCCGTGGCTACGGACGGTACGGGAGTAGATTGCAAGAGCTACCGTTCGCAACTATGCTTTGTGTTGGCGACAATGACTGCGTTAATTGCGGTCGTGATGCGATGAGCCACCTGTGAATACTGCTAGATGGATCGTGATCAATATACAATGGTAGCAATCAGACAGTAAAATAATACACCGCTATCGTTATTTGCATTCATTTAATGGATCCGACTGAGGAAATCATGGACATTGTGACATTTGCGGCCAGCTCAGCCAAAGATCGGCTTGCGTATCCGCACAATCTGATGAGGATCCACAGTATCAATTAGTCATCGAATTATGCTGACGACAAGAAAATGATTACTGTCTGTTCCACGTTTTGCTGCCGGTGAACTTTTGGCTCTTAAGTACATTAAATATAAACAATATTTAAATGTAAGTACTTTTTCACCAATAACAAAAAAAGTCACCCTTCCACAATGTTTTGATTTTATGATATTCCATCAAATATTGATTTTATTGCGAAAAATACTATTTTCATATGGGAATTTAACATGGGGCAAAAAGGAGGTGGGGAGACACAGTGAGGGTCGCAAAACGAAACATTTGGAAATTTACTATGAAACCTGTCGAGATAGCTTGGAAATGATATAACCAAGAAAACAAAAGTCAGATTTTGAAAACCGGCCCACAGATTCAAAAAGTTATTTTAAAAATCTATGTTTAGCCCCCATGTTAAATTCCCATAGAAGAATCGCTTTTCTCGCAATAAAATCAATATTTGATGGAATTCCATCAAGTTATTTGTTTTAAATATTAGCGCAGGCGTATTAAAATATATATTCCGCGTTTTACAATTATTTACGGATATTGGTCGATTTTTTGAAATCGCCTTGAAATCGGTGGTCACCTGATTCCATACATGACAACGTCGGATAAATAAATGCCGTATTTCAAACGAACATGCGTCAAAATAAATAAAATAAATATATAAATAGTTTAAAATGACAAAATAAAAATAAATGCATGTGCATGCAGATATTGAGATACATATATACATGTAAATGTGGTGTCGGGTTTGCATGCTTTGATAGTATAAGTTATAACTACAGGTATATAATTCCAGCACAAAAATATTTACACAATTCCCTAACATTTGATTGGTCTCTAGCAAGTCTCTGTCCAAAATTTATATCCCAGTAAACTCCCACGCCGAACTGCTTTCCGTAACCGTCAGGCGCAGTTAAAATAATTCTTAAGAAAACGGAAAATAAACACATTTTCTTGATGAATTTATTTAAAATGCTGGAATTATAAGGAATTAATGGCATTTTTGTTGAATTTATCGGGGATATAAACTTGGAAAAGTCGCGGGGAATACTGGACGAGGCCTTAAAAAATTTACAATTTTCGAAAAAAAAAAAATATCTTTTTTTTTTATCCAAAATTGTCATTTGTTATCGCTTCGTCCAGTATTCTTGCGACTTTTCCAAGTTTATACCCCGATAAATTCCACAAAAAAGGCCATTCATTCCTATAGTGAATGTGGAAACGACTACACTAACACCTGCGCTAATCATGCCGATAATTGTAAATTTCTCTATTTCAAAATACTTGAACATTGTTTTTGAAATCAAGCAGCTTGATTGACTGAGCCTGATCTGTGTTACAGCTCAGGCTCAGACAATCAAATTGCTTGCTTGCGGAACGTTGATATCGTATGTAACGGGTCTCATAGAATGAAGTCGACGGTATCCACTTGTGGCTGTGACTGGAAATATGGGGCTTATGTGATCGGCGACCAGTGTATGCCCAGATCATATACATGTAGCACACTCCTGTAGCCTGATAACGATATATAGTAAACTTGTTAGAAAGATGATGCGTGTTTCATTGATGAAATGGCGTACAATGGCGTGCAGTGCAGATCCTGATCAGACTATGCGGACGTACAGGCTGATCTGTATCTACACTGGTCGCAACACCCATAAGCCCCATTTCTCCAGTCAATGAAGCTTCAGTGTTGTATATATAGAGGATATTTACATGAGTGGTGATGTAATATGATATTTACATGAGTGGTGATGTAAAATGATATTTACATGAGAGGTGATGTAATATGATATTAACATGAGTGGTGATGTAATATGATATTTAAATGAGTGGTGATGTAATATGATATTTACATGAGTGGTGATGTAATATGATATTTACACGAGTGGTGATTTAATATGATATTTACATGAGAGGTGATGTAATATAATAGTGGTGATTTAATATGGTATTTACTTGAGTGGTGATTTAATATGGTATTTCCATGAGTGGTGATTTAACATGGTATTTACGTGAGTGGTGATTTAATATGATATTTACAAGAGTGGTGATGTATATATGATATTTACATGAGAGGTGATGTAATATGATATTTACAAGAGTGGCGATGTAATATGATATTTACATGAGTGGTGATCTAACATGGTATTTACATGAGTGGTGATTTAATATGGTATTTACATGAGTGGTGATTTAATATGATATTTACATGATGGGTGGTATATGATATTTACATGAGTGGTGATGTAATATGATATGTACATGAGTGGTGATTGTAATATGATATTTACTTGGTGGTGATGTAATATGTATTTATGAGTGGTGATGTAATGATATTTACATGAGGGTGATGTAAATATGATAGTTCATGAGTGGTGATGTAATCTGATGTAGAGTGGTGATGTAATATGATATTTATTGAGTGTGTTGTAAAATTGATATTTACTGAGTGGTGATGTAATATGATATTTCATGAGCGGATGATGTAGATGGATAAGTATATAGGAGATAAGATATTATGAATTCGACATGAGTGGTGATATATGATATTTACATGAGTGGTGATAATATACTTGAGTGGGTGATGTAATATGATATTTACATGATGAGTGTGTAATATGATATTTCATGAGAGTGGAAGTGTGATGTAATATTATTATATTTCATGAGTGGTGATTTAAATATGATATTTACATGAGAGGTTGATTTATATGTATTTACATGAGTGGTGATGTAATATTATATTTACATGAGTGGTGATTTAATATGATATTTACATGAGAGGTGATGTAATATGATATTTACATGAGTGGTGATTTAATATGATATCTACATGAGTGGTGATTTAATATGATAGTTACATGAGTGGTGATTCAATATTTACATGAGTGGTTAATATATGATATTTACATGAGTGGTGATGTAATATGATATTTACATGAGTGGTGATGTAATATATGATTAGTTTTACATGAGTGGTGATTCTAATTTTCATGGATATTTACATGAGTGGTGATTGTAATATGAATATTTACATGAGTGGTGTATATATGATTTACATGAGGGTGAGGTGAATGTAATATGATATTTACATGAGTGGTGATGTAATATGATATGTACATGAGTGGTGATGTAATATGATATTTACTTGAGTGGTGATGTAATATGATATTTACATGAGTGGTGATGTAATATGATATTTACATGAGAGGTGATGTAATATGATAGTTACATGAGTGGTGATGTAATATGATATGTACATGAGTGGTGATGTAATATGATATTTACTTGAGTGGTGATGTAAAATGATATTTACATGAGTGGTGATGTAATATGATATTTACATGAGAGGTGATGTAATATGATAGTTATATGAGTGGTGATTTAATATGATATCTACATGAGTGGTGATTTAATATGATAGTTACATGAGTGGTGATTCAATATTTACATGGAGTGGTATGTAAGGTAATGAATATTTTTTTTTTACATGAGTGGTGATGTAATATTGATATTTACATGAGTGGTGATTTAATATGATTTATTTACATGATGGTGATGTAATATGATATTTACATGAGTGGTGATTTAATATGTATCTTTACATGAGTGGTTGATTTGTAATAATTATTATTTACATGAGTGGTGATTTAATATGTATTTACATTTACATGGAAGAGGTTGGTGAATGTATAATGATATTTACATGAGTGGTGATTGAATATGGATATATACTTACATGAGTGGGTGATTTAATATGATATTTACATGAGTGGTGATTGTTAATATGATATTTACATGAGTGGTGTGGATTTAATATGATATTTACATGAGTGGTGATGTTATATGATATTTACATGAGTGGTGAGTAATATGATATACATGAGTGGTGATGTAATATGATATTTTATTCATGAGTGGGTGATTTAATATGATAATTTACAAGATTGGTGATTTTAATAATTTTTACATGAGTGGTGAGGTGGTAATATGATATTTACATGAGGGTGGATGTTTATATGATATTTACATGTAGTGGTGATAGTAATATGATATTTACAGAGTGGTGATGTAATTTGATACATGAGTGGGAAATGTTTATATGATTTACAGTGGTGATGTAAAATATGAATACATGAGTTGGTGATGTAATTTAATCATGAGGTGGATTTAATATGATATTTACAAGGATGGGATGTAATATTGATATTTACATGAGAGGTGATGTAATATGATATTTACATGAGTGGTGATGTAATATTATATTTATGAGTGGGGTTTTATAGAATGATTTCTACATGAGTGGTGATTTAATAGATATTTTACATGAGAGTGATGTAATATTATAGTTAACATATGGTGATGTATATGAAATGTACTATGAGTGTGTGATTTAATGTTAATCTGATATCTTTACATGAGTGGTGAATTGTAATATGATAGTTTACATGAGTTGGTGATTCTAATGGAAATTTACTGAGTGGTGATGTAATATTGGAATAATTTACATGAGAGGTTTGAATGTACTATGATATTTTACATGGAGTGGTGATGTAAATGATTTGTTTAAATTTAATGAGTGGTGAGTTTAATATTGATTTTATTTACATTAGAGGTGGATGTATATGGATATTTACATGAGTGGAGATTTAATATGATATTTTCACATGAGTGGTGATTTAATATGTAGTTTACAATGAGTTGGTGATTGAATAAATTTACATGATATGGTGATTTTAATATGATTTTAAATGAGGTGGTGATGTAATATGATATTTACACATGAGTAGGTGGTTGTAATATGATAATTTACAAGCGTGGTGATGTAATTTATGATATTTTCATGAGGTGGGATGATTTAATATGATATTTACAAGATTGGTGATGGTGTATGATAATTTTCATGAGTGGTGATTTAACTATGTATTTAATGTGGTGGAGATTTTGTAATATGAATTCTTTTACATGAGTGGTGATTTGTAATATGATATTTACATGTAGTTGGTGATGTTAATATTGATTTTTATTCCACATGTGTGGTGATTTTAATCTGAGTTATTTACAAGATTAGGTGATGTAATATGATATTTAATGAGAGGTGATGTGTATGTATTTAATGAGTGGTGATGTAATCTTATATTTACATGAGTGGTGAGTTTAATATGCATATTTACCTGAGAGGTGGATTGTTAATATGATTTTTAAATGAGTTTGGTGTTTAATATGATATCTACTGAGTTGGTGATTTAATATGATATTTACAATGAGTGTTGATTTAATTTATTTACATGAGTGGTGATGAAATAATTTGGATATTTACATGAGTGGTGGATGTAATATGAATATTTTTGCCTGAGATGGTGAGTTTAATATGGATATCTAATGAGTGGTTGAATTTATATTGATTTTATTTACATGCAGTGGTGATTTAATAAATTTACCATGGTGGTGATAGCAATATTTGATAATTTCATGAGTTGGTGATGTAAATTGATATTTACATTGTGTGGTGATGTAATATGATATTAATTTTACATGCGTTGGTTTGATGTAATTCATTGATATTTTATGAGTGGTGATTTTATATGATATTTAAAGGTTTGGTGATTTGTAATATGATATTTAACTAGGAGAGGTGATGTAAATAATGATAATTTACATTTTGAGTTGGGTGATTTTGTAATATTTTAATTTACTAATGAGTGGTGATTTAATTTGATAAATTTACATGAGAGGTGATGTTAAATATGATATTTACATGAGTTGGTTGATTTATATTGATAATTTTCTACATGAGTGGTGGATTTAATATGATATTTACCATCGAGTGGTGATTTTGTATTTACATGAGAGGTGATGCAATTTAGATATTTACTTGGAGTGGTGACTGTAAATATTGATTCTATTTACCATGAAGTGGTGATATTTAATGAGTGTTGTGAATTTATGATGATTTTTTTCTTTAACATTGAGTGGTTGATGGTAATATGTATTTACTGAGTGGGGAATGTAATATGATATTTAACATATGGTTGGGTGATTAAATATGATGATTACATGGAGTGGTGATTTAATATGATTTATATGAGTGGCAATGTAATATGATATATACATGAGTGTTGATGTAATGTGATATTTACATGAGTGGTGATGTAATATGATATTTACATTACACAAATGTTAGATTCTATTTATTGCATAAGCACATCATCATACATGAAAGATGCACTGAAGATGTCACCGAACCTGATTTCTGTAACTAGCTAATTTGCATAATATTACACAAGTGTAATATAAATTTTATTACACTGTGTTAATAAACTGTGTTAATAAACTACAAATCTCCATTGTATGCAATAAACGACAATACACATATGCTATCAGTCAGCACGTATCAATCCAATACAAATATTGGGAATCGAACACGGGGTTTCCGGATCCGCAGTCCGACGCTCTACCTACTGAGCTAATCCGGCTAGCAGATAGTTGTATATGATAACCTGACATACATGTATACAGAATACAGAATAATTGATTAAGCATTAAACATACAGGGATGCTTTTCGCTTTACATGGTGACATTTTACATGAGCGAGTGAAATAATCAAGTGTGATTTAAAGGAGCTAATATATAAATATGAACTTGTACATGTACGTGGCTACGTTACTTCTAATACTGATATGGACCTAGTGGCAGTACAGTGGGGTCAGTGTGTAAGTGCACACACGAACGAACACGACAGGTTGGAACCTGTCGTGTTCGTTCGTGTGTGCACTTACACGCTGACCCCACTGTATGGGTTTGCCGGATTAGCTCAGCAGGTAGAGCGTCGGAGTTCGATTCCACCTCGACAACTGCGAATGGCCGATTTGGCGTGTGCTTGGACAACTTCGTGCTAGCCTAGTCCTATCTGATACTCGGTCCGACATGCAAAGTCATCGAGCCAGTGCCGTCGTTAAATCAAAGCATTTACATTTGTACGTGGCTAAATGATATATTGGAATTGTATGAGTGATTTTTAGTCCATATACTATAACTACGTATCCGGAAAGATGTCATATACATATGTATGCTACAACAAAAACCACCGCTCCTATCCATATACGACCGGATAAAGGCCACTACATGGTCAGCTACATGTAACCGGAATTTTCTCTCCGTAGCAGGCAGAACATTCGGGTTATATGGTAAGCGTTGAACATGTCTCACACGCTAAAAAGCCTTCTCTATTTTAACACACTGTATGTGTATCACACTTCTCTCTCTCTCTATTTATTTTAGTCCCTAACAGCGCAACAAAGTCTGGATCCCCAGCAGGGGTTTGACTATCAGGAGGCCGTTTCACTAAACTTCGTAGGACCAAAATGTTCGTAAGTGCAATAACAAGATCGACTGGAAATTTTAATTGATGGATTTACATTTATTGAACATGCTCAATAAATGTAAATCCAATAATTGTTTACAAGAAAACATTGTTAATGTGAAATGTACAGACTATCATAAATAGGCATGTTTTAGTCGTACGAATTGTATAGTGAAATTGCCCCCAGGAAGATGGAAACGCCGATAGATAGATAAATAAATAGAAAAACGTACCTTATATAGACAAATTCGTCGAAATGAACGCTCTTCTTCTTGAATTTGCTAAATTCAAACTGTATTCTGTGGATGGGGTCGGGGACCGTTCCAAGGCCGGTTTCCTCTCGCTCCCTCTGCTCCTGAATCCGTATATCCTCCAGATGTACAGTTCCATCCCCCCATGATTTCTCTCCAATCGGAGGTACCACTTGTAGACTGGTAAGATTTTTACTTCCATACGTTCTTACACGGTCAAAATGCTCTCCACGGTGTCTACGCGAACGGCTACTTTGGAACTGTTGTCCGTTGTACGGTGAGTCCGCTGCGACGTTTCTTAAATACACTTTGGTTGGATCATACCGCATGTTTCCATTGATCATACCGCATGTTTTTTAATTTAGATTATCCGTGTACATGTACACATCACTACGTGTATTAAGATGATATTGTAATGCTTAAGATGTCATTGTTTAAACGAGCTAGCGTATCCAGTATGTTTGTCAGTCAGGTGGTATGTTAAGTTGAACCATACGTTAATTTAAATAATACAATTAGTACCATGTCCTTGTATGAATTCCGGTATAATATATATGTTTTATTTGTAATTAAAACGATATCCTCACTTATTTATTCAGATGCATGTCATATTCTAGTTGTACCTTCTAGTGCGCCATTCCGTAATTTCGTATAAAACATACCGCTTCAACATGTAATCATCTGGTTGGATTAAACAAAAGCCATATATTCTTCTTAACCACATTTGCTCATGGCTCGTGTCCGTATTACAGTAATATTGTTTAGCAGATTGGTTTAAACAATGGTTTATTGGGACCTATTATAATGAGGGACGTAATCGGGAATATCTTGAAAAAAAAGCATTCAGTCCCGTTACAGTGTATATGTACATGTAACGCACTCGGGTTTAACCATCGCGACAGTCACTTATACTACACGCGTGTAGCAATGGCAACGGCTACTACAACATAATGTGACTGTGACTGGAGAAATGGGGTTTATAGAATTTGTGACCAGTGTAGCTCCTTATTTAATAACACACTTACATGTATGAAGCATTTCATTGATGGAATGGCGAACAGTGCAGATCCTGATCAGAATGTGCGGATGCACAGGCTGATCTGGATATACACTAGTCACAAAACATAGGCACGTCGCTAGGCGGAGGCCTGGAAGTCCGGGCTTCAACATCATTCCCAGACATACACTTACTGTTTATTGATATAAAATTACACATGAGATTTAATAAATATTTGCCAAAAAATCATAGCACCATGGTTTTAAAAAAAATACCGGTGGGTGGGGGGCATGCCCCCGGACTTCACACCCCTACCCCTTCCACCTAGCGTACTCCCTCATTTTGCGAGCTCCATTGTAATTGCAATACATTTATGTATTGCAATATACTCCCGTATCGTCCGTACAAATGTAGCTGGATGTGAACGGTACGGGAGTAGATTACAAGATCAATTGGATCACCCACCTGTGCTTCATCTTTAGACAGGGCCTGGCGACGTCCCTGAAACGCATAAGCCCCGTTTCTCCAGTCACAACCACATAATATATATTATAGCGAACTTGTGTATCCATCACTTTGTGTACATGTAGCTACACACATAATTGAGACACGTCAAAGTGATTTTGTATATTCGGACATCTGCGTAATTTCATGAAATACGTTTACAAATTTACACTATTTACCGTAAATTGCGTCAACAGCTGAGAAAAAACTCATGACGCATGTCAACTTTTGACTTTATTTATGAAAAATATTGTAAATTTTGTAAACGTAAATTGCTCAGATGTCCGAAGGTACAAAAGCAAATGGCGTGTCTCAATTATGTGAATGTATGTAATTTTGTGAAACGAGCTAAGAAGTTAAGAACATGAGAAACAATTCTCTCATCGCTTAACAACAACAACAAAATGTCAGTATCCCCTTCATTCCTAAATATCCATCATTGTTTTTTTCCATGCTAATGTATGGACAATTCCATTAACGAGACAATGCCTTTTAAAATAATGGAACATTAATGATAAATGCTCCATCCTGAATGATCATTTATTAGAAGCCGGCTAATCTGGATATACAGTGCTTGCAGATGTTGGCTAAATGTAGTTGCGACGGTAACTCTTGCAATCTACTCCCGTACCGCCCGTAGCTAGCTACGGACGGTACGGGAGTAATTGCAAGAGTTACCGTTCGCAACTAGGCTAAATGGTATGTACAGTTGAAAGGGTTTACTTAAATTACGGTTGACAGTAAAGTGTATTCCACATTTGCATCGAAGGTAGTCACCGTTTGACGTTATTTACAGAAAATGTGACGAACAGAAGATACATGTATACGACAAAAGGCTACTAATTCCAGATGCGGGCTTTAAACCCGTTCACATCTTTATTTTCAGTCATTTAACCAATTCCATGCGTTGTATAGCCGACTATCGGTCATCGACGACTATGGTTCACAAAGGCGGATTCAGGGGATGGGCGGATCGGGCGTCACTCCCATAAAATTCGGCGAGTTAAGATGGTTTTTCTCTTAAATGCTCCAGAACGCAGGAAATGAGATGTAGATATAAACAAAATTTCGGGAGGAGGTGGGACCCAACTAACAGTGTCCCCATCTCAGTTCGGTCGACGAATGAGCGGTGCTCGATCGAAAATATAGTAAAGTACATGTATTTCAATTAAGAAGTCCCCCCCCCTTTCCCTAGATATTGGATCCGCGCCTGATTCACGTGTATGATTTAATAAGCAGGTTTACATGACGTAATCATACACGTGAGCAATAGTCGTCGATGACCAGTAGTCGGTTCTAACATCAGCGACTATTGTCGACGACTAATGTTCACCGATGGTGAAACTTCTTCAAAATGTCCTTTTTTCTGAGCGGCCCACAGTAAAGTTGTAATGGATACGGAAATGGATAAGGCTTAATCATACATGTGAACAATATTCGTCGATGACCAATAGTCGTCAATAGTCGTCGGTGAACAATAGTCGTCGATGAACAATAGTCGTCGGTGAACAATAGTCGTCGGTGAAAAATAGTCGGCTATACAAAGCGAAATATACATATTTGGTTAAAAATACATATTTTTTCGCATTTTCTTCTTATTTCTGCTAAAACATATATACTGTCACCACTCGTCTAATCCTTATATGCCCAAGCACCACAATCATACAGACCCATACAATGAGTTTCAGTTTAAGTTCAGTGACTTCTGTAGCCTATTTAATCTAGCAAAGTATACTTTGAGGGAGAAATTGTCAATTTAAGGATACATTTATTAATTTTTATTATACTGAATTTATTACATTATCACAGCCATTTTGGCTGTGATAATGTAATAAATTCAGTATAATAAGTCTGCATGCTTTTAATCATCAAATATATGACGTCGTTATAGTTCTATATGAAATAATGCATTTCGGGAAAAATAAATGATTACTCCCTCAAAGTATACTATGCTAGAAAAGTATACTTTGCAATGTTGGTGAAATCGGCTAATGATCTACATCTATTAAGTCTGTGTAATGTCATACTTTTGTCACAAGGCGAGATAATGTGCACCGACTCGGGACCCGAACCCAGGACCTCTAAGTTACCGTACCATTACTCTTAACCGTGTGAGCTAACTAGGCACGAATACACACATTATGTCCGTACTGAGCTACATGCATACCGTGACATACCGGTCCGGTTAGTCGAGACAACGAGAGCGATGGTACGGTAAACCCGAGGTCCTGGATTCGAGTCCCAGGCCGGAGGACATTTTCTCGCACTGTCTTACTTGGAAACATACATGGGTCATACGCTGAGAAAATGTACCATTACGCCATCTGTAACAATGAGGGATCGTAACTAGTTATCTCCCGTTGAATTTATTTATGGAAATCCGGTCCAAATTGTGTAGTTAGGGGCCTTATTGCTTGCAAAAATGGCGCATGTATCATGATTTGCTATTAAAAGAAACCCTTATACATGTAGTTCGACTAGTGTTGATCCAGATCATCCCACATATTTGCGCAATCTGATCCGGTACTGTATTATTTGCCAGATTCATATTGTCACACTGTGTTAAGGTAATTACACTCGCAGTCTGATCTGGGTCTACTCTGTTCACAAAACTCATTTTTTGTGCCGTCCAATATAGGAATGAATGGCCTTTTTGTGGAATTTATCGGGGTATAAACTTGGAAAAGTCGCGGGAATACTGGACGAAGCGATAAAAAATTACAATTTTCGAAAAAAAAAAAAAAAAATAAAAAAATATATATATATTTTTTTTTTTTTACGAAAATTGTAATGTTTTTAAGGCCTCGTCCAGTATTCCCGCGACTTTTCCAAGTTTATATCCCCGATAAATTCCACAAAAAGGCCATTCATTCCTTATAATTCCAGCATTTGAAATAAATTCATCAAGAAAATGTGTTTATTTTCCGTTTTCTTTTAAGAATTATTTTAACTGCGCCTCACGGTTACGGAAAGTAGTTCGGCATGGGAGTTTACTGGGATATAAATTTTGGACAGATGTATTTTGGATCAAATGTTAGGGAATTGTGTAAATTTTTTGTGCTGGAATTATTACGAGACAAACACCGAAATACTGCATATGAACGGATCTCTATAAATAGAGTTGCAAAGGGAAATAACTAGCTATGATCCCTGATTGAAGATAGTTGTCCATTTTCAGTCAGATCAGACAGTTCTGCTGATGACAGTTGGCCTACTTCATGGATTGAGCAGCGAACAATATTAATATAGTCCCTGATCAGACTGTGTGGATGCTGAAGCTATGCTGGTCACAAACGTCTTAACCATTTCACCCATAAGTAACTGGAATAGATTTTGATACAATAATTTTGCAACCAATCCAATCGTCACAAAATGATTTTCAGACTAGTCCATTTATGAAAAGGGGGGGGGGTATTTTTGTTCTCAAAATATGAAAATTACTTGCAAAAGGTGCAGATCCTGATGAGACGGCTCGTCACGAGCCGTCTCATCTGGATATACACGTTTTGCCAATACCACTATACAGGGGCACGTTTCACTAAACTTTGCACAACTAAAATATTCGTAAGTGCAAAATTATGATACTGTGTAAATGTCACATTAACAATGTTTTCTTGTAAACAATTATTGGATTTACATTTATTGAGCATAGGCTGCAATAAATGTAAATCCATCAATTGAAATTTCCGGACTATACAGGCATGTGGTGTTGAAAGGGCTACATAATTTTTATCAACATTTACCCAACTTCAGGGACTAAATGGCAAACAGTATAGTCCCTGATCAGACTGCGCGAATTGCACAGGCTGATCTGGGGGTATAGTCCAGTCAGTCTATATCAATTTGTAGCCCACAGGTTTCACCTGTCGTGTTCGTTCGTGTGTGCACTTACACGCTGACCCCACTGTACTTTCTACAGAGTGACCTACGAAATATGCTAATACACACTTTATGATGTGAATTTGTTATACAAGTTTTGTATACTAGTGTTGCCTTTACTGTAAATCAGAACATAACAAGTATGAATGTGAAATTCCAGAAGGTTATCGCTAAATGTCAGTGCGCGAAAAGGAAAGCTTATTTCAGAAATAAATACCGTCAGCTGCAGTGTAGCGGTATAGTACGGAAGCCCATTAGGGCCACTTCACATTTTTTTAATTTCCATTTATTCAAGATGTTTTCTTGAATTTTCAAGTTCTTTTCTTGAATTTTCAAGATCTTTTCTTGAATTTTCAAGAAAGGATCTTGAAAATTTAAGAAAAGAATTTGAACATTCAAGAAAACATCTTGAAAATTCAAGAAAACGTCTCGAAAATTCAAGAAAGTATCTTGAAAATTCAAGAAAAGATCTCGAAAATTCAAGAAAAAACTTGAAAATTCAAGAAAATATCTTGAAACATCCTTTATTAGAAACGATCTTGAAAATTCAAGAAAAGATCTTGAAAATTCGAGAAAAGAACTTGAAAATTCAAGAAAAGATCTCGAAAATTCAAGTAAATATCTTGAAAATTCAAGAAAAGATCTCGAAAATTCAAGAAAAGAACTTGAAAATTCAAGAAAAGATCTTGAATAAGTGAAAATAAAAAAAAGTGAAGTGTAGAGCAACATATTGCCTATAAAACGGAAAATGTGCAGATAGCGTGTACACTGTAATTCAATACGGATTTACGAGGTTATTGGACTCCGTTTGCTAATAAATTGCAATAACGAAAAGCGACGTTACATTGTGCCTGTCACACTAATCGATGTTATATAATATGACTAAATTGAAATCTTAGGAATGTTACCATTCATTATTATAATCGATAGTTACGAATATATTTTATTTAAGGTAATTACACTGGCGTCTATAATGGAATACTCTTCGTATATGTCGTATTACGTGATCATTTCGCAACACATGTTCTCTACTGGTACATGCATATAGAGAATAGTAGGTTAGTGCCGTGAATGGGAAAAAATATCTGGCAAGGCTCAGGAAACGGGATGGGCGAGGCTCTGCCGAGCACATCCCGTTTCCGTGCCGCGCCAGGTATGTTTTCCCATTCACGGCACTAACCTACTATTCTATTTATCCCGTCAACACCTATAAATGGCTGTAAAATGCAAAAAGTAGTATTGACTGGATATCAAAAATGTTTCACGGCACCGTGTTTCACGGCACATACGCACTGTGTTGACGGGATAAAACGAACATGCTAACGTATGACAACCGAGTTCTACCTTTGTGTTTCATAGTTGCTGATAGTAAATGTATACTTGAATATAACGCTAGCTTTTTTTGTAATTTCATCACATGCAATTGTGCGATTGATTGCTAAATGTCATTTACTGTGCATAACGCGACAAACCACATACCAGTATTGTATACGTGGGCATCACCAGCATTTTTGAAAAGGGGGTTCGACTTTCAGCTGTGAAGCAACCGAAATCTGTATGGTTGCATATTTCGGATGCTTTACAGCCCCTGAAAAGCTTTTGTTTTTTTAGAAGCCAAATGCTGCATTCGGGTATGATTGGACAATAACTAGTTCATTGGCAAAGATTTTTGGGTCAATTTAAGAATCGCATTTCTGAAGATTGACATATTCGTAATCCGTTTGGCGTAGCCTGACTGTGTTTTGTTACTAGTGCATTTGAATAATACAGCGCCTGTTCATTCATACACTGAGAATGGCTATTACGGACCTCATGTGTATATAAAGAGTCCAAATTAGCGAAGACACGAAGAAACGAAGTGACGAAGAAACGAAACACAGCGTGGAGACGGAACGAAGAGATGATAAGTATCGTGTGAAGAAACGATGAAGCGAAGAGATGATAAGTATCGTGTGAAGAAACGATATAGCGAAGAGATGATAAGTATCGTGTGAAGAAACGATATAGCGAAGAGATGATAAGTATCGTGTGAAGAAACGATATAGCGAAGAGATGATAAGTATCGTGTGAAGAAACGATATAGCGAAGAGATGATAAGTATCGTGTGAAGAAACGATGAAGCGAAGAGCGAATATTAAGGGGCGCTAATTTGCGAGGCGGAAATTTACGTGGCGTAAATTAACGACCTTATAGGGTGATAATTATCTCCCTTCGGGGCGAAGTGACGACAGATAGCGTGGCGAAAACACGAAGTTTAATTGCACTGCTCGCCATTCCAGCAATGAAGCACCCACCAGGCATCAAACAAGCAGTATAGATCAGGCTACAGGAGTGTGCTATATCAGTCTCAGCGAAACTGCCAAAATTTTACAGGACATTCGGTCTGGTAAACTTGAAATTTTTAACAGACATTCGGTCTGGCGACTTCCGGTTTACCGGCGGACCGGCGGCAATTTTAACGGACATGTCCGACGACTTTCGCGGAGACTGCTATATGATTAGGAGCTACACTGATCGCAAATCCCATAAACCCTGTAGATCGTGATATGTGGCTGTGACTTAAGAAATGGAGCTTATTGGTTTTGCAACCAGTGTAGATCCAGATCAGCCTGTGCATCCGCACAGTCTGATCAGGATCTGCACTGTTCGCCATTCCATCAATGAACCACCCACCATACTACACGAGCTACTCTGATCGCAAATCCCATAAGCCGAATGTCTCCAGTCGCTGCCACATTTCAAATCACGTGGGTCTGTCAATGACAAATCAATCAAACCCCAAGACAAGCTGGTCGTGTCTGCGAATTCCCATACCAGTATAACTATCCGTATGCCGACATTCGCACTCCCACTCCCAGCCCAGCTACACACGAAAAATAACACACTCCCTACCATGTCCCCACTCCATTCACAGTCCTCCATACCCGCCCCATCACCAATCCCACTTGTCAAGGTCATTACCAAGGTCAGGAATGATCGAGACAAATTGTCTCCCCCAATTATCATATGAACCAAGTATACTTCAATTGTTATGACGTTATGGCCAATATAGCTTGATCTGACGAACGAAAAGTGGTAACAATGCAGTTGAAGTGTAAGGGATAGGCCAGAGTAGATAAGTACACGTAGTCACTTAATCACTTATAATGTACACTATATTACATGGGGAACACACAGGAATACATGATACATTGATATGCGAACATCACTGTACTGTGCATATACTATTCAATTACTACAAGGTTGTAAGCCAATCGACTGTTATACTTTAACGCAACTAGTTCTATAGACGAATAAACTCGGTATGTGGTATCTCAATGGTCCCGTAGTGGACAATAGTATGAATGCACAAGTACTTTGATGATCGCTAATCAAAGTGAAATAACATACAAGTATAACATGGCATAACGAACATTAGAGGACAAATGACAATCATCTGAGCTACCCAGTGCTGGCGTATCTCAATAGATAGTGTAACCTCTGAGTATCAAGGTCCCAGGTCTGCCTCACCCGCAATATGAGGTCTAGTCACAATATGGCTATAATCCAACTTCAAGTGGATTAATCCATAAACAATATATATGTAGTCTTACTACAATCCTTTAGCCATGATATGCCATGATAGGAGTATTACCATACACTATCAAAGTATACATATGTATTGCCTATGCAATATATTTCCAAAGTATGAATGTCAAAGTCAAAGCCGGATGTGGTTACATCACATGATAGTCAATAACGATAATGTTCCGGAAGCTGGTTCCCGGAAGTAAAGTTTCCACAGGTAGTATTATCTCCGGAAATGGTGGACCAGATGTAAAGTTCCTATGGTATCACTCGACTGTAGCAACCCGGATGTGGTAGACCGGATGTAAAGTATCCATGGTGAATCAATGGGTTGTAATACCGGAAGTGGTAGACCGGATGTAAAGTTCCGATATAATACAAAAATGGCGATTATCACGTTGGCTAAGACGCCGGGAAAAGTTTCACTTAGGTGACATTCAACTCGGTGGTAGTATAATTATATGATATGTGTGTATGGCGTTTCACTTCACTAAACTATGGCTGTGACTGTCTGCTGTACGCGAGGTAGCTATCACACACTGCTCTATACAGGCCTGTACCCGGAGCTGCTACACACACTGCGCCAGACAGACGTACGGACACTCGGACGACCCGATACTCTGCACTGACTGGGTCTGCCCTCAAACGAGTGGACCAAAACAAAAGTCCAATGTGGCTCGCTGGAGCGTTCTCAAGAGGCTACAAAAATGAAATGAATCTCCAATTACTGGACGAATACGCACAGACAGACAGACAGGATGCACAACAGACTAAAACGGGAATCGAACAACGGCAAATCACAGCTGAAATAAAATGTTCTAGGTACATACCAAAATCCTCCGTGTCACTGGTGAATACAGTACTAGTCTTCTGTAACCAGAATATGTGTCCCGCCAACACATAGCGAGACATCGCTTATATACGCACCAGTGAAACCATGCACGGAATAATGGATATGCCTACCCCTCGTACGACATCTCACATAAATACTACAAAACCATGGCTTTTGCCATGTCACCCGTGGTTATATTTGGCATAAATATATGTTCCCACGCCTTAAATTCAACCCAACCAGTGTACAGCCCTCGTGGAATAAATACCATCCAACATGGTATACCCCACACTACCATAAATCTGCTCACTATAGACCCAGATCTCATAATCCGAAATCTACTCGACTGGTCTCGACAATGCGAAGGTCGCTTCTTGGCCCCGCCAAACCCCTCCATAACGGTCCTACGGCTATACACTCAAATGAGAGTGTAGCACATACTAAACTCAAATATCGTGGTCATTTACGGAAATATCACGACACAAAACATCACCATTATGGGATCTGATATATCCGTGTTGGCCAGTACCAGGCTATGATGAAACACTAACCCGTAGCATACATAACAGGGCAGACCATGGTATGGTCTGCGCTATATACTGGCTTCACCTACAGAAGGTCCCTTATATGGTGAACAACTGACACGCGGACAAACTCGGCTGGCACGGACAGTGGACATCCGTAATACTAAAAGGTATCTTTTCCCTAGCGAAACCAGCACACGCAGTCAACGAGTTCTCTACCTACACACATGCATAGTCTGTGGCAAATATGGCGTGACATCAGTAAAACATTGCTCATAAAATAGACGTATATAAAAATCCGCAAAAATGACACGCATAAACGTATTTCCACCAATACAACATAAGCCCCCTTATTACATGCACATGCACATGGCAAATGTACATGCCAAAACAGTGCCAAACCACAGTGTGCAAAAACCACAGTGTGTGAAACCACAGGTATGTGGAATCACAGGGATGTGAAACCAATAATACGCACAACAATACAACACAGTACCACACACACAAACATACAATTATACGGATTCCAGAATGTACAAGAATACACGTGTCACGCGACATATCTCCCCCCTAAACAAAAAAGTGTTTACACTTTCGTGCATAATCGCGAGACACGTTGGCACAGCTGAATCTACCCAGATATCCTGCTCAGGTAGCCTGCCCACTTTATCTCATGTTTCCCTATATGGGTGTGTCCTGGTGCGTCCCTCAGGACATGGGTGAATTCCCGTAAGATCTCTTTGACTTGGGTCTTTTTGTTTCTTGCCTAAATCAGGCGACAGGTCAACTTTGCTCTCCGTATCGGACTCTAATCCCCTGGGACATAACATGTTTTCTTCGGCACTACACCCACTTGGACTAGGATCCCCCTCTACTGTGTCTTCTATCACGGCCGCATTTATTACAGTGAGTATTCCCTTCCCGGGTGCTCAGGCCTAGTCTCGTACCTCTTTAACATGTTTGCATGAAAGGTTTTCAACTTCCCTCCCATGTCAACCCTATAGTCCCACTCATTAACTACCTCTGTTATGGGGTATGGTCCCTTCCACCTAAGAAGCAATTTGTTGTTGTCTGTCGGTAGTAGTACAAGTACCTGATCTGCCACTGCATACTGCCTACTACGAGTCTTACGGTTGTAGTACTTTGCGTACTTTTTGGACGCACTCTTCAAGTTCTCATGCGCGATTTCGCACGTTTTCTCGAGCCGTTCGCGCAAGTCGAGGACGTACTGATACGTCGTTTTGACGTTGTCCTCTATGTCCTTCTCGGACCACAGATCTCTAGTATGCTCATCGGACCTCGAACGGTCCTTCCGTACAATAGTTCAAACGGTGAGAAAGCCAAACTTTCTTGAGGGACTTCGCGATACGCGAATAAGAGCGCGTTAATGTATTTGTCCCAATCTTTGGGACGTTCGCTTGCCATTCTACGAAGCATTTGCTTTAACGTACCATTGAACCGTTCCACGAGACCGTTACACTGTGGGTGGTACGGTGTCGTGGTTAATTGTCTCAGCGATAACAATCTACTAACTTCCTCCATGACTGCCGACGTAAATTGACTACCCCTATCGGTGAGCATCTCCTCGGGATACCCAGTCTACTGAACATATCCACGAGAGCTTCCGCGACTCGTTCGGCCTCGATGCCTGGTAGTGGTACCGCTTCTGGGTACCTAGTTGCATAATCAACTAACGTTAGTATGTAACGATTCTTCCGATCGGTAGCTGGAAAAATTGGCCCTACAATATCAACTGCGACTCGTTTGAACGGAGTGTCTATCAACGGCATAGTTCCTAACGGAACCTTGGTGATGTGTCCCTTTGACACAGTCTTTTGACATATGTCACAAGATCTACAAAACCGTGTAAATGTCACTGACCACGCCTGGCCAATAAAATTCTGATAACACTCGATCAGTTGTCTTCTTAACCCCTCAAATGGCCCGCCATGATTGATTCATGTGCCACTTTCATCACGGTAGACCTAAGTGTTTTTGGGACTACCAGCTGATGGTACATCCTACCTGACCCTATCGATTCGAAATTACGATACAACAAGTCTTTTCGGTATGCGAATTTCGATTTGTTTCCGTTCTTACTTGACCGTACCGTTCCGTCTTTTGCATTATTTCGAACTGACGTCAATGTGACGTCATGTGCCTGCGCCTCTTTGAATTCATCGCGTGAATACGTTCGCGAAAAAATTATTTTAGCGGTAGGAGTACTTTGAGGGAGGTCTTATAATGATTCGTCTCGGGCTGTCGTTTGTGACCTAGTAGTTTCAACTGACGCACAGATTTTCTTTAGCGCCTCCTAAAATCCGGATATCACCGGTGAACCTTTGACCCGTCTACAATTACCTTATGGTAACATCATACATTGTATCTGTCCATGCAACGGGCTTCTAACCTGAACCTTTGTTTGAAAAAATGTGTATCTAGATTACCTACCCGGGCGGTTAGGAATTCCATACAATTTTAGGCCTCTATTCTACCATGCATGCAGTTGTTGAAACTTTGCTTAAAAAACACTGATCTGGTTTATTTGTACTAATGCTTTTCCCATGACGACCACCCTCCCGGTACACCCAGTTATCTCGGCATTACTGTGACCTTTTTCCCATTCAATGTGCCCATCTGCTACGGGTTAGGCCTTTCCAATCCATACCGCAAATGTACATCCTGTTAATTAATCAACTCCAGGCTGTATCTCGCTATTACCTGAACATACAATAAGAGTAGGTGTTCGGTTTTAATCAACCTCACAAACAGAAATTTCCTTTGGTTTTTCCCCTCGGCCTTGGTTGTTCCGAGTGATTTTGCCATTCATACCTCTACCTTCTGCCTCTAATTGTGTGCCTTCCACTTCTACCTCTAACTTCTACCTCTGTACCGACCTTTGTTCTTTGTTTTCTTTATCTGCAAACCATTACATGTTTCTCCTTCTCTACTGCTGCTGCTTGCTTTTGTAAGCTGAGGGATCGGTCACGTCTTTAGGGACCAATCGCTTAGGGGACATGTGACCCTTCCTTTGCCACAATTTGGTTAACATGTACCCTGCGATGCCTATCATAAGGCCGTTCCTAGCTTGGTACTTTCTTCTTGTCTAAAAACTAACCTCTACTAAACGGGCGTTTACCCCCCCCTCAATCATAACTAAACCCCTACTTGGGCTTCTATTGTTGGTCATCTATTCTGATATCTGTCCTAAATCTCGACCTCCTATCTCTGGATCGATTATTCCGCAACTACTTACCTTAGCGCCTCTGGGGTTATCTACTGACCTGTAACTCAGTTCTGTTGCTAGTTACTGTTCCTCTGAAACTACAATTACTTGCTACCGATCCCTCTAGGCATTCTGCCAAAGTAATCTGCCTGAAACCGACCATTCTGCTCTAATCGAGTCAAATTTGTTTTCTCTTGAGCAAATAAAGTATAGCTCACTACTGCAATATACTTAAACATTCTGATCTCTGATCATGGTAGTTAACCTAAAACTTCCTTCATAATGTTACTCATTCACCTTACCATAACTCAAACCATCTACTCGAATAATAGTTCTTTGACCGACTGTCATATTGCACAAACTGATTCACTGTGCATACAGGTTTGGTTGGTTTTGAACATGCGTCTGAAACCCATCTTCCGTTAGATCAAAACATTTCAACAATGCGGGATTTCAACTTATCATAGTCAATGAGTCATCATCCAATAGGTAGTCCTAGAAATAATACATCGTAATGCCTTGCCCTTCAATAACGCCACTCAAGTGTAAAGTGACCAGCTTATTTTCTCCTTTCCCCAACCTTTGAATTGCTGGCCCGGTACCTCTCAAATCTAGCTAAGCTCGCTATCCATGTTGTCATTAATTCTGATCAAAATATGTTGGCTGCTTCGTACCGAATGCTCTGCCATAGTTCCCTATCATGTCTATCTTCACATACTACTTACTTTCCCCTTTCTACTTTTGGCCATTTCGTACCTAGATGCTTAGTGGTCTAATTCCTCGCAATTTGAATTGCTTAGAGCTAACTGCGGCTTCAATAGGCATGTAATCTAATCTTTCCCCATCTCTGTCCGCTCAACACTTCTTTAGCTAACGCTTCAGCAATTCAAACCGTATCCATTCTCCAGCCTGTCGCTGCAACCTCCACTTAGCTAACTGCTCAGCATCTAAAATACCTATCTTTCTCCATCTTGTCCGCTACAACTGCTAAACTTATCTTTTCTCAGCCTGTCGCTCAAACCTCTTTATAAGCCACAACCGCTTCCCCCAAGCAAATCCTCCCCTTAACCCAACCTTATTCTTTTCTCAGCCTGGTCGCTCAACCATCTTTATCCAACCCGCATCATCAATCTAACCTATCTTTCTCAGCCTGCCTAGCCTCTAGTCTTTAATCCTTGTCTTTATCTCTCTCCTTGCTCTTCCTTTTACAAAGGCCCTTAACTCTGAATCTGCTATGCCCATAAGGCTTTTGCCTTATGGTCCATTAGCTCCTTAATGGCGACTACATTGTCTCACTCTCAAAAGAACTCAACTCCGGATTATGTCGAATTTACACGCTTTTACCCGCGACCGGTACACAAGGTCTCTAGCACTCAAATCACTTTAGGTGCTTTGTGCGAGTCCTTTGTCTTCAACGTCTTATAAGGTTTAAAGGGTAAATCAGATCCGGTCTGACTCCTATCGACCGGTATTAGCGTTCCATACTAATTCGGGTAATGTACAAATTCCGGTATATGTATAGTCTAATGTAAATGGTAATATTTAAAATTAATTCCCTCTCTATGGTGACTGGACACAAAATTTTTATTTGGGGTAACTGGTTTATAGACACCTGGCAGGATTATAATATTGTTTCATACACAAATAATAGTTTGGTCGTAATGCTCGCCTCAGATGCAGAAAGTGTCTAGTGCTAACCTAGAACCCCCACGCTGCTGTGCCCATCATCACAGGGGAGGTACTATTTCAACAAATCCAAAGTTAAACAATGACCCTTAACATTCCACTTATTCTCACACAGATCGTCCTCAACTCTATACTTGTCTGTACCTAGGTAGTCAAATTCATGTATGTGGTGATGGTCTTAGTGGCCTAAAGGTGTTGGCGTGGCGATCTTAACATTAACTCCCAAGGTGTCAAACAAATTACAAAAGTTGGAATTTTGGACGACGCTAGGGGTTTACAGCTATTCTAGCCTCCTTACCATTATCAATTCAACTGTCTTTGAAGAAATAGGATTATAAAAAGAAATGGAAAACAAAAACCCCAACTTCTGACACCATTGTGACAAGGTCATTACCAAGGTCTCAGGAAGTATGAATCGAGACAAAATTGGTACTCCCCCCCAATTTATCATCATGAACCAATGTTATACTTCAAACTGTTTATGGACGATTATGGTCCCAATATAAGCTTGATCTGGACGAACGAAAAGTGGTGTAACAATGCAGGTTGAAGTGTAATGGGAATAGGCCAGAGTCGATAAGTACACGTAGTCCACTTAATCACTTTATAATGTACCACTATATTACATGGGGAATCACACAGGAAACTACATTGGAAATACATTTAATATTGCTAACATCACTGTAAACTTGTGCATGATACTATTCAATTACTTACAAGGTTGTAAGCCAACTCGACTGCGTTCACTACTTTGAACTGGCAACTTAAAAGCTATAGACGAAGTTAAAAACTTCAGGTATGTGGGTATTCTCAATAGGTCCCGTAAGATGGACAATTAGTTATGAATGGCACAAGTACTTTGATGATCGGCTAATCAAAAGATGAAATTAACATACAAGTTATAACATGGCATAAAACGAATCATTATAAGGACAAATGAGGAAAAATCATCTGAGCTAACCCCATGCTGGTGGGTATCTCAATATGATTAGTGTAACCTCTGAGTTATCAAGGGTCCCAACGGTCTGCCTCACCCGCAATATGAGGTCTAGGTCACAATAATGGGCTATTAATCCAACTTCAAGTGGGATTAATCCATAAACCTAATATCTTATGATCGTTCTTACTACAATCCTTTAGTCCATGATATGCCATGACTTAGGGAGGTATTACCATAACACTATCCAAAGATATACATATTGTATTGGCCTATGCAATATCATTTCCAAAGTTTGAATCGTCAAAGTCAAAGCCGGATGTGGTTACCATCACCATGGATAGTCAATAACCGAATAATGTTTCCTCGGAAGTCCTGGTTCCCGGAAGTTAAAAGTTCCACAGGTAGTATTATTATCTCCAGGGAAATGGTGGGGACCAGAATGTCAAGTTCCTATGGTATCACTCGGACTGTAGCAACCCGGAATGTGGTAGACCGGATGTAAAGTAATCCATGGTGAATCAAGGGTTGGGGTTTTAATACCGGAAGTGGTGGAGACCGGGATGTAAAGTTCCTCGCTATATAATAAAACAAAAATGGCGATTATTCACCACGTTGGCTAAGGACGCCGGGGAAAACGGGAAAATTTTCACTTAGGTGACCAATTCAAAACTCGGTGGTAGTAATAACATGTTTATGTGATGTGGTGGGGGTAATGGCCGTTTCACATTCATTCTAAAACTATGGCTGTGACTGTCTTGCTGGTACGCGATGGTAGCTATCACACAACTGCTCTATATACAGGCCTTGTACCCAGGAAGCTGCTTACACACACTGGATAAACTGCCGACCAGACAACGTACGGACACGTCGGACCGACCCGATACCTCTGCACTGACTGGGGTGGTCTGCCCTCAAACGAGTGGAACCAAAACAACGTCCAATGTGGCTCGCTGGTGCGTTCTCAATGAGGCTACAAAAATGAAATGAATCTCCAATTCTACTCGGAACGAATAACTGCACAGGACAGACAGGACAGGATGCACAACCAAGAACTTAAAAAACGGGAATCGAACAACGGCCAAATCATCAGCTGAAATAAAATGTTTCTAGGTTACATACCCAAAAATCCTCCGTGTCACTGGTGAATACAGTAACTAGTCTTCTGTAACAGAATTTATTATGTGTTCCCAGTCTCAACACATTAGCGAGACATCGCTTATATAACGCAACCAGTTGAAAACCGTTTTTGGAATGCACGGAAAATGCGAATGATTGCCTACCCCTCGTACGAACATCTCACAAAAATAAAAACTAACAAAACCATAGGCTTGGCTTTTGCCATGTCACCCGCGTGGGTTTTAATTTGGCATCAAAAAATGTTATTTACCCACGCCTTAAATTCAACCCCCGCTCCAGTGTACAGCCCATCGTTGGAACATAAATTACCATTCCAAACATGTGGTTATCACCCCCACTCAACCATAAATCTGCTCACTATAGACCCAATCTTCATAATCCGAAATCTAACTCGACTGGTCCTCGACAATGCGAAGGTCGCTTCTTGGCCCCGCCAAACCCCTCCATAACGGTCCTACGGGCTATACACATCAAATTGAGAGTTGTTGTAGCACATACTAAACTCAAATATCGTGGAGTCAATTTACGGTGAAATATCAACGACGCCAAAACCATTCTCCATTATGGGATCTGATATGATCCGTGTTGGCCAGTACCAAGGCTATGGATGAAAAACACTAAACCCTCCGTCGTCATACCATAAACCAAAGGGGGGGAGGCAGACCATGGTTATGGGTCAATGTGGGGCGCTATAATACTGGCTTACTAAGGCTTCCAACCTACAGAAGGTCCCTTATATGGTGAACAATCGGACTGAACGCGGACAATACTCGGCTGGCTACGGACAGTGGACATCCGTAAATACTAAAAGGTATCTTTTACCCTAGCGAAAACCATCCCCACACGCAACAGTCAACCGAGTTCTCTACCACAACACATGCATAGGTCTTGTGGCAAAAATATGGCGTGACATTCAAAAAGGTAAAACATTGCCTCATAAAAATAATAGCGTATATAAAAAATCCGCCAAAAATGACACGCAAATAAACCGTTATTTCCACCGAATACAACCATAAGCCCTCCCCTTATTCTTACATGCACATTGCACATGGGCAAATGTACATGTACCAAACCACAGGTGGTTGCAAAAAACCACAGGTGTGTGAAACCACAGGTTATGTGGAATCACAGGGCTGTGAAACCAATAATACGCACAACAATAAAACCCAACACAGTTACCTCACACACCACAAACCATACAATTTTATTACGGATTCCCAGAATGTACAAGAATACACGTGTCACGCGGACACCCTCCGAAACTCCAACCACCCTCCTCAAGCAACCCACCCCACATCAGAGTAAATAGACATGGCTCCATATCTCAGTAACCGATTTCATCAAAACATTGCCCAAGTAATACTTTTCTAGCAAACAGTAATACCTTTGAGGGAGAAATTTTAAACTTTAGGTATAAATTTATTAATTTTTATTATAGGCTTGAAATTTATTGTACCATTGTATCACAGTCATTTTTGGCTGTGATAATTCTAATTAAAATTTCAGTATAATAAAATAATTAATTCTGCATACGTTTTAATCATCAAAATATAATGCAGTTCGTTGTAGTTCTTGTGTGAAATAATGCAATTTCAGCAAAAATAATATGAATTACAATCCTCAAATGTATCACCTTTGCTAGAAAAAGTATACTTTGGCAATGGTTGGTGAAATATAGGCTACGTGACCTCCGTGGCAAAACAACAAATAAAACATTGCATTGAAAAATTATTACTTTCTTTGTTGTTTTTTTGTTTTTGTTCAATACATTTTGTAAATTATATTCAAAATACCACCAATTGCAATTTTAATTAAAGTTTAGTAGGTTTTGCAGGCAAATTTGTACTAAATACATTAACCTGGTGAAATGTCATCCAAACCAAACCAAGCCCTTTTTAATTCAAAGAAAAAAACTTGAGATAAATATTGTAAAAGTTCTATTCCACTTTCAATAGTCAACGATTCCTAAATACAATGTAAGTGGGCCAACGATCCGACAGAATCGGACCTTTGTGTTTGGCTCCCGTAATACATATTGGAGAGAATACGACGTGTGTAATCCCAGCGTAGGACAGAAATCAGCCTGCGCATTAAAAAATAAGCGCGCAGTTCATGATCTGGTGCCTACGTGTTGTTCGCGAATCCGTCAGTCAGGAATACAACACAAAAATAATGTTTTAATATACACCGGTTAGGTATAACAACAAATGACAAATGGGGAGTTAAGCTCGCATGAGATTTTGAACGATATAACGGCGTTGACAATGTTTGTGTCCTTTATGACTAAAAACAATTTGTTTTTGTTTTGTGTAGTTTATTGCAATTCCAAACTAATGATCATGATCTGTACTGGGCTTTCACAATGCCCTTGTTTTTTGTTATACTCCCCTTTGATAATAGCATATTTTATGTCACGCAAATTTCTATGGGGGCAAGCCATTTTATGTCGTGCTTAGCGCCTAAAGCGGCGAGTATGACCAATAAAATAGTGCCCTGTCTAATTCCCTATAGAGTTTTAGGTCTGCCTTCTTTGCATCTGAAAAATATTATACCATATATATACAAGTTTCTCTATAGTTTTCCTCAGTTTTTGGGCTCAGTTTTATATCAGTTTAAATTCTGGGAAAATATATGAAATCAAGGGACATTTAGTCGAGCGTTTATGGAATACAGCAGCTATTTTACTGTGAGTTCTCACACTATTATCTGTAGTTCTCACAGTTAGGTAGCGAAGTGACCAGTTAGACCGCCAGGTTTGTTACAAGTCTTTTTATTTCATGGGAGTTACAAACAGTAATTTATTTCTAGAGAAAACGTTATGAATGGGAATTGTTTGTTTGCACCATCACTGTAACGTTTGCCATCTGGATGATGGATTGCGAAAATATGCAACTTTCAAGTCTCTATGTCATACGCAAGTGATACAGTTTTTGTGGATAAAATAACATGTTTCAGCACTTTCAAATACCATTTTTATTTTATTTTGTTACAGCTATCGGTCACGGGAGTTAGAAACCGCATAAGCATAGATTTTTACGCTACTTTCCCATATTTTGAGGCGCATATAAATTGCTCGTGATGTAGTATGATTAATAAAAAGGTTGGTTGATGTATGTTGATATTAATGTCACACGTTCCGCCGCAACGATATTGCACTCTTGCTACCACCGCCTCGAGCGTATGTTCCGCATACATAGAGAAATCAAAAGGTTATCGTTAGTGCCTTGGTGAATGGTGAAAACATATTCTTGGCAAGGCTTAGGAAAACGGGAATGGGCGAGGCTTCTGCCGAGCAACATCCCGCCGTTTCCCGAGCCACGCCAGATTAGTTTTTATCCATTCACAGGCAACTAACCCTACTATTTCTATTTAATCCCGTTTCAACAACTACAAATGGCTTTTTAAATGCAACGAAAATAATAACCCCAGCCACCGCACATTATTCATACGCAGTAGATTAGGTCCGTATTGACAGGATATCGAAAATGTTTTTCACGTCACCGGTTGTTACAACGGCACATTAACGCACTGGTGTTAGACGGGATAAACACCCTCAAACCTTATCCCGTCAACACAATGCCGTATAATTGCGAGAATACACGGTTAACCGTGAAAACTTGTTTGATAATCCTGCCAAATTGCGACCTAAATCACTGCGCATGAAATATGTGCGGTTGTCATACTTAGTCGATTCTATCCGGATTTATTTGGAGGATGCGATTGTGTTTATGTTTTGCATTTTACAGCGATTTTGTACCGTGTTGACGGGATAAATAAATAGTATACTAGGTTAGTGCCCTGTGTAATGGTGAAAAAATATCTGGCGCGGTTTAACGGAAAACGGGATGGGCTCGGCCCAGTTTCCTAAGTTCATGTCTTTGCCAGATAAGTTGTTTTCCCCATTCACGACACTAATCCGTATTAACGGTGATAGCGTTGGCCATTATAGTTTGGGTGAACAATGCATCGTTTTAGCGTGATATCTTGTCCTTGCGTTTTTGTTGCCGGTCCCTTAAACTGGCAAGTAATTTTAGGGGATTTTAGGAGAAAAAAATAAACCATCTGGTAAACCAGCAGGGCGAAAAAAACATTATACAATGTAAAGTATAACACATTTCACCTCGTCGAATTTCGAAGTACAAGACTCGCTGAATACAATGGGGTTATGCGTTGTAAATGCACACACGGAAACGAAACACGAATTGTTTGGTTCAGCTAACCCAACCTCGCCAAAAGTGTATGTTGTTTACCACTCAGGCATTGAACCCGTACCGCGAAGGACGGATTCACCTGAGTGGTAACATACACTTTTGATGCGAAATGAAAAAAAATGCAGAAAAATATTTACATTTTATACATGAATTACAGTGGGGTCAGCGTGTAAGTGCACACACGAACGAACACGACAGGTTGGTTCCAACCTGTCGTGTTCGTTCGTGTGTGCACTTACACGCTGACCCCACTGTATATGCAGTTGTTATTGTGACAAAACATTACACAGCATGTGTATCAGCTAGAAGGATACAGAAAGACAGATGAAGTAGCAAAATACATCCGTATAGCTGAGATTACCTAAGCTGACATACAGTGTCCCACGGGTTGTGTAAATAAACAATAACTCGAATATATGTCAGAGATGTGACCAAAAGCCGAGATTAACATAAATATTGGTATTGAGATAAGTTAATAGTTTGATCACAGTTAGATCCGTGTGTGGCGCGACGTGATAAAATCTGGCTGTGACTCGATAAATGGGGCTTATGGGAGTCTGACCAGTGTAGCTCCTGATCAAATAACAAACTATGTAGCCTGATAACGGTCTATATTGATGTTAGAAGCACGACTGGTGTTTTATTGGTGAAATAGCGAACAGTGCAGATCCTGATCAGACTGTGCGTGATGCACAGGCTGATCTGGACCTACACTGGTCGTAAAACCCATAAGCCCCATTTCTCCAGTCACAACCACAAACTAGTGTTAATGTTTACGTGATCAGCGTAATCCCACATGTGAAATACTCACTCGTGTGTACTTAGAAACTAGCAAATAAATCAATACTATTAAACAGAATAGCTCTGACAAAAAATCAATACTACAGGTACCTTCCTTGGACTTACTTTTGTTCGTTTTTAGAGCTATTTATATAATAGGCAAGTGGTGTGCTGTACACGCAGTCTGCAAAACATTCCGTATGAGCCAAATACACAGTTTGTTCTCACAACATAGGGCCAGTTTCACTAAACTTCGTACGACTAAAATATTCGTAAGTGCAAATTTATGATAGTCCGGAAATTTAAATTTATGGATTTACATTTATTGAGCATAGGCTGCATATGCAGCCTATGCTCAATAAATGTAAATCCAATAATTGATTACAAGAAAACATTGTTAATGTGATATTAACAGACTATCATAAATTTGCACTTACGAAGATTTTAGTCGTACGAAGTTTAGTGAAACGGGCCCCTGATATATCGTGGTACTAATATGTGGCTGTGACTGGAGAAATGGGGCTTATGGGATGTGTGAGCTGTGTAGCACATGGGCACATAGCACATTCATGTAGCTTGATAATGATCTGTATTGCTCGTTAGAAGCAAGGCGGGAGTTGCGTTGGTCGAACGGCGAACAGTGCAGCTCCTGATCAGACTGTGCTGATGCACAGGCTGATCTGGACCTACACTGGTCGCAAAACACATAAGCCCCAGTTCTCCAGTCACAATCACTTGACAAGGACATACTTGACAAGGATGCTAAGGTAGTCTTAACGTCATTTTCATGCATTTATTTCCTGCTAATTCTGACCATGTTTTGGCATCCAATGGTCTTTCTTTGTATCATCACTAGGGTGGCGAATTGTTTCAATGTACGATTAGAAATTAACCTTTTATTTTAATTAGTGTACATCCATGGCATACCAGTAGCCTATTTCAAGAACATTGATGTCTACATTAATCGGCGCCATTCATACTAAATGTGTTTTAAATTAGACTAACATTCCATAATCAGGTTTCAAGAAAATACAAACAATCTTTTTGTTATGTTGGGTAACGCTTCAAACATACTCGATCGGGTATATCACACGTTAAGTTGTTGTGTGTGCCTTTAATACACGGTGGAACCTCTATAAACAGCACTCCAAGAACACACACACATGTGATATTATTTTGTATGAGTTTCCTGATCATTTATATCAGGTGATACTATACTGTCTATTCATGGTCGCAGAGCACAACTATGACTCAGAAGGATCAACTGTCTGATTTACAGTGAAACCTCTCTAAACCGGACACCCTGGGGACCCCCAGGGTGTCCGGTTTAGAGAGGTTTCACTGTACGTGTTTAGAGCATCTTACATAAGTAATCAATTAACTATGATATTTATTACACAAATGTATTGATATCATAAGAATATATTGAGTTATTATGAATATAATACGTATTACACTACTACATGTATGTTATTAATGTAATACACTGACAAATCATTTAACTGCGAAACCTCATTGTATACGATATAAGAATAGGCACAGGTCGCACAGATTAAACTGCTCGTGAACGTTTTCTATCATAATGATGTCCGATCGTGTTACAAGGAACCGAATGTATTCTCTGTATACCAACACTATCAATCACACTGCTTTAAAATCTATTTTCGAAATACCATTTTCTTTTCATTCACCACATGTTTGTGGGAGTATAATTACATAATTGTATATGTACACATAACCGTTACCAAAACAAGAGGATATACAAACACACCTTGCGTTGTGGCGATGACTTTTTGATATCAAATACATATACATGTAGTCGCTGATTGTAAATACATGTAATATAATGGCTGTTTCCATGCAGCTGTTGCCGCCCATGGTGGTGGTGATGATGATGATGATGATGATGATGATGATGATGATGGCGATCATGATGATTATGATGATGATGATTCTGATGATGATTATGATGATGATGATGGTGATGGTGATGGTGATGGTGATGATGATGATGATGATGATGATTATGATGATGATGATGGCGATGATGATGATTATGATGATGATGATTCTGATGATGATGATGATGATGATGATGATGATGATGATGATGATGGCGATGATGATGATGGTGATGATGATGATGATGATGATGATGATGATGATGATGATGATGATGATGATGATGATGATGATGATGATGATGATGATATAAGTTGGTATAACATCTTCAACAGATAATTATTTACAACGTGCTATCAACTATACCATGCCAAATTGTACATCATGCTGATACGTGGTCTATAAGTTTTGTAATTTACAAAATCTACAATGGCCATGTTATACTGTGTAAACCATCCGGTTACTTCACTCATCTAATTTTAGAAATACATGTATTACAGGTATATCATATATATTCTTCTAACAGCACCATTATGATAGCAGCACAGGTCCATAACAAATCTTTTTTTCCTATTGACGTCTCGTGAGTTCTTATTGGTCAGTGACGGAACTACGTTTCAAATCGCAAAATAGTTCCTTCTAGATCGCCCCTAATTTGTTTATTTTATTTATATTTTGTATATTCTTTGAAGTGCATACACATTGCGAATGATGTACGTATATAATAAAACGGTTATTTGATTTGTATGTAGATAGTTGCCATCGTTCCGCCGCGCAACGATATTGCGCTCTTAAAGTCGCGCAATATCGGACGCTGCGGAACTCGTGCATATCACCACATACAAATCAAATAACTTATAAATATTGCTTAGTGAACTCAATACAGTATACATGGTAAATACATGTACAGTAATACAGTACAGTATACAGTAAATACAGTATACATGGTAAATACATGTACAGTAATACAATACAGTATACATGGTAAATACATGTACTCCGTGTACAGGTAAGATAACCATGCTATATACAATGTAGCATGTGTAGAGATTGGGCACACTTATTGAAATCGAAATCAGACTTGGTATTGACGTGTGCTACATATAACGGATAGAACGTTGTAAACAATATTTTAGAACATATTGCACTAAATTGTATTAGTTTATCTGTCAAATTCTGAGCTGTCTGTGTCAAACGCTGCAAATTATGAAAATGGCCGATAGCTTGTCAATGCTAAGATGGCTCAGATGGCAACTCAATACGCAGTATAGTATATACTTAGAATAACACTTTATACACATAATAATTCACATTTATGAAGGCATTCTCTTCGAAACAAAGGATGGTGTTCTATGAAGTTAGCCTTTAAACAATACAAATACAATGTGGAACTCACCGTGTAGATGGTCCAGGGTCAGACGCGGTCTCCCTCCACACCCTCGACCGCCGTCTGGCCGCGTCCAGTGCCCGCTTTATCTTCCCCGCCCCCTCCTCGCGGTCCCGTTTATAGTCTCCAATTGGCCCAAATCCTTCACGCCGAGTTTTGTTCACATTCGTTAGCTCACCGTTGTTATTGCCATTTCTGTTATGATATCCATTGCTTGTCTCTGCTTCCACGGTAGTTTCCGCCGCCACTACTCTAGCTGAAACACCGGTGTTCTTATTCAGGTCCAAGTTGTTTGATGTCCGAGTATACCCATAGGAAAGTCCATTACATTTACCAGTTGGAATGGTATGATGCTGGATAACACTCGTTTCTGCACCATGAGCGTAATTCCCCGAATTTCTAGTTGGAATAGCACCGTTCGTGGACACATTACCTGCACCAAAGACCACCGTATCATTTCGAGCACGTTTCTTATTTTCTCTTTCATTTGCCTCCGTTTTAATCTTCTTCAATAACTCAGTAGTAGTCATAGTATTTGTAGACACTGGCTTCTTTATTTCATGCTTTTCATGTTGCGTCCTCTGGTATTTCATGTAATTTGTAAATGCTTTATTCACTTTAGCATGTTTAGCAACTGGTACACTGTTAGTATCGTTTTTACTACCATTGATATTAGCAGGTTCATCAAATCGAACACGCCGTCCTATTGTATTTGACTCTGTATGCGACGCTTGTGGAATCACGTCACTATCAAGACCATCATTGTTTGCTTCAGTCTCATCTGTTTGTTGCGTTATTTCGGTTGGTTTGTTTTCATTCCGCACTATTCCATTGTACTTATTAATGATCGCCTTTAGTCTTTCTGGATCTCTATGGTATTCTACTGGCCCCAAACTTGTACTGCGGACTCCCACCTCGGCCTTACTGCGCTCACTCTTCCGTGCTTCACTCGGTCCAATGGTCGAAGGATCATGTGACTTGGACCGCTGTTTCCGCTTCCGAAGTCCGTTACCGTAGGGCATTGTTGGAAGAATATCTGTTAAATGTATTTCATCATTTTCTGGTCTGTTTAATTTCTTTCGCCGTTTCATCGGTATATTCGGAGGGGACGTTGAATCCGTGGTCAACTGACCGTTGCCGATTTGAGGTAACAACGACATTTATCTTCGTGATGCGACTTAATCTTTCACATACACACATAATCCTTTAACACGCGTCATGTTATTTGTATACTCCAAGTTTTTGACACAACAAACCACATTCTTTTCGGGCTTAATTGTGAGTAAAATTAGCCGGCACCACATGTGTTCTAGCTTTTCGAAACGGATACAGGAGCAGTTCACGCATGTCTATTAGCCTCCACATATACCTGGAATAAAACAAATCGTAGACATGAGCCAGTAAATACACTACCGCCTTGCCAATATTTGAAAATGTTTTTATTTCAATAGTATACTTGAATATTGTGCTTGTAAACTAGCAGCTTGACTTACTGAGCCTGAGCTGTGCTACAGCTCAGTCACAGTCAATCAAACTGCGTGATTGTGAGTTGATATTACCAATAGATGTTCAGACACGTCCACATCTTAGTATGATTAACGCAGGCGGTGGTGTCATGGGCAATCAGCTGATTAAAGGGACATTATTGCATTTTAATAAGTTTAGACTCTGGCACGCTAGTCTTAATAGTCGTAACGTATCATTTTGTCATCTAGACACAACCAACTTTTACAACTGGTCGATTATTAAAGGTACATGCACACGCAGTAGGCACAAAATGTTCTTTATAGGAATTAAATAAGTGTATAATTATGTCACTATTCCACCAGTTCTAAAAATTACGAGTGCCCGCAATACAAGTATAATCATTTATTAATTATCAATTTACTGGTAGCGACGCGCGGCGGTAACAGTCTATTTTGATAATGTGCTGGGACGACGACTTTCACATCACGGCTTGCGGTGCGCATGCGCAGTATACTACGCGCGCCAGTAGGCTTCCCAATAATTATGTAAACAAGAATATCAACATGTCGAAACGTCCAGGACGGAAATTGTATGAAACAGCGTCGGCCAAAAGAAAGGCGAAATGTCTGAGGGACAGGCAGTACAGAGAGCGAGAGTGGTTTATATTACTGACCAGATCACCAAATGGAAAGAGTTACGTGGAGATTTAGATTTGGACTCGAATAGGGATTTTTTGTTCTCAACTTCCGATACTTCACTGCTCATGTTAAAGATGTGATATGATTGACCGTGTCACGTGACGCGTATTGGTAAAAATAGCACGAGGTCGGAAAATACCCTTTCTGGTCGCGGCATATAAAATGCGATTTAACACCAATTAACACGCGCCGTAATTAAAAATAACTCGTTAGTGGGTAGACATATGGCTCATAAGGCATGACAGAAAATGAAAAGTTGTAGTACAGTGTAACCTGCTGCGTGGGCATGTACCTTTAACCCCATTTAATGCGGTACACCCATTCACAGGTATCTAAATTTACAAACATATTTTAGTTAATTTCTTCATTTGTCAATTAAACTATACGTTGTTACCGCTCATTTGAACCGTCTCGGCGAGACGGTGCAAATGAGTGGTCACACCATATACTTCAGTGCAGAGAAAACAGAGAAACATATAAAAATGTTCAGCCAGAAAAAGGTTGTATATTCAGCGTACATGGTGTGTTTACAATGCGCTACTACAATGCAAAATGCCATTTCATACAATTAATTTTTTATCGAAAATCGTTAAACAGTCATTCGTTGCTTTTCAATTACATGTACTCTAATATATGCAGTAACATCCTATCAAGTTATTACATATATGGTAGCTAAGACGAATATGTTGGCAGAGAGTTTCGCATTTCAGACCGCATTGGATTCTTTCATGTATATATTCAACTTATGCATACATGCAGGGATATGTACAGTATAACCCTCTAATCCAGACCCCCTGGGAGGTCCCCAGGGAGTCCGGTTTAGAGAGGTTCCACTGTCAATGTGCATGATCACGTGGTTACAACAACAACGTCGCCCACTCCAAAGTAAGTATTATTTGATATTTTCCTTAATATGCGACGGATTTTGATGAAATATGGCACAGCAAACGCGTCTTCATGAGTTGCATTTGGTGGTCTAGGGAGTTTGGCACAGACTTATGTCGTTTTTGCGATGAATCGATGTCCGTGTCGGAGATGAATACTTCAAGACACGCGTGGCTGATTATCGATCATGAACAGACATTATTATCGGAGATAAATGGCAAAGTAACATATCTAAATTAAGCTCAACTAACTTTCCTCTGTGTCCGGTTTAAAGAGGTTCTAACGTACTATAATATAATCGCAATAGTGTAAAATAAAGGATACCTGCTGTATTAATCCAATAACACTTAAAAATTCCAACCGTTACATTTGTATCTAAACAAAACGTACGGATATTCAATCATATAATACAAACTATCACCTGTTCACGTGGTAAATAAATATACCCTGTAAGAATAAACATAATATTGACCAAAACCGAGGTCACTATCAGTACAGACGTACCATAAATAAACGTTAATAGTATTTGTTTCGTACAATACACCATTTTTTAATACATTCAAAACTGGCCATGGCTTATGTAACACTAAATCAGCTTAAGTAAAACATCTTAAGCCAACAATACCAGTACCATGCTTAAACATACCTCAGGTCTCCAGATAAGGAATTAGTAATTGAGTATTTCCACTCAATCATTTCTGAAGCAATTGGGTATTTCAACATTTTAATTGGGTAAAATAAAATCACACTACTGTTTACACATCAACAGACAACAATTATTGAATAGTTTGCTTCGAAATGAAACACCAAGATGTGTTTTCATGGAAAATAAGAAACAAATGCTATATTTGTGGTCTGTTTATTGTTTTCTGCAGCATGATAAAGGTACCACAAAATTGTTATTGCTTTTTAATACTTGCTACTTCTGATTTCAATTGGATTTTTGGCAATTTTAATTGTGTATTTAAGCAAATACGCAGCTTATATCTGGAGCGCTGATACATACTGTCTGTTTCACGAAATCTGCCCAAATTTTACGGCTATATTAACAATTCAAAAACAAGATTTCTTTTGATAATATTAAATTAAAGAAAAAATTAAGAATGAGTCTTCTTTTTATTTCGTGAAATTTGGTAAAATATTGATTTTATTGCGAAAAAACAATTTTCCCATGTTAAATCCCCATAGCTATCTTCACGGAGTGAAGATGTCTATGGGGATTTAACATGGGGAATTTTTTTTGAATTTTAGAAATACTGAACCGATTTTTAAAATTTAACTTTTGTTTTCTTAGTTAGACCATATCCAAGCTATCTAGACAGGTTTCGGAGCCAATTTCCAAATTTTTCGTTTTTTGACTACTCCCACAACTCCTCTACCACTTTTTCCCCCATGTTAAATTCCCGTATACACAAATCAATTTTTCGCAATAAAATCAATATTTGACCAAATTTCACGAAATAAAAAGAAGGCTCATTCTTAAATTTTCCTTTAATTTAATATTGTTTTTGAATTGTCTATATGGCCGTAAAATTTGGGCAGCTTTCGTGAAACAGACTATAAATACGTTTACGATGTCAGCGCAGTCATGGTCAATGCCTGTTCCGTGTAGTTGTGGCTATGACTGGAGAAATGGTGCTTATGGGTTTCATAGAGGATCTTACATGGGTGATGATATAATATGATATTTATTAAACGAGTTCACTGACTTCATAAGAAACGAGGCTATGTTGAATTTCTTATGAAATCAGTCAACGAGTTTATTAATTATCATATTAAATGAACAGAAGTGTTAGATTATATTTATTGCATAAGCACGTCATCATAATTTGAAGCTGTATTGATTACCTAACCTGTTTTCTGTAGAGGGCTCATTTGTATATTTATTACACTAGTGTATCATGATTTTTATTACACTGTGTTATTAAACTGTGAGAGCCTATTTTATGGAATATAATGAAATATGACGCGGTTTTCGTTGAACGGTACGCGGACTTGCTTACGTGGTGTGATCACACGGTCGTGGGTTCAAGTATCTATACGCGCCGGACAAAAGTGCCATATGTTCATGGATTGAAAATATGTTATAGGAATGAATGACCTTTTTGTGGAATTTATCGGGGTATAAACTTGGAAAAGTCGCGGGAATACTGGACGAAGGCCGGAAGGCCTCGTCCAGTATTCCTGCAACTTTTCCAACTTTATAACCCCGATAAATTCCACAAAAAGGCCATTAATTCCTTATAATTCCAGCATTTTAAATAAATTCATCAAGAAAATGTGTTTATTTTCCGTTTTCTTGAGAATTATTTTAACTGCGCCTCACGGTTACGGAAAGTAGTTCGGCATGGGAGTTTACTGGGATATAAATTTTGGACGGAGACTTGCAACGGACCAATCAAATGTTAGGGAATTTGTAAATATGTTTGTGCTGGAATTATTGGTACACATTTAAAAAATAAACGGCTCCAAAAAATCTGACCAGTTTGACACATACAAAAACGATGTAGTGTGTTGTGCTAAAATGATCTATCTTGGTATGATAAATAATTTAAATAACTCCCTACGTATTTTGGTCATTTTAGCACTGCATAAATCCAAGATGGCCGCCAAATGTCTTAAAGTGTCACTAGCTTAGGTTATGGATGCTCTAACACAACTAACCATTGATTTATAAATGGTATGTATAGTTACTTGACTGTTACTGTGACGACTGTAAAGTGCAATTGCATACTTATACCAGATAACAAAGTCCAAGATGATCAGAAAATAACAATAACTATAATATAAGTTGTTGTTCACATATTGGTTTGTTAAGGAATTAAATGCGAGGGAGCGCTAGCGACAGCAGCATAGAGAATAGTAGGTTAGTGCCGTGAATGGGAAAAATATCCGGCAAGGCTCAAGAATTTCTTTATTTCTCATCAGAAGTATATGTTGTGACCACTCATTTGAACCGTCTCGCCGAGACGGTTCAAATGAGTGGTCACAACATATACTTTGGTTCAGAAATAACGAAAATAGATAGAGAATAGTAGGTTAGTGCCGTGAATGGGAAAACATATCTGGCAAGGCTCAGGAAACGGGATGGGCGAGGCTCTGCCGACTACTATTTTATTTATCCCGTCAACACCTACAAATGGCTGTAAAAGGCAAAAATTGTATTGACTGGATATTAAAAATGTTTCACGGCACCGTGTTTCACGGCACATACGCACTGTGTTGACGGGATAAATGTAGTTTCTGATCCAATATGTGAACACTAACATACTCATATTTTAGCCAAGTGTACAAATGCAATGTCCCATCCGAGTATTGGTTTTCCATTTCCTGTCGAACAGTTAATCATTAAATCTGTTATATAACTTATTGGGGTTAAACGTTGCAATATGTAAAATAAGTGGAGCACAATGCTGCACAGCGATTGGCTTAGAAAGTAGGGTGAACTATAGAGTGACACTATTAAACATATGTATTTGTCACATTTTAGGAATATAAATATCTGTTTTGAAATAAATTGAAGTGATATCAAGGGACACTTGTTTCTCATAGTACAAAATGTACATTTATCCCGTCAACACAGTGCGTATGTGCCGTGAAACACGGTGCCGTGAAACATTTTTGATATCCAGTAATACTATTTTTGCATTGTACAGCCATTTGTAGGTGTTGACGGGATAAATAGAATAGTAGGTTAGTGCCGTGAATGGGAAAAAATATCTGGCGCGGCACGGAAACGGGATGTGCTCGGCAGAGCCTCGCCCATCCCGTTTCATGAGCCTTGCCAGATATTTTTTCCCATTCACGGCACTAACCTACTATTTTCTATCTATTTTCCTTATTTCTGAACCAATGTATATGTTGTGACCACTCATTTGAAGGAGAAATAAAGAAATTATTGAGCCTTGCCAGATATTTTTCCCATTCACGGCACTAACCTACTATTCTCTATGTATGCTGCGAGAGACACGTTTTAATTAGCAAGCAATGGTGTATACATTTGTCCCTACAGATGTTGGTACAGTGGAGCCTCTCTAACCCGAACATACTTGCTGTATCGATGCGTTAGATAATGACCGATTTGACTGTCAAATATCGACGATGTTGATCAGTGTTCATGATTGCAATGCACACAGTTATGTATTTCAGTGCTCTTACATCGGAATTAAAGTGAAACATCTCTAAACCGGACACCCTGGGGACCTCCCAGGGTTTTTAGAGAGGTTCCACTGTACATACAACCATTGTATTGGCACAGTGCATCACGCAAGAAAAGAAAGCACACGCTGATAGAATTCCATCCGCATTTGAGGAGCATTACAAACTTGTGCAGCTTGCAGATTTGTCATTCCTCCACATATATTTATCTGGTGATGCGACTGTGTGAATTCAATTGGTCACAGACGGAGAAGTCATTCCTTTGACTGAATGGTCAGTGTTACATTTGTTGTGATCAAGTAGCCGATTTCATCTAAATTGCAAAGTATACTTATCTAGCAAAGTATACTTTGGCTGAGTAATCCTTTATTTTTCCAGAAATGCACTATTTCATATAGAACTAACGACTGCACATAGTTGATGATTAAAAGTATGCATACTTATTATACTGAATTTATTACATTATCACAACCAAAATGGCTGTGATAATGTAATACAGTCATTATAATACAAATTATTAAATTTATCCTTAAATTGAAAATGTCTCCCTCAAAGTATACTTTGCTAGATAAGTATACTTTACAACCTTGGTGAAGTCGGCTACATATCCACGAACCTGGTCAATGCAGGAAACGACACTGTGTTAAGACTACGTACAATGTAATGAGCAAATAAAATACGAGGTGTGTTACCTGATACAACACGCTAGGTAAACCTTCTGTTCTGGAACTACCCAATATATCTCATTACGGCGTCGTGTTTCACTGACATTGAATAAACTATTTTCCGCAAATGATATCGAAACTCGACAGCAAATGAACAGTTCAAAGTCATGCGGAATTGATATGCTCATTATCCACCCTCCCCCCCCCCCCCCCGGCGTTTCTGGCGTCATATTCGGAAAATAGGACGGATGCTCGAAATTAATATCGGCGAAAAACGGCGATGCGATAAGAGAGGTAATACCGATACCGGGCTCATATCTTAATTTAATGTGTAATATATTGATTTACTCTTCCTTATCCTGAAGTGTTATTAATACAACTGACACCACAGTGCAATGTTATACTGATAAGCCCCTCTTCTGATATAATTCGCATGCTATGACATAATAGGGATTATCGTATTTGCGACACAGGGGCCCGTTTCACTAAACTTCGCACGACAAAAATGTTCGTAAGTGCAAAATTATGATAGTCTGTTAATTTCACATTAACAATGTTGTCTTGTAAATACTTATTGGATTTACATTTATTGAGCATAGGCTGCATATGCAGCCTATGCTCAATACATGTAAATCCATAAATTGAAATTTTCAGAAGATCATAAAATTTGCACTTACGAACACTTTAGTCGTAGGAAGTTTAGTGAAACGGGCCCCTGGATCGCAGTCTATCTATCGGGCTCTATATTATTGAGACACGGAAACGTCCATTGTGCATTTATATACGATGGTCATACGGCGCCCCATTAGGCAGGTTCAGCCACAGGCAACGGAAACAAATAAATCGCCTTATGACATACAGTTGAACCTGTCTAAACCGGACACACACTGGGGGACTCCCAGGGTATCCGGTTTAGACAGGTTTCACTGTATTCTTGAATATGAGCAGCTCAATACATTGTTTTACGTGTTTAGCAATATAGAACAGACATTACAGTAATATATAATTGTCAGTGTGAACGATCTAATTAAACAAACATTTGCGTTATCAATGTCCGGTTTAGAGAGGTTCCGCTGTGCAATTATGATCTTACATGAGTGCTGATATAATATGACATGTATCAAACGAGTTTACAGATTTCATAAGAAACGAGGCTATGCCGGGTTTTTATGCAATCATCTAACGAGTTTAATAAATCTCATACTTAATCAACACAAATGTTAAATTGTATTTATTGCATAAGCAAATCATTTATGCAATACATGTAGTTAATATAATTTAATTAACAAGAAGACACTAGCACGATATTATCTTTCGTCACCTGTGGGTCCAACCGTCCCAGGGGGCCGTTTCACTAAACTTCCTACGACTAAAATGTTCGGAAGTGCAAACTTATGATAGTCTGTAAATTTCACATTAACAATGTTTTCTTGTAAATAATTGTATGCTCAATAAATGTAAATCCATCAATTCAAATTTGCGGACGATTCTAAATTTGCGCTTACGAACATTTTAGTCGTAAGAAGTTTAGTGAAGTGGCCCCCAGATGAACTAGCTGGTTCACTGACCGTTTCAAGGTGACACATTTACTGGCCTGTCGCCGTGCTCTTTGCGCTGATCAGTTTCTTTCTCCTACGTGCACGTGGTATTCGTAATGATAAATCGTGATTATCGTGGTACTTCCGATGCATTTGATTGTATATCAGTCTTGCTCAGGTATTTACTACCCTTATCTCACCACATGTCATGATGTTTGCAACCACTGTAAGTACCCAAATCAGCCTACTCGTGGCCGCACTTCTCTGTTCACCATTGAGTGCACGAAATACCCCACAATAATTCCAGCACAAACATATTTACACAATTCCCTAACATTTGATTGGCCCGTAGCAAGTCTCTGTCCAAAATTTATATCTCAGTAATCTCCCACGCCGAACTACTTTCTACAGGTGCGCTGTCAGTGCTGTCAATGTAAACAAATGGCTGCCGTCTGTCAAAATAAACACATTTTCTTGATGAATTTATTTCAATTGCTGGAATTATAAGGAATGAATGGCCTTTTTGTGGAATCGGGGATATAAACTTGGAAAAGTCACGGGAATACTGGACGAGGCCTTACAAATTACAATTTTCGAAAAAAAAATAAAAAAATAAAAAAAATTTGTATCGCTTCGTCCAGTATTCCCGCGACTTTTCCAAGTTTATACCCCGATAAATTCCACAAAAAGGCCATTCATTCCTATATTGGGGTAGCAAACATTATATACAATGTACAGTGTATACACAGTGGATCCTCTCTAAACCGGACACCCTGGTTTAGAGAGGTTCCACTGTGAAATTTGCATGTCATTGCTTTAAGACGCGTGGATGCTTTGCGATCATGAACAGACATTATCCTAGGAGATAATTGGCAACCAAGCATATCAAAATTAAGCACACCTCACTTGTCTCTCTGTCCGGTTTACAGGGGTTTGACTGTATCATTTACAGTGCGCCAGACAGGCCATAACTTGAACGATCTTGAACTGATCCTTTCAAATGCCAGGCACCCATTGGAAATTGTCGCAGTCACAACCACAGGTGACTGAAAAAAAATCGCATGTCAATATCGTCTCTTAGTATTTATATTAAAACTAGATCATCGTGTGATTTTTACTGGCATTTTTACTGTGGTTATATAAACCATATATACAGTAGAACCTCTCTTAACCGGACACCAAGAAAACACATGTGATCTTATTTTTAATGAGTTTCTTGGTAATTTATCTCGGATGATAATGTATGTTCGTAAATCGCATAGCACACAACTATGGCTCAGAGTGATCAAATGCCTGATTTAGAGTGAAACCTCTCTAAGCCGGACACCCTGGGACATCCCAGGGTGTCCGGTTTAGAGAGGTTTCACTGTAATAGTAATATTTCTCATACTTATTCAACAAAATGCATCATATAGAGAATAGTAGGTTAGTGCCGTGAATAGAAAACAATATCTGGCAAGGCTCAGGACACGGGATGGGCGAGGCTCTGCCGAGCACATCCCGTTTCCGTGCCGCGCCAGATATTTGTTTCCATTCACGGCACTAACCTACTATTCTATTTATCCCGTCAACACATACAAATGGCTTTAAAATGCAAAGAAATAATCCCAGCAACCGCACATATCCATACGCAGTGAGTAGGTCGTATTGACAGGATATCAAAAATGTTTCACGGCACCGTGTTTCACGGCACATACGCACTGTGTTGACGGGATAAATTTCAACTCACCGCAGCTGTTATATCACAAGCAGTGCAGCAGTCCCACTGTTATTCCGTGTAGATGTTACGCAATTGCGTAATATTTCACCTATTCATGCACTAATATGTATACACGTATTATATAACAAGGATATGTTAATGCGATACATCCGATACATCCGATTTTATAGATTGTATAGACTTCAATGTCATTCACCGTTGAAGTCTTTTATTTCCGAGTTCATGATCATTCAGTAATGATTGATAAGCTGTTAATAATCCAAAGTTTTCACTGCATGTTGAGGTTAAAGGTACATGCCACGCAGTAGACACAAAATGTTCTCTATATCAGAGACACGTTTTCTGGCAATATAAACATTCATTCACCATTACCCCACGTATTTATTGACATTATTATACATTTCATTTCAGACAGAAATTTCCACACTGACATCAGGGGCGATAACCGTGTTTTCCTTAAAATGTTAACGGACATTACTATTTATTTTCGGTGTTTATTTTTTGATGTACAATGATCACTTTATAATCTGTAGAAAATATTATGTTTTCAGGTGACGCATTTAATTAGTACAAATAACTAAAAAAGATCATGCCTCATTTGGATATGAAAATAGCCTGATACCACCGCGCGTCACTATCAGTAAAATACACATTACTAAATGATTATCTGTATAGCGTGCACTCGTAATTTTTATAACTGGTGGAATAGTGACACAATTATACACTTATTTAATTCCTATAAAGAACATGTTCTGCCTAGTGGATGGGTATGTACCTTTAAGAATTTTTTATTCACATGTAATGCTATGTTTTAGAAATGGTGATGTCACTATTACATTGCCTAAACAAATGCATGTAATTCCTACTACATGTGCATACATTCATAATTCCAGCACAAAAATATGTACACAATTCCCTAACATTTGATTATTGGCCCGTAGCAAGTCTCTGTCCAAAATTTATATCCCAGTAAACTCCCACGCCGAACTACTTTCCGTAACCGTGAGGCGCAGTTAAAATAATTCTTAAGAAAACGGAAAATAAACACATTTTCTTGATGAATTTATTTCAAATGCTGGAATTATAAGGAATTAATGGCCTTTTTGTGAAATTTATCGGGGATATAAACTTGGAAAAGTCGCGGGAATACTGGACGAGGCCTTCCGGCCTTCGTCCAGTATTCCCGCGACTTTTCCAAGTTTATACCCCGATAAATTCCACAAAAAGGCCATTCATTCCTATAATATTTACAACATTTTATCAAAATATCCACGTGAAGCTAATTAAAAAGATCTGTAAGAGAACAACATAATTTACGGAGCACCGCAGGGGACGTAGATATATTTTTTATTAATTCCTTCCCACGAAATAACAATTCGTGCCCTCAATTTAACATTTCGTTCCCACGAAATAACAATTCGTGCCCTCAATTTAACAAGTGGTTCTCACGAAATAACAATTCGTTCCCACGGGAACGAATTGTTATATTGTGGGAACGAATTGTTATATCATGGGAACGAATTGTTAATTCGAGGGAACGAATTGTTAAATTGAGGGAGCGAATTGCAATTTCGTGGGAACGAATTAATAAAAATAGCCTGCGGGGCTCCGTAATAATTATACTATCGTGTCTGTATTTGTGGCTGTGACTAGAGAAATGGGACTTACGAGATTTGTGACCAGTAGCCGATTTCATCAAAATTGCATAGTATACTTATCTAGCAAAGTATACTTTGAGGGAGCAATCATTTGTTTTTCCCAAAATTCATTATTTCATATAGAACTAACCACTGCATACATTTGATGATTACAAGTATGCAGAATTATTATACGGAATTGATTACAAAATGGCTGTGATAATGTAATAAATTCAGTATAATAAAAATTAATAAATTATCCTTAAATTGAAAATTTCTCTCTCAAAGTATACTTTGCTAGATAAGTATACTTTGCAATGTTGGTGAAATAGGCTACAGTGCAGCTCCTGATCTACATTGATTGCTAGCATGACCAGTGTGTCATAGATGGAATGGCGAACAGTGCAGCTCCTGATCTACATTGATTGCTAGCATGACCAGTGTTTCATAGATGGAATGGCGAACAGTGCAGCTCCTGATCTACATTGATTGCTAGCATGACCAGTGTTTCATAGATGGAATGGCGAACAGTGCAGCTCCTGATCTACATTGATTGCTAGCATGACCAGTGTTTCATAGATGGAATGGCGAACAGTGCAGACTGTGCGGATGTACAGGCGGATTTGGATCTACATTGGTTGCAAAACTTATAAGCCCCATTTCTCCAATTTATGTAAATGTAAACACTTTCATTTAACAACGGCACTGGCTCGAGGACTTTGCATGCCGGGACCGACTATTTACAAGGTGCATGATCACGTGCTTACAACAACAAAAATGTCGCCCAATCCTAAGTAAATATTATTTTATATTTTCCTTAATATGAAACGGATTTTGATGAAATACGGCGCAGCAAACGCGTCTTCATGAGCTGCATTTGGTCGTCCAGTGAGTTCGGGACCGACTTATGTCGTTTTTGCGAAGAATCGATTTCCGTGTCGGTAGACACGGACATCGATTGTTCGCAAAAACGACATAAGTTTGGGCCAACGTACAGAGACCACCAAATGCAGTTGAACAAGACGCGGTTGATGCGTCATATTTCATCAAAATCCGTTACGTAATACGGACGCTATAAAATAATACGTACTTTGAATCGGTACTTGTTGTTGTTGTTAGTACCACGTGATCATACACCTTGATTTAAGTCCCCATCCGATAGGACTAGGCTAGCACGAAGTTGTCTTGCCCAAGGAAACGCCGAATCGGCCATTCATAGCGGGTCGAGATGGGAATCGAACCCGGGGTCTCCCAATCCGCAGTCCGACACTCTATCTACATGTACTGAGGTAATCCGACCACTTCATATGTAACTACATGTATGTATTAGTATATAATTCCAGCACAAAAATATTTACACAATTCCCTAACATTTGATTGGTCCGTTGCAAGTCTCCGTCCAAAATTGATATCCCAGTAAACTCCATGCCGAACTACGTTCCGTAACCGTCAGGCGCAGTTAAAATAATTCTTAAGAAAACGGAAAATAAACACATTTTCTTGATGAATTTATTTCAAATGCTGGAATTATAAGGAATGAATGGCCTTTTTGTGGAATTTATCGGGGATATAAACTTGGAAAGGTCGCGGGAATACTGGACGAGGCCTTCCGGCCTTCGTCCAGTATTCCCGCGACCTTTCCAAATCTATACCCCGATAAATTCCACAAAAAAGCCATTCATTCCTATAATGTGTCATGTACGCGCGATCAAAATAATCCCAGTAACGAAAAACACACGCTAATACGGAGCCTCGCAGGGGACGTATAATTCTTTTTTTTTTATTACTTCTTTACCACGAAATAACAATTCGTTCACTCAATTTAACCATTCGTTCCAACGAATTAATAATTCGTTCCCACGAATTAACAATTCGATTCCTCAATTTAACAATTCGTTCTCAGTGAAATAACAATTCTTCCCCACGGGACGAATTGTTAATTCGTGGGAACGAATTGTTATATCGTGGAAACGAATTTTTAATTCGAGGGAATGAATGTTAAATTGATGGAACGGATTGTCATTTCGTGGGAACGAATTGTTAATTCGAGTCACCGAATTGTTATATCGTGGAAACGAATTGTTAACCAGATTGGTCAGTAAGCGAGGCTTACGGAATACCCCCCTAAATATGTAAAATTGTCCAAGTGTGTGGGCTTGTGATCTTGACTCTGGGCTTAGCGTGGGCGGTACGAACATGAATGTGAAGCAGATCCGAGCAAGGAAATAGAAGTTATAACAGATTTCTCTGATGTTAAGTTTTGTAAAGAGACTAAGTATGTAATCTTGACCTTGAGATCAGCGGTGATATGTCACAGTATGATAGTAGAGAAATGCTAAGACTTGGGATGTTAAGACTTTTAGATGAATTTATAACATATTTCTCTGATTTTAAGTTTTGTAAAGAGACCATGTATTTGACCTTGACCTTGGGATCAGCGGGGGTTGGACGGTCGTGGATTTGGCACAGTATGGTAGTAGAGCCTTACAGGAATGCATGTGTGAAATATTAAGCATTTCAGATGAAGGAAATAGAAGTTATAGCAATATTTCTCTGATGTTAAGTTTTGTAAAGAGACTAAGTATTTGACCTTGACCTTGGGATCAGCGGGGGTTGGACGGTCGTGGATTTGACACGGCATGGTAGTAGAGCCTTACAGGAATGCATGTGTGAAATATTAAGCATTTTAGATGAAGGAAATAGAAGTTATAACAATATTTCTCTGATGTTAAGTTTTGTAAAGATACTAAGTATTTGACCTTGATCTTGGGATCAGCGGGGGCTGGACGGTCATGGATTTGGCACAGCATGGTATTAGAGCCTTACAGGAATGCATGTGTGAAATATTAAGAATGTTAGATGAAGGAAATAGAAGTTATAACAAAATTTATCTGATGTTAAGTTTACGGACGCACGGACGCACGCACGCACGCACGCACGCACGGACGGACGGACGGTCCGTCGGACGGACGGACGGACGGACGGACGGACGGACGGACAACCTGACTCCAGTATACGCCCCCACAACTCGTTGCGGGGGTATAATTAACGAATTAATAAATAAAAATCCATGTCCCCTGTGGGGCTCCGTACGCTAATGTTACAAAGCAGCAGTAAAGTAATGCCATCTATACGCATGTTAATAATTACATGTATGAAAATATATTATAACTTTAAATCCTTTAGCACTTTTAATAGCGAGTTTATGTTAATACAAACTCGATCTCACCATTTAGTCCCGAACATCAGACATTGAATGCATTGTACATATCGTACGTATAATCGAAGTAGCGACATCCTTCAATGCGCGATCGAAATCCTTATTACAAGTAAAATAAAGCGTCGTGGCATTCAACACCAGCGATCAAATTGCTTTATTCGCATTGATTCAAACGCGTATGGTATTCATTTACTCATTATCCTGTCAACACAGTGCGTATTTGCCGTGAAACACGGTGCCGTGAACCATGTTTGATATCCTGTCAATACGACCTAATCACTGCGTATGAATATGTGCGGTGGCTGGGGTTATTTTTTGTTTTGCATTTTAAAGCCATTTGTAGGTGTTGACATGATAAATAGAATAGTAGGTTAGTGCCGTGAATGGGAAAAAATATCTGGCGCGGCACGGAAAAGCCTTGTCAGATATCTTTCCCATTCACGGCACTAACCTACTATTCTCTATTTATTCGTATTGATTAAAAAACGTATGGTATTTATTTGACACCATTTTTTTTTGTCACATATTACAAACAAGCGCACAGATGGGAGGAAACAGGAGTACCAGGAGTATTGTCCACATGTTGTCATCCGGTGTTCTAACCTCTAGGCCACAACCCATCCATACTTTGCTATGAAGCAAATTGCTGTTGTACTATTTATTATAGGAATGAATGGCCATTTTGTGGAATTTATCGGGGTATAAACTTGGAAAAGTCGCGGGAATACTGGACGAAGGCCGGAAGGCCTCGTCCAGTATTCCCGCGACTTTTCCAAGTTTATACCCCGATAAATTCCACAAAAATGCCATTCATTCCTTACAATTACAGCATTTGAAATAAATTCATCAAGAAAATGTGTTTATTTTCCGTTTTCTTAAGAATTATTTTAACTGTGCCTCACGGTTACGGAAAGTAGTTCGGCGTGGGAGTTTATTACTTATATTTACACTGAATTTGCTGATGGTTTCAAAAATTTAATAACCAAATATGGCGTTAAAATTAAGAATTGTTTTACGTCATTTTGTAGCAATTCATGGAACAGCGACGTTGCCGGTCAATATCTTGCAGTTATTGACAACCTCGTGGAAATTAATATTAACGTCAAACGAACTTTAACCAATCAACAACATCGCGCGACGTCACGTATGTATAATGTATTGTATTGGGATGTAAACGCAATACGTCGAATGGGCGTTTGCATTGTGAATTTATAGAAGGTGTAAATATTTGTCAGCAACAATTTATTTACGTCTGAATGTTTGTAAGAGTTTCTCTATCATGTCATAGCTTTCATATTACTTTATGGATTATGTTGTTAATTGCACACTTCATACGTGTACGTATTAACATATGCAACACACTACTCATGTGACCATTAACATGATATTCACCTCTTTGACTTCCACAACGTCGCTGAAGCACCTACTGTCTGTTTCACGAAAGCTGCCCAAATGCTACGGCCATATAAACAATTGAAAAACAATATTTTGTTGGATAATATTAAATTAAAGGAAAATTTAAGAACGAGCCTTCTTTTTATTTCGTGAAATATTGTCAAATATTGGTTTTATTACGACAAATTTATTTCTCTATGGGAATTTAACATGGATGAAAAAGAGGTATATAGAGGAGTTGTGGAAGGAGTCAAAAAACGTTTTTTTTGGGGAAATTGACTCCGAAACCTAGCTAGATAGTTTGGAAATGATCTAACTAAGAAAACAAAAGTTAAATTTTAAAAATCGGTCCAGTATTTCTGAAATTCTAAAAAATGTTCCCATGTTAAATCCCCAACTCAGTGAATATGTCTATTGGGATTTAACATGGGGAAATTGTTTTTTCGCAATAAAATCACTATTTGACCAAATTTCACGAAATAAAAAGAAGGCTCATTCTTAAATTTTCCTTTAATTTAATATTATCGAAAACAATATTGTTTTTGAATTGTTTATATGGCCGTAAAATTTGGGCAGCTTTCGTGAAACAGACAGTAGCTATTTGTCTTACCTTCATGTCTGCCAAGGAGGCAAATCCATGTTGAGTTACATAATGTCTAGTTATTAATGTCGTTGCCTGATTTCATTAAAAAACGAGGCTATGCTTAAGTAACTTATGACATCAGTAAACGAGTTCAATAATATCACATTAAAATCATTTCGCACGTCGCATCCGCTATATAACGTTTATTCAACTTCCATTTAAAAATACCGGATTTCCTTCCCGATACATCTGAATATCCGATAAAGAAACGAGTGCGGAGCACGAGTTTCTTTGTCGGATTTACAGATATCAAGGGAAATAAATCAGGTATTTCAAAATGGCAGTGGAATAAATTGTATATTATATGCTTCGAAAAATGTGATATTTGCTCTTGACATTGCCAACATGTACAATTTTGACGTTAACGTAAGAATTGCTTATTCACCGGAAATGACGTGAAAACTAGACGTCAAATACGTCTCGCGAAGGTCTAGGAGAAACTATTTCCTTCAACACCCACACCCCCCCCCCCCCAGAATCACGGTAAATCACTCGGTAGTATGTACTATGTACATGTTGTAAATTGATAGCGGTCTATCCATATATGATATAACCTTTTATCAGGCAACGAGCTTTGTAATGGCCGAACGTGCTGACTGATAACATATTGCTGTATCAGGCATTGACCTGATACGAATATTCGGGTTACAACAAATTGAAAACTGTCGTTTCATTGGCCAAACGGCGTCATATGACGTTACAGAATGACGCAAGAGCAATGACGTCACGGAAACAACTGTTTGCAACGAAAACCACGTCATCATTGCTCAGTATAAAGCCTAAAACATTACCTGATAAATAGAATATTGTGTTAGTGTATTTTGATATCAAGTTTATCAGACTCGGCTCGGAAACGGTAGGAATTCCTCGGCGAGCCTCGGAATTCCTACGCGTTTCCTAGCCGTGCCTGATATTACTTGACATATACAGACACTAGCCTGGAATTATCTCTGTACACTGGAACCTCTCTAAACCGGACACCAGTGACACATCTGAGATCTTATTTTGATGGGTTTCAAGTCGTTTATCTCAGGGTGATAATCCCTGTTCGTGGTCACATAGCACACAACTATAGCTCAGAATGATCAAATGCCTGATTTACAGTGAAACCTCTCTCAAACGGACACCCTGGGGACATCCCAGGGTGTCCGGTTTAGAGAGGGTTCACTGTATATCATTGCGTTAGTGGGGCCAGGTCGACATCGATGTAAGTCTAGCCTCTACATTGGTCTATATTTACTTGGCTTTCAGTTACCTTATGTGCAAATATTGGAATTGAATGTTGTCTTTTGTATTGCATTCAGACTGAACTCGTCTAATTTATATATCTCCTTATGTCCATATCAACCCATATACTGAGGTAATATAAGTTAATAATAATATTTCTTTCAAGTTAAATGGCCTCAAGTGGACCGGGTGTTATTCATGTCCCCATGTAGTATTGGGTATAGTATTGGCGACCAATGACGCACTCGCAATGTCCTGAACTATCTCACTCGTATACATGTATGTGGATATGACAGGAGAAATGAGGACTATGGGGTTTGTGATCAGTGTAGCTCCTGATCAAATAGCTCACTCATATAGCCTGATCATATTGCATTGATAAACGCATGACGGAATGGAATATATGGAATTGCGAACAGTGCAGATCCTGATCAGACTGTGTGCGAATGCACAGGCTGATCTGGATCTACACTGATCGCAAAACCCATAAGCGCCATTTATCCTGTCACAGCCACATGTTCACTGTGGGAAATGGTGTTACCCCACTGTAAAACAATTTCAGAGACTGCTGACGGTATACTAGCACTGGAATCAGTTGTTCGTCCTTCTGTCTGCCGATGACATTTTATTCCGTTCCGTCACCTTTTTATTCGATGTTGTTTGGCTTCACTGTACTATTTCATCTACAGTTAATGCATGTTTATGCCAATCCAAAGGCACGACAAATCCTCTAACCATGGTGAAACCCTCTGGTCTAGGCTCCTCAAACGATAGTTTGTGCAAGAACTGCCAATTGCAATCCGAAATGGTAATTCACTTAACTCTTTACATGTAATCTCCGCACCATGGCTATGGAATTATTGTGAATTTGGCTTGCCATATACACGCACATGTATGCTCGACAACTGAAATTTGGCTTGCCATACACATGTACATGTATGCTCGACAACTGGAATTTGGCTTGCCATATACAAGTACATGTATGCTCGACAACTGGAATTTGGCTTGCCATATACAAGTACATGTATGCTCGACAACTGAAATTTGGCTTGCCATATACAAGTACATGTATGCTCGACAACTGGAATTTGGCTTGCCATATACATGTACATGTATGCTCGACAACTGGAATTTGGCAGATGTGTATCTGTGACTGGAGAAATGGGGCTTATGGGATTTGTGACCACAATGTAACTCCTGATCAAATAGCACACTCGTGTAGCCTGATAATGATACAGCTTGCTTGTCAGAAGCGCGACGGGTGTTTCAATGATGGAAGGGCGAACAGAGCAGATCATGATCAGACTGTGCGGATGCACAGTCTGATCTGGATCTGCATTGATCGCAAAACCCATAAGCCCCATTTCGCCAGTCACAGACACATTGTACAGAACACATACGAAATTTATCCGCATTTGGTCACAGGTTGAAGTAACATACCAAGGCCTATAAATACATTAAATATAACTAAAAGTATCAATACGTGAAAAAAAGTAAGTTAAACTTTGTTTTACTCCCTGTTATAACACATTGTGTTCTAACAGAGAGTAAACTTTTGTTCAACTCATTTTTTCCCACTTATTGATAATTTTAGGTATATTTAATGTATTTATAGACCTTGGTACATTACTTCAACCTGTGCATTTGGTCTGCAATGTTTGCCAAATGCCGAAGTACTTACTTCGTGCCATAGCCAACGGCGCCCTACTGTCTGTTTCACGAAACCTCCCAAAATTGTATGGCAATATTAACAATGCAAAACGATATTTATGTTCGATAATATTAAATGTTATCAGCATTTCGCAATGAACCTTCTTTTAATTACGTAAATTGGTCACTAATTGGGCACTTGGCACATGCATTTACGTGTAATTGAAAATGCACGTGTTTTTTTTCTCCAGTAGATATAGTCGCATTCACGATTACTCGGGATCTGACATTTCCTCCAGATTAACATGCAAATGAACAAATTATATATTAGACTCGCCATGCGATTTTGTACCTTCGGACATGTGGATAATTTCACTAACTACAATATTTTTCAGCTTTTAAATAAAAAAAATGAAACAAAATTCAGAGTATTGTAACATCTTGTCAACTTTTGACATTATTTATGAAAAAATATTGTAAATTTTGTAAACATATTTAATGAAATTACGCACATGTACGAAATCATCAGGTAAACAATGTCTCATCCATCGACTATACATATACAACAACTTGCAGTGTACTCGTCATGTTAGATTAAATCATACACCAACGACGTGTCATGGGTTGAACAACGCTAAATGTAATGTCGCCGAATAATATCAGTGCAATACATAACAGTACATACACCCCCTTTCTATGGATACGTTATTATAATAACAATAATTCCAGCACAACAATATCGTGATTTACACATTTCCCTAACATTTGATTGGCCCGTAGCAAGTCTATGTCCAAAATATCCCAGTAAACTCCAACGCCGAACTACTTTCCGTAACCGTGAGGCGCAGTTAAAATAATTCTTAAGAAAACGGAAAATAAACAGATTTTCTTGATGAATTTATTTCAAAAAAGGAATTAAAAGGAATGAATGGCATTTTTGTGGAATTTATCGGGGATATAAACTTGGAAAAGTCGCGGGAATACTGGACGAGGCCTTCCGGCCTTCGTCCAGTATTCCCGCGACTTTTCCAAGTTTATACCCCGATAAATTCAACAAAATGGCCATTCATTCCTATAATAAAAAGTCACTGCATATGAGCACAGCGTACGTTATGATACCTGGTTTTGTTGAAATATCATGTGTTTGTTATAGCAACGTTACAGGTTTTATGTGATAGAAAGTCCCTGGAGAACCTCAATGTACACCAGTCTTATGAATAGGTTACCCAAAGCTCCAGATAAGCTGCGTATTTGCTTAAAACCCCAATTAAAATTGCCAAAAACCCAATTGAAATCAGAAGTAGCGAGTATCAAAAAGCAATAACAAATTTGTGGTACCTTTATCATACTGCAGAAAACAATAAACAAACCGCAAATATAGCATTTTTTTCTTATTTTCCATGAAAACACATCTTGGTATTTCATTAGAATTGTCTCCAAGGAGACAATTATAATGAAATGCCAAGACATGTTTTCATTTCGAAGAATACTATTCAATAATTGCGGTCTGTTGATGTGTAAACAGTAGTGTGATTTTATTTTACCCAATTACAATTTTGAAATACCCAATTGCTTCAGAAATGATGGAGTGAAAATACTCAATTACTAATTACTTATCTGGAGCTCTGGGTTACCGAATTGCGAAAATCACGAGTAGATGTAATTTCCCTTACGGCGTGTGCTTGGCGTTAAGTGTTTCCACAACCATGAGAAGGTATCTTAATGAAGGTATCACTGTGTTCCGAATGAGCACATGTAGCAAGTGTCCAAATATTGAAGCAATCCGTCAAGTAATATTAAAGTTATATCATGATGAAGAAACTTGTACACACTTTTTGACTTAAGTATTTCCGCAAACATTTGAAGGCAAAAAAAGGTCAAGATGATGTTAATGGCGGCGTCAGTGTTTTCTAAATGCTTACATGCACCAAGTGTCGAAATATTGAAGCAATCCATCAAGAACATTAATGTTATACGATGATGAAGAAACTTGTACAAACTTTTTTGACACAAAACAAATGGCTAAGTGTTTTCGCAAAAATGTGAAGGTAAAATATATTAAAGGCATGCGCTAATGGCAGCATGAGGGTGTTACAAATGATCACAGGTAGCAAGTGTCCAACCATTGAAACAATGCGTCATGTAATATTAAAGTTATATCAAGATGAAGAAACCTGTACACACTTTTTGAATCAAAAGCAAAAAATGGCTATGTGTTTTCGCACAAATGTGAAGGTACAAGAGATTATGGTCATGTTACCATGGATAAATTTGTACACACCACTTGTTGACGCAAAAATAAATGGCTACGTATTTTCGCAAAAATATGAAGGTAAATGTGTTGCCCGCTCCATCTTTATTTCATATATGAGACAGGCCATGTGATTTTGTACCTTCGGACATCTGCGTAATTTCATAAAATACGTGTACAAAATATATATTTATAATATTTTTCATAAATAAAGTCAAAAGTTAACAACATTTTCGGAGTACATTCCGCATGTACTCTGAATTTTTTGTCAAATGTTAACGCCATTTATGGAAAATATTGTAAACGTATTTCATGAAATTACGCAGATGTCCGAAGGTACAAAATTCATGGTGTGTTTCATAGGACATTTTGTACCGAAGAAAATGTGCGAAGTTTTATGAAAATAATTACAGAAACTGTGATATTGTCTATAAATGACGATGAAAGCTGACAGCATTTTCATAGCAAATGTGGAATTATACTTGTGACGTTATTTAGGGAAAATATCATAGACATCGTACGTATTGTAAATACAGTGTAACCCCTCTAAACCGGACACTCGAGACAATATATATGTTTAACTTTGTGTTTCGCTGTTATGTATCTCTGATTACAGTGATTTTTCATGATTGCAAAACACTAGAATGTGTCTTGAAGCGCCACTGATTCCACTGTAGTTTGTGTGACATATCGCACATCGTCTTACACAGAGGCTCGGCTAGGAAACGCGTAGGAATTCCTATGAATTCCTACGCGTTTCCTAGCCGAGCCTGGTTAACCTTGATATAAAATACACTGGCCTGGTACATAACATATACAGTGGAACCCCTCTAAACCGAACACAGATACACGTTAGTTGTGCTTAATTTTGAAGAGAAAAATCGTTTCCATTTATTTCCGATTATATTGTCTGTTCATGATCGCAAAGCACGCACGCTTGCCTTGGAGTAGTTATATTCATGTTTCACAGTGAAGGTCCCCATGGTGTCCAGTTTAGAGAGATTCCACTGTACGTGGTAAACTGTACTCACCTTATTTTCAATAAACGGCTCCCGCCGGGTTTTGTCTCTATCCCACCAGACAGACAGACGAAAAAATGTACACGCACGTATAAACTAGTATGATCTAACAGTGCAATGGTTTCTACTGCGCCGTTCATTGATCCTTACGAAGATAAATAATATTCCGTGGTATGCATAAGCGTCGGTATAAGACACCGTGGCATACATTTGTTCCATCCAAATCATTGAATTGAAAGATCTCTACGCATCACTGAATCACAAAATATACATTCACTTCTAAGTATGGTGTGCAATAATATTACGGGCTTAAATGAGACAAGTCGTGTGATTTCGTACCTAAGAAGATGTGCGATTATTTTTTTCTGTGATTACTATTTACGTACAACATTTATTATTTCTTTTCCAGCAACCTTCGAAGTTGAAATGTTCAGAGCTACTGCGGAATAAAATTCCATATTTTTCGATGGAAGATACGTCAACGTTCGGCATCACACATCTCCGTAGGTGCAAAATGACATGGCTGGTCTCAAATATGATTGCGACCACTCTATGTCCTGATGAGACGCAGCGTCCTACTTTGTCAGCCATTTACATAGTGTTAATACTTTCCAATAACAACTATCAAAACACGTACATCTGCGCAGGAGCTACACTGGTCCAAATTCCCAAATCTGCCACATACATGTAATATGAGATATGTGAAGTTGTTCTTGAAAACATCTGCGATATCGGATTAAACAATATTTACAGAATTTACTATATTTTCCGTAAATGAAGTTGAAAGATGATGAAAGTTTCATAGCAAATGCGGAATTACATTCCGCATTTGCTATGAAAATTTCATTATCTTTCGACGTCGGTGACAGAAAATATCACTATTCCTGTGAATAGATTTCATGAAAAATGGCACATATTCGTAGGTACAAAATCACATGGCGTGTCTCATATGAGACAAGTTATGTGACATGGTGTACCTACATGTAATAAGATGTGCACCTTTTCATCAAAAACTTTTAAAGTAACTGATATTTACCGTAAATGACGTCGAAAGTTTTCATAGCAATGCACTGATTATTTCGTCAGCTTTCAGTGTCATTTATGGAAAATAGTATACTATTTTTTGTAAATAATTCTTATGAGTTAACGCACATCTTCTTAGGAACAAACTCAAATGACTTATCGTATTACCGTCACACAACTACCGAATATCAGTAACAGAGTAAAGCGAATATTAAAACTAGTCTCGTGTATGGTCGACGTGACTATACTATAACTGTATATATGTAACAGATACGAAGATCAACAAAAAATTGCTTTTAAAATGTATTATTATCGCTACAATCTAATAGAGGGCCTAATTAAATACGTTAACGACATATATATAATGGGTGTCACATTGATTGACATAATAAACAACGTGGATTTATTCAGCGACTCATGTGGGAAAATACACCACCGCTAATTTCGCTAATCTTGCCAATATTTGTCAATTGTTTTATATCAAAATACTTGAATATCGTGGCTGAAATCAATCAGCTTGAATTGCTGAGCCTGAGCTGTATCACAGCACAGGCTTAGCCACTCAAGCTGTTTGGTCTGGAGTTGAGATTTCCAATAGATGTTCAGAAACCTTGACATCTGGGCAAGTTTAGCGCTGACGGTTGTGTCCATTCACATGTATACGGTTGTGTACACATAGTATACACAACCGACTGCGTTAATATTGTCCAAATTATCAACGTGTCTGGACAGCTATTAGCAATGCAAACGCAATCTAGCATTAGCCGCCTGAGCCTATGGCACCTAGCCATACCATCCTAGCCATACCTAGCCATACCTAGCCAGTAGAGCCTGAGCCTGAGCCTGAGCCTGAGCCTATTTTGAAGAAAAAAAAGAGATTGACACATATTGGCAGGATTAGCGCAGGTGGTAGTGTATAATTATAGTACCGTTCATCCGTCCGTACGAGCTGATAATCGATCGTAGTGGCTGAGAACCGTGTTTGTATACTGTTTGCATGTACATGCACATGCGTATTTCGGTGCCGTGTGAGAAAATATACTAAACTGCATTAAAGTTTGCAAAACCATGTATTCATGTTAAACTTTACTCATTGTAAATAGAGTTTGAACATATCATTCGTCTTTCAATATACGACGTATATCACCAATGGTCGTGGCATGCTCGTTCATCATGAATATAGTCGCAAATTTCAACCCTAAGTAACTGGGGTCCGTTTCACTAAACTTCGTATGACTCAAATGTTCGTAAGTAAACATATTATGATAGTCTGTAAATTTCACATTAAAAATGTTTTCTTGTAAACAATTATTGGATTTACATTATTGAGCATTGCATGCGCAGCCTATGCTCAATATATGTAAATCCATCAATTGAAATTTCCAGACGATGCTATATGTGCACTTACGAACATTTTAGTCGTACGACGTTTAGTGAAACGGCCCCTTGATACTGACTTTCCGTGATAACCGTTGGGCCATTCCAATAGTCAAAGATCGAGTAATAATTTCCAAAATTTAGTGAAACACTGTAGATTCCGATGATAAGGTTCGTAACGGAATATACATTGTTTGCAAAGTTTGGCTTATTGTCTGCAGTACTTACTATGGTTTGGTGGGGTCTGTAAGTAAATTAGGATAACTTGTGGTTCATACATGTACCTAAATGTATATTTAACACAATACATATATAAGTTTACATATGATGAGGATATAAAATAGTATTACTTAAACGAGTTTACTGATTGTATACGCCGCGATGCTATGCCGCGCTGGAGATAGGAAACTCGTTATATCAAGCCACTGGGACAATTGTTCACCAGCCAATCACGGTAATACTTGCACCAGCGTAGTAACTATTAGTTACGCTTGTGCAATTATTACCGTGATTGGCTGGAGATAGGAAACTCGTTATATCGAGCCACTGGTACAATTGTTCACCAGAAAATCACGGTAATACTTGCACCAGCGTAGTAACTATTAGTTACGCTTGTGCGATTATTACCGTGATTGGCTGGAGATAGGAAACTCGTTATATCGAGCCACTGGGACAATTGTTCACCAGCCAATCACGGTAATACTTGCACCAGCGTAGTAACTATTAGTTACGCTTGTGCGATTATTACCGTGATTGGCTGGAGATAGGAAACTCGTTATATCGAGCCACTGGGACAATTGTTCACCAGCCAATCACGGTAATACTTGCACCAGCGTAGTAACTATTAGTTACGCTTGTGCGATTATTACCGTGATTGGCTGGAGATAGGAAACTCGTTATATCGAGCCACTGGGACCATTTTTCACCAGCCAATCACGGTAATACTTGCACCAGCGTAACTATTAGTTACTACGTGATTGGCTGGTGAACAATTGTTCCAGTGGCTCGATATAACGAGTTTCCTACCTCTATGATTTATATCTCTGAAATGATCAGTCAATGTGTTCGTTTTGTAGGTACATGTATCTCATTTACATATGTATTACACTGTTGCAGTACGATGTTTAATTGACTGTGTTATACCGCGAATGTCCATTGTATGGAATAACATGGACATACACATTTCCCATGTCGAATCATTGCCTAAGCATGTTGTTTATAGATATTGCTACTACAACAACTAATTCGGTGAGTGCATGCCAAACAACAAAAGTAGGGCTGCACTTTTATCAAAAGCTGCATCCGCGGCAAATATAGCTCCATTGAAGTCTGGCGCGACACTTAATTATTATTCAAAGTTATTCGATGCCATTTCAATAGTCACAGTGCGGCATGCATACCTAATGTGTATTAATGCGCCAATACAAGTATCAACAGTCATCCGACAATCTTTATGATGGATTAATACCGAAGGAACAAAATATAAAAACTGACACATCGTAAAACTCGATGAACGGTGAAAATGATACACGGTTAACATTCCAGTACCAGTTACATGTAAGATCACACCACATATACGGGACCAGGGGGCCGTTTCACTAAACTGCGTACGCCTAAAATGTTCGTAAGTGCCAAATTATGATAGTCTGTAAATTTCACATTAACAATGTTTTCTTGTAAACAATTGTTGGATTTACATTTATTGAGCATAGGCTGCATATGCAGCCTATGCTCAATAAATGTAAATCCACCAATTGAAATTGCCAGACGATCCTAAATTTGCACTTACGAACATTTTAGTCGTAAGAAGTTTAGTGAAACGGGCCCCTGGGTTTCAAGTGTGATCATTCCATGTACGACTAGTAGGAAGGTATATTTTTTATTAATTCGTTCCCACGAAATAACAATTCGTTTCCTCAAATTAACAATTCGTTTCCACGAATTAACAATTCGTTCCCACAAATTAACACTTCGTTCCCTCAATTTAACAATTAACGAATTGTTAAATTGAGGGAATGAATTGTTATTTCGTGGGAACCAATTGTCAATTCGAGGGAATGAATTGTTATTTCAAGGGAACGAATTGTTAATCGTGGGAACGAATTGTTATATCGTGGGAACCAATTGTTAATTCGAGGAAACGAATGGTTAAGTCGAGGGAACGAATTGTTATATCGTAGGAACCAATTGTTAATTCGAGGAAACGAATGGTTAATTCGAGGGAACGAATTGTTAAATTGAGGGAACGAATTGTCATTTCGTGGGAACGAATTGTTAATTCGAGGGAATGAACTGTTATATCGTGGGAACGAATTGTTAATTCGAGGGAATGAATTGTTAAATTGAGGGAACGAATTGTTATTTCGTGGGAACGAATTAATGAAAACAAATCCATGTCCCCTGCGAGGCACGGTAGGATGGACATACTATACATTCAGAGTATTTTGTAATTCTCGAGGTTAATATTCTGACAAAATCGGGTCATTGAATACGCGGTTAGTGTAGACCCAGACCAGCCTGCGCCTTGGCGCAGTCTGGTCTGGGTCTACACTCTCCGCCGTTACAAACATTCTTACGAAGGGAAGGGTGTATGTACACGATGGTCAGTACCTACACTTGTTTCACATGGTGTAAGGTATATTTGGCGGTCCATATTAAAGGTACATGCCCACTCAGTAGGCACAAAATGTTCTTTATAGAAATTAAATAAGTGTATAATTGTGTCACTATTCCACCAGTTCTAAAAATTAGGAGTACCCGCTATACAGATATAATCATTTAGTAATATGTATTTTACTGATAGTGACGCGCGGTGGTATCAGGCTATTTTCATATGCAAATGAGGCATGATATTTCTTAATTGTTTATACTAATTGAATGCGTCACTTGAACAAAATAATATTTTCCACAGATTATGAAGTTTGATTATAGCACATCAAAAAATAAATACAGAGAATGAATAGTAATGTCCGTTAACATTTTAAGGAAACACGGTTATCGCCCCTGATATCAGTGTGGCAATTTACGTCTGATATATAATGTATAATAATGCCAATACGTGGGGTAATGATGAATGAATGTTTATTTTGCCAGAAAATGTCTCAGATGATGTCTCAGATATAAAGAACATGTTGTGCCTACTGAGTGGGCATGTACCTTTAGAGAGGGAAACATGTGGGTGTTGTAATAAAACAATGTATTCGACGGAACCCACTTTACAATTAATTATTATATAAACGGCACACAGTATTGTTTCGCGTGTAATTTAAACTAGAAAACTGTTGCCGAGCATATGAAAGGAAATATATATTTCCTTTCATATGCTCGGCAACAGTTTTTTAGTATCGCTAAAAAACAACAACCTGGCACCGGACTGTTTTCCAGCGGCGCGATATACGCCCATGCTGTTGTGTTATTGTGAAAAAATAGTGCTTAAATTAAATCTAAATTTCATGTATTTATTAAATTACCCATATTTACGACTTAATCTACATATGTTCTCGTCCACAAGGACATATATACAACGTACAAGAAACAATATGTATACATGGATCAACATTGAATACTGAATTGTACTAACTAATACAGCAGGGGGCCGTTTCACTACACTTCGTACGACTAAAATGTTCGTAAGTGCAAACTTATGATACTCTGTAAATTTCACATTAACAATGTTTTCTTGTAAACTATTATTGAATTTACATTTATTGAGCATAGGCTGCATATGCAGCCTATGCTCAATAAATGTACATACATCAATTTAAATTGTCAGACGATCCTAAATTTGCACTTACGAACATTTCAGTCGAAAGAAGTTTAGTGAAACGGGCACCAGTTTTCACACAGGATATCCACACAAGAGTAGAAGTGTTATTATTGTAAATATTATTGTAAACACGTGCTATTTTTAAATAGTTTACGTCATATGTTGTAGACATTGTATTTGTATACCAGCGCAAACGCATTAACATTCGATATGATTGCTAATAATAGTAACATCGTTCAGTGCTCTAGTGGGTAGATCTGCTGTTCGGTGATCGGACGGTCGTGAGTTCTAATCCTGCCAAAGGTATACATTTTTCTCTCGCTTTTACTATTTTGGCGCCAGAGGTAACGCGCACATCCTGAAACAGACGTGCATTTACTTGTACACAACATTATAAAACACTTCACTTTGAACCTAATCATTGTGAAATGCATTCTGCACATTCGTGTGTTATTGTGAAAGTCCACCTCGACTCACTACAAATGCAAATATGTTACGGAGAACACCATGTCGAAAAATAGACCTCTCACTTCAGATAATAAACAAATAAACGTGGATGAATGTGGTTAATAATTATCATATCAATTGTTGTTACATGTAATATGCATTAAAACGAAAAAGAAAACACAAAAACAATATTTAAAAAAAAAAAATATATATATATAATGGCCAACGCGAAGATCGAACGCATGCAGTGCAAAATTAAAATCAAGTGTCACCGTTGGCCGCCAGTTTACCCACTGCTCCAGTATGAGAAACTGTTTTGTAATCGCAATATATCGATCATGACTATAGCGACGCGCCATAATAAACAGGGAAATACCTACAGGAATTCCATGTTTATTTATACACCAATGTTTATATAAACAAAGCATGTAAACAACGCCATGTCAGGCTGGTATACTTTTTTATAGTGTACACTGCATGCCAACGACACAGCGGCAACACCGACCCGCATTTATGAAGTTATTTATAAATGGTGTGGATTCCTATGTGAAACATGTGCCGTATAGTGAGGATGGACGAGTTTAACCCTGAAATATTCTATAGGAATAATAGCCTTTTTTGTGGAATTTATCGGGGTATAAACTTGGAAAAGTCGCGGGAATACTGGACGAAGGCCGGAAGGCCTCGTCCAGTATTCCCGCGACTTTTCCAAGTTTATATCCCCGATAAATTCCACAAACATGCCATTCATTCCTTATAATTCCAGCTTTTGAAATAAATTCATCAAGAAAATGTGTTTATTTTCTGTTTTCTTAAGAATTATTTTAACTGCGCCTCACGATTACGGAAAGTAATTCGGCATGGAGTTTACTTGGATATACATTTTGGACAGAGACTTGCTACGGACCAATCAAATGTTAGGGAATTGTGTAAATATTTTTGTGCTGGAATTATTAGTCCGTATCTTACAAGCCTTCAATACGTTATTTATATATTATGTTATCTTATATCAGACTTCATTAAATTTGCAAATTTATTCCCACTAATATGACGCCTATTCATCCACGTAATTTTTGAACCTGACAACTGAAATTTTGTTTTCGAACGTCAGTATATTGTGAGATGTATTCAATGGTAAATTAAAATAGCGAGGACTTTCGTCCAGATTCTTGTTCAAATAATGTAATTCCGTGACTTTATGTAACAAGGTCGCTCCATGGGATATCAATTATCATTACAACAGAATTACGCCCTTGTTTAAATACTCCATAGACTAATAGACATATGTGGCCGTGACTGGAGAAATGACATTATGGAATTTGTGACCATTGTAACTCCTGATAAATTAACAAACTCATGTAGTCTGATAACGATATACAATGCTTGTTAGAAGCATGACTGGTGTTTCACTGATGGAATGGTGAAAAGTGCAGATCCTGATCAGACTGTGCGGGTGCGCAGGCTGATCTGGATATTCAATGGTCGCAACATTCATATGTTTCATTACTCAAGTCACCGCGGCACATTTTAAGAGTCCACCGTTTTTAGCCAGTAGACGGAAATCATTGTTGAAGTACTTTTTTCAACTGTATTTTCCCCATACATTAACGTTATTCTAGTTGCGGGCAGTAACTCAGTACAGACTGTATGGGAGTTTTGCATAGTTACTGCCCGTAACTAACGTATATGTAACACGCCGTGCGATTTTGTATTTCATGAAATATGTTTACAGAAGCTGCTCTGTAAATTACAGTAGAACTTCGATCGCTCGAACCGGCAACGGAATCGAGTTTGAGTTCGAGCGATGCATAGTTCGAGGGAATGAAGTTTCAAAAATGTACTGTCACATTCAGTCAATAAAATCACTTATGTGAATATATGAGATGACCGATGTGACATGCCATTGTATATGCATTACATTTGGAGGGAGAAATGAAAAATAACAAATACAAGTTGCTGTTTTATTCAATATTTACATGTAATTATACGTCAAATAAACCGCTATGTTCCGCTTTGCGTCTATACATAATACTGGTATTCCAGTGTCTAAAAATAGCACATAGCACAGTGGTTGGAATAAATATACAAACGGAAAATATAAACGAAACAATGTTTTCCGATCCAATTTACGCTTCGTGCCCTGCTTTCCAGTAGCCGATCTAAGTATCCCCCTGTTGCCAGGTCCTTCCTTAGATTGCTCGGCAGAAACAGTATTTGTTTCTGACTCGGGTATCCCCCTGGTTAGACCAGGTCCTTCGCCAAGTTGCTCAGATACTAGTGTACTCTCAGACATAATTGTCATAGAATGACGATTGCTCGAATTTGTCTCGTTTTATTCACAAACTAAGCACGCATTATTCACTCGATAGACATAGAAATGTGTCAATAGTCGCTCAACAGCCAATTAAACATTACATAAAATGAATTTTGTTCAAATCACTTAATTAGCGTGGACATCATAACGCCCGTAATTCACGCCGCTATTGTTTGCGATTCGTGATTTAATGTCATCCCGCGTCGAGGGAAACTTCTCAACGCGACCGCCCGCAATGGTGGAATTCGCACCTCGTTAGACTCACAGACTTACCTGTTTGAGTTATTAGTGGTAATTACCACTGTTTGACCGTCCACGGGACTGATCCACAGGGCAGGGCAGGGCAGGGCAGGGCAGGGCAGGGCAGGGCAGGGCAGGGCAGGGCAGGGCAGGGCAGGGCGGGCAGGGCAGGGCAGGCAGGGCAGGGCAGGGCATGGGCAGGGACAGGGCAGGGCAGGGCAGGGCAGGGCAGGGCAGGGCAGGGCAGGGCACGGGCAGGGCAGGGCAGGCAGGGCAGGGCAGGGCAGGGCAGGGCAGGGCAGGGCAGGGCAGGGCAGGGCAGGGCAGGGCAGGGCAGGGCAGGGCAGGGCAGGGCAGGGCAGGGCAGGGCAGGGCAGGGCAGGGCAGGGCAGGGCAGGGCAGGGCAGAGACCGACCGACCGACCGACCGACCGACCGACCGACCGACCGCCCGACCGACCGACCGACCGACCGACCGACCGACCGACCGACCGACCGACCGACCGACCGACCGACCGACCGACCGACCGACCGACCGACCGACCGACCGACCGACCGACCGACCGACCGACCGACCGACCGACCGACCGACCCCGACACCCGACATACCGACACCAACCGACCGACAGCGACCGACCCGGACCGACCGACCGACCGACGGACACCGACGGACACCGACGGACCGACAACAACCGACCGACCGAGACCGACCGACCGACCGACCGACACCAACCGACCGACAGCGACCGGACCGACCGACCGACCGACTGACACAGACCGACACCGACTGACACCGACCAACACCGACTGACACCGACTGACACCGACCGACCGACACCGACAGACCGACTGACACCGACCATGCGAAACCAACGGACTGACACCGACATAATGACATACCGACATACCGACATAATGACACCGACCGACACTGACAAACATACACTGACGGACACCGACGGACACCGACGGACACCGACTGACTGACACCAACCGACAGACTGACACCGACCGACCAACACCGACCGACTGACACCGACCGTGCGAAACCAACAGACCTACACTGACCGACCGACCGACCGACACCGACTAATCGACCGATACCGACTGATCGACCAACACTGACCGACACCGACCGACTGACAGACCGACAGACACCGACCGACACTGACCAACTGACACCGACCAACTGACTGACACCAACCGACAAGCAGGCATACATGAACAGCATACAGACGGTTCGTTACGAGCCGGCTCATCTGGATCTACAGTGGTTGTAAATTTTGTCGATAACTGGGCATAACGAATACTGGTAACGACATGACCTACATCACAAATAGCAATACACGGGTAACTAGCACAGGTGTGGCTATCTATATGTAAGCATATATGGTTTATATGGCAGATACTTGCTAAAATAGTACGTATGAAGTGAACATTTACCTGCTGTCAGTGAATTGTTTTCTCCACCTCGGCTCACATGGGGGAATCCATCTTTGTTTATTTCATAAGTTCCGACTTAAATATTTAAGTTATAACTTAAGACTGCTAGCTACCTGTCTTAGTTTTCCATCGTAAATTTCGATTGTCGTTCTTGCTAAGATGTTTTGTGAAACGGACTAAGCACGTACTCCGGACTTAAGTTATAACTTATGACAAAAGTACTTGCTTAGTTCGTTAGTGAAACGGGCCCCCGGTCATGCAATGATTGCCAACGTCTTAAATTGGTTTTGATCTCAAGTAACAGTCACATATAAATAAACATTGCAACTCCTGATCAATTAGTAAACTCAAGTAGCCTGATAATGATCTATGATGCTTGTTAGAAGCATGACTCGTGTTTCACTGATGGAATTGAGAACAGTGCAGATCCTGATCAGTCTGTGCGGATGCGCAGGCTGATCTGGAAATTAACTAGTCGCAAAATTCATATGTCTCATTATTCAAGTCACCGCGGAATATTTTAAGAGTCCAACAGTTTTAGCCAGTAGACGGAAATCATTGTTGAAGTACTGTTTCAACTGTATTTACCCCATCCATTAACGTTATACTAGTTGCGGGCAGTAACTCAGTACAGGCGGTACGGGAGTTTTGCAGAGTTACTGCCCGCAACTAACGTTATATGAGACACTATTGTGTACCTAATAACATGTGCGGTGTTTCATGAAATGTATTTACATAAACTGTTCTGTAAATTACGTCGAAAGATGACGAAATGTTCATAGCAAATGCTGAATTGAATTCCGCATTTGCTATGAAAATTTCATCAACTTTCGGCGTCATTTACGGAAACTGTCGTAAAGTTTGTAAATATTTTCATGAAATATCGCACATGTTACAGGTACAAAATCGCATGGCGTGTCTCATATGTAGTTTTGCGGTTGATAATAATGAATGCACCATACAACATTGGCGCCCAGCGTGAACCCAGATTATCCTGCCCACCAGTGTATATACTGTTCGCCATTCAACCGCTGAATGTATTTTCTTTTGTAAAAGAAAAGGAACAAAAACTAATCTATTCACAATTTGTCACACCGCGTGTGCAAGAGGATCCGGCCATGCAATGATTGCCAACGTCTTAAAATTCGTTTTGATCTCAAGTAACAGTCACATATAAATATTCATTGTAACTCCTGATCAATTAGTAAACTCATGTAGCCTGATAACGATCTATGATGCGTGCTAGAAGCATGACTGGTGTTTCATTGATGGAATGGTGAACAGTGCAGATCCTGATCAGACTGTGCGGATGCGCAGGCTGATCTGGAAATTCACTAGTCGCAACATTCATTAGTCTCATTATTCAAGACACCGCGGAATATTTTAAGAGTCCAACAGTTTTAGCCAGTAGACGGAAATCATTGTTGATGTACTTTTTTCAACTGCATTTTCCCCATACATTCACGTTATACAAGTTGCGGGCAGTAACTCAGTACAGGCGGTACGGGAGTTTTGCAGAGTTACTGCCCGCAACTAACGTTATATGAGACACGATTTTGTACCTAAGAACATTCGCGGTGTTTCCTGAAATATATTTACATAAACTGTTCTGTAAATTACGTCGAAGATGACGAATTTTGCATAGCAAAGGCGGAATTGAATTCCGCATTTGCTATGAAAATTTCATCAACTTTCGGCGTCATTTACGGAAGCTATCGTAAATTTTGTAAATATTTTTTATAAAATATCGCACATGTTCTTAGGTACAAAATCGCATGGCTTGTATCATATATAGCTTTGCGGTTGATAATAATGAATGCACCATACAGCATTGGCGCACAGCGTGAACCCAGATTATCCTGCCCACCAGTGTATATATTGTTCCCCATTCAACCGCTGATTGTACTTTCGGTTGTAAAAGGAACAAAAACTAATCTAATCACAATTTGTCACACCGCGAATGTGCATTCGGCCATACAATGATTGCCAACGTCTTAAAATTGGTTTTGATCTCAAGTAACAGTTACATACAAATATTCATTGTAACTGCTGATCAATTAGTAAATACGTGTAGCCTGATAACGATCTATGATGCTTGTTAGAAGCATGACTGGTGTTTCATTGATGGAATGGCGAACTGTGCAGATCCTGATCAGACTGTGCGGATGCGCAGGCTGATTTGGATATTCACTGGTGGCAAAACCCATAAGTTTCATTTCTCAAGTCACCGCGGCATATTTTAAGAGTCCAACAGTAGTAGCCAGTAGACGGAAATCATTGTTGAAGTACTGTTTTCAACTGTATTTTCCCCATACATTAACGTTATACTAGTTGCGGGCAGTAACTCAGTACAGGCGATACGAGAGCTTTGCAGAGTTACTGCCCGCAACTAACGTTACATAAGACAGACTTTGTACCTAAGAACATGTGCGGTGTTTCATGAAATATATTTACATAAACTGTTCCGTAAATTACGTCGAAAGATGACGAAATGTTCATAGCAAATGCGGAATTGAATTCCGCATTTGCTATTAAAATTTCATCAACTTTCGTCGTCATTTACGGAAGCTATCGTAAATTTTGTAAATATTTTTTATGAAATATCGCACATGTTCCTAGGTACAAAATCGCATGGCTTGTATCATATGTTTTGCGGTTGATAATAATGAATGCACCATACAACATTGGGGCCCAGCGTAAACCCAAATTATCCTGCCCACCAGTGTCTACATGTATACTGTTTGCCATTCAACCGCTGACTGTATTATCTTTTGTAAAAGGAACGACAACTAATTGTAATCACAATCTGTCACACAGTGACTGTGAAAGAGAATCCGGCCATACAATGGTTGTCAACGTCTTAAAATTCGTTTTGATCTCAAATAACAGTCACATATAAATATTCATTGTAACTCCTGATCAATTAGTAAACTCAAGTAGCCTGATAATGATCTATGATGCTTGTTAGAAACATGACTGGTGTTTCACTGACGGAATTGCGAACAGTGCAGATCCTGATCAGTCTGTGCGGATGCGCAGGCTGATTTGGAAATTAACAGGTGGCAAAATTCATATGTCTCATTATTCAAGTCACCGCGGCATATTTTAAGAGCCCAACGGTTTTAGCCAGTAGACGGAAATCATTGTTGAAGTACTGATTTCAACTGTATTTTCCCCATGCATTAACGTTATACTATATGTAGTTGCGGGCAGTAACTCAGTACAGGACGTACGGGAGTTTTGCAGAGTTACTGCCCGCAACTAACGTTATATGAGACACGATTTTGTACCTAAGAACATTCGCGGTGTTTCCTGAAATATATTTACATAAACTGTTCTGTAAATTACGTCGAAGATGACGAATTTTGCATAGCAAAGGCGGAATTGAATTCCGCATTTGCTATGAAAATTTCATCAATTTTCGGCGTCATTTACGGAAGCTATCGTAAATTTTGTAAATATTTTTTATAAAATATCGCACATGTTCTTAGGTACAAAATCGCATGGCTTGTATCATATATACTTTGCGGTTGATAATAATGAATGCACCATACAGCATTGGCGCACAGCGTGAACCCAGATTATCCTGCCCACCAGTGTATATATTGTTCCCCATTCAACCGCTGATTGTACTTTCGGTTGTAAAAGGAACAAAAACTAATCTAATCACAATTTGTCACACCGCGAATGTGCATTCGGCCATACAATGATTGCCAACGTCAAAATTAAAATTGGTTTTGATCTCAAGTAACAGTTACATACAAATATTCATTGTAACTGCTGATCAATTAGTAAATACGTGTAGCCTGATAACGATCTATGATGCTTGTTAGAAGCATGACTGGTGTTTCATTGATGGAATGGCGAACTGTGCAGATCCTGATCAGACTGTGCGGATGCGCAGGCTGATTTGGATATTCACTGGTGGCAAAACCCATAAGTTTCATTTCTCAAGTCACCGCGGCATATTTTAAGAGTCCAACAGTAGTAGCCAGTAGACGGAAATCATTGTTGAAGTACTGTTTTCAACTGTATTTTCCCCATACATTAACGTTATACTAGTTGCGGGCAGTAACTCAGTACAGGCGATACGAGAGCTTTGCAGAGTTACTGCCCGCAACTAACGTTACATAAGACAGACTTTGTACCTAAGAACATGTGCGGTGTTTCATGAAATATATTTACATAAACTGTTCCGTAAATTGATTACGTCGAAAGATGACGAAATGTTCATAGCAAATGCGGAATTGAATTCCGCATTTGCTATTAAAATTTCATCAACTTTCGTCGTCATTTACGGAAGCTATCGTAAATTTTGTAAATATTTTTTATGAAATATCGCACATGTTCCTAGGTACAAAATCGCATGGCTTGTATCATATGTTTTGCGGTTGATAATAATGAATGCACCATACAACATTGGGGCCCAGCGTAAACCCAAATTATCCTGCCCACCAGTGTCTACATGTATACTGTTTGCCATTCAACCGCTGACTGTATTATCTTTTGTAAAAGGAACGACAACTAATTGTAATCACAATCTGTCACACAGTGACTGTGAAAGAGAATCCGGCCATACAATGGTTGTCAACGTCTTAAAATTCGTTTTGATCTCAAGTAACAATCACATATAAATATTCATTGTAACTCCTGATCAATTAGTAAACTCAAGTAGCCTGATAATGATCTATGATGCTTGTTAGAAACATGACTGGTGTTTCACTGACGGAATTGCGAACAGTGCAGATCCTGATCAGTCTGTGCGGATGCGCAGGCTGATTTGGAAATTAACAGGTGGCAAAATTCATATGTCTCATTATTCAAGTCACCGCGGCATATTTTAAGAGCCCAACGGTTTTAGCCAGTAGACGGAAATCATTGTTGAAGTACTGATTTCAACTGTATTTTCCCCATGCATTAACGTTATACTATATGTAGTTGCGGGCAGTAACTCAGTACAGGACGTACGGGAGTTTTGCAGAGTTACTGCCCGCAACTAACGTTATATGAGACACGATTTTGTACCTAAGAACATGTGCGGTATTTCATGAAATATATTTACAGAAACTGTTCTATAAATTGCACCGAAGATGAAGAAATTTACATAGCAAATGCGGAATTGAATTCCACATTTGCTATGAAAATTTCATCAACTTTCGGCGTCATTTACGGAAACGATCGTACATTTTGTAAATATTTTCATGAAATATCGCACATGTTCTTAGGTACAAAATCGCATATCGTGTATCATATGTAGTTTTGCAGTTGATAATAATGAATGCACCATACAGCATTGGCGCCCAGCGTGAACCCAGATTATCCTGCCCACCAGTGTATATACTGTTCGCCATTCAACCGCTGATTGTACTTTCGTTTGTAAAAGGAACAAAAACTAATCTATTGTCTGTTCCACGAAATGCTGCCCAAGATTTATTGCTATAAAAACACTCCAAACTGCTTATTTGTTTATATAAAACAATGTAAAACTATTTTTTAGAAATGAGCCTACTTCTTATTTCAAGAAAATCCGTCAAATAACAAAGTTATTTCGAATAAACAACAGTCATGGATGGGCTTTTGCCTTATTGGCTAGCAACCACCAATTAGTTTTACTATACAACTTAACCGATTCCTCCAAATATGGCCATTCTCTCACACTTTCAATATTCGTATGGATGCTGTGGAACCTACCTGTTCATAACCTGCAACCTGTCTGCACCGGATTTTCACTAATTAAACAATATGTTCACTTACTCCTAAGAAAGAAAATTTCAACATTGTCCTGTCCGCCATATTGTTTATCATCAAAGTGTCATGTGACGTAGTGTTCACATCACGTGACAAGCAGGCTCAGTAATTTCTTTTAAATGCTAGAAATATGCTGGAAACTGGTGTTAAAAACACCCCAACATGTTTCTCAAGTAAAATTGGGCTGTAATGGATCAGGATTTACAAGCAAACTGGGTCTGTGGCCTCAAAACGTCTGCACTATTTTTTTATACCGGACTACAAAAGCATACCCCCTGGCCGATGTGTACTATATTTAGCACAGTGATACCTATAAGCGCATTTTTTTGCTATAATATCTCAATAAACTGCCTACCATTGTCTTGTCTGACCTATTTCGTGACAGCAAATGTAATTTGACATTATTTAGAAGACAGTGGCAATTTAAGAATCATTATGGTCATATAATTATGGCTGTCCAGCTGCGGAAACTTCAGTTTCACAAGAATTTTCCAGAGTATTATTTTCTCATATATTTCTTAGGAAAAGTCTATATTGTTGATGCACTTGTAAAAAATTATTATAAAATAGATGGTGCTTGTCAAAAATATTGGCTGTTCCACAATTATGGGGTTAAAACGATTAAATTTATCGAAAGTCGGGTGATTTCGGAGTATTTTTGTCATTTTTTTATCATAAAAACAGGCGAAAAAAGTGACTTTCGAAGTATTTAGTCAATCTACATGTTGTAATTTGCATAGAAACATTTGTCCGCATAACTTAATGACATGCCAGAATGATACGTGTCAAATTAAATTGAAACCAGCCCAGTGTATGAGTGCTGCCAGCGAATTCAGACATAGAAGTGTTAAAATGTCACAGGAAATTGAAACACGTGTGCCCGTGTTGACACTTGTTTCCTTAGGGTATAGACACTGCCGGTTAAATGAGCAATGCTATCCCATATATATTTCTCTACCGATATGCACTGCTCAGAGTGAACTTGGTTAACCTAATGAAAACATGCCGGCCAATAAGCATAGGAGGAGTAAATATTATAAACTATATGAAGAGGTTCCGTCAAGTCGAAAGGGTAGGAAATCAGGGAAAGCTAATGTGGGTTTGCAGCTGGGCCTTATGAGCACACCAATCAGTAATTATGGTGCTTGTCGGCTGTTGGTAAACACAAACATAATTCCGCCGACGTATAACTCTATGCAAAAGCAGTCAAATAGGATAGCAGAGTCTATGGTTGGCTTAAACACTAAAAGTATGCATGAAATCAGACAAACTGTGGCCAGAGAGAATGAACTCTGTGGCAATAAACGTAGCAAGACGGTTCGAGTTGAAGGTGACTCTTGCTACAATAACCCAATATTCAATAGCGACAGTACACCATTTCAAGCGGGTACAATCGTGACAACCACTATGTGCGAGAATAATACCAAAGATAAATTAATCATTGGGGCATTTGTTGGCAGTAAGCTGTGCATAATAAGCTAAGAAATCAGGGTGGAGATATCAGCTGCCCAAACCATCATGGTCACTGCACTGCCAACCTCCCCGAAAAAAAATGAGTCAATAGGTAATGAAGCGAAATGGAATGAAATAGTTACGAAGCAGATAAATAGTGACTTACATGTTAGTCATTACACGGGGGACGGTGATAGTAAATCACACAAAGGTGTAGATGCCGCTCAACCAGGGGTAACGGTAACGCATCTAAAAGATATCCACCATCTGAGTAACTCCCTGAAACGAGAAATAAACAAGGCGCCATTTAGCTCGAACATGTTTCGTGGAGTCAAGAAAACAAACTTGAGAAACCGATTTGCTCTCTCTGTAAGACGGGCAAGTCTTTCCGGTTCTTGGCAGCCCATGAGATGGCACGGGATCTGGGCCCTGAGAAGTCACAGGCACTACCGATGTTTCATGCGTTGACAGGCTGCGACACAGTCTCCTGCTTCGCCGGACATGGCAAGAGGACAGCATGGGCAGTATGAACAGCTCTACCTCAGCTGACACAGACTCTCACTTACCTCTCCACTGCACCGGGTCAGATTGATGAAGATGCCATGCACACCATTGAGCGGTTCGTCATCCTGCTTTACGACAGAACAAGCACTGCAACCGATATCAACAAGGCACGCTGCAAACTATTTGCAAAGAAGAGTAATGTTCAACTGATTCCGCCAACAAGAGCAGCCCTGATGCAGCACGTCCGACGAGCAATATACCAGGGCGGACATGTCTGGGGTCAGGCCTTGGTTCCTGCACCAACACTGCCATCACCAACCGACTGGGGTTGGGTCAAGACCAGCGGACTGTACGAACCTCTCTGGACAACGCTCCCCGAGGCATCCAAGGTCTGCCAGGAGCTTGTCTCCTGTAAATGCAAGAAGGGCTGCATCAAAAGGTGCAAGTGCAAGAAGGCCAGGCTGGATTGCACACCACTGTGTGCTTGTGATGGGGATTGCTCTCGGAACTGAACTCGCAAACTCAGCTAAAAATTCTGAACTCTTCCAGACAGTACAGAGGGAATGTGAAACAGTGAACGTATCTGGATACTGCATTGAGCAGATTATTTGTTGATTAACATGACAATTGAATTTACTGGTGTCGTTTGACGACAGAAGTATAGCCTTTCAAATACCCACGGTTGATCTGATAAAAACAAGCCACTAGAATCATTACTACCTGGTTATGTTACTTTTGTTACATTATCAATATGATTAGCATAATTGTGGTAACCCTTTCAACCCTGAATATATTAATGGAGTATTCTATATTCAATGTCAGGCCAATCATATTCATAGAACTTACAACAGTTGGGTCAGTCCATTCATCAAAAGGGTTGTTTTCTGATTTTTTAAAATAATAACTGCAAATAGTGCAGATCCTGATGAGACGGCTCCTTACTCGGTTGAAAGGATTACTACATGTTAATTGGCATCTTAATTGTCGTGGACAATTTCCAAGAATAGCTATGATATTTAGCAGCAACATGCAACATAATGTTTGCACAACCCTACATAATAAAAAGTAGACCTATCACTGAAGGTGATTCATACCCCCGCACATTGCTTTGACAAAGTATCATACATTTTTAAAGAAAAGTATCACCTTTTGGCGGCCATCTTGGATGACATAATGATCCAATTGTGACAAAAGTGATGATGATGATTCTGATGTCAGAGCCATCAGCTCATTAATACCTTCGATTAGATATATTACACGACTGCCTTTGATGAAAAATGAAATTTGACCTAAATTTGACCTAAATTTGACCTTTGACCTCCAAGTCTGACCTTGACCTTGGGTGTAGGGACACGTGTCATGTACGTGACACATTGTCTCATCGTGATGAACATTTGTGTGTGGTATTTCAAATCATTTTACTGCTGAGTTACTCAGTACTTCTTATTCATCTAGGGATAAGGCTTCCTCGGCACTCACATGGCGGACATTTTGGAAAATGGCCGCCACAGCCACCAGGGCGCAGTTGGCCGATGGCTACACATCCAAATTTGTTCATAATACATTGGTCTAACTCTGTGCCAAGTTTGGTGCTTTTATCAAAAAGTGCACAATAGGTTTGAATTTCTTAGGTAATCCGCTGCACTACCTCAAAGTATACTTTGTTAGAAAAGTATACTTTGACATTTTGATGAAATACACTACTGCTATTCTCTATTTCCCAACGAGTTTCACTGAGAGCGTGACAGAATTTTATAGGTGTTGATTTATTTTGATTACACGTATGTCAATAATTACAATTAAATGGCCATCTCCATTTATTCAATAATTTAATGAATTCGATAGCATGCGCAGTTTTATACTAAAACAATAACGATAGTAACGGAATTGAGAATCAACCTGGTAGTAAAACAAAGTAAAAGAAATATACGTAATAACACAAATAGGCAATTAATAAAATATTCCAATATATCCAATTCGCAAAAACACATGTGTATGTTTAAAAAAAATAACGAGGCAGTAAAATTATTTAATACATTAATTAAACCCAGGTACTAACTGACGACCTCGCTGTTTGAAGTCGGCGATATTAATCACTGCGCCATTGCGTCCGTTGTTTACTTGACGCTGTTATAACAAACACATCGTTTAACTTGACACTAGGACGCATTTTCTTAATTAAACAAATATGTTATTATTAATGTTTACTTTATATCATGTTCATTATGAATATGTGTTGCTATTACTCAATCCTTCACTCTCATGAATATGTCCTCTATCAGAAAATTGCATTTTTTTAAAATCGGCAAATCCTGTTGCTAGGTACGCACCGGTGTGACAGTAAATGTCATCCTTTAGAGTATACCGCTGATTTTCGAATGAAATCCTTGAAATGAAAGACTGAGTACTACACATTTAAATGAAATGTATTATTTATGTTCAATATAGAATAATTCCAGCACAAAATTATTTACACAATTCCCTAACATTTGATCGGCCTGTAGCAAGTCTCTGTCCAAAATTTATATCCCAGTAAACTCCCACGCCGAACTACTTTCCGTAACCGTGAGGGGCAGTTAAAATAATTCTTAAGAAAACGAAAAATATACAGATTTTCTTGATGAATTTATTTCAAATTCTGGAATTATAAGGAATGAATGGCCTTTTTGTGGAATTTATCGGGGATATAAACTTGGAAAAGTCGCGGGAATACTGGACGAGGCCTTCCGGCCTTCGTCCAGTATTCCCGCGACTTTTCCAAGTTTATACCCCGATAAATTGCACAAAAAGGCCATTCATTCCTATAACAGTTGTGCACTATTGCCAAAAGTAAACAAGACAAAAATGGCATTTTACACATTAGAGTGCAAACAATCGGCGAAATGGCGGTCGCCGAAACGTATTTTTGACAGTGGCCGAGAACCTACAACGTTATTTTTCGCATTGACCGCATGCACCAATCACGATGATGTTACGTTCGATGTTGTATATTTGCGCAATAAAGCTTTTGTCAAAAAATCAGCGTGGTTGACTATTGCGGCCAAATTAAAATTTGCACTTGTGATGTCTCAAATATTTCGGCATATTTTTGCCGAATCCGAACCAACCCCTTTATTAGTAATTTAACATTGACTGTGGGCCCGGGTCGCATAAATGAACTTTTGCATGAACATATAGATGGTGATAAACAGGAATATCAAGTTTCAAGTCAATCGGACTTAGGGTTGCAGAAATAAAATGTAGTAAAAAACTTTAACTCACATTTTGCCAAAACTTTATCGCAAACTTCTAAGGACGTGCGTGCCTGTTTCCTTAAATATGTCATATACATGTAATATATGTAAAACGGCGATGTCTACACACAATGTCCTAATACAATGGATTACTATGAAGTATTAACCCTTTGACCCCTAAGTAACTGGAATGGATTTTAATACGTTAATTTTGCATCCAATCCAACCGTCACGAAATGCTGTTCAAATTGGTTCATTCATGAAAATGGGGTGTTTATGCTCTAAAAAATATGAAATTTACTCGCAAAAAGTGCAGATCCTGATGAGACGGCTCGTTACGAGCCGGCTCATCTGGATTTGCACTGTTTGCATAAACCGCTATAGCGGGCTTTTGGGGTCAATGAGTTAAATGCCTGAAGTTGATCGGTGTTTGTGCTTTTAAAACTACACCCACAATGCGATATGCCACTACATATACCTGTTTATGCAAATTACTAGGCTTAAGCTACTACATCTGAAAGTCTAACATGCAGAAATATATAGAGAGTATATGTGTCTGATCACTTTGCTAACGAAACTGTTTGGTGCGCAGAGATGGTACTAAAACCCTATTGTATGCTAGTACGCCCAGGGCCTATAACACATGAACAGAACAGAATCCAACTGCTATGTGTATACATTTGCTCAAAACATCTTATTTGTCTGAGTGTGTTAAAAGTAAATGGTAGATGGTTGTTCTGTTCCGATAGTTAATAATTGGTTGTACATTGCTAGTGCACTATATTATTATTGCCACAATCCTGACACCGGATAAATAAGATCAAATTGGTAAATATCAGTGTACTCAGTTATCAGACATGGCTACACTAAATACTGGCCTGGGTTGTTAATACCAAGTTGCACGTTTTCTCATGGTCGGCTGTATTTCAACGCGCATCGGTGTCTTATGTGGCGGTAACATCGCGTATAAATAGAGAATAGTAGGTTTATAATAGTGCCGTGAATGGGAAAAATATCTGGCAAGGCTTAGGAAACGGGATGGGCGAGGCTCTGCCGCGCCAGATATTTTTTCCATTCACGGCACTAACCGACTATTCTATTTATCCTGTCAACACTACAAATAGCTTTAAAATGCAAAAAGTAACCACAGCAGCATCCTCAAAATCGGAGAACCGAACCGCACATATTCATACGCAGTGATTAGGTCGTATTTACAGAAAATCAAAAATGTTGTTTCACGGCACATAGGCACTGTGTTGACGGGATAAATTAAATTTCTGCTGAAAGTACATGCATGTTGTATGTTATGTTATATTAATTGGCTAGTATATTACATCATATGCGTTTTGTTCATTTTATTGCTCAGGTAGACGTTCCTTGTTGCATGGTAATGCATGTGACAAAATACAAAATGGAATAACATGTGATACAATATGCTCCGATCTTAAGACAGAAACAGTATTACAAATGGGCGTTGGTAGAGGACATTACACATTTAATCATCAAACGAAAACCAGTACAGACGCCAACTCGTATTCATGATAAGCACACAGTAGACTCTATGTTAAAGATGAAATAGGGTATCAGAGCTTCTAGTAATACTAAAATAGATATATAATAAACAATTGTTATTCTATTCCGCCGATACTGATATAATGTGTATGGTGTTTTAGTTGCATTACTGCATATTGTACAAAATGGCGGCCATTTTGATATTATACAAATCATATTTGCCTCAAACGAGTTATGAGAACCGTTCTACAGCATGCAAATGATGAAATCGTCGAAACTGGTCGGTATGCTGTCGTCTAATATGTTTTATGTAATATGTCTGGATTCCAGAAAATTCCTGTTCCAATTTTATAATGATGGATCCGTTTAATATGCACATTAATACGTATATGCTTATATCTATACTTTTCGTAAGCTGTAGATCACCGAATGTATATAAAATACTTGGAACCATTATAGGAATGAATGGCATTTTTGTGGAATTTATCGGGGTATAAACTTGGAAAAGTCGCGGGAATACTGGACGAAGGCCGGAAGGCCTCGTCCAGTATTCCCGCGACTTTTCCAAGTTTATATCCCAAATAAATTCCACAAAAAGGTCATTCGTTCCTTATAATTCCAGCATTTGAAATACATTCATCATGAAAATGTGTTTATTTTCCGCTTTCTTAAGAATTATTTTAACTGCGCCTGACGGTTACGGAAAGTAGTTCGGCATTGGAGTTTACGGGGATATAACTTTTGGACAGAGACTTGCTACGGGCCAATCAAATGTTAGGGAATTGTGTAAATATTTTTGTGCTGGAATTATTGGAGTTTTAAACGGGTATGTGGTGCCAAGTTATAAGAATAATTTACGAAATTCATGTCTTATGGAGTCCATTTTGAATTTACACACTTCCTTTCTATCGCAAAATTGATTCATGTATATGCAATATTACACGTTTTTCCACAACTGTTTTTGTTGCGTATTATTAATAATACCAATATGTTAAACAAATTGGGACTATGTTAGTTTCATATATGTGTGTGGTGTCAACACTTAAGTATCGGGCTACGCCCTCGGCATGTTTTTAAATATCTCAACTCGAAACCAATGTTCTTTAAGGAGACGTTCTATACCAGTAGCCAATTTCACCAACATTGAAAATAGCCTATTTCACCAACATTGAAAATAGCCTATTTCACCAACATTGAAAATAGCCTATTTCACCAACATTACAAAGTATATTTTTCTAGCAAAGTATACTTTGAGGGAGAAATTTTCAATTTCAGGATAAATTTATTAATTTATTAATTTTTATTATACTGAATTTATTACATTATCACAGCCATTCAGTATAATAATTCTGCATACTTTTAATCATCAAATATATGCAGTTGTTAGTTCTATATGAAATAATGCATTTCAGGAAAAATAAATGATTGCTCCCTCAAAATATACTTTGCTAGATAAGTATACTTTGCAATTTTGATGAAATCGGCGACTGATCATCCTTTGATTCAAGATAACTGATTTGTAAATGTGATGGAATATATGCACGACACTGCGTAAAACACATGCTATAGTGCAGCTAATCATACATAGAAATGCCATGACAACGGACTCGTATCAATTATATTACACCAAACTGTACAATACAATGTATGTCAGTTGTTAGGAGAGTTTTGTGCCTGTATTTTTCACAACACGAATCACCATTGTAAACAGCCTCATACACAGAAAATGCCACAGTGTGTCACTTTTACCTGGTTAACCACCTAACACATACCATATTTACCCACGACTATGCTCTATTATGAGACACTATTACAATAGTGTAGTTAAGCTTCAGTGTCTAGGAAAAGTAAGTGTACACGTCAGTCATAGCTTATGTACATTTGGAGTCCGTTGTCCTGGCTTTGCTATGTATGACTAGCTACATTAAATCATATGCTCTACTTCGCATTGTCATTTTCTTGTCAAACGTCAGAAGAGGTGAAACTGACTGATGGCTGACTTGACCATTCCACGTGCCATATAGTATACAGTAAAGAGCCAGTGTTCACAGATATGTTATACATATATTCCATCACATGTACGAAGCAATTATATTTGAATCAAAGGATGATCAGGTATAGAACGGGTCCTTAACTGATACATCTATGTACCGGTTAAGGTAGTTGTACCCTTCTTGTGGCACCATGTAAAGTCTATGGAAATCTAATATAAATAAACCACATGGATGCGACCAGTAATTATGTATGCATATACTGCTACCAATAACAATGAACACATACGCACGCACGCACGCACGCACGCACATGACCTGTAATATCCACAATGTTGATGTAGCACATATATATTTACGTCTCTACACAGGTGTGTAGACGCCATCTTGTACATATAAAACACCAACATGTGCTTATTATTTCTAGCTACATGTTATGGTGTAATTCCCTTGCTGGCATCATCTGCATAAAGACTTATTGAACACATACATATTGTTTATTTGTGTAAGTAGTTATCGGTATATGAGTAGGGCTTTTTATTAAATTTCCATTGACTTTACATGGGGTCACAAGAAGGGTACAACAACCTTAAGCTTAACCCTTCCTGCGGTGTTGACGGATATTGCCGTTTGCTGTTTTCATTTTTGCTTTAATTCTTAACAAAAAACTTGTTTTGACAGCACATGAGAATCGCCTCTACTGGAGACGATTCTCATGTGCTGTCAAAATCTGGTTTTTGTCGATAAATATTGAAAATAAAACATTTCCAGCAGACGACAACATTTAATTCAGCGTAGTAAGGGTTAAATAATCTGATTTTGTACCTAAGAACATGTGCCATATCTCATGAAATATATTCACAAAATTTACGATAGTTTTCGAAGATGAGGTCGAAAATTGATGACATTTTCATAGCATTGCAATGAAAATTTCGTCATCTTTCGACGTCATTTGCGGAAAGTATCACAGTTTCTGTAAATATATTTCAAGATCGCACATGTTCTTAGGTACACAATCACATTCACTATAAAAAATGACAGACGATAATAAGTTGCTGGAGGTCAATCGATGAGTCCAACAATAGGTAAAACAGGCGTATCGTAATATCATAGCGTCCGTTTCGTGTATAATAAATACATGATGGTATACACGTGTATGCATGTCACTATAACAGTGCATCATGGTGCTCAAAAATAGACACGTAGCAAATTATCGTCTGTATGGAACGCCAAATATACATAAACTCAAATAATTATTGCTAGTTATCATTACATATTTAGAGCTAGCTCCAAATCATTTGAAGAGCTCTCTAAATAGTTTGGAGCTAGCTCTAAATATTTAATGCTAGCTCTAATTATTTAGAGAAAAAATTAAATATTTAAAGCTAGTATTAAATAGTTAGAGCGAGCATTAATTATTTGAGTTTATGTAGATTACGAAGTCAGCCTACTTCTCACATGTGTGTTAGTGTACGAAAGTAGCACAATTAGATTTCGTTTCGGCTTATATTTAAGGGTGGGAATTGGCTCGAACACCTTCCATACCAGGGATATATAGCCCAGTACAGAAGCAGGCCGATGGTCGTCATTAATATCTAGCAAGTGTGCTATACGTAATTAACTTATAGTTACGTTTAGTCCTAATTATACCTAATTACCATCGAGAAAAGGGAAGAGAAGAGAACAATAATTGATTTATGACGGTATTGTATTTGACGTGCCACTTTCATACTCTTTTGGTGTGCTGCCTCAGCATGCTATATCAGTCTATCATGATAACCGTGATTGCTGATTTTATGTTGCTAATTGGGTAAAGTAACTCAGTCACGAAGTTACCCTACTTCTCTCCTGTGTGTTATTGTACGAAAGTAGCACAATTAGATAGTAAATAATTATATTTATACAGCTAGTCATTTTATTCTAGTTATTATGCCACATATTGGGTTGCTCTTGAGGGTCCGTCCGTCCGTCCGTCAGTCCGTAGGGTCCGTACGTACGTCCGTCCGTCCGTCCGTCCGTGTACACTTACGTCGAAAAGTGTACGTCATAAAATTTGTAAGAGCTTCTCCATCATGTAATATCTTCAACATTACTTGAAGGATTGCGTTAATATTTGGACAGTTCATTCAGCTGAACATGTGTGACGCACTCACACCACAAATGATATGACCTTGAGGTTCTTCCAAATGGTGCTGAAACACGTAGTCATTTTCTTCTTACGTCAAACATTTTGTAAGAGTTTCTCCAACATGTAATATATTTAAACATAACATGAAGGATTCCTTCAATACTTAGACACACGAATCACCTGGGGCCTATTTCATCAACATTGCAAAGTATACTTTACTAGCAAAGTATACTTTGAGGGAGTAATCATTATTTTTCCTGAAATGCATTATTTCATATAGAACTAACAAATGCATATATTTCATGATTAAAAGTATGCAGAATTATTATACTGAATTTATTACATTATCACAGCCATTAAATGGCTGTGATAATGTAATAAATTCAGTATAATAAAAATTAATAAATGTTTCAAAAAATTGAAAATTTCTTCCTCAAAGTATACTTTGCTACTAAAGTATACTTTGCAATGTTGATGAAATAGGCCCCTGAACATTTGTCACACGCTACCATTAACACGACATTGTCATGTGTGACAGAAACACTTGGCCATTTTGTTACGTCGAAAAGTTTGTAACAGTTTCTGCATCATGTAATACATGTTTATTCAATATTACTTGAAGCATTGCTGTAATATTTGGACAGTTCATTCACCTGAACATGTGTGACGGCGTCACGCAATCACACCACCAATGACGTGACATTGACCTTTGTGACCTTCAGAATGTGTATTTCTAACATGTCTTTGAAATTTGTGTAATTGTAAAGTTTGTTTTCTTCATTCACAATCTCTAGTTAGAGTACAGTATGCCACGGGGGCATATCCATGTTTTACAAACAGAATGAGGTTTACTTTTCTCGAATAAACCAGCTTTACCTCATATTGCGTTTGATACGTACCACTAATAATATGACAAAGACATGAATAATATTTGGTGCAACATGATGGGGATACATCAGAGTACAGCGTGCTATGCTTTGTTGTCATCAAATTTATATACACAGTGTAATATCTGAAGGATTTGTTGACCCTTTGTTAAAATGTTTGAGAATTCAGTAAAGACTGTGTAACAATAAGAACAATATACAGAGCTGTGGCTATATAGCTGTAATACCATACATACTGTATCATACATACAGTAACTTGTAAGCAGTTATCCGAGTGTATTTTCGCTACTGTCTACTTGCCTGATAGGCGAGTAAATACGGCTTTTACCTGTGTCAGATGTATTTCTAATAATAGACAGTGCATCAGCTTGACATTTTGCACATTCAAAAAGTGTATATTGAATATTTTGTGAGTGATGGTAGAAAAGCTCAGATATCTAGCGTGTTGTGTAGTCTGCTAAAATAATAATTATAGGACGTTGTCGTCCTTGATATCTTTGACGCATTGCACCAAATTGTATTTGATTTGCTGCTATATTATTGGCTGTACGTGTCAAATGCTCAAAGTGGTGAAACTGTCCGATAGCATGTACAAACTATATGGCGGAGTTGGCAACTCAATGCGCTGTTTTATATAAGAATATATACTAAGAAGAACAGGGTCAGATATACTTTATATAGATATTCAGTCACATGACTGTATTTAAAACAAAATATCGTATTCTATATAGTCAGTCCTTAATGCCATTTTCGGCTGTTTGAGTGTGGACACACAAATCTGCAATAGTTTCCCACTGCCTTGCAACCTGTTTCCAATTTCCAAGGCAATAATTGCGTAGGGCGTTTAGTTGTGTTCCTACTTGACACCATGCCAATATATAGTGGCTCGAATACGAACGAGAGTGTATATTATTTTTAAGTAAATGAGACCGTTTTGTATACATAACCATAACGAGTTATTAGTATCATCATTCGTTATTATAACAAGTGCTTGTCGACATATTGGAATGAAAAGGCAGACAGTATCGTAACATTTCCTGACGGGATAGGCCCCGTCAGAGGGACAGTCGCCAGCAAATAACCCCGCCTCCCACCCCCACCCCCACCCCACTGCCGACCCACAGTATTGTCCCCGCAGCACAGGTGGTAAAGCGCTAGGAATATGCATTCTACCAGTTTTTCTTTGTGCTAGTTTGAGCCTCATACAAATTGTTTTTATCGGTCGTTCGTTGACTCGCCATTCAATCTTGCCCACGACCCGCCGTCGGCCCACCACCCACCATCGCCCACCTCCCGATGTTGCCCACAACACGCCGTTGGCACGCCATCCGTGGTAACCAGAATAACCATGGTCATCCACCCAAGCGATACTTTTTGGAACTTCTAACATGGTGACGTCAGTATCTGTAGCCTATTTCATCAACATTGCAAAGTATACTTTAGTAGCAATGTATATATTTTAGGGAGAAATTTTCAATTTTATGATAAATTTATTAATTTTTATTATACTGAATTTATTACATTATCACGGCCAATTTGGCTGTGATAATGTAATAAATTCAGTATAATAATTCTGCATACTTTTAATCATTAAATATGTGCATTTGTTAGTTCTATATGAAATAATGCATTTAAGGAAAAATAAATGATTACTCCCTCAAAGTATACTTTGCTAGTAAAGTATACTTTGCAATGTTGATGAAATCGGCTACAGACCATTTTCTCACAACTTTCACTTGACATCGTAAACACCAAGTTTACTTAGCGTCTTGTTTTGAAATTATGTGTTCTATTCCATCCGGGGAATGTGCTTATAGAGAATAGTAGGTTAGTGCCGTGAATGGGAAAAAACGTCTGGCAAGGCTCAATAATTTCTTTATTTCTCATCAGAAGTATATGTAGTGACCACCATTTGAACCGTCTCGCCGAGACGGTTCAAATGAGTGGTCACAACATATACTTTGGTTCAGAAATAAGGAAAATAGATAGAGAATAGTAGGTTAGTGCCGTGAATGGGAAAAAATATCTTGCAAGGCTCAGGAAACGGGATGATATTTTTTCCCATTCACGGCACTAACTTACTATTCTATTTATCCCGTCAACACCTTCAAATGGCCGTAAAATGCAAAAATTGTATTGACTGGATATCAAAAATGTTTCACGGCACCGTGTTTCACGACACATACGCACTATGTTGACAGGATAAAATGCATTATGGGTCACGTGATCTAATTGTCCATTTTACATTTTACGCATCCTGTGATGTCATGCGTTACTGAACAATGCAACTACTGTATTTAACCTAATGCCGTATGCGACATCAACCCATGTATTAGGAAAGTTAGTAATCTATATATTATTACATGAAATATTAAAACTGTTGTGCACGTGTGTAACAACGTACTGTATGCATACACTCGAACTTGTGCTGAATACCATCTCGGAATAGCAATTCTCTGTCTATAGCAACAACACTTCTGTTTTACCAGTAACTCAATTACTACACAAATTGCCCTGCAAATAAAGACCACATGTGCACAAAGGCCCGATTTTTCTCTTGCAGTACGCCGTGGTGTATGAGTCAGTGTAGTTATGAGTACATAGCAGTTTCTCTAATTACATTTCATTACAATGCAAATCTGATAATGTAATTTTACCAGTCCGTGAGTTTGATTTTGCAATGTCTGAAGTATAATGTACTTTGTACTTGTTAAGACGGAACGAATTTGTGGAATTAAGACTGAATTTTCACAAGCCCCCTAGATAAGCCCATTGCCTACCGGGACCCATAGCCAGTGCTCTCGCACCTTTATCCGTTTATAACATACTGTTTAAGGAGGCGGAACATATTTATGGAATTAAGACTGAATTTGCAGAAGGACCCTAGACTAGACTAATGCCGACTGTGGCCCACAACCAGTACTGTCACACCTTTGATCCGTTTCCAACGTAACGTAGACACGCATATATTGACATATCATTAATACGCAGTACACATTGGCTTATCTCAACCGATGCATGCAATCACACTCGTCCCATAACATAGCCGAACTATCAGGAGGAATGCAAATAAACACTCAGCATAACAACTCATAATTGGCTAAACTTTTGTTCGGCTCGACACATTTTGTGGCTGAATGCTGGGTGGTGCATATCGCACCATTCCAAATACCAGCGTATTTCATGTATGCATATATGGCAAAGCTGCCAAGCTCAGTGAAACCTGGATATTTCCGGAAAAGCATAGATACAGCGGATACAATTGGCTAAATATGTCATAGTTCTCGTATCCAGTGGATACAACTGCCATTGGACAACTATTTATCAGGTAACATGCCCTGCATTGACCGAATACGTACTGACTGATAACATATTGTTGTATCATGCATTGCCCTGATATAAACATCCGGGTTACAACGAAGTGAAAACTAACGTTCCATTGGTGACGTCACGTGACGTTACCGAATGACGTCAATGTAATGACGCAACGTAAACAAATCCGCGTTCTGTCCATAGAATACGACGAGATCTAATGTCATTTTCGAGCATGAAACGTAACCTGATAAATAGAATACCAGGCTAGTGTATTTTAATATCAAGTTTATCAGGCTCGGCTCGGAAACGGTAGGAATTCCTCGGCAAGCCTCGGAATTCCTACGCGTTTCCTAGCCTTGCCTGATAAACTTAATATCAAAAGACACTAGCCTGGTATTCTCTATATCCTTGGCAAAGCTGCCAAGCTTAGTGTTACTTGGATATTTCCGGAAAAACATAGATACAGCGGATACAATTGGCTAAATATGTCCTAGTTCTCGTATCCAGTGGATACAACTGCCATTGGACATAGAGAATAGTAGGTTAGTGCCGTGAATGGGGAAAAATATCTGGCAAGGCTCAGGAAACGGGATGGGCGAGGCTATGCCGAGCACATCCCGTTTCCGTGCCGCGCCAGATATGTTTTCCCATTCACGGTACTAACCTACTATTCTATTTATCCCGTGAACACCTATAAATGGCTGTAAAATGCAAAAATAGTAATGACTGGATATCAAAAATGTTTCAAGGCACCGTGTTTCACGGCACATGCGCACTGTGTTGACGGGATAAAACTATATCCTCGGCAAAGCTACCAAGCTTAGTGTTACTTGGATATTTCCGGAAAAGCATAGATACAGTGGATACAATTGGCTAAATATATCATAGTTCTCGTATCCAGTGGATACACCACACCTGTCATTGGACAACTATATCCTTGGTAAAGCTACCAAGCTTAGTGTTACTTGGATATTTCCGGAAAAACATAGACACAGCGGATACAATTGGCTAAATATGTCCTAGTTCTCGTGTCCAGTGGATACAACTGCCATTGGACAACTATATCCTTGGCAAAGCTACCAAGCTTAGTGTTCCCTGGATATTTCCGGAAAAGGCAATTTGCTAAATATGTCCCTAGTTCTCGTATCCAGTGGATACAAGTAAACAAAGTACATCCCGTTTCTCGTATCTCAGTGGATACATTCCCACCCGCAGCATGTCAGCCATTTATGAGTCATCAACTCTTTATATTCAAAGCCTGGTATCTGAAGGATTTGTTGATCCTTTGTTAAAATGTTTGAGAATTCAGTAAAGCCTGTGTAACAGTAAGAACAATACACAGTGTTGTATATATATACCTATAATTCCAGCACAAAAATATTTACACAATTCCCTAACATTTGATTGGCTCGTAGCAAGTCTCTGTCCAAAATTTATATCCCAGTAAACTCCATGCCGAACTACTTTCCGCAACCGTGAGGCGCAGTTAAAATAATTCTTATGAAAACGGAAAATAAACACATTTTCTTGATGAATTTATTTCAAATGCTGGAATTATAAGGAATGAGTGGCCTTTTTGTGGAATTTATCGGGGATATAAACTTGGAAAAGTCGCGGGAATACTGGACGAAGGGAGTATAAACTTGGAAAAGTCGCGGGAATACTGGACGAGGCCTTCCGGCCTTCGTCCAGTATTCCCGCGACTTTTCCAAGTTTATACCCCGATAAATTCCACAAAAAGGCCATTCATTCCTATAGTATTACCATACATACGGTATCGAATCAAGTGACGTGTAAGCAGTTATCTGAGTGTATTGTCAATATTGTCTATTTACCTACTATGTGAGTAAATAAGTTTGACATTTTAACCATTGAAAATGTGTCCATTGTATATTCTGTGAGTGATGGTAGAAAAGCTCAGATATCAAGCGTTTTGTGTATTCTGCTGAAATAATATTTATAGGACGCTGTCCTCCTATATATATGGGACCTATTGCACCACATTTTGTTAGATGATCTGCCATATTATTGGCTGTACATGTACGTGTGAAGCGCTCCAAGTGGTGAAAATGTCCGGTAGAATGTATAAACGGAGATGGCAACTCAATGCAATGCAATGCTCTGTATAATATACACTACACTAAGAACAGGGTCAGATATGCTTTATATAGATATTCAGTCACACGTATGCCGCTACTATTTGAAACACAATGTCATATTCTATTAAGTCAATCCTTAATAAACATGTCAATTGTTCATCAATTATTATCCTTACATCTTCCAATAAACTATGGTTATTACTTTAGCTAGTATTAATCTGCTATTATAGGTCTTAAGGTTTTAGATCATAGACACATATAGGTGTCTTCAATGATAATTGCTTCGTAAGAGTGATGTAATATATGAATATAATATATGTGAATATTCAAGTATAACTGTATGCTATTAAGAATATATTGAGCTGCCATCTTCGTCATCTTTGAATGTACGAGTCATCGTACAGTTTCATCACTTGGAGCTTTTGACACATACAGCAAATACATGTACATTTAATATTACAGAAACACTAACAGAACACCAATGGCAATACACTACAGCATTGTGCATTTCTCTTACTGCTACAGCTACTATTGGATTCGCAAAACAAATCGTCAGTAGCCTATTTCATCAAAATTGCAAAGTATACCTTTCTAGCAAAGTATACTTTGAGGGAGAAATTTTCAATTTTAGGATAAATATATTAATTTTTATTATACTGAATTTATTACATTGTCACAGCCATTTTGGCTGTGATAATGTAATAAATTCAGTATAATAATTATGTATACTTTTAATCATCAAATATATGCAGTTGTTAGTTTTATATGAAATAATGCATTTCAGTAAAAAATAAATGAGTATACTTTGCCAGAAAAGTATACTTTGCAATGTTGGTGAAATCGACTACTGAAATGAGACGTTGTATATAAGTGTAATGAAAACAACCCATGCATGTGTACATGTATGACGTTGTTGTTTAATGTCTTTAATTCAACATATTGCATCAATTTGCATTTATGTGTATATGTGATACTATTATAGTGGTATGTGTCAAAGTGGTGAAACTGTCCGCTGGCTTGTACACACTAAGATGGCCAACATAGCTATTCCATGCGCCATAAAGTATACAGTAACAAGTGAATGTTGACATATACATAATTGTATGTTTAAATCTAATGAGCATCAAGGGTCACAGGGGTCCTTCAGCTTAAATCTATAAACACAGTATTTTTCATATGTGTTCATGTATTCCAGAAACATAGTAGATATAATTCTTTGTATCTGCCATGTTCACTTCAATGGGTATCAAGCTGACAAACATGACCTTAGATTCCTACGGTCTTCGCCAGCTTGTGACACTACGGTTGCCTAGTTCAACGAGGGGAAGGAACTCCATACGATAGTAATCGTTCGTTCTAATCCCCTTCACACCGTTTATCCATCGGAATTGGTGTTAAATTGTATTCAATAACATTTGTTTATATAGTGTACTATACTAACTTAAGGTTCAATGCGTGATATAAATATGACAGGTGCTTCACTGACTGAATTAAAAACAATGAGTCTACGCTCGTAACATACGTCATAAGCTACATTATTCCAGTGATAATCATATTTGAGTGGTGTTTTCATGAAATATAGGTAGACATTATATCGTACAATATCGGGTATTGACCGTTTTACACCTAATTCCCACTCTTAAGTAACAGTTAAGTAGCTAACTACTGTCTGTTTCACGAAAGCTGCCCAAATTGTACGGCTATATAAACAATTCAAAAACAAGATTTATTTTGATAATATTAAATCAAAGGAAAAATTAAGAATGAGCCTTCTTTTTATTTCTGGAAATTTGGTCAAATATTGATTTTATTGCGAAAACAAAATTTCCCCATGTTAAATCCCCATAGACATCTTCACGGAGTGAAGATGTCTATGGGGATTTAACATGAGGAAATATTTTTGAATTTCAGAAATACTGGACCGATTTTTTAAATTTTACTTTTGTTTTCTTAGTTAGATCATATCCAAGCTATCTAGCCAGGTTTCGTTGTCAATTTCCAAAAAAAATCGTTTTTTGACTCCTCCCACACTGCCTTACCACTTTTTCCCCCATCATGGCCCATGTTAAATTCCCATAGACAAATCGATTTTTCGTAATAAAATCAATATTTGACCGAATTTCACGAAATAAAAAGAAGGTTCATTCTTAAATTTTCCTTTAATTTAATATTATCGAAAATAATATTGTTTTTGAATTGTCTATATGGCCGTAAAATTTGGGCAGCTTTCGTGAAACAGACAGTAACATCGTCGAGTGTCTGTATACTGATGACATGGGATGGGAATCACCTATATGTAGCGTGGAGTTCATTCTTCTCCTTGAACTACTGTCTGTTTCACGAAACCTGCCCAAATTTTACGGCTATATTAACAATTCAAAAACAAGATTTATTTTGATAATATTAAATTAAAGGAAAAATTAAGAATGCGCCTTCTTTTTATTTCGTGAAATTTGGTCAAATATTGATTTTATTGCGAAAAAACAATTTCCCCATGTTAAATTCCCGAGTGAAGATGTCTATGGGGATTTAACATCGGGAATTTTTTTTGAATTTTAGAAATACTGGACCGATTTTTAAAATTTAACTTTTGTTTTCTTAGTTAGATCATATCCAAGCTATCTAGCCAGGTTTCGGTGTCAATTTCCAAATTGTTTCGTTTTTTTACTCCTCCCACAACTCCTCTACCTTTTTTCCCCCCATGTTAAATTCCCATAGACAAATCAGTTTTTCGCAATAAAATCAATATTTGACCAAATTTCACGAAATTAAAAGAAGGCTCATTCTTAAATTGTCCTTTAATTTAATATTATCAAAACAATATGGTTTTTGAATTGTTTATATGGCCGTAAAATTTTGGCAGCTTTCGTGAAACAGACAATAGGCAACCGTAGTGTCACAAGCTGGCAAAGACCGTAGGAATCTACAGGGTACAGGGTAGTACAAGATGCTACACTGTTAAATATAAGTGGGTTAATCTTGGATTTGCTCCTGATACTATACGTACACTGTCTAGAATTGTATTGGTCAGCGAAATTGTTAAGCAACTAATGGAATGTTATACATGCACCGAATGGCATTCGACTGTGAATAAAGTGACTAGTTTACGGGGAAATGGGGGTAACAGACTTAGGCGGTATAAACTGTTTAAGCTGACATGGGTGTATTGCCTTGAGCACATATATCTGCTTTCGTTAAGTTTAGATGCGGCGTAGCCCCATTACGTCATTATGGACAACTTTGTATTGACAGTAGGAATGTACTTTGTGTATGACTCAAGTAGAATATGAGTACCATGTACTGTTTAGCTGCCATATATACAACGACATACGTATTGCGCTATACGAAAACACATATTCTATTGAACCACTGTTCGCAGAACTGATTGATGATTCCAAGTTTGTTTTTATTTTCTCAAACTGCAATATAATACCATTTTGTGCCAAAACCCTTTGCTATATTTGAAATCGTAGATCTGCACTGTTGTAGAAAGAATGCAATAGTACCATGTGTGATGTATATGTTTATGTGTAAATAATGCAAATATACTGAGCAAAAAAAGAAACGTCCTTCCCTATTTAAGTGACGATTGCCAGAAATCAAAAAGCTGGTCTATATACAACGACATACGTATTGCGCTATACGAATCATTTAAAGTTCTGCGAACGAAGAAATTATCTTTCAAAATTCGAATAAAATTAGAAACATAACGTCAAATCTTCTTGCAAAATTCATTTGCATGTACTTTAAGTCAACAATTCTAGTCAATGTATTAATCATGAAAATCTCAACATTCCAATGTTCTGAACAAAAAGTTATTTTACAATATACATTGTCGGAGTTTTTATCTTTCTGTACCTACTTTTTTATTGTATTTCCCATGTTCTTTGTCAATTGAAAAAAAAATACCTACAGACCCATGTTTTACATGAAGGGTCTTGTTTGGGCAAACCTAAATTATTTTAATTGTGGGCCAAATGTCCATCTCTTTTTCTGCTATGTAAACATTTATGACTGAAAATCCTTTATTTTGTGTACTCACCACGTGTATTTACCTTGTGTTCACCTTGCACGTGGGAAAGGTGGTAAACAGCGTTCCGCTTCAAGAGCGAAATATACACGGCGGACACGTGGTAAACTGTACACAGTCGTATTCTCAACAATCGCCAGGATCTCACATATATATACATTGCCCATAGTACATGTACGTAGACACGAATAATTTCGCATTTAAAAGAGGGAAGTTTCTTGTTTTCCTAAGTATAGTTCTGATTACAACGGCGTTTTCATCCCGTTCAAGCTCGGTTGCATATCTCAAGGTGTATGCTCACGTGGTACTAACAACAACAAGTACTCAAACTTCCAGAGTCCATCCGATTCAATGTACGTATTCTTTGGTATTGTCCTTATTACGTAACGGATTTTGATGAAATATGGCGCATCAAACGCGCATTGTTAAGCTGCAGTTGGTGGTCTCTGTACTCTTTCCCAAACTTCTGTCATTTTTGCGAAGAATCGATTTCCGTGTCTACCGACACTGAAATCGATTGTTCGCAAAAACTACATAAGTCTGTGCCGAACTCCATGGACCACCAAATGCAGCACTTGGAGACGCGTTTGCTGCGCCATATTTCATCAAAATCCGTTGAATATTAAGGAAAATATCAAATAATGCTTACTTTGGAGTGGGCGACGTTGTTGTTGTTGTAACCACGTGATCATGCACCTTGTATCTACTGCATCAGTTAATTTCAAATCTGATTTGAGTTGATATTGGCATGTTTTACACATTTTCTTAATAATAGGCCTTGGTATATATACACACACTCGTTTGTGGTTTGTTTGTTTCGTTCTGTTTTCACCTACTCTTAAGACATGTAAATACATAATGTGAACGTTCATTTGCACTGTCACAATTAGCGGTAGCTAGGCAACACGAGAGGCAACAAAGAAATAAATCAACAGCGGGTATCGTTGATGGTTGACACTGATTGTTTTAACCAGGATAAGCGCGGTGGCAACGACAACTGCTATGGTTTATTGATGCGATGTTTTTGCTTACATGTATTGGTGTGGAGTCCTTTTAGAGAAAAATAATCGAACATATCCTTCAAGTAATGTATTTCATGTGTATGCTGCATGTAGTTATAGATGCTCATTAAATGAGTCGTCTCTTATAATTCTTACAGAATGGCAATTGTACATGCACCTGAATTGTTTCATTGTTATGTATTGTTATGATATACAGTTGATAAGACCTAAATACACAATTTAACTGAACTGTCTCCACCCACTCAGACAGTTGCGGTGTCAAATATCTTGACCATTGAACATCATATAGGAATGAATAGCATTTTTGTGGAATGTATCGGGGTATAAACTTGGAAAAGTCGCGGGAATACTGGACGAAGGCCGAAAGGCCTCGTCCAGTATTCCCGCGACTTTTCCAAGTTTATATCCCCGATAAATTCAACAAAAAGGCCATTCATTCCTTATAATTCCAGCATTTGAAATAAATTCATAAAGAAAATGTGTTTATTTTCCGTTTTCTTAAGAATTATTTTAACTGCGCCTCACGGTTACGGAAAGTAGTTCGGCGTGGGTGTTTACTGGGATATAAATTTTGGACAGAGACTTGGCCAATCATATGTTAGGGAATTGTGTAAATATTTTTGTGCTGGAATTATTGACCAATGCAACAATAACTAATAGAGGTCACTACCCCATACATGTATATAATAAACAGTGGCTCATACATGAGTGAGGATTATAGAAGATGTTAGAGCCAATTCCCACCCTTAAATATAAGCCGAATGAATAAATGAATGAGTGAGGATTGGTGGCTGGTCAATCGAGACTGATATCGTCTTTATGCACTAAACCACAACAGACGTTAATCTTGCCCAGATGTCTCCGTGTGATACTAAGGAGCTCCGCACGGGTCATGGATTTATTTATAGAAGATGTTCGAGCCAATTCCCACCCTTAACCCTTACTACGCTGAATTAAATGTTGTCGTCTGCTATTTCTCAACAAAAACCTGGTTTTGACAGCACATGAGAATCGTCTCCAGTGGAGACGATTCTCATATGCTGTCAAAACCATTTTTTTGTTCAGAATTAAAGCAAAAATGAAAAACAGCAGACGGCAATTTCCGTCAACAGCGTAGGAAGGGTTAAATATAAGCCGAATGAATGAATGAATGAATGAGAGAGGATTGGTGGCTGGTCAATCGAGACTGATATCGTCTCCATGCACTAAACCACCACAGGCATTAAACCCTTTCAACCCTAATGAACTGGAATGGACTGTGATATGCTAATGTACCGACCAATCCAATGGTCACAAAAGGATTTTCAGATTCGTCCATTTATGAAAAGGGGGTATTTTTTTGCTCAAAAATGTAAAAATTACTTTCAAATAGTGCAGATCCTGATGAGACGGCTCGTTACGAGCCGGCTCATCTGGATCTGCACTATTTGCCTAAACCGCTATAGCGGGCTTTCGGGTTCAAAGGGTTAATCTTGCCCAGATGTTTACGTGTGATACTAAGGAGCCCCGCACGGAACATGGATTTATTTTTATTAATTCGTCCCCTCAATTTATTAATTCGTTCTCACGAAATAACAATTCGTTCCCACGATATGACAATTCGTTCCCACGAATTAACAATTCGGGAACGAATTGTTAATTCGAGGGAACGAATTGATATGTCGTGAGAACGAATTGTTATATCGTGGGAACGAATTGCTATTTCGTGGGAACGAATTGTTGATTGAGGGAACGAATTATTAATTCGTGGGAACGAATTGTTAATTCGTGGGAACGAATTGCTAATTCGTGGGAACGAATTGTTAAATTTAGAGAACGAATTGTTATCTCGTGGGAACGAATTGTTATTTCGTGGAAACGAAATAACAAAAATAATTCTACGTCGTGGGAACAAATTAATAACAAAAAAAAGTATACGTCCCCTGCGGTGATCCGTAAGCTACCCATGGCTTATAGTTATGAACTCAATCCAACAATCCACAAATACTGTAATTGATAATATATACACTAATTTTTAATACAGTGACTCTCCGACATCAAAATGCGTTTGTATAGGTTGTCGTCCATAACCCGACTCTCCTCTCTAATACTTGTTTCCGCTAGTCCTTAGAATTTAAAAATGTCCAGGAAAGTCATGTGACATTTCTGCCTGTAGCTATCTGCTTACCTACCGGTATAGCGAACACTGAGAATTAACCCTTACACCGCTATCTTAATTTTTTTGTCGTCTGCTGTTTATTTTATATTTTCCATTTGTATCATCAAAAACATGCTTTGACAGCACTTTATAATAATTAACAACATGCTTTGACAGCACGTCAGAATAATTTCCATTGGAAATGATTATGAAGTGCTGTCAAACCATGTTTTTTATTGAGAAATAAGGCACACGACAAGTGTTGTGAGTAGCGGTCTAAGGGTTAAGACCGTGTTTCAATTCTAAGCTTTTGCATAGTTTTACGGCATTGGTGCTTGGCATCATACTAGGGTGTGGACAATGAAATTCGTAATTCATTATTTCGTTACGCATTTCTGAACATCTATTGACAATATTAACCCGCAATGAAGCAGTTTGATTGGCTGTGCCTGAGCTGTAGCCCAACTCCGGCTCAGCCAATGAAGCTACTTGGTTTGAAACACAATATTCACGTATTTTTAAATGACTTTAATGCTAGTTCTAAATAACTAGAGCTAGCATTGCATATTTAGAGCTATTGATAAATATTTAGAGTGAACATTACTTATTTGAGTTTACATGTATGTAGATTTGGCGTTCCTGGAAAGTCAAATCTACATAAACTCAAATAAATAACTAGAGCTAGCATTACATATTTAGAGCCAGCTCCAAATGACTTAGAGAGCTCTTCAAATGATTTGGAGCTAGCTCTAAATATATAATGCTAGCTCTAATTATTTGGAAAAAGCATTAATTACTTGAGTTTATGTCTTCATACCGGGAACACTAGCAGACAGAAGTCTTAGGACATTTTAGGTTTTAACTCCCGGCTTAAACTCGGGTAACCCGAGTAGCAAAGGAACGAGCAAAGTCGCTGTTCGAGTCCAACTCGAGTTGGAACTCTAGTTAGTAAAACGCCTGGTTCGAATCGTGTTACTCGAGTAAGGTTCAAATGTTAAATTCTTTAAACTCGAGTTGGAACTCTGCTTGTTCCATTGGTACTCGAGTTACTCGAGTTGCTACCGCGAGTTACAATGAAACACACCCATGGAGACACTGTATTTCCAAGGCAAGTCTCTGTAGCCTGTATAATGGCTGTTATCACGTGTTTTCGCGTATTGCCTTGTCCATGGTGCTGCATTGCGCGCCTGCATTTCACGTCGAAATAGGCGCCGAATTCCTGACGAATTCCCATGCAGCTACGTGCGGAAGATACTACATAAACAAAGTCACTGTTTCGCCGGTTACTAGACGAAATAAAGTGATTACGCAGTCAGCTCTAAGTAGAGCTGAATGTCATCTCATCGGGTAAACGGTGTATTTTTCGACGTGAAACATTTTACGCCGGCGCTTGTGAAAACCAATGTTTGTGAAAACTAACGACGCACTTGTTTGTATAAATCTTACGATGGTTTTGCAATTAAATTAAAGGTGGCCGGATTAGCTCAGTAGGCAGAGCGTCGGACTGCGGACGGGGAGGGTTAGATTCGCACATGGACCGCTGCGAATGGTTGGCGTATCCTTGGGCAAGACATCTTGGTGCTAGACTAGTCCTAGCGGATGTTGTAAACAGTCTGTCCCGACAAGCAATGTCATCGAACCAGTAGCCTATTTCACCAACATTGCAAAGTATACTTTAGTAGCAAAGTATACTTTGAGGGAGAAATTTTCAATTTTATGATAAATTTATTAATTTTTATTATACTGAATTTATTACATTATCACAGCCAATTTGGCTGTGATAATGTAATAAATTCAGTATAATAATTCTGCATACTTTTAATCATGACATATATGCATTAGTTAGTTCTATATGAAATAATGCATTTCAGGAAAAATAAATGATTACTCCCTCAAAGTATACTTTGCTAGTAAAGTATACTTTGCAATGTTGATGAAATAGGCTACAGAGCCGTCGTTAAATCAAAGCATTTAAATTTTTGCAATTAAATTACGTCAACGTAGCAATTCATCAGTCACGACTGAACAACTTTAAAACACTTATTAGCTTGATTATATTGTGATAGATCAAACTCTTTTTATTCTTATAGGTCACATATTGTGAAATCGTTTAAAAAGGTATTCAATCAAGTGTCAGACAGATAGCTGTGACGTTTGACGCTCGTACTATTATGCATTAAGGCCATGCCATTGTTTTTCTCTGTTAAGCGTCCACCTGGATCGCCAAAACCTACTTACGTATCCCGTCATTGAAAACAAACAAGGCTTTGAAAGAAATACGAAAATTTATATTAAAAACTTCCTCAACACTTTGCAGTGTGCAAAGGGTTGATGAAGTGTTTAACATAAATTTAAATTGCCGCTAAATAATAAGAAAAAAATATTATTAAACGTATTAAGTGTAAATTCATGAACTGATTTAAAACGTAGAAAAGTCCCAAATCAATTTTCATATTACTTCACCAGTAAATAGTGTAAATAGCATACACATTTTTTTCATTTTTTTTTCCATAGAGCCACTCTCAAAACCTACCCGCACGCGGACGCTTAACAGAGGAAGAACTTGATATGGCCTAATTATACGATACATACGTACGTACATACATATGCTAATATTTATAGAGTGAATCATCGGGATCTCCATATAAACTGTATACTTATACATAAATGTGTAATATTTTATACTAAATTTGGAAATCTGTAAGTAAGTACTTTTACGTATTATTGACGAATGGAGTTTAATCCATTTGATAGTTTAACCGGCAAATGATAGTCAGTCTACTAGTTCTGAGTACATAACTTTAATTGCATTTCATTACACTGCATTACATAAGCGTTATGATGGACTAGTCTTTCTAAATGTGCATTTGAAGCGTTCTTTGTTTACTTATGATTTCGTGGAGAGTGGCCTAAGAAGTTTGCTAATACACCTTTGATTAGATAAGTTTATGGTCATATTTGTGTTTTACATTGTACAATTGTCTCTCAATAAAAATATAGCGAAGTATGAACGTCAACACCATGCAGCTATTTTTTCTATAGTTTAGTGCGCGAAATGAAAAATGCTATTAGGCAAATTATTACCGTTAATCGTAGCGATGTAGTGCAACATGTTGTCTATTTAATGTTGTCGATAATATTAAATTAAAGGAAAATTTAAGAATGAGCCTTCTTTTTATTTCGTTAAATTTGGTCAAATATTGATTTTATTGCGAAAAAACAATTTCCCCACGTTTAAATCCCCATACAGTGTAGACATCTTCTCAGAGTGAATATGTCTATGGGGATTTAACATGGGGACATTTTTAGAATTTCAGAAATACTGGACCGATTTTCAAAATTTAACTTTTGTTTTCCTAGTTAGATCATTTCCAAGCTATCGCGCCAGATTTCGGAGTTAATTTCATTTTTTTTTTCGTTTTCTGACTTCTCCCACACCTCCTTTTCCCCCACGTTAAATTCCCATAGACAAATAATGTTTTCGTAATAAAATCAATATTTGACCAAATTTGACGAAATGAAAAGAAGGCTCATTCTTAAATTTTGATAAAATTTAATATTAACGAAAAAAATACTTTTTTGCATTGTTTATATGGCCGTAAAATTTGGGCAGGTTTCGTGAAACAGACAGTAGACATAAAGTCGCCGACAACGGGATAGGATATTTATTAACCCTTTGAACCCGAAATCCCGCTATATCGGTTTATGCAAAAAGTGCAGATCCAGATGAGCCGGCTCGTAACGAGCCGTCTCATCAGGATCTGCACTTTTTGAAAGTAATTTTAATATTTCTTAGAACAAAAACACCCCCTTTTCATAAATGAACGAATCTGAAAATCATTTTGTGACCATTGGATTGGTCGGAACATTAGTATATCACAGTCCATTCCAGTTCCTTAAGGTTGAAAGGGTTAAACGAGTTTACTGATTTTAATGCCGAGTTTCTTATGAAATCAGTCAACGAGTTTAATCCATATCATACATGTATTAGATTATATTTATTGCATAAGCACATCATCATACTTTTTTATTTAATTCATCTATTTAACACTTAGACCGCTACACACAACAATTGTCGTGTTGATTTTATATCTTGCCTTATTTCTCAATAAAAACATGCTTTGACAGCACTTCAGAATCATTTCCAATGGAAATGATTCTGAAGTGCTGTCAAAGCATGTTGTAAATTATTCTCAAGTGCTGTCAAAGCATGTGTTTAGGTGCAAAATTATTATAGTCTGTAAATTTCACATTAAAATATTTTCTGGTAAACAATTATTGGATTTACATTTCTTATGTGTTAATTTTTGAAGCTGTGCTGATTACCAAACATGTTTTCTGTAGCGGTCTCATTTGTATATTTATTACACTAGTGTATTATGATTTTTATTACACCGTGTTATTATACTGTGAAAGCCTATTTTATGCAATAAAGGAAAATATGCCAAGGGTGATTGGTTCCATATAGGAACAGCATATGATCGGCAGAAGCATATCAAAACTCTGCATGAATCATTGTTTGCGCATTTTAACACGCTGAATGCGTGAAATCGTGTTTTCGATTTTTCCACCACATATAAAAGCGCCTTTTAAAGTCAGTATGTTCACACTTCAAGTACGTTTATTTTAGCACGACCTCCAAGATGGAGAAAAAGTATATCGCGATCCTTCTGATGATGTTGTTGGCCTTAGACATGTTTGACGTCAGTGACGCCCAATTCGGACGTCGGGGCGGGCGGCGTCGGGCGGGTCGAGCATACCAACGGGGCCTTAGTCGTGGACTGTCTACAGCACTTGCAGGTATACCCCAGATTTCTTTCTGGTTCCAGGGATGGGTTGTGGCATATGGGTTAAACACCTGGGGGCCGTTTCACTAAACTTCGTACGACTAAAATGTTCGTAAGTGCAAATATAGGATCGTCTGGAAATTTCAATTGATGGCTTTACATTTATTGAACATAGGCTGCATATGAAACCTATGCTCAATAAATGTAAATTCAACAATTGCTTACAAGAAAACATTGTTAATGCGAAATTTACCGAGGTCACGTCCCTAAATGGCCGCAGCTGTCGCTTAGACGTTACACCTGTTCATTTACTCTTCGTTCTTAGTTCCGGAAACGAATGAGTGCCTATCGTTTGCACAACTTTTCGACATCGTTTTCGATTTTATAATCAGAAAACGATGTTTCCGTTGGTTTAAACGTGTGACATTTAAACCAACGAAACATTATTTTCGAATTAAAAACAACGATGCGTTGAAAGAAACAACAGACGTTTAAATAGTTGAAAGCCGGGTATTGAAATGAAAATATCGTTTTCAATGTACGAACAAAACAAACGATAATCGTTTATTTGCATATCGTTATACAAAACGATCGCTTTCACTTCGTTGTCCATTCGTTTATTTCGTTTGGGAACCTTCAACACATCTTCGCTGTACTTTGTGCACAAATCATAGTCTGCAATATTCAAATTCTGAAAATTGTGCTACTTTGAGTACTTTCTTTTTCAAACTGAAACAAATGCTCCCAGCCATACACATTACAGTGGGGTCAGCGTGTAAGTGCACACACAAACGAACACGACAGGTTGGTTCCAACCTGTCGTGTTCGTTCGTGTGTGCACTTACACGCCGACCCACTGTATGTGAAGACATTACGTTACATATTACAGAGTACTATGAAACACAATATGTGCTTTAAAGATTTGAACAAACGAATAAAGAATAGTAGGTTAGTGCCGTGAATGGGAAAAATATCTGGCAAGGCTTAGGAAGCGGGATGGGCGAGGGTCTGCCGAGCACATCCCGTTTCCGTCCCGCGCCAGATATGTTTTCCCATCCACGACATTAACCTTCTATTCTATTTATCTCGTCCACACTACAAATAGCGTTACAATGCAAAAATAACCTCAGCCGCATCCTCAAAATCGGGGCATCGACTATTATGACAACCGCATATATTCATACGCAGTGATTAGGTCGTATTGACAGGATATCAACAATGTTTAACGGCACTGTGTTTCATGGCACATACGCACTGTGTTGACGGGATAAATGAGAGTACACAGCTGTATCAGTCTTTACGATGTCCGTTATTCATAAGTAGTATGTATGTGTCTGTGACTGGATTAATGGGACTACAAGGGGCCGTTTCACTAAACTTCGTACATGTACGACTAAAATGTTCGTAAGTGCCAATTTAGAATCATCTGGATATTTCAATTGATGGATTTATATTTATTGACCAATGTGACATCTACAGACTATCATAATTTTGCACTTACGAACATTTTAGTCGTACGGCGTTTAGTGAAACGACCCCCAGTGGCGTGCTAGGCTGGTCAGAAATACCGTAAGCCCAATGTCTCTAGTTTTATAAAATCATAATAATCACACATGTGGTCATGTATCTCCACTGGCTACACATGGCGTATGTTCCCATTATATGTAAACCTATCGTCATTTGAGACAAGTCAATTGATTTTTTACCTATGCAGATGTGCGATATCCCATGAAAAATATTATCAGAATATACGATAGTTTCCGTAAATGACGCCAACGTTGACAAATTTTCAAAGTAAATGCTATGACAAATTCCGTCAACATTCCACTTTATATATCACATTTTCTGTAAATATCATTCAATTTGATAAAAAGTTGCACATCTTCCTAAATCAGATGGTTTATTTCATGTAAGATTCGCATTTCCAGGCACTGCATTGCTCGGTCTCGCCGGTGCAGCGACGGGAGCTATGGTTGGCGGCGTCGGTATGGGTGCCTACCCAGTCGCTGGCGTCGGCATGGGCGCCTACCCAGTCGCCGGCGTCGGCATGCCAGTTGGTGGTGTGGCGGGGCTAGGGATGGGAGGGGTACGTATGCCCCTCACTGGATACCAAACGTCCACGTACTACTCTGGCGGTGGCGTAATGCCGATGGCCACAGGCGCTCTGGGAACAGGTGTTTTGCCGATTGCGGGTGGTATGGCTACGGGTGGACTAGCAATGGGAATGTTACCCATGGCAGGGGCAATTGGAGCCGGGGTTATGCCGATTACAACGGGTGCGTTAACCACGGGTGTACTACCGATCGGGGGACTGGCTACCGCTGGTTTATATGGTGGTACAGGAGGTCTATATGGTGGCGCCGGAGGTCTATATGGTGGCGCAGGAGGACTATATGGTGGCAGCGGTGGTATGGGGGGACGATATTTCGGCGGTGGTGGGCGTTATGGTGGGCGGCGCTATGGGAGATCCCGGGGCTCTGGCAGGCGTTATGGTCGATACCGGGACTATGGTGGCATGGGTGGGCGATATCGTGGCGGCGGCGGACGATACGGCGGCTCCGGGGAACTTTATCCTGGTCGAACTGGTGGCTATCGGACGTCTGGACGAACTGCTTTATGTACATTGTGTTAACCCTTTCAACACTACATACCTCTTTTTTCTGATGTTGGCAAACAGTGTAGAACCAACCATATGAGCCGGCTCGTAACGAGCCGTCTCATCAGGATCCGCACTTTTCGCCAGTATATTTTTTTAGATCCCCATTTTTATAAATTAACTACACTAAGTCTGAAAATCATTTTGTGATGATCGGATTGGTCGGACAATTAACATAATTTGTTTTATGACAGTCCATTCCAGTTAGCTTAAAAGGTCGGCGTTTGGGGAAGTAGGTAGGGTTGAAAAGATTAATAAGGTGCAAAAAACAATAATGCGTGTCAGGAATTTATTGTTGACACTTGCACAATAAAAATCGACTATCAGACCAATATGACTTTATTTTACATGACGTCATATATTATAATAGATCATTACCACAGAGAATACGAGCGGTGTTTCTTGATGTTGAGCTAAATTGGCTGCAAGCTGAATTTGCCCAGTTCATATTCTCTGCGGTAATGGTCTATAATATATATGGTTTTACTTTGTAAATAATACATTGACTGGTTTCACCGTTTCAGTGGTCGGTTGACCCTACAACGCTGACATCGACTATTTTAAGTTGATTCACGGACAATATACAGTTATTCATGGTCATTCGGGGAACAGTCAAAACGATGACGGAGGTTTCGCTACCCTGCACTTTCGCTACTAGAGGTTTCGCGACTCTACAGTGATGTTTTTAATACTTATTAATACATTCTCTGTAGAATGTCTATTTGTGAAATTAATGGACACCCCGTAATAAATGTATATACATGTATAAGTAATGTTTTCACACGTGCAGTATATCGTACAATATCAGTTAGCTTAACATGAGATTGTATGGTACACACTGACTGAATGTGTATTGACTCCACAAAGACAAATTCTACAGTATTGAAGCTAACACAAACTACTGCATTACTTGACAGGGAGCATCATCATTCATAGTCATTAATTATGGAGAATAAGACACATTTACTTTAAGTTTCGAATGCACATGCACCTTGTGATATTTAAATATGCATATGAATGGTAACCTGCATCTTGGCACCTCTTAAGCTTTCATGACTATCGGATTCGTGACCATAATTAATAAGTTAGCTGGACCCGCAGATCAGGTGACTTGTTAATCGAGGTAATTAACTTGGGGTAGCGAAACCTCTAGCAGCGAAAATGTACGAGGTGCGAAAGTGCGAAAGGTGCGAAAGTGTATGAGTTACGAGCGCGCTGTTCGCGAAACGTCCTTAAATAAAAAACGATTACCCGGAGGTGCTGTGGACGACGCGATGTACTATTGCCCGAGGCAATAGTACATCGGGTTGTCCACAGCATCGAGGAAACTCGTCAGGAAACCGATGCAGTTCTCGACGTGAACCAGTTTACGCCGGTGCGGAGTGCAGCACAAATTTTTATTTACCTGGCTTTCAACTTTTTTCGTGAAGTAATTTTCAAGCAATATTTATATGTCAATTCGCAAGCTGACATGTGCCTCATTTTTTAAATTTTACGGCTAAATGTGGACTTTTCACTGGCATTACTTTGCCCCTGTTAATCCTTTGAATAACTACATGTACCAGTTTGTTATTAGTCAAGCTGTATACCATCGATACGAACCTGGGGGCCGTTTCACTATACTTCGTACGATTAAAATGTTCGTAACTGCACAATTATGATAGTCTGTAAATTTCACATTAACTGCGTTTCTGGTAAACAATTATTGGATTTACATTTATTGAGCACAGGCTGCATATGCAGCCTATGCTCGATAAATGTAAATCCATCAATTGAAATTTCCAGAGGATTCTAAATTTGCACTTACGAACATTTCAGTCGTGTGACGTTTAGTGAAACAGGCCACTGAATGGCGAAATAAAAGTGACATGACAAGTAGATAGATAAGAACGATAGATGTTTACCGATATGTACAAACTTTACAATATTTTCCGTACATGCTGTCGAAAGGTGACGAAATTCTCAGAGCAAATGCGGAATTGAATTTCGCATTTGCTCTGAGAATTTCGTCAACTACCGGCGTCAACTACAGTCAAAATCACAGATACTGTAAATATTATTCATGTAAACTGAATCGCGTATCTTATTGGGTATATCTTATTAGTATAGACACGACGTACATTTCATTGTACATCACGTGTAGTGTCACTGTTTCAATTGGAAATCGCTTCTACGTGTGTCCCGTTCGTCCTTGGTACAGTCGGGCGTTCGCTGATGCGAGTGTATGAATCGGTCGTGACGATACCGTACACCTCCAGTTTCATTGCGTCGCTCGTCTCCCTGAAGTGAGCGCTACAGAACGAGAGAATGTGGTAGAGTTTGTAGCGACATTCCTTGTACCACATAGCGTAGATCAGGGGATCGGTGAAGCTATTCACGAGATGGATGGCCACTATTAGCGTATACAGAGTTATGGTAGGTAACAGACCCAAACTAGAACACAGCGTGACAACAAAGACCACGCCATATGTGCACAGGTTGCTGGAGAAGAGCACACACGTCGCCATGTGTGTTTTGCTATGCTTAAACATGTCCTTCATGTTTACCGCATTTTTCGTCTTTCGCGCATCAGCGGAAATGAGTATGTACACATTGATGTTACAGTACGCGGAGATGGTTGTAAGAATTACGATGAACACGCCATTCACGATATTGTTCACCTTGCAGAATCTCACCGACATTGGCCATTGACTGAAATAGGAGCATACCCCGTAGTAATTAACGAGATACAAAATAACGAGTATCCCCCACGTTGTAAGTATTGCCCGACCCACCCTTGACTGGTTGGACACGAATTTAATGTATGTATACGGGTGTCGCAGTGCCACGTATCGTTCCACAGACATCATACACACGTTAAGGTAACAAAGTCCCACCCACATGATGCTGATTGAGAAGGTGATGCCTCGTGACATCACGCCGTATGACCAGACAAATGCGATGGCTGACGCGGTGTACTGGAGGTCAAACATGGACAAGCCGATCGACATGAACCTGCTGGCGTAGAGAATGCGCGTCGTGTTTGCCATGGCAAGCATCGTCATGGCGTTTAGGACGATGGCGACAATGCCGCCGATCGTGACAGTCAGCTGGAAGTACAGCGGAAACTGGATTATCGCCCATTCTAAGATGAGATTGTCACTGTTGTCGCTGTTGTTGTTGGTGGTTGTGGTGGCAGTGGTGGTTGGGGGACCGGTGGTGGCTGGAGTAATCGTCATTCCCAGTTGGAGATCATCGGAACCTGGTGATTGTGAGAACATTGAAGGGTCCAAATGATCCGTCCGTCCAACCTGATAATTGTAAGAACTACTGAATCAGTTGGAGAATGGTGCTAACTCGTTCAGGGAGTTAGCCGCCTTCGCCCATTTACACATGAAATTAGGAATTTCAACAATATATAACATAATGACATCATTTGTAAACACCGTATATCCGATGAGCAGGCAGTAACGCCCTCACTGACCCATTAGAATTCTCTTTTTTTTTATTAATTCGTTCCCACGAAATAACAATTCGTTCCATTGAAATAACAATTCGTTCCCTCAATTTAACAATTCGTTCCCACGAAATAACAATTCGTTCCCACGGAACGGAACGCATTGTTATATCGTGGGAACCCTTTTTCATAAATAGACTAGTCTGAAAAACATTTTAGTCGTACGAAGTTTAGTGAAACGGGCACTAGAAGCCGTATTTGTTCGGTCCTCAGGAAATCAGGGGCCAGTTTCACTGAACTTCATACACGACTAAACTGTTCGTAAGTGCAAATCTAGGATCGTCTGGAAATTTGAATTGATGGATTTACATGTATTGAATACATTCTGCATATGAATATACATGTAAATACAATAATTGGTTACAAGAAAACATTGTTAAATAAATGTGAAATTTACAGGCTATCATAATTTTGCACTTACAAACATTTTAGTCGTACGAAGTTTAGTGAAACGCCCCCTGGTTTTGTACCGTATGTCTGAACCAATGTGTACCTCTGGGTCGTCAGCTTAGTGAAAGGAAATAGTTATAGTCTGTTTCACGAAAGCTGCCCAAATTTTACGGCTATATAGACAATTCAAAAACAATATTATTTTCGATAATATTAAATTAAAGGAAAATTTAAGAATGAGCCTTCTTTTCATTTAGTGAAATTTGGTCAAATATTGATTTTATTGCGAAAAAACAATTTCCCCATGTTAAATCCCCATAGACATCTTCACGGAGTGAAGATGTCTATGGGGATTTAAAGGTACATGCCCACTCAGTAAGCCCAAAATGTAATTTATAGGAATTAAATAAGTGTATAACTGTGTCACTATTCCACCAGTTCTAAACGTTACAAGTGCCCGCTATACAGATATAATCATTTAGTAATATTTATTTTACTGATAGTGACGCGCAGTGGTATCAGGCTATTTTCATATGCAAATGAGGCATGATATTTTTTAATTATTTATACTAAAGAAATGCGTCACCTGAAAAAATAATATTTTCGACAGATTTTAAAGCATGATCATTGCACATCATAAAATAAATACAGAGATTAAATAGTAATGTCCGTTAACATTTTAAGCAAACACGGTTATCGCCCCTGATATCAGTGTGTAAATTTACGTCTGATATAAAATGTACAATAATGCAAATCAGTACGTGGGATAATGGCGCATGAATGTTTATTTTGCCAGGAAATGTCTCAGATGATGTCTCTGATGTAAAGAACATTTTGTACCTACTGAGTGGGCATGTACCTTTAACATGGGGAAATATTTTTGAATTTTAGAAATACTGGACTGATTTTTAAAATTTAACTTTTGTTTTCTTAGTTAGATCATATCCAAGCTATTTAGTCAGGTTTCGGAGTCAATTTCCAATATTTTTTCGTTTTTTGACTCCTCCCACACTTCCTTACTACTTTTTCCCTCATGTTAAATTCCCATAGACAAATCATTTTTTCGTAATAAAATCAATATTTGACAGAATTTCACGAAATAAAAAGAAGGCTCATTCTTAAATTTTCCTTTAATTTAATATTATCGAAAAAAATATTGTTTTTTAATTGTCTACATAGCCGTAAAATTTGGGCAGCTTTCGTGAAACAGACAGTAGTGCATGCTATACTAACAATATAGTACTAGTGTTGTAAACTACTGTCTGTTTCACGAAACCTGTCCAAATTTTGAGCCATATAAACAATGCAAAAACCAAATTGTTTTCGACAATAGTACATTTTATCAAACTTTAAGAATGAGCACTCTTTTTATTTCGTAAAATGTTGTCAAATATTTATTTTATTACGTGTACATGTGCATATAATTCCAGCACAAAAATATTTACACAATTCCCTAACATTTGATTGGCCCGTAGCAAGTCTCTGTCCAACATTTATATCCCAGTAAACTCCCACGCCGAATTACTTTCCGTAACCGTGAGGCGTAGTTAAAATAATTCTTAAGAAAACGGAAAATAAACACATTTTCAATTTTCAAGAAAAGAACTTGAAAATTCAAGAAACGTCCTGATCCGAAACGTCCTGGTGACCTGGCGCCCGTTTCACTAACAAATCTTAGTTTGTTCATAAGTTCGAACTTAAGTTATAACTTATGACAAAAGTTATGACCGACTTAAGTCATTGCTTATTTGGTTTCACAACACAAACTTAAGACGGTCATAACAAGTCCGTCATAAGTTACAACTTAGTTATTGTTTACAGCTTCGGTATGTGCCGCGCGGGTTCGAATCCCGCTCGGGGCTTATATTTTTATGACGACTTTACTTTCCCTTTATGTGTTTTGACATCTAAAATAACGGATTTGCAAGCCTAATGTTGAATATTATTAATTTTTAAAAATAATCTCATGTAGAATATAAATTTTATCTCAATATTCCGACGCCATTGAATACATGTGGATATATTTATTGCCAACTAGTGAACCTTATACTGTAATATAAATTGGCATATGACATGAAACAGCAACAAAAGAAGCAATTAACAATGTTTTTATTTTTACATTCCAATAAAATGGTAGTTCGACCATTTTTTAAATTTTACTTAGATTACCTCATAAACTCAGAAATCACGTTTCAAAGTCAGCAGAATACATGTACTGTCGATTATTAATGGTATGCCCGGTCAAATATGGATGTATCTGATACAACTACTGAATGACATATTATATTTATTTGAACTGGACACGGGTAATTTGTTGATTACATGTAGAAATGCATGCACTGTGTGAGTCAGTGTCACACATATAGGATTGCCCCTCAACATGTTGACCAGTATAGGACTGGATTAATGCGCACGTGCATTCAGCGGACGGGTCTGAAATTTTTGTTAAATGCGTCAGGACTGTTTCTCCATCTAGTCTGAAAACAAGGTATCTCCTTATCAGAAACGAAACACAGGCTAACACTGTCCGCAAAAGTTCTACTCCACTTTCTAGAACCACTTGATTTGCTAATGTTGTATATATCTCCAGTAACCGCCAGGAAACTACCAGTTGCGTAAAATCGCAATGCAGTCAACACTTGCAATGACACTGACAGACTGTGTGATCTCAGGTTTGACCGTATAATGTCAGCATGTGCAATGTCGCATACTTGTAGAAAAAAATCACGAGACAGCCTGAATTTCGATATTTGGTCCTCGTTATCCATGAAGTCTAGGGGATTGGTTCGGTCCTAAAGACTCGTTCCCGTCGTAAATTACGCGCCTGGATTATAGCAAATGCAGCTGCCATCGTTTGTAAGTTCTGTAAAGAAAGAACAAACAATAGACGGATAGTCAATCAGACGGATGGACGGACGGACGTTCATACATGACACACCATTAGGTGGTACATCATGTATATTCATCGTTTTTAAAGAAAAGAATGACCACTTAAGACACAAAAGGCTTCGGTTACGGAATATGTTGCATTGTTTTTGTTTGTCTTAGGCGACACCTCCAACCACCTAAGATCCCAAACATGTGCGAGGGCAGGGCAGGGCAGGGCAGGGCAGGGCAGGGCAGGGCAGGGCAGGGCAGGGCAGGGCAGGGCAGGGCAGGGAGGGAGGGCAGGGCAGGGCAGGGCAGGGAGGGCAGGGCAGGGCAGGGCAGGGCGACGGGCAGGGCAGGGCAGGGCAGGGCAGGGCGGGGCAGGGCAGGGCAGGGAGGGCAGGGCAGGGCAGGGCAGGGGGGAGCAGGGCAGGGCAGGCAGGGCAGGGCAGGGCAGGTGGCAGGAGGGCAGGGCAGGGCAGGGCAGGGTGCAGGGCAGGGCAGGGCAGGGCAGGCAGGGCCAACCAACACCGTCCTACACCGTCCTACACCGTCCTACACCGTCCTACACCGTCCTACACCGACCGACACCGACACCAAGTGACCGACAAACACCGACCGACCAACTCACACCGACACCGATTGACACTGACCGACACCGATAGACACTGATAGACACCAACCAACACCGACCGACCGACACCGACCGACACCGACCGACACCGACCGACACCGACCGACCGACACCGACCGACCGACACCGTTTCACACTGACCGACACCGACACCAAGAGACCGACAAACACCGACCGACTAACTCACACCGACACCGACCGACACCGATTGACACTGACCGACACCGATTCACACTGATAGACACTGACCGACACCGACCGACACCGATTGACACTGACTGACACCGATTGACACTGATAGACACCGACCGACACCGATTGACACTGACTGACACCAACAAACCTACACCGATCGACACCAACCGACCGACCGACACTGACCGACCGACACCAACCGACCGACCGACACACCTACACCGACCGACCAACACCAATTGACCGACAACGACCGACACCGACCGACCGACCGACTGACACCGACCAACACCGTCTGACACTGACTGACACGGACCGACCGACACCGACTAACACCGACCGTGCGAAACCAACTGACCGACACCGACATACTGACACCGACCGGCCAACACTGACAAACCTACACCGACCGACACTGATCGACCGACACCAACTGACAGACTGACACCAACCGACCAACACCGACCAACTGACACCGACCGTGCGAAACCAACTGACCGACACTGACTGACTGACCGACTGACCGAGACCGACTGACACCCAGGGCAGGGCAGGGCAGGGCAGGGCAGGGCAGGGCAGGGCAGGGCAGGGCAGGGCAGGGCAGGGTGGCAGGGCGGGCAGGGCAGGGCAGGGCAGGGCAGGGCAGGGCAGGGCAGGGCGAGGGCAGGGCAGGGCAGGGCAGGGCAGGGCAGGGCAGGGCAGGGCAGGGCAGGGCAGGGCAGGGCAGGGCAGGGCAGGGCAGGGCAGGGCAGGGCAGGGCAGGGCATGGCAGGGCAGGGCAGGGCAGGGCAGGGCAGGGCAGGGAGGGGCAGGGCAGGGCAGGGCAGGGCAGGCAGGGCAGGGCAGGGCAGGGCAGGGCAGGGCAGGGCAGGGCAGGGCAGGGCAGGGCAGGGCAGGGCAGGGCAGGGCAGGGCAGGGCAGGGCAGGGCAGGGCAGGGCAGGGCCAACCAACACCGTCCTACACCGACCGATACCGGACACCAAGAGACTGGTCAAAAACCAAAAAAAACCGACCAACTCAACCCGACCAAACCGAACCAGACATACCGATTGACACTGACCTGGCATCGATTGCACCTGTATAACACCAACCAGACACCCGACCGACACCACCACCGTTTCACACTGATACACACTGACCGACACCGACACCAAGAGACCGACAAACACCGACCGACTAACTCACACCGACCGACACCGATTCACACTGATAGACACTGACCGACACCGACCGACACCGATTGACACTGACTGACACCGATTGACACTGATAGACACCGACCGACACCGATTGACACTGACTGACACCAACAAACCTACACCGATCGACACCAACCGACCAACCGACCAACCGACCGACCGACACTGACCGACCGACCGACACTGACCGACCAGACACCAACCGACCGACCGACACACCTACACCGACCGACCAACACCAATTGACCGACAACGACCGACACCGACCGACCCGAACCGACCGACTGACCGACAACGACCGACTGACACCGACTGACACTGACTGACACGGACCGACCGACACCGACCGACACCGACCGACTAACACCGACCGTGCGAAACCAACTGACCGACACCGACATACTGACACCGACCGACCGACACTGACAAACCTACACCGACCGACACTGATCGACCGACACCAACTGACAGACTGACACCGACCGACCAACACCGACCAACTGACCACCAGACCGTGCGAAATCCAAGATGACTGACACTGACCACTGACACCACTGACTGACTGACCGACCGACCGACCGAGACCGACCGACAACGACTGATCGACCGACACCGACTGATCGACCAACACTGACTGACACCGACTGACAGACCGACAGACACCGACCGACACTGACCAACTGACACTGACCAACTGATACCGACCAACTGACTGACACCAACCGACAAACAGACATACATGTACAGCATACAGATGGTTTGTTACGAGCCGGCTCATCTGGATCTACAGTGGTTGTAAATGTTGTCGATAACTGGGCATAACGAATACTGGTAACGACATGACCTACATCACAAATAGCAATACACGGGTAACTAGCACAAGTGTGGCTATCTATATGTAAGCATATATGGTTTATATGGCAGATAATTGCTAAAATAGTACGTATGAAGTGAACATTTACCTGCTATCAGTGAATTGTTTTCTCCACCTCGGCTCACATGGGGGCATCCATCTTTGTTTATTTCATAAGTTCCGACATAAATATTTAAGTTATAACTTAAGACTGCTAGCTACCTGTCTTAGTTTTTCATAGTAAATTTCGATTGTCGTTCTTGCTAAGATGTTTTGTGAAACGGACGAAGCACGTACTCCGGACTTAAGTTATAACTTATGACAAAAGTACTTGCTTAGTTCGTTAGTGAAACGGGCCTCTGGTCCGAAAGTTGCATGGTCCGAAGCGTACGGCGAAAAAAAATACAAATATCTCACCGTTGATCACGTTTCATATGTTTTGGCAGTAATAGATCGTTCACACAAAGAGAAAGTATGTATCCTGTGTAATCTTGCATCTCAAATGGTAGTATATCACGAATGATTAGATGAGTTATCACAATAAGTATCAACATCAGGGAAGTTTGACAGGTGGCCGCCATTGAGATAGTGTTGTTAAGAGATCGCACTGGAGTGACATTAAATGCGCAAAGTAGTAAATAAGGCAATTATAATTCAAAGGACGAATTTATTGCTTTTATTATTGAAAAATAATGAAATCCGCAACATGAACGTATATACATTCGTACACAAGTCGCTAATATCTTGTAATTGTGTTGGAACTATTTTCTTCCTAGAAAATATTATTTGTGTGATCCGTCCGGTATGACCTGCTCAACCAGCTTGCAATCCGGTAAGATTTTCCAACGAGACTCGATAAAGTTTGCAAAACAGTAAAGGAGTGCATTAGAAATAGGTTAACCCATTGTAATTTTGAAATTTGTGGCGTATATCAGAAAATGATAGGTCGGAAAACAAGTTTAATAACTCCGCTAGCGCGTCGCCATTACACAGATGTTCCAACCTATCATTTTCTGATATACGCCGAAAATTTCAAAATTACAATACAGTTACATGTAACCTGTTACATTATGTCCATCAATGTCGTTATGCAACCATTCATGTTGAAGTGACCACTCACCCTGACGCCTGACCATGCTCCTTGTAGCATGGCACCTCCCAATCACAGCAGCCCCTTATCATGCTTATTAAGTCCCGCCCTCCCCATGTTACACATGTACAGAGTCAGTCTAGTAATAGCACTCAGAGAACAAAGTACCAATTAAAAGATAGAACACAACTAGTCGTTCAATTAATTGTATTCATCCACAATAGTGATAATACAACATGGTGTCAGAGTAGACGGATTACCAGTGTGAATTTGAACATTCCTGAATGGACATTTAGACAGTTAAATTCCATGCGAGCAGAATTTCAATCATTCACTACAGAATGGATTTAAACGGTGTACCAACTGCATGTATGGACTGGAATTGTACCAATCTACCTCAAGCGTGGAGAAAATTCCAGCAACACACTGACCTGATATTCAGAGGTTCATTGAAAGACAAGGGAGACGATGTGAAAATAACATACTTGCTGCTCTTGATCGGCGATAAAGGTAGAGACATCTTCGACAAATTGTCTTTAAGTGAAGAGCAGAAGACAAACTTGAATGCCGTTTGTGGTGCCATCAAATTGCACATACAACCAAAGTGCAATCCAGTGTTTTCACGCTACAAGTTTAACAATGAAATTCAAGGAGAAAACACAGTGGAACAATTTCTCACAAAGTTGAAGCTATTAGCACAGGACTGCAACTATGCTGATCCAGACGAAATGATAGGTGACATAATTGTGTTCGGTATCACATCGCAGAAAGTGAGAGAGCGGCTAATCACAGAAGGCGACAAACTCACGTTAGACAAGGCTACTCAGATATGCCAATCAATTGAGTATGCCCAGGAACAATTGCGCACTATGAATCAACCAACACCATCAGGTGCCAACCCCGTCGTCATTGCGGTCCGGACAAGGATGTCACCACGACAGCCACGCAGGTATCCAGCTTCTCCAGCTCTGGCCGGTGACAGACACGCACGTAACAAGCCACCGACGTGGAAACCCAATGGGAACCCGCGATGCAGAAACTGTGGCCAACCACACGACAAAGATCATTGCCCAGCCAGAGGACAACAGTGACATTATTGTCAAAAGTGGAAAAACTTCGCTAAAATGTGCCTTTCCAAATCTAAAAATGTCCCGGAATATCAATGGACAGGTATATACAGAGATACAGGTAGGCCCTACAAATCGTTTGATTAAATTCAAAGTTGACACAGGCGCTCAAGTCAACATCCTTCCCTGCTCTGTATTTCAGAAACTGAACATCAAAGCTCCACTTCAAAAATCCAACACACAGCTATCCGCATACAATGGTGACTCACTTGACTTGTTAGGGTGCATCAAACTGCACAGTCTGGTCAAACGCACAATGTCGAGTTTCATGTAGTTGATACAAAGTCACCTCCACTATTTGGCTTACAGTCAAGCATGCAGTTGAAACTACTCAAACTCACATACTCAGTAGAAACTGGCAATTCACCCACTTTCTTCACAAAACAATCTGTTCTACATGACCTCTCTGAGGTATTTCAAGGTATTGGTCTCTTCCCAGGGGAGTGCACGATTCACTTAGAACCCAATTCAACACCTGTTATCCACCCACCAAGAAAAGTCCCTGTTGCGCTACACGATAGATGTAAGTCAGAACTGAGTCGCATGGAAAAGTTAGGTGTAATTGCTAAGGTAAATGAACCGACTGAGTGGGTAAATTCTATGGTCATTGTGCAGAAAAAAGAAGGAAAGCTCAGAATTTGTCTCGACCCGAAAGATTTGAACAAACGCATTCAACGTCCACACTACCCAATGAGGACTCTCGATGACATACTTCCGCAGCTCACAGGTGTTAAATACTTCACAAAACTTGATGCACGGCCTGGCTACTGATCTATTAAGCTATCTGAACAATCATAGTTCCTCACAACATTCAATACTATGTTCGGTCGGTACAGGTATATGAGGCTTCCGTTCGGTCTGCGTTCATCGGGTGATGAGTTTCAACGGAAAATTTATGAATGCTTTGAAGGTCTCACAGGTGTTGTATCAATTGTTGATGATATCTTGGTTTTCTGTAAGACTCGGGAAGAGCATGAAAACAATCTCCAGGCTGTTTTGCAACGCTCATTGGAAAATTGTGTTCGCTTGAATGAGGATAAACTCGAAGTTGGTGTCTCTGAGTTGACATATTTCGGTCATGTGTTATCGGCAGAAGGGTTAAAACCTGATCCTGCGAAGGTTTCAGCTGTTAAGGACATGTTGCCCCCTACCAGCAAGGCCGAATTGGAGACCATTCTTGATATGGTCATATATCTGTCCAGATTTGCCCAAAATTAGTCTGAGATTACCAGTCCATTGCGCAAGGTATTGGCGAAAGATGTTGACTTTTCATGGGATAAACGACAAATGGACGCATTTCTCAAGGTCAAGGAGATACTTACACAACACCCAGCTCCCGTGCTATCCTATTATGACCCACATGAGCCACTGACCTTGCAAGCAAATGCAAGTAAGTTTGGATTGGGTGCAATAATCATGCAAAATGGAAAGCCTATGCATCCAAATCGTTGACCCCTACTGAAACGAATTATGCCCAGATTGAAAAGGAAATGTTTGGAATTGTATTTGGCTGCAAACGCTTCCATCACTATGTGTACGGCCGTAGAGTTCGTGTCCAAACCGATCACCTGCCATTGGTCTAAATCCTAAAGAAATCCATTCATGTCGCCCCAGCCCGTTTGCAACGAATGATGCTTCAATTACAACGATATGACATTGACATCACACATGTACCTGGCAAACACATACCTGTTGCCGACACTCTGTCTCGTAAGTCACTCAGTGATACTTTCCCTGAACTTTCTGAAGGTATGGACATTCAGGTCAACATGGTCATGTCCAGCCTACCTGTTAGTGACAGAAAACATGAAGAGATAAGGTCACACACTGAGCTAGATGAAAATCTATGTATTCTCAAACAAGTCATTCCTAATGGTTGGCCAGAAACCAGGGGCAAGTGTTCACCTCACATTCTTGATTACTGGACATATAGGGATGAGTTATCATTCGTAGATTGTCTGATCATGAAAGGTCAGAAAATTGTCATGCCCAAAACATTAAGGTCGAAGATGCTCGAAGTTGTCCATACTGGTCACATGGGCACAGAAAGATGTTTAAAACGAGCCCGTGACGTTATGTATTGGCCGCGAATTTCTGTTGACATTACCAAGATGGTGTCCAATTGTACAATTTGCTTAGAGCACCGGAACTGTAACCCAAAGGAACCCCTTATTTCCCATGACACACCCAATTACCTCTGGCAAACTGTGGCCACAGATCTATTTACTTGGGACAACAAGAACTATCTTGTTGTTGTAGACTACTACAGTCGTTTCTTTGAGGTGAAGGAACTTCCGAGTCTAAAAAGCAGTGCTGTGATCAACCGAATGAAGGATATATTTGCCCGTTTTGGAATTTGTGAGAAGGTCCTGTCCGATAACGGCCCTTGTTACACATCTCAGGAATTTGCCAACTTTGCGAAATAATGGGATTTCCATCACGTGACCACCAGCACATATCATCATAAGTCTAATGGTCTAGCAGAGAAATATGTCCAAATATGCAAACGAATCTTGACAAAGGCTAAGACCGATGGCAAGGACCCACTAATCAGCATTCTCGAGTACAGAGTTACCCCTCTTGACTTCGGTTATTCTCCATCCCAGCTTCTCATGAGCCGACAGGTCAGATCAGTCCTACCAGTATCCCAAACCAGCCTAGTTCCTCAGGCAATATCCTCTAGCGTAGTTCAGGATAAAATCCGCTCTAAGAAACAGAAGGTGAAATCTCACTATGACCAGACTGCTAAGACACAAATTACCCTGAATGTTGGTGATTCAGCACAAATACAACAACATGACAAAACATGGAAACCAGCTGTATTGACCGCGAGGCACAATAGCAGGTCATACACTGTTCGTACCCCAGCTGGTTCAGTGTATACCCGCAATAGGCAACACTTACTCAAATCAAAACAGCACACAGCAGACATTGATGCACCAGATTGTGAAATACAAAGTGCCCCTGACAATGTAGAACCGCACGAAGAAGCCCAAATCTCAGAGCAGGCTCCACCTCGTATCTCTGCAAAACCCACCGTTGATAATCAGGAACACAACTCTGATATGTACATAACACTTAGGTATGGAAGGCTGGTCAAGCCAAACAAATAACCCTTGTTTAATAGCTGTATTAATTAATCTGTGCTAAAGACAAATGGGTCAGTTATCCGAACAAGACTCCATGGAACTATTGTGTTGCAGGAAATGTACTGACTACATGTGGCATTAAGGATAGTAGACATTGATTCATTAGGTGGTCAGCTAGTAATAAACAATTTGACATTCTATTAAACTGTCATCTTATCAGAAAGCAACACATAAATGATTTCAGTAATTATTTGTTTATGAACCTTAAACTTAAACTAACCAGTGCTAATTTCAATTTGAAAGCCATACATTTGTTAATGTTTCTGTTAAGAAGGGAGATGTTACATTATGTCCATCAATGTCGTTATGCAACCACTCAGGTTGCAGTGACCACTCACCCTGACCCCTGACCATGCTTCTTGTAGCATGGCACCTGCCAATCACAGCAGCCCCTTATCATGCTTATTAAGTCCCGCCCTCACCATGTTACACATGTACAGAGTCAGTCTAGTAATAGCACTCAGAGAACATAGTACCAATTAAAAGATAGAACACAACTAGTTGTTCAATTAATTGTATTCATCCACAATAGTGATAATACAAACATAACCCTATAGTGATAATGTAATAAATTCAGTATAATAAAAATTAATAAATTTATCCGAAAATTGAAAGTATACTTTGCTAGAAAAATATATTTTGCAATGTTGGTGAACTAGGCTACTGGTTTGACTTCTTTGTATTGACCTTCCACATTGTAAAACAAAATGGTCGCCATTTAAACATTATTTGAACGATATTTGATTTTGTAAAATAATTTGACAGCGGGAATGAATTTTCAATGAAAATGGTGTATAATAACAATGTCATGATTGAAGATTGTTTTCATATTGATACGACGTGTCTATTGACACATTATTTAAGGACATTTTGGTAAAATTTGCAATATAAGAGGTAAAATTATTGTCTATAGAGCATAATACATGAAATATGAAACATATTTGACCACATTTCATCGGTATTTGAAATAAACAAACACATTTGCGACGCTAACATAGTTATTAAGTGGCAGGAATTGGTCATATAATATCCAATTCTGTCGTATAATGAAATGTATAGTGTCACTTGCAGTCTAACTATATGCACTCCTCTCAGATGAGTCTGTTGAGTGATTGTTTAAAGATAGTACGCCATTACACGTCATATGAAAACTAATATGTGAGTGACATCGAGTAACACACTAAAGTGTGTATTCATACACGTTCAAGCAATAACAGACTCATCTGAGAGGAGTGACACACTGTATTACATTATACTACATAATTGGAGATTGTATTAGCAATACACTTAAGAAATGCCTTGAAGTTAGCGTCTAAAATATGTTTGTTGATTTCAGAAGCCGATTAATGTCTTCAGATACATTTATTTATGTTACATATTATAACTTATTTAACAATAATTGACTCCTTTTACAAATTTCACCAAAAACTAAGACAATTCATTTGGTTGGTTCAAAAGGACAATTCCAAAATAAAATCATGTTAGGGAGAGGATTTATATAAGCTAGCTTTCAATCCAATCACATTTGTATAATTATGTGTATACTACTATATTGATGCCTTACTTGTAAACTCTTTACAAATAAAATATGTCTAATTCAAAATAAAAGCCTTAATATCGACGTTCTTTTGGACGGAACAGACAACAAAGTGTGCTTACCTATTGCATGTAGCGATGATCTGGAAACAGTATATCAAGTAAATATGTATTCGTTACGTCCTTGATCAAATAAAACCAAAGTCGACACCACTGTGCTGTATGGACGTTTCGCTATCAATGGATTGCCGTTGCAATGCGCGTGCTTGTCTCTGGATTGTATTGAGTTTGCAAGCATACCATGTGGCTTTTATAGAACGTATATGTGGCTATGGCTGGAGAAATTGGTCTTATGGGTTTTTGCGACCAATGTAGATCCAGATCTGCATGTACATTCACCGTTCGCCATGCTACAACTGAAACACCCGTCATGTGGGTTATGTTCTGGCTGGATAATGTCAGGGTTTACATGGCTCATCTGATATGTGGCTGTGACTGGAGAAATGTGGCTTATGGCTTGTGGGTTATGCGACCAGTGTAGATCCAGATCAGCCTGTGCATTCGCACAGGCTGATCAGGATCTGCACCGTTAGCCATGCCACCACTGAAACACCCATCATGCTTCAAGCAAGCAATGTAGATCATCAGGTTATGTAGGAGTATGCTACTTTGGTCATGAGCTACACTGGTCACGAATCGCATAAGCCCGATTTCATTGCAGTCACAGCCACAATAACTAGACGAAACCATACCTGATACACACCATTTAACAGTAAGGTGTATAATGAGAATGGACACACACGTCAATATCCAGCATTGCCAGCAATACAAGACCGCCGTATGAAACTGAATCAATACAAAAAACTTTAGCTGTTGAGGGTCAAAAGGATAAAAAAAGATAATGTTGCACCCCTTGTTAGATGGAATTTATATTTTATATAATCAAGTACTACTATTGTGACGCAAGAAAACCCATGCTGTGGTAATCCGTCGGTGGTCCATTTTAATAGTGACCTAGTGGTCAAGTTGTGGAAAAACGTGAGAAAAAACTTCAAAATATTCATAGTATCATTACATCTAGAGCACAAACAATTCGTAATGATTTAAGCATGTAACACTGTTTTCTTGTTAACAATTATTGAATTTACATTTATTGAACATAGGCTGCAAATGCACGATATGCTCAATAAATGTAAATCCATCAATTGGAATTTCCAGACGATCATTTATGTGCACGAACATTATAGTCGTACGATATAGGAATGTGCATGTACTGCATAACAATATGCATGTTGACGTCTACGCTGTTCAAAAATAAGATATTTTTCAGCGGCACCACACATACATCATGTTTTCTCTAGTGTTGTTTTTGTGACGTTTGCTTTAATGAGCGCTATTACGCAAACAACTATGTTGGCCCCATGTAAAGTCAATGGAAATCTTATAAAAGACCTACTCATAAGGAGATAGCTACTTACACAAATAAACCATATATATGTGAACACTAAGTCTTTATTCAGATACTGCCAGCAAGGAAATCACACCATATTCTGTAGTTAGAAAATAGTAATTACAGTTTCGTATTTTACATATATAATTTGACTTCTACACACATGAGTAGAGACGTAAAGATACATGTGCTCCGTAAAAATTGGTCTGTTATCCGGATATTACAGGTACGAGTGCATATTTATGTGTAGCATTATCTGCATAAAGACTTACGTATCGCATCAATATGGTTCATTTATGTAAGTAGCTATTAACTTATCAGGAGGTTTTTTTATTAGATTTTCATAGACGTTACTTGTGGCCACAAGAATGGTACAACTATCGTAAAGGTACATGCCCACTCAGTAGGAACAACATGTACTTTATAGGAATTGAATACGTGTATAATTGTGTCACCATTCCACCAGTACTAAAACTTACAAGTGCCCGCTATACAGATGCAAATGAGGTATGCTATGTTTTACTTATTTATATTAATTAAATGCGTCACCTGAAACAATAATATTTTCGACAGATTATAAAGTATGATCATTGCACATCAACAAATAAATGTATAGTATTCCCTGAATGGTAACATCATATCCGGAATAATACATCACTGTAATTGTATGTTATGATCTTCTTAATAATACTAAATATGTATGGAGTGCAGGTTTCATTCGATGGGGGACATTTCCAGTCATATATTCATATATATATATATATATCCACGTGTGCCATGACGTTCTTATAATATGCATGGGTGCGAGTTTCATTTGATGGGTACATCTTCATACATTTATTCATTTTGATCCCGTCAACACAGTGCGTATATGCCGTAAATCACGTTGCCGTGAAACATGTTGATATCCTGTCGATACGACCTAATCACTGCGTATGAATATGTGCGGTGGCTGGGGTTATTTCTTTTGCATTTTAAAGCCATGTGTAGGTGTTGACGGGATAAATAGAATAGTAGGTTAGTGCCGTGAATGGGAAATAATATCTGGCGCGGCACGGAAACGGGATGTGCTCGGCAGAGCCTCGCCCATCCCGTTTCCTAAGCCTTGCCATATATGTTTCCCATTCACGGTACTAACCTACTATTCTCTATATAGACATATCTAACACACACAGCACAGTTGGGTTTTTCTGGAAGCAGCTTTGTGTCTAGTCTACTCATTGTTGTTGAATCATTTTGCAACCTTTCAAATAAATTAATTGGAATACTGCACCAGTCACATGTACATTTTAATTTAAATAGACAGTTGCATGAATAACAAATAGCATTTTTATTCGAGCGCTAGCGAAGAATTATACAACAAGCACCAAAAACTTGTCGTCATACAGTTTTTATGCAAATTAGCTTATGTCGGTCGCAGCACATATTTCGTTGGTTAAACTTTTTAGAAACGCCGGTCTTCCGCCATAAAAACAGTTCTAACAACTTAGCTTGATCGCCTTTTCAGTGTGATAAATGTTTTGTTTCCTTTTTTGTTCTACATTTCCAATTGTTTTTGTTTTTTGGCTCCTCCCACAACTCCTCTTCCTCTTTTCCCCCCCTGTTAAATTCCCATAGGGAAATCCATTTTTCGTAATAAAACCAATATTTGACCAAATTTCACGAAATAAAAAGAAAATTCATTCTTAAATTTTCCTTTAATTTAATATCGAAAAAAATATTGTTTTTGAATTGGTTATATAGCTGTACAATTTGGGCAGCTTTCGTGAAACAGACAGTAGTCTATGTGTCATCCACAAACACATACTGCGAAGAGTTTCAGGACGTTCACTCGTTTCATTTTCTATGTGACCGGTTAGGAGTTATAGTAGACGAACATGCATCTGAAAAAGGTACACCAAAGCACCCATGTATCCTTAAAGACCAATAGCCTATTTCACCAACATTGCAAAGTATACTTTTCTAGCAAAGTATACGTTGAGGGAGAAATTTTCAATTTAAGGATAAATTTATTAATTTTTATTATACTGAATTCATTACATTATCACAGCCATTTTGGCTGTGATAATGTAATAAATTCAGTATAATAATTCTGCATATTTGTAATCATCAAATATATGCAGTCGTTAGTTCTATATGAAATAATGCATTTTGGGAAAAATAAATGATTACTCCCTCAAAGAATACTTTGCTAGATAAGTATACTTTGCAATGTTGGTGAAATCGGCTACAGGTCTCCAGATAAGGAATTAGTAATTGAGTATTGTCACTCCATCATTTCTGAAGCAATTGGGTATTTCAACATTTTAATTGGGTAAAATAAAATCACACTATTGTTTACACATCAACAGACAGCAATTATTGAATAGCTTGCTTCTAAATGAAAACATGTCTTGGCATTTCATTAGACTTACCAAGATGTGTTTTCATGGAAAATAAGAAAACTATGCTATATTTGTGGTCTGTTTATTGTTTTCCGCAAAAACTTTTATTGCTTTTTGATACTCGCTACTTCTGATTTGAAATAGGTTATTGGCAATTTTAATTGGGTATTTAAGCAAATACGCAGCTTATCTTGAGCTCTGAAAAATTTATCTATATATTGGTAATGTTATTTTCCTTGTCGTGTATTTAGAAACTTTGTGTTTGTATATTCCATAGCATTATTCGCTTCTTGTGTTTATTACACATATTGTATATCATTGTGTTCTGTGAACATACGCCGCTAAGTGTGGAGTGTACATCTGTGCCGTGTTGAAGTTTCTTTGATTACTTTCATAAACATGTCATGCTTGTATACCGAAAATGATGTAATTATTATTTAATAATGCCAGCACAAAAATATTTACAACATTCCCTAACATTTGATTTGCCCGAAACAAGTCTCTGTCCAAAATTTATATCCCAGGAAACTCCCACGCAGAACTACTTTCTACAGGTGCGCTGTCAGTGCTGTCAATGTAAACAAATGGCTGCTGTCTGTCAAAATAAACACATTTTCTTGATGAATTTATTTCAAATGCTGGAATTATAAGGAATGAATGGCCTTTTTGTGGAATTTATCGGGGATATAAACTTCAAGTTGGAAAAGTCGCGGGAATACTGGACGATAAATTCCACAAACAAGGCCATTCATTCCTATAATAAAATATGTTTATACCAAACATGTCATGTAACCATGGTAGAATGTCTGAGGTTTTGATAGTTTCATGCAGTTATGTATTTGGTTTTATGTTATAGCTTCCTCTATCTTACATTCGACAAATATTAACCCTTTCAACCCTAAGGAACTGGAATGGACTGTGATATGCTAATGTTCCGACCGATCCAATGGTCATAAAATGATTTTCAGATTCGTCCATTTATGAAAAGGGAGTGTTTTTGTTCTAAGAAATATTAAAATTACTTACAAAAAGTGCAGATCGTTACGAGCCGGCTCATCTGGATCTGCACTTTTTGCATAAACCGCTATAGCGGGATTTCGGGTTCAAAGTGTTAAATTATAGTGTTGAATGAGAGAATGGTGTACACATACTGTCTGTTTCACGAAATCTGCTCATATTTTGGGGACATGAAAACGATGCAAAAACAATATTTTTTTGATAATATTAAATTTTATCAAAATTTAAGAATGAGCCTTCTTTTTAGGCTAGCAACCACCAATTAGTTTTACTATACAACTTAACCGATTCCTCCAAATATGGCCATTCTCTCACACTTTCACTATTCGTATGGATGCTGTGGAACCTACCTGTTCATAACCTGCAACCTGTCTGCACCGGATTTTCACTAATTAAACAATATGTTCACTTACTCCTAAGAAAGAAAATTTCAACATTGTCCTGTCCGCCATATTGTTTATCATCAAAGTGTCATGTGACGTAGTGTTCACATCACGTGACAAGCAGGCTCAGTAATTTCTTTTAAATGCTAGAAATATGCTGGAACTGGTGTTAAAAACACCCCAACATGTTTCTCAAGTAAAATTGGGCTGTAATGGATCAGGATTTACAAGCAAACTGGGTCTGTGGCCTCAAAACGTCTGCACTATTTTTTTATACCGGACTACTAAAGCATACCCCCTGGCCGGATGTGTACTATATTTAGCACAGTGATACCTATAAGCGCATTTTTTTGCTATAATATCTCAATAAACTGCCTACCATTGTCTTGTTTGACCTATTTCGTGACAGCAAATGTAATTTGACATTATTTAGAAGACTAACTTTTCAACAGTGGCAATTTAAGAATGGTCATATAATTATGGCTGTCCAGCTGCGGAAACTTCATTTTCACCAGAATTTTCCAGAGTATTATTTTCTCATATATTTCTTAGGAAAAGTCTATATTGTTGATGCACTTGTAAAAAAATTATTATAAAATAGATGGTGCTTGTCAAAAATATTGGCTGTTCCACAATTATGGGGTTTAAAATTAAAAACGATTAAATTTATCGAAAGTCGGGTGATTTCGGAGTATTTTTGTCATTTTTTTATCATAAAAACAGGCGAAAAAGTGACTTTCGAAGTATTTAGTCAATCTACATGTTGTAATTTGCATAGAAACATTTGTCGCATAACTTAGTGACATGCCAGAATGATACGTGTCAAATTAAATTGAAACCAGCCCAGTGTATGAGTGCTGCCAGCGAATTCAGACATAGAAGTGTTAAAATGTCACAGGAAATTGAAACACATGTGCCCGTGTTGACACTTGTTTCCTTAGGGTATAGACACTGCCTGTTAAATGAGCAATGCTATCCCATATATATTTCTCTACCGATATGCACTGCTCAGAGTGAACTTGGTTAACCTAATGAAAACATGCCGGCCAATAAGCATAGGAGGCGGGGTAAATTGCGGATTTCAAACGGGGCGGGTAAATGAAAATAAAGGTAAAAAACTTTCTTCTCACTCACCAAATGGAACAAATCATAGGTACATCAGGCTAACCAAAGACTCATTTGAATCCGGGTTAATGTAAATGAAAATAAAACGTTTACCCTGTAAAGATGTTGATGGTACGGACAATGATGTAACTGTTCTGCGCTCTCTGTCGAGGCGTCCGAAACTCATTGACGAATGCGCCGTACCGCAAAATGCATCCGTACACCCCGATCTGTTGATAAACAAATTATATCGACCGTATGAGGTCCAGAAGATGTTTAATACTGAAATAAACAGTCATCGCGCCTTCAATACGCACTGTAGTGGCGAAATGGTATTTGATGCGGCCGCATCAAGAAAATGGGGCATTTGTTGGGCTGAGCGGCTAAAATGCACCCGATGTAGATATAAAAGTAAATATTATAAACTATATGAAGAGGTTCCGTCAAGTCAAAAGGGTAGGAAATCAGGGAAAGCTAATGTGGGTTTGAAGCTGGGCCTTATGAGCACACCAATCAGTAATTATGGTGCTTGTCGGCTGTTGGTAAACACAAACATAATTCCGCCGACGTATAACTCTATGCAAAAGCAGTCAAATAGGATAGCAGAGACTATGGTTGGCTTAAACACTAAAAGTATGCATGAAATCAGACAAACTGTGGCCAGAGAGAATGAACTCTGTGGCAATAAACGTAGCAAGACGGTTCGAGTTGAAGGTGACTCTTGCTACAATAACCCAATATTCAATAGCGACAGTACACCATTTCAAGCGGGTACAATCGTGACAACCACTATGTGCGAGAATAATACCAAAGATAAATTAATCATTGGGGCATTTGTTGGCAGTAAGCTGTGCATAATAGGTAGTAAGCTAAGAAATCAGGGTGGAGATATCAGCTGCCCAAACCATCATGGTCACTGCACTGCCAACCTCCCCGAAAATGAGTCAATAGGTAATGAAGCGAAATGGAATGAAATAGTTACGAAGCAGATAATAGTGACTTACATGTTAGTCATTACACGGGGGACGGTGATAGTAAATCACACAAAGGTGTAGATGCCGCTCAACCAGGGTAACGGTAACGCATCTAAAAGATATCCGCCATCTGAGTAACTCCCTGAAACGAGAAATAAACAAGGCGCCATTTAGCTCGAACATGTTTCGTGGGGTCAAGAAAACAAATTTGAGAAACCGATTTGCTCTCTCTGTAAGATCCAGGTGCATTGCAGAGTTGAGGCAAGCACATGCCAAACATAATGGTAACTTAGAACAAATAAAGAGCATAATGCCAGGAATAATTTGCACAATAGTCATGTGTTTCAAAGGTTACTGTGGCAAGCAATGTTCACAGTATAATTTCTGCTAAATTTAAAATTTTGAATTTTTTTCTGGAAAAATGTAGCCAAGAAGTACTGGCGTAGACCCTGATCGCGCAGCCAAATTTGGTCATAATGTTTGCAAGTATCAACCGAGTCAATAAATAATGTTTAGAAAAACGTTGCTACCTGTTGGGGAGCTATACACTTGATACCGGTTAGTAATCAAATACACAGTGCCAATTAAAGCGACGCGCCACTTTAATATGGCTGAACTAGTCAGTAACAGGCTCATCTGGCTCCCTGATGTATCTCAAATCTGTGTAATTAGTATGTAGACATGTACATAATGTAGATAGGTATACAGTTAATTTACCGTAATTAATAAAACAGGAACTATCAGCAGATACAGGGTGGATATGTGACGCCGTCGAGTGCATGGCTCAGACAGCGCTTTTCGCTATGGCAATTATTTCGATAATTATTTATAATTGTCGACTCAGCACTCAGGTGGGCCGGGTTAACACAGGCAACAACCACATAAATGTGATATTTCAAGGTGCCTGGGTATTTCAAACACATTATGGTGTAACATGAATGCTACTCTATGTGTATAATAGTATTTTGTTCTTGCATCATTTGGAAATTTAACTTTAATCTTTCCATATTTGACTCGTACACCTGTGGTTATCCCGACCCACTTGATGCCAACCATTTTCATTAAATAAAACTGATTTTCCAGCAATTCTGTCCTTTGTTCTCTTAATAAAACTTGCTGTAGCCATGATTAAAACCGTTTAGAATTGTTTTCAAAGAAAGCAGACGACATCCACTGATGACCCGGAAATGCTTATAGGCTAGCAACCACCAATTAGTTTTACTATACAACTTAACCGATTCCTCCAAATATGGCCATTCTCTCACACTTTCACTATTCGTATGGATGCTGTGGAACCTACCTGTTCATAACCTGCAACCTGTCTGCACCGGATTTTCACTAATTAAACAATATGTTCACTTACTCCTAAGAAAGAAAATTTCAACATTGTCCTGTCCGCCATATTGTTTATCATCAAAGTGTCATGTGACGTAGTGTTCACATCACGTGACAAGCAGGCTCAGTAATTTCTTTTAAATGCTAGAAATATGCTGGAAACTGGTGTTAAAAACACCCCAACATGTTTCTCAAGTAAAATTGGGCTGTAATGGATCAGGATTTACAAGCAAACTGGGTCTGTGGCCTCAAAACGTCTGCACTATTTTTTTATACCGGACTACTAAAGTATACCCCCTGGCCGATGTGTACTATATTTAGCACAGTGATACCTTTATTTGGTGAAATTTAGTCAAATATAGATTTTATTACGAAAAATGAGTTCTCTATGTGAATTTAACAAGGGGAAAAAAGAGGTGGAGAACCTGAAGGAGGTGTCCAAAAACGAAAAATTGATTCTGAAACTTAGCTAGAACGCTTGGAAATGATCTAACAAAGAAAACAAAAGTTACATTTTGAAAATCGGTTGGCTATTTCTGATATTAGAAAATATTCCCCATGTTAAATCCTCATAGATATCTTCACTCAATTACTCTGTGAAGATGTCTATGGGGATTTAACATGTGGAAATTGTTTTTATCGCAATAAAATCAAAATTGGACCAAATTTCACGAAATAAAAAGTAGGGTCATTCTTAAATTTTGCTATTATTTAATATTATTGAAAAATATATTGTTTTTGCATTATTTATATACCCGTAAAATTTGGGCAGGTTTCGTGAAACAGACAGTAGTTATTTTTATCCGGTTTTGAACCTGAACTTCATTGTTTCACGTATATACAGTCACACCTGAATAAAAGTCAGCCATTGGGAAGAGAAAACTCTTGCCTTGTTCACGGGTGGTTTTGTTCACATGTTCATTTATGTCGTAATTGAATAATTGAGAAAACAAAAGCGTGGCTGCTATAGACAGGTAATTGCTATTTGGATGTGGAACAGAAGTCTTTTAGAAAAAAGTGGAAATATTTGGCGGCCATTTTTAATTATTCTTTTGTGACATATGCAACAACAGCATTATTAATTTTAATTATCTGAAGTAACTCATATTTCATGTGTTGACACTGATATTTGATAATTGAAGCTTAAACCACTTAGATACGAAATACTATATCAGCTATTTGAGAAGATATTTGTAATTGGTGCCCATCTTGGATTTATACACTTTGGGCTAGTTTCAAGCCTGAAATGTTGCTGTATTTGGCTCATACGAAACCATTTTCTTCACGTATTTCATCATTCAGGTCATGTGCGTCTGCCATCTCCGAATATTTGTTCACATACAAATGCTTGAAAGTATAATTTATCCCGTCAACACAGTGCGTATGTGCCGTGAAACACGGTGCCGTGAAACATGTTTGATATCCTGTCAATACGACCTAATCACTGCGTATGGATATGTGCGGTGGCTAAGGTTATTTTTGTCATCATTTTAAAGCCATTTGTATGTCTTGACAGGATAAATAAAATAGTAGGTTAGTGCCGTGAATGGAAACAAATAGCTGGCTCGGTACGGAAACGGGATGTGCTCGGCAGAGCCTCGCCAATCCCATTTCCTAAGCCTTGTCAGATATGTTATCCCATTCACGGCACTAACCTACTATTATCTATATATCCATTAACTCCTGATATAAATTGTCCCTGTGTATGTATTTAATATAAATATGTGATACATAGGGCTGTCATATATGTTCTCGTGTTACATGTTATATGGGGAGGGTGGGGTGGGTGGGGTAAAATACATAATTGGACACACATTTTAAGTTGTATGCTCTCGGGCATATATATCCAGTCAGTCATAACATATTCGTCATCCATAGGGCACATTTCAGAAATATCGGATTCAGCTTATGCTGTAGAAAACCTTATTTTTGCATGACAGTAAAATACACAACGACAATTGCAGTATTTGCACTTGGTGACCTCTGATGACGTCATGCAATCAAATAAAATAGTTCATACTGTTTAATACATTTAGCACATATGATAGTTTACACGTAACATGCTTAATATATTAAAAAATGTTGATGTTCTAGATGAAATTTTCATTTTATAAAGGTATTTTTTTTTTATTATTATTTACGACTACTTGATCCGCGGGCCACTTTTGTCCACATGGTGAGAAACTGACCATTGACCGATTACCACAACATGGGGTTTCGAACGTCGAACTTCTAGTACTTGATGACAAAACAAAGAAATTCCATTTATCAGGAGTTGCGACAAAAACCTTAATTAAGTCCCGTTAGATTGGACCCTAGACAACTACTGACAAATACTGCAAATCCTAATGAGACGGCTCGTTACGAGCCGGCTCATTTGGATCTACAGTGTTTGTACATGTTGACTTGGTCTGTAGGATTGAAACGGTTACAAGACAACGGCGTAGACCCTGGACTGACTACGTGAATGCACATACAGTTCTCGAGCTGCTGTATACATTGTTTATTAACGTCTCATTACTCTTGTTACAATGGTCAGTGTGGACATAATGTGGACACGATCGTGCCCACATTATGTCCACAATGACCAATTACTAAGCACACGATTCACAGCAAAAAGTAATGTGCACTAATTAAACACATACATAAGGCTGGTAAAAATAAAGATTTAAAAAATCATCATAGAAAGTAATTATAACGTCACTGTGACGTTATCATGACGTCATTGTGACGTCATTGTGACACAATCATTGGAAATGTCTGTATTTTTCATGTTATTTGTGATAAATGTTCAGTAAAAACCTTCATGGAATTGAATGCATCACATTAGTGACCAATTACGTATGATTGTATTGTACATATTATCATATGACATGTACATGCATTTATCCCGTCAACACAGTGCGTATGTGCCGTGAAACACGGTACCGTGAAACATTTTTGATATCCAGTCAATACTATTTTTGCATTTTACAGCCATTTGTAGGTGTTGACGGGATAACTGAGTTGTGTATGTGCAGTATATAGAGAAATATAGGTCAGTGCCGTGAATGGTAAAAAATATCTGGCGCGGCACGGAAACGGGATGTGCTCGGCAGAGCCTCGCCCATCCCGTTTCCTGAGCCTTGCCAGACATTTGTTCCCATTCACGGCACTAACCTATATTTCTCTATATACTGCACATACACAACTCAGTTATACACAGCTCTCATGTATTGTTATAGAACAATTTCACATCAATTGATCTGGATTATGTTAAAAATGGCATCCGACCTGTCATGGGCTTATAAAGTCACATCATACATTGTATATATGTATTATGACGTCACAATATGTATACAAAAAATTATGTCTGTATTGTAACATTTACCCATTATCAAAATAATCAAATACAAAAATAGTTGAATGGCTGGTTACAAATGAAAAATATGATATCATGTTTTGTCTAGCTGATTATGCAGTCAACCATCATGTATTTGCAACACCTTGCATTGTATTTAGGGAAAAGAGTAAAACACTGACTCACAATTGAGTCACACCATCATTAGTGTCACGCGGATTACTATTGTTCAAACAGTCTCCAGCACATGCACATGCTAAAGTACACTCCATTCCAACTTTCCTGCATGAGCATTTCAATGTGGAACAGTCTCCCCTGCAACCGAAGTGAATCAATATCAGCAGGTATTCTGGGGAAATAGGGGTCGATGTCATTATTGGAGTCAGTTGTGTGTCATGGATATTCCAGCCCCATTCGCTAGTGCGTTATCATGCCAAGCTTGGATCCCATGATATACCCAAAGATACGATGCAGATTCTGACGTTGGTTGTAAACTCTTCGGATGGATAAAATTACCATGATTGATGTTTTGCATAAATTTACGGAGCCTCAGAGCATTCAGATTGCGTACACTATTCGCAGCACCGTATAACTTTAGAATGGTGTATTCAACAGCCTCGATGATGCTTGGCACAGATGCTTCTGGATTATTGAAAATGCTAGAAGCTTTTAGGAAGCTGCTCATCGATTTTAATACGCTCACCTTTCCCACTCCATGTAGGCTGGATGTAGTGTCATAACCCAGCATTGCATGTGCATATCGTGTTGCTAACTCAATGAGGTTGTCACAGCAACCGATATAAGAGCAACACACATGTGGTCAATCCGTGTGTATATATCTTAAAGATACATACCCATTCAGTAGGCACAAACTGTTCTTTATAGAAATTAAATAAGTGCATAATTGTGTCTCTATTCCATCAGTTATAAACATTTTTTTTAGCTTATATTTAACGGCGGCACTGGCTCTAGGACCTTGCATGCCGTCTCCCAAGAATGGGAGAAAGAACAGAGGTAGAAATTTTTGAGAGAAGCCGGTAATTCGTATTTACAGAGCAACTACGAATTATCGGTACCCATTTACAGCTGGGTGAACTGGAGCAGTGTGGATAAAGTGTCTTGCTCAAGGACACAACGCACGCCGCTAGTCAGGCTCGAACCCACGACCCTTGGATCAGTAGTCCGACACACTAACCATTACGCCACGGCGCTCCATATAAACATTAAGAGTGCCAGCTATACAGATATAATAATTTAGTAATATTTAGTTTACTGATAGTGTGACTCGCGGTGGTATCAGGCTATTTTCATAATTATGATATATTTTAGTTATTTATACTAATTAAATGCGTCACATGCACAAAGAATATTCTTGACAGATTATAAAGTATGATCCTTGCACATCAACAAATAAATAAAGAGAATAAATAGCAATGTCCGTTAACATTTTAAGGAAACACGGTTATCGCCCATGATATCAGTGTGAAAAATTACGTCTGATATAAACTGTACAATAATACCAATGAATGCGTGGAATAAGGATGCATTAATGTTTTTACCAGAAAATTTGTCAGATGATGTCTCTGATATAAAGAAAATGTTGTGTCTACTGAGTGGGCATGTACCTTTAAGACCAATTCACGAAAAAAAAGTGAAAATTGAACAACAACAATGGCAATTGTTTGTTTTTTACAATTGCGATAGTTGTTGTTCAATTTGCACCGTTTTTTGTATCCATGCATATATATTAAATCAGCCAATATCTTCTTTTCCATGGCGAACTAACTAACTATTTCTATATAAATTTACTGTTTTCATATTAAAGAATACACCTTTTCCTCATTGTATTTCCAATGTTGTTGGTTTTCTGATACAGTTAGTATTAAAATGTATAGAAATACAGGGGCCCGTTTCACTAAACTTCGAACGACTAAAATGTTCGTAAGCGCAAATTTAGGATCGTTTGGAAATTTAAATGGATGGATTTACATTTATTGAGGATAGGCTGCATATGCAGCCTATGCTCAATAAATGTGAATCCAATAATTGTTTACAAGAAAACAGTGTTAATGTTATATTTATAGACTATCATAATGTTGCACTTACGAACATTTTAGACGTACGAAGTTTAGTGAAACGGGCCCCAGGTCTTTCGGACCTTTTATTTTTTATTTAAATATGGTATATATTTCAACGTGGCATTTTTATTAGAAATTTTTATTAGCATTTTTGTACTATTTTAAAGTTGACATATATTGATAAATACTGGCTGATTGAGGTATTCTATAGACATGATAGAGGACATGCAACTTTACAACATTTTAAAAATCATCTTGGGTATATGATATTTTTTTAATTTGACAAAACACATTATTTAGTGTGTTGTTTTTACCTATATGAGACAACTTATAATAAATATAAAAATCTTTATAATTTGTTGCATAATTTGCATGTGAAGCATACATTCTCATCTAATTCCCACAATTCTGACCTAACAAATTACACAACATTAATATGTTATCATGGCAACAAATTAATAAAATTAATAATTATATAAAGTATACACACTCCTCCATTATTGTTTAGATAGAGGTGGATAAATTTTCTTTTTGAGTTTTCATGGAAACAAGATCTTCAAAAGTTACTTACAAAAAGGTATGTTTTGTGTTTAATTTGATACACATGTAGCTTAAAAAGCCCAATAAGTTGAGATTAACCAGTATTCCCGCGACTTTCCAAGTTTATATCCCCGATAAATTCCACAAAAAGGCCATTCATTCCTTATAATTCCAGCATTTGAAATAAATTCATCAAGAAAATGTGTTTATTTTCCGCTTTCTTAAGAATTATTTTAACTGCGCCTCACGGTTACGGAAAGTAGTTAGGCGTGGGAGTTTACTGGGATATAAATTTTGGACAGAGACTTGCTACGAACCAATCAAATGTTAGGGAATTGTGTAAATATTTTTGTGCTGGAATTATTATCATTTATTGGGGAAATTATTTCAGGATTTTTAGAAATCGTCAAAATGAATGTTGAAAATAATAATTGTTCAAACATATAAATTCTGATTTGTTACCTATGTAAGTCGATATACCGAAGAAGGCAATATACATGTACATGTAATGTGTTTCATAATGTCCCCGCTGTGACATTGACCTTCATATCAGGGAGCCAGATGTGATGCGTGACACATCGACCTACTGTCGAACATTTGTGTGAAATTATTTCAAAATCCCTCAATAAATGACAATTGTCAATTTAAAATCGTCAATGCATTACAAAAGTACAGGTTGGAAAGCGCTATTGTTCTCATACTTGACCTCTAAATGTGACCTTGACCTTTGAGTTACGGACTTGGGTAAGACAAGTTGTCTAAGTGTGACATTGACTCATCATGGTGAACATTATGCCAAGTTATATCGAAATCAATCCATCCAGGACAAAGTAACTGCCTGAACATGTCTAATGTTCTCATATTTGACATTTGACCTGAAAGTGTGACCTTAGAGCTACGAACCTCACTCGTGGGCGTGACATGCGTGTGCAAAGTTATTTCTTTTTTTTTCTGAATAAATAACACATTAGATACTATAAAACTTGAAGGTCATATTACCAAATATCACTTATTGTCTTTCATATGCTCTAAAAACAACAAAAGCCATCCTAATAACCGATTTCCGGTTCGTTTATATTAATCGTGATATTGAGAGTTATCATATCTCACCGTATCTGACACATATACTGGTGGGCAGGCAATGAATTGGTCATCGCTTACATGTATCTCTCCTGTTACTGCGACCTACTGGTGCGAGGTGGTGCTGTAAACATAATCGCTGTGTCGTAGCGTCATTCCTGTGGGCCATTGTCCACTTACAATGAAACAATGCGTATTTGCCCATTTGCTCTGTCCCTAACCTTCCAAGACCCAAATTACGTTAGAATAATGTTTCAACCTAACCACTAATGAAAGCAAAACCTACCGGATTACCGGGTGCACCTATTACGACTGGTGAGACGTGCGTCGAAAAGAAAGAAAAGACAGTTTTCATATTTTGATAAAATTTACTGTCATTGCAGCCGTTTCACCACGATCTACGCTTAAACTATGGGACAAGTAATCTAATCATGGCTGGCACTGTTTGTCTTCCAGTCTCTGACGCTGACTGACAAACAATGCCAGCCCTGATCAGAATGAATGTGAATGGGTTTAACGCAGTTTAAACGAATGATAACGTGGCTAGTTCTGTGCTGCATATGATGCATGGCTATTACAAATTCTGTCCACAATGTAGAGAATAGTAGGTTAGTGCCGTGAATGGGAAAAATATCTGGCTAGGCTTAGGAAACGGGTTGGGCGAGGCTTTGCCGAGCACATCCCGTTTCCGTGCCGCGCCAGATATTTTCCCATTCATGACACTAACCTACTATTCTATTTATCCCGTCAACACCTACAAATGGCTTTAAAATGCAAAAGAAATAACCCCAGCCACTGCACATGTTCATACGCAGTGATTAGGTCGTATTGACAGCCTCGTCTCCAAATCGTATTGACAGGATATCAAAAATGTGTCACGGCACCGTGTTTCACGGCACATACGCACTGTGTTGACGGGATAAAATACAATTAATATGTTCAACAATTCTGCAAAAACCAGGACCCCACTTTTCAGACGTTTCGGCATAAGGCATTTATCAAGGGTTTCCTGGTTTTTGCAGAATTGCATTACAAATTACCCACTGAAATGTTCAATCTCACTGTCAATCAAAACAGAAATAACTTATTTATCTCCTATTTCAAGAGTAATGGGCAGATAATGTATCCAAACACGTCATTGTAATGAAAGTTTAAGATGCAATAGCAAAAAAAGTGCGAAATATACCCAAGTATCTGTTTCAGTATGTGTTTGCAGTTTTCTTCCCTTTTTACAATGACCATATATGCTATGCTACATGTAGGTTAGCCGGTCTTTGCTTTCTAAGGCAGTTGGGAAAATGCACGTACAGTGGGTTCAGCGTGTAAGTGCACACACGAACGAACACGACAGGTTGGGACCAACCTGTCGTGTTCGTTCGTGTGTGCACTTACACGCTGACCCCACTGTAATTTGTATAATTTGCAAGTATATGCGCTCTTTTCGAAGCCGGTGTGACGTCATATGGCGATGTTGACCGCTGATGTCTGTATAAATCTTTAGTCGGACTTTCACATACACGGGATCAATAAACACTCGTTTGTTTTTTTTATTTTCTTATTACTGTATATGGGATGCAAGATAACAAAAAAATCAGGGCCCGGTTGCTCAAAACATCCGTTATCTTAACGGACTGTTAAATCCTTAACTGAATGGTTAAAATCTCTGTTAAATCCTTAACTGAATGGTTAAAGTCTCTGTTTTAACAGAGATTTTAACCATTCAGTTAAGGATTTAACAGTCCGTTAAGCTAACTGATGTTTTGAACAACTGGGCCCTGAACATTAAAACCTCGTTTCCATGGTAACGGAGGGTCTAATGAAAGAAAAGACGCCCATCATTTTCATACCTCAAGGTGGTGGTAAATCAATCAAAAGAAATATATAAAAAGAAATCGGAGATTTTGATTGGCCAAATTACTTGGGTGGTTACGGAAAATTGGTCTAAATTACTGGGTGGTTACTGAAAATTGGGTCTAAATTACTGTCAGTGTCACGAAACCTGCCTAGACTTTACGGCTATATGCATGTAAACAATGCTGAACCAATATTGTTTTATATAATATTACATTTGATCAAACATTAAGAATTAGCATTTTTATATTTCGTGAAATTTGTTGAAAGAGTTATTTCATTACGAAATGGGAATTTATCATGGGGGAAAAAGAGGTGGAGAACCTGGAGAAGCAGTCGAAAAACGAAACATTTGAAAATTCAGAAACCTGGCCACATAATTTGGATATGATCTAACTAAGAAAATAAATGTTAAATTTTTAAAATCGTTCCACTATTTCTGAATAAAATCAATATTGGACAAAATTTCAAGAAATAAAACGAAGGCTCATTCTTAAATTGTGCTATAATTTAATATTATTAAAAATATTGTAACGGACGCTGTTTTGGTCGCATACGAACTGACTGATGACACAATGTCGCATCAGGCATTGATCGGATACGAATATCCGGGTTACAACGAATTGAAAACTGATGTTTCATTGGTCGAACGGTGTCACACGACGTTACCGAATAACGTCAGAGGTAATGACTCAATAATTCCAGCACAAAAATATTTTCACAATTCCCTAACATTTGATTGGCTCGTAGCAAGTCTCTGTCCAAAATTTATATCCCAGTAAACTCCCACGCCGAACTACTTTCCGTAACCGTGAGGCGCAGTTAAAATAATTCTTAAGAAAACGGAAAATAAACACATTTTCTTGATGAATTTATTTCAAATGCTGGAATTATAAGGAATGAATGGCCTTTTTGTGGAATTTATCGGGGATATAAACTTGGAAAAGTCGCGGGTTTATACCCCGATAAAAGGCCATTCATTCATATAATGTAAACAAGCTGATATGGTTCTACACTGGTCGCAAAACCCATAGGCACACTTTCTCCAGTCACATATAAACATGATGAATTAATTGTGTTACTGTCAGAAAACGAAAGAAAGAGATAAAAAATCTACTTCCCCTGTTTCACTAAACTTCCTACGACTAAAATGTTCGTAAGTGCAAATTTAAGATCGTTTGTAAATTTCACTTTATGGATTTACATTTATTGAGCATAGGCTGCATATGCAGCCTATGCTCAATAAATGTAAATCCAATAATTATTTACAAGAAAACATTGTTAATCTGAAATTTACAGACTATCCTAATTTTGCACTTACGAACATTTTAGTCGTAGGAAGTTTAGTGAAACGGCCCCCTGGTATTTCTTTCGCCTGCGAATGATTTTGTCAAACCAGATCATGGCAGATGCCTCCATGTGTATTGATCGTTAACAATGCGTCTGGTTAACCCTTTCAACACTACATATCTGTATTGGCAAATAGTGTATATCAAGATGAGCCGGCTGGTGTGGAGCCGTCTCCACAGGATCTGAACTATTTGCAAGTAATTTTCATATTTTAGAAAAGAAAAACACCCCCTTTTCATAAATGGACTTATCTGAACATCCTGTTGTGATTATTGGATTGGTAGAAAAAAATTGACTTCATTAATACTCCTTAATTGGCATAAATTAAAGATGGTCGCCGAATTTTCCTTAATGTGTAAATGCTTTGATTTAACGACGGCACTGGCTCAATGAAGGTGTATGTCAGGACCGACTATTTAAGTGCCCATCCGAAAGCACGAAGTTGTCTTGCCCAAGGACACGCCGAAACGGCCATTCGGAGCGGGTCGAGTTGGGAATCGGATCTCTCGATCCGCAGTCCGGCGCTCTACCCACTGAGCTAATCCAGCCACCTTCTTTTCTCAGGTACGATGACATATCCTACATTTGCATACATTCAAGATGGCGTTTAAATATAAATCCACTGATTTCTATAGGTTTTCGTATCTTTGCTCTCAATTATTGTTTAATTTGCTTAAATGTTATACTCTGTATTTATTGAACACATGAAATCATTTAACTTAATGTTACGATGTAATTTTTATTAATTTGGAAACATTCTCTCATGGTCTCATTTGACAGGTTTATGTTATTTCTGCGATATAAATTTTGGACAGAGACTTGCTACTGACCAATCAAATGTTAGGGAATTGTGTAAATATTTTTGTGCTGGAATTATACTATGATGAATAATCCACGATCGTCGGACTGCCGCTAAGCCCAAGTTCAAGGTCACAGTGCATTTAAAACCAGAAAGTTCGTGTAAATGTCTGATAGTTTCACTTTCTTTTAACGTAACTGATTGATACACATTTCACACATGCATTCCGTTGACGGCCCTCTATCATGATGTGACACGATCCTCGGGCATCCAATAAACTCATATTGCTACATGGTTTCCGTTGTTTGCACATATGTGCAAACATATAGCGCATATAGCGCGTGCTGTTTGCAAATGGCTTTAGGTAATGCTCATTTCGGGGCCGCGCGTAATGGAAGTGCCTTCATGACGTCACTACGCGGAAGTGCCTTTATGACGTCACTACTTCATGACGTTCGTGACGCGGCCCCGGAATATGAATACCGAAAATGATCTACTAAATGGGACGATTTATAAAAGTACTGAAAATACTGAATATAATGCTCAAATTACATCAGTTTTTTGTTGTCATGCTGTCTACGATCATTCACCCTGTTACTGAAGGAGTCCAACAAGGTTGTCAGCCTCATCCTGACTCAAGACAACCATATTATACTGAATTGGTCAACTGTTTCTTGTACACTAAACTTGTTCCATATACATTTTGAGTTTATATTGCACAGGTTATCATGCACGTTACCAAGTGAAGTTTAATGGGGTTGACATGAGACATAGTCATAATGAGAAACGTATTGGTCACACGCCGCCAAGGCTTTGGAAGTGTTGATTATTTTTGAATGTCGACAACAAATGTCGTCCACTCCAAAGTAAGTATTATTTGATACTTTCCTTAATATGAAACGGATTTTGATGAAATAAGGCACAGCAAACGCATCTTCATGAGCTGCATTTGGTCGACACGGGAGTTCGGCACAGACTTATGTCGTTTTTGCGAAGAATCGATTTTCCGTGTCTACCGACACGTAAATCGATTCTTCGCAAAAACGACATAAGTTTGGGCCAACGTACACAGACCACTAAATGCAGCTGAACAAGACGCGTTTGATGCGCCATATTTCATCAAAATCCGTTACGTAATAAGGACACTATAAAATAATACGTACTTTGAATCGGTACTTGTTGTTGTTGTTAGTACCACGTGATCATACACCTTGGTGTGGTGGTTGTTGCTATTAATCTTTGTCCATCAGGATCACCCCAGGTATGGAAATTTAACAGTGATATATTGCATTTCCTATTGCATATTGTATATTGTAATTGAATTAAAATGGGTTCTTAAGACAGTACATATAGTGTATCATTAGTGTACCCAACAAGTGCACTCTGTCTGTAGCCTATTTCACCAATATTGCAAAGTATACTTGTCCAGCAAAGTATACTTTGAGGGAGAAATTTTCAATTTAAGGATAAATTTATTAATTTTGCTGTGATAATGTAATACATTCAGTATAATAAGTCTGCATACTTTTAATCATCAAATATATGCAGTCGTTAGTTATATATGAAATAATGCATTTCAGGAAAAATAAATGATTACTCCCTCAAAGTATACTTTGCTAGAAAAGTATACTTTGCAATGTTGGTGAAATAGGCTACTGGTCTGTGTTGATGGATTCAATTTGCTACTTTGTATTGTATGTTGTAATACAATAAAGGCGTGTTTCTAAGGAAATGTGTATAGTGTTATCATTAGTGTTACCCAACACGATCACTCTCTGTGAGTATGTGAGTATATTGCATATTGACTATATCATGCACTATCATTAACGAAAGCATAGTAATTAAACTACACGGTCAACCGATGTTGTGTCCATTGTTGTATACCTGCTATTTGAAATGGTTAAAGAGTATTGGACCAGAAGGTGTTTTTTTTATATACATCACACAACACTTGCATGCACATATCATTTTTGTATCTGTTAGAATGATGGCGACTGTGTGGTGATTACTATAGGAATTAATGGCCTTTTTGTGGAATTTATCGGGGTATAAACTTGGAAAAGTCGCAGCATTACAGGACGAAGGCCGGATTTAGAGAGGTTTCACTGTAAATCAAGCATTTGGTCATTCTGAGCCATAGTTGTGTACTAAGCGATCATTAACAGTTGCTATCACCTGAGATAACTGACTAGAAACACATCAAAAATAAGATCTCAGTAGCCGATTTCATCAAAATTGCAAAGTATACTTATCTAGCAAAGTATACTTTGAAGGAGTAATCATTTATTTTTCCCGAAATGCATTATGTCATATAGCAATAACGACTGCATATATGTGATGATTACAAGTATGCAGAATTATTATACTGAATTTATTACGTTATCACAGCCAAAATGCAATGTTGGTGAAATAGGCTACATATGTGTCACTGGCGTCCGGTTTAGAGAGGTTCCACTGTATGTGTAAGGGAGAGCCGTGACTGGAGAAATGGGGCTTATGAATATTTGCGATCAAATTGTCGTTCATATTGGTTATTAAATGCTCGAAGTCTGTTTTCTGAACATTTATTTAATTACAACATCGGACACATGAAAAGAAAATGGAAAACAAGTAAAAACAATGATTGAAAAAGTATTATTTAAACAAAGAAAATAACTAGCATTGCAATCGCTAGTTTTGCTAAGTATAACATTCCTAGTTCCCGTGGATACGCTCATGACTAGTAGCCAGTGATAAACGTTTCTTTACTGGATATCACGTCATCGACTACGTCAAATATTACATTCAGTTCTCATGTTGTTAAATGAGTTGGACTCATCATGCATATACATTCATGTGTTAAGGCTTTACAGTGTTTATGGTGGTTACGGTATATAGAATTGCACCATGTTAAAATGTACTGTGATAAGGCTTCTGAAAAGCGTTTTAAACGGGGTTGTCGTTTTGACGTTTTTACAGCAACATCGTAGTCAATGGTAACGGTAAACGGTGAGAGGTAATTAGTCACTCCTAATGAGTATTTCCTGATATGTGAGACGGTACGAACCATGTAAATATAGCATTGTACTTTCATTGCTTTGTTGCTTATGAAATCGAAAGCTGAAACAACAAGAGCTGTAGGAGAACAGCATAGCTCGACTAACAGGGTTGTCGATGTACACATAGCTTGACAAACAAGGTGGCCGCGGCCTGCATAAAAACCTTAACCAAGGTTGACTAAAAACCTTAACCAAGGCAAATTATGTAAGTAATTCAAGGTTAAATGTAGGTCAATGTGGCCGCGGCCTGCATAAAAACCTTAACCAAGGTTGACTAAAAACCTTAACGAAGGGAAATTAAGTAAGTAATTCAATGTTAAATGTAGGTCAATGTCAGATATAGGTCAGGGGTTATTGATGTACATCACTAGGAGATGAAGTTTTCCAAGTATGGTTGCTGTAGGCCCAGGAATATTCCATATACAAGCTTGACTAAAAACCTTAACCAAGGGGAAATAAGAAAGTAATCCAAGGATAAAAGTAGGTTAAGGTGAAATATAGGTCAGGGATTATTTATGTACATCACTAGGAGATGAAGTTGTCCAAGTATGGTTGGTGTAGGGCCAGGAGTATTGCATCTACAAGCTTGACTAAAAACCTTAACCAAGGAGAATTAAGTAAGTAATTCAAGAGGAAATGTAGGTCAAGGTAAAATATAGATCAGGGGTTATTGATGCACATCGCTATGAGAAAAGGTTTTCCAAGTATGGTGTTAGTATGCACAATAGTATTCCATGTACAAGCTTGACTAAAAAAAACTTAACCAAGGGGAATTAACTAAGTAATTCAAGGTTAAATGTCGGTGAAGGTCAAATATAGGTCAGTGGTTGTTCATGTGCATCACTAGGAGATGAAGTTGTCCAAGTATGGTGGGTGCAGGGCCAGGAATATTCCATATACAAGCTTGACTAAAAACCTTAACCAAGGGGAATTAACTAAGTAATTCAAGAGTAAATGTAGGTCAAGGTCAAATATAGATCAGGGGTTATTGATGTACATCCCTATGAGAAAATGTTGTCCAAGTATGGTGTCTGTATGCACACTAGTATTCCATGTACAAGCTTGACTAAAAACCTTAACCAAGGCTGACTAAAAACCTTAACCAAGGGGAATTAACTATGTAATTCAATGTTAAATGTAGGTCAAGGTCAAATATAGGTCAGGGGTCGTTGATGTATATCACTAGGAGATGAAGTTGTTCAAGTATGGTGGGTGTAGTGCCAGGAGTATTCCATATACAGGCTTGAGTAAAAACCTTAACCAAGGGGAATTAACTAAGTAATTCAAGAGGAAATGTAGGTCAATGTCAAATATAGATCAGGGGTTATTGATGTACATCCCTATGAGAAAAGGTTGTCCAAGTATGGTGTCTGTATGCACAATAGTATTGCATGTACAAGCTTGAAATAAAAATCTTAACCAAGGTTGACTAAAAACCTTAACCAAGGGGAATTAACTAAGTAATTCAAGGTTAAATGTAGGTGAAGGTCAAATATAGGTCAATGGTTGTTGATGTACATCACTAGGAGATGAAGTTGTCCAAGTATGGTGGGTGTACGGCCAGGAATATTCCATATACAAGCTTGACTAAAAACCTTAACCAAGGTTGACTAAAAACCTTAACCAATGGGAATTAACTATGTAATTCAAGGTTAAATGTAGGTCAATGTCAAATATAGATCAGGGGTTATTGATGTACATCACTAGGAGATGAAGTTGTGCAAGTATGGTGGGTGTAGGGCCAGTAGTATTCCATATACAAGGTTGACTAAAAACCTTAACTAAGGCGTGACGCCGACGCCGACGCCGACGCCGACGCCGCCGACGGGTGACAACATAAGCTCTACTTATTCTTCGATAGTCGAGCTAAAAATGTGATCATAAACCGACAAGATCACATTCATGACAGAGGATAAGTTGCAGCAATATTCATAGATTAGTCAATGATATACATCAGGGGGCCGTTTCACTAAACTTCGTACGACTAAAATGTTCGTAAGTGCAAAATTATGATCGTCTGGAAATTTCAATTGATGGATTTACATTTATTGAGCATAGGCTGCATATGCAGCCTATGCTCAATAAATGTAAATCCATAAATTGTTTACAAGAAAACAACGTTAATGTGAAATTTACAGACTATCATAATTTTGCACTTACGAACATTTTAGTCGTACGAAGTGTAGTGAAACGGCCCCCAGTGTCGCCCAAGGTGTTTTGCTAGCGATGAACATTGGCCGCTCACGGTGAAATCCGGGTCAATTGCCATTCTGCACAGATACGTTTCACATTTTCTTGCAAACAATTATTGGATTTACATTTATTGAGCATATGCAGCCTATGGTCAATAAATGTAAATCCATCAATTGAAATTTCCAGACGATCATAAATTTGCACTTACGGACATTTTAGTCGTACGAAGTTTAGTGAAACGGGCCCCAGCTTTTTAAAGAAAATTAGCTTACATGTATGAGGTACGTGTACCATCTGAGACACAGTCGCTATAAAGGTACATGCCCACTCAGTAGGCAAAAAGGTGTTCTTTATAGGAATTAAATAAGTGTATAATTGGGCCACTGTTCCACCAGTTCTAAAAATTACGAGTGCCCGCTGTACAGATATAATTATTCAGTAATACTTATTTTACAGATAGTGACTCGCGGTGGTATCAGGCTATTTTCATATGCAAATGAGGCGTGGTATTTTTTTATTATTGAAACTAATAGCATGCGTCACCTGAAAAAATAATATTTTCGACATATTATAAAGTATTATCATTGCACATCAAAAAATAAATACAGAGACTAAATAGTAATGTCCGTTAACATTATAAGGAAACACGGTTATCGTCCCTGATATCAATGTGGAAATTTACGTCTGATATAAAATGTATAATAATGCCAATCAATACGGGTGGTAACGGTGAATGAGTGTTTATTTTGTCAAAATATGTCTCAGGTGATGGTTCTGATATAAAGAACATGTTGTGCCTACTGAGTGGGCATGTACCTTTAAATTTACTCCGATAATGTCTACATGTAAGATATAGAGAATAGTAGGTTTGTGCCGTGAATGGGAAAAAATATCTGGCAAGGCTCAGGAACGGGATGGGCGAGGCTCTGCCGAGCACATCCCGTTTACGTGCCGCGCCAGATATTTTTTTCCATTCAAGGCACTAACCTACTATTCTATTTATCCCGTCAATACATACACATGGCTTTAAAATGCAAAGAAATAATCCCAGCAACCGCACATATCCATACGCAGTGAGCAGGTCGTATTGACAGGATATCAAAAATGTTTCACGGCACCGTGTTTCACGGCACATACGCCCTGTGTTGACGGGATAAATTCAATATGTCAGTTGTTCATTTTTACGATGGCAATATCATAATTACATCAACAAGACCGGCGCACATTTTCTTACACAATCACACAAATTGTGCTACATGTATATACAAGGGTATAGTATTACAAGCCGTGACAATTAGGGAAGATAAAGTTGTGTCGTTATGAACGCAACGGTAATTTGTGAGCTATACTTGTGGTGTGTGTGATAATCATACTACTCAATATTAACAAACAACGAATTTTCCATTCTAGTCACAAAGTAAACACTAAATATTCGGACACCTATTATTTTGGGAGACATATACTATATATGGTTTCCCCACAACAGTGAGCGTACCAGTATTTAATAAGGGTTTTTTCAATGCAAATTGTGTTCGAATATTTACGGTTAATACGGTAACCGATTTCAGCACAAGATAACTGGTTACTTTTTAGTACTAACACTAATCTATTTACAAATCCGTTAGTTTCCTTCGTGCATACCCGTTCAGGAAAATATGATACAAATCTACAATAAATTTTCGTTATTTTCCACTGGTATCTGAGACCCAGTGATTTCACCCCATGAATCCGAAAGCCCGCAATAAGCCGTCTCATCAGAACCTGCACTTGTTCCAAGTAATTTTTATATTTTTTAGAACAAACATACCCCAAAATAGCGCCATGAATTACTACGTGTCAGCCAGTGGCTCGCATGTCGCATGTGTCAAAGATGTGATAAGTAGACATACTAGCTCAAATTTCGTCGCGAACAACATCATCATCAAGAACAGCAGCATCAACAACAGCAACAGCGACTATATATTGGCAACTCATGTAGTGATGGTTAGTTCTTATTATGTAGTACATTGTGACGCGGTACATGTGACTGTTACATGTTTACTCCCTCTAACAGTAAGCACTATTATGTCATGGAACGCCAATGAAATATTGCCACGAGTCCTCGCGGAGCTGCACGAGAGACACCAGGCTGACAACACTGGCTGATTAAACCTTCATGAATACAACGATTATATACTGTGATTTGTCTCGGTTTCCACATGTTGTTTTCATACGCTCTGGTTAGCGTAGGTGATTTTCATATAGGTCATTTGACATGATGCGATTATCTTAATACATTACCAGAGGCATAACAAAGAGATGGGGAACTCGCTATAAAAGGTATTAATCGATTACGATGATTACGTGTACCAGTAGCCGATTTCATCAAAATTGCAAAGTATATTTATCTAGCAAAGTATACTTTGAGGGAGAAATTTTCAATTTTCAATTTAAGAATAAATTTATTAGTTTTTATTATACTGAATTTATTACATTACCACAGCCAGTTTGGCTGTGATAATCTAATAAATGCAGTATAATAATTCTGCATTACTTTTATTCAACAATTCCCTAACATTTGATTGGCCCGTAGCAAGTCTCTGTCCAAAATGTATATCCCAGTAAACTCCCATACCGAACCACTTTCCGTAACCGTCAGGCGCAGTTAATATAATTCTTATGAAAACGGAAAATAAACACATTTCCTTGATGAATTTATTTCAAATGCTGGAATTATAAGGAATGAATGGCCTTTTTGTGGAATTTATCGGGGATATAAACTTGGAAAAGTCGCGGGAATACTGGACGAGGCCTTCCGGCCTTCGTCCAGTATTCCCGCGTCTTTTCCAAGTTTATACCCCGATAAATTCCACAAAAAGGCCATTCATTCCTATATTGTTACATGGTTTCCGTTGTTTGCACATGTGCAAACATGTAGCGCTTGCTATTTGCATATGGCTTTAGGCAATGCTCATTCCGGGGCCGCGCGTAGACCAAGTGCCTTCATGACGTCACTACGCGGAAGTGCCTTCATGACGTCACTACTTCATGACGTTCATGACGCGGCCCCGGAATATGAATACCAAAAATTATCTACGTGAATGGCACGATTTATAAAAGTATTGAAAATACTGCATATAATGCTCAAATTACATCAGTTTTTTGTTGGAAATGTAACAATAAGGTTTGATCATGTCCAGCCGTGTGCAAACGTATGCTGTGGCCCTCGGGACTTGGGTTCAAACAGTTCCCTCGGGCCACAGCAAACGTTTGCACACTGCTGGACATGATCAAATCTTATATTATTAAACTCGTTGACTGATTTCACAAAATCCACTGAGGTTGGACAAAATTGCAACCTTTAGTTATCTTGGCGGCCGTTTTGGATTCTGCGTTGCCTAGAACGCACAAAAGTGTTACTCTCCGTTGGTTGGACAAATGTTAGTCATCCACATATAATTATACATTTACTGCATCTGATTACGTGATTATTTTATAACTCGTTGTTTTTTGCTTAAATTCAATGGCAGTCAACTTGCATTTGACCTACTTTCAGGTATTTCCTCAAGCTTGATTTTTGTAAACATGTTTGTTCACTAACTGCTGTAAACTACTTGAACACAGTGGAGAAACTAAATGTTGCAATATTGTCCAAGGTCAACATTTTATTTACTGGACTATACATTTTGCATATAATAACAAAATTACAATTATGTAACCTTTGGCTTTGTGCTTAATCATGTTAATGTGAACGTACTACTAGCCAGAGGTTTCTCTGTGAAGACCACTGAATACGGATCTATATTAACCCTTTCACCCCTAAGTAACTGGAATGGATTTTGATATGTTAATGTTGCAACTAATCCAATGGTCACAAAATGATTTTGAGACTAGTCCATTTGTGAAAAGGGGGTATTTTTTGTTCTCAAAAATATGAAAATTACTTTCAAAAAGTGCAGATCCTGATGAGACGGCTCGTTACGAGCCGGCTCATCTGGATCTTCACTGTTTGCATAAACCGCTATAGCGGGCCTTCGGATTCAAAGGGTTAATACATAATTGAGGCACGGCATGGGATTTTGTACCTTCGGACAATTGCGTAATTTCATAAAATACGTTTACAAAATTTACAATTCTTTCAAAAGTTGACACAAATTTCAGTGTATATGCGGAATTAAATTCGGACTGTGCGGATGCCCAGGCCGATTTGGATATACACTGGTCGCAAATCCGATAAGCCCCATTTCCCAAGACGCAGCCACAAATAATAGGTTATAGCGTCTCTGTTTTTTCGTAGCGGATGTTGTTTCTAACGACAGAAAGAGACCAGTTGAGATGTTGGTTTCCTCAGCTACAAACCGATCATGGATCTCAATAAATTCTAATCTTTGCATTCGGCCGTAATGTTATGCTGACCCAATACAATAGGGAACGGCGTAAGACCAGTAGCCTATTTCACCAACATTGCAAAGTATACTTATATAGCAAAGTATACTTTGAGGGAGAAATATTTCAATTTTATGATAAATTTATTAATTTTTATTATACTGAATTTATTACATTATCACAGCCATTTTGGCTGTGATAATGTAATAGATTCAGTATAATAATTCTGCATACTTGTAATCATCAAATATATGCAGTGGTTAGTTCTGTATGAAATAATGCATTTTGGGAAAAGTAAATGATTACTCCCTCAAAGTATACTTTGCTAGAAAAGTATACTTTGTAATTTTGATGAAATCGGCTACAGGTCGCGCTATGATCCCAATTTGTCGTAGAGAGAGACACTCGGGGACCGTTTCACTATACATCGAAGGACTAAAATGTTCGTAAGTGCAAATTTAGGATCGCCTGGAAATTTCAATTGATGGATTTACATTTATTGAGCATAGGCTGCATATGCATTTACAGACTATCATAAGTTTGCACTTACGAACATTTTAGTCGTACGAGGTTTAGTGAAACGGTCCCTCGGTTCCGTCTAGGATAAACACGAGCCTGAAAACACTAATGACAGTGTGTCGAATACTCCGTAATGGGTACATTTTCATGATATAAAAAAATCTGGGAAACAAAATACCTGCATAAACAGGATAGACCACAATGAAGACGTATCTGTGCAGAATGGCAATTGACCCGGATTTCTCCGTGAGCGGCCAATGTTCATCGCTAGCGAAACACCTTGGGCGATACTGGGGCCGTTTCACTAAACTTCGTACGACTAAAATGTTCGTAAGTGCAAAATTATGATAGTCCGTAAATTTCACATTAACAATATTTTCTTGTAAATAATTTATGAATTTACATTTATTTAACATAGGCTGCATATGCAGCCTATGCTCAATAAATGTAAATCCATCTATTGAAATTTCCAGACAATCATAAATTTGCACTTACGAACATCTTAGTCGTAAGAAGTTTGATGAAACGGGCCCCTGATCGCTAATTACCCAGATTTCTCCATGATAATTAATGTACCCGGGTTACAACGAGAGCGGCCAATTTCCATCGCTAGCAAAACACGACTATGTTTTCTGAAATCCTAGTAGGCCGTGATTAGTCTCAGACATCGTGGTAGACGTACTGTAGGAACTTACACTCAGACATCGTGGTAGACGTACTGTAGGAACTTACACTCAGACATCGTGGTAGACGTACTGTAGGAACTTACATCTAAAAACTGGCTTCAACGTTAACCTTTTTTCTTGCATGTTTAAATCAGCAAATAAGACAGATTATAGTCTATATATAAACGGTTTTTGTACGATAACTTTTAAATGTAACAAAAACGTGTTTACGTTTAAATGGACACTTTTTTCCACGCTGGGACACTTTTTTTCACGCTGTGCAAGAAATAGAGAATAGTAGGTTAGTGCCGTGAATGGGAAAAAATAGCTGGCAAGGTTCAGGAAACGGGATGGGCGAGGCTCTGCCGAGCACATCCCGTTTCCGTGCCGCGCCAGATATTTTTTCCCATTCACGGCACTATCCTACTATTCTATTTATCCCGTCAACACCTACAAATGACTGTAAAATGCAAAAATTGTATTGACTGGATATCAAAAATGTTTCACGGCACCGTGTTTCACGGCACATACGCACTGTGTTGACGGGATAATTTGGCTTATTTGCACATTCAAACACACACTAAAAATGTTTTCACGCTTTAAATAAGTACTTTTTTCCGTTTACGGTCCCTGCGTGTCCAATAACATACACGTCCATGGGAGTGGATTCTAAATCAAGGAGTATGATCACGTGGTACTAACAACAACAACAACAAGTATTGAAACTTCCAGAATCCATCCGATTCAAAGTACATATTCTTTTATATTGTCCTTATTACGTAACGGATTTTGATGAAATATGGCGCATCAAACGCGTCTTGATAATCTGCATTTGGTGCTCTCTGTACGTGGGCCAAAACTTATGTCGTTTGTTGTGAAGAATCGATTTCCGTGTCTACCGACACGGAAATCGATTCTTCGCAAAAACGACATAAGTCTGTGCCGAACTCCCTGGACGACCAAATGCAACTCATGAAGACACGCTTGCTGCGCCATATTTCATCAATATCCGTTTCATATTAAGAAAAATATAAAATAATACTTACTTTGGAGTGGGCAAGATTTCAACACTATGTCAGGCAATATAACACTGTGCGTGACGTCATAGCGGCTATATTAGTAAATACATGGAACTGCGCAGTTCCTTTGTTTACACCACTGCCTGCGCTGATCTTGCCAATATTTGAAAAATAAATGTTTCTGCTTGAAATCAAGTAGCTTGATTGGCTGAACCTGAGCTGTGGTACAGGCTCACGCTCAGCCAATCAAACTGCTTGATTGCGAGCTAGTACTACCAATGGATATTCAGAAACAACGGCTTATTGGCAAGATTAACGCAGGCGATTGTGTAACAGTAGAGTGCGGCTAACGTACAGTTTCATATGCTGTCTTCTTTCCAAATAAAACACGGATTGGCTGTACTTTAGAAACACTTCCATTGGATATGATTCTAAAGCGCTGTCAACACATGTGGTTGATAGGAAAACTGTAAAATACAACAGTGAAAACAAACGACAAACGACAAATTCAGCATTGCAAGGGTTATGCGGAGTGATATGCTAATAGCAACAATGTGTTCGTTGAAACCAATGATATAGAAATGGTGAAAGAAAACATATCCAAAGCAGATCGAAGGGTAAACTACATGTACATGACTGTCAGTTGGAATATATAAAACAGGCAAGCATACAACGGAACACACGGACACCCCACATAGATATGCATTTGAAAGTGAAAGTGAAAGTGAATGGGTTTAAAGTCCGAGCAAACGCTAAGGTCATACATGTATAGCGACGTGACCAATGTTTAACGTCTCATCCGACAGACTAATGGGATGGAAATACTACACTGTATGTACAGTAGCACTTTTCTGCTTGTCAACTATACGTACTATACCAATAATATACGTATACTATACCAATACGATATGTTTTCTATACGATATGCATATAATATAAACGTACGGTATGTTTGTACCGTACATACCAACCAATATCGTATAGATATACCATTCAAATCGTACTTTTATACGATTTTTATACATGTGTATAATTCTGGTACGTTTGAATCGTACAAACATACCAGATTATGGTATATTCATACCATGAATATACCATATCCGTACGGAATGGCTGTGATAATGTAATAAATTCAGTATAATAAAAATTAATAAATGTATCCTTAAATTGAAATCTTCTCCGTCAAAGTATACTTTGCTAGATAAGTATACACTTACCACATAGGCCATATGTCCCATTTCGCCAGTCACTTTCACAATCACAAAGGGACAACATTAATGTGCTTACATATCCGAGCAGACGCATGCACGTTCATGTATTACACGGTGCATGGTCACGTGGTTACAACAACAACAACGTCAAAGTAAGTATTATTTGATATTTTCCTTAATATGCAACGGATTTTGATGAAATATGGCGCAGCAAACGCGTCTTCATGAGCTGCATTTGGTGGTCTAGAAACGAGCACCAAATGCAGCTTAACAAGACGCGTTTGATGTGCCATATTTCATCAAAATCCGTTACGTAATAAGGACACTATAAAATAATACGTACTTTCAATCGGTACTTGTTGTTGTTGTTAGTACCACGTGATCATACACCTTGTATTACAGTAGTATCAGAAACTATACTGACAGTCCGGGGAGATTATTCCGTAGTTTGCTTTATACGTTTGTGATGACAGAGTTGCATTTCCTGTGTAGCAGTTGTGAAATATATTTCATAGATCAGTCTAGGTACATGGTATGAACAATATTAAACTTATACACTACATGTAATAAGCCACAGTTAGATCACGGTTCGTCCGCGTGTACGATGAGACAATCCGCGAGCTTTAGCGAGTGGATTATCGATATCGTACATGCGGACGAACATGATCTAACTGTGTTATCACATCATGATGTCTATACATTGCAGAAACAAATTTCGAAAATGTATAAAAGATGTGATAATCACGGTGACACGGCAGGTACTTAGAAGAAGTATTAAATGACGGGGTCAGTGGAAAAGGTCCATAAGGGATTTAGCCCCATTCTTTCACAGGCCCCATCATATCACACCAAATTCAAATCCCTAAGCAAAATAGCCAGTCAGGTCCAACACCGCCTGTGCCAATTCTGCCAAGATTATCAACGTTTCTGAACGTCTATTGGCCATACCAAACCGCAAGCAAGCGATTTGATTGTCTGTGTTGTAGCACGGCTCTGGTTCAGTCAACCAAGCTGCTTGTTTGCAAGTACATGTACAATATATAGAGAATAGGAGGTTAGTGCCGTGAATGGAAAAAAATATCTGGCAAGGCTTAGGAAACGGGATGGGCGAGGCTATTCCCATTCACGGCACTAACCTACTATCTCTATTTATCCCGTCAACACCTACAAATAGCTTTAAAATGCTAAAATAAATAAACCCAGCCGCACCCTCAAATTCGGAGAATCGACTATGACAACCGCACATATTCATACGCAGTGATTAGGTCGTACTGACAGGATATCAAAAATGTTTCACGGCACCGTGTTTCACGGCACATACGCACTGTGTTGACGGGATAATAAAGTATTTTGAAATAAAGAAATTAACAAATAGTAGAAAGATTAGAGCTGGCGTTACTGTACTAAGAATTGATCGTGAGAGATTACGTCGTTTCATATATTGCATGTATCCATGTATCGGTGCATAGACGTAGTTATATAGAGAATAGTACGTCAGTGCCGTGAATGGGAAAAAATATCTGGCAAGGCTTAGGAAACGGGATGGGCGAGGCTCTGCCGAGCAAATAGAGAATAGTAGGTTAGTGCCGTGAATGGGAAAAATATCTGGCAAGGCTCAGGAAACGGGATGGGCGAGACTCTGCCGAGCACATCCTGTTTCCGTGCCGCGCCAGATATTTGTTTCCATTCACGACACTAACCTAATATTCTATTTATCCCGTCAACACCTACAAATGGCTTTAAAATGCAAAAATAGTATTGACTGGATATCAAAAATGTTTCACGGCACAGTGTTTCACGGCACATACGCACTGTGTTGACGGGATAAATCCCGTTTCCGTGCCACGCCAGATATTTTTCCCATTCACGGCACTAACCTACTATTCGATTTATCCCGTCAACACCTACAAATAGCTTTAAAATGCCATACAAATAACCACAGCCGCATCCTCAAAATCGGAGAATCGACTGGTATGACAACCGCACATATTCATACGCAGTGATTATGTCGTATGGACAGGATATCAAAAATGTTTCACGGCACCGTGTTTCACGGCACATACGCACTGTGTTGACGGGATAAATTGCATATGATGTATCCCTGTATCGGTGCCTAGACGTAGTTAAGAAGTAATTGGGCTGCTGTTGTAGCAAAAACACTTTACTCCGCTTGTTCATGACTGAGCACATTTTATTTCAGCCAGCATGTGACAAACCCGGACATATTTCACTTCAATGTAAATCTTGACCAGCTGTGACAATAACTTGGCTTAATACTTGTATAACTTAATTGCATTGCATGGTATCGTTGTAATGCAATACATCCAAGTGACTACCAGTGTGGACCAAGACCAGACTGCGCGAACGCGCAGGCTGGTCTTGGTCTACACTGGTTGCAATGTTAATGTAGCAATGCACCAAGCAAAGCTGTACCCGAGTACATCCCTGATCATGGCTCATTTACATATGCATGTAAGTCTAATTGATAGACAATTACGAATTTTGACAGAAATAATGTATTATTGTAAAGGACATAATATTGATTTGTCTTTCAATCTCCAGAAACGTCATGGTTTACACAAACGTTGATAAAACCGAGCTTGATCCATCTCTGATCAGTGTAGACGTACATCACCACATGCACGCTACCGTACGGAGCCCCGCAGGGGACATGGATTATTTTTATTAATTCGTTCCCACGAAATAACAATTCGTTCTCACGAATTAACAATTCGTTCCCTCGAATTAACAATTCGTTCCCTAAATGTAACAATTCGTTTCCACGAAATAACAATTAATTTGTGGGAACGAATTGTTATATCGTGGGAACGAATTGTTAATTCGAAGGAACAAATTGTTAAATTTAGGGAACGAATTGCTATTTCGTGGGAACGAATTAATAAAACAAATCTACATATATCGTATATACTGTAGCTACGTGTATTGTTGGATGAATATCGAGTACTGGGCGGGCTGGATCGCGAACATTAAATACCCTGGTTAGAGTGTGAGAATGCTCAGCTTGATGAAGCATATGTCTACATGTACGTATTGCAAAACAATATATCCTATTTTGGTCTTTTTAGATCCAGGATTTATGATTATGTGATTTGTTGGTAAAATCACAATGATGGTTCATTTCAATTATATGAATTTCAAAGAGAATCCTACGGAACCCCGCAGAGGTCATGGATTTATTTTAATTCGTTCCCACGAAATAACAATTCGTTCTCTCGATATAACAATTCGTTCCCACGAAATACATGTAACAATTCGTTCTCACGAAATAACAATTCGTTCCCTCGAATTGAAAATTCGTTCCCACGAAATCACTATTCGTTCCCTTAATTTAACAATTCGTTCCCTCGAACTGACAATTAACAATTCGTTCCCACGATATAAACAAATTGTTATTTCGTGGAAACGAATTGTTATTTCGTGGGAACGAAATAATAAAATAGAATTCTTTCGCAGGGCTCCATAGAATCCAAACTGAATGCAGTACGTGTATGTGCAAATGTAAATTTAATTTTGATCCGCCACATACTAGTCAATCAATTTTATTTTAATGTTCGCCCCTACCGTCCTCCACCACCCACGACGCCCCAACTTGTCCTTCCCCGCCCTGCATCCCGGGTTGGAAATACAATCACAGGTGCATAAAGGTAAACAGCCATCGATGAGGACAACTAAATACAACAATAGACATTAACTGTTAGACCGCTATCTTGTTTTTGTCGTCTGCTGTTTATTTTCTATTTTCCATTTGTATCATCAAAACATGCTTTGACAGCACTTTAGAATAATTTACAACATGCTTTGACAGCACTTCGGAATCATTTCCATTGGAAATGATTCTGAAGTGCTGTCAAACCATGTTTTTATTCAGAAATAAGGCAAGATATAAAAGCAACAGCAGACGACAATTGTTATGAGTAGCGGTCTAAGGGTTAATATTAAGCAATGTAATGATACAAGTGTGCCTACGACCGCCAAAACGGATCGTATGACATATGTTGTTAACATTAGTACTCATGCACACTAAACGATCATAATTCAGTCATTTTTGATGATTTAATTTCGCTTGACCTACTTCACAGACTGAATGGCGATCAGCGTATGCCCTAATGAGACTGCGCATGCTGACCCGGGGCATATGCTGGTCGCAAACGTCCTAATGCCCACATATCATACCCCGCAACCCATATTTATCAAATGGCGACGGGGCAACAAAAAAACCTGGCGCAGGTTGTATCTTATACATGTTGAAACATGTGGGCTCTTTCGAACCTGTCATTTTTGTCTATCGATATATCAATTATACTTAAACCAACATACAACGTAAAAAATAGTCCCATTACCTAACGATGGATAGGTATGTCAATCGCCTTGATGGAGAAACTCGGCGTATAAAAAGGCCGGCGTGCTGAAATGCCAAATACCTCATACTTCCGGACCGGTCCAGCAGGGAAAGCGACAGGTATGCCATTTTATTATTATTCTTATTTTCATCGTAATACTATTTTTACATATGTTATTATATTTGTTATTGCATTTGTATTAGTAATATAGGTTAGTAGTTAGTGTTAATAGCTTCGACTATCTCTGTAGACTAGATGATCGGGCTAATTCCATTATGGTACCGTTTTCAGTGTGATATTTCGTGCATACGACCTACTATCTGATACCTCATACTTCAGGAATAAATGTGTTATCTATCACTCTGTATTAATACGTTGTATAAATAGGGGGTGCATGTACAAGGTGTGTGATCACGTGGTTACAACAACAAGTACTGAAACTTTCAGAAGCCTTCCAATTCAAAGTACATGTACGTATTCTTTTATTTTGTCCTTATTATGTAACGGATTTATTATGAAATATGGCGCATCAAACGCGTCTTGTTAAGCTGCATTTGATAGTCTCGGTACTTTGGCCCAAACTTATGTCGTTTTTGCGAAGACTCGATTCTTCGCAAAAACGACATAAGTATGTGCCAACTCCCGGGACCACCAAATGCAGCGTTTGCTGCGCCATATTTCATTAAGATCCGTTGCCTAAAACTATCAAATAATACTTACTTTGGAGTGGGCGCGCTTTCAACAGTTTCTGCCGTTGTTGCCGTTGTTGCCGTTGTTGTAACCACGTGATCATGCACCTTGGTGTAGCATAGGGGTGAGCGGGGTGAGCAGGGCGAGGGATTATGTGGTATCCGAGAAGTTTTACATCAATGTCTTTATTAGTATATTTTCACATGTAGTTGTACATGCAGCTTTCAAAAGACATAGCGTTTATTCAACTGCCATTTTGAAATACCGGATTTATTTCCCGAGACATCCGGAAATCAGACAAAGAAACGAGTACGGAGCACGAGTTTCTTTGTCGGATGTACAGATGTCAAGGGAAATTAATCCGGTATTTTAAAATGGTTGTAGAATAAATTGTATATTACATGCTCTTCCAAAAATGTGAAATGCTCTTAGACCAGCTTATCATGTTTCCATAAATTGACAATTTTGATGTTTATAGCGTACTTGTTTCTTCGCCGGAAATGTCAAAACGTGACGTCAATTACATCTCGCGAACTTTTAGGTGGATATCATTTTGTATTGTTTTTTTTTTATTCTGTTGCTTGTAAGTGAGCACATATATCTATATACATGTATACGATTATATATAATATCTTAAAATATAACAATTTATATACATGACTGTATCTATCTTTTTGTCGAGGAGATGATAAGTCGATGTATATAAAATGCTCGCACGAAAAAATGTTGCGTGATTTTTTGAGACAGTTGCAATGTTTCATTTGTCGCTGTCATTGGTGAAATGGTGCTTATGCGTTTTGAGACCGGTGTGTATATCAATGTCAACATTGGCATCCGCACAGTCTGATCAGGGTCTGCACTTTTCTCTCTTAAATCAATGAAACACCTATCATGTATCTAACAAGTAATATCGATCGTTATAAGGCTACATGAGTACGCTATTTAATCAGGAGCTACACAGGTCACAAATCCCATAGGCCCCATTTATCCAGTCACAGACACATCTCCAGTCACAGACATAAACTGGTTGTATATATTAATGTCAAAAACGTATATATTTTTCGAAAAACTGTAACAGAATAATGTTACTGAGTAGCTGAATTAGACCGACTGAATGAGTTGAAGTAATTCATGATCGATAACTTGAAAGTTGTGGGCGGATTGGCGCAAAAGTTCCGACGTAGGAAGTCACGTGATTATTTCATTTTCGCCACGGATAACAGATACATGCAACGAATAACAGATACACACAGAAAACAGATACATGACCTTATATGTCGTATTATTGACCGACATATTTTGTGATAGATATACATCGTTTGCAATGCCATCGTAATATCGAAAGCATCCACGCCGGAACTGATAGCGCAATTGGTGACTGATGACGTACACCGACACAATACTAGGCGTGTCAGCCCTTGGATATTATTATGGTATATGACGTCGTGTTGAGAAAAGTACGTCTAAAACCGACGTATGTGCATATGTCATAACTTGTTGACAAAAAGGTTTTATATCTCAATAACTGAATACCATATTGACTTGAACTTGTCACCTCAATGAAAAAGACGTCATGTTTGCTCATTATGTAGCAGAACACCTTACATGACAGCATGAAATCATATACTGCGTTATGCTATTGTGCTATGACATGTATCAGAAACCGTAGAAATAGGTCAGCGATTCTAGAAATGCTTAGCCATGCCTAACACACTTGATACCAAAAGGCACTAACACGGTTAGTTACGGGCGATAACTCTACAAAACTCACGTACCGTCCGGACGGACGGTACGTGAGTTTTGCAGAGTTATCGCACGCAACTATAGCATGGCATACTCTATTTACCGTGGTTTGGCTCGGAAACGGTACTCTGCGTTTTCTAGCATTACCTGTAGCCGATTTCATCAAAATTGCAAAGTATACTTATCTAGCAAAGTATACTTTGAGGGAAAAAAATCCATTTTATGATACATTTATTACTTTTTATTATACTGAATGTATTACATTATCACAGCCATTTTGGCTGTGATAATGTAATACATTCAGTATAATAATTCTGCAATATTTTAATCATCACATATATGCAGTCGTTAGTTCTATATGACATAAATGCATTTCGGGAAAAATAAATGATTACTCCCTCAAAGTATACTTTGCTAGAAAAGTATACTTTGCAATGTTGGTGAAATAGGCTACTGATAAACATGATACCGGCTGCTGTCTGTTCCACGGTTTGCTGCCGACGAACTTTTGGCCATTAAACACATGAAATCTAAAAAATATTTAAAGTAAGTACTTTTTTATCAATAACAAAACAGTCACCCTCCCCCAAAAAAATAATTTGATGAAATTCCATCAAATATTGATTTTATTGCGAAAAAAAGATTTTCCTATGGGAATTTAACATGGGGAGTCAATTTCAATTTTCTTTTTTATTTTGATCCTGAAGGATCAAAAAACGAAACATTTTGGAAATTGACTCCGAAATCTGGCGAGATAGCTTGAAAATGATGTAACTAAGAAAATGAAAGTTAGATTTTGAAAATCGGTCCACAAATAAAAAATTGTTTTTAAAAAAATCTATTTTTAGCCCCCATGTTAAATTCCCATAGGAAAATCTTTTTTTCGCAATAAAATCAATATATGATGGAATTTCATCAAATAATCTTTTTGTTATTAATACAAACGTACTTACTTTAAATATTTTTTAGATTTAAAGGTGCCCACGCAGTAGGCACAAAATGTTCTTTATATGAATTAAATAAGTGTATAATTATGTCATTATTCCACCAGTTCTTTCACATCACGGCTTGCGGTGCGCATGTGCAGTATACTACGCGCGCCAGTAGGCTTCCCAATATGTAAACAAGAATATCAACATGTCGAAACGTCCAGGACGGAAATTGTATGAAAACGGCGTCGGCCAAAAAAAAGGCGAAATGTCTGAGGGACAGGCAGTACAGAGAGAGAGAGTGGTTAATATTGGCGACCAGATCACCAAATGGAAAGAGTTACGTGGAGATTTAGATTTAGACTCGAACAGAGATTTTTCTTCTCAACTTCCGATACTTCACTGCGCATGTCAAAGTAGTGATATGATTGACCGTGTCACGTGACGCGTATTGGTAAAAATAGCACGAGGTCGGAAAATACCCTTTCTGGTCTCGGCATATAAAATGCGATTTAACACCAATTAACACACGCCTTAATTAAAAATAACTCGTTAGTGGGTAGACAAATGGCTCATATAAGGCATGACAGAAAATGAAAAGTAGTAGTACAGTGTAATCTGCTGCGTGGGAATGTACCTTTAAGTTTAATAGCCAAACGTTCGTCGGCAGCAAAACGTGGAACAGACAGTAGTACACCGCCACCTGCGTAAATATTGTCAATATGATAATGTTTCTGAACATCTATTGGCATTATCAACTTACACTCAATCAGATTAATTGGCTGTGTCTGAGCTGTAGCACAGCTTAGGCTCAGACACTGAAGTTGCTAACTTTCTACACAATTTTCAAGTAATTTGTACATTCGCAAATATTAGCACAGGTGGTGGTGTAGTTAGTTTGATATTCTCTGTGGTCAATTTCAGCTTGACCAGTAGCCATGAAGTTGACGCACGTAGCACTCCTGCTCGTAGCTCTGATCCTGATGTCCACCTTTGACCCCAATGAGGCGCAAAGGGGTCGGGGTCGATGGGGCCGTGGTTGGGGCCGTGGACGAGGGGGCTGGGGCCGCGGACGAGGTGGCTGGGGACGAGGATGGGGACGAGGATTTGGCGGCGGCATGTTCGGCGGCATGTTCGGCGGAATGGGCATGTGGGGATATCCGTATATGATGGGCGGAATGGGCGGATACATGGGATATCCGTATATGATGGGCGGATACGGCATGGGTTATCCGATGATCGGTGGATTCGGTTACTACGGGTAGATGAGCTTGGATTCCGATACTACTCTCATTTCGCAACGTCGGTATGTGCTATTTGCTAATTGAATGGGGTCAGTGGAATAAGGGGGCTATGTGCTTTCACAGGTGGATCAATTGTGGCATGGATGGTAAAATAATTAAAACTTTCCTAATTGTGTTTAGAAACGAGCAGAAAGTCAGAGAAATAAAAAATGCGATGAAAACACAAAATCGCATCAAAAGACCTATAAATCGAGGTCCTCTATTCCCTGGTCTTTAGAGACGATTTTATTTTTGCTTTCCTCACAATTTTTATTTCTCTATACATTCTGCTGGTTTCTAAATATAATTAGGATTTTCCCACAATTTTACCATCTCTGCCTGCGTTATCCACAATTGAGTCCTTTATGGAGTTAGCCCCTTCTTCCACCGACCGCATCACGTATCATTTCAAACGTATCAACGTCAAATCTACGTAAACTCAAATAATTAATGCTAGCTCTAAATAATTAGCACCAAATCATTGGAATAACTCTCTACATCATTTGGAGCTAGCTCTTAATATTTAATGCTAGCTCTGAGCTAGCAATAATTATATGGGTTTATGTAGATTTGGCGTTCCAGGAACGCCAAATCTACATAAACTCAAATAATTAATGCTAACTCTAAATATTTAATGCTAGCTCTAAATATTTAATACTAGCAGTAATTATTTGAGTCTATGTAGATTTGACGTTCCATAGTTATTGGTCACTCAGAATGTAACTGTCGTCTTGAAGTTTTACATGAATATTCATGAAGGTGTATGATATGGAGGAAATATGTGTGGCACGTTGTGTGTGCTATGTCGCATGATACATGCTATACTACTGACAATACATGTACCCACGGAATGTTGTTTGTCCAGTAATATATTCTACCGAAGTCACATGCAAGTTTTGAGCTCTTTCAAATCTTCTCTGAGAGACGAATCTCAAGACATTTGAACTCGCATGTGTATTCATAAATTATATGACATTACATGTATTTGAAATTCAATTACCACATGCATATCTTATCATAAGCTGTGCATTATACGATACATATTTAGGTTTGAGGCGGCTTTCAGCTGCGCCGAAAACCGATTGTATTTCTTGTTTTTTGTTGTTTTTTTTTGTTTTTTTTTATTCAGCCTTACAGTCTACAGCCCAAACCACTGGTCGGATCGACTTAAAATTTTGCATGCCGATTCGGATCAAGAGTGAGCAGAGACTTAGAGATTTTCAGAAATCTCTTAATGCCACTTTCCACGAAACCGGAAGTGACGTCATACTTTCTATAACTTCCTTATTTTCAAACCGATTTCAAAATTTATTTTTGCTTTGTAAAGCTGACAAAATTCTCTATCTCGGATTCACTGACAGTTCTCGGCTATCTGGTCAAATAAGAGAGCTATAGGCATTTGAAGTTAAAAAATGTACACACTTTTCAACGATTTTGCCGAATTTTTGCCGAATTTCGGCTGATAACGGGTGGTCTTTACAAACGTTTTCCAATTTATACAGTAATGTCAGCAACATAATTTCTTGCCAGTGTGATAGGGGTGTGTCAGGCGCATAAAAGATGATAATTTTCAGAGCTCTATCTTGACTACTTCCGGTTCTATTGGATGTCAAAGATGAACGTCTTTTTTTCAAGTTTTCAAAATAGACAAACGGATGTGACGTCAACTTCGTTATTTATCAATATATTTCATAATTTCTTGCTGCGGTCGATATTTCAGTCCTTTAGCTAAAACTTTCCCGCTTTGTGCCCGGCCTATGGCGAAAAACAAACGAAAACTTCACTGGCGGAATATTGTACATATGTAATTTCCGTTTTATTAGGTGTATTTACAAATGGCGTAAACTGCAATTTAAGGGCGATAACTATCGAAAAATAATCATCCGCTGACTTACGGGCTCCCTCCATCTACACCAAACCGCTGGTCGGATCGACTTCAAATTTTGTATTCCGATTCGGATCAAGTGTATCAGATATCTTGTAATGCTACTTTCCACGAAAACGGAAGTGACGTCATACTTCCTATAACTTCCTTATTTTCCAACCGATTTCAAAAATTCTTTTTGCATTGGATAGCTGACAAAATTCTCTATCTCAAAATTTGCTGACAGTTTTCGGCTATCTGCTCAAATAAAAGAGCTATATGTATTTGAAGTTGAAAAATGTACATACTTTTCAACGATTTTGCCGAATTTCGGCTGATAACGGGTGGTCTTTACAAACGTTTTCCAATTTGTACAGTACTGTCAGCAACATAATTTCTTGCCAGGGTGATAGGGGAGTATCAGCCGCATGAAAGATGATAATTTTCAGAGCTATATCTTGACTATTTACGGCTCTATTCGATGTCAAAGATGAACGTATTTTTTCAAGTTTTCAAAATAGAGCATGTTTTTGCTGTAGTCGATATTTCAGTCCTTTAGCTAAAACTTTGGCTGAGGATCGAACCCGGTATCCCTCGCTCCGAGTCCATCGCTCTACCTCTAAGCTAACCGGCCCCACATCGGTGTGATGATGCGAACACAATAATGTTGAACTGTTCATTCTAAAACTTCAGAAATTCTTTTTGCAACCGATAGTTTACACCTTGGGCTAAAGCTTAGTTACATATGAAATCAATGTTTGAGGCTCAAACCGTTGATGCAGCTCAAGCTGCTCTAGTTGTATTTATAACAGTTATAGTTCACATATGGGCAATAATAGCAATACCCGTGCTAGTTGTATGAAATATTATTGTCTGTTTCACGAAACCAACCTAAATTTTACGGCTACATAAACAATGCAAACACATTATTTTTTTCGATAAAATTTAAATTTTATAAAATATTAAGAAAAGTCCTTTTTATTTCGTAAAAATGGTTCAATATTGATTTTATTGCGAAAAAATGATTTGTCTGGGAATTTAACATGGGGTAAAAGAGGTCCATGAGGAGTAGATAAACGATACATTTTAGAAATTGATTCTAAAACCTGGCTAGATAGATTGGAAGTGATCTAACTAAAGAAAACAAAGTTAAATTTACAAAGAAGTCTCATTCTAAAATATGATAAATATTATCGAAAACAAATATTGATTTTTTCATTTTTCATTGTTAATATAGCCGTACGATTTTGACAGGTTTTCATGAAACAGACCGTTATACGCACGTGTCTATGTCACGATTCAATTTAAACCATAATATAATAGTCCTAAATAGTTACAGGTCAAACGGACAGATCATTTTGAAGGCACAATACGAGTGATTAAATCTGCTTGTATCATTGAGCAGTCGTCTGGCAAAAGGGACCATACACGCAACGTACATGTAGCCCAGGGGCCCGTTTCACTAAGCTTCGTACGACTAAAATGTTCGTAAGTGCAAATTTAGGATCGTCAGTAAATTTAAATTCATGGATTTACATTTATTGAGCATATGCTGCATATGCAGCCTATGCTCAATAAATGTAAATCCAATAATTGTTTACAAGCAAACATTGTTTATGTGAAATTTACATCATAATTTTGTTCTTACGAACATTTTAGTCGTACGAAGTTTAGTAAAACGGGGCCCAGATCAGCCTTGAAATTACCTAATATAATCGTTACAGAAACATGCGTTCGCTTTCCTGAATTAACCGAGTCCAGGACGTCATGCAATACATAAAGTGTTCCACACTCGAAGGCCGCAATGGCACATGGTGTCCGTAGCCACGCCCTGAACTGTATGGTATTCGTCAAGACAAATAAAACGGACATAATATGTCCGTTTTATTTGTCTTGACGAATCCCATAATATTCAGATTGCGATCAGTATACAACCAGATCAGAGTATCCAGATCAGAGTACACAGACACTATTATATTAATTGGGAGATGGCCACGACATGTTATGCTTTCGTCAAATCGTTTAAGCATGCAATTGTGTGTAACTGTAACATATTACGTAATTTAAATATTGGTTATGTAATACATGTATTAAATATCGCTGATGTAAGATCCTATATTGTATGTGCATGTATCGACACCTACATTTACATGTACATGTGCATGCATTCGTTTCAGAAGACACGAGACTGTTAACAGCAAAACAAAAAGAAATCGCTGGACCATTGAATGAAGTCTTCCAGATGATCCAGATTCGACAAGATCTACACATGTGGCCAGGTGGAGAAAAGACACTTTACGACATATGCAATAAATCTGGTTCCTGGGCATTCTGCCCACTCCCATAGTTGTGTCCGCGTAGATTCGCATTTGTCGTAAGGTACTTTTTCTCCATCTGGGCCCATAGTGTTTCCACGTTGCTATCTTCATCACCTGGGGGCCGTTTCACTAAGCTTCGTACGATTGAAATGTTCGTATGTGAACATTTAGGATCGTCTGGAATTTTCTGTTGATGGATTTACATTTATTCAGCATATGCTGCATATGCAGCATATGCAGCATATGCTCAATAAGTGTAAATCCAATAATTGTTTGCAAGAAAACAGTATTAATGTGAAATTTACAGACTATCATAAGTTTGCACTTACGAATATGTTAGTCGTACGAAGTTTTGTGAAACGGCCCCCTGAAACCAATGTCTTGGAATTATTGATTAATTTTCGATTTATGCAGACAATCAAGAATATTTCTAGTTGTATAATTAATAAGTTAATGTCATCAAATAAATTGCATTATACCTAAAGACATGGCAGTTATCAAATAACACATATATTCAACAAAGTAAAAAGTATTGATGAAATATAATTAGGTGTTGCATGTACATGTAATGTATGAAATAATACATCTCGGTATCCATGAATATTTTCTCCCTCGATTCCCTTAAGGGCCCGTTCAATACCTGACCATTCTTGTGTTCAAAGATAATTAATGTGTAAATGTGATGGGATACGTGAACACTGTCTCGTTACTGTATCTTATAAGGCACATGGAGTGGCCAAGTCGTGCATCTTTGTGTGTTCCAGCCATCAGCCAGTTTCACCTGTTCTGGCGTTTGACAAAGAACTAAAAATGCGAAGTAGAACATATGATATAATGTAGCTGACCATACATATACAAACCAGGACAACGGACCCCTGTCATATAACGGGTCCTTAAATAAACATTTGCGGGGCATCGGCCATGTTGGAATTTGCTTTATTTTCAGTGTTAGCTTCTGTTTGCATATGTTGAGGCTGAACAGACGTCAATGGACGACTATATAGATCGTAATCAGGCCTCAGCGATGCTCTAGTAAATCAGGAACTATGCTGGCCACAATTGTAGTTCCTGCAAAGCATTTCCCCAGTCGACGTTACGCTTGTATCAATCTGTTACCATCAATATATTAATAAAAATATATTACAAATGATTCCTACATCTTATTTTAATGAATCCACGCACCCAGCTGAACCTCTGTAAACCGGACAGAGAGACAAGTAAGTTGTGCCTAATTTTGATATGCGTCGTTGCCGATTATCTCCGAGAATAATGTATGTTCATGATCGCAAAGCACACACGCGTGTCTTGAAGTAGTTACATGCACGTTTCACAGCGGAAGGACACCCTGGGGACATTCCGGTTTAGAGAGGTTCCACTGTATTTACAGATAGATATAAAACAAAATATCATTGCCAATTATCTCCGAGTGTATTGAAGTAGTTATATGGAAGTTTCACAGTGGAACCTTTCTAAAGCGGACACCCTGGGATGTCCCCAGAGTGTCCGGTTTAGAGAGGTTCCACTGTATTACATGTGATGTACGCCATCATTCACCGGTATTTGTGTACCAAATAAAATCAATATTATATCTAAAAAACGTGGATACAATGTATTTGAAACCTAATTCGCAGTACAGTTCAAGCGGAATTGAAAGCTGTGTCCAGTTGTCATGTTCTGACGTCTTAAAACATTACACTAGGAATACTAGTTTAGGTGTAGGCAGTTTGGAAATCTTTTCTTATATATCTTATTTTATCAATGAAAGTATTTAGTGTGAACTATTATACTATATACTTCAGATGAGAGATAAAGAACACATTGAAACTTTACTGTCTGTGTGACACGGTGTATCTTCAGAATATAATTGGTTAAGGACGCACAGTACACATACGTCGAGTGGCCAGCTTAGTATGTTCAACCTATCTGTCAGTTTCACCTCTTGTGGTGTTTGACAAAGAACCGAAAGTGCAAAGTAGGACACATGATACAATGCACCTAAAATATGTAGACAAGCCAGGAAAACACACTCTTATACATTTATAGTACACCACCAATCTGTACTGCACGTCAGATAATATCAGTTACTTCATATATCATTTTAACATGTACTTTCACATATATATTGCTTCTACCATACACTATATATATGATATCATGCATTTCTAGAACAAGTGACGGCCATCTTGGACTTACATGTATGCAAAGTAGGTTTAACTGGCAGCTGTTGGACAATTACTGCATCTGTCAGTTTTGCATTTTGCATGCACTTTCACATACATATGGCTTCTACGATACGATATATATTGGGTATCATGTATTTCTCTAACATTTGGCGGCCATCTTGGCTTTATGCAAATTACGGAAGTTGCCCAAATTTGCCGTTTTGGCAACCAAGCTTAGTTTGTTGTAGGACCCTTCTGAGTACAAATCAACAATAAAATGTATAGTAAACACAATTGCTAGATTCCGAAACTTTCAAATGGACTAATCAGTGTATGTTTGGAATGCCTGAGAGTATGGAGTATGTTATCAATCAGTACGTATTCGGCTAATACAAAGCGCGTTACCTGATAAAAATTAATTGCTGACGCCGTTCCTTGAATGATGAACTGACTCAGTGGCAAACAATGTGGACCATAATCAGACTATGATAATGCTCAGGAAAGCCTAAGCATACACTAGATATGTGTGTCATTTGCAACTTTTCTCACCAGTGCAAACCAGGGGGCCGTTTCACTAAACTTCGTACGACTAAAATGTTCGTATGTGAAAACTTAGGATCGTCTAGAAGTTTCAATTGATGGATTTGCATGTATTGAACATATGCTGCATATGCAGCGTATGATCAATAAATGTAAATCCAATATTTTTTTACAAGAAAACATTTGTTAATGTGAAATGTATTTCTTAATTTTGCACTTACGAACATTTTAGTCGTACGAAGTTTAGTGAAACGGCCCCCACGTTCGCACTGTCTGATGAAAGTGTTTACTAGTTACCCATAAAATACTATCATGTAAGCCATCTAAACCGAAACACAAAACAGTGTAACGTTATAGCCTTAACTATCGATGGTATTAAGTGTAATTGACATAGTTTACTAACAAATCTGTAACCTATTTCACCAACATTGCAAACTATACTTATCTAGCAAAGTATACTTTGATGGAGAAATTTTCAATTTTAGGATAACTTGATTAATTTTTATTATACTGAATTTATTACATTATCACAGCCAATTTGGCTGTGATAATGTAATAAATTCAGTATAATAATTCTGCATATGGTTAATCATCAAATATATGCAGTGTTTAGTTATATATGAAATAATGCATTTTGGGAAAAATAAATAATTACTCCCTCAAAGTATACTTTGCTAGATAAGTATACTTTGCAATGTTGATTAAATCGGCTACAGGTGTGATCTAGACTTGGCTGGTATAACACAATTATTATAGTACATGCATAGACATATAAAGATAAAAAAAATGCATATAGCAACCATATTTCTCGCGGATGTAGTAACATAACATACTTGTTTTGACTAGACACTCCGCCATCGACTACGTCAGCAATAGCATTCATGTCTCGCAATGGTAAGTTATGTTATACTGGCTTATCATACACGTACGGAAGCCCATCACTTTTTTTTAATTTCCATTTATACAAGATGTTTTCTTGAATTTTCAAGTTCTTTTCTTGAATTTTCAAGATCTTTTCTTGAATTTTCAAGAAAAGATCTTGAAAATTCAAGAAAATAACTTGAAAATTCAAGAAAACATATTGAAAATTCAAGAAAAGATCTCGAAAATTCAAGAAAATAATATAGTAAACTTACATGTTACCTGCGGGACACGACACCAAATCCATATCCCGTGAAGGTTGGGCTAGGCCCAGAGTCCAATGTCGGGTATTGGGTCATGTCGGGTACAGGTTATATGCACATGTAAGCGTACTACCAATACAAGTGAGAACACTATATAATATGACAATATACAGACTATATAATAGGACAATATCTCCTAACTATCCCTGCGTGTGTGGAGAGTATCCCACTTCCAAAGGTCCAGCCTGAAGAAGATCCTGCCAATAGGTGTGGTCTGTCTGAAGTCCAAGTGTGTTCTACCTATGGCATGTATAGTGTGTAGGAATATGGATAGTCAGACTTGATTGTATGCACTGGTTGACCAGACACACTGGGTGTGTCCATTTGTGCACTACCAGTATTGGCCTCTTACTACAGTATCTTGAAAATTCAAGAAAATATCTCGAAAATTCAAGAAAAGAACTTGAAAATTCAAGAAAATGTCTTGAAACATCCTTCATTAGAAACGATCTTGAAAATTCAAGAAAAGATATTGAACATTTGAGAAAAGAACTTGAAAATTCAAGAAAGTATCTTGAAAATTCAAGAAAATAACTAGAAAATTCAAGAAAACATCTTGAATAAATGGAAATTAAAATAAAGTGAAGTGGCTGTCACACCAGGGTGACACCGAGCTAGTCTACTGTAGGGACGGAACACCAAGCACGTTGTGGACAGAGACAACAAGGTATATTTTTACAAGTATGATATATTTACATAAATGATAAACACAAACAATAGATGAATATGTCAGTACGGACAACGTCCCCTAGCAGCCACCGCCACAGGCCCTTGCACAACCAAGGCACATCCTCGATTCTGGAACAGGTAGGTAAAGTCAAAAGTAAACGTCATCATCATTTGGATAAATATCCAATGTTAGAGATCATCTAAACAACTCCGGCTTCCGCCATGATGGGAGTGACGTTATAATAACGTCATAAAGTTACTGTTTCTTAGGAGATACTCAGCCTACTTGGGCGGATGGGGTCCATAACGCATCGGTGAACGTCCCTATCGATTCTTCACGTCCTTTGACGGAATGACGTCACCGGAATATGCCCCACTCGATTACGCCCCCGGTCCACGCGGAGCAGAGTCCCCGCTAACACACGGTGTCGTGTCGTGGACTCCAGAATAAGGAAATAACTCTGTGTTGTGTACTGAATTACGCAGACACAAAGAAGGGACGTGCTGTCGCTCGTGGCTGACTGGCTGGCTGCCTGGCTGGTGTACTGGCTGGCTGGGACAATTCCCATTGAAAAACTTGCGCTCCAATGTCACAAGAATGAAATTGAATGTCCGACTCATAATATATGGTGCTATAACGAATATATACCCCCACCCTAGTGCATGACTATCCCATGTAGTCTGCTTGTCAATGTAAAACCTATGGGCCCACATTTAGCTTACAATTTTACGTAAGTGGACTAATGATCTGACAGTCAGTCTAGCTCATGAGATATCTGGTGAATTAGTCTGAAATACTTCAGTCATAAATAGGTATGACTTACTAGGTAATTATGCTAGCATCTAAGTCTGCATATACAGTGTAGATCACCCAGATACGACCAGTGCAAAATCCAATACTGGTGGTCCGTGCGCGGTTTCGGATAAAGCGCTATTCTCTCCAGCGGTATACTCCACGGGCGATATTACACGCACCAATACCTATTCGACCGTCTTGTACTAGAATATTCGATTACTGCTCTAGACTATGTGACCCGTGTTACAATTAATGGATGATAAAGAATATAGTCGGCTACGATTCGTGACAGTGGCCCTAATGGGTTTCCGTATACACGTATACTGAGCAAAACTAGAAACGTCCCTCCATGTTTAAGGAAAGATTCATCAAAAACCAAAAGGGTTACTTTTAAAAATGAAAATGGAAAAACAAGTTCATTCATTTCTGTATCAAAGCCAATAAATTGCATTTGGATATCTTGTTAAATATTCGAGAGATAACCGGCCAAGGGCGGTAGGGGTCAAAATCAAAAATCACAAAAACTCAGAAATGTGTTACTTAATGTTTAGAGATGGAATTTCAATAAGTAATGTGGCAAATTCAGTAAATCTCGTTAGTACCGAGTGTGGCCACCATTTGCATGAATGCATGCAATGAGCCTACGCCGCATCGACGTGACGTAACGCAATACCAGTGCGTTGGGCAAATTCCTCCATTCCCGTTGTAACGCCCGTGTAAGATCGCGAACATTGTCAATCTGATGGTTAGCTCGTGCTTTGCGGCCCAGCTCATCCCATATGTGCTCAATGGGATTGAGATCCGGGGAGACCGCGGGCCATGGCATGACGTCGACGTTGTTTTGCTGTAAGTATTGAGTGGTGACCCTGGCTACGTGAGGGCGGGCATTGTCGTGCATCAATGTCACACCAGGACCATGCTGACGGATAAATGGTAAGGCATGTGCATTTAGCACATCTGCAACATAACGTTGTGCATTGATGTTGCCCTGTACAACAACCAAATCTGTCTTCCGGTTTCCCATGATCCCACCCCAGACCATTACGCTCCCTCCCCCAAACCTGTTCTTCTCAACAATGCAACAATCGGTGAATCTTTCATTTTTACGCCTGTTTACCCGTAATCTTCCGTCAGCATGACTAACTGTGAACCGAGATTCATCGGTGAACAAAACTCGGTTCCAGTCAGCCCTTCTCCAGTTCAGATGACGTCGCGCCCATAACAGTCTGGCAGCACGGTGACGTTGGGTCATTATCTGACCAGTGTACGGGCGGCGTGCCCGGATTGGTTGGGCGTTACGACGTAACCGGTTGCGAATGGTCTGCCCTGAGACACCGTATCGCCTAGCAGTGACTGTGGCTGCCAATCGACGTTGACGTAAGTGCGTCAACGTAATGTAACGATCGGCTCTAGCCGTCGTTACACGAGGCCTACCAGGTCGCTGCCGGTCGTGAACAGCCCCAGTCTGCTGGTACCGGGCTGCAAGACGATCAATCGTCTTCCGACAGCAACCAAACCGAGGCGCGACCGCCCTGGCGGCCATCCCACCCGCAAGCATCCCAATTGCCTGATTTCGCTCGTTTTCGGAAAGCCGTGGCATATCGAAAACAGTGAAAAATTAAAAAAGTTTTTTAATTTTCCGAATAGCCCCTATCGCATGAATGGTACGACATGAACTGAATCACCTTATCGATGACAAGTATAGCGTGCACGTGCAAAAAGTGGAAATCAACGTTCCGGTCACTGGCCGCTATGTAAACCGTGTGTATCGGCTAAACTCTACACGATCGTATTCTGAACATCGCCACGGTTTAAAATACATGTACTTTGAACATGTGGTACATACATAGACAGAGCTACACCGGCTATAAAACAGGGACGTTTCTAGTTTTGTTGAGTATACATGTACATCGTGTGCTAAGAAGTTTGTGTGGTGATTATATACAAGTGAGCAATGTTGAAAACGTCTGGTATGTCTTTGTGTCTTAATTGCAGCAAAGCGATGGTCGTTAGTATCCATGAATCGGTAAATGCGATTACGTCACTTCTCGAGTGGTTTTCCGATAGACCTGTTAGGCAATAGGCATACAACAAAGTTCAATATAGCATGGATTTTCCTGACATACATATGCGATCACTAGCCGACAATACACGTTTATGATCAGTGGCAAGCTTAGTAATATTGTATTGTAAATGTAAGCGGCATGGATAAAAATGCAACAAGCAAACGTAATGTTTAAATAACATGCAAATGTGCGTTGGGCTACAAGTTACATGTATATCAAGATTAATTAGAACCTCCCCAAAGATGTATACGGTATCACCCAAATAAGTCGTGCCTTGGCGGAGGTGACTCACAGCATTGCCACCGATGCAAGGGCGCCTGAAGCATCAAAAGATTGATCCGGAGAATCTACTGGATGTACCCATGGTATCCACCCAAAGTGTATGTTGTTACCACTCAGTTGAACCGTCTCGCCGAGACGGTTCAACTGAGTGGCAACAACATACACATTTGATGAGAGAATTTCAGAAAAAAAAATTTCATTCCGTTTTTTTATACATGAATTTTAAATATGCTAAAATTATTCAATCCGGCAGTCGCCGGACCAGCCGGACCTGTTCCAACGCCCCTGCGATGCGCTATCTACATAAACTGAAATAAGTATTGTTAGCTTAAATAATTAGAGCTAGCATATATATTTAGAACTAGCATTACATATTTAGAGCTAGCATTAATTATTTGAAGTTAAGTAGAATGGGCGTTCCTGGAAGCTAGCTCCAAATGATTTGAGAGCTCTTCAAATAATTTGGAGCTAGCTCTAATATGTAATGCTAGCTCTAATTATTTAGAGTTAGCATTATTATTTGAGTTTTTGTATATTTGGTGTTGCATAATGCGCAAAATTCCAATACAGGGTTACCAAGGTGTGGCATCACGTGTTTTCGAACGGCAGACGTCATTTTTGTTTAGATATGTTTACAGTATGAAATATACTGCAGTAAATGCGGTACACGTTGCTCGTTATTGTATATGCGGCTTTAAGCTAATACTTATGTCGTTTTGACGAAGTATCGGTTACCGTAAATGTAAATACAAACTAGCGCACGTGAATGTAATAAATAAACGGTACTCGATTCTTTGTGAAAGTTATAAGTTATTGTAAATAACTTTCAGAACTCCTATACAACACATATTCACACTGGTTAGGCCGAACGCTTGGTCGACAGATGCAACGAATATCCGTACGTTTTGGAACGCGCGGTAGTCAGATAAAATGGCCGAAAAGGAAGCAGTTTTTGAGGTAAGCGTTGTATTTATATTTATATTTATGATATATAAACGAATTCAGCCTCATGATTGGTTTTACGGAATGCCCCCAAGTATTCGCCGTCTGCAAATACTGCTCTTGAAGCTGTGTAAGTGGAATTGATGGAGAAATGCAAAACAAAGTTTGGGTTGTCAACAACAAAACTTGGACATTTTTTTCAAAATGCCACAAAATGGCCCTGTATGCCCATTTATCGTACACATATGTGACCCCCGGCATTGGAAATCATTGAATACATGTAGAGAAATACAATTTGAGACACCTGCCGACACAACAACACATTGCATGCAGAATATTGACATTTTGTTACTGCAACGATGGACAATGCCGATTGACATGCAACGCATATGCTGCCGATGCAGTATCAATTGAACGAATAATATGTCTTTCGGCATATGTCTTACGTGTTTAACCAGTGTGATATTCCATCGTATTTGGTGCGCTACATATCATAAAAATCTGTCCCTTTGTTAGGAAGATTTTAAAGAAAACCTACTGCAAAAATGACGTCACATATTACGTCACGTCGTAAAATCGGGTTCGAAAACAACGTGATCTCACACCTTGGTTACAGGCACGCGAGTATCTCTTCCGTGAAGACATGACTCACGTGACACTATCAATGTGGCAGTTTACAATGCTCATCTAGATTGACAGTGACAAGTTGCAACTGTTTTCATACACCATAGATTGACATATCTGATTGACTGTTTTTTGTGAAATACATCTTCGGAAGTGCCATCTGAGTAAGTAAGACCAGAACCGTCTTCATCTTTGAAGAATTTCGGCAGACATGAGGGTTTGACGTTACGGCGTGTATTGCATTTCAATGTAAATGCCTAGCTCTTGTTAGAATAGTAATCTCTGGTTCTTTAACGTACCCAGACTGCCTTTTAAAGTCCCTATCTGAAAAGACTAGTAGAGCAGGGGCCCGTTTCACTAACGAACTAAGCAAGTACTTTTGTCATAAGTTATAACTTAAGTCCGGAGTACGTGCTTAGCCCGTTTCACAAAACATCTTAGCAAGAACGACAATCGAAATTTACTATGAAAAACTAAGACAGGTAGCTAGCAGTCTTAAGTTATAACTTAAATATTTAAGTCGGAACTTATGAAATAAACAAAGATGGATGCCCCCATGTGAGCCGAGGTGGAGAAAACAATTCACTGATAGCAGGTAAATGTTCACTTCATACGTACTATTTTAGCAATTATCTGCCATATAAACCATATATGCTTACATATAGATAGCCACACTTGTGCTAGTTACCCGTGTATTGCTATTTGTGATGTAGGTCATGTCGTTACCAGTATTCGTTATGCCCAGTTATCGACAACATTTACAACCACTGTAGATCCAGATGAGCCGGCTCGTAACAAACCATCTGTATGCTGTACATGTATGTCTGTTTGTCGGTTGGTGTCAGTCAGTTGGTCGGTATCAGTTGGTCAGTGTCGGTCGGTGTCTGTCGGTCTGTCAGTCGGTCGGTCGGTCGGTGTCGGTCGGTGTCGGTCGATCAGTCGGTGTCGGTCGGTCGGTCGGTCGGTCGGTCGGTCGGTGTCGGTCAGTGTCGGTCAGTTGGTTTCGCACGATCTGTGTCAGTTGGTCGGTGTTGGTCGGTCGGTGTCAGTCTGTCAGTTGGTGTCGGTCGATCAGTGTCGGTCGGTGTAGGTTTGTCAGTGTCGGCCAGTCGGTCGGTGTCAGTATGTCGGTGTCGGTCAGTTGGTTTCGCACGGTCGGTGTTAGTCGGTCGGTTGGTGTCGGTCGGTGTCGGTCGATCGGTGTCAGTCAGTGTCAGTCGGTGTTGGTCGGTGTCAATCGGTGTCAGTCGGTCGTTGTCGGTCGGTCGGTCGGTCGGTCGGTCGGTCGGTCGGTCGGTCGGTCGGGGTCGGTCGGTGTCGGCTGTTGTCGGCTGGTGTCGGTCGGTCGGTGTAGGTGTGTCAGTCGGTCGGTCGGTGTCGGTCGGTGTCGGTCGGTGTCGGTCGGTGTCGGTCGGTGTCGGTCGGTCGGTCGGTCAGTGTCGGTCGGTCGGTCGGTCGGTTGGTGTCGATCGGTGTCGATCGGTGTAGGTTTGTTGGTGTCAGTCAGTGTCAATCGGTGTCAATCGGTGTCGGTCGGTGTCTATCAGTGTCAATCGGTGTCGGTCAGTGTCAATCGGTGTCGGTCGGTGTCGGTCAGTGTCTATCAGTGTGAATTGGTGTCGGTCAGTGTCAATCGGTGTTGGTCGGTGTTGGTGTGAGTTAGTCGGTCGGTGTTTGTCGGTCTCTTGGTGTCGGTGTCGGTCAGTGTGTATCAGTGTGAATCGGTGTCGGTCGGTGTCAGTCGGTGTCGGTCGGTGTCGGTCGGTGTCGGTCGGTGTTGGTCGGTGTTGGTTGGTGTCTATCAGTGTCTATCAGTGTCAATCGGTGTCAATCGGTGTCGGTCAGTGTCAATCGGTGTCGGTCGGTGTCGGTGTGAGTTGGTTGGTCGGTGTTTGTCGGTCTCTTGGTGCCCTGCCCTGCCCTGCCCTGCCCTGCCCTGCCCTGCCCTGCCCTGCCCTGCCCTGCCCTGCCCTGCCCTGCCCTGCCCTGCCCTGCCTGCCCTGCCCTGCCCTGCCCTGCCCTGCCCTGCCCTGCCCTGCCCTGCCCTGCCCTGCCCTGCCTGCCCTGCCCTGCCCGCCCTGCCCTGCCCTGCCCTGCCCTGCCCTTGCCCTGCCCTGCCATGCCCTGCCCTGCCCTGCCCTGCCCTGCCCTGCCCTGTCCCGGCCCTCGTGCCTGCATGGTCATGTTTGGGATCTTAGGTGGTTGGAGGTGTCGCCTAAGACAAACAAAAACAATGCAACATATTCCGTAACCGAAGCCTTTTGTGTCTTAAGTGGTCATTCTTTTCTTTAAAAACGATGAATATACCACCTAATGGTGTGTCATGTATGAACGTCCGTCCGTCCATCCGTCTGATTGACTATCCGTCTATTGTTTGTTCTTTCTTTACAGAACATACAAACGATGGCAGCTGCATTTGCTATAATCCAGGCGCGTAATTTACGACGGGAACGAGTCTTTAGGACCGAACCAATCCCCTAGACTTCATGGATAACGAGGACCAAATATCGAAAGTATGCGACATTGCACATGCTGACATTATACGGTCAAACCTGAGATCACACAGTCTGTCAGTGTCATTGCAAGTGTTGACTGCATTGCGATTTTACGCAACTGGTAGTTTCCTGGCGGTTACTGGAAATATATACAACATTAGCAAATCAAGTGGTTCTAGAAAGTGGAGTAGAACTTTTGCGGACAGTGTTAGCCTGTGTTTCGTTTCTGATAAGGAGATACCTTGTTTTCAGACTAGATGGAGAAACAGTCCTGACGCATTTAACAAAAATTTCAGACCCGTCCGCTGAATGCACGTGCGCATTAATCCAGTCCTATACTGGTCAACATGTTCAGGGGCAATCCTATATGTGTGACACTGACTCACACAGTGCATGCATTTCTACATGTAATCAACAAAGTACCCGTGTCCAGTTCAAATAAATATAATATGTCATTCAGTAGTTGTATCAGATACATCCATATCTGACCGGGCATGCCATTAATAATCGACAGTACATGTGTTCTGCTGACTCTGAAACGTGATTTCTGAGTTTATGAGGTAATCTAAGTAAAATTAAAAAAATGGTCGAACTACCATTTTATTGGAATGTAAAAATAAAAACATTGTTAATTGCTTCTTTTGTTGCTGTTTCATGTCATATGCCAATTTATATTACAGTATAAGGTTCACTAGTTGGCAATAAATATCCACATGTATTCAATGGCGTCGGAATATTGAGATAAAATTTATATTCTACATGAGATTATTTTTAAAAATTAATAATATTCAACATTAGGCTTGCAAATCCGTTATTTTAGATGTCAAAACACATAAAGGGAAAGTAAAGTCATCATAAAAATATAAGCCCCGAGCGGGATTCGAACCCGCGCGGCACATACCGAAGCTGTAAACAATAACTAAGTTGTAACTTATGACGGACTTGTTATGACCGTCTTAAGTTTGTGTTGTGAAACCAAATAAGCAATGACTTAAGTCGGTCATAACTTTTGTCATAAGTTATAACTTAAGTTCGAACTTATGAACAAACTAAGATTGGTTAGTGAAACGGGCCCCAGGAATACAAAGTCTAGCACACTCGAATAGCATACTCGGGTACTCCCGTATCCGTACGGTACGGGAGTAGATTGCAAGAGTTACCGTTCGCAACTAAGCGTTTGTGTAAACGCCATACAATTCTGGTTAAGCATAAAGGCTACATGTGCAAACATTGTAGATCGATATTAGCCGGCTCGTTGCTAGCCGGCTAATATGGATCTGCAGTGTTTGAAACCATAATCATTTGCAGATGTTAAAAACCCTATACTGGATAACGGAATTGCCCAAAGATAAAATGGAACAGGCAATATTGCACGGGTAGGAGGGAAAGCGTCCAAGCGACTGTGTCTTAGATGGTACCTCTGAAGATACTATTCATAAACAATTGATAAATGTGGTAAGAATACAGTCAGCCACAACTTGTCCTTAGTCATAAACATCGGCTAATTATTGAATTTGCATGTCAGCTTCGATGTCGTTAACAGTCTGTCGATGAAAATCCATGATAAATTTAATTTGCTCATATAGTGTGTCATGTACCCACTAGTACATTTTGTGACCGATATAAATCTAGCGTTAACCCTTTGAACCCGAAAGGCCGCTATATCGGTTTATGCAAACAGTGCAGATCCAGATGAGCCGGCTCGTAACGAGCCGTCTCATCAGGATCTGCACTTTTTGCAAGTAATTTTCATATTTCTTAGAACAAAAACACACCCTTTTCATAAATGGACGAATCTGAAAATCATTTTGCGACCATTGGATTGTTCGGAACATTAGCATATCACAGTCCATTCCAGTTCCTTAGGGTTGAAAGGGTTAAATGCTCTTTTACCAACTATTCATACTCATCTGAGACACGGGGCCTTTACCGCACCGACGGAAAAATATGTATCAACTACGGTTAAGTTTTAACTTTATATATTTTACAACGATTACAAACAAGCGCGATAGCAATTATTAAAATGCATGCGTTGGCACAGACGGAGGCGTAACGTAAGGATGGTCATTACTGTGGGAGGAAACTGGAGTACCCGGAGTAAACCACCATACCAACTCACGTGCTGCCCCCGGGCGAGTGTCGAACCCGGGCCACATTGGTGAGAAGAACGCTCGCTGTACTGATTGCGCCGGACGATTTTACGCGTTTGATCACTTTATCTCACAAAGTATCACAGGTTTTGATTAATTATAATGACGTTTGATAACATTAGTTTAAAAACAAACAAGTATAATTACTTTAATATTTTTTTTTACTTCATATATACAACAGTATACATTTCTAAAAGGCCCTATACAATTGTCGCAAACACCATAACCCTTTTCATGCTGAGGATACGCGATTATGTTTGCGGAAAATCCTAAATATCTTCCTTCTAAGTGATCAGAAGTATATGTCGCGACCACCATTTGAACCGTCTCGTCGAGACGGTTCAAATGAGTGGTCACAACATATACTTTCATTGAGAAATAACAAAGATAAAAATAAAATATTTAATAAATTTCATATCCGTAAAGCTGTATTCCGAAATGAATGTGTTAATGGAATAGAATAGTTAGATCTATCTTAATACGTCAACTATTAGTAGGGACGGGCTTTCATGTGGTCAAATATTGTCAAATTAATGAATATATCAATTAAATGTTTTTTATTACATAGTGACTACGTGAAGTAGTCACTATGTAATAACAAATATTTAATTGATATATTCATTAATTTGACAAGACTTCAAATAGAGCAAGTTGATTGGCTCCCAGAGCGGAAACAAATTGTTTATTCTTATCAATGAAACCATATGCACTAAGATGTACTTCAACTCAGATATTGGTGTACTTTTGCAAACATTCTCAACATGTACATAAGCTATGGCTGACGCTTACACTTTCCCTAGATATCTGAGACATCATCTGAGACGCAGTCACTATTGTTCCCGCCCCTGGGAATGTGCTAACTGTCTAGTTCTCAATGTCCCCAATGGTAGCGTATACTATGCCTGTTTGTATGTTCATTGGTGTTTGACGGCCTATCATCAGCTAAGGGTTCGATGCCGTATTTAACCTGCTGCATTGAGGGGGGTGGGGTATATTCAGCCCTGAAATTACCTGACTTTTTTGTTATTGATGAAAAAGTATTTACAATTAAATATTTTCTAGATTTAATGTGTTTAACCCTTTGAACCCGAAAGCCCGCTATATCGGTTTATGCAAACAGTGCAGATTCAGATGAGCCGGCTCGTTACGAGCCGTCTCATCAGGATCTGCACTTTTTGCAAGTAATTTTCATATTTTTTTTAACAAAAACACCCCCTTTTCATAAATGGACGAATCTGAAAATCATTCTGTGACCATTGGATTGGTCGGAACATTAGCATATCACAGTCCATTCCAGTTCCTTAGGGTTGAAAGGGTTAATAGCAAAAAGTTCGTCGGCAGAAAAACGTGGAACAGACAGATGTGTAATACATTTGCAAATGAGATCGCTGCAAAATACATACTGGGTGGCTAGATTGGCACAGCCTCAATTTATGAGTATTTGATGAATGCAAGAAACAGAACTCAACATTGTTGAAAGTGTATTATGCTATTTATTTAACTCGTTAGATCGTTGACTGATTGCATAAGAAACTCGACATAACCCCGTTTCTAATGAAGTCAATAAACTCGTTCAAGGAATATCATATTAACCCGTTCAACACCACAGGCCTGTCTGTATAGTGGTATTGGCAAAAATAGTTGATCCAGATGAGCCGGCTCGTAACGAGCCGTCTCATCAGGATCTGCACTTTTTGAAACTAATTTTCATATGTTTAGAAAAAAAACAAAAAAACTTTTTATAAATGCTAAAATAGACTATCTGAAAACCATTTAGTGACGGTTGGATTGGTTGCAAAATTTACATATGAAAATTCATTCCAGTTACTTAGGGGTGAAAGGGTTAAATCACCACTAATGTAATATCCTCTATGTATTGTTACATGGTTTCCGCTTTTTGCACATATGACAATATGTGCAAACAAATAGCGCGTGCTGTTTTGCATATGGATTTAGGCAATGCTCATTCCGGGGCCGCGCGTAATGGAAGTGCCTTCATGACGTCACTACGCGGAAGTGCCTTAATGACGTCACTACTTCATGACGTTCATGACGCGGCCCCGGAATATGCATACCAAAAATTATCTACGTGAATGGGACGATTTTATAAAAATACTGAAAATACTGAATATAATGCTCAAATTACATCAGTTTTTTGTTGGAAATGTAACAATAACGGGAACTGTTTGAACCCGCGGCCTGCGGCCTTGGGATTCAAACAGTTCCCTCGGGCCACAGCAAACGTTTGCACACGGCTGGACATGATCAAACCTTATAATAGTACATATATGCATGTACTTGATCAGGATCTACACTGATCATACGCTTCAGTCGGAGAAACATTTGTGACCATGGCCTATTTGTACTCAACGGTTCAAGAAACTATGCTTGCCGTTTAAAGGTACATACCCACTCAGTAGGCACAAAATGTTTTATCAGAGACATCATCTGAGACATTTTCTTGCAAAATAAACATTAATTCACCATTACACCACGTATTGATTGGCAGTATTATACATTTTATATCAGACGTAACTTTCCACACTGATATCAGGGGCGATAACCGTGTTTCATTAAAATGTTAACGGACATTACTATTTATACTCTGTATTTATTTTTTGATGTGCATTTATCATACTTTATAATCTGTCGAAAATATTTTTTTTTCAGTTGACACATTTAATTACTATAAATATTTTTAAAAAAATACCACGACTCATTTGCATATGAAAATAGCCTGATACCAACGCGCGTCACTATCAGTAAACTAAATATTACTAAATGGTTATATCTGTATAGCGGGCCTTTGTAATTTTTAGAACTGGTGGAATAGTGACCTAATTATACACTTATTTAATTCCTAAGATCAATTTGTGCCTACTCAGTGGGCGTGTACCTTTAATATGACCAAGGCGATCTTATAACAAATTAAATCAAGTAACATTTCATGTCATGCAAGGACGTTATCAAGGGAGGTTCGATGGGTTCGTGCGAACCCCCCTTTTTGAAGCCAGTAAGATGTTTTTATATAAATTAGGTCTGCGATAGCCATTGCTACATGAATGAGTAGATATTATATCATTCAAATGTATACATTATTAATAAAACACAGTCAAGCGACGCCAAGCGTATTTCAATACACTTCTTAAATTGACGCAAAACTCTTTGCCCAGGAGATAGTTGTTGACCAAACATAAACCCGAATGCAGCATTTGGCTTCTGGTAATACAAATTTACCGGGGCAGTGAAGCAACCGAAATCTTAAAGGGGTCCAGGGGCAACCACTGGCCCCTTTACACATTTCTGTTGCTGCACAGTTGAAAGACTATGATAATGCTCAGGAAAGCCTAAGCATACACTAGATCTGTGTGTGATTTGCAACTTTTCTCACCAGTGCAAACCAGGTGGCCGTTTCACTAAACTTCGTACGACTAAAATGTTCGTATGTAAACATTTAGGATCGTCTAGAAATTTAAATTGATGGATTTATATTTATTGAGCATAGGCTGCATATGCAACCTATGCTCAATAAATGTAAATCCAATTTTGTTTACAAAAAAACATTGTTAATGTGAAATTTACAGCATATCATAAGTTTGCTCTTACGAAAATTTTAGTCGTACGAAGTGTAATGAAACGTCCCCCTGATAAGCATTTGTTTATATAAACATCGTCAGTTTCTTCGGCCCTTTTCGTAGTGTTACATGTAATTGATATTGCAACGTTGTGCATGATCATATTGTATTCATAAGTACATGTACATACAATCAAATACAATCTACTCCATTGACGGAAAAATATGACTGATTTTCGAAAACAATATCGGCGAAATACCATCATACGACAAGAGAGAACATTCTAGAGCAGAGCTTAAATGTTAATGTGACCAGCGATAGATATAACGGATATTAGCAAAGGTCATACATATGACAGATACACGAAAACCCATGTCAGCTGTCATGTTCGTCATGAACGATCCAGGTCAGGCATTTGACGGAGTTATTGTGCCTTTAAATAGATTTATCCCGTCACCACAGTGCGTATGTGCCGTGAAACACGGTGCCGTGAAACATTTTTGATATCCTGTCAATACGACATAATCACTGCGTATGAATATGTGCGGTTGTCATACTAGTCGAATCACCGATTCTGAGGTTGCGGCTGGGGTTATTTTTCCATTTTAAAGCTATTTGTAGGTGTTAACGGGATAAATAGAATAGTAGGTTAGTGCCGTGAATGGGGAAAACTATCTGGCACGGCACGGAAACGGGATGGGCTCGGCAAGCCTCGCCCATCCCGTTTCCTAAGCCTTGCCAGATATTTTTTCCGATTCATGACACTAACCAACTATTCTCTATATACAGTACACATATATATGGGCCGCGCCATACGAAAACCGGGCTTAATGACAACGTCGTGAAAAGCGGTAAACGACGTCGGAAAAACGACGATTCAAATTGTCTAACGTCGCCGTAAAAGTTTACATTTTGCCCTCCCATTTACGTTTATTGGTGTCAGTTAACATTAAATGTGAACAGAAAACGGAAAATGATAACTTATTGAAACTTTCACTAATATGAGACGCGATGCCTCAGTACACATATTATGACGTCATGACGTGACATCACACACTTGTGACGTCACTGAACGTGAATCCATGTTTGACGTTAATGGCCATTGTGTCGTGACAAATATTATAGCAATGATACTTGCACGAGTTCCTCGCAACATCAATGACTTACAAATGCTTGAGCCGCTGTACATTGTCGCCTAACTGCCGTTCTTTGACATTGTCACTCTTTTTCGTCGGTTGTCATCATGAATTAAAAATGGTGAACGCATAATTTAACTGGCTACATATCAGCGAAGTCTTCACTTACACTGCACTTAGATCCCTAAATAATCTTAAATATGAACAACCTAGTGTATGTCAACGGTATTACCAGCTATTATCTTGGTAAATTTAGACTTTTGAACAATTATAGCCACTACTTAGCGAATGATATGTCATTAAATGCCACTCATTTTATCATAAACGGAGGTAGACACGCAGCTATATATTGACATATATATCCGGGGTTGTATTGAATTTGGCAAAACAAATGCATCAAAATCTCTCTAATAGATTCAGAATTAGTGATTTCAATGCAGCTTCTTGATTGTTTGTGTATAAGCAATACATAATGCACAAAACACACAGTGAGGTCGGTGGAGTTTTCGAAAAGTCCCGAAATTAATTGGAAATTTGATGGTCATAAACTTGCTTTTCGCACGATTTGTAGTATCAAATTATCAGCTTGTCACTTTATTGCATAATAATGTATGTCTGAATCAGGCGTTGGTAATGCGATCCTCAAGAAAGACACCTGGTGACAATTATAAGCTACCAAATCGGCCCGACGTCGTGTTTTGTCACAAAGATAATGTTATAAGCCGCCTACTGCATCCTTATGATATAATATTGGAATAGAAAATAATTATGATCGTGAAAATTACGTGTGGGCACAAACATATGATCCGGCGACGAAGAGTGGGGATTAGGGGTTCGGGGACAAGCGCCCCTTGGGAATATAGTTCATCCCTGAATGCCAATCGGTGTGTCTGAATGAAATGTATTTCATATTGAAATGAAAAGAAAAAGAAATTGAAAGTTTGTACGTGATCTTTTTATCACTTCTTTCTGTCTGTGTTGGTATGTAGTAATTAAAATAACACAACTTGATCATGATATGAAAGTCATTCGTCACACATATCTAAAGTGAGCTTCCAGCTGTGGCGGATTTATATGGGGGATGGGCATCCCATATGCATAACCTGCAACTGCAAAATCCAATTAACCTATGTATTATATTTACGCGGTTTGGGTTATGGTCCCGCGGGATAATTTTAGAAGATTTGCAAGCACAATATGTACACACAGTTGTACGGTCACTCGTGCGGCTAATGTTGAAACTGCCAACACATCACATTATTACCAGCCACCGATCATCGCGGATAGGTTGCTTGTAATAGTTTTAGATTTCCAGTGTTGGTTGAATAACCATTATTATTATGCTGCAAAATCCATATGCGTTTGGTTAACTGAAAATGCACATCCATGATGATTGATAAATGCTTCATCGATTTCATATGCACAACTCATCATTACTATATCATGGGCAAAGTTATCGTTACCAACACAACGTCATCACGCTATATGGGCCCGATGTCAAAATGATGTTATGTTAATGTTATGCTCCATATTGTTCAATGGACGAAGAACATGTCCATGCTTTCATTCGTGCTCGCACAATGGGTTATTATTTGTCAAAGTAAACGGTATAGCATCTTTTATTTTATACTACATGCACTTCTGACAGCTAAGTCAGGCAATGCAATTGACCTTTGTTCAAACATACCACCTCAAATACCAGCAGTAACATTATTGATTACTGACGTTGTCGAATTGGATTCCCTTCATGCGGCTGTTCGTGTACGGTATTAAAAAATGAAATCAGATGGGACAAGATTTGGCGAATATGGAGGATTGAATAACGCCTCAATCGAGGATATTTGATAATATATTCATCCAATGTAACCACTCCGGCAATTGGAAAAATGTACAGATGTCATTTCAACTATCCTAAAACTCGAGAGAGAAATTAGGAACTCGCCTGGCCTTCTACTACATGTTCACCATCATCGGGATCCATCTAGCCATATGTCTCCTCATATTTAAATATTTTTTAATCACACAATGAGTTCAACCGATCTGGCATTTCACGAAAAGTGGTCAGTCGACCAAGACTTTTACCTTGGGTCACAACGTCTGACGACGTCACTTTTGTACGTCCATGTCTCGCCTAGCCGTTCGCGCCTTCATGTCCATTGTCTATCCGACTGTATCTTTCGTAGATTGTCATCCCGACTGATGGACTTTCTCTCATCATCATTCAATATCTCGTGTTTTGTGTTAAAATACAAACTTTAATATAATCTTTTGGTTTTTCCGGCATATTCTCTTACACAGAGCTGGCAGTCGTTAAACTACGTCATTTCCGGTCATGCTGTCAGATTTTTAAAATAGTTCATCGCATACGAAATGTTAAATAATGTCGCTATTATTCCCCAAACTTATTTCAGACAGCAGCAAACAATAGGGAAACGCCAACACTTCTCACTCTGCCTTATTTGAAAATTATTCATACGAAATTACATTACTTGGGCCGCAATCCAAAACATGACGTTACATTAGCAACTGCAACACGAGCTATGAACATTATTTTCATACTTTGTCTTGGCCTAATGTGATACACTTTGCCAGGCTACGGGATATCCAAATTCGGTTGACATGCGATTTGTCCGGGTATTTTATCAACACCCCTTGTATCCGCCGTTGACAAAAACGTCGTAATTTCAACGTCATTGATAAAAAACGTTATATATGTTTTTACCACGCGTCATAAAAATACGTCTAAAATGAAAAATAATTGGGATACATTGATAATTTTTGCGGCATATGACTTTTAAAAGATGTACAATTCAGAATACGCGAAAAAGTAAAAACTGAAAATGTTGTCATTAAGCCCGGTTTTCGCACGGCGGGGCTCATATATACATATGTATTAACTGATCACGAAACGGGGCGACGGGTTGACAATGGGCGCAGGCAGATACATGTACAGTGGAGCCTGTCTAAACCGGACACTTTCTTGGTCATTTATCTCAGGTGATAATGTATGTTCGTGATCGCATAGCTCACAGCTACGACTCAGAATTATCAAATGTCTGATATACAGTGAAACCTCTCTAAGCCGGACACCCTGGGAACCTCCCGGGGTGTCCGGTATAGAGAGGTCTCACTGTACATGTAAAGCGTGGCAAGGCCGGTAAAGTGGTTACAATTTCCCTGGCTATGTTAAGAAACCAGTAGAAAGTCAGAGAAACAAAAGTTGCCATGAAATCTCTCTATTTATAATAGGTCTTTAAATGCCATTTTTATTTCTCTGATAGTGTTTGTGGTTTCTAAACATACTTGAAAATTTGAGACACGCCATGTAATGTAAGTTTGTACCTTCGGCCATCTGCGTCATTTCATTAAATACGTTTACAAAAGTTACAATATTTTTCATAAATAAAGTCAAAATTTGACAAAATCATCAGAGTACATGAGGAATTATACCCTGAAAATATAGTCAATTTTTGACGCCATTTACGGAAAATATTGTAAATTTTGCAAACGTATTTAATGAAATGACGCAGATGTCCGTAGGTACAAAATCACATACAGGCGGATAACGCATTACAGGGATGGTAAATGGTTACACATACAGGCGGATAACGCATTACAGGGATGGTAAATGGTTACACATACAGGCGGATAACGCATTACAGGAATGGTAAATGGTTACACATACAGGCGGATAACGCATTACAGGGATGGTAAATGGTTACACATACAGGCGGATAACGCATTACAGGGATGGTAAATGGTTACATACAGGCGGATAACGCATTACAGGGATGGTAAATGGTTACACATACAGGCGGATAACGCATTACAGGGATGGTAAATGGTTACACATACAGGCGGATAACGCATTACAGGGATGGTAAATGGTTACACATATGAGACACGCGTGTCTCATATGTGTAACCATTTACCATCCCTGTAATGCGTTATCCGCCTGTATGTAACACAGTGGGGCGTTATCCGGTTACGACATTTGCGACATTTAGTCGATATCATCTAAATCGCTACTTAAAGGACACTTATACACCTAAGTGCACTTTGAGGGAGACAGCATTAATTTATACTGAAATGGCCACTGTTCTTAACGATGCCATTTCCCTGACATAGTATTAAGTTTTGGACCAAATCGTCCATTAGTTGTCGTACTATAACCGTTCAACGCCGGTGACTTGTCTTAAAGTTACATGCCCACTCAGTAGGCACAAAATGTTCTTTATATCAGAGACATCATCTAAGACATTTTCTGGCAAACTAAACATTCATTCACCATTACCCCACGTATTGATTGGCAGCATTATACATTTTATATCAGACGTAAATTTCCGCACTGATATCAGGGGCGATAACCGTGTTTCCCTAAAATGTTAACGGATATTACTATGTATTGTCTGTATTTATTTCTTGATGTGCAATGATCATACTTTATAATCTGTCGAAAATATTATTTTTTTCAGGTGACTCATTTAATTAGTATAACTAACTAAAAGATAGCATGCCTATTTTGCATATGAAAATGGCCTGATACCACCGCGCTTCACTATCAGTAAAATAAATATTACTAAATGATTACATGTATATCTGTATAGCGCGCAATTTTTAGAACTGGTGGAATAGTTACACAATTATACACTTATTTAATTTCTATAAAAAACAGTGTGTGCCTACTGAGTGGGCATGTACCTTTAAAGGACAAGTATACACCTACGTGCACTTTGAGGGAGACAGCATTTACTGAAATGGCTGCTATTCACAACTATGCCATATTCCCTGATATAGTATAATTACGTTTGGGGCCAAAGCGTTCATTACTGTCTGTTTCACGAAAGCTGCCAAAATTTTACGGCCATATAGACAATTCAAAAACAATACTATTTTCGATAATATTAAATTAAAGGAAAATTTAAGAATGAGCCTTCTTTTTATTTCGTGAAATTTGGTCAAATATTGATTTTATTGCGAAAACAAAATTTCCCCATGTTAAATCTACGGGGCGCCAAGTGGGACATGGCTCAATTTTGTCAACAAAATTCATTTTTGTGCCACAAAATTCAATTCTGTGTCACAAAATTCAATTCTGTGTTACAAAATTCAATTCTGTGCCACAGAATTCAATTCAATTCTGTGTCACAAAATTCACTTTTGTGCCACAAAATTCAATTCTGTGTTACAAAATTCAATTCTGTGCCACAGAATTCAATTCTGTGCCACAAAATTCAATTCTGTCAATTCTGCACACGCATGAAAGAAAGACTACCATTGGTCAGAAACTGCACTGGAGAAATGGGTCACGGTCGCCGATCTACACATTCAATGTCGATGATTCATTTCTCATTCTGCCGATGATTTATTTCTCAATCTGCCATTTTGCTTCAACTATCTCCAAACAGTCAAACGTTGACAAACCCATTCGTATTTAAACTCATTTGCGTTATAATTGTACACATAATTCATGTACATGTAGATCTCCCGCGAGTACTGACGCCATTTAGTGTGTATCGCAAGGTACATCTGCCCCAGTTAAATCAATAATACACGCGCTGTGGCCTGTGTTCTGACTGCTGTCTGTGTTTATAAACAGAATGTGTGTATTGGGCCATTTGAGGAAACCATTTGTAGTATTTGTGTAGATACCATGGATATTATTTAAGATGGTGTATACTGTAAATAATGCATGTAGACACATAGTTGCGACCACGTAACTTCGCAACTAGTATACACAGATCCAATACCATTTGTTTCACAAGGTTAGATCTACTGTTAGAATACGACGTCATATAATGTCATTTTCGAGCATAAAACGTTACCTGATAAATAGAATACCAGGCTAGTGTATTTTAATATCAAGTTTATCAGGTTCGGCTCGGAAACAGTATGAATTCCTCGGCAAGCCTCGGAATTCCTACGCGTTTCCTAGCCTTGCCTGATAAACTTGATATCAAAATACACTAGCCTGGTATTCTTTATATAAGGGCATGCTCTCTATGGAACGCCAAATCTACATAAACTCAAATATATATTGCTAGCAACAAATATTTGGAGCTAGCAATAAATATTTGGAGAGCTCTCGAAATCATTTGGAGAGCTCTCGAAAACAATTAATGATATCTCGAAATCATTTGGAGAGCTCTCGAAATCATTTGGAGCGAGCATTATATAACATTTGATTTGGAGAGCTCTCTAAATCATTTGGAGAGCTCTCGAAATCAATTAATGATATCTAGAAATCATTTAAAGAGCTCTCGAAATCATTTGTAGCGAGCATTATATAACTTTGATTTGGAGAGCTCTCTAAATCATTTGGAGCTATCTCTAAATCATTTGGAGAGCTCTCGAAATCATTTGGAGCTATCTCTAAATCATTTGGAGAGCTCTCGAAATCATTTGGAGAGCTCTCGAAATCAATTAATGATATCTCGAAATCATTTAGATAGCTCTCGAAATCATTTGTAGCGAGCATTATAGAACTTGATTTGGAGAGCTCTCTAAATCATTTGGAGCTATCTCTAAATGATTTGGAGAGCTCTCTAAATCATTTTGAGAGCTCTCGAAATCAATTAATGATATCTCGAAATCATTTAGAGAGCTCTCGAAATCATTTGTAGCGAGCATTATATAGCTTTGATTTGGAGAGCTCTCGAAATCAAGTTATATAATGCTCGCTACAAATGATTTCGAGAGCTCTCTAAATGATTTCGAGATATCATTAATGGATTTCGAGAGCTCTCCAAATGATTTCGAGAGCTCTCCAAATGATTTAGAGATAGCTCCAAATGATTTAGAGAGCTCTCCAAATCAAATGTTATATTGCTCGCTCCAAATGATTTCGAGAGCTCTCCAAATGATTTCGAGATATCATTAATTGATTTCGAGATATCATTAATTGATTTCGAGAGCTCTCCAAATATTTATTGTTAGCTCGAAATATTTGTTGCTAGCAATATATATTTGAGTTTATGTAGATTTGGCGTTCCATAGCTTTCAGGTCTAGCTATGTCCCGGCTACTTTATGCTTGACCCTGTTTACATAATTGAGGGAAAATTCTGAATATTTTTCTTATTTCTCCTTCAAAGTATATATGCTTATATGGTGTGACCACTCATTTGTAATCATAATATAACCAAAATAACTGTCCATAAAGAAGTATAATATTGATATATTTGGTTATATTTTCGCATTGAAATATTTAAACCTGCAAGTGTACTCCACCATCTAGTAAAATGGACTAAGACCGATCTCAACCAATCAACGTAGAGATGACATAGACTATCCTACGCAAACTAATTTTTGTGGACAAAAATGAATTATGTCCTACAAAACTGAATTTTCTTCACAAAACTCAATTCTGTCTTACAAAATTGAATCCTTTATAACAAAAATGAATTTTGTATACGAAACGTATGCAGAATTGAATTTTGTGACACAGAATTGACAGAATTGAATTTTGTGACACAGAATTGAATTTTGTGACACAGAATTGAATTTTGTGACACAGAATTGAATTTTGTGATTTTTAGTGTTACAAAACTCAATTTTGTACACATAATTAACCTGTCCTGCATGGCGCCCCGTAAAATCCCCATAATCTTCACGGAGTGAAGATGTCTATGGGGATTTAACATGGGGAAATCTTTTTGAATTTTAGAAATACTGGACCGATTTTTAAAATTTAACTTTTGTTTTCTTAGTTAGATCATTTCCCAGCTATCTAGCCAGGTTTCGGAGTCAATTTCCAAACAAATTGTTTTTTGACTCCTCCCACAAGTCCTCTACCTCTTTTCCCCCCATGTTAAATTCCCATAGAGAAATCAATTTTTCGTTATAAAATCAATATTTGACCAAATTTCACTAAATAAAAAGAAGGCTCATTCTTAAATTTTCCTTTAATTTAATATTATCGACAATAATATTGTTTTTGAATTGTCTATATAGCCGTAAAATTTGGGCAGCTTTCGTGAAACAGACTATAGTTTCCGTACAATGACCGTTCAACGCCGGTGACTTCTCTCAATTCGCGCCAAAAAACACGAACAGCTAGACAACTTTGCAAGAGATCATACAACACAAGCTTCACATGTAATACATGACGAATTGGCATACAATAGAGCATGTTTAACATTTCTACATTCACAAACAACATACACAGATCTAGCAACATGACAGCCACTTAAATGTTTTTGTTGGAAAACGGTCCCGGTTTGGAACGGTCAGTGGGAAAAGTTCACAAAGCGGCAGCCAGCATACGCTGATCTGTGTCTATAAACTATATCGGTCGCATGGACAACAGAGCTCCAGATAAGCTGCGTATTTGCTTAAATACCCAATTAAAAATGCCAAAAACCCAATTGAAATCAGAAGTAGCGAGTTTCAAAAAGCAATACAAAATGTATCGTACCTTTATCATGCTACAGAAAACAATAAATAGACCACAAATGTAGCATAATTTTCTTATTTTCCATGAAAACACATCTTGGTATTTCATTAGAATTGTCTCCAAGGAGACAATTCTAATGAAATGCCAAGACATGTTTTGATTTCGAAGCGAACTATTCAACAATTGCTGTCTGTTGATGTGTAAACAGTAGCGTGATTGGATTTTACCCAATTAACATTTTGAAATACCATTAGTTTCAGAAATGATGGTGTGACAATACTCAATTACTAATTCCTTATCTGGAGCCCTGGACAATTAAACAATAGTTATCTAGTTATAACCACGCATACGGAGTCTCATTGTTTGCTAGACGCCAGCAGCTTGGCCAGTGCATACTGTGTTCAGACTGTGCGGATGTGGAGACACATTTCGGTTTACACTGGTCACAAATGTAACATACACAGTGTGTCCAATTTCACAATAGTGAAAATAAAATAGAAACAACACATCCAGTATATTTTTCTTTTATTTTCAGACAATAAAACTAATTTAATTTATAATTCAACTAATATAATGCTATTCTAGATATAAATACAAAATGTTTAACATGTACGGGATGTCCCATAAAGACGAACGCAATATAACTTGTAGTAGTTATGTCATGCACAGTCATGAATATGTTTGAACATTTTGGTTACAATATACATAAACGCTATCTAACTCTAAAGTAATTCAAGCGGAAACATTAGGTGAATGACATGGATGGGCGGATAATGTATGGGTGGGTTATGGTGCAAAGAAGAAGCTCGTATTTTTCTTTTATGTCTCCCTATATACATGTGTATCTTGAACGTCTTTGAATTACATTATAATTGAGTCCGGAGAAATTTCGAGGACATATTTACAGGGAGTAATAAGAAACATACTCGCACTACTAAGTAATTCAAGCGGAAAAAGTAGGTCAATGACATGGATGGGCAAGTAGTATATGGTGGGTTGTGGTGAGTGATGCACGAAAACAGTTGTGTCCAAGTTGCATGAATTTAGACCAATGGGTTGTTGAGAAAATGATTTGAATGTAAAGGTTAACCAAGATTTAACAGCATACAATTGGTAAATAATTCAAACGGGTGGATTGTGCGTGAGTGATGCACGAAGGAAGGTGTGTCCAAGTTTCATGAACATAGACCAAGAGGTAGTTGCGAAGGTAACTCTTGCAATCTACTCCCGTACCGTCCGTGGCTACGGACGGTACGGGAGTAATTGCAAGAGTTACCGTTCGCAACTAACCAAGAGGTTGTTGAGAGTATGACTAGCATATAAAGGCCCCTCATATAAAAGTTAACCGAACGAGGACGCGGACGACGCAGAAAACGTCGGAGTGGTGACAATGTGGGATCGTAGCTAGTTATCTCCCTTTAAAATTTAATTCTAGAAATCCGGCCCAAATTGTATATTGTAGGGCCTTATTGGTCGTAAAAAGGGCGAATGTAGCTTGACTTGTTGTGAAAAGGAGTCTTTACAGTGTTTTCTACTAGTGTTGATCTATGTCATCCTACATATGTGGGCAATTTTATCATGGACTGCATTATTTGCCAGATTCGTATTTGCACACGTATTAATGTTATTGCAATCAGTGTAGACACATATCAGGTCTGGGTCTATGATGTTCGCAAAACTCGTTTTTGTGCTATTTTGTAAGAAATAAACGCTGAAATACAGCATAGGTCCGGATCTCTATAAATAGATTTCCAAAGGGAAATAACTGATTACCATCCCCATAGCTCTCTCGGTTTTCTTCGGAAACGGACAGCTCGTCCGTTTCCGAAGAAAACCGAGAGAGCTATGGGGATGAACTTTTGTTAGACTACAAAGATATGAAAATCACATGACACAAATGGAATCGATACTTTGAAGTCCCATGATCCACAATACACCTGGGGCCCGTTTCACTAAACTATGTACGACTAAAATGTTCTTAAGTGAAAAATGATGATGGTCTGTAAATTTCACATTAACAATGTCTTCTTGTAAACAATTATTGGATTTACATTTATTGAGCACAGGCTGCATATGCAGCCTATACTCACTAATTGTAAATACATCAATTGAAATTTCCAGACGATCGTAAATTTGCACTTACGAACATTTTAGTCGTACGAAGTTTAGTGAAACGGGCCCCAGAGCGGGAAATAGAAACTACACAATACGATTGTCTGAGTATATGATCAGCTCCAGCACAATTAACGAACGTTTCTAAATTGGTCCCCGCAGCCAAACCATGACAAGGGCACGTTAGACTATTGGGAGTTATATGTGGATTTGCTGGAAATGGAAGTGACAGTAATCGCAAATGATTCATATAGTTGTATGTTATTTGTATGTGCCTATAATGCACGAGTTCTGCAGCGTGCCATATTGCGAGACTGTAGGATGAGGAGCAAGTGGCATATATCCAGATACAATCACATAACCTTTGTATTATATACGCACAGCACTCACAATTTATATGCGCATCACAAACGGGCAAAATATACATAAAATAACAAAATCAGTGATGATTTAGAAGGAACTATTTTACGAGATGAGACATAGTTCCGGCACTGACCAATATGCACTAGCGAGCCGTCAATATGGAACAATAGTGACGGCCTGCGTTCCATTGTGTTTCAATGCAAATGGCAAACGAAAGTACGTAAATAATAAGTCTGCTTCAGTCCCACGTGGTCTAATGCGTTTCCATGATTGGCATGTGCACTTGATATAAACTTTAGTATATATTTCCCACACTGTATCAAGTGTGTTATAGTTCGCGCTACGTTCTAAGCCAATCGCTGGACAGCATTGTGCTCCACTTATTTCACATATTACAACGCTTAACCCAAATAAGTTAACTGTTCGACAGGAAATGGAAAATCAATTCTCGGATGGGATTGCATTGTACACTTGGATGAACTATAAGTCAGTTATTGCTCACATCTTGGATTTTTCATGAACTAGATGCTACGATCGCTAGCGCTCCCTCGCATTTAATTCCTTAAACTGCAACAATAACTTAGTCATGCAATGCTATAGGCTCTTCGAACACTAACAACATATTCGAGTCCGTATGAACTCTTGAATTAGTACTTTAACCCTTTGAACCCGAAAGCCCGCTATATCGGTTTATGCAAACAGTGCAGATCCAGATGAGCCGGCTCGTAACGAGCCGTCTCATCAGGATCTGCACTGTTTGAAGTAATTTTCATATTTTTGAGAACAACAAATACCCCCTTTTCATAAATGGACTAATCTGAAAATCATTTTGTGACCATTGGATTGGTCGGAACATTAGCATATCACAGTCCATTCCAGTTCATTAGGGTTGAAACGGTTAAAGCAGACTAGTATGACAGTTTGTATTCAAACTCAATATTATTTTATAATATAACCATGATTAACAAAACTAATTCCTTTTCACATCTTAGTGACTAAAACCTAACTAAATGATAATACAGAACAATGAAGACAAATAGAATAACAATACAGTGGAACCTCTCTAAACCGGAGACCAAGAAAACACGTGTGATCTTATTTTTGACGAGTTTCTTTGTCATTTATCTCGGGTGATAATATCTGTTTGTGATCGCATATCACACAACTATGGCCCAGAATGATAAAATGCCTGATTTACAGTGAAACCTCGCTAAACCGGACACCCTGGGGACCTCGAAGGGTGTCCGGTTTAGCGAGGTTTCACTGTACAATGAAATACAATATAAGTGCGCCAGCAGAGCAACATCATGCTGTGTTTCCTCTGACTTCCGCTAAATGTGTAGCCGCTCTTAAATAGGTGCATGTATTATAAGAATGAATGGCCTTTTTGTGGAATTTATCGGGGTATCAACTTGGAAAAGTCGCGGGAATACTGGACGAAGGCCGGAAGGCCTCGTCCAGTATTCCCGCGACTTTTCCAAGTTTATATCCCCGATAAATTCCACAAAAAGGCCATTCATTCCTTATAATTCCAGCATTTGAAATAAATTCATCAAGAAAATGTGTTTATTTTCCTTTTTCTTAAGAATTATTTTAACTGCGCCTCACAGTTACGGAAAGTAGTTCGGCATGGAAGTTTACTGGGATATAAATTTTGGACAGAGACTTGCTACGGGCCAATCAAATGTTAAGGAATTGTGTAAATATTTTTGTGCTGGAATTATATAATTATATAGTGGACGCATCTTTCATTTTGTGCATATTGCTTTAATTTCCAAAATCAACGAATAGTTTTGAATACACGGAATGAAAATAAAAGCTGTAACTGAAGAAGTAAGGCCTATCATAATTATAACCAGTGTATACACAGACCAGCATGCGTATCCTCGCAGTTTTATAAGGGTATCCACTGTTCGCCATACAGTACATCTGGCATGCTTGTACTAAACAGTGTAGATTATAATTGTGCTAGCAGACAATGATCAACACTGGCTACAAATTATACAAGTCCTGTCTTTTTTCAGTTGCATTCACATATTTGAGACATGCCATGTGAATTTGTACATCCGGATATCTGCGTAATTTCATGAAATGCGTTTACAAAATTTGGAATATCTTCCTTAAATGGCGTCAAAAGTTGACACAATTTTCAGAGTACATGCGGAATTATACTCTGAAAATTTTGTAAACTTTTGACTTCATTCATGAAAAATATTGTAAATTTTGTAATCGTATTTAATTAAATTAAGCAGATGCCTGAAGGTACAAAATCATATGACGTGTCTCATACTCCTTTCAACAATCATTTGCCATCCCCATAGTGAATAACATACGCGTGAGCGAAATACAATATCAAATCACTGTCGATGTTGTAAGTGGATCTCAATCGTCATAGTCATAATCGCAATTGTTGTCACCATTGTTTCCGTTGTCGTCATTATCGCATGACCATGTGTAGTATCCCCCACCCTCGCCGCCGCCTCCTTCTCCACCACCGCCGCCACCGCCACCGCCGCCCTCCGCCCCGCCCTCAGCTCCAGCGCTAGCTCCACCTTCCTCAACCTCGGCACTCACACCGCCGCCACCTACAGATGCCCCGCCTGCTCCCGAAAAACCTCCTCCAATGGCGTACCCTGCTCCGGTGCCACCTGCCCCGCCTCCAAACGCCCCGCCTCCAGCAGACCCGCCCAGAAACCCACCAACTCCCCCGCCACTAGCGCCACCCCAAATCCTGGCACCACCACCTCCTCCTAACCGAGTCCTACTGACTCTAGGCCCACGCCCCCTACCTCGCCTACCAAACCTAACGCCACGCCTTCTCCCGAGCCGTTGACGCGTCCTCTAAACCGAAAAGCGCTTCTCAGTCGAGCCATCAGTGCCAAATCGCCATACTCTATATCGGGGAATCCTATATCGAACTCACGGGACCGAATCCCACCCATAAAACGGCGCCGGGGTCGGAACCCACCACGAAACCGTCTTCTCGGGAAGCGCATAGGGTACGAGTTTGGGGCAAAACCGTCCGCTCCGTGAAACTCCTTCCTATAACCGATCGGACCAAGCTTTGGGACGGGATAATCTACTGGATACGGCCTTGGAACGGGCACTGGGTATGGCTTTGGGACGTGGTATGGGACGGGTTCTGGTACCCTGACTGGGTAGGGGCTTGGCACATCCACGGGGTAGGGGACTCGGACGGGGTAGGGCACTTCGACCGGGTATGGGCGGGGCACGGGATGTGGCTTCGGAACGGGCACGGGTATCCGTTGTGGGTATGGCATCGGGATCGGTATCTTTTGCGGGTACGGCATGGGGATCGGTATCTTTTGCGGGAACGGCTTCATAACTTCTCCCGTCATGCCGCCGCCTGGAACATAAAATTAACCCTTTGAACCCGAAAGCCCGGTATAGCGGGGTTTGCAAACAGTGTAGATCCAGATGAGCCGGCTCGTAACGAGCCGTCTCATCAGGATCTGCACTTTTTTAAAGTAGTTTTCATATTTTTTAGAGCAAAAACATTCCGGTTTTATAAATGGACTAATCTGAAAATCACTTTGTGATGATTGGATTGGTCGGAAAATTAGCATTTAGCGTTGAAGGGTTAATACTTACGGTAATAATTAACACCCGCTGTAGCATTACCTTTCTTATCGCATCAACTATGTCGCCGATATTGATTTCTAAATTCAGCCATATCACTGTGCTGTAGATATTTTATTAACTTTCGACATCATTCACAGAATGTAGTTAAAGGATCATAATATACCACATTTAGAAATAATGTTTTCCTTAACAGAAACCAGTTGTTTTAATTCAAGTAAAACAAAACATGAGCTAGTTATTTGATTTTTTATGGAATTTGTACCAATCCCATTTTTTATTCTAATATAATGCGACTCTCGTAGGCGACAAGCGGGTGTTCAGAAATGTGATTCCAATTTACAATTTAACTATTTTTATCTATTTCACCACTTTCTGCGCGTAACTAAGATCCCTTGCCTTTAATCCATTACATAAAGACTACACGCTTTTTCGCATGAAAATTAACTATAATTATCTTATGTCCATAATATGTCCATAAGTATACGCTGTTACCAACATGTAATTTTGGTAACAACATATACTTTTGAGACGATGTAAGACAAATAGCGAAATACTAGTATGTGTGCACACAGCATAACCTTGCTACAATAATTCGCCTCCGATATGTTATCTACGGCTACAATTTGACCAATTCAAAAAATGTGAGCAACCGAATGTGCATACCCAAACCTGTTTTATGTAGGTCAGAATGTAGTAAATTGTATAGTTTATACCTTTAAACAAATAGTCTTTGATGTAGAACTAGTAAATTGCCAAAACTAATAGAACAGGGAAAATATTTTCCCATGGAAGCCATCTTTTCTCTTGTTGTTGTTCAACATTCAACATAACGAAATGAAGCTTTCCAATTTACGAGACATACATGAAAATGTCAGATAAACACATTGACACGGTAAAATAACCAATGTCTGCAGGAGTATATTCTATATTAATAACCAATGTCTGCAGGAGTATATTCTATATTAATAACCAATGTCTGCAGGAGTATATTCTATATTAACCAATGTCTGCAGGAGTATATCTATATTAATAACCATGTCTGCAGGAGTATATTCTATATTAATAACCAATGTGCGGAGTATCTATATTAATAACCAAGTCTGCAGGAGTATATTCTATATTAATAACCAATGTCTGCAGGAGTATATTCTATATTAATAACCAATGTCTGCAGGAGTATATTCTATATTAATAACCAATGTCTGCAGGAGTATATTCTATATTAATAACCAATGTCTGCAGGAGTATATTCTATATTAATAACCAATGTCTGCAGGAGTATATTCTATATTAATAACCAATGTCTGCAGGAGTATATTCTATATTAATAACCAATGTCTGCAGGAGTATATTCTATATTAATAACCAATGTGTCTGCAGGAGTATATTCTATATTAATAACCAATGTCTGCAGGAGTATATTCTATATTAATAACCAATGTCTGCAGGAGTATATTCTATATTAATAATGCATTGATACAGCGTTCACAGTTTTATATCGCTAACAAATCAAACTTGCAGATGACATAAGGCATATTTTGCCAGATTGTGGCTCGTTTTATGGCAATTGGCAAAGCTACCGGGGATGCTGAACTAACTACGCATATACGTGTAATCTGTAGCTGGGGCCCGTTTCACTAAACTTCGTATGACTGAAATGTTCGTAAGTGCAAATTTAGGATCGTCTGGAAATTTCAATTGATGGATTTATATTTATTGAGCATAGGCTGCATATGCAGCCTATGCTCAATAAATGTAAATCCAATACTTGTTTACAAGAAAACATTGTTAATGTGAAATTTACAGACTATCATAATGTTACACTTACGAACATTTTAGTTGTACGAAGTTTAGTGAAACGCCCCCCTGGAACGCTGGCTGGAAAAATGTACCCTGCGTAGTTTGCAACAGTTATAGAAGTTGAAGGGTAACAAACCCAAAATGTAGTTAAACATTATTGCTGTCTGTTTCACGAAACCAGCCCAAAGTGTACGGCTCTATAAACAATGCAAAAACAATACAAAAACAACATGTATTTTGCTCGATAATATAAAATTTCATCAAACTTTCAGAATGAGCCTTCTTTCTAATTTATAAAATTTAGTCAAATATCACGAAAACTTATTTTTTTATGGGAATTTAACATGGGCGAAAAGACAAATGGCAATTGACTCTGAAAACTGACTAGCTAGCATGGTAATGATCTAGCTAAGAAAAGAAAAACTTAAATTTTAAAAATCGGTTCACTATTTCTGGAATTAGAAAAAAAATGTTTTTTTAATTGTAATTGTTTTTTTCACAATATAATCGATATTGGACCAAATTTCACAAAATAAAAAGAAGGCTCATTCTTAAATTTTTATAAAATTTAATATTATCAAAAAAATTGTTTTTGTATTGTTTATGTACATATCAAACATATATATAATATGATGTTAGATGACATACAAACGTTTCCGAATAAACCAAATTGGGCATCACTTGTCAAAACAATGCTAGTACGCTATGGCTTTTTTCATGTTTGGCTAAGTCAGGGAGTCAGCAATATAGATGCGTTTTTATCAATGTTCAAGCAAAGATTAACTGACAACTATATACAAGAATGGCAAACACGACTTAACGAATCCAGTCGTGCATTATTCTATCGCCAGGTTTGCGAATTCAAACTTCAGTATTATTTGAAAGACATCACACTACCAAAATTTCGTAACGCTTTGTCGAGATTAAAAGTATCATCTCACCGCCTAGAGGTAGAAGCCGGTAGATGGAATAGAACTCCGATAGAAAACAGAAAATGCACATTATGCCATTGCATAGAAGATGAATATCACTTTATTATAGAATGTAACATGTATTACAGATATATAAAAAACATATATATACTTATTATTGGAGGAGACCGAACATGATTAAGTTTATAGAACTAATAAAATCAGAAAATTCAAAAACTGTCAAAAATTTAGGCATGTATTTATATCAGGCGTTCAATATTAGAAACGAGAATTTATATTTACATAATTGAGATCATCTTCTCCCAACGCAACTAATGATTATACACATACCAAACAGTATAATTTCCCACGATATACGTGAATACTCATTTAACTCGATATGCTTGATATTTAACGTATACACTGATAATAGTGGTCAAATTATTGTCACACATAGTTATTACATAATTGTGGTCATATGCCTGACGTTTTGTATGTGAACGAAATGAACTTAATTGTTTTGTCTGTGGTATTATGTAAGATGTAGTTGTGCAGTAAATTCAGCATGATTATAATGCCATTCTGAATCCCCAGCACAATTGTTGCATTCCACCACGGGTAATACACTTAAACGACTTTCTACTTATATTTACACCAGTCCTGCTGTTGTCTTTGTCACTATGATATGTTTTGATTTATAGTTTTGCCATTTTCGTATTGCTTCATGGGCCATATGGCTTAAAGTGTTGTATTTTGAATAAACATCTCTCCCATGTAAACTTTGGGCAGGTTTTGTGAAACAGACAGTATAGTAGGATTTAAATATAATCGTTTTACTAATGGTAGTTATTGGTTTAAATGGCGAACAGGTCAACCTGCGCAATGTACATGCTGGTCCGGGACTACACTGGTCGCACATATCGTAAGGTACCTTTCGCAAGTGTTATTGTTAAATGAAAGTAAAGATTTTGTCTAATATCTGGCTGTGACTGGCGAAATGGGGTGTATGAGTTTTGCGACCAGTGTAGATCCAGATCAGCCTGTGCAACCGTACAGGCTAATCAGGATCTGCACTGTTCGCCATTCCATCAATGAAACACTGACCATGCTTCTAACAAGCAAATTACATTGTTATCAGTCTACGGTAGTTTGCCTTTTGATCATGAGCTACACTGGTCACAAATCCGATAAGCCCCATTTCTCCAGTCACAGCCACATATACCGTCACCCTTTTTATTGAAAGCGTCAGTCAGCTTCGACTTATGACACTCTAGTATTGAACAGTAAGCAATATTTCCCAATTCCTATCGTATTTGCCATGCATTAGGCAGGTAGGCAATTGGTACAATTCATTTAACTAGCTGGCGGCTCACCAACCTTTCATAAGTACCTGTGACTGGAGAAATATGGCTTATGGGTTTTGCAATCCGACTAGCTCCAGATCACCCAGTGCATACTCACAGCCTGATCAGGAACTACATCGATCACCATTACATCAATGCAACACCAGTCATGCTTCTAACAAGCGATATATTGCTCGTTTCATGCTACAGGAGTGCGCTATTCGACGAGGTGCTGCACTGGTCACAAATCCCATAAGCTCCATTTCACTGGGCATAACCACATATCAGCCCAAAAACGCAGGTATGAATCGTTGACTCCTCAGCTACGAGGCGGATGCCTTATCCCATATGCCACGGTGAAAGGTATTAATTTTAGTATCGTCACACGGCGGTTAACCCTTTCATAGCTAAGTAACTGGGGCCGTTTCACTGAGCTTCATACGACTAAAATGTTCGTAAGTGCAAAATTATGATAGTCTGTCAATTGCACATCAACACTGTTTTCTTGTAAATAATTATTGGATTTACATTTATTGAGCATAGGCTGCGTATGCAGCCTATGCTCAATAAATGTAAATCAATCAATTGAAGAAATCTCCAGACAATCCTAAATTTGCGGTTACGAACATTTTAGTTACAGAAGTTTAGTGAAACAGGCCCCTGGAATGGACTGTGATATGCTAATTCTCCGACCAATCCAATCATCACAAAATTATTTTTCGATCACTCCATTTATGAAAAGGGGGTGTTTTTGTTCTAAATAATGTGACAATTATTTACAAAAAGTTTAGATCCTGATGAGACGGCTCGTGACGAGCCGGCTCATCTGGATGTGCACTGTTTGCAAAACCGCTATAGCGGGCTTTCGGGTTCAAGGGGTTAAGGAAATAGGTCATAGAAAGATACACTTCGCTTCAATGATAATTGTTCCGTGATGTGATATATAAATACGTATGTACAAACCATCGTACAGTTTCACCACTTCGAGCGTTTGACACATACAGCAAATATTATGACGGTAAAACTAATAAAATGTGGTGCAATACATCATAGACATATATGACAACAGCGTGCTGTAAACATTATGCCAGTAAACTATACAGGAGACGAGATATCTGAGCATTTCTCCCATAATTTTCAAAATAAACTTCACAGTGTAAAATGTTCAAACTGATGCACAGTGTATTGTTAGTGTACACGTTACCCATAGGCAAAGCCATATCTAGGTGAGTAGACAACAGTGACGATACACACAGATAACTGCTTACATGTCGTTGGATTTGATACAGTATTATGGTAATACAGGTATATATCGACAGCATTGTGTATTTATCTTGCTGTTGCACAGTCGTTACTTGATTCTCAAAACATTTTACAACGGGTCAACAAACTCTTCAGAAATCAGACTTCGTATATGCATGTGATGAAAACAACCCACATGACGTTGTTGTTTAACGTCGTTCGGAGGCATTCCAACAATGGTATGTATGCATATGTTATATTGTTTGTGGTATGTGTCAAACGCCAGAAGAGTTCAAACTGACGGATAGTTTGAACACACTAAGTTGGCCCACATAGCAACTCCATGCATCGTATTGTACTGAAACAAGCTAATGTTCACATATATGTTATACATATATCCCATTATATTTAGGAACCAATTATGTATGAATCGAACGATGATTAGGGGCCCCACGGGTCCTTAATGCCATTATATGTGTCCCCTGGCCTACAGCAAAATGGGGTTTCAGTGTTGTGGCAGTGTGGTATATGTCCTGTTACCTTTGCCCATATCGTGGTACTCCGTTCGCCTCACGTGGGTTGTTATGCTCTCTGTTGGGGTCATATCAGCCTTTCCCATCATGGTTTGGGCGCCATCCCAGCCGCTTTGTGTCTCGCCTGTAACAAGCATGCAGTGTAGAGCCCACTGTTGTTCATCGACGACTATCGTTCACGTGTATGATTAACCCTTTCAACCCTAAGGAACTGGAATGGACTGTGATATGTTAATGTTCCGACCAATCCAATGGTCACAAAATGACCAGTCCATTCGTCACAAAATTATTTTCAGATTCATCCATTTATGAAAAGGGGGTGTTTTTGTTCTCAAAAATATTAAAATTACTTTCAAAAAGTGCAGATCCTGATGAGACGGCTCGTTACGAGCCGGCTCATCTGGATCTGCACTTTTTGCATAAACCGCTATAGCGGGCTTTCGGGTTCAAAGGGTTAAGCCTGGACAATTACTTTACTTTACTTTAACTTTACTGTAGACCGCTGAACAACTTGGGAAATGTTTCACTATAGGTCGTCGACAATAGTCGTTGATGTTAGAGCCGACTGTTGTTCATCGACGACTATCGTTCACGTATATGATTAAGCCGGGAAAACCGGCTTAATCATACACGTGAACGATAGTCGTCGGTGAACAATATTCGGCTCTACAATGCACTACGTGCAGCAACGATTTGAAAAATGTAGTATATCAAATAGTTTTGTCAAAGCAGACCAAAGTTCCCAGGTAAATTAGAATATTAAACCATATAAAACATGAAGGTGTGCAGCGGTAATTCCAGTATTCAACAGGCACCGAGGCTCACTTTAACCATTCACCCCTAAGTAACTGGAATGGTTTTCGATATGTTCATTTTGCAATAATCCGACCTAAAGAAAATGGTTTTCAGACTAGTCCATTTATGAAAAGGGGGTGTTTTTGTTACTTTCAAAATGTGCAGATCCTGATGAGACCACAGGCATTCGGCGTGTTTCGGCTTTCATCGGTATAACTCTATATATATTAGCAAGGCTTCTAACTTTCGTCGGACACAACCTCGTATCATAACAAAATAACTTGTTTAAAATTGTAATTTTCTGTGCATTCTATGTATTTCTGCAGGATATCGATAATTGTCAAATGATCATATAAACTTGCCACTACAATATTGACGTTAGAGCCTTAAACACATTGTTTCATTTGTTATGATACGAGGTTGTGTCCGACCTAGCAAAAGGAGCTATAATTCGATATTATTTGCATAAATTATGTTTTAACTTTGGTATTTTAGCAAGATAACAATAATTCTCAAATTCGCGGAATGTTTTATGATACGAGGTCGTGTCCGACCAAAGTTAGAAGCCTTGTAAATATATATATAGTTATACCGATGAAAGCCGAAACACGTCGAATGCCTGTGGATGAAACGGCTCGTTACGAGCCGGCTCATCTGGGTCTGCATTGTTTGCATAAACCACTATAGTGGACTTTCGGGTTCAAAGGGTTACGAGTAGTGATGTTCGTTTCTATAATAAAACTGACATCGTTAAACAGAGCTAATCCCCTTATCGGTGGAGCGGTTCATAAGTTATTGAATAAACAAAACAACCATTAACGCGTTTTCCTTACAAACAAGGTGAACGTAAGTCCTCCGTGACATTGACCTTGGGCGGTCGGACGTGAGTCGTGTGCAAGACAAAGCCCCATCGCTAGACACACAGTGTGGCCAAATATTATCAAAATCGCTGGAGCGGTTCATGAGTTATTGAAACATGAAAGGTGATACTAACGTACGTACATGTATGCCTATAGGCGAGGGGATAATACACAAACAAAAGATGGCATCGTTAAACGAAGCTAATCCCCTCGCTGGCAGCCTTCGTTGCATTTATTTCATGTTAATGCGTCGCAAAATAAAACAATTCAATAAAGAAAATCAATATTTGACATAATTTCATTCTCGTAAGCTCTATGTCTCATTCTTAAATTTTGCTTTTGATAAAATTTAATATTATCCAAACAAATACTATTTTGCATTGTTAATATGGCTGAAATATTTGGGCAGCTTTCTTAAAACAGACAGTACAGTGTTTGTGAATATTGGGACTATGCCTATGGGGTTGAAATGGTTACTATTACACACTAACAATCACGTGCTCTCGGAAAACAGCAAATACCAGGAATTGTTACAATTCCGGACAGCGGTCTGTCATCGATTCTAGACAAATTGTAATGGGATCGCGGCCTCTCTGACCAAACGCTTGTTGTAATTGTCTGTCATTGAAATCCAGAGACTGACAGGTGTCCGGTGGAATTACATGTAATGGTACGGACAGCAATGAGACAAAAGTCAACATACAGGCGGTCTCTTCCACGGCAATGCACATATACAATCAGTGTCCGAAAAATGGAGCTACAGCTTCCAATATACAGTGGAAATGTTCTACATCGGACACCCTGGGAGGTTCACTTGCATCTATGCTTCATACCACATTTAACCCTTTCAACCCTAAGGAACTGGAATGGACTGTGATATGTTATGTTCTGACCAATCCAATGGTCATAAAACGATTTTCAGATTAGTCCATTTATAAAAAGGGGGTGTTTTTGTTCTACGAAATATTAAAATTACTTTCAAAAAGTGCAGATCCTGATGAGACAGCTCGTTACGAGCCGGCTCATCTGGATCTGCACTTTTTGCATAAACCGCGACAGAGGGATTTCGGGTTCAAAGGGTTAAGACACGCCATGTAATGTTGTACCTTTGGAAACATGCGTAATTTCATGAAATACGTTAAACTTTCAAAATTTACAATACTTTCCGTAGATGGTGTCAAAAGTTGACACAATTTTCAGAAAATACTCTGAAAAAGTTGTCAACTATTGACTTTATTTATGAATAATATTGTAAATTTTGTAAACGTATTTAATGAAATTACGCAGATGCCCGAAGGTACAAAATAATATGGCGTGTCTCATTTAGATGTTATGCGGATTCGCTTTGAATCATAAACCGACACAATCTTCAGAGATAAATGCAGAGAAACCCACCAAAATTAATCAGATTGATAGTTTCTATCCGTCAGTTGTTGACAATGCATGTGAAATTCATAACCTACGTGTATACCATGTGACACGAAAGAAAATGCTACAATCAGATCATACAAGACCCTCGTGAAATATGACGAGAATATGGAAACATGCATACGGTATGTAATGTACATCAACCACGCTGATACGTGTATCTAGACGAGGGACAAAGCCTCAGGGGCGGATCCATCATTTGTGGAACGGGGGGGGGGGGGTGTCTAGTTGCGAAATTAACTCTAGCAACTACTCCCGTACCGTCCGTAGCTAGCGGTACGGGAGTAATTGCAAGATTTACCGTTCGCAACTAGGGGGTTGTCCAATTTTCGAGCTCTTCGAAATGCACTTTCCTGTGTGTTAGGGCATTTAAATTCAGACTCCAACTGGTGGTAAACTGTGATCTATGTAAAGTCCGTGGCTGAACGGCGGCGGGGGTGGGGGCGTTGCAACCCCGGAACCCACCCCCCCCCCCTCCAGTTCCGCCCCTGAGCCTTCTGTATATTTATTTTCCAGTGTCTAGACACACTATTGTATAGTCGTATACATGTATGTGGCTGTGACTCGTGACATGGTTTTTCTGGGTATTGCGACAAGTACAGATCCAAATCAGCATGTGCAACCAGTGTAGATTCTGATCAGGACCTGCACTGTTCGCCATTCAATCATTGAGACATCCATTATGCTTCTAACGAGCTATATAGATCACTTGCAGGTAACATGAGTGTGCTATTCGACAACGAGCTACACTGGTCACAGATCAAATTAACCCCATTTCACCAGACACAGTCACATAATATGTATCTTAGTACCTACCGGTACAATTTTGATGTGATAAGCATTAGATACACTGGCAATAATATTATATTAACCATCGATGACACCGCCCTGAGACATGTAGATATAACCGCTTATGTGTTATTCCAGAAAACGTGCACACATGTCAACAGAATGCGCCTGTGGCCCAGAGTAACCACCGTTATATTCTGCTGCGCCAGTTACGTCAGGAATGTAAGGTATCACGGGACAGTGCGGAACTAGCGGTAAAAAGGGGGTGGGCGATTTTCTATATATTTTAGTACCGACCCTGCAAGTTACACCAGTGTGTCTAGACAAATAGGTTTATGAATACTAGGTTTATTTCTTAGAGTATTTTCATAATTCTACGAAACACAATGTTAGCTCCCGGACCGGTTGATTTTGGACATCTTGGAAAATGGTGCATACTATGCTGTCTCGCCGATAAGGTTTCACGTCAGAATTTAAGGTATTTTTCGGGCATTTGTAGCGAAAATTTGAGGCAGTTATGCCACCGCTTTGGAATCATTTTCAGGAAATGGTGGGATATTACAAGACGTCAACCGTCCCGTGAATTGTCAGAAGGGGCGAATAACTGTACACAAGTCTGTATTGTATACATGTACACCTCGTCGTTTTATGCATTTGCATTATGATCGTTCATCGCCAAGTATGTACTATGAGTCAAGGCACAAAGCAGACGAAATAAATAAATAAAATAACAGGTAACCAGAAAATCCACCCCGTTTGAGAGATTGTGGTTGGCCCGTGTTATAGTAATTACCCATATATCCATCACCTAGGGACTGATATTCACTATTTAGAAACGGTCCGGCCCCTCCGAATTTTGGTAGCTCTACTGTCGTTACAATCGGACTCCTTCGGACACCGGGAAACGAGGACTTCCGAACTGATCCGAAAAGTTGTTTACCTCCAGAAACTGGGTATTCGACAGGGGGCGCTGTGTGTGTGACGTCACAAAATATCAAGAGGAGGAAGCACGTGACATACATATCCGGTCAGCAAAAGACCTGAAAGAAAATGATAAGCACACGTAAGAGGCAGTCTGTCAAGAGGTTGTAATGCCTGCATAGTGTATTTGTTTTTCCATCAAAATAAATTTGTATTTTTTAATGTGTATTTCTGTATACATGATCAATATATGAAATTAATTAAGACAGAATTATAAAATAAAATTAACATAAATAAAACTAAGTATTTATGGGTCGTCTATGACGTCACAGTAAGTATTGCACAATCCAAGCTAATTTAAAATGTAAACATATTGTTAGCCGTAATAGCTCAGTGGTAGAGCATCGGACTACGGATCTAAAGATCAGGAGTTCCAATCCCGACATTGGCCGATTCGGCGTGTCCTTGGGCAAGACACCTTCGTGATAGCCTAGTCCTATCGGATGGGGACTTAAATTCAATTCAATTCGTTTATTGGCATTAAACAGCAAACAGCACATTTATAGCCATATAACAAACATGTATGATGGTTTCATGGAAATGTGTTCTCACTAGACATATTAGCCAAGAGATATGATTAGGCTAAATCATTTCACAATCATTTTGTTGCTAGTCCACTGCATTCTAAACTCTTTCTGTCCTCATTAAATTTCATATACTATTTTCATCTTTCTCACCCAGGCTGCATGCCGCGACAAGCCATTCAAACCGTTATAATCAAACGGTTCAAATGGCGACCACGACCTACACCGAATGAGAAATATGAACCATATGTAACACTGTCCATGACCAATTTTGGATATACCCAGAAGTTATTGGGGTTAGGTTTCTATTCAAGCAATTATCAGAATGCTCTACTAGCTAGACATTGTTCCGTGTGCATGCCGATGTGCACCCCACAATCCCGCTTGGGATTCATTCTGGTGTGTCCATAGAAATGCATCCAGATGCCGATGTTATTTATCAACGTTCATGGTTTCTATTCAAGCAATGATCCTAATGCAGCACTAGACATTGTGCCGTGTGCATGCCGATGTGCACACCACAATCCCGCTTGGGGATTCTGGTGTGTCCACAGAAATGCACCTAAAACAGTGAGTGGTGACCGATGTTATTTTTCAAGCAATGATCCTAATGCAGCACTAGACATTGTGCGTGTGCATGCCGATGTGCACACCACAATCCCGCTTGGGGATTCTGGTGTGTCCACAGAAATGCACCCAAAACAGTGAGTGGTGACCGATGTTATTTATCAACGTTAACGTTTATATTCAAGCAATTATCATAATGCAGTACTAGACATTGTTCCGTGTGCATGACGATGTGCACACCACAATCCCACTAGGGGATTCTGGTGTGTCCACAGACATGCATCCAAAACAGTGAGTGGCGACCGATGTTATTTATCAGCGTTCACGGTTTCCATTCAAGCAATTATCATAATGCAGTACTAGACATTGTTCCGTGTGCATGCCGATGTGCACCCCACAATCCCGCTTGTGGATTGTGGCGTGCCGACAGACATGCATCCAAAACAGTGAGTGGTGACCGATATTATTTATCAACATTCATGGTTTCTATTCAAGCAATTGTCACAATGCAGTACTAGAAATTGTTCCGTGTGCATGCCGATGTGCACACCACAATCCCGCTAGGGGATTCTGGTGTGTCCACAGACATGCATGCAAAACAGTGAGTGGTGACCGATGTTATTTATCAGCGTTCACGGTTTCTATTCAAGCAATTATCATAATGCAGTACTAGACATTGTTCCGTGTGCATGCCGATGTGCACCCCACAATCCCGCTTGTGGATTGTGGCGTGCCCACAGACATGCATCCAAAACAGTGAGTGGTGACCGATATTATTTATCAACATTCATGGTTTCTATTCAAGCAATTGTCATAATGCAGTACTAGACACTGTTCCGTGTGCATGCCGATGTGCACCCCACAATCCCACTAGGGTATTATGGTGTGTCCACAGACATACATCCAAAACAGTGAGTGGTGACCGATGTTATTTATCAGCGTTCACGGTTTCTATTCAAGCAATTCTCATTATGCAGTACTATACATTGTTCCGTGTGCATGCCGATGTGCACCCCACAATCCCGCTTGGGGATTCTGGTGTGTCCATAGACATGCATCCAAAACAGTGAGTGGTGACAGCAATGATTATAATGCAGTACTGTTTCCTGTATAAATTGCTACATACATGTACATGTAACTATGTGTTGTCATTTAGTCTCCGTCTTAAAGCAAAGTAAACAAACTTTGATAACTTATGTACTATCCTTGTCGACGTATTAGACATGAGTGTTTTAAACTTAGTCACATTTGGCCAGTGACAATAATATGGTTTAAGATATATTTGTCTCAGTTCTCTATACTTTGGACATACAAGTATGAAGTGATATTCAGATTCTATTGCATTCATATTACAGTATATACAAATTCTATCAGCTCGTGGTATGTTCGCATATCTGCCAGTTTCAATTAATAAATCATGTGAAGATAGTCTGAGTCTGGAAAGTGAATTTCTGTATTTGTTAATAGTATAGTCGGTCCGGAACCAGTGCCGCCGTTAAATCAAAGCATTTACATTTACTTGTGACATAGATGGAATATTTGCATGCGGTTTTCACCACTCTTGTTAGATTGTCAAGCACTATAATGTGCATAGTAAGCAATACTGTATTCCAGAGGCTTTTTAACCTAATTTACATATACATGTATTATATCTTTCGCAGAAAAATTATATTTCGCGCTACGTGCATTTGAAGGTACATGTAAATTACATTCGAGTGCATCTCATTACTCTCCGTGAAGGAACGCCAAAAGCCGCATTGAACCTATTAACATTACAATGCTGTAGACATAAGGGGGCCGTTTCACTAAACTTCGTGCGACTAAAATGTTCGTAATTGCAAAATTATGATAGTCTGTAAATTTCACATTAACAATGCTTTCTTGTAACCAATTATTGGATTTACATTTATTGAGCATCGGCTGCATATGCAGCCTATGCTCAATAAATGTAAATCCATGAATTGAAATTTCCAGACGATTCTAGATTTGCACTTACGCACATTTAGTCGTACGAAGTTTAGTGAAACGGCCCCAAGGCGAGGTTGAATTGGTGTTATTGGATGTATACGGAACTTGTTGCAATGGACTCGGGCAAAATGGACACAGAACGAAATAAAAATGTAACGACTGCTGTAGATAGTTTACAGTGTATGGGATCACGTGGTCTATTGTTTACACTGCAGTAATGGCGGTGCCTATGATGTCTCCGTTAGTCTTATTGTTATCAACACGACCGCTGTTTCTTCCTTTTAATAATGACCATGTCCCAGCCGTTAACACTACCAGTCCGCAAATACCAAATGTAGCAGCATTACGTATGTAGTTAGTCTGAACATTCTGCAGAGAAATTTGAATCGGACGGAATCGAACGTTAAGTATAATATCAATAAAATGTAATTAATAACATCGTTTTTCAGCATTACGAACATTTATTTTACTAACACCAACTTGTTGCAGGTACCTCATATATGCAATTAGGTCCAGTACAAACATATAATTAACGGTTAGACCGCTATCTTTTTTTTGTTGTCTGCTGTTTATTTTTTATTTTCCATTGTTATCATCAAAAACATGCTTTGACAGCACTTTATAATAATTTACAACATGCTTTGACAGCACTTCAGAATCATTTCCATTGGAAATGATTCTGAAGTGCTGTCAAACAATGTTTTTATTGAGAAATAAGGCAAGATATAAAAGCAACAGCAGACTACAATTGTTGTGAGTAGCGGTCTAAGGGTTAACATATTTTTAACTAATATGCTTCGTCACTTTTTACGCAATCACAATGGAATCTCTCTCTATTGGACATCCTGGACGGTATCCATGCTACCCACTGTATATTGACGGTGACGTGTAACTACACTAGCTACAAATCTAAGACCGATTGTCTCATGGCGCGACGTAAAGAAGTACAATTAAACGTAAAACAGGTGATCAAAGAAAGTTTGTATATACAACACTTAGTATATTTGGTACATTGTACAATCTACTTTATGGATGTTATGAATAGTTTTATGAGAGCTATAATACTAATCACCAGCACATGTCGCTTTTTGTCATTAATATTTTATGACACTGATTGTTAGGCGAAACAATACTGCAACGCCCACTAATCAATATATTGTAGTTACTAAACGTGAAGTTGCAATCACAGGCATTCGGCGTGTTTCGGCTTTAATCGATATAACTCTTAAACAAATGAACAAGGCTTCTAACTTTGGTCGGACACAACCTCGTATCATAACACATTTCGCGATTTTATTAGCGCTAATGTGAATATTTTGGCGGAAAGTGCACATGTTCATTTGAGAATTATTTTTATATTGCTAAAATAACATAGTTAGAACAAATAATAGCAAATAATATCTAATTACAGCTCCTTTTCCTAGGTCGGACACAACCTCGTATCATAACAAATGAAATCATGTGTTTAAGGCTCTAACGTCAATATTTTAATGGCAAGTTCATATGATCATTTGAGAATTATCGATATCCTGCAGATATACATATAGTGCATAGACAATTACAATTTTAAACATGCTATTTTGTTATTATACGAGGTCGTGTCCGACCAAAGTTAGAAGCCTTGTTCATATATATAAAGTTTATTCCGATGAAAACCGAAACACGCCGAATGCCTGTGGTTTAAATGCGGGTTATTTCCCTTTGTGAATTATAAAGATCCGGTCCTATGCTGTACTTCAGCGTTTATTTCTTACTGCTGAATAACACAACAATCGAAATTTGCAAACAGAGTAGACCTAGATCAGACTGCACGTCTGTACAGTCTGATCTGAGTCTACTCTGATTGCAATGGTAATAGTAAGTCTGAAAATACGAATCTTGCAAATAATGTAGTACCAGATCAGATTGCGTAGATATGTAGTATGATTCGGATCAACACTAGTGGAAATCACTACATCGACTCCTTTTCACAACAAATCATGCTACATTCGCTCTTTTTACAAGCAATACGACCCTTTATTACTTAGATATCAATGATTGCCTAGAAAGTGCATGTATTTGCCTACAGCAATAACATCCTACAGCAATAACATACACAGTCCAGGCTGATACGGCGTGTTTTCCAGTCTGATACTGAAACTTCTAGTCTGATACTGCCATTTCTAGTCTGATACCATCGTTACTAGTCTGATACCGCCGTTTCCAGTCCGATACCATGTCTCGCTCACGTTTTAAACCAGTTCCTTTGGACATGCGCATTGCGTATGTTTACTTTATCGGCTGCGTAAATTTTGACAGATGCCGAGAATTTAAATTTGTAGGCTCTGTATTTCATCATTCAATCATGCATAACGGTATAGGTAATAGTTAGATCATACAATTGCAAGTGTACACGTGCAATTTTATGATCTAACTGATTTGTATGGCATGTCAAACGTTGCTATATTACATATCTATTTTATTATTATTGTATGTTTGTTATTGTTATTCAATGTTTCGTTATTGTTATTCAATGTTGCGTTATTGTTATTCTATACTTCGTTATTGTCATTGTATGTTCGATATTCTTATTCAATGTTTTGTTATTGTTATTCAACGTATCGTTATTGTTATTCAATGTTTCATTATTGTTATTCAATGTATCATTATTGTTATTCAATGTTTCATTATTGTTATTCAATGTTTCATTATTGTTATTCAATGTTTATTATTGTTATTCAATGTATTATTGTTATTATGTTATTCAATTGTTTATTATTGTTATTCAAAGTTTCATTATTGTTATTCAATGTTATCAATATTGTTATTCATTGTTTCTTATTGTTATTCAATGTTTCATTATTATTAATTGTATCATTATTGTTATTCAATGTTTCATTATTGTTATTCAATTTTTCATTATTTTTATCCAATGTATCATTATTGTTATTCAATGTTTCATTATTGTTATTCAATGTATCGTTATTGTTATTCAATGTTTCATTATTGTTATTCAATGTATCGTTATTGTTATTCTGTTATTAAATGTTTCGTTATTGTTATTCAATGTTTAGTAATTGTTATTCAATATTTAGTTATTGTTATTCTATGCTTCGTTATTGCCATTGTATGTTCGATATTCTTATTCAATGTATCGTTATTCTTATTCAATGTATCGTTATTCTTATTCAATGTTTCGCTATTCGTATTCAATGTTTCGTTATTTTTATTCTATACTTCGTTATTGTCATTGTAAAACTTGTCATTCGTATTGTATGTCATGTGATTGTATAATTATCTTGTTATTCTTATTCGATGTGTGCTATTTGTATCCTTCGGAATGATGTAATGAATTTCCCTTTGTAACAAGGCATTGCATTGGCTTGTCATAAACGAACGTAGAGCGCGTGTATTCCGATTCGAGGTTACATAAAATGCTACCACAATATTGTCAAGAACAAGGAATGTCACACTTTCTCTTAGTTTACTACAGTTTTGGTAAGTAAAAACATGTTCCGAATATTTATTATATCTCCCCATCATGGGCCAGGGGATTTGCCTTCGCCGACTGTGCTTACACCTTTGGTGCAGTGTAGTGGTTCCGGAACATGTTCGTACTTACCAAAACTGTCGTAAACTAAGAGAAAGTGTGACATTCTTCGGTCTCATGCTGATACCAAGTTACCTCGGGCCGATACCTAGGCCGATATCAAATAAGCCAGGTATTAACATGTAAAGACTATATAATTTGGACATAAATTCAATGGGAGATAACTACTGTCTGTTCCATGTTTTGCTGCCAACGAACTTTTGGCCATTGAACACATTACAGTATACAAATATATAAATGTAAGTAGTTTTACATCAATAAAAAAAAAGTCACCCTCCTCCAAAAAAAAAAGATTTGAAGAAATACCATCAAATATTGATTTTATTGCGAAACAAAATTTTCCTATGGGAATTTAACATTGGGACTAAAATACATGTTGTATAGTAGCTACATGTAAGATCCCTCATTGTTTTCACCGCTAGTATCAGAGAACACCTCTGTTTCTGTGTCAAGGCTTTGAAAGTACCTATGCGTTAATATGAACTCGAGCTTACATATTTTGCCGTATTTGAATGACGGATTTTTAGAATTTTGAGGTCAGAGGAGATAACCACGTATTAAATAATTAAAAGTATTCACAATTTCTTCACATGTACATACACTGGTGATCACCACTATCGACACGAAATTGAAATATGAGTTAATAGTGTGTAAAAACGGACACTTTCGATGCTATTAACATGTGGAATAGTTACATAATTAGGTACCCACTTAATTTCCGTACATATGTACTTTTACATCATTTGAGGACACCCACCTTTAAGGAGTATAGTCCTAGTGACGTGACGATTAAACACCCCGAACCGCCTTCTCTTACTAGCTATACAACTGATCGTGGCAGAGTTTCAACGCATTGTGAAATTAGAAAATTATGCATAAAAGGGGGAAAATGAGACTAGCAAAACAGACCGGTATAAGGAATTTATCTCGTCAACACAGTGCGTATGTGCCGTGAAACACGGTGACGTGAAACATTTGTGATATCCTGTCAATACGACCTAATCACTGCGTATGAATATGTGCCGTGGCTGGGGTTATTTTTGTTTGCATGTTAAAGCCATTTGTAGATGTTGATGGGATAAATAGAATAGTAAGTTAGTGCCGCGAATGGGAAAACATATCTGGCGCGGCACGGAAACGGGATGTGCTCGGCAGAGCCTCGCCCATAAACGGGATATGCTCGGCAGAGCCTCGCCCATCCCGTTTCCTAAGCCTTGCCAAATATTTTTTTCCCATTCACGGCACTAACCTATCTCAATTTATAGAACATATGTACAGCGAGCACATTCCCATTGAAACGTAACACACCGCTTACCCCGCCAGCACGCATCAAAAGGAAATAAACATACAAGGCAATACATAGAGAATAGTAGGTTAGTGCCGTGAATGGGAAAAAATATCTGGCAAGGCTTAGGAAACGGGATGGGCGAGGCTCTGCCGAGCACATCCCGTTTCCGTGCCGCGACAGATATTTGTTCCCATTCACGGCACAAACCTACTATTCTATTTATCCCGTCAACACATACAAATGGCTTTAAAATGCAAAACAATAACCCCAGCCACCGCACATATTCATACACAGTGATTAAGTCGTATTGACAGGATATCAAAAATGTTTCACGGCACAGTGTTTCACGGCACATACACATTGTGTTCACGGGATATAATATGATTAACATAATGGAAGAAAAAATACAAAATAAGAAAACTACAAACAGCAATCAGTATAGTATACATGAAATTAAAAATACCACCAGAATTAAAGACATTGAATATACAACACGAGTACACGAGTCATTAAACCGGTGCCTCGTAATACACCATGATACATGTATATACATATACATGTACTATGCTGTGGATATGTCACATGGGCCTCTGTTTTACCGGACCATCGCTCTGACCGACTGAGCTAACCGGACACAAAGAAAACACCTGTGATATTATTTTTGATGATTTTCTTGGTCATTTATCTCATGTGATAATGTCTGTTCGTTATCGTATAGCACACAACTGTGGCTCAGAACGATCAAATGACTGATTTACAGTGAAACCTCTCTAAACCGGACACCCTGGGGACCTCCCAGGGTGTCCGGTTTAGAGAGGTTTCAATGTATTACGGGTTCTTGTGTATGCTACATGTATCTGAAATTAATTTGCTAAACATGTGTTGTGCCTGGAAGCTGAATATAGAAACGTCTAGACACTTTAAACATGCAAAACCCCATTAGTGAACAATTTGTAAGTGCACCAGATTACTTAGTGCACATTCAGTGCTGCTGCTACTGTTGTTAAAACATAATTAGAAGAAGTACGATTCATACATATAATATGTTATAATTCCTTCATAATAAAAATGACAAATGACACTGTCCCATCGGATTTTAATTGCAATCGTGTTGGCTCGTTTCTCGCGGACAGATACTGTGAACTTGTGTGGCTATGGTTATACAATACAGTAACCAGGGGCCCGTTTCACTAAACTTCGTACAACTAAAATGTTCGTAAGTGCAAAATTATGTCTGTAAATTTCACATTAACAATGTTTTCTTGCAACCAATTATTGGATTTACATTTATTGAGCATAGGCTGCATATGCAGCCTATGCTCAATACATGTAAATCCATCAATTGAACTTTACAGACGATCCTAAATTTGCACTTGCGAACATTTTAGTCGTACGAAGTTTAGTGAAACGGGCCCCAGAATACTTAATGCACGTTCATGATTGTCTTCCGTCTGATTATTGATAGTGTTAATGTTGCTGTTGTTAGAACATAATTAGAAACATTATTATTCCATACATGTGTTTGCTAATAAATGTACATATAATATGTTATAATTCCTTGATAATAATCAAAGTACTGAAAGCACTGAAATATGTTATCTCTACAAAGACAGATCACTTTCGGAACTAGAGACTGAAAGTTGCATATTTTCGCAATCAATATCCAGAGGCAAATGTACTGTGATGGTGCAGACCCATTCCCATCCATACGTTTTCTCTAGAATAAATTACTGTTTTAAACTCCCAGAACAAACTGTACGAAACTCGTCACTGCTACCTAACTGTGGGAACTAAAGATAATACATGCTGTATTCATACGCACGAAATGTCTTGATTCGTATTTTCCAGAATTTAACTCATAAACTGAGCCCACAACTGTGAAAACTATACAGAATAGTATATGTAGAGTTTCAGATACAAAGCAAGACAGACCAAAAGTACATTGGATAAGTTGACACAGGGCACTATTTTTTTGGTCGAAATTCGCCGTTTAGCCGTAGCACGACAATATGGCTGCCCCCATATAAATTTGCGTGACATAACATACTATATGAAGGGAGATAACATATAAAATGACACTGTCCAGTCGGATTTTAATTTCAATCGTGTTGGCTCGTTTCTCGCGGACAAGTCGTTTGACGAAATCTGAGAATCTACAAATACAGATGCTGTGAATTTTAGTGGCTATAGTTATACAATTCCAGCACAAAAATATTTACACAATTCCCTAACATTTGATTGGCCCGTAGCAAGTCTCTGTCCAAAATTTATATCCCAGTAAACTCCCACGCCGAACTACTTTCCGTAACCGTCAGGCGCAGTTAAAATAATTATTGAGAAAACGGAAAATAAACACATTTTCTTGATGAATGTATTTCAAATGCTGGAATTATAAGGAATGAATGACCTTTTTATTGAATTTATCGGGGATATAAACTTGGAAAAGTCGCGGGAATACTGGACGAGGCCTTCCGGCCTTCGTCCAGTATTCCCGCGACTTTTCCAAGTTTATACCCCAATAAATTCCACAAAAAGGCCATTAATTCCTATAACAATTCTGCAATAACCAGGAACCCACTCTACCAAAGATTCGGTGCAATGCCTTTATCAAGGAATTATTTCTACTTAAAAACATACTTTTTTCGCAATGAGGCATACTTTCAAATTTCAATTATTTGAACACTCATCTTCGATTTTGCGAGACACACGTGTACATATACCTCAAAGTGGCTGTCAGTTATCCAATATGGTATAGTTGAACATCAGTATAATGCATAAAATAGATAACACATGATTAAATAAAATATTTATATATCTACTTACCAAAGGTCTGGACAGTGCTAGCGATGGTGACCAAATAATGGCCAAAGGTATTATTACTGTGCTTAACATGTGCGTCATTTTTTTGCTGCATGTTTCCACGTCTAAATTGCGATGTTATTCATGAGCCGTTCATGAGAATACATGTCCTATAGTATCGCTGGCAACAATGTGTGGTCGTAAATTATTTGGGTCATGCTGTGACAAAAATGTGCTTATTGTCCTATGGACCAGTGTAAACACATGCCGATCATGGTTTAACCTGTTCGGAATTAAGTTGACGATGCAGGTTTTAAAGGTACGTGCCCACTCAGTAGACGAAAACAATGTTCTTCATATCAGAGACATAATCAGAGATATTTTCTGGCAAAATAAACATTAATTCACCATTACTCTACTCATTGATTGGCATTATTATACATTTTATATCAGACGTAAATTTCCACACTGATATCAGGGGCGATAACCGTGTTTCCTTAAAATGTTAACGGACATTACTATTTATTCCCTGTATTTATGTTTTATGTACAATGGTCATACTTTATAATATGTCGAAAATATAATTTTTACTGGTGACGCATTTAATTTAGTGTAAATAATTAAAATAGCATGCCTCATTTGCATTCATGTATGAAAATAGCCTGATACATGTACAACTGCACGTCACAATCAGTAAAAAAAACATTATTAACTACTGTCTGTTTCACGAAAGCTGCCCAAATTTTACGGCCATATAAACAATTCAATAGCAATATTTTTTTGGATAATATTAAATTAAAGGAAAATTTAAGAATGAGCCTTCTTTTTATTTCGAAAAATTTGGTAAAATATTGATTTTATTGCGAAAAAAAAGTTTCCCCATGTTAAATCCCCATAGACATCTTCACGGAGTGAAGATGTCTATGGGGATTTAACATGGGGACATTTTTTTGACTTTTAGAAATACTGGAACGATTTTTAAAATTTAACTTTTGTTTTCTTAGTTAGATCATATCCAATCTATCTAGTCAGGTTTCGGAGTCAATTTCCAAAATTTTTCGTTTTTTGACTCCTCCCACACTTCCTTACCTCTTTTTCCCCCATGTTAAATTCCCATAGAGAAATCAATTTTTCGTAATAAAATCAATATTTGACCGAATTTCACGAAATGAAAAGAAGGCTCATTCTTAAATTTTCCTTTAATGTAATATTATCGAAAAATATATTGTTTTTGAATTGTCTATATAGCCGTAAAATTTGGGCAGCTTTCGTGAAACAGACAGTAATTATATATGTATAGCGGGCACTCGTAAATTCTAGAACTGGTGGAATAGTGACACAATTATACACTTATTTAATTCCTGAACATTTTGTACCTACTGAGTGGGCATATACCAGGGTGCATTTTATTTCTGTATGATCAGGAAGTACACTGGTGAGGAATGCAATAATTCCGATTTCCCCAAATCGATGCCTATTTCCGATGGTACATACATATCAGTACATGGAAAGAGATATAGCAGGTATACACACAACACAACAATAGGAAGCATGCTGTATATGAGTGATACTATCGCTAAACATATGTAGGTATATGTTCTTCAGTGTTTGAAACAAACATGTGGTCCGCCATGACAAATGGGGGAATATTACAGCCAGATCATCTAGCACAATCACACATATTGATAAGGATCTTACATGTTCGTTAGAATCCAGGGGCCCGTTTCACTAAACTTCCTACGACTAAAATGTTCGTAAGTGCAAAATTATGATAGTCTGTAAATTGCCCATTAATAATATTTTCTTGTAAACAATTGATGGATTTACATTTATTGAGCATAGGCTGCATATGCAGCCTATGCTCAATAAATGTCAATCCATCAATTTAAATTTACAGATGATCCTAAATTTGCACTTACGAACATTTTAGTCGTAGGAAGTTTAGTGAAACGGGCCCCTGGGGTCCGTTTCACTAAACTGCCCACGACTAAAATGTTCGTAAGTGCAAAATTATGATAGTCCGTAAATTTCACATTAACAATGTGTTATTGTAAACAATTATTGGATTTACATTTATTGAGCATAGGCTGCATATGCAGCCTATGATCAATAAATGTAAATCCATCAATTTAAATTTATAGACTATTCTATATCTGCACTTACGAACATTTTAGTCGTACGATGTTTAGTGAAACGGGCCCGTTTCACTAAACTTCGTACGATAAAAAGGTTCGTAAGTGCAAAATTATGATAGTCTGTAAATTTTAAATTAACAACATTTTCTTATAAACAATTGTTGGATTTACATTTATTGAGCATAGGCTGCATATGCAGCCTATGCTCAATAATTGTAAATGCATCATTTGAAATTTCCAGACGATCCTAAATTTGCACTTACGAACATTTTAGTCGTACAAAGTTTAGTGAAACGGACCCCAGAATGTAAATACCATTGCCATAGGGAACACTGTAGACCCTGGTCAGACAATGTGGATAAACGTTCTAATATAAGACACGCCATGTGATTGTGTACCTAAGAAGATGTGCGATTGTTCATGATCAAAAACTGTTATATTTTTCGTAAATGACATCAAAGGTGACGGCAGTACTGACATATACATGTACGTGTACTTCATTGACTATTTCATTTAAATGTGCTTAGAAGTATATGTCGCGACCACCCTTTGAACCGTCTGATCGAGACGGTTCAAATGAGTGGTAGCAACATATACTTTCATTGAGAAATAACAAAGATAAAAATAAAATATTTAAAAAAAATCATACCCATAAATGTGTATTACGCATGTATAAATGGGTTAAACACAGACGCTGGTTAGATTACCTGATCGCCGCTATTAACCGTACATTTTTCATGGATACTGACTGTGTGTGCCACAATGGCCGTTTTCACGTCCGTAGCCCGAATGAAATATTGGGGAACGTTACTAAAATCATGTATTTCATGACAGTCAACATGCACATAAAAGCCATTGACCTAGTGGGTCAGAAAATATGCAATCATCTGACAATAGAAGCCAATGTGTTGGAAATTTACATGTGATAACACATCTGGGAAAACGGACTTTATCCTATTGTGTGGTACATATTAGGAAGGCTTTGTAGAATTGTAGATTTGTTAAGCTAGATAATATTTTAATTAAAACTTCGATATGTGGCGTGAAAATGACCGACGAAATTGGAGCTAACTTAAAAGGCAGTTGGGACAATGTACTTTCTGTAGCCTATTTCACCAACATTGCAAAGTATACTTTTCTCGCAAAGTATTCTTTGAGGGAGTAATCATTTATTTTTCCGGAAATGCATTATTTCATATAGAACTGCATATATTTGATGATTAAAAGTATGCAGAATTATTATACTGAATTTATGGCCACTGAAAATGGTTGTAATAATGTAATAAATTCAGTATAATAAAAATAAATAAATTTACCCTTATATTGAAAATTTCTACCTCAAAGTATACTTTGCTAGAAAAAATATACTTTGCAATGTTGGTGAAATAGGCTACTAATCTGTGGCAGTGAACAATGTATGTTGCACGAAAGCTGCCCGAATTGTACGGCTATACTAAACAATGCAAAGACAATATTGTTTTCGATAATCGTAAATTTTATCTAAATTTAAGAATGGGTCTTTTTTATTTTGTGAAATTTGGTCCAATATTAAAGGTACATGCCCACTCAGTAGGCAAAAACTGTTCTTTATAGGAATTAAACAAGTGTATAATTGTGTCACTATTCCACCTGTTCTAAAAATTACGTGTGACCGCTATACAGATATACTCATTTAATAATATTTATTTTACTGATGGTGACGCGCGGTGGTATCAGGCTATTTTCATATGCAAATGAGGCATGATGTTTTTTTAATTATTTATGCTAATTAAATGCGTCACCTGAAAAATAATATTTTCGACAGATTATAAAGTATGATCATGGCACATCAAAAAATAATTACAGAGAACAAATAGTAATGTCCATTAACATTTTCATGAAACACGGTTATCGCCCCTGATGTCAGTGTGTAAATTTATTTCTGATATAAAATGTATACTAATGCCAATCAATACGTGGGGTAATGGTGAATGAATGTTTATTTTGCCAAAACATGCCTGATATAAACAACATTTTGTGCTTACTCAGTGGGCATGTACCTTTAATATTATTATTGTTTTTGCATTGTTCATCATGATTATAATTCCAGCACAAAAATATTTACACAATTCCCGAACATTTGATTGGCCCGTAGCAAGTCTCTGTCCAAAATGTATATCCCAGTAAACTCCCACGCCGAACTACTTTCTACAGGTGCGCTGTCAGTGCTGTCAATGTAAACAAATGGCTGCCGTCTGTCAAAATAAACACATTTTCTTGATGAATTTATTTCAAATGCTGGAATTATAAGGAATGAATGGCCTTTTTGTGGAATTTATCGGGGATATAAACTTGGAAAAGTCGCGGGAATACTGGACGAGGCCTTCCGGCTTTCGTCCAGTGTTCCCGCGACTTTTCCAAGTTTATACCCCGATACATTCCACAAAAAGGCCATTCATTCCTATAATATCCGTAAAATTTGGGCAGGTTTCGTGAACTAGACAGTAGGGAAATATGGTTTATGGCACATTTCTGACCAGTCGAACACTTGATAATTGAGACACGCCACATGATTTCGTACCTAAGAACGATTTTTCATGCAATATATTGACAGAAACTGTGATATTTATGTAAATGACGTCGAAAGATGACGAAATTTTCCGGAAACTAGGATAATCGCAAATTTAGAAAACTAGTTTTCATGAAATATCGCACATGTTCTTAGGTACAAAATCATATGACGTGTCTCGTATGTGAATTTGAATGGAGAAATGTACATGTAGCTTATGGCTTTTTAGACCCAGACCAGCCCAGCCTGCAAAACAGTGCAGTTTGCCGTTCAGTGAGTGAAACACTGGTCAGACCTGATCTCCATGACGATAAAATGCTCCACGCGCAGGGATTATTCAGACACGGCAATAACTGAGAACCAAAGTACTGGTACTTTGGTTCTCAGTTATTGCCGTGTCTGAATAAAGTACTGGTACTTTGGTTCCCAGTTATTGCCGTGTCTGAATAAAGTACTGGTACTTTGGTTCTCAGTTATTGCCGTGTCTGAATAAAGTACTGGTACTTTGGTTCTCAGTTATTGCCGGTCGAATTAAAGTACGGTACTTTGGTCTCAGTATTGCCGTGTCTGAATAAAGTACTGGTACTTTGGTTCTCAGTTATTGCCGTGTCTGAATAAAGTACTGGTACTTTGGTTCTCAGTTATTGCCGTGTCTGAATAAAGTACTGGTACTTTGGTTCCCAGTTATTGCCGTGTCTGAATAAAGTACTGGTACTTTGGTTCCCAGTTATTGCCGTGTCTGAATAAAGTACTGGTACTTTGGTTCTCAGTTATTGCCGTGTCTGAATAAAGTACTGGTACTTTGGTTCCCAGTTATTGCCGTGTCTGAATAAAGTACTGGTACTTTGGTTCCCAGTTATTGCCGTGTCTGAATAAAGTACTGGTACTTTGGTTCTCAGTTATTGCCGTGTCTGAATAAAGTACTGGTACTTTGGTTCCCAGTTATTGCCGTGTCTGAATAAAGTACTGGTACTTTGGTTCTCAGTTATTGCCGTGTCTGAATAATCCCTGCGCGTCGAGCATTTTATCGTCATGGAGAAATAACATTGTACTGTAAGTTCGCCACATGATCAATAAAAAACACAAACATGCAAATATATGTTACATCCAATAATTTCTGACGAAAATCTTATGATTTTTCACGTCTAAAGAGGTAATAGTAACTTTATGGAACATATTTTTTTTAAATGTTCGTCTCTAATTTGTCTTCAGGTTGCCAGATGCATATAAGTAACGAACATCTCAAAATAAAAAAATATATATATTGAAACAATCAGCCCTCCTGCTTCACATTCCACAAACTCTGAGTCTGAGAACCAAAGTACTTATGTTTATGGCCTTATGCTTCTTACACGTTGTACATATCTTTATCACATGGGCGTCACCAGCATTTTTGAAAAGGGGGTTCAACTTTTAGCTGTGAAGCAACCCAAATATGTAAGGGGTCCAGGGGTTGCCCCTGGATCCCTTACATAGTTTGGTTGCTTCACATACCTGGGAAGATATTGATTATTAGAGGCCAAATGCCTCATTCGGGTATGTTTGGACAAGAACTAGCTCATAGACAAAGAGTTTTGGGTCAATTTAAGAAGAGTGTTTCTGAACATTGGCATTTGCAATATGTTTGGCGTCGCTTGATTGTGTTTTGTTAGTATGTAATTTGCATAGTACAATGTCTGCTCATTCATGCATTGAAAATGTCTATCGCGGACCTCATTGATCAGAAAATGGGTAATTTACATACATACATCTTACTTTTGCAAGACACATATCACAAACTATTACTCGAATATTTGGCAACAAAGAGTGACTAACGTCCCTAAACTAAGAACATATATTACATACAAAACATGCTTCGAACAAGAACAGTACCTGCAGCTCTCCATGAAGAAATATGAACGGTCATTACTGGCACAATTCCGGTGCGGTATACTCCCGCTAAGAATCGAAACAGGATATATAGGTGAAACCTCCGACCAGCGGCTATGCAGATTTTGTGATCTGCAGGCAGTAGAGAGTGAAACTCACTTCATTCTACACTGTGAACTGTATACAGACATAAGAACAAACCTTTTTAATTACCTAAATACAGCAGTTAACTTCACAACTCTAAGTGATACAGATAAACTTCGCTTTCTTATTCAGAACTGTGCTAGACAAATAAGCAAATATATTGTGAAAGCATATCTGAGACGCCGAAACATCATTTACAACTAAATCCTACAATAACCATCTTAAATCAATAATAGCAAACCGAACATGAGGCTATCATGCAACAGGGCAAGCAGTGTAGACCCGGATCAGCCAGCGTGCCAGTGCGGATTGGTCAGGGTATATATTGTAGGCCAACATATCGCATCGCATTGGTCTGGTGTGTATGTGTTATATTTATTGAGCAGTTTATTTCCTCATCAGACTGCGGCGATCCGTATGCTGATGAGCATATACACTGTTCACAAATAAACCCTTAATTTGACAATATAAGTACATGTACACTATCAGAAGTGAAAGTCGTCAAATGCTATGTGATTAACTCGGATGACACACATTTACTCACCAGTTATTATTCCACAATACCTCACTCAACGACTGACGTATACACCTATTTCATTCCTTTGTGACCAGAGTAAATCCAGATTATGCTGATTAGTAACACGGCATGATTGAACTTTGCTCTGTTCAATAATACTAGCCAATTGACAGTTTAGCTTCGGATCGAACTGCGTATACACGCATATCGATTAAAAACTACACTGGTCATCGACAAGCTAAATTGTATAATTCGGTCGCATGTATTTGCTGGAAATCCCGAGCCTGCTAATCCACCTGCTCACGCATTTGTACAGAATACGGTCGCATTAAGACATCAATGCTGTCAGTATTGATGAGTAAAATGTTCCGTAAGCTGTTGTGACCGTGGGTCGGGGGCTGAGCGTTGGTCCGGTCATTGTCCGGCAAATGCATGCAACCAGAAACTCATGTTCTGCAAACACCAGCCATTATTTGAATCAAGTGAAACCTTTATGTTGCAACAAGGTGACATATAGGTCCAATGGGCCGGGTGTAATTAGTATGATTATCAATGTTATATTTATTCGTGTACGTTTACACATGTCACTATAATAAACAAATTACTTACTTACTTACTTACATACTTGTGTGCAACTACTAACGCTCAATCACTACACACGACATTAATCGTCAATTATCTACACATTCACCGTTCCGAACTTTCGAAACCCTTTTATACGGTAAAAATACCCATAAAGGTAAATGCAAATACATGTAGATGCTTGATTTAACGACGGCACTGGCTCGATGACCTTGTATGTCATCTCCCAAGAAGAGGAGATAGGAAGGAGGTGGATACAGAGGAAACCGGCCCCATGGGCCCTAGTTCTTATTCGAATAGTTCCTTCTGATGCTTCAACGTGCCCAGACTCTCCTTCATATCTGATACACGGGACCGCCTTTTATATTCCTCATAAGATATGACTATATATTACGAAGTTGTCTTGCCCAAGGACACGCCGAATCGACCATAAAGGTCAATTACGGTACCGTACACATACGTGTAACTTGTGGGAGGTAACGTAAATTGTATGCTGGTAACAATGCACCATAACAACCAGATATACCGAAATAACCCATAAAACATTGAAATATGAACTGTTCTTCAAGAACCTGTGGTTGTTTACGGCAACGTCATGTGGAAAGTGTAGCTCCTGATCGGCTAGTACATATAAGGATATAGACCATTCAGTATGGGCATGGCGTATAGCTCTCTGGTGAATACAGTAAAACCACTCTCAGGACACGCAACCAGTTTCTGTAATCCGTAATGTTATGGGTTTCATTGTCATCTATCTCTGATGATAATGCATGTTCATGTTCGCAAAGCACACACGCGTGCATTAACATATTCATCCGTCAACATTACAGTGGAACCTCTCTAAACCGGACACCCTGGGGACCTCACAGGGTGTCCGGTTTAGAGAGTTTGCATTGTACATGGCGGACAGTGTAAAGACTGATCATGAAAAAGCAATCTGAAATTCATTGGAAGCTTGTTTAATTATGGATAAATTCTGATAGCAATACACGTGGCCCTGACTAGAGAAATGGGGATAATGTCATTTGTGGCCAGTCTAACTCCGATTCTGCTGTCACATAGGTACGGACCTCTCTAAACCGGACACGGAGAACATTTAGTTGTGCTTAATCGACACGTTACATTGCCAATTATGTCCGATAATAATGTATATTCATGATTGTTAAGCTCTCGTGCCTGTTTCGAAAGTAGGCATCTGCCTGTTTTACAGTGGAGCCTCTCTGAACCGGACACGCTGGGGACTTCCTAGCGTGTCCGGTTTAGAGAGGTTCCACGGTATTAACAGTTTGATACCCGTTTACGCTACGTAAAACCAGATTCCAGGTGTTTGATTTGGTTGGCGACTTGGCAGGAAAGCAATTCGGAAACATTACCAAATGATGCGGTCACTTTACCAAATAACGCAATCGCTTAACCAACTTACGCGATCGCATTACCAAACTACGTGAAATGGCGCAATCACATTACCACATGATGCGATTACATTACCGCATGAAGTGACCGCATTACCACGCGACACCATGATATTACATGTACCGAATGACGCGATCACATTACTGCATTAGACTATCACATTGCCGCATGAGACGATCACATTACATGTATATGTACATGTGTTCATATTACTTGATTAGACACTACATTAGACGATCACATTACCGCATGAGACGATCACATTACATGTACATGTACATGTGTTCATATTACTTGATTAGACACTACATTAGACGATCACATTACCGCATGAGACGATCACATTACATGTACATGTACATGAGTTCATATTACTTCATTACACGATCACATTACCGCATGAGACGATCACATTACATGTACATGTACATGTGTTCATATTACTTCATTAGACACTACATTAGACGATCACACTACAGGTACCTGTACCACAAAACGCGATCACATTACTTCATTAGACGATCACATCACTGCATTAGACGATCACATTAATGCATTATACGATCACATTATATGTACATGTACCACATGACGCGATCATATTACTGCAGTATGTAGACGATCACGGTACTGCATTAGACGATCGCATTACTGCATTAGACGATCGCAGTACTGAATTAGACGATCACATTACCGCATGGGACGATCACATTACAGGTACATGTACCACATGACGCGATCACATTATTGCATTAGACGATCACATACCAAATTCGACGATCACATTACCACATGAGACGATCACATTACTGCATGATGTGATCACATTACGTGTACATGTACGCGATCACATTGCCGCATGAAACGATCACATAACCGCATGAGACGTTCAAATTACATGTACCACCGCACGGCTTGATCACATTACTACATAGACGATCACATTACATGTACCACCGCATGACGCGATCACATTGCCGCATGAGACGATCAATTGACATATACCACATGAAGCGATCACGATCACATTACATTACCATTACCACATGACGCTACCACGTTTGTACCGAATAGTCACATTACCTAATACATATGGTATTACCACATTGCCTAATGGTGTACATGCATGTCTCCCGTGCCTTACATACACGTCGTGTGTTTTTTATCTGCATGAGTGCTCCCATGTCACGGTATATCAGTTTCAGGAATTAAAATGTTAATACCCACGGATCAACTAATCAAGCCCGGCTCAAAAGTATGTAACTATCGGAAATGTTGGAATGTGACGGCGGACAGGGGATTATGGTCTTCGCGACTCGAGTAGACGAAGCTATGTTGAACCGTATATGTCACAGAAACGAATATATCACACGTGTGAAGTATTCGTGCGAATTCGTCACACATTTCGGTGAATACTGGCCGAATTCGGCCGAATACATCACAAACCGAAAATCTCACCCAAATATTTTTCACTTTTTGGTATAAACGAAATCTGTGACGCATTCGTACGAATACTCACACGTGTGATATATTCGTTTCTGTGACATATAAGGTTCAAAAGTGGTATGTGGAGAGGGTGGTGTGCACAGACGGCGTGTACCAGTACATGAAACGCAGATACTGCCTATTTTCCCTTTAAATCGACTAGTCAACTTAATGCGAAAATATTAAACAGTCACGAGACAAAATGTAATTGCAATGTGGCATACATTTGGCGACGCCCCGTATTATTAAATGCGCAATGTTGACATTATTAGCTGTGACTGGGGAAAACGGGGCTTATTGCATGCGTGACCAGTCTAGCTACTGTTAAGTGACTGTCTAGTTGGTGCTTATGACATTTGTTGTCATATTTAGCTCCTTCTGTGTGACTGGAGAAATGAGGCTTATGTCATTTGTGGCTGTGACTGGGGGAATGGACCTTTAATATGTCATGTGTGGCTGTGACTGGAGAAATGGGGCATATGTGATTTGTGAGCAGGGGTAGATCCTGATCAAATAGCAAACTGATGTAGCCTGGTAACTATATATACTGCTTGCTAGAAGCATGTCGGGTGTTTCATCGATGGAATGGTGAACAATGCAGATCCTGAACAGACTGTGCTCATGCACATGCTGATTTTGGATCTACGCTGCCTGCAAAATCCATAAACCTCATTTACCCAGTCACAGCCAGATGTGTGGCCACTTTAGCGCCTGCTATGTGGCTGTGACTGGACAAATGGGGATTATGACATTTAGGGCCAGACTAGCTCGTGGTCTTCTAACGCATGCCTGCATCCTATAAATATGGTAAGCCAAATCTACATAAACACAAATAATTATTGCTAGCTCTCTAAATAATTAGAGCTAGCATTAAATATTTAGAGCTAGAATGATTTTTTTAGTTTACATGTATGTAGATTTGGCGTTCCTGGGGGCCGTTTCACTAAACTTCGTACGTCTAAAATGTTCGTAAGTGCAAACTTATGATAGTCTGTAAATGTTACATTAACAACGCTTTCTTGTAAAAAATTAATGGATTTACATTTAAAGAGCTCTTCAAGTGAGTTGGAGCTATCTCTAAATATGTATTGCTAGCTCTTATTATTTAGAGCTAGCATTAATTATTTGAGTTTATGTAGATTTGGTTCCATATATAAATGGTCTGCTTGCTAGAAACATGGCGGATGTTGCACTGAATGAATGTCGAACAGTAAAGACCATGATCTGACTGCGCATATGCTCAGGCTGATCTGTATATACACATGTCGCATACCATACGTGCCCATTTCTCTCGTGACAAACCGCTTTGAAGAAATCGTGACGACTCCGAGTGCGGGTCGGTGAATATAACAACACCATTATTATAATGCGCAATTATGTAATAAATAACGTGACAAAATACCCTGAAGATATTCACGTTGCACACGACACTGTATAGGTCGATATAATTCATAAATAATATGTTCTAATTTTGGAAGTATAAGCAAACATCAATCACAATGATGATATACGATATTCGTATTCTTATATGTAAACGTACATGTAGCGTAAATAGATCTAAATTCAAATTCAAATTTAGTGCAGTGAATTATGCAGACTTGTATTGTACATAATTATAGGTAACGCGACACGAAAACATATTCCAAATGAATTTCCAACCAATGTAGCCCCATCTAGCACGAACACCCGTAAAAATGGCTAAGGTATGACTACACTATAACTGGCGTATATTTACCCACGGTGTATTCCGAAATCCAGAGTCTATGGCATAAACATATTTGGATTAGTTTCTTTACCGTAATAAATCGCGCATGCTATCTAAAGCGGCCCTCACATATCAGCCGGCGTCCGCGCGATTTTTCTAAACGCAGGAGTCGCCGGGAGATTTAGAGCCCGTGGATGAATCGGACAAATTTCATGTCTGCGACGTGTGGCTTCACATATTAGACGGGGCCCGGGTGGTGCCCTTTGAACATTGTATCGCAGTGGAGATAGGGCGTCAGCCGGACGCCGCTAGATAATCTGGCGGGCGCCGGCTGATCAAAGAACAGATCGGTAGGCGTCCGGGCGGGATCCGTGAGGCTATCGTAGGGTGGCCGTGAGGGGCCCGTTAAAATCCCATGGCGCCCGGCGGATTTTTTTCCAATAATTTACGTCAAAATCTTCATGCGGCCGCCAGATCACTGGTCGGTTTCCGGCAGGCCGCCGGGCGGGGCCCTAGCGACTGTCTACGGGCTTGTCACGACCTAAAATCGCGCTTGGAAAATCGCAGATTTGGGAGTCAGGTTTTCGCGCCCGCGGCGTTCGTGCGACCTCTAAAAAATCGCAGCGGAGCCCGTAGAAATCGGGCAGAGTCCGGCCGGACGCCTCGCGAAAATGCCCTTTTTGGCCCGTTTTAGGAGTCGCGCGGGCGCCGCGACCGATATGTGAGGGCTGCTTTACGGAGGAGCCCCGCAGAGGACGTATAATTATTTTTCTTTTTTTAATTCCTTCCCTCGAAATAACAATACGTTCCCTCAATTTAACAATTCGTTTCCACGAATTAACAATTCGTTACCATGAATTAACAATTCGTTCCCACGAATTGTTATATCGTGGGAACGAATTGTTAATTCGAGGAACGAATTGTTAATTCGAGGAACGAATTGTTAAATTGAGGGAACGAATTGTTAAATTGAGGGAACGAATTGTCATTTCGTGGGAACAAATTGTTAATTCGAGGGAACGAATTGTTATATCGTGGGAACGAATTGTTAATTCGAAGGAACGAATTGTTAAATTGAGGGAACGAATTGTTATTTCGTGGGAACGAATGAATAAAAACAAAATTCCATGATCACTGCGGGGCTGCGTACTATTTGATGATTAATGTGTCAAGGTGTATGATCACGTGGTACTAACAACAACAACAAGTACTGAAACTTCCAGAATCCATCCGATTCAAAGTACGTATTCTTTGGTATTTTCCTTATTACGTAACGGATTTTTATGAAACATGGCGCATCAAACGCGTCTTATTAAGCTGCATTTGGTGGTCTCTGTACGTTTTCCCAAACTTATGTCGTTTTTGCGAAGAATTGATTTCCGTGTCTACCGACACGGAAATCGATTCTTCGCAAAAACGACATAAGTATGTGCCGAACTCCCTGGACGACCAAATGCAGCTCATGAAGACGCGTTTGCTGCGCCATATTTCATCGAAATACGTTTCATAAGTTAAGGAAAATATCAAATAATACTTACTTTGGAGTGGGCGAGCTTTCAACACTTTCAGCCACTGGTGTTGTTGTTATAACCACGTGATCATTCACCTTGAATGTGGTTAAATCATTCATGACCGGCCCATATCAGCAATAATTGTATGGGAAACTGCAGTATTTGCTGCCGTTCATGGTCTCAAGTTTCGCACGTGCACTGGTGTTGCGTTCATTTGCAAATCATATGTGACCCGTCAGACAAAAAGCGGCGTATTGCGTTTTTCACAAGCGTACACATAGTACAGCATCAGTATACAACATATTGCGAACGTTTGTTCTTTGTTAGAGACACTGTGTGTTTTTTCAACGAACAGTGTAGTCCATGACAAGACTGCGCGGATGTGCATGCTGGACATGAACTACGCTATTCGAAGACTGCGCGGATGTGCATGCTGGACATGAACTACGCTATTCGAAGACTGCGCGGATGTGCATGCTGGACATGAACTACGCTATTCGAAGGACTGTGCGGTATGTGTCATGCTGGTCATGAAACTACGCTATTCGAAGATCCTGCGCGGATGTGCAGGCTGGTCCCATGAAACTACGCTTATTCGTAAGGAAACTGCTCGGATTGTGCAGGCTGGTCATGAACTACGCTATTCGAAGACTGCGCGGATGTGCAGGCTGGTCATGAACTACGCTATTCGAAGACTGCGCGGATGTGCATGCTGGACATGAACTACGCTATTCGAAGACTGCGCGGATGTGCATGCTGGTCATGAACTACGCTATTCGAAGACTGCGCGGATGTGCATGCTGGACATGAACTACGCTATTCGTAAACTCAAGAAGCCCGGTTTTGTAATGACGAGTCATGTAAAGTGAGGTTGCGCTGTTTAAAATTAAATGCAATGAAACGAAAAGCACAACACCCATTAACTTTATTTATTAATAACATGGTGCAATTTGAATATATTATTGTATATAGGATTCGAGGTTGCAGAAAAGCATTGGATTTATTATTATGCTATCAAGTCGAAATTACAATTAAATAACTAAATTTTCGAGACAATTAAGTCAAACTTTCGATATAATTAAGTCGAAATATATGTATGCTCTCGGGTACATGATTGGCTATCTGCTGATATAATACGTGATCAGCATCATCGGTTTCATAAATACACATTAAACACATGGTGATTGACTGATAAAGTGGCCCTTGGGACATGTGTGACAAGTGTCAATACACCACCATACAATGCAATGCAATAGATTGCAACGAATTTGAATTTGAAAACACAATATAAGCCACATTTTAGATCACGGATCGCCACGTGTACGAGTAGACAATATGATCATCATGTGTATCCAAGCAATCTGACTAGCGACCATGCATTTCACTGCTATTAATAACAACAATATTAAATAATTCAGATGAAATTAGCGCAAATATAGATCCGAAATATCCGTACAAAGTACATTCTTAGAAAATTTAAAATCACTATGACACAGATGCAGGGATTCCGCTGGCGATCGCCACTTTCGCAATTGGCGATAAAAATAAACAATTGGCGATAACAAATAACAATTTTCGAAAAAAAAAATTAAAAAAATTAAAAAAAATGTTTTTTTTTTTTTTTTGAAGTGGCGATTTTTTTATTTTCCCCAGCGGAATCCCTGCACATCATCATGTCCATACATTGTCCATGTGCTGTGTGAATGCAGAAACAAAACTAGAAACTATATAAAAGATGACAAGACAAAGAATACAATACAATACAATCTCATTTTGTACGTTGTCCATTAAACATGGTAGCATTAGGAGTATGCAAATAGTGTAATCACACGAGGCAAGCAACTATCAATGTAAATGGATAGATTAATAAAATGCTGCTTATTATGTGATTTCTGACCAGTGTAGCTCCTGATCAAATAGCACACTCAGGTATTCTAATCATGACCTGTACTACTTGTTAGAAGCATGCCGGGTGGTTCGCTGATGGAATTGCGATCAGTGCAGATCCTGATCAGACTGTGCGGATGCACAGGCTGATCTGGATCTGCACTGATCGCAAAACCCATAAGCCCCATTTGTCCAGTCACAGCCACATATACTTTATAAGGACATTCATGATTGAGATCTAGGTTGGATTTGACAAAACCGGGAATGTAGGGAATATAAGACAAGCGTCATTTACTATCAATTTCATCAGACAATATAAAGAAGGCTCATTTTTAAATGTTGCTACAAATTAATATTATCGAAAATAATATTGTTTTTTCACTGTTGATATATCCGTAACATTTGGACAGGTTTCGTGAAACAGACAGTAGTCTGGTAGTATATCCATCGGGTAGACACTCACGTGTTAAGCTATAAAATGTCGCTCTGGCTGGAGAAATGGGGCTTTTGGGATTTGTGACCAGTGAGGCCCCTGATCAAATAACACACATGTAGCCTAATAACGATATATATTCCTTGTTGGAAGCACGACGAGTGTTACATTGACGGAATGGCGATCAGTGCAGAGATCCTGAACAGACTGTGCGGATGCACAGGCTGATCTGGATCTTCACTGGTCGCAAATTCCATAAGCCCATTTCTCCAGTAACAGCCACAAATAATGTAAAGTTGTTTCGGTGAAAGACACCTTCAATGTACGGAAGCCCATTAGGGCCACTTCACTTTTTTTTAATTTCCATTTATTCAATATGTTTTCTTGAATTTTCAAGTTCTTTTCTTGAATTTTCAAGTTCTTTTCTTGAATTTTCAAGAAAACAAGATGAACAAGATGTTTTCTTGAATTTTCAAGTTCTTTTCTTGAATTTTCAAGATCTTTTCTTGAATTTTCAAGATCTTTTATTTTCTTGAATTTTCAAGATCTTTTCTTGAATTTTCAAGAAAAGATCTTGAAAATTCAAGAAAACATCTTGAAAATTCAAGAAAAGATCTCGAAAATTCAAGAAAAGCTAAAAAAAAAAGTGAAGTGGCCCTAATGGGCTTCCGTATCAATGTCTGGAGTGGAAACCTGAACTTTATGAATTATATATATAGGATGTCAACATAATAGAATACGTGATCACAATCATACTGATAACAACTATGTTTTTGTAAAGCACGTGTTTATCAGTCACGTTCACACATGCGGTGTCACTGCACAGTTTGATATAAATATACATGTGGACCCGGCGTTACATCTGAAAATATGTCTGTATGCTCATAACACACGACAAGAGTAGCAAACACGTGGCATGAGACACACCATACCAAAAATAAGATGTCTGGCAAATACCGCATATGAGCCAAGTCATGGATTTTGAATCTAAGAACATCTACGATTTTTCATGAAAAATATTTACAGAAACTGCTATTTTCTGTGAATTAAATGACGTCGAAATATAATGAAATTTTCATAGCATATGCGAAATTCTATTCCGTATTTGTTATGCAATTTCGTCATCTTTTGACGTCATGTACGGAAAATATTGTAATTATGTTTTTCATGAGATATCGTACATTCTCGTAGGTACACAACCATATGACTTTTCTGAAATGTACCCAGAAACAGGTATGAAACAAACCTTCAACACAAAAGTCTGAAATGAGAAGGAAAATAATTCTGAAACCCTTAACCCTTTGAACACGAAAGCCCGATATAGCGGTTTATTGAAACAGTGCAGATCCAGATGAGCCGGCTCGTAACGAGCCGTCTCATCAGGATCTACACTTTTTGCAAGTAATTTTCATATTTTTGAGAGACAAAAACACCCCCGTATCATAGTCTGAAAATTATTTTGTGACGGTTGGATTGGTTGGAAAATTAACATAGCAACATTCATTCCAGTTACTGAGGGGTGAAAGGGTTAAAATGTAATACAGGGAACCCCTCTAAACCGGGCACCGAGATAATATATGTGATCTCATGTTGAGAGCTTTCTAGGTAACCCATCCCAGATAATAATGCATGCTCATGGTTGCAAAAGATATTAGTATGTCCTAGAATGGTAATATGCCTGATTTACAGTGGACATTGCGACTGCGTGGTACACGATACGGGGGGCGTCTCAATAACAGCAATTTGTTCTCTTCAAAAGTAAAGTTGGGCATGCCAACTATTTTACACATAATGTTGAGCATTGCCGTTGCTATTAATAACTTGCTTTCAGTTCACTCGCTGACTTTAAATGTCACCTGACTGTTGTTAATTGCGAACGCAAATTGAGCCTATTGAGACGTCCCCCGATGAACATGCGACTGCGTGGTACACGATACGGGGGGGGGGGGGGCGTCTCAATAACAGCAATTTGTTGTCTTCAAAAGTAAAGTTGGGCATGCCAACTATTTTACACATAATGTTGAGCATTGCCGTTGCTATTAATAACTTGCTTTCAGTTCACTCGCTGACTTTAAATGTCACCTGACTGTTGTTAATTGCGAATGCAAATTGAGCCTATTGAGACGTCCCCCGATGAACAGAGAGCCACTTCCGAAAGTAGACCCGTGCAAACGGCCAGAATCACGATCCCAATAGCGTGAAGACAGTATGTCTCCCGCCAAAAACGAATGTATCACATGTTACAAAAACTCGAACAAAAAATAATAAAATATTGTCCAGACGAATATGTCACATGAACATTCGAATGGGGGATAACAGTGCGATAAAATATAACAGAATAGAGCAGGTATATTCGCCAGGTTATTTGAAAGTCATGCCACGCATGCAGACAAGGTAAATGTAAATGCTTTGATTTAACGACGGCACTGGCTCGATTACCTTGCATGTCGATACCGACTATTTAAGTCCCCGTCCGATAGGACTAGGCTATCACGAATGTGTCTTGTCTTGCCCAAGGACACGCCGAATCAGTGGCGGGATTCTAACTCGGCTCTCCCGATCCGGAGTCAGATGCTCTACCCACTGAGCTATGGAAGCTGATTTCAGACAGCACTAGGTGCGTATCATGTTATGGCCCTTATCGTCTGTCCGTCTGTTAGCTATTTGGTTTGCGCTTAAAATAATCTTGACATATGATCCTCAAACTTGGTATGCAGGTCAGTAACGACCAGTGTATGACCAATTTGACTTGACGTCAGTGTGTCAAAGATCAAAATCGCGGTGACCTTAGACAATAAAACAGTTGCCGCTCTATAACTCGAGAACGCCATGGCCTAGCATTGATTTTCAAGTTAGTCATGACCAGCAGATGACCCCTATTGATGTGAGGTCAGTATGTCAAAGGTCAAGGTCGCGGGGTGACCTTGGCCAATAAAACGAGTTCGGCTCAATAACTCAAGAACAGTTGGTGCTAGGATGCTCAAACGTTTGATTTTGAGGTCATTATGCACATTTTGGCACCACTGCGTGTCTTTTTGAGAAGGGGCGGGGTGGGGGGGGGGGGGTGGCTTATATGTTTGACAAACAACTCTTGCTAAACGAATATGTTAAATGTCAATGTGTCATTCAAAGCTACCATCGGGCGTATATTGCTCTGCTTAGTTTAGTAGTTGCCTCCTGCACTTGTATTCATTATAACCCTTTCAACACCAAGTAACTGAGATGGAATCGGTTTGTGATGTATTCGGCCGAATTCGGCCAGTATTCATCGAAATGTGTGACGCATTCGCACGAATACTTCACACGTGTGATATATTCGTTTCTGTGACATATAGGGTTCAACACATGTCATAAGCCGCAATTCTCCAGTCACGGCAAATACCATTAGCTGGATTGGTCACAAATGTTATAAGCCCAGTCACAGCGACAGTTTTCAGCCAGCACGGGCTTACGTTAGTAGGATAATTATGATGTATTATGTGCCAACTATCTGATTTTATATGTTATCTCCCTTAAGAAAGCATATTATGTCACGCATATTTATATGGGGGCAGACTTATTGTCGTGCTACGCCTAAATGGCGAGTACGACCAAGAAAATAGTGCCCTGTGCCAACTTATCCTACGGCGTTTTTGTCTGTCTTGCTTTGTATCTAAAACTATACATATACTATTCTCTATAGTTTTCACAGTTTCGGGCTCAGTTTATCAGTTAAATTCTGGAAAATACGAATGAAGACAGTTCGTACGTATGAATACAGCAGCTATTCTTTATATATATCACGGTTAGGTAGCAGTGACCAGTTAGCCGCCAGTTTCGTACAATGGCACCGGTGAAATTTATAAATACATGCATTACACATTCTGCTGAATAAAATTCACTTTGATTGTTTAATTATTATTTTCTACCTTATTTCTTTTTTATTTTAATCAGATTTTACATCATATTAATTGATGAATGCTCATTTCAATAGTCAGGGCCAGCTGACCTGTTCCCATTGGTCAGAAATGAGCAAATACGAATTAAGGGTATGTTTTAATAACAAAATATCAAAACAACAACTTTTTCTGGGAGTTTCAAACAGTAATTTATTCTACAGAAAACGTATGGATGGGAATGGGTTTGCACCATCACAGTATATTTGCCTCTGGATGATGATTGAGAAAATATGCAACTTTCACTCTCTAGTTCCACAAGAGATAATTATTTTGCGACGATAACATATTTCAGTACTTTCAGTACTTTGATTATTATATGTTATCTTCCTTGAGATAGCATAAATGTCTCACGCACATTTCTATGGGGGCAGCCATTGATCGTGCTACGCCGAAATGGCGAGTACGACAAAGAAAATAGTGCCCTGTGCCATAAATAGTGCCCTGTGCCAACTTATTCTATGGCGTTTCGGTCTGTCTTGCTTTGTATCTAAAATTACATATACTATTCTCTATAGTGTTCACAGTTTTGTATTCAGTTCATCAGTTAAATTCTGGAAGATACGAATCAAGACATTTCGTGCGTATGTAAAACATATGAAAACATATGAAATTCATATGCGGCACATGTAGCTGGTCCATCATCTGTATCTACACTGTTTGCACGTGTGGGGTTTTTGTTGTCTGTTATCCCTTTGAACCCGAAATCCCGCTATAGCGGTTTATGCAAAAGTGCAGATCCAGATGAGTCGGCTCGTAACGAGCCGTCTCATCAGGATCTGCACTTTTTGAAAGTAATTTTAATATTTCTTAGAACAAAAACACCCCCTTTTCATAAATGGATGAATCTGAAAATCGTTTTGTGACCATTGGATTGGTCGGAACATTAGCATATCACAGTCCATTCCAGTTCCTTAGGGTTTAAAGGCTTAAATAGTGCATAATACCTTTCATGGCTATACTCAAATATTCAATGTCATATGGGGATTTGGCTCATTCCGATGAAACGATCGCATTATGGAAATTAATTTACTTTATGAATAAAATATCGGTGTCTTCCTCGTAAAATTGAATTAGTATCGTTGAAATATTAATTACGATTATTAGTTTTGCCGATATTCTGTTTGAGTAGCTGACATGTTAAGTCTACACAATCGTAATATGAATCCCGATACGAGAAACACGATCATTCGTATTGCCCAGAGTAACTTTACAGCTCTGAAGTATTCCAAATTCATTTGTGAATAACTCATTATCTTGTACTTTCGAAGAATTAAACTGCCATCAGTACAGTAAAACCAGTGACGTTATTACAATAAGAAGGCGGCTCACATTATTATGTAGATGCCATCAATTTGTTGGCATAACGGGACAGCTGAAAGCGCGGTTTTTGTGGCGGGTGGTGGTTCTCGCGGGAAGACCACCGCTGGACCAAATAATGTTCAGGTGAAAAATTGTGATAACTGTTTAAAATCACTAACAATAGAAATGCAAAACACACGAGACAAACCAAAATGCCACGTGTTCCTTAACTGTTTACCACACCTACCTATTTTTGGGTGCAACATTTCTCGACTGAGAACGACACCCCGCGACCGCCATTTATGAACATATCAGGCACGCAGGCTCCGATTTAAACCGCTATGTGAGTACGCATGTCGGATCGGAATCTAAAACCGGTTTCAAAGCGGTGTCATAACCACCTCACTGTTTCGCTACCGGAACTGCTTTGCTTTGTACAGTAAAACAGACACCGATAGAATTTCGTTGTGCTTAATCGACATGCTACATTGCCAATTATCTCGAATAATAATGTTTCTTCATGATCTCTAAGCGCCCTTGCATGTCTTGAAGTGGGCATCTGCTTGTTTTACAGTGGAACATCTCCAAACCGGACACGACTTCCCAGCGTGTCCAGTTTAGAGAGGTTCCACTGTACATGTCGACCGAACCCGCTTTATGGGTACCGCCATTTCAAATGATGCTAGAGCAAGCAAAGCTAGCAGAATGTTCTGAAATTAGTAAATAGCTTCACAAATACACTTCTCCAGACCCACATACTAAGAAATATTAATAAACCTTTGTTTTCTGCACACACTCTTGCAACTTGTAGTGTCAGTGCTGAAATATATAGAAAATCGTCCACCCCCTTTTTACCGCAAGCTCCGCACTGTCCTGTGATACCTTATGTGGTGGACGGTGTGGCAAGACTAGTGCTATACAGCTAGAACATGATACGTTATACCTGGATATGAGGCGGCGCAATGCTGAATGTTTTTTTCTACAATGTTGCGGGATTTGAAAAAAAGGCATTATTGTGTGCCCTAGTGTATCGCCAATAGCTATGAATTTAATCACTAAATGTTTCCATATTTACAGTGCTATATTTATAACTGATGTTCGTGTCGTCACTTCACAAGAGTACCGAATGCAATAATATACAACCGTCGAGGCATGGTCAGTCAACAAGGGGAGATAACTCATTGAAAACCAATAGGGTTCTTCCTCTTGCCAAGATAAACATGTGTACTAAACTAGGCTATGATCCATCAAATAGAACTTGAGAGTTATTGCGTGGACTAGGATACAGAATGCTAAAATTAAAAATAGCCGACAAGGGGAAATAAGTCGTCAGAAATATTAAAAGTATTAGCGTACTTCGGCCTGTCGTGATAAAAATTGATACCGAATTTGGTTAGGATCCGTCAAGCAGAATTTGAGTTATTGCGTGGACAAGTCATCATAAAATTTTGAAAATTAATAGTTCTTCGTTTTTCCGTGATAAACAGAAATTTGAAAAATCAATAGCCTATGGCCTTGACGAGATAAACATGTACATTTAGTTACGATCCAGTAGAAGTTGAGTTATTGCTCGGACAAGCATACAGAGAGCGACAATTAAAATTGGCCGCCAAGGGGAAATAAGTCGTCAAAGTTTGTTTAAAAGCATTAAGGTACTTCGCCCTGTCGTGATAAAAATGGATACCGAATTTGGTTAAGATTCGTCAAGTAAAATTTGAGTTATTGCGCCGTCATTGATACACTGAGTACGAAATTTAAAAATGGCCGCCCAGGGGAAATAAGTCATCAGAAATGTTTTGAAAATCAATGGAGTTTTTAGTTTTGCCGTGATAAACATGTATATTGAATTTGGCCATGATCCATCCACTAGAACTTGAGTTATTGCATGGACAGAATGGAGAGTGCGAAAATTAAAAATAGCCGCCAAGGGGAGGTAAGTCATCAGGTGAATACGGGCGTATAAAAACAAAGGTAATCAAGTTTAAAATATGGCCAAGACTTGAGCGAATTCATTTTCAAGATTTGATATGTCGAAACACGTCATAGTGACAAAATTGACAACATTTCGCCATACTTATATGGTATGGTAAACATGAGAGTGGCGTAAACTGCTGCTGCCGAGTGGTGTTATTCCCCGTTATATTTCTATAAACTACATGTACTGGCTGAAATGTTAGAAATATGGGCAATTGCTGTGAATCACGATATAGGCGAGCAAACATCTTTGCATAGGCATGAATAGTGCTTAGGCCATATAAATAGAGAATAGTAGGTTAGTGCCGTGAATGGGAAAACATATCTGGTAAGGCTTAGGAAACTGGATGGGCGAGGCTCTGCCGAGCACATCCCGTTTCCGTGTCGCGCCAGATATTTTTTCCCATTCACGGCACTAACCTACTATTCTATTTATCCCGTCAACACCTACAAATAGCTTTAAAATGCAATAAAAATAACCCCAGCCACCGCACATATTCATACGCAGTGATTAGGTCGTATTGACAGGGTATCAAAAATATTTCACGTCACCGTGTTTCACGGCACATAGGCACTGTATTGACGGAATAAAATCGAGTATCCAAAATATATATGCTGATTTAACATGGTCGCCGTCGGCAAAATTTAATATATTTCCCATCATATACATGTTCAGTAACTTTTGGTTAAATTAATTATAACAAATATCCAATATGGCATGAATTTAGAAAAAAAAGAAAAAAGTATTCGGTCCAGAAACCCGCGCCCGCCGAGGTGTTTGATGATCACAAATGAATGTGGTTAGAATGTAAGGTACATTTTCCAACTGATAGCAAATATTGCACATCTAGTGACTTAATACTTACATGTAGTATGCGGGTACGAACATTCTCGTCTGCTATTTATATATTGTATTTTCTTTCTCAATAAAAAGGTGGTTTGACAGCACTTTAGAAACATTTCCATTGGAAATGATTCTAAAGTGGTGTCGTACCATAGTGTTGATGAGAAAAATGGAATATAGAAAATAAACAGCAGATGACAAAATTTAAACCAGCAGTGTAACGGTTAAGACTCTGAATAACACTCTTGATAAGTCTCGGATTGATGATCATGTGGATACACAGACACATAACTCTCCGTATGTCCTTTTTCTCAAACGGCGCCCCATGCACATGCATTAACCCTTCCTACGCTGTTGACGGAAATTGCCGTCTGCTGTTTTTCATTTTTGCTTTAATTCTTAACAAAAAACTGGTTTTGACAGCACATGAGAATCGTCTCCACTGGAGACGATTCTCATGTGCTGTCAACACCAGGTTTTTGTCGAGAAATATTGAAAATAAAACATTTCCAGCAGACGACACCATTTAATTCAGCGTAGTAAGGGTTAATAGCGACTGGTAATGGAATCTGACAGAGGAGTGACTGCGCGTGCTTGACTGAGTATTAGCACACAGTTTACATAGAGGCCAGTTCGTGTGTGTCTTTCCAATTAGTGGAGCAATATAACTCGTGGCACTGTTCAACTTTGGCGCTCTGTCAGCGCTATTTGTAAACGCTCAAGGATACCGCACGAAATTAGGATTTGCATTGGTTTGAATATTGCGGAGAATTATTTCGAAGACGTGCATGAGAAATATTGTGTTTTATACACAATTATGGAGTTGGGGTTTGGATTTGGATTTACTTGACACATATGTCAGTCGGATCTGGGATTACACCTTGCCAGTTTACGACAATAATTGTTATTCGCCACGACAAAATGGGGTTAACATGTTCACAATCAAGTTGCTGGAATTGACAATAGGAATGAATGGCCTTTTTGTGGAATTTATCGGGGTATAAACTTGGAAAAGTCGCGGGAATACAGGACGAAGGCCGGAAGGCTTATAATTCCAGCATTTGAAATAAATCCATCAATAAAATGTGTTTATTTTCCGTTTTCTTAAGAATTATTTTAACTGCGCCTCACGGTTACGGAAAGTAGTTCGGCGTGGGAGTTTATTGGGATATACATTTTGGACAGAGACTTGCTACGGGCCAATCAAATGTTAGGGAATTGTGTAAATATTTTTGTGCTGGAATTATTATTCCGTCACGGTTAATTTTCAGTCTATTTCATTATTCGCAATGAAGTCATTTTATGAAATTTAAGATTTTTTACACAAACAGACTACAGGGGGCCGTTTCACTAAACTTCCTACGACTAAAATGTTCGTAAGTGAAGAATTATGATAGTCTGTAAATTTCACATTAACAATGTTTCCTTGTAAATAATTGTTGAATTTACATTTATTGAGCATAGGCTGCATATGCAGCCTATGCTCAATAAATGTAAATCCATCAATTGAAATTTGCAGACGATTCTAAAGTTGCATTTACGAACATTTTAGTCGTAAGAAGTTTAGTGAAACGGGCCCCAGATTTTGATGAGCCGTCTCATTTTGATCTATACTCTTTGCAAGCATTGCACTGTAGTCCGTAGTAAGGAAAGTATTAAAGACACGCACTATACCTGTAGCCGATTTCACCAATATTGCAAAGTATACTTTTCTAGCAAATTATACTTTGAGGGAGTAATCATTTATTTTTCCTGAAATGCATTATGTATTATAGAACTAACGACTGCATATATTTGATGATTAAAAGTATGCAAAATTATTATACTGAATATATTACATTATCACAGCCATTTTGGCTTTGATAATGTAATAAATTCAGTATAATAAAAATTAATAAATTTATCCTAAAACTGAAAATTTCTCCCTCAAAGTATACTTTGCTAGATAAGTAGACTTTGCAATGTTGATGAAATAGGCTACTGATCGTGATGTGATTTCTCCGATTTTGAGGATGCGGCTGGGGTTATTGTTTTGCATTTTAAAGCTATTTGTAATGTAGGTTAGTGCCGTGAATGGGAAAAATATCTGGCGCGACACGGAAACGGGATGGGCTCGGCAGAGCCTCGCCCATCCCGTTTCCGTGTCGAGCTATATATTTTCCCATTCACGGCACTAACCTACTATTCTCTATCACTTACATACAGACCGAGTGCCTTTAACACTTAAAAGGCGGGAACCAAAATTGTCGTCTGCTGTTGTTTCATATTGTGTCTTCTTTCTAAACAAAAACATGGTTTGACAGCACTTTAGAATCATTTCCACTGGAAATAGTACAATTTCAAATAAAACATAAACAGCAGACGACACAATTTCATTCAGCAATGTAAGGGTTAAAATAAATACATGTAAGTCTCGTGGCGGTTCACAATTATGAAAATAGTTAGTAACCACTCAGCAAGAAGTTAGAAATTTTCTCCACAATAGCTCTGAATATTTCGACAACTCTCGGTATCATTTACGAAAATATGCTGGATTTTAGAAAGCAATATCGTCACACTACTCGGGTGCGATACAGTCGATATTCCCGTGACGATACAAAGTGTCCTAATTATTAATTCCCGTGTATTACCCTCAGGATTTCGTGTAATTATAGTTAATGGAAACAAACGTGCTGAATATTGTCTATGTTTGAAAATAGTATCTCCCTTGCTGTCCCGGGCGTACATGTAGCTGTTTATCGCCAATATTGATTTCGAGAACATGCGGTATTCAAGGTGCATGATCACGTGGTTACAACAACAACAACGTCGCCCACTCCAAAGTAAGTATTATTTGATATCTTCCTTAATATGAAACGGATTTTGATGAAATATGGCGCAGCAAACGCGTCTTCATGAGCTGCATTTGGTGGTCTAGGGAGTTTGGCACAGACTTATGTCGTTTTTGCGAATAATCGATTTCCGTGTCGGAGACACGGAAATCGATTCTTCTCAAAAACGACATAAGTATGGGCGAAAATACAGAGACCACCAAATGCAGCTTAACAAGACGCGTTTGATGCGCCATGTTTCATCAAAATCCGTTACGTAATAAGGACACTATAAAATAATACGTACTTTGAATCGGTACTTGTTGTTGTTGTTAGTACCATGTGATCATACACCTTGGTATTACATTGAAAGTGGGAAAATGTATAAGAGCAAGTGCGCAATTTACAAACTGCATGGTGATTTTTTTTATCAAAATGTAATACGACATGCTGCAGATACGGAACAAGGGGGATAATCCATGTCATGACATATGCGTTTTTTTCATAGAGAATCAAAGGGATCAGTGGAAGTAGAGGGTTAACTCATACTTTCTCTGACCCTTTAATTGCTACGAGTATTTATAGGTATTGACTCCGAAATCAAATGTGGCTGTGATTGGAGAATTCCAAACATGAAACATTCGTCCTGCTTCTAGCAAGCAAGATACAATGGGGTCAGCGTGTAAGTGCACACACGAACGAACACGACAGGTTGGAACCAACCTGTCGTGTTCGTTCGTGTGTGCACTTACACGCTAACCCAACTGTAACTCGCTATCAGGCTACACGAGTGTGCTAGTTGATCAGCAGCTACACTGGTCACATATTTCATAAGCCCCAATTCTTAAGTCACAGCCACAAATACAATAAGGTCTATAAATGATGTCGAAATCTGACGTACATGTCAGATCCCAACCAAAATTTAGTACTCCTAGTTGCGACACAGATCTAGACTTGCAAAGGAAATGTCAAGGACTCACTCACTCATATGTATATGATCCGTGTATAATATGTGCGCATGGAGGCGCTATGTGGAAACCTCACGGAGGGGCAAAGCCCGGGTGTTGACGGAAGACGCGTCAAGCTGACGTTTATTTTCTTCATGGTGATCCTTTCCGCGGCGACAGTTCTCATAAACGCCTTCGTCGTATATAGAGTGACGCGCAAGGCTCGCAACAAACTATTCACCAAACTGTTTCTCGTTTCCCTCGCATGTGCCGACATGACCATGGGCCTTACCATCATGCCATTCAACGTTTATGGATATTTAGCCGACAACCGCCGTTTGTTTGGTGAGCGGACATGCGAACTCGCGAACAGTTTTGACGTCTGCTACTCAACGACGTCAATTTTCCATTTATCCATCTTGACATTTGAACGCTACGTGGCGATCTGCCATCCGTTTAGCTACTGCAAACTGTGCACGCGGAAGACGATGATTGGTTTGTTTATAATTTCCTGGCTCTTTCCCGCGGCAATTTCATTCGGATTACTTCTACCCGGGATTCACGAGGTTGGGATCGAACAGCAGGTCCGGTGTCAACGCGAACTTCTGCAAAGTTGTTTCCTGATCGTGAACAAATTGTATGGAACGTTTTCGTCCATCGGTTCGTTCGTCCTACCGGCGATATTGGTGACGTGGTGGAACGTGAGCGTCTATATTTCTGTCAGGAAAAGCAAGGCGGATTCAGAAAGAAGCTTCCGCGTGACTACGGTGGGAATATTGTCGTCTGCTGTTTTTTTTTTGCTTTTGTCCGAATTACCGTTTTCCATGGCACGTATTATTATTGTCAATGGTGCTACTCTCTGCACAGGCAGAAAATGTTACACGTCGAAAAATGCACCGGTTTCCTGCCACACAGATTGCGACTCCTTGTAGCCACGTCTATACTGCGTCCATTTGTGCGTCCGCTACGTCAGGTTGACACCTTTTTCATTCATTTTCCAGAAGTCAAATAGTTTGCATAGACGTGATAAGAACATGTCTGTCGGTGTTTGGACGTCCTGTGGGCGTGATATAAACTTCATTGTCGTGCCTTGAACTTGCCATGAACGTAGCATTCAATTCATGAAGTTTTTGTATTGTAGTATGGGCGTAGCTACGTCTTAACCCTTTGAACCCGAAATCCCGCTATAGCGGTTTATGCAAAAAGTGCAGATCCAGATGAGCCGGCTCGTAACGAGCAGTCTCATCAGGATCTGCACTTTTTGAAAGTAATTTTAATATTTCTTAGAACAAAAACACCCCCTTTTCAAAAATGGACGAATCTGAAATTCATTTTGTGACCATTGGATTGGTCGGAACATTAGCAATTCACAGTCCATTCCAGTTTATTAGGGTTGAAAGGGTTAAAGGTGCATGCCCACTTAGTAGGCACAAATTGTTCTTCATATCAGAGGCATAATCGGAGACATTTTCTGGCAAAATAAACATTCATTAACCATTACCCCACGTATAGATTGGCATTATTATACATTTTATATCAGACGTAAAGGGCGGTAACCGTGTTTTCTTAAACTATTAACGAACGTTACTATTTGTTCTCTGTATTTATTTTTTTAATGTGCAATGATCATACTTCATAATCTGTCGAAAATATTAATTTTGCAGGTGACGCATTTAATTAGTATAAATAATTAAAAAATATCATGCCTCATTTACATATGAAAATAGCCTGATACCACCGCGCGTCACTATCAGTAAAATACATATTGCTAAATGATTATATCTGTAAAGCGGGCACTTGTAATTTTTAGAACTGGTGGAATAGTGACACAATTATACACTTATTTAATTCTTTATCTCTGGAATCAGGATACCAAACTCAATAGAACCAGCGAAAACATTTCAACATGCCGACGACCTTTCTATTATTACAACAAACACATCTTCATTATCAAAAATCAAAAAACAGATTGAGAAATATGGAGAACATTCTGGATCAAAAATGAACAGTGATAAAACAAAGATTCTAATAATAGGGGATAAGGAAAAACACATCGATGTACCGGCAGAGCTGATACATGATACAGTCGAAGTATTAGGAATAAATTATGGGAGTAATCAAGGAAAAGAGAATTTCGCTTCTATATATAAAATTATTCGGTGTAAGATAAGAATATGGCAAAGCATAAACACCAATATGTATCAGAGAAGATTAATAATAAATACATATATTGCCAGTCAACTCTGGTTCCTATTGAAGATTATCAATATACCAAAAGTATACATACGAAAAATCAATAGAGCAATATTTCAGTTTTTGTGGAAAGGTAATGAGGATATTAATAGGAATACATTAATGCAAAGTGAGAAAATGGGAGGGATGGACTTCATAAATATAGGAAATAAGAGGATAGCATTTGTAGTACAGAACTTAATACAATTAAAAAGGGGCGAATGTGCATTAATATGGGAGAAACTGCTAATATAATATTTTGGATTGAGACTGGGATTTCTAAATCCAAAACTGGCGGCAAACACAAATGTTCATACATTAAAACTTCCTGCAGGCATGAAGGAAATTCATGATATTATTACAATATAGAAATAACACTCAGGTATGGCAGTTTCTAACAGCTAAACAAATATATATGGAAATAAATGAGAATAAACAATTCAGAACGACAATCGAAAAGAGAATGCCGGAAATTAATTTTAAAGAAATATGGGAAAATCTAAACGCGATAAAAGATCTAAATGTGAAAGAAACAATTTACAAATATGTGCATAAAGCTCTGAGAACACCAGTATTTTACTATACAAGAAAAATGATTAAGAAAATACCTATGTGTCCATTGTGCAATCACAATAGGCAAACTAATATGCACTTGTTTTGGGAGTGTAAAGCCGTCAAGAAGAATAAAGATGACATGATATTAGATCTCTTGAATATGGATAAAACAATGGCACTGAACTATAAATCTCTGCTGTACTTTAAAGATAACAATGGGAAGATAATTAACGGCCACAAATTTATATTGATATCTAAATATATACATGTGTGTTGGAAAATTTCGGCCAAAACACAATACAAAAGGTCATCTCTGTTCTAATACTATTAATAATTTGGGAAAAACAGATGGCAACTTACGAAAATTATACTATTAACTTCTCACTGATGAAAACTATGGAGACGATATAAATAGAAAAGCGATGAACAGACAACATTGTTAATAATTAGTTTTATGCATCAGTGTTAAGGAAATGTCAGCCAACATATACAGTACAAGAGATCATCATTTGTCTAATTCGAGAATTAATAAGTTTACTAATGTGAGATTTAGAGATTAATGTTGGAGTAATAGGTTTTTACATACAACTTAGAGACAATTGTACAAGGTGTGTCTTTGTCTATTACATGTATATGTATTATGTGTCCATGTGGGTATGATAAAAAATAAAATGATAACAAAGGGAATTAAATAAAGGGAAAATATCCATACACAAAAAAAAAATAAAATAAAAAAATAAAAATAACAAGAATGAATAAAAAAATAAACAGAACGTAAAAAAAAAAAAAAAATATTTAATTCCTATAAAGATCAGTTTGTGCCTATTGAGCAGGCATGTACCTTTAAATAGGACGTAAGGACAACCGAATGTTGTCACCGAGTTGCTGATGCGTTCTAACCGTCAATATAACGTGTCCACTACGTCTATTCTACGTCAATACCGCTGTTAGTAGGTCATACTAAGGTCCTTACTGCGTCATGTTCAGACCGCTACGTCCTGTTGGCGCTACGTGGCAAGTCCACGTAGCAATAATTCCAGCACAAAAATATTTACACAATTCCCTAACATTTGATTGGCCCGTAGCAAGTCTATGTCCAAAATTTATATCCCAGTAAACTCCCACGCCGAACTACTTTCCGTAACCGTGAGGCGCAGTTAAAATAATTCTTAAGAAAACGGAAGATAAACACATTTTCTTGATGAATTTATTTCAAATGCTGGAATTATAAGGAATGAATGGCCTTTTTGTGGAATTTATCGGGGATATAAACTTGGAAAAGTCGCGGGAATACTGGACGAGGCCTTCCGGCCTTCGTCCAGTATTTCCGCGACTTTTCCAAGTTTATACCCCGATAAATTCCACAAAAAGGCCATTCATTCCTATAGGAAATCAGTCTCCGCAGACCATGAAGACCATTTCACGTCAATAAAAGTTCCCACTGCGTTTTCGGTAGGTTCTAGGAGTTCCCACTGCGTTCTGGCTTTTTTTCATGGACGCAGCGAGAACTTCATTGACGTAGCTCTGGTGTGACGGGGGTATAATTATGTTTGGAAAACAACGGAAAGTCAGAAAAATTTACATTTCCTTGGCAACCAAAACTCGCCACTAGACCAGGGGGCCGTTTCACTAAACTTCGTAAGTGTTCGTAAAATGTTCGTATGTGCAAATTTCAATTGATGGATTTACATTTATTGAACATCAATAAATGTAAATCCAATAATTGTTTACAAAAAAACGTTGTTAAGGACTGACTATATAGAATATGACATTTTGTTTCAAATATAGTAGAATCATAGATATGACTGAATATCTATGTAAAGTATACCTGACCCTGATCTTCTTCGCGTATATCATACAGAGCATTGACTTGCCATCTCCGCCACTTTAGTTTGTACATGCTATCTGACAGTTTCACCACTTGGAGGGTTTGACACGTACAGCCAATAATATGGCAGCAAATATAATAAAATTTGGTGCAGTACGTCCCAGATATTTAGAACGACAATTGCCTATAAATACTATTTCAGCCGCATTTACTCGCATAGTAGACAAGTAGACAGTAGCGACACTACACTCAAATAACTGCTTTCAAGTCACTGGAAACGAAATTTTTCACTTGGATGATCAGGGGCCCCACGGGTCATTAATGGGAAATTGACAGACAATCATAATTTTTCACTTACGAACAGTTTAGTGGTACGAAGTTTAGTGAAACAGCCCTTGTTATCAGTTTTAAGAAAGTCGTGTAACGGTTGTACATGTATATACGTGTTTAGGCCGTTACGTATCTTTTAATTTTATCCCGTCAAAAGCTTGCGTATGTGCCGTGAAACACATTTTTGATATCCAGTCAATACTATTTTTGCATTTTACAGCCATTTGTAGGTGTTGACGGGATAAATAGAATAGTAGGTTAGTGCCGTGAATGGAAAAAAATATCTGACGCGGCACGGAAACGGGATGTGCTCGGCAGAGCCTCGCCCATCCCGTTTCCTGAGCCTTGCCAGATATTTTTCCCATTCACGGCACTAACCTACTATTGTCTATAACCATGTTAACAGCAAATATGTTCACTGACGGCATGTCCTGTTCGGATCCCTAGTGTGTATGGTGTGCTGTTAGGCTCACTTTATATTCTCACAATATCGCATTTTCCACCTATACTAACCCGAATTGTCTGTGGTGTTACATCTAAGTCGCCCTGTGTTACATACAGAAGGTTCGGGTTAAACTTGTACACGATATCGCGATATTGCGAAAACGCGATGATTAGTATATAAGAGTCACAATGATACCATCACCCTCTGGAAGGCACCGGCTACGCGCGGCGCCCCCCACCGCATGGTGGTATCATTAGTGACTCTTATATACTACTACCGCGAGACCATATATTTATGACATGAGAAGATACACCCTATTAGAGATAAGAATCCCTATGTTATACTCGGTATATATATATATAGCAATCTGTCATACATTTATTACGAATAAAATAACAACTGACACTCTATTAAAGATAATAAATCCATAAGTTATACTCAGTATATTACAACAATCTGTCATAAATATCAACTGACACCCTATTAAAGACAAGTTATCCATAAGTTATACTAAGTATATTACAACAATCTGTCATACATTTATTACAAATAAAATATAAACTTACACCCTATTGAAGATAAAAATCTATTGGTTATACTCAGTATAATGCCTACCATAAAGCAAATGAGAGAGCAAGCTAAGAGTTGTGGAATTTCCCTAAGAGGTTTGAGAGTCAAGAAAGCTATAGCAGATAGGATAAGTGACGCGCGAGCCGTCGTCTACGAGGAGAGGCTGCGGCGTGCGGTTTCGACCGGACGACTGCCCGCCGACCCCGAAAAACGCTCTGAGAAATTGGAGAACGAGACGACGACCAGTCTGCGTGCCACCGCTTACGCGCAGCGTGTAAAAGAAGATCCCAGCGCACGTAGAAAACCCCTATACAAGGCGTACTACAATAAGATTTATCAAGGGTTGGTGGGGAGACCTCCTAAGAGGAGGAGAGATATCGTCAGAGCTTTGGTGGAGGAGGGTCCCAGCATTCTCGTCGAAGAAGCCGAAGTTAGGGAAACTGTTGATAGGGGTAGGAGGAAGATAGTATGGACTTTCGAGAGGGGGGTAGACGGGGAGATCGCTAATCACATAATGAATAAAATTCGCCCAGAGATGACCACGGCATGTTATCTGAGGTATTCGTGCTCTTACCGTATTAGGAACATCGAGACCGACGAAACGATCATCTATCACAAGCAATCAAAGGGCAGTCCGTGGATAAACGAGATTTCCAAAGCGGAGAGTTGGATATCCGATAGAGAGAAAGGTCGAATGGACATCGACAAAGTTGATAGACCAAACACAAAATGGACCTACGTTCGTTGGATATCGGTCGAGGTGAAGATGATCATCGACGCTCAACAACTTCTCATGGGAGCGGGAAAACTCCCAGACTGGTTAAGACAGAAAAAGGGAATGTATTCCGTCGACACGTACGACGACTACTTGTATCTGTTTAGGTGCATAACCATCCACCGTGGAGGGAGACCAGACCGCTGTTGTGAGAAGGCACGAGCTCTAGCTCACGAATATCTCGGTGACGATAACGGACCGGATAGTAAGGGAATCCCCCTGGAAGATATTAAGAAGGTAGAAGAGCGCTTCAAGATGGGCATTCGCGTTTACGAGCCCACCGATGAAGGAGTGTGGTACCTCATGAAGGTTCCGGCAAATTACGACGTGGTTGGGGAGAAGATCATGACGATAGGAATGTTTGGAGGTCACTCTTTCCTCATAACGAACCTCCGCAAGATGATGAACGAGTACGGGTGCACCGGATGTCAACAACGGTTCACAAAGTCGTGTAACATGCACAGGCACGCGACCACCTGCATGGGTGGGAAGACCGTGGTGACATGTCCAGGTAAGAGGGTAGAGAGACCACAGTCGGCCTACGAGAAGGCGTTCTATCCCAAGGGGTCAGTGAGCGAGAGGTCGATTCAATGGTTGAATAGAGAAGAAGAGAGGGTGGGAAAGCACATACATCACGCAAGATGCGGTCACGGTGGAGAGAGGTGGGTGGCCGGCGATCCGGTCGACGGTTATTGTCACGAGACCGAGACCGTGTTTCAGTTTCACGGATGTTACTGGCACGGGTGTCCGGTGTATTGCAGGAGAGGTCACGCGAGATCGCTGTACAGGAGGACGAAAATCCAAGACGCCAAGATAAGGGAGGCGGGTTACGAGCTGGTGGTGATGTGGGAATGCGAGTGGTTGAATGAGGGGAATTCCCACTATCCACCAACGCCGCGCGAGGAGGCGACGACTCTCTACCCTCACCAGATAGTCTACGACTTCGAGGCGTATCTCGACAAATCAAAAACCACGCGACCCACCAAAGACCTGACCTTCGAGGTCGAGCACGTTCCTATATCGGTGTCGTTGGGGGGTACGATGCATGAAGGGATCACACACATATGCGAACGAGATCCCGACACGCTAGTCGAGAAGTTCGTGACCGAGCTGCAGATGAGAGGCAAGGCAATCAGGGAGGGGGTTAGGAAGAAATATCTGCCGGCCGACATAGATATGTTATCGAAGTCTCAGCAAGCAAAGATTATCTCTTGGATTGACCAAGTACCGGTGGTGGGGTTCAACTGTAGCAGGTACGACCTGAACCTCATCAAGCAGTACTTTGTAGAGAAGTTGGCGGCCACCGTGAATAAGGTGATGGTCGGAAAGAGAGCCAGCACGACGATGTTTCTGTTTACCCCTGAGTTTAGATTTCTCGACATCATCCAGTATCTAGGACCTGGTACCACGTACGACCGGTGGGTTAAGGCGTACGACTGTAAAACGGTAAAGTCTCACTTTCCGTACGAGTGGTTCGATAGCGCGGACAAGCTCGACCATCCGGGGCTGCCAGACTATCCCGAGTGGTACTCGAAGTTGAAGGGTGAGTTTCTACTGTCGTTGTCCGAGTGGAAAAAGAGTAAGAAGGTATTCCGAGAAAATGGGATGAAGACGTTCAAGGAATGGTTGCAACACTACAACGACTTGGATGAAGGACCGTTCCTGGAGGCTCTGACTAAAATGACGGAGTTCTACAGGGGAAGAGGTGTGGATATACTTAAGGATGCTGTGTCTCGGCCCGGTGTTTCCCTTCAGCACCTACTCCGCGGGTCGATCGATGGGAAGGCGGACACGCCCGAGCTGTGGTCACCGACGTCTGAAACTTACGAGATGATGAAGCAGGGATTGGTCGGTGGTCCGTCCATAGTGTTCTCCAGATACGCAGAGGCTGGCAGGTCGACGATCAGGGGTAAGGTAGGTAGTCGAGAGGAGAAGATGTGCAAGGCGGTGCTGGGGTACGACGCTAATGCGCTGTATCTGTCTACCCTGTCGAAAGACATGCCGTGCGGGGAGGAGACGATATGGAAGTGTGACGACCCGGAAAGACAGGCGTATATAGACTGTTTCGTGAGAAAGGTCAGGAATGAAGAGTGGTTCGGATTTGCGGAGTTGGATATAGAGGTCCCGGAAACGTTGAGAGACAAGTTCTCGGAAGTGTCACCGCTGTTCGTTAATCGAGAAGTCGATGAGAACGAGGTTCCACAGCACATGAAGGACTACCTGGCCGGGACCGGGATGAAAAGAGTCGAAGGACAGAGACAGCTCGTGGGGGCAATGTCCGCCAAGAAGATGATCATATACTCCCCGCTGCTAAAGTGGTATCTGGAGCACGGTCTGATCGTTAAGGCGGTGCATAGGGTGATAGACTACACGCCAGGCAAACCGTTTCAATGGTTCGTTAAAGAGGTCACCGCTGCCAGACGGACGGGGGACGTCGACAAGAGCAAGGCGGTGTTGGCGGAGATATTCAAACTGGTTGGCAACGCGTGTTGTGGCAAGCTGATAGAGGCACAAGAGAGACACCTGAACACCACATATACGAAGGATGAGAAGACTGTCGACCTGGCACTGAGGTCGACGTGGTTCGAAAACCTGGAGGAGATTGGGGAGGCTTACGAGATATCGAGCAGGAAGACTCGAGTGGTGATCAACAGACCGTTTCAGTGTGGCATAGCGGTCTACCAGTTGGCCAAGCTCCGGATGCTGGAGGTCTACTACGATTTCTTGGACAAGTTCGTGGATCGCGGAGATTTCGCTGGCGGCGGTGGTGAGAAAGAATATGAAGAGAAAGTTTAATAAGGAGAAGACCGAGTGGTTGGCGTGGGACGTGTGGAGCAACAGAACTCAGGGACTGTTCAAGCTGGAATTCAAAGGGGATAGAGCCATCGCTCTGTGTAGCATGTGTTACTACGTGAGTGGTGATGGAAAATCTAAACACTCGGCCAAGGGGATGTCGAAGAGATCTAACGATCTGACTTGGGGAAGGTACAAGAGTGGTCTCGAAGGGGGTAGGGATATGGCGGAGAACAGGGGATTCCGAATGGTTAACGGAGTGATGAAGACGTACAAGCAGGATAAGTTGGGGTTGTCGGCGTACTACGACAAGAGGAGAGTGATGGAAGACTAGTTACACACCTAGCCTATAGGATAGGCAAAAAAAAAAAGAACTCTGAAAAAGGAGAGAATACTAAAGACTCTGACGATCCGGGGGTAGCTGGGTGTCAGAAGGCACCATAAGAAGTTCTTCGCGAACAAACCCTCGAGATGGCCCATCATCCAAATAGTAGAGCACGGGCTCATCAGGTTTAGTAATAGATCAATCTAGATGATATACATTGAGAGACCACACGGGATCAGTCGCGCGGCGGCTGCCACCTTCGAGCTCTCCCGGTTGATAGAGGTACCGGACGTCAATATCCGATGGAAGCCGTTGCTCCTCTAAACCAACGGGTCGCCCGCGCGAGACGGCAGAGGGCTTGCTCGTCACCCTTTTAAACTTGATAGCATCTACAGGCTTCTTACCTATCAATCTGGTCACCTCTCCGTTCAGTGCGGAGACCACGGCGGGCAGTCTGGCCACCCACTCGGTCGATCGCGAATGAGGGTCTACAAGTTCTTTAGCGTATTGGTGTCCGAACAGTCTCCCAGCCAGGGTTCGATTGAACTGCTCCACGATTCCCTGGTCTCGGTGGATGTTGACGCGGCCACGTCTGACATAAACGTCGTGCTTAGACAATAGATGGGAGACCGCGCCCATGAACTCGCGGCCGGGATCGACCTGGAGAAGATTCGGCCATTTGAGAGTACTCCTCTTATATATTCGGGATAGAGCCTCGGCCACCTCCTTAGACTCTGTAGTGGCCAACGGCTCAGCCCCCTTATAACGACTCGCTACGTCAACGATTGTCAGTGTGTACTTTTACGTCTTGCGACCGACGCGATCGTGAGGGAGAAACAGGAGATCCGCTTGGTGAACTTGGTTCGGCACCGGCACGTCGAATTTCGGGCGCGGAATATTGTGAGGCGCGGGTAAACAGATCTGCCAGATGGCCTGCTTCTTGAGCCATTCCTTGACAGCGTTTTCTGAAACCTTGGTCGCCGCCGCGAGGTTCTTGATGGCCGCGAGTCCCTTCCAGTAGCCGCGGGGGCTGTAGTACGTGTTCGCCAGCTTGCGCGTTAGGCGAACCGATAGTTAGGTATCAAGTTTGCGCGTGTTCATCGTATGTGATGTATTCTAATATATCGGACAATCTCCAACATGCCCTCGCCAAATCGTCCGGTAACTGTGTCGTTAATAATAAACCTTTGTTGGAAGTACAATTGTGATTGGGGGTTAAGTTCTGAAGGAACTTGGGAAAATCTAATTCATCCAATCCCCCAGGATTGGTGGAGGAATCTAACATACGCTTTGCGAAAAGGGTGGCTGCTTTTTCGTCCTCGCGCCACGTCTCAAGAGAATCTCGGGCCAGACGAATAATACCCTTTGCGCCAGCTATGCGGTGTTTAAGGGCAGTGTAGCCTACATCAATCATAGCAAAATAAAGTTCGTCAACTGACATCGTTCTTTATATGGGCCACGCTCTGTGAAAACCAGCCTTAATGACAACGTCATGAAAGGCTGAAAATGACGTCGCAAAGTGACGCATACATTTACCAACGTCACTTCGGATTTTGACACTTGGTATTGTTGCGTCATTGCAATAAGTTGTCCTATTTATAGTCGTACGCTTTAAACTCGCAAATATGTTAATGTTGGATATGCGTGGCAGAATTGTACAGTTGTTTTCATAGTGGTTCAGATAGTTGTTGTTTTTTTTTCTTCAATTTCCTTCAAGGAAATACGTATTAATTGTGTCGATTATTTTTTATACAAATGGGCATATTGCATTTATGATTTTTATGATATATTATTTGGACGACTTGTAAAATGACATTTGAAACTAAATAACCATACGACCGGTATTTTTAGATAACACATAACAATATCAGTATTATGTAATCATAATGCTAATATTTCTTTTAAACTTTATTTATATATTTATATAACAATTACAAACAAACGCGAGAACAATTGTAGTCGACGTAGATGGAGGCGTCTGCATGTTTCTTAATTTGGGTTGAAACCGGAATACTCACAGAAAACAAACTTATCCTGTCTGGCGACCACTATCAGATATACATGTACTTACAAATTTAAGATCGACCCCGGGGCGCCTGTGTGCACTCTTTACTAATTATGCTATACGGTCCCGTTCAGATTAGAGCGGGCTCGGGTATTTTCGGCCGTCTAAGACGGAACCGTACACGCTGTACAAACCCAGTTCCGATTTTGGGATTTATTTATAGATTACACTGCATTACGCATTTTGATGAGTAACTCTAACCTTCATTTAAACGTGACAACCGATTTTCGAAATATGTAGACAACCTCGGGTAAATCTGCATTCATGTATTCATGACTTAATGATGTGTCTACGTAGATCTTCATATTGCATGATTATATTTATGAAAAGGTCTTGGTTTACAGATGTCGTTCTATGGAAAACGATTTAATATGGTAGTTATAATTACGCGGCTCCTCGCATATCGCATGCATCATGTTGACACTGGGCCAAACATGTTTTATTATTTAGTATTTAGTGTGTTGGTATTGTTAGGCATATTTAGTGCGAACATAATTGTAGCCACCGGGGGCCCGTTTCACTAAACTTCGTACGACTAAAATGTTCGTAAGTGCAAATCTAGGATCGTCTGTAAATTTCAATTGATTGATTTACATTTATTGAGCATAGGCTGCTCATTACATTTATTGAGCATAGGCTGCTCAATAAATGTAAATCCAATAATTGTTTACAGGAAAATGTTATTAATGTGGAATTTACAGACTATCTTAAGTTTGTACTTACGAACATTTTAGTCTTACGAAGTTTAGTGAAACGGGCCCCAGGGACGTAGCCTACTGATTTGTATCTGTATCTGCAACCACTTTAATGTACCTTCTATTGTCACGTAATTTTTAGCGACTTTCAAAAATATCACATTACATCAGCCGTACGATTGCCGTTTGATGACTGTTAAATATTATTTTAATTGACCACTTGTAAATATGGTTATATGAATGTATGGCATATATTTTACTAGTATTTTTGCAATCAGTGCAGACCCTGATCAGGCTGCGCAGATGCACAGGTCTCCAACAATTACAAATTTAAGAAGTCCTACTTTAGATCGTTGTTAATTTACTTGCTACTAAACACTGGATGTCTCTGTGCTTTATTGTTTTTTTTTATCAAAGGAACGTTCTAGTCGGAGGCGTGTAAATAATATAAAGCGAATACTAGCAGCGGATCCAGGATTTCAGGTTAGGGGGGCGGGGCCGGACTTCTTAATTGAAACAGTTTACTACATTTTCGAACTAGCACCGTTTGTTCGTCGACCACGCGGAGCTCGGGAGACTACTAGGTGGGTCCGGCGGTATGCCCTCCTGAATATTGTTGATATCTATACCCCATTTTGCTGCGTTATAACGCATTTTAGAGCAAACCTATCTTTACTCGCACAATGTTAGGGGGGCGCGCGCCGGGTTTTCCCCTACGTGAATCCGCCCTGGAATACACAACTTCTATATGTGCAGATTCAACGCGTCTAAATTCAAACGAGACGCTTCAAACAAATGTCGCAATTTTGTGGTCGGTACAAATTTAGTGTGTAAATAACTGACTTGATTACATAATGTGCAGACATGAATTCAAAATACATATACGTACGCCACGGTGCTTTTTAGCATGGCTTGGTTGGCTACTCATTTCTTTGTTTACAAAGGCGTTGAATGTACTTTTTCTGAAACGCAAAACAATTATTGCAAATTTCGTTTTCAAATTAATTGTTCCCGACGAGAGGATACAGTGTATACATATACATGCACCAGTACTATTATGCTTACTGCCGGTATTTTTATCAGAACATTTTATAACAATTATACAATCATGTATGTCATATCGACACATTTTCCGGACATTGACAGATTTATGTAGTTGTATATATATTTGTTTTCAAATGAAAACCCATTATAAAAAATTCAAACCGACACACATTTAAAAATACACAGTAATGGATAATTTTGCCCTGAATGTTCTGTTGGCCACTTTTGATTTTAACAACTATACATTCCACTTACTAAATAAATACGCATGCTGTCGCGCGGGCATCAGTCACGCAAATAAAAACATATGAAGTAATCTACAAAGTACGTCTTCTCCTTATATAACAAATCAGTACCGGCAGTAAATTCATAGACAGGATCGAGACGGGTAGCCCACACAATAACTTTTTTAAGCGGACACAACTAACAATATCTGCCCTCTCGGTGTGGGGGCAGTGGCGCGGCGGTGAGCTGCCGAGGGAGTGTGGGTCAGCGCATGATTTCCCCATAAACCTGCTAGTACGAGGTACATGTACACAAGACCGTCCGTCAGTCATATTGGCTACACAGGAAAATGTTCCTCCCGCTTTCGGAGATGTAAATTTAATTCCGAGAATCAGGTATGGACAGTCGATTTTTAGTTTATTTAAAACTCACCGGGGGTGTCCGTCTACCCTCTATACACCATCGGGCGCTGAACTCATTGATATGTGCAGCCATAGGCCTATCCAAATTTTAACCAAATTCAGGCCATTCATTTCTACAGAAAACAGTGCATTTGTTTCAATCACAGATTGTTTCAATTTCATACACCAGGAACGTCGTTTAGTTGTTTGTGTTTGGTCCTTGGTGAGTGACGTAATGTCTACATATATAAATGACGTCACAATTAACTGTTACGTAAATAACGTCAATTAGATTTTGAACTAAATTCTCAAATAATTACAATATATCTTTCTGACGGTACATGTATATGCATAATATGTGATAGTTGGCGACAGTAGCAAATTACGAGGTCACATGTCGGCTAATTATAGATTTAACATTGATAGTGGTGCGTTCGGTTTGTTCACTACATGTACTTATCATAGTTGTATTCTGTTCAATGTTTGATAGTATTCATACTAACACTTGTAGATACATTTAGTGCAACTTATCAGCAAACACAGCGAGATAAAACAAAAACTATGAAATATATTTGCATTTTCTTTTCAGTATATTGTTTGTGAAAGGTGTCCGCATCCAAAAAATGTGAAAAAGTGCAAATCGAAAATTGTGTCATTAAGACCGGTTTTCACAGAGCGCGGCCCATATATATATATTTATAAAAACAATTATTTAAAATAATTATTAATTTTGTAAAAATTATTAATTAATTTGAAATCTCGATTGAATATAGTAGCCGACGAGACCCACCACACCCATTCCCACGACGATGAACGCGATCTCGCGATCTTTTTGGGGCTCTGACGGTACATAGAAATCTGAAAGTTGGGGCTCGCGATCCAGTCCCAATTTCATTGGATCGAGACATTTCTGTGGATATGCCAGCGCGTACTCGCGGTTGGCTTCTTCAACGTTCTGGAAAGTTTGCGCGGCGTGATTCTCGCGGCGAAGCTCTTCATTGACCCAGTCCAGATGGGCGGTTCGTTTTTTCGACCACGCTTCCTTTGCGCTATTGAGTTGTCTACAGCTAAATCGTGACGCTTGCGCGCGCTCCTCATCCACGTTCGAGCTTCTCATTATCGAGAATATAAAGTTGCTACCGCTGAACGCCAATGCGTTTACAAGCGCACCACCTATCATTATTCCGATCGAAGCCATTATTTCAATATATTAGCAGGTAGATTTCCAGCTTTAACTAGATAATCTCGAGTCGAAACTGCGGCCGCTATATCTACGCCCACTTGCCAGGCGTCTTTCACAGTAAAGTCCAATTTGGGAGTGGACCTTCCTAAGACCGCCTTAAATAGTTGAGCATACCCGATACTGAAACCCGATATCACCACACCGTTATAAAGTGCGTTCACTAACATTTTACCATCTTGTTCAGCCATTTTTGATAATTATAATTATTGCATATAAAAGGGATCGCGATCAATGTTTAAATGGGGCGCATCCAATTGCGATTGGTTTTTCGTAACTGTTTTTGGATGAATTGATGGGGGTTGTTTTTTCGATAAGGATTGGTGTAATAGGGGGTATTTCCACACGCACAGGGCACCAACAACTGCCAGACCACCACCAACAACCCAACTCCAATTCGTGAATTGGGGTTCAATCGGATTCGTCCAACCTCGATTGGGTGTTGAGTGTGCTTCCAATTCGTGAATTTGGGGTATTGTTGTACTCAACACTGTCGAACCTGATTGCTCTGTCTTCAGATGTTTTGCTGTCTCTGTCCCCGATTGCAACGACTGTTTAGCCTCTCGAAGCTCGGCGAGTATTTTATCTTGTTTAACTTTTCGGGTAGCAGCCGCCGCCCTCCCAGCTGCCTGCCTTTTTGGGTTTTTATGTCGTGCAACCCCCAACTCCAAGCGCGATTGGGTTGGAAGATCAATCGGAGTTGGAAGTGCTGCAATCGGGTTCAACTCCAATTGCGATTGGATCGGGTATTGCTGTTCCGTCACTCTCGCCGGTGTGTCTTGTGTCATCATTTATGATATTAATATTAGGGCTTATAGTTCGTGGGCATATATGTCCAAATTGACAGTGTTTACCCGTGGTCAACGCGGTTGTCAGCGGAGCTAAGTACATTCCAAACTTGTGATAAATTGAGCAGCAGGCTGTTCTAAGAGTGTGACCTATAAAAGGGTCAGTCTCTAGATCGTCAATCAATCCCGCGGTGTTTGGTATAGGGAGAAGTATACTAACGGCGGTTGCGTACAAATGAATAGCCGCCGATCCAAGAGTTTTTGTCATCTCCGCACCTAACCTAGATTCGTATCGCGCATACATTTTATCGATATCCGCATCTGACATCTTATCCACCTGAAAAACTGAGAGACGCCCATACCGAAGATAATGCTCCGATTGTCCCCCAGCAACCAGCGCAGCTAGCCGCTCTCGTCGCGCCGCATTTTCATTTTCATTCTGAGTCGTTGCACTCAACCCAATACCAACCGCCGTTGGAGTTGGAGTTGATCCCGATTGCTCTGTCGGAGTTGATGTTTCATTATCTTTCAGGAAGTTTGCAGTCGGAGTTGAGGTTTCTTCCATTAGCTGATCGAGAAGTTCGTCGCAGTTCATTATTGCTAATTTTCTTAAAATTAATTTAACTATTCAAACAAGTCTCATCACTTTAACAAATTGTCAAGCGCACCACCCGATACTTATGATCACCATTATGCTCGCAACAAAGCTCGCAGCGGAGCACCAAATTGTTAACATTGTTAACCATTGTTCAGCATTTGTTCAACATTTGTTAAGCATTTGTTCAGCATTGTTCAGCATTTGTTCAGCATTGTTCAGCAATTGCTAAGCATTGTTAAGCATTTACTCGGCAGTTACTAAACGAGCGTTAAGTAATTGCTAATTAATTATAAAATTAATTAATTGATAACTTCGTAAGCAGTTGGTTGATCAGTCTTTAGCAGAAGCTTGGCGTGCTTAGTTTCCGAAAGCATCTGTCGAACCTCCAGGCGCTCCTCGCGCGTTGGGATAACGTCATTCTCTCGAAGACAGTCATCGAATGAGTCTCGGTCCTTGCAGTGAAAGAGGGCGATCCATTTCGTTTGCTCGCGCAGATCCTTGAGGACGGCGTTGTACTTTGGAGTGGAGATCCATACGCTTTGCCTAGCATGGCGGCCAGAAAATGCGAGCTCAGAGAGCATGTCCTTCTTTTTGGTCATCGCCGCCTTGGCTGAGCAATCGTCAATCACGTATAGGGAGGGCTCTCCCTGGAATCTTTGGTATAAACCACGCAACCAATCGTGAAGTCTGTCGCCGGGGTCAATAACGTATATCTCAGGGTCGTCCCATATCCACTGGCGCCGCTGATAAGTCTCGTTGTGCCGCACAGTGGGACACAGGATCACAATGTGTCGAAAGGCACCGCGGTAGGACCCCTCGAGCAAGTCGAGGATGAAAACCGTTTTTCCACATCCTGTCTGCCCACATATTATGGCAGAGTGAGCATCTCCAATCGTGAATTGGCATTGATTGCTAATTTTCTTAATGTTTTCAAAATTATTAATTAATAAATCGTTAGATGATTTTATTATTAAATCAGTATATCGCTGATACGTATCGACCATCTTCGATGTTGAGTTGTGCGTCTGTAATTATATATAAGTACACGTTCAATGGCCCATCTCCATCAGCCTCTTTGGTTATATGGATCGTCACACCCTCACTAGCGTTCTCAACTTGGCGTCCGCTGCCGTGTATTTGGTCGTCGTCGCTGGCTCGCATGTCTAGCCATAAGGCGTATTTGGTAATTAGGAACTCCGCGAGGGAGACGGCCGAGAGCTGCAGGTCTTTGGCAACCGCGGCAACCTCCGGAGGGCGCTTAGAGCCGCCAGCAAACTGCTTTCTTACTTCGTCCCACTGCTGGTGCGCGCGAAGACCCGCGCTGTAGAGTTGATTTGGGACTCCCTCGATCGTCACCTCTACCTTCGTGATTTTGGGGTTATATAATCTGTCGGTTTTTCTAGCACCGAGCGCTAACCGAGCCTCCTCGAACAGCATCGGTATACCTTTCATCGAGCGGTCGGGTACGTTGACGTTAATATTCCACAATGTGTCGCTTTTGTCTTTCGTCATCTTGCGGTGGCGAAGAACTCGGTCGTAAAGTATGGCAACGCGCCCGGCGTACTGGGTTCTGATCAATCGCGCGAGTTCGGGCATCGTGACCATGTCGTACTCCAGCGAAATATTATCGATCGTATACGTCGATAACATGTCGGTGGCTATGAGAACTCGCCCGTAGTCGTTGAACGTTAGTTCGTATTCGAGGCGGTCAGCCAAAGCACTCTGATAGTAGGGCATGTGACTCTCCAGCAACTCAAAGTCGAGCGGAATGTAGAAGCGGTTGCCGTAAGCGGCCGCGACCGCGTTGTCGCTCGCGTTGTTATCTGCCTTGTTACCAGCCCCGATTCTAAGTTTGGTTACGTTCTTATTTCGGCTGGTGTCAATACCCTGATAGACAGCGTTTTCGCACTCTTGCGCCGTCTTCCACAGGTCCTGATAACAATGGTGGACGTCGCTGTCATCGATCGACATAACCTCATTACCAGAAATCTTTATCATAGTCTTCTTGACTATGGCGCGAACCAGGTTCTGAACGACGGTTCGGTCCTCGTCCGTCGACGTCAGCGAAATAGTGAAAGCGAAGCGAACAGTCCCCGGCACAATGACGTCGTTAGCTCCGAGGTTGTGGAAGCGGACCAAGAGCTGCTGGTTCTGGTCGATCGTCGATGGGTTGTTCGTAATAACGACACTCTGTCTCACGCCTTTTGCCCCGAGTGGCTCACGCAGTCTGCGGTATGGATTGAGTTTGCGATCTTATTGACTCGAAGACATAATTTAGTGAAACTATATTAAACCCGTATGGTTTTGTCTTTAATACATAATTAATTTTAAGAAAATTATAAAGATGGCTGATTACGATAATGACATGTATGAAATCGGCAGAGACGATTACCGAGATGATGACATAGATAATGATAACGATAACGGAACGCCCTTCATAGAGACTCCAGTTCCAATCCAATCGCAATTGGGGGAATTAGGTGGCGCTACCACTAGTCAAAGTCGGGAATTACTCGAGGGAGCTGTAAAAGACTACTACAACAGTTTGGCAGAAAAAGGTCTGGTCCTATCTGTCGGTCGCGACTACTCCAAGTTCAAATTTGATCTGAACGGTAGATTGCGACTAAAAGCAGCATCAAATCTCCCGATCGTCAACACGATGACCGGTAAACCCCTAGCACTGAGCACCATTGCAGGAAACCCGGGCGGTGGCCAACTCATATGGAACGAACTCGGATTCCCAGATTGGAAGAGGGGTAAACCAATTATGCCTACCCGCGCTGTAGAGGCCCTACAGTCTACCGAAGAAACGATGGCGAAAACGGCCTCCGCGATAGAAACGGTCCAGCTCAGCGAGGTCCCTCAAGTAGCCACCGACGCTATTAACAAGATGGAGACCACGTTCAGCGAAAACGAAATATTCAACCTCGACTAAGGGTCTAACGATGACCCACCGTTACCTCTTCGCGAACTCCGTGGACTCGATAAGACTCTGCAAACGGTCCGGGGCGAACTGGTCCTTAACCTCGCCAAACTCTCGTCGCTGGATGAACATATCGCGCTAGAAGAAAGAAAACTGGAGGAAGCCGGTGACGATAGAGAATCTACCGAGCGGATCACCGAACGCCTGCGGTCATTGCGGGACGAAAGAGAAGCTCGCTTGCAGGCTGCATCGACTAACCGTGAGGCTCTCCGCATCCAAATAAGTCGGATCCGCGAAACAATCTCGAGGGTTCTGCACGAGGAGACGACACTCGGTGAGCGTCTTTGCACTCTGTTCAGAGAGCAGGGTGTCACGATAGCAAGCATTCTCGTTGCTATCAGCATGACTATATCGACCATAGTTCTAGCTTTCACTGGTGGTGCGGCGCCACCACCCGCACCAGCACCCACACCACCACCCGCGCCATCCGTTGGAGCCAAGGAGTGGGTAAAAAAACAACTAAAAGCCCTCGCCAGTCTCCTGGCTAAATTAGCCGAAAAGGCGGCTGCCGCACTACCTGGATTGATCGGAAGTATCGTTTCTTACTTGCTATCTATATTAGCAAAAACGGCCGGATGGCTAGCCAAAAATACTTGGGCTCTAATAGTGGCAATCGCCGGTCTCCTACTATTCTTCGCCAGAGAGTTCCTAAAACCAAAGCGCAAATAGTCCGATCGCCACGAGGGCAACGACGAGCGCTAATTTCTCCTCCTCGTGTGTTGTGCTTCCAATCTCGATTGGTGTTTCCGCTCCTGTTCCAATTTCAACATTGTTGATGATTGGATTGGGGGAACTCGATGGTGCATCCAATTTACGAATTGGGGGTATTGGGTTAAATGGAGTTGAGGGAGGTGTATCCATTTTGTGTTTTGGGGGTTTTATGAAATCAGTTCCACTTACAACTCCGCGCCCGATCATGTTGGGGTGCGCTTGATGATATCCGTGTTCACGTTACCGTTGTGGCCGATTTTTTGATTGGCGGTGGCGATTACGATCTGATTATTGTAACCGTCAACCGGGTCGTCTCGTAGTATAATATTGCTCGGCGCCATATAAAGACTTATTCCAAATACATAGTCTACTGGAGTGCTGGCATTCTGCAAAACGTCTTGATAATTCTGGATCGCCTTCTCCAGGTCCACCCTAGCTGAGATGGCGTCCTCTACAAGTGCTATGAATTGTTTTTTTGCATCAAACGCTGTTCCCGTGCCCAGTATAGAACTGCGAGTTTGCTTCTGTGCGCCGAGGATGGCCCAGACGTACGTGCGAATGGAGTCGTTGACGCGAGTAACCCCGGCCTGCGTGAACCATAGACCCGTATCTAACATAAATGTACCCCACACGTCCTGAACCTCAGCAGCCTGCTGTATGTAATCGACGTGAGCCCGTTTCGGAGGTAACATTTTACAAGCAAACACGCCGCTGTGCCGACCTCCAGACACTTTCGGCCCGAAGGTCATCGTCGCGGGGTCAAAATTCCCGGCGTTCCGACTGACAATGTGGTCGCCGGAGTGATCGTGTCTAAAATCAGTCTGCGTCCAATTCCCGGATTGGCCCCGAATGACAACGTCCCCGAGGCCAGTGCTGGTAGGAAATGCTTTCTGTCTCCAGTCCGCGTCTTTTGAAACGTTAAATTCGTTACACAGTCTTTCAAACGTCATACGGTCGTATGCGTTGGAAATGGGATCACAGGCGTCGTCTTGAGGTAGTGAAATACCTTGTTCTTTGAGAATCCTCCTAATAGTATAATACGCATGAAAGTTGTAGACACTTCGGAGCATGACATTCTTGGATGTCAGATGGTCTTTACGTGAAACTCCACACCCGGCTGTTGCGCACCATACAGCGAAATTTATTTGGTTCTGCCAAAACTGCATCGGTGTTGCTTTCCACCCGTTTACCGCCTCCATCGTAGTAATCTTGGGCAGCCTATATTGTTCAAAGATGTTAGGGAAATTGGTGGCAAAGCCACTGTCCGGTCTAACCGTTACGGTTGGGTGTACAAGGTGGTTAACAACGTCTTTTTGCGTGTATTTACCTCCGACCGCGTACTATGCATTAGAATTAAAGCTAAATGCTTTGGTATCCATTGAAAGATATTATTATGTTTGCTACTATCACTAATGTTCAAAAAGGGAGTTGTGAACTTCAAAAATTAATAGACAACTGCTGCGGACAACGCCGGGTAGGCCTTAGATCAATCACGTTCACGGTCGGGTGGAAAAACGTTCGAGTTTTTCACATTAGAAGTCGAGGGCGTAAGCCCCGTGGCTTTCGGAAACTACGCCATAGATGTTCCAGATCCCTCAGGATTTCGTAGTTCTCCAGATGCCATAGTACCTAAGGGTCTTTGGAGTTTCGGAGATCTCCAAGCTTTTGTCGCGGCGAAGATTCCTGGTGTAGCCACTCTCGCAGTCTCGAAAGCCACGGGGCTTGCGACAGTGTCCGTTGAGAAGCGTTTAAGGATCTCACCGGGGTTGGGCTCACTGTTAGGATTTAAAATAACATACCCTTACAACGATGACGGAGTGTTTGATCCGGGCGAACACGTAGGCACGACCCCAGTAAACTTCGCCGTCACGAAAACTCTCGGGGTGCACCTGGATCGGGTGAACACATCGTACAACACGGTAGACGGCACTCCCATCACATTACTGAAAACCGTGCCCGCCAGCGACTGTTTCTTTGGGGAGACTGTGACTTTAGACTTCCCACACCCCGAGATGAAAGTTTTGGAATCGGGACACATCCACGAGTTGAAGATTTCTATTCTTGATGATAAAGGGCGAGAGTTGAAGAACGATTACCCGATTTCGGTCGTCCTAGAAATTTCAAATTAATTAATTTTATAACTTTTTTAGAATTAAACGCATGTTCGTAATTTATATATATATATATAGTATCAACATTATTGAAAATGAGTATATACGGACCAGGTAGTTCTTCCAATTCCAATCGGGATTGGGTGACAAATTCAAAGAATTTGGAACCGACAGAAGGGGGATTCATCCCGACAGAGGGCGACTTTTTAACTACCCAAAAAACAAAAGCCTTGATCAATAGAACTATATCGGCGGCCACGGACGATATTCACAGGAGTCTACTATCACAACTTAGAGAATATGCCCTGGCTGTGAATACACAAAGTCGTGAAGAAACGCATACGGAACTAAACGAACTAGGTGAAAAAATAAGCGAATTTCGAAAAGAGGCCCGGTTGGGGATTGAGGGAGTCCGAACGGCTGTTGATAAAGTCCGAGAAGACCACCAGGCGGACCTTACGGAGGCTTATGATGCGTTGCGCTTAAAGGACTCTCTCATCAGCGAAGCGACACTTACCAAACTAGGAAAACAAATAACCAAATTTCGAAAAGAGGCCAGGTCGGATATTGATAAAGTCCGAGAAGACCACCAGGTGGACCTTACGGAGACTTATGATGCGTTGCGTTTAAAGGACTCTCTCATCAGAGAAGCGGCACTTACTGAACTAGACGGAAAAATAACAAAATTTTGAAAAGAGGCCCTGTTGGGGATTGAGGGAGTCCGAGAAGACCACCAGGTGGACCTTGCGGAGGCTTATGATGCGTTGCGCTTAGAGGACTCTCTCAGCAGAGAAGCGACACTTACTGAACTAGACGTAAAAATAGCCGAATTTCTGAAAGAGACCAGGTCGGGGGTTGAGGGGGTCCGAGAAGACCACAAGGAGGCCCTTGCGGTGGCTTATGGGATGTTGCGCTCAGAGGACTCTCTCAACAGAGAAGCGGCACTTACTGAACTAGACGAAAAAATAACCGAATTTCGAAAGGAGGCCCGGTTGGGGGTTGAGTGGGTCCGAACGGGTATTGATAAAGTCCGAGAAGACCACCAGGCGGACCTTACGGAGGTTTATGGGGTGTTGCGCTCAGAGGACTCTCTCATCAGAGAAGCGGCGGTTGCTGAACTAGACGAAAAATAACTAATTTGAATTTCAAAAAGAGGCCCGGTTGGGTGTTGAAAAAGCCCTAGAAGGCCACCAGGCGACCATTACGGAGGCTTATGATGCGTTGCGCTTAGAGGACTCTCTCAGCAGAGAAGTGGCACTTACCGAACTAGACGGAAAAAATAATTGAATTTCAAAAAGAGGCCCGGTTGGGTGTTGAAAAAGCCCTAAAAGGCCACCAGGCGACCATTACGGAGGCTTATGATGCGTTGCGCTTAGAGGACTCTCTCAGCAGAGAAGCTGCACTTACCGAACTAGACGGGAAAATAACCGAAGTTTCCGATAAACTGAAACATGTTCGTAGAACCGCGACCAAAGCTCTTGAGGAGGCCTCTTATAAGATTCGTGCTGAGGCCCATACCTCTATCGGGGCGGTTGCCGGATTGTTGCAAACAATGAAAACGCAAAAACGTGTCATAACAGTTTGGGCTGAGAAGCGGGGCCCATTGGTTGAGGGGCTCTATGAATATTCGTTCGGTGCCAAAGCGAGTAATAAATGTGGGGGATACGCAATGACAGCTGCAGGTACAGTTATCCGAATGGCGGTCTGCTCGGTTAATGCTAGTGGTAAACCTGTGGGCGCGGTCACGATACATCTTGTAGTAGATGGGGAAGAACGGGGGGGGGAGGTGGAGTCACTAAAATACTAATATATTGAAAATCATGAACGAATCACCGCTTCCAATTGTCAATATCACTCCATCAACACGGTATCCAATTGTCAATACCATTCCATCAACACTGTGTACAATTAACGAAAGAAGTTCAGATTTTAGGTTGAATAATATCGTCGCTATGCAGGATATTTTAGTTAGAGAATATAGAAATAGAAAAAGACACGCTAAAAAATATAAGCGCGCGGCGAATATAGCTGAAGCATCTAGTACGGTTCTGGCAAGTTTATCTGTAATGAGTGGTGCGGGAACTGCTATCTACAATTGTAACGGTTCCACTTGCAGGGGTTTTGAGTGGAATTACCGTTTTATCTGGAATACTTTGTATGGTAATTAGGGCGTCGGGTGGAAAAATCGAGAAAAAATGTAGAAAACATGATAGAATATCCGTTCTCGCCAGGTCTAAGAAAAATAGCATCGACGTTATAGTGTCCAAAGCGTTGGCCGATAAGAAAATATCAAATTTAGAGTTTGAATCCGTAGTGGAAGAAATGGGGAGATATGAAAAATTAAAAAATGATATTAGAATCAAAGCACACGCCACCATGCCCAAGCTTGAGTGTACTGATTGGGATAAATTTAGGGTAAAACTTGGAGATAAAGTCGGAGGAAATTAATATTTTTATTAAATAATTAATTTTATAATTTTCTTTAAGTTAATTATAAAATTAATTATATAGGTGCAGTAAACAATTTATTAATTAATTTTAGGAAAATTATTAACAATTTAAAAAAAATGAAAAAAAGTTTTAGCTCCAACCGAGGCTCGAACCCGCGCCAGCCCCTGACTTTGTTGGTGAAAATAGTTGTGTTTTATTTGTTTTCTTATATTAATTAATTATTATGTTTTCTATGTAATTATAGGGGATGTTCAGCTTTAAATTATTAATAATTTTATAATTTTCTTAAAATTAATTATAAAATTAATGAAATAATGAACCATCCCGTAAATTCGTTAACCTCTCTAAGTGTTTATAAATAACCTGTGTACACACCGCCTGTGTAAATCGATAATTGTACAACACAAGGTAATGTTTATCATAACAGCCTTCGTGGTCGTGTGGATTAAGGCAATACTCTATAGAGACGAGGGTCGTGGGTTCGCGCCGCGGTTGGAGCTAACTCTTTTTCATAGAACGCCTATATTCTCGTGAATAGTTACAGGCGTTCTATAATTACAATCGGTCGATGGGCCGAATGGGGTTCGCTGCGGGAAACTTCGTAAAATGAAAGTGTGCCAATACCAACAAGCTATATGTTAGTTCAATATTGAAACATGCTAACACCTGTAAACATTGATAGGTTATATTAAAATAATAATACGCATGTAATTTGCAAAAAAATAGCTTCCCAATGAAATTTAGTTTAAATAGATTATCCCGTATGGAGCCTCATTTAGAACGTCCGGCACATATAGAGTCAATATTTGAACCTTTTTACTAAACGCCATAGTGTCATGTGTCCAATTTATTGGACACAGGACACTTTTTTTTAATGTAATATACCAACCAATAACAAATTTACGTTTAAAAAGTCAGCTATTTGTTGTTAAATGCGATTTTATTTTCATTGTGACGTCATACTATATTTCGTGTCCTGCCAAACGCGTAATAATACAATGATTGGTCATATTGCCATTACACGTACTGGTCGAAGCCATCGTGTCATTATTGCTGTCTTCATTGTTGATAAGCTCTAATTACGGAAATACAGATACTCATTGTGTACTCGACGATTTGTGAATGCTACAGACGTACATTTCTGCAAATTTGCTAAAGTTGAGAGGACAATACGGCGACAGCCAAGACGCATCAATAATTGACCTACATTTAAAGTCTACCAGCTGCCAGACACGAAACATTCGTTTCAGGTAGGAATTATTTCTTTATTACTGTTGACCAATATTTGAATCGTGCTGACTTCGACAGCACATTTTAACCACAGGGCTACTAAAATAATTCCATTGTATTCAATCTAACATGAATTCAAGTGGGTGGGGGATATTCAACATTGCCTGTGCATGTGCCGAGTCATTGGTTTTCGCGACCAATGTTGTTTCCACAATTGTTGTTTAAATAGCGAATTTATGGTGCATCTCTCGGACTCTGTGTGTTTGTGGCACCTCGATACTTGTAGATTCACTTTGAATATATGTTTTCAGTCCAACAAGTCAATTCATTATCTATTTAGGCTATTATCTGTTATCTGTTATCTATTGTCTATATAGTATAGGCTTTTAGCCACTTAAAAAAGACACTACTTTCATTCCCATTCCCCCCCCCCCCACGAGAGTAAAATGTGTTTATAAAAACTGTAACAACAGTGATGAAATAAGTAAAAAATTGAGGTGTGCGAATCCAGGTACACTGCATTTGCACAGCGGTGACTTTTCCCCGAAATATCATGAATATAGGCCGGTGCAGTATTTCTATTAAAGTATTAATAAGTGTACCCGGCTTCGCACCGTGTATGTGGCTTTGCACACACCAATATTTTACATGTCTGATTATTCATGTTGTTTTCTTAAGACAAGTGTTTTCAGAAAGTCACGTGTTTACACGATTTAGAAAAATAAAACAACAGTGACCAAACAAGTAAAAAAATTGAAATGCAGTATTTGTATTAAGTATTTGTATTGCAGTGGGTGCATGGGCTTCCTAAAATTTATTTGTACACAGGGTACCCATGTTTGGTCTGGGGTGGTGATGAGGGACTTCTTTGCTTCATTGGGGTGACCTCGCGAAATATGGGCGGGGGTGGAGACTGTATGTTTGTTGGGATTACAATCGTGTCAGTTAATTCTGCACACCTAATAATAATTTTCGTGAAAATGTCCATATTCAGTCTAAATTTCCTGAACATTCAAGGCAGTTCTTAGCCAAGATAATCACGGCTAAACAGATGGCTTTTACTATTTCATCTGTCGTCTATTATCTGTATCCGCCTAGCGGAGACCCAGCCAAATTTGATCAAAATATCAGTCCAGTTTGTCCTTGAGTTTTGCGAATAATACGGGAATAAAATAATAACCAATGTCGGTATATTTGCATGTGTATTATTGGTTTATGAAGCTTTTGTTAACAGATCTGTTGTTGATCTATTAATTTATAAAGCAGGACCACTAATCATTTTGACCATGTTTCAAGAATTTAACTTTTACCAAACTATCGGAATGGGATAAAATTGTGACTTAGGTATACCGTTAATCAGCTGATATTCCAAAATCAACATAATTTATTCTGACGTAATTAAAGCTGGGCAAAACATTACGTGAATTGTGCATTAGCGGTGCGCAGAATTAGCCGAAATGACATTTTTTATATGCAGATCAGAAGTCAGTTTTTCATTGGTTTGATACATGTACAGATATGTATGTCAGTGATTCTATATTTTATGTACATCTGGTGTCCCGGTGTAATTTACTGACAAATCACACAATTTATAAGGAAATTCTTTTTTTTTTCAGTAAAGAAACTATGTATAATACCATGTATATAACGATGTTTGGTACATGTGGTAAAACACGGCATTCTGTTAGTTGCCAAGCTATTTTGTTTTGCTTAACTTTACTGATTCATATTAAATACATGTTGTTGGGTTGCCATAAATGAGAAATTCCACGACTTGCTACTAAATTTCTCTGTTTCGCACTAATACAATTAGCTTACCATATTCTTGACACTTTTCTAATAGATGCCCCTTCAGTTGTATGTTTTATGCCGTTGAAAAGAAAAAAATGTAAATGTAAAGCTATATTTACGTCATGTAAATGTACATAACGGAAATTACATTTCTGAGACCCCTGGTCCCTTGAAGTGGAAATAAAATTAAAAAAATGACGAGAACAATTGGCTATACTGTTATAAATGTAACAACTGGACTGTCACCCAATGGAATAAACACAGTTTAATGAATTATTGGTTCTACATCGAAACTAGAAAAACGACACCAATATGTACATAAAATATCGAATCACTGATGTCTCATTATTATTGAACCATGTTATTGTAGTTGCGAACAATAACTTGCAATCTACTCCTGTACCGTCTGTAGCAGAGTTACTATTCCATTCATACATGTAGGCTTCCTCTACATAATAGCTAATCATCTGATTTACACTTTAGTTGTTAATTGTGACACAATTTGTATATTTTCCATCTGAAAAAAAATATTATAAAAGTAATACGTATGGATCACGATTTGCCTGGTTGGCCTCATGCACGTTTTCATCTTTCGCTCTTTCTGTTACATGGGAGTTGAATTGGTTATTGCCCATTATAGAAGTAGTAAGATTATTACTGATCCTACTGCTTTTGGGAGGGGCCATGTGATTCTGGTGTGGCGAGGACCTGGCATCAGACCAGGATCATCCTGATTTCAGGGCTGAGTATATAGTTCTTTTATTGTAAATATTAATTTCTGATTTTAGGATTTTCCCCCCATTTGTACATGTACTTGAACATGTACTTGTACAGGTAATGGGATTTATTACTAAACCCATTGACCCGGCCTTAAATGATCGCATCTGTTGATAGGCCGTTAGACCCCAACAAACAAATAAATGATATACGTAGGCTTCCTCTACAGAATAGCTAATCAGATCTGATTTACACTTTAGTTGTTAATTGTGACCTAATTTGTATATTTTCCATCTGAAAAAAAAACTATTATAAAAGTAATACAAAACTTTACGTGGGTGGTGGTCGGGAGAACGAGACGACTTAAATTGACGGTAGTGGTCCTTTTTATCTTTGGCTCTTTTGTTACCTTGGAGTTGAATTGGGTTATTGCCCATTATAAAAGTAGTAAGATTATTACTTATCCTACTGCTTTTGGGAGGGGCTAAGTGATTCTGGTGTGGCGAGGACCTGGTATCGGACCAGGATTGTTCTGATTTCAGCGCTGAATATATAGTTTTGTTATTGTAAATATTCAGTTCTGATTTTGGGATTTTCCCCCCATTTGTACATGTACGTGAAAATATACATGTACTTTTTCTTTTTTGTATGAAACGTGAATTTGTTCGTCACTGATATCAGGGGCGATAACTGTGTTTCCATTAAAGGTTAATGGAAACTATATTCTGTCTGCTTAGTTTTGTTATGTGCACTATGATCGTACTTTATAATGTGTCAATAAAAATATTTGTTCGGGCGACACATTTAATGGGTATAAATAAAATGTCATGTCTCATTTGCATATCAAAAATAGCCTGATACCACCGCGAGTCACTATCAGTAAAATCAATATTACTGAATGATTATATGTGCATAGTGGGCCTGCACTCGTAATTTTTAAAACTGGCGGAATACATGTACCGTAGTTACACAATTATACACTTATTTAATTCTTATAGGCAAACAGTTATGCCTACTAGATGGGACCACAGGTTGAAGTACATTGTAATGGACCGAGGTCTATAAAATACATTAAATACGCCTAAAAGCGTCCATAAACGAAACAAAAAGCTAAAAAAAGTTTTGTTACTCCCTCTATAACACACACATATATATATCTCGGTCCGTTACTTCAACCTGTGGATAGGACCCCAACTTTAGCTGCTACATGTAATTTGCGAACCAGATCTCTTATTCACTATTCTGCAGAGGAAGACTATGAATGGAAACGTAACTCTGCTACGGACAGTACGGTTGTAGATTTCAAGAGTTACTGTTCACAACTATGAACAATGTGGCTTACTCGCTTACCACATTATCCAAGTGTTGTGAGTTTGATGCCCGGTGGGATGTAGTTCTCTAAGCATGTTTCATGTTGGAAAGTTGCGGAGTCATTTGCTGAGTAATGGTTAATACTGGTAAAAAGAAATTCAATAAAAGGCTAACCATGTACATAATAGTGTTTGATTGTTTGTTTCAGGAAGCCGTCTACAGATCTTAGCCATCTGGATTATTCGTCGAGCCTCTTCAACTTCACCCTGCAGTCGAGGCAGACACCAGCAGGGCTATTGAGATAGTATATGGGCGGTTTCAGAAGAAGCAGATAAGGCGGAAATTGTTTCTCATTCTGCTGTTGAAGGACAAAGGCCACCAGAAGAATCGCTGCCCGAAGACACAACTCCACCTGGGCAACAAGTTGCCAAACACTCGCGAAATGGGAACTGATCCAGTTCCTGACCTACACGAAGCAAAATATAGTGTCGCCATGACAGACTGTCATCATCTTAAGATCAGCGACATCTGAAAATATAACCCTCGAGGAAGAGCTTGAGAAAGACAAGTTCAGTTACAAAAAATTAACCATTTAACCGGTAGTACCATCCATGCCAGCGGCAGTGTTTGTGTGGTTCTTAACTCTGATTTCTGCTCTAATCATCTAATCAACCTGTTGAAAGGATGTGTCGTGAAGACATGTTACTTCTTGTGTTGATGGAATTGAGAATGAATCTTATTCACACAAATCTGACTTGTGCAGTTTTAAGATTTGTCAATATTTTTTGAATCGGTGACTCATTCTTGTGGTGGACAGAATGACATTTGTACATTTCTGATTATGTGACACTCGAAGGACTAGATATTGAAATGGTCAGAAATATATTTTACTATGCTTTTACACATATGTGGCTGTGACCTCAGGTTGAAGTAACGGACCATGGCCTATAAATACATTAAATATACCTAAGAGCATCAATAAGTGAGAGAAAATAAGCTAAACAAAATGTATTTACTCCATGTGTGATATATGGGAGTAAATAATTTGTTTAGCCTATTTTATTTCACTTATTGATGCTTTTAGGTATATTTAATGTATTTATAGGTATTGGTCCGTTACTTTAACCGTTGGCTGTGACAGGAGAATGTGGTTTATGGGATTTGTGACAGTGTAGCTCCTGATCAAATAGTACACTCCTGTAGCCTGATAATGATGTGGCTTGTTAGAAGCATGATGGATATTTCATTAATGCAATGGTGAACAGTGCAGATCCTGTGCGGATATGTGTATCTACACTGGTCGCAAATCCCATAAGCCCCATTTCTCCAGTCACAGACACATATTTGAGCAAATTGAAAAATCCTACCGCCAACCTAGAATGATTAACATTTAAGGTATTGCATTCAATCTTTGATTCATAAATTTATGTTTAACGTCCACAGTCTATAAAGTCTATATTTGGTTGGTTTCACATGGTTTCAGTTATCTTCGCAATAAAGGATTTTACTTGAAACATCCAGAATAGACCAAAGACAAACTTTGTAGACTTTCGAAGGGAAACGAAAATTTACGAATTAATGATGTATTTTTGTGCTATTATCATGATTATAATTGAAATCAATGCCCAATGGTCAAACTTGTAACAAATTACATGTGTACAATAAATTTCGACTTCGAAATTTGACTTCGAATGAAATGGTGCAATTGGTTGATATTGGTCATTTGCAGTGCATGATGTGACAAACAACATATTGAGGCATCATCTGTAACACAGTGCCTTCAATCATGATTCACCCACCCGGCATACAAAGTATGTCGAGGTGTATATAGTTTTTGTATTTTCGTCCATCCGTAAGATTTGCGTTAAAGGTTTTTGGGTACCCATTATATCTGCAATACCCGTAAATCGCATTGAGTTGAATCTTCATGTACTTCTTTATCGTCATCCATATTTTTTATACTGTAGCACACCGATGTGGCTTTCCTGCACAAGGTCAAATTACTTAAAGTTTTGAAATATTTGCATCAAACATGTCAAAGTTTTTAAGTACACAATGTCTCTGCAACCGCAAGTCGGGTTGACTTGAAACTTCATATATATACTTCTTTATGAAGTTAGAAGATCAATATTTTCTTTCTATAGCCCTGGTGGGTGCATGTGATGGGTAATTTAACAATCGCGATTCATCCTTACCGGAAATCCGACTGGAGACCTGGTTTGGCCCTCACATACGTCTTTGGCATTTTGTATGTGACAGTTGAATCTGGTTATATCTCTTGTGTGAGTATTACGATTATTCGCAATCCTTTTTTAGGGAAAGGGGCCAAGTGACTTTGGTGTGGTATGGACCTGGCATCAGGTTCCAGTTATTCTAATTTCAGGGCTGACTTTATTTTTCTCGATGAAAATTTTATTATTAGACCATAGCTGTTGATAGGCCGTTAAACACCATTAAACAAACATTCTATAGCCCACTCATACGGCTTTCATGCACACAGTGAAGGTGAAATTACTTTGAAACTTGCGTTAAAATGTTTTGAAATATATGCGTTAAAGTTTTAAGTAAACAATTTCTCTGCAACCGTAAGTCAGATTGAATTGAAACTTCATATATTTGTCTATCAACAATCAACATCCATATTTTCATTTTATAGCCCACACATGTGACTTTCATGCCCAAGGTCAAGGTCAAATTGTGTTAAATGTTTTGAAATATTTGCATTAATGTTTTAAGTACACAATTTATCTGCAACCGTATGTTGGATCAACTGGAAATGTCACATACTTCTTTATCAACAGCCATATTTTCATTCTATATCTCACCTAAGCGGCTTTCATGCCAAAGGTCAAGGCCAAATGACTTTGCTACGGCCGAGGGTATGTGTGAGACCCCGCTCACTTGCTCTAGTCCTTAAAAGCAAGAATAACATATCTTACCATACATGTACTGATTTCTTTTGTTTTTTCGGATACATGTACTGATTTTGTGTCCCGAGCATAACTGGAATTCCTTTTTGTATAGTTATCACAACTCTTGCCTCACTAATATTCCAGTGTTCTCCTTTTGTTTTTTCACAAGCATTGATTTTGTATTTGGCACATGGCGATATTTCAAATTTGACCTAATATGGTCCCGATATATATCAAATCGAAGGTATCGTGGGTATTGTCAAAATCGGATGATACATCATACAAGATGGCCGCTGACAGGTCATCCTTTAATTATAGATTTCGTCTTCTTCTCATGTACCGTTTGGCCGACGCTGGTCAGACTTCACAGTTGTGGTGCGTGGGTGAAGCATTTTCATGTTTGTTAAAATGGAGGTTGTCGCATAATCCAAGATGGCCGTCGTAGAAAATTTGGTAAAATTCTTAAAAAAAATCATATCAACCATGTTAATTTTACATTATTATTATTTTTACATCAAGCTTGAATTGCCACTTTGATATCAAGGGCGATAACATTGACTCTTTAAAATGTTAATGGAAACAACTATTTATTCTCTCTATTTATCTTTTGATGTGCAATGATCATATTTTGTAACAAGTCAATACAAATATTTATTCAGTGACACATTTAGTTGATATAAATAATTTAAAAATGACCTGCCTCATTTACAATCAAAATAGCACGATGATACAACCTATCAGTAAACCTAATATGACTAAGTGAATATTTCTGTGTAGCGGGCACTCGTATTTTTGAAAACTGTTGGAATAGTTACACAATTATACTTATTTAATATTTAATTCCTATAAAGAACACTTTGTGCCAAGCAGATGGGACCCCAATTCAAATCATGATTTGCAACTTTGCTGAAGGATGTCTGGCACCCAGTCATTAAGTGCAAAGGCACGACACTTGTCTTATCAGCTCATTCACAAACACACATCATACAAAACACTTGTCACATGGATTCACCAGTGGGTGTACAGTACAAAGTCCAGTGACATGGTGTGTAATTGCATCCCGTAACATTTGGTCAGGTGTGTATTTTTTTACTTTAACCTACGTTTTCTGGGGGAAATAACTACCTGTATAATATATGTGAAAATCACTACAATGGAAGAAATTGAATGTATGTTCTCGCACCCCCTTCCAAACTCCATTCACAATTCACACCCCCTCTGCATGAATCTGGATACTCCACTGCAGTGCAAAGTCGCAGAACAATTTTTGACATACAGCCGTTTGAATGTGTACTTGTGTGTGTGTAATATTTCTCAGACTTTTTCAAGGCAATGATTTCTGTTTCGATGTAATGTATGACCTGTCGTGAATTTCACTCACAAGTTCATATTGGTGCTTGTAGGAGTATTTTATATCCAGTATACATTTTCTATGGCTTTCACATTCTGTAAAACCGTCTGGAGTTTCGACAATGAAATGGAGAAATGGCAAAACATTTTCATGTGTCTGAATGTGGATTATTTCTGGCACTCATATCTTTGGCTTATAACGTCGTTCAAATTGTACTGCGTCAATTTTATCGAATTTAAGATTGCATATTTCATGACTTTCTTCAAAACGCCAGTTTTAGAAGTTGATGGTTTTAGGATTTTTATATCATGCACTGCAGTGCCGGTGATAAGTCGCTAGGTGGCGTTGCCAAGTCGGACTGTTGAACAGTTGTACTGTGCGGACTCACCGAAACAAACCGCCAGTGGACGCGTTACACTAGTTTTGCAATGTAATCTCCCTGGGTAAGTTTATAGATCGCGGCTCAGTCAGCGTGCGACTAGATGTCGGGTTTTTTTGTTAGGGGAAAGTACTAAAATTGGGAAAATTGGGCCCGCGCAATATTTAAAATTGCGCCATGTCAATTAAAGTTGGTGCAGGATGTTGAATGTAATATCTTTATAATGGAAAGACAGAGTTTAATGAAACATACGCAGTAATGCTTAACAGGTTGCCAATTAGTATCCCTCGCCGATAGGCAAGAGCTGGTATATCGTTAGTCCATGTATTGCGTACGTATGTACGTACGCTAGTAACACATTTCATTTTTCAATAACTTGTGAACTGCTTCCACGATTTTGATATTATTTGACCATAATGTGTGTATGGATGGAGCATGGTTTAGCATATGAGTAGACTCATATGACCCACGTTCGACCGCCCAAGGTCACGGAGTACTTTTTTTATTATCAAGGCTGCCAGCGAGGAGATTAGCTTCGTTTAATGATGCCAGTGCGAGGGGATTAGCTTCGTTTAATGATGCCAGTTCTTGCATTATGGTATAGTTTGCTTTAATCTAACAATTTTCTGGTTTTGACGAAGAATCGGTTACCATGGATGTGAATATAAATCTAAAGAACGTGAATGTATGGTGTCATACATATCATCGAACCGGTATGTCACTTCTATGGTGTGATAACATATCATCGAAATCCGTCCGTTTGCTTGGAAAAGTTTCAAGAAAATTTACTGTAAAAATGACGTCACAGAATACGTCACGTCGGAAAAACAGGTTCGGAAACCACTGATCCCATACCCTGATATCTAGTACTTTACATGCTACTTGCAAACATGTAGTTGGCCTCAATAATAATAACATACACTCAAAGCGTTCTTTTATAACATGATCATTCATGTTATAATTGTTCTTGTTATTTCTATCCCTACAAATGTGGTCGCTATGGTAAACAACTGCATGACAACGGCGTTCCTATCCGACCGTTCGAGGTTGATACAAACATAAATTCAGATTGCCAGTTTATATACCATCGATAAGAAAAAATACACTCAAATTATGACAACGGCGTTCCTATAAGACCGCTCGAGGTTGATGAAAAATAATTCCAGATAGCCAGTTTACATACCTTCGATAAGGAAAATACACTCGGCTATAAATTAATTAGTAGTTTTTTTTTCTGTCCAATAATAATTTTTCAATATTATAATAAGCGATATCGTAGAAACGTATATTCGTAAACGAATCGGCGGGTTTTAACAATTTTATATAATACACCCTAGTTTCATATCCGATACGCATTATCCGTCTTAATGTTTGTATTTGCCTCTTGTATAGTTCGCATAATTGTCGGTATAATATTGTAAATGCAACGTTTTTATCGGAGCGTAATAAATTACGCTGATATTTCATGTATTCGATATCGCCTAGTGTTTTCATTTTATATAATTTATATATAGGACTATAACCCCCGTATTCTTCGTAAACTTCTTCAACACAGGCATTAAAAGCTTTCAATTCCAATTGTATTGTATTATCCATTTTCTCTAATAATATTGGTAGTGTTTTTTCTGTTCAATTTCCAATTTTATAAAATTAGTTTGATAACGTTTTTTTTTTTACAGTGTTTTAATGCTGAATAAACACCGTGACTTATCAAAAACTACACATCAGATCGATTCTATCTTTCTAACTGACTTTCCGATTTGAATTATTACTAAACGATAATACTTGCGAGCACGTAATCCCTTGTTAACCATTCGATGAGTAGCCTGAGTGCCACCGCATGATGGACATAGCAATGACTCGGCTTTGGTTCCTACCCCACAATGCCGACATGGGCGAGGTGAAACGGAACCTCTTCGCATCCATGCACGGTGATGTTTGCAATATTCGTAAATACCGGTGCGATGACACCTCTCGTGACTACCTGTCTTCAACCACGCACACTTAACTAGTGTATCTTCTCATGTCATAAATATATGGTCTCGCGGTAGTATGAGTAATGAGTCACCAATGATACCACCATGCGGTGGGGGGCGCCGCGCGTAGCCGGTGCCTTCCAGAGGGTGATGGTATCATTGTGACTCTTATATACTACTCGATGTGAGAACGGAATGCGTATTTTCACAATCTCGCGTATACATCCATAACAACAACACAATACAATTGCGATACTTACACAAGCAGCGCCTGTTCCGCACCGGCAATTTCGACGCCACAATAATATAAGGCATGGAAAATGGTCTTTATCGACAAAACTATTTGCCAGTACATGATGAGATAATTCCCATGCGAGGGCAAATAAGTTTTATGATAAAAACTAAAAAAAAGCAACAACAAAAAAACAGCAGACGACGAAATTTAAAAATTTAGCAGATGGACAATCAACAGAGTCTGGCGGCGAAGCGGGAATCCCGGGTTGCCCGGACGATTGCGACGCTCATGACGTGTTTTCTCGCCTGCTGGTTACCGTTCTTCGTGTTGAACATCGTGGACGTGCACCTAGAGCACCGGGTATCACACGACGTGTGGCTTCTAGTCTCGTGGCTTGGATACGCCAACTCTGTAGCCAATCCGATCCTCTATTTGCTACTGGAAGGTCACACGTGCATCGGACGGAAGTGACGTCATTCTTTGTGGATTTGTTGACATTTTCAAACGCCGTGATTAGGTGCCAACCACGTGTCCTGGTCCGTGATTATGAACTGTCTGCACAAGAACCTGCAGCTCACCCATTCCAAGAAGCTTACGAAGTGAACTTATCGTACAATAATTCTGAGTACATACCTCTAATTACATTACATTACATTAGAGTGCATTGCACAGTATACTATAGGGTAAACTGTATTTTCCGACCTATCATTTTCTGATATACGCCGCAAATTTCAAAATTACAATGCGGTTAACCTATTTCTAATGCACTCCTTTACTACTGGCGTAGGAATACATATTGAAATAATGTGTGACCGTTCATCAACAATGATATACCTGTAATGTATGACCATCAGCCAATCAGATTGCGTGATAGTTATAGAGTGCATTAGAATATACATGTATATGTACATATACGAGGTATGATGGAGTAGTACGTGTAATTCCAAATAACTAATATAGCGAAGAATGAATGCGAACGTCCAACGCTTTGTAATTCAAGTTTAGTCGGCGAAAATGGAACCTTACCGCAGTACCAGTGTGGCGATATGGAGCAACCATTTGCATATCAGGCGGAAAACGTGCAGCAACTCGTACAAATGCTGGATGATATACCAAGAAACATACGAGGCTGCTTTATTCGTTGTACACATATCACTCGGTTGTCTTTCTTCATTCACATTGACGGTCGAGTCAATATTAAACTCACGATGTACCGTATATTGGCTAGTTAACAACATTTTATCTCTTCCTTTCTGTGCCGCATATAGAAGAAAATAAAGAACCTTAACCCTTAGACCACTATCTTATTATCAAAAACATGCATTGACAGCACATTAGAATAATTAGCAACATGCTTTGACAGCACTTCAGAATCATTTCCTTTGGAAATGATTCTGAAGTGCTGTCAAACCATGTTTTTTATTGAGAAATAAGACAAGATATAAAAGCAACAGCAGACGACAATTGGTGTGTGTAGCGGTCTAAGGGTTCATGTTCGTATATATATCAGGCAAGGCTTAGGAAACGGGATGGGCGAGGCTCTGCCGAGCAAATCCCGTTTCCGTGCCGCGCCAGATATTTTTCCCATTCACGGCACTAACCTACTATTTATCCAGTCAACACCTACAAATAGCTTTAAAATGCAAAAATTAACCACAGCCGCATCATCAAAATCGGGGAATCGACTAGTATGACAACCGCACATATTCATACGCAGTGATTAGGTCGTATTGACAGGATATCAAAAATGTTTCACGGCACCGTATTTCACGGCACATACGCACTGTGTTGACGGGATAAATGACATTTACCATTTTTGGTATAAGCGGTGAAGACACGAAGAGACGAAATGTCCCTAGCTAGTCACAATATGTCACGTACATGTATATTGAACACATTGTGTTTCGCTTTATGTCTTGCTACTATACTACATGGTACATTGAGTTACCATCTCCGCCATCTTTGTATGTACAAATGACACATACAGCAAATAACGTGACATGAAAACTAATAGCATTTGGTGCAATACATCGTATATACAAGTAGATAGACATGACAATATCGTACTAAAAATATGATTCCAGAAAACTATATAAAATACGAGATATCTGAGCATTTCTCCCATCAATCTCTAAATAAATTTCAATGTGTAAACTTTCCAATCTGATGCACATATTATTGTTACTGTACACGTTACCTATGTCAAGCCATATGCAAGGTGTATGATCACGTGGTACTAACAACAACAACAAGTACCCATTCAAAGTACGTATTCTTGTATAGTGTCCTTATTACGTAACGGATTTTGATGAAATATGGCGCATCAAACGCATCTTGTTAAGCTGCATTTGGTGTTCTCTGTATTTTCGCCCAAACTTCTGTCGTTCTTGCGACATTTTCGCAAAATCGACATAAGTCTATGCCAAACACCCCAGACCACCAAATGCAGCTCATGAAGACGCGTTTGCTGCGCCATATTTCATCAAAATATCAAATAATACTTACTTTGGAGTGGGCGACGTTATTGTTGTTGTAACCACGTGATCATGCACCTTGATATTTATTCGCATAGTAGGCGAGTAGACAACAGTGGCAATACACTTGGATAACTGCTTACATGTCACTGGAGTTGATACAGTTGAGTAGGGTCAACACACTCTTCAGAATCAGACGTTTGTATATATTTGTGATATGTGTCCAACGCCACAAGCGGTAAACTGACTGATGGCTTGTACACACTAAGATGGCCGACATAGCAACTCCGTACATTATGCAGTAAAAGGCTAATGTACACATATATGCTATACATATATCCCCATCACATTTAGGAACCAATTATGTTTCAACCGAACGACGATAAGGGGTCCCACGTGCCCTTAATTAGGTAATACATTTCAACTATCGATATGCCAAGAAGCACAGTTTGCGAAATATAAAGTTTATTATACCGACATGATAATATAATACTACCTACATGTATGTCTTCTATTCAAGAGACTGGTTGGATTAAAAAATAAAAAATAAATCAGTAAAGATCTTTAGTTAACGTTCGAAGTTAGTTATTATTAATGTATAATACATATTTTTCTATCAAACACCCACTTTCTTTGAGGCCACTCATATTCACAATTGTGTTCAGAAATACCAAATGAAATGTTTACTATTGTTATAATTCCAGCACAAAAATATTTACACAATTCCCTAACATTTGATTGGCCCGTAGCAAGTCTCTGTCCAAAATTTATATCCCAGTAAACTCCCACGCCGAACTACTTTCCGTAACCGTGATGCGCAGTTAAAATAATTCTTAAGAAAACGGAAAATTAACACATTTTCTTGATGAATTTATTTCAAATGCTGGAATGATAAGGAATGAATGGCCTTTTTTTTAATTTATCGGGGATATAAACTTGGAACTTTCTACGTACATGTATGTTGAGGTCCGGTGACGGTATTGCATTCCCATAATAAACAAGAACGCTGCAACGACATGTACTACTGTCTGTTCCACGTTTTTCTGCCGACGAACATTTGACTATTAAACACATAAAATCTAAAATATATTTAAAAGTAAATACTTTTTCATCAATAACAAAAAAGTGAACATCCCCAAAAAAAATTCCATCAAATATTGAATTTATTGCGAAAAAACGATTTTCCTATGAAATTTCAAGACATATTTACAGAGAGAAATAAAACATATACTCCTAATTCGTTTGACGATATTTTCGCCGCTAGCATGCAAAGAGTTAATAGTTGATAACAGGGGAGCTTAATGCGGGACGATCGGGCATATTGACGCATTGAGCAGCTCGGAGGCTCTATGGGGCTGGAGCTCCATGTGGTTCTTTACCGACGCATAGAGCTCCCGGGGAAGCTATATGCGTTACGAGCTGTATAATTCCAGCACAAAAATATTTACACAATTCCCTAACATTTTATTGGTCCGTAGCAAGTCTCTGTCCAAAATTTATATCCCAATAAACTCCCATGCCGAACTACTTTCCGTAACCGTCAGGCGCAGTTAAAATAATTCTTAAGAAAACGGAAAATAAACACATTTTCTTGATGAATTTATTTAAAATGCTGGAATTATAAGGAATGAATGGCCTTTATGTGGAATTTATCGGGGATATTAAACTTGGAAAAGTCGCGGGAATACTGGACGAGGCCTTCCGGCATTCGTCCAGTATTCCCGCGACTTTTCCAAGTTTATACCCCGATAAATTCCACAAAAAGGCCATTCATTCCTATAATGTGGCACGACATGTGGTGCTACAATGCACATTAAGTTTCAAATCAATCGGTCATAGGTATAGAAGTTACAGCAGAATAATAAACGTAACGGACAGACAAGACGGACGGACGGATAACTTTTGCATCCGTATATCTCATTTTCGCTACGCGATGGGATAACTTTGCAGACCAGACTCAAACGATGCGCAAAGTGACAAGGGCATTCCTTATGGACAAGCAGAATAGATCAAGGTTGGTGACCATCTTGGCCATTTCACTAAACTTCGTAGTTGGGAACGGTAACTCTTCCAATTTAATCCCGTATCGTCCGTGGCTACGGACAGTACGGGAGTAAAATGCAAGAGTTACCGTTCGCAACTATGAACTTCGAACGACTAAAATGTTCGTAAGTGCAAATATATGATAGTCTGTAAAATTCACATTAGCAATGATTTCTTGTGAACAAGTGTTGGATATATTACATTTATTGAGCATAGGCTACAAATGCAGCCTATGTTCAATAAATGTAAATTCATAAATTAAACTTTCTAGACGATCCTAATTTTGCACATACGAACATTTTAGTCGTACGAAGTTTAGTGAAGCGGTCATTACTTCAACATTTGCAGGGTAGACATGCATATGCATATGGCCCAGACAACCGTTGCGGTTGCATAATAAACTCAGTGCGGCATATCATAGATCAAAGATACTAAGCGAGCGGTTATTCGAGATGCTGGTTATATGATTAGCTCCGTAACTATTCCCTAAACTAATAAATATTTAGACCAAGACCGTTCCGCTGCAGATAGCAATGTGATTGGTCATTAAAGGAACTGTATCCGAGACATGCGCAGAAAATTATGGAACACAGTAAAACAACAATTTAATTGTATATTTATATTGTATTTCGGAACCCAATTGTATAATATATGAATCGCCTCAACCCTTTGAACCCGAAATCCCACTATAGCGGTTTATGCAAAAAGTGCAGATCCAGATGAGCCGGATCGTAACGAGCCGTCTCATCAGGATCTGCACTTTTTGCAAGCAATTTTCATATTTTTGAGAACAACAAATACCCCCCTTTTTATAAATGGAATAATCTGAAAATCATTTTGCGATGATTGGATTGGTTGCAAAATTAACATATCGCAGCCCATTCAGTTACTTAGGGGTGAAAGGGTTAAAATCAGGTTTGGTAAAACAATGAAAGTGTGGGCTTAACGTCCCAGCAACAGCTAAGGTAATTTGGGACGGGCCCTCAGTTTCAAGTCACATCGGAATGACCAGTGGGATGGAATAACTGAAAGTAGTTTAGGCTTATGCCTAGGGCAAAGATTGATGTTTGTTTGTTTGATTATTATTCTTTAACGGCCTATCAACAGCTAAGGTAATGTGACGCTGGGCAAACTGGTTCGATCCCGTTTTATCCTGCTGCAATGGGGGGGGGGGGATCCCAAAATCAGACATTGAAGTCCAGTGCTCTAACGTCTAGGCCACAACCCATCCCCGTGGTAAAAACAAATGTTTATAATACATTAAATTAATTCCAATTTCAATATGTGGTACAATATTAATTTTCCAGCTTATCCCCCACCCCGTTATCACAATGCATAGTAGCACAGTGAAGATCCTGATCTACACAGATCTCAAAGCCAATAAGTCATATTTCTGCAGTCACAGCGACATATCAGTCACGTTCAGTCCATAAGGACCCGTTCTATACCTACGGGGCGCCAAGTGGGACATGGCTCAATTTTGTCAACAAAATTCATTTTTGTGCCACAAAATTCAATTCTGTGTCACAAAATTCACTTTTGTGCCACAAAATTCAATTCTGTGTAACGAAATTCAATTCTGTATCACAAAATTCAATTTTGTGCCACAGAATTCAATTCTGTGTCACAAAATTCACTTTTGTGCCACAAAATTCAATTCTGTGTCACAAAATTCAATTCTGTCAATTCTGCACACGCATGTAAGAAGGACTACCATTGGTCAGAAACTGCACGGGAGAAATGGGTCACGGTCGCCGATCTACACATTCAATGTCGATGATTCATTTCTCATTCTGCCATTTTGCTTCAACTATCTCCAAACAGTCAAACGTTGACAAACCCATTCGTATTTAAACTCATTTGCGTTATAATTGTACACATAATTCATGTACATGTAGATCTCCCGCGAGTACTGACGTCATTTTTTGTGTATAAAGGTACATCTGCCCCAGTTAAATCAATAATACACGCGCTGTGGCCTGTGTTCTGACTGCTGTCTGTGTTTATAAACAGAATGTGTGTATTGGGCCATTTGAGGAAACCATTTGTAGTATTTGTGTAGATACCATGGATACTAAGATGGTGTATACTGTAAATAATGCATGTAGACACATAGTTGCGAACACGTAACTTCGCAACTAGTAGACACAGATCCAATACCATTTGTTTCACAAGGTTAGATCTACTGTTAGAATACGACGTCATCTAATGTCATTTTCGAGCATAAAACGTTACCTGATAAATAGAATACCAGGCTAGTGTATTTTAATATCAAGTTTATCAGGCTCGGCTCGGAAACGGTAGGAATTCCTCGGCAAGCCTCGGAATTCCTACGCGTTTCCTAGCCTTGACTGATAAACTTGATATCAAAATACACTAGCCTGGTATTCTCTATATATGGGCATGCTCTCAGGTCTAGCTATGTCCCGACTACTTTATGTTTGACCCTGTTTACATAATTGAGGGAAAATTCTGAATATTTTTCTTATTTCTCCTTCAAAGTATATATGCTTAATTGAGTGTGACCACTCATTTGTAATCATAATATAACCAAAATAACTGTCCATAAAGAAGTATAATATTGATATATTGGGTTATATTTTCGCATTGAAATATTTAAACCTGCAAGTGTACTCCACCATCTAGTAAAATGGACTAAGACCGATCTCAACCAATCAACGTAGAGATGACATAGACTATCCTACGCAAACTAATTTTTGTGGACAAAAATGAATTCTGTCCCACAAAACTGAATTTTCTTCACAAAACTCAATTCTGTCTTACAAAATTGAATCCTTTATAACAAAAAAGAATTGACACAGAATTGACAGAATTGAATTTTGTGACACAGAATTGAATTTTGTGACACAGAATTGAATTTTGTGATTTTTAGTGTTACAAAACTCAATTTTGTACACATAATTAACCTGTCCTGCATGGCGCCCCGTAATACCTGATCATCGTTTGATTAAAATATAATTGCTTCGCAAATGTGAATATATAGTAAATACATGGTTAGTGCCTTAGAATATAAAATATATTCGGTTGAGCCTTAGACAGCTTTATGGGGACGAGCTTTAGCTAAAGCTCGCCCCAATAAAGCTGTATAAGGCTCAACCGAATATATTTTATATTCTAAGGCACTAACCATGTATTTACTATATAACAGTATGTGAATACTGCCTCGTTACTGTAACCTATACGGCACATGGAGTGGCGAAATCCGCCATCTTTGTGTGTTCCAGCCATCAGCCAGTTTCACCTGTTCTGCCGTTTGACAAACAACTGAACATGTGAACCTACTCCTATCAATTATCTTACACCAAACTGTAAACTATGTCACTTTTCTGGACAGGTTTGTGCCTGTGTGTTTAACAACACCATTATAAATAGCCTCGTACACAGAAAATCGGACAGTGTATCACTTTTACCTGGCAAACCACACAGCACATACCATATATACCCACTACGGTACTCTGTTATTAGCTGTCAAATACAGTGGCATGTGAGCAGTTACCAGAGTATAATTCCAGCACAAAAATATTTACACAATTCCCTAACATTTGATTGGTCCGTTGCATGTCTCCGTCCAAAATTTATATCCCAGTAAACTCCATGCCGAACTACTTTCCTTAACAGTCAGGCGCTATTAAAATAATTCTTAAGAAAACGGAAAATAAACACATTTTCTTGATGAATTTATTTCAAATGCTGGAATTATAAGGAATGAATGGCATTTTTGTGGAATTTATCTGGGATATAAACTTGGAAAAGTCGCGGGAATACTGGATGAGGCCTTCCGGCCTTCGTCCAGTATTCTCGCGACTTTTCCAAGTTTATACCCCGATAAATTCCACAAAAAGGCCATTCATTCCTATAGTATTATCCCTGGTGTCTACTCACCTACTATGCGAGTAAATATGGCGGTACTTATCGGTAACGTGTGCACTAACAATAGGCTTTGCATCAGATTGCAAATTTTACACATCAACATTTATTTTGAGATTGATGGGAGAATTGCTGATATCTCGTTTTTTTTGATATAGTGTGCTGGCATAATATTTATAGTTTGCTGTTGTCATATCTGTCTATTATGTATTGCACCAAAATGTATTTGGTTTACTGTCATATTATTTGCTGAATATGTCAAATGCACAAAGTGGTGAAACTGTACAATGGCTTGTGCATACGAAGATGGCGTAAATGGCAACTCAATGCTCCATATAGTATACAGTAACAAGCCAATACTCACATATGTTATATTCATATATCACATCACTCTTATGAAGCAATTATCATTGAAGTCAAGTGTATCTATATATGACCTAATACCATCAAGAGAGGCCACGTATGTGACAAGCCATATGATTTTATACCTAATAAGATGTGCGATTTTCATGAAAAATATATACATAACTTATATTTTTCTGAAATGACGTCCAACGTTGATAACAGAGCATTTTGCTATGAATTTCGTCAGCTTTCGGTATCATGTACGGAATATTTTTGGTTTTTGTTTGTTGGGGTTTAACGGCCTATCAACAGCTAAGGTCATTTAAGGCCGGGTCATGGGTTTAGTACTAAATCCCATATATTACCTGTACAAGTACATGTACATATTCAAGTACATATACAAATGGGGGGGAAATCCCAAAATCAGAACTCAATATCTACAATAACAAAACTATATATTCAGTCCTGAAATCAGAATAATCCTGATCTGATGCCAGGTCCTCGCCACACCAGAAACACTTGGCCCCTCCCAAAAGCAGTAGGATCAGTAATATATGTACGGAATAAATCACAGACTTTGTAACTAGTTTTCATGAAAAACCACACATCTTCTAAGGTACAAAATCACATGGCTAGTCTTATATTGAGTATCGTATCTGAGACATCATCCGAGACACAATTCATATGATATTCAAGGTGTATGATCACGTGGTACTAACAACAACAACAAGTACCCATTCAAAGTACGTATTATTTGATAGTGTCCTTATTACATAACGGAATTTGATGAAATATGGCGCATCAAACGCATCTTGTTAAGCTGCATTTGGTGGTCTCTGTATTTTCGCCCAAACTTCTGTGGTTTTTGCGAAGAATCGATTTCCGTGTCTCTGACACGGAAATTGATTCTTCGCAAAAAACACAGAAGTTTGTGCCAAACTCACTAGACCACCAAATGCAGCTCATGAATACCCGTTTGCTGCGCCATATTTCATGAAAATCCGTTGCATATTAAGGAAAATATCAAAGAATACTTACTTTGGAGTGGGCGACGTTGTTGTTGTTGTAACCACGTGATCATGCACCTTGATATTGGGTATCACAGAAAATCATCAGATACAATTCATATAATATTGGGTATCTGAGACATCATCCGAGACACTTCATTTAAAACTGGGTACCAGAGATATCATCAGAGACGCGGCGCCTTTAATGGTGCCATGGCAGGCCAATGGGGATTGCCAGGGCTACAAATGCAGACTGTATGTCTCAATGATGCGGCAGTCTTGTAACAGCCAACGGCCAGAGACGCGCGACATAATTTACCATGATCCGTCAGACATCAACAATGACACTTCATTTAAAACTGGGTACCTGTAGCCCATTTCACCAACATTGCAAAGTATACTTATCTAGCAAAGTATACTTTGAGGGAGAAATTTTCAATTTAATGATAAATTTATTAATTTTTATTATACTGAATTTATTACATTCTCACAGCCATTTTGGCTGTGACAATGTAATAAATTCAGTATTAATAATTCTGCATACTTTTAATCATCAAATATATGCAGTTGTTAGTTTTATATGAAATAATACATTTCGGGAAAAATAAATGATTACTCCCTCAAAGTATACTTTGCTAGAAAAGTATACTTTCCAATGTTGGTGAAATAGGCTACAGAGATACCATCAGAGACGCGGCGCCTTTAATGGTGCCATGGCAGGCCAATGGGGATTATGTCTAAATGATGCGGCAGTATTGTAACAGCCAACGGCCAGAGACGCGTGACATATTTACCATGATCCGTCCGACATCAACAATGTACATGTACCACTGGGATTGATGGCATTGTGCGAGTCAATTTACACCATTAGATGTTAAACTTGTTGACCGATTTCATATTAAGAAACCAGACTATTCATTGCATAAGTACAGCATTATACAGTGAAGCTCGTCTGATCAGCTGATAATTTAACTTGTTGACAGAGTTCATATTAAGAAACAAGACTATTAATTGCATAAGTACAGCATCATACTTTGAAGTAGTCTGATCACCTGTAGCCTATTTCACGATCATTGCAAAGAATACTTATCTAGCAAAGTATACTTTGAGGGAGAAATTTTCAATTTAAGGATAAATTTATTCATTTTTATTATACTGAATTTATTACAATAATGAAATAAATTCAGTATACTAATTTTGCATACTTTTAATCATCAAATATATGCAGTCGTTAGTTATATATGAAATAATGCATTTCGGGAAAAATTAATTATTTCACGATCATTGCAAAGAATACTTATCTAGCAAAGTATACTTTGAGGGAGAAATTTTCAATTTAAGGATAAATTTATTCATTTTTATTATACTAAATTTATTACAATAATGTAATAAATTCAGTATAGTAATTTTGCATACTTTTAATCATCAAATATATGCAGTCGTTAGTTATATATGAAATAATGCATTTCGGGAAAAATAACTGATTACTCCCTCAAAGTATACTTTGTTAGAAAAGTATACTTTGCAATGTTGGTGAAATCGTTTCTAACAAAGTATACTTTGCAATGTTGGTGAAATCGGCTACTGATATACTTCTGTATGGGTCTCAATTGTGGTTGTGACTGGAGAAATGGGGTTTATCGGTTTTGCGACCAGTGTAGATCCTGAACAGCCTGTGCATCCGCAGTCTGATCAGGATCTGCACAGTTCGCCATTCCGTCAATGAAACACCCTTCATGATTCGAACAAGCATCATAGATCTTTATCAGGCTACAGCAGTGTGCAATTTGATCAGGGGCTACACTGGTCACAAATCCCATAAGCCCCATTTCTCCAGTCACAGCCACACTTTTATTTACGTATTACACTACTGTGTATAGTACCAGTTTCAGCACACTGTGTTGTTAGTCCACTGGAGACGATTTTCATGTGCTGTCAATACCGGTTTTCTGCTAAGAATTAAGGCAAAAATGAAAAACAGCAGACGACAATTTTCGTATATACAATAATACATATTTTGTAATCAGTTAACATTACATGTACAATGACATAAACAGGATTGATGTACTCACAATGTTGTAAAAATGTACTGCTATTTTGTAAATGACATTGTTGACACAAGAAACGTATGTAGGATGCTTAGCTAATCAACTGATCCGATTTTAGGTTGAAAATCCATAGAAAAAGACACAATCAGTTAATTATTCGACCAGTACAACACATTATTGAAGGAAGCACGACGTGTAAATGTATCAGCCACAGGCTAACGTCGTGGACCTAGGAACCCTCCGCCACCCCCCCCCCCCAAGTATTTATTAAAATAATCGACAAAAGAGGAAATGTTATCGATAGAAAACATTTGCATTACATGAACAATAATTCCAGCATAAAAATATTTACACAATTCCCTAACATTTGATTGGTCCGTTGCAAGTCTCCGTCCAAAATTTATATCCCAGTAAACTCCATGCCAAACTACTTTCCGTAACCGTCAGGCGCAGTTAAAATAATTCTTAAGAAAACGGAAAATAAAAACATTTCCTTGATGAATTTATTTCAAATGCTGGAATTATAAGGAATGAATGGCCTTTTTGTGGAATTTATCGGGGATATAAACTTGGAAAAGTCGCGGGAATACTGGACGAGGCCTTCGTCCAGTATTCCCGCGACTTTTCCAAGTTTATACCCCGATAAATTCAACAAAAAAGGCCATTCATTCCTATATTGTAATTAGTTTAAAGTAAGTAATGCAATAGTTTCCCATTTTTATAGTGTCTGAAAATGTTTTGTATTGATAAAATTTACATACTTATGCCATTTTAATCTGGTTCGGCCATCTTTTGTCGCCTATTTTAATAAATAATTAGGGGATGGGTGTCCTGGGTCCGCCATGTTAGCCTGTGGTATCAGCAAGTTCAACAGTCGACCAATACATCAGGATTAATTTTCTTGCCCCAGTTTATTTGTTGAACACATCCACTTGGCCGACAAACCAATAACTGTTAGCCAAATAAATGTTGCTCTCAATGAAGTAGTTTATTGAGACTTGACTAGCAAAGCAGCTCTTAATCTAATAGAGTGATTGAGGTATTGGTGTTTAACGGCCTATCAACAGCCAAGGTCATTTAAGACCGAGCCAACGGGTTCGATACCGCATTTAACCTGCCGCATTTGTGGGGGGGATCACAAAATCAGAATGGAATATTTGCATCCAAATAAATATAAATTCAGCCCTGACATTAGAACCTGACCTGGTGCCAGGTTCATACCACACCAAAGTCCTTGGCCCCTTCCCCTAAAAGTCAAACCGGTAGTATTATTTTTATAAGGGGTATAACCAGATTCAACTCTCACATACAAGAAAGCCAAAAACGTACTTGAAGGCAGGAGGGATTCCGGTAAGGATGAATCCCGATCGTTAAATTACCTCGCATACTCACAACCACCACATCTATCGAATAGTACCATAAAGACGACCAATACGACCAGGGGCCCATTTCACTAAACTTCGTACGACTGAAATGTTCGTAAGTGCAAATTTAGGATCGTCTGTAAATTTCAATTGATGGATTTATATTTATTGAGCATAGGCTGCATATGCAGCCTATGCTCAATAAATGTAAATCCAATAATTTTTTACAAGATAACAGTGTTAATGTGCAATTTACAGACTATCATAATTTTGTACTTACGAACATTTTAGTCGTATGAAGTTTAGTGAAACGGTCTCCTGGAGCGTTCATTATACTTTCGAGATATGGGTACACTTCATTCACTGATCAGCAAACAGTGTGCAAGTACATCCTGATCGGACCAATTTTGGGCTACCTTGTTCGCAAAAGCACACATCCTCTTCTTGACGTGGATTCATATATCGGCCATTGGCAAACGTTAATGTGCTACATCTGCGGACAAACATAACTGGCCTCGCCACAAAGGTCCCAAACCTAGCACCGTTCTTCCACTGATCCCTTCAATTACATACGGGACCTTTCGTTACTAGTAAACACGTAGCAATACACTCCCGCCTGCAGGTAACGTACTGAGGACTGCTGTCTAGCGGTCATCAAACTCAACAAAGGGTAAAATAGGGACCTGGGGGCCATTTCACTAAACTTTGTACGACTAAAAAGTTCGCAAGTCCAAAATTGAAATCCACAATAACATTTGTTCCGACAGCCGATTTTGGATATTAGTTTGTGAATGTGCTGCATTTAATGACATGGACATGTAGGTACAAACTCGTAGCATTAGAGAAACACGTGAATGCGAGCAAGCTAATTCATAGATATCTTTGTGCGAACATTTGTATCGTACGAAGTTTAACCCGTTTCATAAGTGTAAGTTTGTAAGTGCAAATATAGGATCGTCTGGAAATTTCAATTTATGGATTTACATATATTGAGCATAGGCTGCATATGCCTATGCTCAATAAATGTAAATCCAATACTTGTTTACAAGGAAACATTGTTAATGTGACTTTTACAGACTATCATAATTTTTCACTTACGAACATTTTAGTTGTACAAAGTGTAGTGAAACGGGCCCCCGTTTCCTATCCTCATACACTCTCCCTTCCCTTAGGCTTCGCCTAGCATGCTAACCGCTAGGTAGACCACAGGGGCCCGTTTCACTAAACTTCGTACGATTAAGAAGTTCATAAGTGCAAATCAAAAATACAACAAAGTTCGCATTAGCAGTTGAATTTGGGATTTCTTTGCTGGTGTTGTTCAGATTATTGACCCTATGTGTATAAAGTGGACAATTGTAGCAGTAGAACCACGTTAATGTGTGAAGTGAATTTATAGAAATCATCATACGTCATACGAAGCTTTATTGAAACGGGCCCCAGGTGTAGACAGCAGATTGTCATTATGTTGGTGTTGTAATAATATGGGTATTTTTTGTGGATTTTGTTGGGTTTGGGTAACTTACATATTTTTGTGCAACTACTAATGCTCAAGCAGTACACACGACATAACTCGCCAATTATTTACACATTCACTGTTCCGAACTTTCGGGCCCCCTTTTATACTGTAAAAATACCCATGTACGTTATACGTGTAATTCGTAGGAGTTGACGTAAATTGTATTTTGTAACAATGCACCCAAACCACCGGAGATACCGAAATAACCCATAAAACACTGACTATGAACCGTTCTTCAAGAATCTGTGAATGCGGGTCATAAGAATACAAGATGCATTATAGGAATGAATGGCCTTTTTGTGGAATTTATCGGGGTATAAACTTGCAAAAGTCGCGGGAATACTGGACGAAGATATAAAAAATTACAATTTTCGAAAATTGTAATTTTTTAAGGCCTCGTCCAGTATTCCCGCGACTTTTCCAAGTTTATATCCCCGATAAATTCCACAAAAAGGCCATTCATTCCTTATAATTCCAGCATTTGAAATAAATTCATCAAGAAAATATGTTTATTTTGACAGACGACAGCCATTTGTTTACATTGACAGCACTGACATCATCAAAAACATTTATCATCAAAAACATGCTTTGACAGCACTTTAGAATAATTTACAAACATGGTTTGACAGCACTTCAGAATCATTTCCATTGGAAATGATTCTGAACTGCTGTCAAACCATGTTTTTATTGAGAAATAAATTGTGTATAGCGGTCTAAAGGTTAACCAAAACGACGGTGACGGTCAAGGTCACCGGAATGACACTGGATAGACAGCTATCAATGTGATGCAGCTAATTATGAAGTTTGGTAAAGATATGACTAACGGATCAGGAGATATTCAACATTTGGAAGTACATGTATGTACAAACTTATTGGACACAAAGGTTAAGGTCACCAAGGTCAAGGTCAATGTCACCCGAAAGAGAGTGGTGGATAGCTATCAATGTTAGAAAGCTATTGATGAATTTTGGTAATATTTATGTCGTACAACAGTTAAGGTCACCAAGGTCAAGGTCACCCGAATGACACTGGATGGATAGCTATCAATGTGAGGAAGTTATTGATGAAGTTTGGTAATGATCCGACTAACGGATCAACAGATATTACTTATATCCAAAATGTACGTACCAAATTGTTGAAGACGACCACGCCGGAATTGTGACCACTATATCTCACTTTCCTAGATCGTGGAGGAGACAAAAAAAATGTGGAAACTAATTTAAAGGTGCATGTTCATTATATCAGAGACATCATCGGAGACATTTTGAGGCAAAATAAACATTCATTCACCATTACCATTGATTGGCATAATATATATTTTATATCATGCGTAACTTTCCACACTGATATCAGATGCAATAACCGTGCTTCGTTAAAACGGAAATTACTATTTATATTCCGTATTTATTTTTTGATGTGCAATTATCATACTTAAAAGTCTGTCGAAAATATTATTTGTTCAGGCGACGCATTTTATTAGTATAAATAATTAAACAAGAAATGCGTCCGTCGAACGCGGATGCCACCTGCAGCATATTTGAGAAACTGTGACAAAGTGGTTAACCGAAAAGTGTGACGGACGGACGGACAGACGGACGTTCTTACAGTACTATACTTATGTGGCTTATCACATGTTAAATATTAGCCACATAAAACGATTTTTAGCCACATAAAAGGATTTTTTAGGTGGCTAATTGTAACCAACCCTATCCTTTACTAAGTCCATAACCCTGTGGGGCTAGCCACATAAGTACCCTAATGTGTGCCCGGACAGACGGACGGACGGTCCAAACACTATATGCCACCCGTTTCTTCGAAACCTGGTGGCATAAAAAATCCATGCCTCATTTGCATATCAAAATAGCCTGATACCAACGCGCTTCACTATCTGTAAAATAAATATTACTAAATGATTATATCTGTATAGCGGCCACTCGTAATATTTAGAAAAGGTGGAATAGCGACACAATTATACACTTATTTAATTCCTATAAAGAACATTTTTACCTACTGAGTGGGCATGTACCTATAAAATTGATTGAACCATGGAGGGGTATTTCGGATGCAATGAGTTACCAGTCGAAGCAGTTACTAACATTAATGCCCTGAAATGTCAGGGTCGTGACTTCAACCAGAAATTGTGAAATTTCTCCGGGTCACTATATTTAGAGCAGTCTATGAAATTTTCAGAGCGATATTTTTCCCATTTCAAAGGTCTGCAATAAATTTCATGAATGACGTTGAAAGCCGATAAAAACATCAGAGAATAGACATAATTATTAATTTGCTATGAACTGTTTGTCATCTTTTATTATATTAAAGCATTGCCAACATCTTGTCGGTGCTAATGCTTTGGTTACAACAACAATGGCTGAAAGTGTTGAAAGCGCTAATAGGCAACCGATGTTAATGAAATATGGCGCAGCAAGCGTGTCTTCATGAGCTGCCTTTGCCTTTGGTGTTCCCGGGAGATCGGCACATACTTAAGTCATTTTTGCGACGAATCGATTTCCATGCCGACACGACACAGAAATGAGTCTTCGCAAAAACGACAGAAGTTTGAACCAAAGTACCGAGACCAAATACAGCTTAACAAAACGCGTTTGATGCGCCATATTTCATCAAAATCTGTTACATAATATGGACTCTGAATTGGAGGGCTTCTGGAAGTTGCTGTACTTGTTGTTGTTGTTGTAACCACGTGATCATACACCTTGGTTTATATGCTAGGGTCGGAAACATGTAGAAATTCTGAGGCTGGTCTACGGAATTTGAGTCGAGCTTGACAGACATGGCATTACAAAATGGATATTTATTAGGAAATATTTTATGCCACACGATGGCCTAGGGCAATAGAGCACACCAGTACACAGGTTGAAGTAATGGATCGAGGTCTATAAATATATTAAATATGCCTAAAAGCATCAATAAATGAAAAAGAAATAAGCTAAACAAAATTGTTCACTCCCTCTATATAAACATATAAATAATGTGTATATAGAGGGAGCAAAAAACATGTTTTTTATCTTATTTTTTTTTTATTTATTGATGCTGTTAGGCATATTTAATGTATTTATAGACCTCGGTCCAATACTTGAACCTGTGCACCAGTAGCCTATTTCACCAACATTATAGGAATGAATGGCCTTTTTATGGAATTTATCGGGGTATAAACTTGGAAAAGTCGCGGAAATACTGGACGAAGGGCGGAAGGCCTCGTCCAGTATTCCCGCGACTTTTCCAAGTTTATATCCCCGATAAATTCCACAAAAAGGCCATTCATTCATTATAATTCCAGCATTTGAAATAAATTCATCAAGAAAATGTGTTTATTTTCCGTTTTCTTAAGAATTATTTTAACTGCGCCCGACGGTTACGGAAAATAGTTCGGCATGGGAGTTTACTGGGATATAAATTTTGGACAGACTTGCTACGAACCAATCAAATGTTAGGGAATTGTGTAAATATTTTTGTGCTGGAATTATTGCAAAGTATACTTATCTAGCAAAGTATACTTTGAGGGAGAAATTTTCAATTTAAAGATTAATTTATTAATTTTTATTATACTGAATTTATTACATTATCACAGCCATTTTGGCTGTGATAATGTAATAAATTCAGTATAATAATTCTGCATGATTTTAATCATCAAATATATGTAGTCGTTAGTTCTATATGAAATAATGCATTTCGGGAAAAATAAATGATTACTCCCTCAAAGTATGTATTATTAAACTTTGCTAGATAAGTATACTTTGCAATTTTGATGCAACCGGCTACAGGTCTCCACTGCATTCCTGACAATGACATAGCTGTATACTACAGAATGTGGGTTGGACTGGAGAAATTGGGCTTATGGGATTTGCAACCAGTCTAGCTCCTGATCAAATAGCACACTCCTGTAGCCTGATAACGAAATGTATTGCTCGTTAGAAGCATAACCGGGGTTTCATTGATGGAATGGCGAACAGGGCAGATCCGGATCAGACTGTGCGGATGCACTGGCTGATCTGAATCTACAATGGTGGCAAAACCCGTAATCCCAATTTCTCCAGTCAGTCAGAAATGAGAATATACTACTGTCTGTTCCTACAGACAGTAGTGATTGTTATTTAATGGACTGTCACCAGGTTACGTGATTCAGCCAGTCTCCAAGTGAATGGAGATTAGATCTGGGCACAAAGATACAATTACTAGTATTGACTGGTTCTTAACCCTTTCAGCCCCAAGGAACTGGAATGGACTGTGATATGCTAATGTTCCGACCAATGCAATGGTCGCAAAATGATTTTCAGATTCGTCCATTTATGAAAAGGGGGTGTTTTTGTTCTCAAAAATATAAAAATTACATTCAAAAAGTGCAGATCCTGATGAGACGCGGCTCATCTGGATCTGCACTTTTTGCATAAACCGATATAGCGGGATTTCGGGTTCAAAGGGTTAACATACGATTAGGCCAGGATGAAATGAAACAATCCGTGTGATTTTAGATCTTAGAAGATGTGCCATTTTTCATGAAAAATATTTCCGGAAAATGATATTTTCTTTATTAAATGACATCAGAAGTTGATGAATTTTCATAGCAAATGTGTAATACTATTTTCAACTTTCGACGTCATTTACGGAAAATGTTTCTCATCTTCTTAGGTACCTTTCCTAGCAAAGTATACTTCGAGCGAGAAATTTTCAATTTTAGTATAAATTTATTAATTTTTATTATACTGAACTTATTACATTATCACAGCCATTTTGGCTGTGATAATGTAATACATTCAGTATAATAATTCTGCATAGTTTTAATCATCAAATACATGCGGTCATTAGTTCTGTATGAAATACTGCATTTTAGTCGAGTAGGCACTCCTATGTGTTCCATAGTGAACCTAGACATTCTGTTTCCTATAAACTGTTATTGTTGTTTCATCTTTATATAGTTCCCTAGAACAAATTCAGCTTTGTTGCCCAAATGGCAACTTTGGGCAACTCTTGCAATTTGCATAAATCCAAGATGGCCGCCAGTCGCCATTTTCAAAATTTTATGACAAAACTAATTGTCATATAATGATGTATAATACCATTTGTTATTTGTTTTCGAGTGTCCATAATCGTTTTACGATGCTATATTTACGTGTTAAGGCTAATGGAATGTTTGTTCTAACTTTTCTACATCCAAGATGGCGGCCAAAATACTATTTTTGTCGCTATTTTAACAACAAAACTGAATTAAATACTTGAAATAAGCGAGAATTCATAGTCGCACAAAATTGTTGACACTTGAGATATGATTTGAGAATAATTCTCCTAAATTCACGACACTGCTGTTCTGACGCTCATAATAGGGGTACGTGTAATGAAAGTATGCATGCCAGTTGCTGAAATTTAGGTACCGTGCCTGACTAAGTTAAATTTGTTATTTGTGAGTTGTCAAGAGATCAAGAGATCCATGATAATCGATAAACACAATTACCAACCACTGCAAGTGCGGTTTCAATGAACCTGTATATTGGTTTCAACGCCAGTACTATCTCAGTCCACGATACAACCGAATTCCAGAAACATCCAGCAAGCATCATTGACGCTGACAGCAATCAGTCTTGTATCGGTCGTGTTATGATCCCTCGTCTTATATCCAAGCAGACTAAACCTGCGATGAATACTCTATTAATTCCTCTTTTACACTATACTGATCCTAAAAAGAGCATCCACTGCTGTGGCCATTGTCAAAACTAGTGGGAATAGCTACACTGAGGTAGCTACCAGCCAGGCCAGTCTAACAGCTGTCACCGAAAAAGATGTCACGTGGCTTAACTGTCTCAATCTGGGTCCAGACTAACAAACTAGCCAGAGGTAGCGGTGTACTCAAAGGGGCGAGCTCCTACATGTTTGGGCATATGATTGATACCATACCCTCTCACCCAGATACTATTTTCACAACACTTGTGTACATGCAACAGTCACTGGTGGATATGGAGATGATGAAACACGTTCACCTGAGCATGGACATGCAGCTATTTTCTGCGACCAAACAAATATGAGCCGCGTCGCGAGAAAACCTGTCTTCGGGAGTCTGACGACGTCATAAGATATGACGTCGTGAACTTAGCTGACGTAATTTCAGCCGAGATTTCCAATTATCGACGTTTGTCAGAACGCCGTGTTAGGTTTGTTCCGTTGAGTTAAAGTTATCTAACAAACAGAATATATCTATAATCTGGCCAAAGCGAAACAATCTTCGATCTGTCATGGATCCTGTCTGAGAATGTATTGGATGAACGTTAGACTGCCGTACGGTCGTACGATCGAAATCCACAATTTTTATTCGAAACGGGCACATCTTATATTATGTTTTTATTAGCAATAATGGCGTAAGGGTAATTTTCTTTTATTATTTTGCTGCCGATATCACATATAAAAATGTTTGTCTGTTATTGATATGTGTTTTAGCTCACCTGAGCCTTTGCTCATGTGAGCTATTCTTATGGCAAAGTGTCCGTCGTCCGTGAACATTTTCAATCATCTTCTTCTCCCGAACTGCTTAGCCGATGTTGGTCAAACTTTACAGGGATGATATATGGGTGATGCCATTTCAGATTTGTTAAAATGAAGGTCATCGGCAATCCAAGATGGCCGCCGTGGAAAAGTAGGTCAAATTCTTAAATGATCGATAGTTAATGCTGATTCAGATTTGTTCATATGGTGGCACCTGGGTCAAAAATGGGCGTGGCCCGAGGGGTCAAATATGGGTCAAATTTTATTTTTGACCGAATATGGTCATATAATATATAAAATCGAAGGTATCGACTAGTCGATCACTCTGGAGCATTTTTTGTCTAAATCAGATGATTTTGTCATCCAAGATGGCCACCGAAAGGTAAAAAAGTTGTTCTTTTAATAAAGATTTCAAACGTATTCTTCTTGTGAACTGCTTGGCCGATATTGGCCAAACTTAACTGTAATGGTTTGTGGGTGAAGCCTGTCCATTTTTGTTAAAATGGAGGTCATCACCAAATCCAAGATGTCCGCCGTTGAAAAGTAGGTCAAATTGTCAAAAAATCTTCTTCTCACTAACCTCTAGGCCCGATTTCGACGAAACTTCGTGTGAATGATTGATAGTTAACGCTGTTTCAGATTTGTTCATATGGTATGGCCCCCTCGGGTCAAAAATGGGCGTGGCCCGAGGGATCAACTAGGGGTCAAATTATATTTTTGCCCGAATATGGTCATATAATATATCAAATCGAAGGTATCGACTAGTCGATCACTCTGGAGCATTTTTTGTCTAAATCAGATGATTTTGTCATCCAAGATGGCCACCGAAGGTAAAAAAGTTGTTATTTTACTAAAGATTTCAAACGTATTCTTCTTGTGAACTGCTTGGCCGATATTGGCCAAACTTAACTGTAATGGTCTGTGGGTGAAGCCTGTCCATTTTTGTTAAAATGGAGGTCATCACCAAATCCAAGATGTCCGCCGTTGAAAAGTAGGTCAAATTGTCAAAAAAATCTTCTTCTCACAAACCTCCAGGCTGATTTCGACGAAACTTGGTGTGAATGATTGATATTTAACGCTGTTTCAGATTTGTTCATATGGTGGCACCTGGGTCAAAAATGGGCATGGCCCGAGGGGTCAACTAGGGATCAAATTATATTTTTGCCCGAAAATGGTCATATAATATATATAATCCAAGGTATCGACGAGACGATCACTCTGGAGAATGTTTTGCCAAAATCAGATGATTACGTCATCCAAGATGGCCACCGACAGGTCAAAAGGTTGTTCTTTTACTAAAGATTTCAAAGGACTTCTTCTTGTGAACTGCTTGGCCGATATTGACCAAACTTAACTGAAATGGTTTGTTGGTGAAGCCTGTTCATTTTTGACAAAATGGAGGTCATCACCAAATCCAAGATGTCCGCCGTTGAAAAGTAGGTCAAATTGTCAAAAAATCTTCTTCTCACAAACCGCCAGGCCGATTTCGACGAAACTTTGTATGAATGATCGATAGTTAACGCTGATTCAGATTTGTTCATATGGTGGCCTCTGGGTCAAAAATGGTCATGGCCCGAGGGATCAAATTTTATTTTTCACCGAATATGGTCATTTTATACATCAAATCGAAGGTATAGCAGTAAATCACATGCACATTCGCAATATATGTTAGATCAGAAGGTACCAACAAATTGTGTGGAACATTTGAAGTTGTAAGTGAAGAGTCTTTGTGAAATCAAGATGACCACTATGGAGGCTTTTAGGTGAGCGATACAGGCCCATTTGGGCCTCTTGTTTAAGTTCCGTTATTTTGACATATAATATTTTCTTTTGACACAGTTTACATATAATTGTCCACATTTAAGTACTATCGACCACCAATTCAGGTGAAAACGCTGTGTAATCTACATTTGTTATTTACATACAGATGGTCGGCACCATATTTGTAGACCGATGTAGCCGGGGCCCGGTTTCTCGCACAACTATATGTTTCAGATCAGTAGCCGATTTCATCAACATTGCAAAGTATACTTTAGTAGCAAAGTATACTTTGAGGGAGAAATTTTCAATTTTATGATAAATTTATTAATTTTTATTATACTGAATTTATTACATTATCACAGCAAATTTGGCTGTGATAATGTAATAAATTCAGTATAATAATTCTGCATACTTTTAATCATGAAATATATGCAGTTGTTAGTTCTATATGAAATAATGCATTTCAGGAAAAATAAATGATTACTCCCTCAAAGTATACTTTGGTAGTAAAGTATACTTTGCAATGTTGATGAAATAGGCTACTGGTTCACTCGACGCGAATTTTCAGTTTATTGCTCAATTATTTCTTTCTAATATACATGTAATGTATAAAATTAACATTTATCGCAACCTTTACCTGCAAAAACAACAAAGCCATGGATGTTACGATGTCTCATCTGTGCATATGCGCCGTCTGATCAGAACATAGGATGTCCGCCATTCAGTCACTAGGGAAACCTTTCTCGATTACCGACATGATATGGGTCGCCGATCGTACATTTATTGCAGATATTGTAAGGTCCGTTTTTTTCAGCAGGTGGTCCAAGTACAGCTGTAAGCGGGACGATGTCGTGAACATTCTACATTTCTGTTGTCTGAATATGAAAAGCTTAAATCTCAATGCACACTGACGTGTGTGTCATGTTAATATAAGACATAGATACGATGAGATGATATTTCAAGGCAACACATGTTGGAGACATTAATATCATGGACCGTGATCTGCACCACTTGAGGATAATGTTTATTTTTTGCAAAATGACCCCTTTTCTGCATAGTGGAAGTCTCAAACTTAACATGAAACAGTTCATTTCAGTTACTTAGGGGGTTACGTGTTAATCGTCAAAGGTTGTAGCAGCATTGTCAATGAAAAAATAGCAGTATGGACACACTTTTAAAAATCTAATATCATATCCACAGGAATCTTCGGAATTTCAAATTCTTGGTAGAGCAACTGTGCAGTTGGTCATAGACATGCAGAGACGGACGGATGGATTGACGCATCCACACATGCACAACGTGTGATTACTGGCGTTTAGCTCATTTCATTTATGAAGTATCTCCCCTGTGTATCACAGTCTATTATAGTATACATATCAAGTAAAATAAAATACAAAAGTCCTCGGATTTTCATCAAATACAATAGTGTGTATTGTGATAATATAAATAGAAAATTTGCATTATGGAAAGCAAATAAAAACAAAAAAAACTTCCTGACACATCATCAGGGCCATAATCAGGAAGCCAAAAACGAAGAGGCAGTGGTCATGCCCCACCCCACTCCACCCACACACGGAAAGAAAAGTACGAGTATTTATTACAAAATCTAAAACATATTTGCAAATAGAGCAGATTCTGATGACACGGCTCGTTACGAGTTGGCTCACATGTGTCTACACGGTTTTGTTGAAACTTTCGAATGAACTCCGGTTCCCACATCTTTGACACACTTACTGGTGTTGTTTCTGTATTAACACAGCTAGTGTGCAAGGTAGGTGCACGAGGATGTGATAAATAAGTTGGATCACGTTTTTGTATGAATACTATCGTCTAGCATTACAGGATCCGGATCCGGATAACAAAACATGATGAATGGATAAAACTATTTTTGGTTGAAATTAACATGAAAATAAGACACACTAGTCTACACTTAGTTTCACGACCATTACTATTTGAAAAGCATACTAAAGGGTTTGAATAAATGCTGTTTATATCTGAAGTAACCTAATATGTTATACCTGAAGTAGCTTAAATGTACATGCCCACTCAGTAGGCACAAAATGTTACTTACATCAGAGACATCATCGGACACATTTTCTGGCAAAATAAACATTCATTCACCGTTATTCCACGTATTTTTTGGCATTAGTATACATTTTATATTAGCCGTAAATTTACACACTGATATCAGGGGCGATAACCGTGTTTCCTTAAAATGTTAACGGAAATTACTATTTATTCTCTGTATGCTATTTATTCTATTTATTTTTTGATGTGCAATGATCATACTTGATAATCTGTCGAAAATATAATTTGTTCAGGTGACACATTTAATTAGTATAAATAATTAAAAAATATCATGCCTCATTTGCATATGAAAATAGCCCGATACCACCGCGCGTCACTATCAGTAAAATAAATATTACTAATTGATTATATCTGTATAGCGGGCACTTGTATTTGTATAACTGATGGACTAGTGACACAATTATACACTTCTTTAATTCCTATAAAGAACAGTTTGTGCCTACTGCATGGGCATGCACCTTTACTATTAGTCAGTCTCAACAGCAAATTCAGCGAATTTTAAAATCGAAGTCGCTGTCGGTGCAGCTGAATTTTGTCCATTTTTACAGTAACAGTATATGCGACGTAACCAACGACACGGACATGTCCATTGTGTATGCAATGCTTATTATGACAACTGTGTAGTCTAACTCGAGCCAATATTGAAGCGCATTGTAAATAAATCGGATATTTAATCAGATACAATACCGAATCTACCTAGCGTGGACGCCGCCATTTTGCTTTGAATCACGTCACTGGATTTGTGACACATGGCGAGGGAATGACGTCAAAACATGACGTCACGCACGTTCAAGCAATTACGTTTAGTATGCGGTCTAAATTAAATACATGTATATGATTAGTGCCGTATAACATAAAATATATTTGGTTTCGCCTCGACAACTGTATAGGGGCTCGCTGAAGCTCGCCCAATAAAGCTGTATAGGGCTCAACCGAATATATTAAATTTTTATATTCGACGGCACTAACCATGTATTTACTATAGATATTGTAACGTTGTTTGACGTAGCTTTTACGACCTGAATAGTGGTGTTGTATACAATATAATATCTTAATGAATATTGCAGATATCATGATCAAATAAAAAGCATTAAATGCATCATACAAATACCATTGTCATCGTAACCAAATGTTAATTTGACCAAGAATTTCCCGAAGACAGGTTTTCTCGCGACGCGGCTCATATGCTGGTATCAGCCAATGCAGTTCCAGAATGTAGTCCTTAATTCCCGGAGGAATGCATATTATACAGTCATTCAACAGCTGTATTGCAAAGTTAATGAAGGGCTCATCTTTTGAAACGTATATTGCTGCTGCATACCGTGGCCTGACAAGTATATATAACGGTAAGTCCTGGGTGAAACCCATGAGGGTCTTCCGGAACCCAACAGCGGCTCTATTGAGGCGGTTTCTATATACAAGCCCAAAGCCATTGGAGCAGATAGATCAGTATCTGGAAACTGCTCGCCTCCACCTAACTGGTCCTCACTGGGTAGATATAGCTTCCTTTTCCCGACACTCATTGTCCACCAATTTGATCATACAGTGATTTCATGGAACGCATGTTGACATACATTTTCCTCGCTGGACAAGCACAATATGCACGATATCTTACCCAATACCTTCTGGAGATGCGTTCACTTAATACTGAAACGGAGTCTCAGCTGACAAATTTGGACCGCTATCAAGATAGGAAAGGGTCTCTCAAGGGCATGACTTTATCTCCTGAACTTGTTAGTGAGTGGATTGACAACTTCCCATTACCCTACTTGTGTCTGACAATGTTGACAGTACATAGTATGCTAACTCATGAGACCAGTTCCCACAGACACAGCACAATGAGAAGATGAAGAATCGCCCGTATATTGGATGCAGATGAATCGGCTTTTGTTGAAGCACATTGCTTATCGACGAGCAAGGTTGCATCCACAAAGGCAATAAGTCGGCGCTAACAAAGCGTCTCGGTGTTGTTAATATCTCACCCACAGCTGCTGAGATAGTCATCGTGTACGTTCGGCAGCTGCTATTCTATCGCATAGTGTGGCCTCATGGCGATTGACCTTCAGATCTGATTCCATAAGGTGTCGTTGACAAGTATCAAGAAATATCTGCCAACAATCATTAGAGAATGCGGCGAGCTGGTGAATAACTACGATCTCTCTATCACCAGTCCTCTGCCTAAACGAGATTTAATTTTGAGGAACAAGAATAACAAATAGGGACTGGTGAGTATTGTGTCCATGTTCTCCATAGAAGAGTAGATAACCATGGAGAATCTGGACGACGGTGTGTTTAACCATGATGTGGCAGACATCACCATGATATATTATGTCCTTGAATATGCAAACTATGGCAAGAACGTTATCCGCATACTTTGCGATGACACAGGTGTGTTTGTCCTACTGGTTTATTAGGTTTTTCGAGAGAAGCTACAATGCATGGTGCAGATGGAGAGATGGGACAGGAGATGGGACAGGAGATGGGACAGGTCAGTGTTATATATTAACGCCACTTGTACCGACCTAGGTCCCAAATGTTTGAAATTACTGCGCATGCACGCCATCAGTAAGTGCGACACTCCATCATACCCATATGGCAAAGGCAAGGCTAAAGCACTGAATACGTTGCTTAGTGCAGACTTTTTTGACTTTGTTGATGTGTTAGGCGAGCGAGGTTGGTGCCACCACCGACGATCTGATGGAGACTGCAACGGGTTTCTTCATAGCTCTGTTTGGTTTGCCACCGGGAACTTCAATAGAAGCTGCCCACACCAAAGTTTTTGCCAGAAAGAAGAAAAGTCCTAAAATGAAGGTGCTGCCTCCAAACATCCGACAATCTGCTCATGCACACGCGACGTCCCCATATTGGAGGCAGGTGATATGAAAGGGGAAGTTGTTGAGGCAGATGGTGTTGAAGATGATTTTGAGGACTGTATTCGGGAGGATGGTGATATTTGTAATGGCGCACTCTTTGGTGTACCTGACATTGAGTATCCAATTCATGAATGGGAGTAAATAAAAAAGTTTGGTAAGAATATGTGTACGTATATACATGTACATGCATCAAGTGTAATGGCATACATTAATATGTAATATTCATATTAATGTATACCATTGCGCTGACGTTTTCCTTATCTTATCTGATTAATATTGCAAAAATAATCTAAGTATTATCATATGAGTAAGGATGTGTTTATTGGTTGGAACCGTTGACAAAAATCATCATTCCAGAATAATTTATAAAGTGCCATATATTCGGAACCGGTTCATGTTCTGTCAAATATAATGGTATTCTCAGGTTGCTTGTATCAATCATTGCATTAGTCTTTACAGAATTACTTCATAGAGTAATTATAGTTGCAAATAAATATGATTTTCATGGTTCATAACAATGTTTGCAATAAACAGTTGTCATTGGAATTACTTTTTTACTAGAAATTTTCATTATTTTGCATAAAAATGTAACATTTGACCCTACAATTACCTCTAGACCCTTATGATGACATCAAATTAACCATATTATTGCAGAAAACGGCTCTACGTACACGAAAACCTATATAAAGACATATTATACATCATTGTATGACAAGTAGGTAAAAAATTAGATTTTCAAAATGGCGACTGGCGGCCATCTTGGATTTATGCAAATTGCGAGATTTGCCCAAGGTTGCCGCTAGGGCAACAAAGCTAAATTTGCTGTATATGTCTGTCGGAATATGAATCAAGAAAAAAAGTTTATAGGAAACACAATGTCTAGGTTCACAAAATGACTACTCGACTATTTCGGAAAAATAAATGATTACTCCCTCAAAGTATACTTTGCTAGATAAGTATACTTTGCAATTTTGATGAAATCGGCTACAGAGGGATGAATATGCTATGACTACTGACTGAAACAAGTTTTATGTCCATTGAACAACATTATATATAGACATATATACACCAGTCGGCATGGTCTAGTGGATAAGGTATGCACCTCGCAATTGGGAGGTCGAAGGTTCGAGCCTCCGCTCGGGCTGATATGGCCGATTGGTGAGCCGCCAGCTAGTTAAACTACATGGACGGGGCCCGCATGTCGGGCCCGTCGAAGCATTTGATAGTACTAAAAAAGTTGTTATTGCAAAAAAGCTTTAACCCGTAAACATACTATCAATTATTTTTAAAAAAATCATAAAAGTTTTAAGGTAACTTTCAAAGTAATGTTAATCCAAAATAACTTTAAGGTAAATTTCAAAGTAATTTGACCTTGACATTGGGCACAGGGGCCGCACGGGTGGGGCGTAGAATGACAATATGGATCATGATACACAGTTACACACACATTTGAAGTTTTAAAGTTAATCAGTGAAGTGGTTTCAGCGATATAGTTTAGTTAAAAATATTCACGCAAACTCAAGACGTATGTACGTACGCCAACGTATGTACGTACGCGTGTAAGTGCACACACGAACAAACACGACAGGTTGGTTCCAACCTGTCTTGTTCATTCGTGTGTGCACTTACACGCTGACCCCACTGTAGGATAGGAATTGGGAAGTATTGATTGTTCAGAGGTCAGAGTGTCTCATAAGTCAAAACTGGCTGGGCCTTTCAATAGGGGTGACCCTATAATGAACAACATTTTACTTTTATATACAGGAATGTGCCTGTAACGAGAAGTGTATGTTCACAGAATCCTAATGTATAGGCAAGCATCTTTACTGACTGAAATCACTGGGCCCCTGTAAGAAGCTAATGGAAGACACGGTTGATGATAGTTTTAATGTAACACCGATTGTACATATTGTGTGCTTCAGTTACGTCACATGACCTCTTTTCATTTTCTTATAATCTCCCTCCTGCACGGAAAGTATGTGGTAAATGTCTTTCACTTTACGTTTTCTCTCCACATCACTGAAAGTAGAAATGTACGACAAATTGAAATTTTAGCCATTTATTAACAGAGCTCCAGATAAGGTGCGTATTGGCGTATTTTACGCAATTATTTTAGCTGAATACGCATTGATTATCAAAAGTGGGAGTACAGAATACGCACAGCAATGTGAAAATACGCATTGATTTTCAAATAGTGTAGTGGAAATACTGTCATAAAGTTGAAACTTCACTTTAATAGTTGAGCTGCAAAAAGCAAACAGTGTTTGCTTTTTGCAGCTGAAATAAGTGAATGTTTAAAAAACAATTGTTTTTTAGTAATGATGAAAATCAATAATCTATTTTCCATTTGTAACAGTAAAATACGCAATGATTTTGAAATCAGGGGGTATAGTACACATTAGACACAAAGTTTATCTGGAGCTCTGTATGAAGCAATTGAGAGAGTGTATTTAAAGATGAGAGGTTGTGATTGGTGTAAATTTTGAATAGATGCACAGATAAACTGACCGATAGACAAGCTCACTCCTATACTTCGTTTGTGGCGGTGTCATAATGATTTTGAGCACGCGATTTAACTTCATTCTCAGGAAGTTTTATCACAGAATATTCTAAACCTTCTGTGCACAATATTTACTCAATATCAAGCAACTGAAACATCCCAATGCCGGGCATGAGATTATATTACCCGTGGTGTTTTAAACACCACGGGTAAATATAGGCTCATGCCCAGAAATGTGGCGTATGTGACTTACTTCTGCGCTTGTTCGTGGAGTTTCTGTCGAGCCAGGAACTGGTTATCTTTCTTGATTTCGCGCCGAGCCCCCTTCATCTCCTTCTTGTGCTTGTGTAGCAGCTTCTGTTTTTCATTGAAGTCTCGCGTACCTCGCTTCTTCTTCTTCTTCCCATCAAAACTACAGGCAGAAAATATGTATGGAATGGCGAACTGTGCAGATCCTGATCAGACTGTGCGGATGCACAGTCTGATCTGGATCTACACTGGTCGCAAAACACATAAGCCACAGTTCTCCAGTCACATATGAAACAAGCCATGCTTTGTACCCAAGAAAATGTGTGATTTTGCAAGAAAAATATTTACAAAGACAGTGATAATTTCCATGAACGATGTCGAAAGTTGATGAAAATTTCATAGCAAATGAAGAATATCAACGTTCAACGTCATTTACAGAAAATATCGTAAATTCCGTATATATATTTCTTCTTAAGTACAAAATCACATGGCTTGTCTCATATGTGGCAGTGACTGGAGAAACGTTTGTTTGTTTGTTGGGGTTTAACGGCCTATCAACAGCTAAGGTCAGTTAAGGCCTGGTCAATGGGTTTAGTACTAAATCCCATATATTACCTGTACAAGTACATGTACATGTTCAAGTACATACATGTACAAATGGGGAGAAAATCCCAAAATCAGAACAGAATATTTACAATTAAAAAATCTATATATTCAGCCCTGAAATCAGAATAATCCTAATCTAATGCCAGGTCCTCGCCACACCAGAATCACTGGGCCGCCTCCCAAAAGCAGTAGGATCATTTGGAGAAATGAGTCTTATTGGTTATGCAACCAGTGTACGGTACGTAGATCTAGATCAGCCCGTGCATCTGCAGTCTTATCACAATCTTATCACACTGCGGAAACCAATTCTATGCAATAAAACAATATCGTGAATCAACTAACCTTCCATCTTCCATCTTGGGTTCGAACATCTTCAGGGGTTTCGGTTTCTTTTTCTGCATCACGAGACAAGAGCGCTTCTTCTCCACCAGATTTTCATACTGTGATGTGAATTCCTGCAGTAGAGTCTGCAGCAAGCAGAAATGGGTATAAACACATTGTATTCAATAACATCTAGACATCTCGATGGTGCCCCCTTGCAACATACCCATTTTCCTCAAATGTTCAAGTAGATAATACAGTGAAACCTCTCACCCAGGGTGTCCGGCTTAGAGAGGTTTCACTGTAAATCAGGCATTTGATCATTCTGAGCCAGAGGTGTGTGCTATGCGATCACAAACAGACATTATCACCAGAGATAAATGACCAAGAATTCATGAAAAACAATATCACAGGTGTTTTCTTGGTGTCCAGTTTAGAGAGGTTCCACTGTACAGGAGTCCGGTATCAAAACAAAAATCAACCTTCACTTTGCACATCAACACACCATAAGGAAGCGACATAACCAAATATGAAGTCTCCAGCTATTACGGTTTAAAAGTTTTAGGCAAATTGTGCAAGATGTCCAAAAGGGGGGGGGCAGATAATCCATGACCCGGGGGTCAAATGAAGAATCAAAACTGACTGCGCATCTGCACACCATTTTAACGAAGCGACATACCAAATATCAAGCCTGCAGGTAATACAGTAGCTAGACAACACTCACCTGAGTAGCTGTAGGATACAAGTTAGTCGGCAACTTTCTACACATGTATACAACAGGTGCAAATATTTCTCTGTATGAAGGCAGGTTGGTGTATAACTGGGAAAACTCTCCCAGTAACACCACACAATGGTGTACAGCTGTTGACCTGATGCAAAGAACAATCACAGGTTGAAGTAACGGACCGAGGTCTATAAATACATTAAATATGCCTAAAAGCATCAATAAATGAAAAACTATAAGCTAAACATTTTGTTTTATAAGTCTATATGGAGGGAGTAAACAAAATTGTTTAGCTTAATTTTTGTTTTCATTTAACGATGCTTTTTGACATATTTAATGTATTTATAGAGCTCGGTCCGTTACATCAACCTGTGAGAACAAGAGGTTATTATACAAGAACTAGAAACAAAAGTGCTACCCCGCTCCATACCACTCACGAATATGTAGATACTAGTGACATATCGGAGGCAAATTATTGTAGCTATACAAAAGCATGACGTGCCATGAATACTAATTGATTTATTTAGTTAATGGTGTTTAACGGATGCGAGGGTCAAACCAGTAGCCTATTTCACCAACATTGCAAAGTATACTTTTCTAGCAAAGTATACTTTGAGGGAGTAATCATTTATGTTTCCTGAAATGCATTATTTCATATAGAACAAACGACTGCATATATTTGCTGATTAAAAGTATGCACAATTATTGTACTGAATTTATTACATTATCACAGCCATTTTGGCTGTGATAATGTAATAAATTCAGTATAATAATTCTGCATACGTTTTAATCATCAAAGATATGCAGTCGTTAGTTATATATGAAATAATGCATTTCTGGAAAAATAAATGATTACTCCCTCAAAGTATACTTTGCTAGATAAGCATACTTTTCAATGTTGGTGAAATCGGCTACAGAAAGCCAAATATCTATCAGAGGGTCAAACCAAGGCATATCTGGATTCCGGTAAGGATGAAACCAATAGATAAATTTAACCTTCGCATGCTCTCAAACAACCGCCCGCCATTCCATGAAGACTGGGGTGAAGTGATAAAAGGCGTATTACTGACTGTCCCCTAAATCAAAATTCAAAAGCATTAAAGCAAAACTGAAAATCTAGTGAAAGTAAATGGGTTTTACTTCCCAGCAACAACTAAGGTCATATAGACCACAGTTTGAAGTTTCATCCGACAGACCAGTGAGATGGACATACTATGTAAGTATTTCTCATGCCTGGGGTGAGATTGAACTCACGACCTCCGGTATTGAAGTCCAATGCCATATATCCCCTACGCCATGGTCTATCCCTTGAAAACTTGAAAACAAATTTAACCCGTTATATAGAGAATACACCGTTACAGAATTTAATTTTTTACATATTTTCAGGGTTTCAGATAAGCTGCGTATTGGCTTAAATACCCAATTAAAATTGCCAAAAACCCAATTGAAATCAGAAGAAGGGAGTATCAATAACTTTAAGCAATACAACATTTGTGGTACCTTATCATGCTGCAGAAAACAATAAACAGACCACAAATATAGCATATTTTTCTTATTTTCCATGAAAACACATCTTGGTATTTCATTAGAATTGTCTCCAAGGAGACAATTCTAATGAAATGCCAAGACATGTTTTAATTGTGAAGCAAACTATTCAATAATTGTGGTCTGTTGATGTGTAAACAGTAGCCTAGTGATTTTATCAATTGCTTCAGAAATGATGGAGTGACAATACTCAATTACTGATTCCTTATCTGGAGCCCTGCATTTTATTTATATATTTGTTATGTCTCAATAATAGTATACTAGTATCAAATGATGGTCGCAACATATAATTCAAAGCGCATAAGAAATTTACAGACTGTCATAATTGTGCACTTACAAACATTTAATCTTACAAAGTTTAGTGAAACGACCCCCTGCAGCTTGAAATGGGTTAAGACATCAGGATTGTTCCCAGCTCAATAGCGAACAGATTAGGACCAGTCTCCAAATTGACACCTTTGCGCATTTTTCTCTCACATCTATCGTATGTCCCAGAAATTACTTACTTAAACCCATCACTGTTGAAACATTCAGCGTCAACACTGTGAGGTAACATTGTTGTCATTGACCATTTCTCAGGCTCTCTGCTGAAAAAGATAATGCATTTATCAGGTAACTCTGTATGACCGAATACACACTGACCGATAACAAATTGTAGTATGTGGCATTGACCAGTAGCCGATTTCACCAAAATTGATAAAGCATACTTATCGAGTTAAATTTACTTTAAAGTGAGTAATCATTTATTTTTTCCCTAAAATGCATTATTTCATATAGAACTAACGACTGCATGCATATATTTGATGATTAAAAAGTATGCAGAATTATTATACTGAATGTATTACATTATCACAGCCAAAATGGCTGTGATAATGTAATAAATTAAGTATAATAAAAATGAATCAATTTATCCTTCAATTGAAAATTTCTCCCTCAAAGTGTACCGAGCAAGGTAAGTATACTTTGCAATGTTTGTGAAATAGGCTAGATATACATATCCGGGTCACAACTACTTTCTCCGAGTTATATTCTTAATTTTTAACAAAGGTCTACAATTTAACAAAGGTGTGCTTGTTTCAAATCTGCCATCATGTTCCGTCTTCTATTTCAAATGGACGGCTTAATGGGGAGTTTGTTGACAAACAGTGTAGACCCTCCAAACTATTTCAAATTTCAATACACTGTGTGGACACACAGTGGCCCACTTACAAGTTTGCTCCAACTTACGTACCTCTGATATTTGTCGGACACAAGTAGCTGGTTGATGTTTTTACCCACGGGTTTAAACGGTGGTGTCACTGATTCAACTGAAAACAACGTACAAATACAATATCAAGATATATGATCATGTGGTATTAACAACAACAACAAGTACTGAAACTTCCAGATCCATCCGATTCAAAGTACGTATTCTTTTATATTGTCCTTATTACGTAACGGATTTTGATGAAATATGGCGCATCAAACGCGTCTTATTAAGCTGCATTTGGTGGTCTCTGTACTTTGGTCGGTAGACACGGATATCGATTCTTCGCAAAAACGACATAAGTCTGTACCGAACTCCCTGGACGACCAAATGCAGCTCATGAAGACACGTTTGCTGCGCCATATTTCATCAAAATCCGTTTCATATTAAGGAAAATATAAAAAAATACTTTCTTTGGAGTGGGCAAGATTTCAACACTTTCAGCCACTGTTGTTGTTATAACCACGTGATCATGCACCTTGAATATGGCTGGCTCAGAACACCAGGTAGGTTGAAATGAATGGGATTCAACAGCTAGGTCAAATAGGGATGGGACCACAATTTAAAGTTTCATCCGACAGACCGGTGGGATGGAAATACTATGAATGAAAGTATTTATCATGGCCTAGGGTAGGTTTTGAACTGACAACCTTCAGTATTGACGTCCTGCATTCTACCCCTGAGCCACATTTCATCCCTCCAGTAGCCGATTTCACCAACATTACAAAGCATACTTATGTAGCAAAGTATACTTTGAGGGAGAAATTTTCAATTTAAGGATAAATTCATGGATTTTTATTATACTGAATTTATTACATTATCACAGCCATTTTGGATATGGCTGTGATAATGTAATAAATTGAGTATAATAATTCTGCATACTTTTAATCATCAAATATATGCAGTCGTTAGTTCTATATGAAATAATGCATTTCAGGAAAAATAAATGATTACTCCCTCCCTCAAAGTATACTTTGCTAGATAAGTATACTATGCAATGTGGGTGAAATCGGCTACAGGTTGGTTGAACTGTATGATATAGCTATAATTGCTTCAATATTATTGGAATAAACTTTTTTCCACATTAACCCTTGGACCGCTACTCACAACAAAAGTCGTCTGCTGTTGCTTTTAAATCTTGCCTTATTTCTCAATAAAAACATGGTTTGACAGCACTTCAGAATCATTTCCAATGGACATGATTCTGACATGCTGTCAAACCATGTTGTAAATTATTCTAAAGTGCTGTCAAAAAGCATGTTTTTGATGATAAAAATTGGAAATAGAAAATAAACAGCAGACGACAAAAAGATTAAGATAGCGGTCCAAGGGTTAATAAACTATGGACAATGTCCATGTGCATATATGCAGTCTGGCTAGGGCCTATGTGTACAGTAATTACTACCATCAACAACAATTAGGTCCAGATATGTGGCTGTGACTGGAGAAATGAGGCATATGGGTTTTGCGACAAGTGTAGATCCTGATCAGCCTGAGCATCCCAGTTAGAAAACAAATTGCTACCCAGCTCCATACGTCATGAGGATACACATATCGGAGGCAAAAGATTGTTTTGTTTGTTTGTTATTTGGGGTTTAACGGCCTATCAACAGCTAAGGTCATTTAAAGCCGGGCAAATGATTGTAGCTACCGCAGTCTGATCAGGATCTTCATTGTTCGCTATTCCATCAATGCAACACCGGTGATGCTTCTAGCAAGCAATATAGATCATTATCAGGCTACAGGAGTGTGTTAGTTGATCAGGGGGTACACTGGTCACAAACACTGTAAGCCCGATTGCTCGAGTAACAGCCATATACATGTATACTTATAGGAATGTTCGTTTGTTTGTTGGGGTTTAACGTCCTATCAACAGCTAAGGTCATTTAAGGCCAGGTCGGGTTAAGTACTAAATCCCATATGTTACCTGTACAAGTACATGGTCATGTTCAAGTACATGTACAAATGGGGGGAAAATCCCAAAATCAGAACTGAATATTTACAATAAAAACTATATATTCAGCTCATAATCAGAATAATCCTGATCTGATGCCAGGTCCTCACCACACCAGAATCACTTGGCCCCCTCCCAAAAGCCGTAGGATCAGTAATAATCTTACTACTTAATAATGGACAATAACCCAATTCAACTCCCAGGTAACAAAAGAGCCAAAGATAAAAACGTACCCGAGGGCCAAACCAGGCAAATCGTGATTCCTATAATGAGGAATCCCTACCGTTAATTTACGCCGTCGCGTTCGCCCAACCAACCACCCACTTATAGCAATGTGAAAGATGATCAGAATCTACAATTGTTGCGAATATCATAAAGAAACAGAATACAACCATCAGTCAACATAAAGGAAATAGAGTATAGTAGGTTAGTGCCATGAATGGGAAAAAATATCCGGCAAGGCTCAAGAATTTCTTTATTTCTCATCAGAAGTATATGTTGTGACCACTCATTTGAACCGTCTCGTCGAGACGGTTCAAATGAGTGGTCACAACATATAATTTGGTTCAGAAATAAGGAAAATAGATAGAGAATAGTAGGTTAGTGCCGTGAATGTGAAAAAATATCTGGCAAGGCTCAGGAAACGGGATGGGCGAGGCTCTGCCGAGCACATCCCGTTTCCGTGCCGCGCCAGATATTTATCCCGTCAACACCTACAAATGGATGTAAAATGCAAAAATAGTATTGACTGGATATCAAAAAATGTTTCACGACACCACATGTTTCACGGCACATACGCACTGTGTTGACGGGATAAAACTTACTTTTTGCTGGGTCTTTCTTTGCTGCCATAAATAGCAATCCATGAAGAAAATTGACCACCTCAGGAATGTACTTCTTCGACATGGACACATACTGAAAACACAGGGCAAAGTGAAAGTGTATATGCTTAACGTGCCAGCAACAAGATTTGTGTCTGTGACTGAAGAAATGTGACTTATGAGATATATGACCAGTGTAGCTCCTGCTCAAATACCACACTCCATTAGCCGGATAATGATCTATACTGCTTGTTGGAAGCATGACGAGTGTTCATTGATGGAATGGTGAACAGTGCAGATCCTGATCAGACTGTGCGGATGCAGTCTGATCTGGATCTACACTGTTCGCAAAACCCATAAACCACATTTCTGCAGTCACAGCCACATTTATATACAGGACCTGAGTTAAAGTCTCATCCAAAAGACAAGTGGGATTGAAATACTGGAAGTATTTATGAAGGCCTAGGGCGGGGATTGACCCCACATCCTCCAGTATTGAAGTCCAATGCTTTACCACTAAACCACAACCCATCCCTTGCAACGCGAGTAAACTAAAATAATAACCCGAAGTTCCTAACTATTCGGATACACTCTATTTGGAGAACCTGTATAAATATATGGTTTCCCAAAATGAAGCATGTCCCAGTATTTAGGGTGAGAATAGTTGTGCAAAGTGACTACTGTCTGTTTCACGAAACCTGCTCAAATTTTATGGCTATATAAACAATGCAAAAAAATATTTTGTCCGATAATATTAAACTTTATCAAAATTTAAGAATGAGCCTTCTTTTTATTTCGTGAAATTTGGTCAAATATTTATTTTATTATGAAAATATTATTTGTCTATGGGAATTTAACATGGGGGGAAAGGACGAGTAAAGTTAGTTTTTGAAAATCGGTCCACTATTTCTGAAATTAGAAAAATTTCCCCATGGTAAATCCCCACTCTGTGAAGATGTCTATGGGGATTTAACATGTGGAAATTGTTTTTTCGTAATAAAATAAATATTGGACCAAATTTCACAAAATAAAAAAGAACGTTCGTTCTTAAATTTTGATAAAATTTAGCCTAATACCAAAAAATACTGTTTTTGCATTGTTTATATAGCCGTAACATTTGGGCAGCTTTCGTGAAACAGACAGTAGTAGCCTCAGAATTCCTACGCGTTTCCTAACCTTGCCTGATAACCTGGCTATCAAAATACACTAGCCTGGGATTGACAGTGAAAAGCAAATGGATTTAACGTCCCATCATCAGTTATTAAAGGTCATTAGAGATCATGGGTTTTAAAGTCGCATCCGAAGGACCTGTGGGATACAAATACTATGGAAGTGTTTTTTCACGCCTAAGGTGGGGATTGAGCTCACAACCTCCGACATTGAAGTCCAATGAATGCTGTACACACTGCTCATCCTATGCAGGCTCGGTTCGGAAATGGAGTGTTCATTGATGGAATGGCGAACAGTGCAGATCCTGATCAGACTGTGTGGATGCACAGGCTGATCTGGATCTACACTGTTTGCAAACCCCATAAACCCCATTTCTGCAGTCACAGCCACATTTATGCATTTCCTAACTTTGCCTGATAAACTTGATATCAAAACACACTAGCCTGGGATTGAAAGTGAAAAGTGAAAGTGAATGGATTTAACGTCCAAGCATCAGCAAAGGTCATTAGAGATGGGTTTTATTAAAGTCGCATCCCAAAGAGCCGTGGGATGAAAATACTATGGAAGTGTTTTTTCAACTGGGAATAAGCTCACGACGTCCGGTATTGAAATCCAAAGACCACAACCCATTCCTTGCCCGAGATTGAACCCACATCCTATGCTCCACACACTAGACTACCAAGCCACCCATACACCCACCTCCAGGCAGAGATTACAGAGGAATAGACCAGCGACGACATCGCGGCCGTGGTTCACCGGACACTGCGACAGGATCTGGCAGATAAACATGAGAGACGGCGTCGTCACCGGATGATGGAAGTCCGATGTTGGGAACAGCAGAGATACCAGCTTCAACAACAGCAACTGACGGACAGAAAGAACACTGTCGTGTAACAACATGACAAGGTTACTGTAAAAGCAAACCGGGATGCATACACTTATATACCAATTCTTATACATGTAATTAAGTTTATTAAGAGTGAAAATTACTGAAGTATATTCAACAACAGTAACTGTCGCACAGAAATAACCCTGTTGTGTAACAACACGACAAGGTGACGGATAACTGGAATGCATACACTTATATACCAATTCTTATGCATGTAATTAGGTTACCAAACTCACAGGTGCAAGACTCGGACCTGTGACACAAAACAAAATGCCCATTAAAAAAAAATCCATTACCCCGCCCACTTGATCTCATACCAAGTGGGTGGGGTAATGGATTTTTTTAAAGGGCACAGGTGGAAGACTCGGACATGTGACACAAAAAAATGCCCAGTAAAAAAATCCATTACCCCGCCCACTTACAGTATATACTGTATGAGACCAAGTGGGTGGGATAATGGATTTTTTTAATGGGTATTTTTTGTGTTGCGCCGTGCCGCGCCAGATATTTTTTTCCCATTCACAGCACTAACCTACTATTCTATTTATCCCGTCAACATCTACAAATAGCTTCAAAATGCAATAAAAACTAGATTTGTCAGTAAGCGGGGTTTACGGAATACCCCTCCGCGTCAGCCTGACCTAGAATGAATTCCAGCTCGCATACTATCATTTTCAGATAAAAGACTATGTCAGCACATATGGAGAGTGCGATGGTGGTTCCAGTTGAAAAAAGCAAACTAGACATTCTAAGTCCGTGACCTTTGACCCCTGGCATAAATGGGGGTCGTATGTTTGTTGCAGAATGATGTATGAGTGTCAGAGAAGGGCCAGGTAAAATATCACTGCATTCCGCAAAGGGAAAGAGAAGTTATAAGGAAATTTACATTTGTTAAGTTTTATTTTTTTTCTAAGTTTCTAAGTCCGTGACCTTGAGCCCTGGCATAAATGGGGGTCGTAGGTTTGTTGCAGAATGATGTATGAGTGTCAGAGAAGGGGTGGGTAAAATATGAAAGATTTCCGCAAAGGGAAAGAGAAGTTAAAAGGAAATTTACAATTGTTAAGTTTTCGTTTTTTTCTAAGTTTCTAAGTCCGTGACCTTGACCCCTGGCATAAATGGGGGTCGTAGGTTTGTTGTAGAATGATGTATGAGTGTCAAGAGAAGGGGGGGTGGGTAAAATATGAAAGATTTCCGCAACGGGAAAGAGAAGTTAAAAGGAAATTTACAATTGTTAAGTTTTGTGACGGACGGAAAGACAGAAAGACGGACGGACGGACGGACGGACGGACGGACAAGCTGACTCCAGTATACCCCCCCTCCCCCCGAGCATAATAACCCCAGCCACCGCACATATTCATACGCAGTGATTAGGTCGTATTGACAGGATATAAACAAGAGTTGTCAGAAGACAACGAAGCTCGCCTGTTGGCAGCCTTCATTCAAACTTGTCAGTTGTATAAAAAACATGAATATTATATAACTTGACCTTGGGATAAGAGGTGTGCGGTGGACCTTGACATTGAGGTCAGTGGTGGAGGGTGGATCGTGGATTTGATATAGCATGATGTAGCATATTAAGATGAATGCATGTATGAAATATCAATGCACTCCCTGAAATGAGAAGGAAAACAAAATTTAACCCAGCGTTAAGTTTACGAACACACTAAGTTGGTGATTTTCTAAAGCATAATAGCTATTCACATGAGGAATGCATGTATAAATGTGCTAAGTTTGTGACCTTGGCCTTGGCAAAAGGGGTGGGGGGGTCATGGATTTGCTGTAGCACAACAATAGAGTATTATCAGATGAATGCATGTATGAAATATGAAGGTGTTCCCTGTAAAGAAACAGAAGTTATAAAAAGACATTTACTCCAACGTTAAGTTTATGATGTTGATCTTGGGGAAAGGGGTGGGGTGGGTCATGGATTTGCTGTAGCACAATAGAGGATCATCGGATGAATGCATGTATGAAATAACAAAGCTTTAAAGTTTAAAGAAACAGACGTTACACAACATTTCCCCCAATGTAAAGTTTATGAACATGCTAAGTTTGTGACCTTGACCTTGGGGTAAGGGTTGGGTGGTGGGTTGTGGATTTGCTACAGCATGATAGAGGGTCATCTGAGGAATGTATGTATGAAATATCAAGGCATTCCATCAAAGGAAACAGTTGTTATCAGACATTTACCCCAACGTTAAGTTTATGAATGTGTCAAGTTTGTGACCTTGACCTTGGGGTAAGGGGTGGGCGGTGGGTCATGGCATTGCTATAGCACGATAGAGTATCATCAGATGAATGCGTGTATGAAATATCAAGGCGTTCCATGAAAGGAAACAGATGTTATATTACATTTACCCCAACGTTAAGTTTATGAATGTGCTAAGTTTGTGACCGTGACCTTGGGGAAAGGGGTGGGGATTGGTCATGGATTTGCTATAGCATGATAGAGTATCATCAGATGAATGCATGTATGAAATATCAAGGTGTTCAAAGTGTAAAGAAACAGAAGTTACACAACATTTACCCCAACGTTAAGTTTATGAACATGCTATGTTTGTGACCTTGACTTTTGGGTAAGGGTTGGGTGGTGGGTTGTGGATTTACTACTGCATGATAGAGGGTCATCTGAGGAATGTATGAAATAGCAAGGCGTTCCATGAAAGGAAACAGACATTTACCCCAACGTTAAGTTTATGAATGTACTAAGTTTGTGACCTTGACCTTGGGGTAAGGGATGGGCGGTGGGTCATGAATTTGCTATAGCACGATAGAGTATCAGCAGATGAATGCATGTATGAAATAACAAGGTGTTCCATGAAAGGAAACAGATGTTATAATACATTTACCCCAACATTAAGTTTATGAATGTGCTAAGATTGTGACCTTGACCTTGGGGAAAGGGGTGGGCGGTGAGTCATGAATTTGCTATAGCACGATAGAGTATCAGTAGATGAATGCATGTATGAAATAACAAGGTGTTCCATGAAAGGAAACAGAAGTTATCAGACATTTACCCAACGTTAAGTTTATGAATGTGCCAAGTTTGTGACCTTGACCTTGGGGTAAGGGCTGGGTGGTGGGTCATGGATTTGCTACAGCATGATACAGGGTCATCTGAGGAATGCATGTATGAAATAACAAGGCGTTCCATGAAAGGAAACAGAAGTTATAAGACATTTACCCCAATGTTAAGTTTATGAATGTGCTAAGTTTGTGACCTTGACCTTGAGGTACGGGATGGCCGCTGAGTCATGGATTTGCTATAGCATGATAGATTATCATCAGATGAATGCATGTATGAAATATCAAGGCGTTCCATGAAAGGAAACAGATGTTATAAAACATTTACCCCAACGTTAAGTTTATGAATGTGCTAAGTTTGTGACCTTGGCCTTGGGGTAAGGGCTGGGTGGTGGGTCATGGATTTGCTACAGCATGATACAGGGTCATCTGAGGAATGCATGTATGAAATAACAAGGTGTTCCATGAAAGGAAACAGAAGTTATAAGACATTTACCCAACGTTAAGTTTATGAATGTGCCAAGTTTGTGACCTTGACCTTGGGGTAAGGGCTGGGTGGTGGGTCATGGATTTGCTACAGCATGATGGTGGGTCATCTGAGGAATGCATGTATGAAATAACAAGGTATTTCATGAAAGGAAACAGAAGTTATAAGACATTTACCCAACGTTAAGTTTATGAATGTGCCAAGTTTGTGACCTTGACCTTGGGGTAAGGGCTGGGTGGTGGGTCATGGATTTGCTATAGCATGATAGAGGGTCATCTGAGGAATGCATGTATGAAATAACAAGGTGTTCCGTGAAAGGAAACAGAAGTTATAAGACATTTACCCAACGTTAAGTTTGTGGACGACTCTGACGCTGACCCGACGCCGACAACGCCGGGAGTATGACATAAGCTCTTCTGCACTTCGAGCAGGCGAGCTAAAAATGTTTCACGGCACATACGCCTTGTGTTGACGGGATAAAACTAGAAATGGACGCTTGTCGACAAGCGCATGTGTATCCCCCTCCCCAGATACACAAGTAGTTTGAAAAAAGGGTGTTCGAGTTATGCTCCGGAGACAAAATCAGTGACGGAAAAACAAAGGGAGATAACTAAAGAATTAGTGATGCAAGAGTTGTCATTCTTGCGGGACACACCTTTAGGGTCGTGGTCTATGCATGTGTGAAGTTTCATGAAAATATTCCAAAGGGTGTTCGAGTTATGCTCCAGACACGAAATCAGTGCACGAAACAACAAAGGGAGATAACTAAGAAATTAACGACGCAAGAGTTGTCATTCTTACGTGCGACACACCTTTGGGTCGTGGTCTATGCATGTGTGAAGTTTAATAAACTAGAAAATGTGTTCATAGAACACGGATGTCCCACATATCGCTTTGATAATAAATGAGGCCAAATTGCAAGTCAAAATTTTCTTTTACCTGAGCGTTAAAGTTTTTGAAGCACCAAGTATGTGACCTTCACCCTGGGCTTGGCGGGGGCAGGACAAACGTGGATTTGGCACAGGGCGGTAGAGGACCATTAGAGCAATGCATATATGAAATATGAAGCTGATCCGTGAAAGAAAACAGAAATTATAGATATTTACCTGAGCGTTAAAGTTTTTTAGAAGCACTAAGTATATGATGTTAACCCTGGGCTTGGCGGGGGCGGGACGAACGTGGATTTGGCACAGGGCGGTAGAGGACCATTAGAGCAACGCATATATGAAATATGAAGTTGATCCTGTGAATGGAAAGAAAAATTATAAGATATTTACCTGAGCATTAAAGTTTTTGAAGCACAAGTATGTGACCTTGACCCTGGGATTGGCGGGGGCAGGACGAACGTGGATTTGGCACAGGGCGGTAGAGGACCATTAGAGCAATGCGTATATGAAATATGAAGATGATCCATGAAAGAAAACAGAAATTATAAGATATTTACCCGAGCGTTAAAGTTTTTGAAGCACTAAGTATGTGACCTTGACCCTGGGCTTGGCGGGGGCAGGACGAACGTGGATTGGCACAGGGCGGTAGACGACCATTAGAGCAACGCGTATATGAAATATGAAGTTGATCCGTGAATGGAAATAAAAATTATAAGATATTTACCTGAGCGTTAAAGTTTTTGAAGCACCAAGTATGTGACCTTGACCCTGGATTGGTGGGGCAGAACGAACGTGGATTTGGCACAGGGCGGTAGAGGACCATTAGAGCAATGCGTATATGAAATATGAAGATGATCCATGATCCATGAAAGAAAACAGAAAGTATATGATATTTACCCAAGCGTTAATGTTTTTGAAGCACTAAGTATGTGACCTTGACCCTGGGCTTGACGGGGGCAGAACGAACGTGGATTTGTTTGCACAGGGGCTTGTAGAGGACCATTAGAGCAATGCGTATATGCGTGTTCGAGTTATGCTTTGGATACAAAATCAGAGCACGAAACAACAAAGGGAGATAAGTAAACAAGAATTCCGCAGAATCAGATGCCTCGCCTTGTCCCGCCTTGACCTCGAGCCTGGGCCCGAAAGCAATTTTCACTGGCCCGAACATATTATACAATTATTGACTAGTGAACCATAGAATATCAGATTATATTCTATGGCTCACTAGTCAATAATTGTTTTATTATATGATAAAAGTCTGTATATAGCACTTATGACCTTATGCTACTAGACAAAATTGAAAAAGAATTTGAAAAAAAAAAATGAAAACAAAAAATGGAAAAAAAGTTTAAAAATTAAAAATAATAATGCTTGCTACTGGAGCCCAGAATTTTTTTTAATAGTCCTATATTTATCTACATATATCTGCACAGGTCCACATAATGCCACAATATTTTCAACACAGTTTACGGAAATGTAATATAATCATTTACCTGTATAAATTACCTGTAAGTGGTCAGTGGTCAGTTGCACATGCTAGCACATGTACAGGTGAATAGTCTGTATATAGCACTTACGACCTTCTGCTACTGGACAAAATTGAAAAATAATTTGAAAAAAAAAATGAAAAAAGAAAAATGGAAAAAAAAAGTTTAAAAATAATAATGCTTGCTACTGGAGCCCAGATTTTTTTTCCAGTCAAATTGAAAAATAATTTGAAAAAAAAAATGAAAAAAAAAACAATGAAAAAAAAAACAAACAAAATGACAAAAAAAAGTTTAAAAATAATAATGCTTGCTATTGGAGACCAGATTTTTTTTTAATAGTCCTATATTTATCTACATATATCTGCAGAGGTCCACATAATGCCACAATATTTTCAACACAGTACCCAATGTAGTGATTTACCTGTATAAATTACCTGGTCAGCAGTGGTCAAGCAGTGGTCAAGCAGTGGACATCATGCACATGCTAGCCCATGCTTAGACATGGTTCTCCCAGTTTCTATTGTTCGCTCTACAGGTAAGGTGTACAGAGCACACGAGAAAAGGTATACAGAGCAGACGAGAAAACAGGTCTTCATGCATTATTGTCCAGTTTGTAGAGTGCGCAAAACAAAAAAGGGAGATAACTGAAAAATTAGCTACGCAAGAGTTGTCATTCTTGTGCGCGACACACCTCCGGGTCGTGGTCTATGCATGTGTGAAGTTTCATGAAAATATTCCAAAGGGTGGTCGAGTTATGCTCCGGACAGGAAATCAGTGAGCGAAAACAAAAAAGGGAGATAACTCAAAAATTAGCTATGCAAGAGTTGTCATTCTTGTGCACGACACACCTTCGGTTCGTGGTCTAATTGAATGTGTTAAGTTTCATAAAAATATTCCAAAGGGTGGTCGAGTTATGGTCAATCAGTGCGCGAAACAAAAAAGGGAGATAACTCAAAAATTAGCTATGCAAGAGTTGTCATTCTTGTGCGCGACACACCTTCGGGTCGTGGTCTATGCATGTGTGAAGTTTCATGAAAATATTCGAAAGGGTGGTGGAGTTATGCTCCGGACACGAAATCAGTGCGAGAAACAAAAAAGGGAGATAACTCAAAAATTAGCTATGCAAGAGTTGTCATTCTTGTGCGCGACACACCTTCGGGTCGTGGTCTATGCATGTGTGAAGTTTCATGAAAATATTCCAAAGGGTGTTCGAGTTATGCTCCGGACAAGAAGTGTCTGCGGCGGACGCGGACGCGGCGCGCTGTCAAATCCATAGTATCCCCCCCGACGGTAGTCTGGGGGATACAATAATATCACTGATATCCCGACAGTTGTTTGAACAGATTACTCGTGATTTTCCTAGTCGGTAACATAGCTATAAGACTGGATTATGTACACTAAAGTGCTGACTATAGTGCACTGCATTTATGCTAGAATAAAATCGGTTCGCAATAATTGATAAATCAAAGTCAGATTATGAATTTTATCACAATTCCATTTTAATGTTGCTCACTATCGGTACTTCAGGTTGACTGTAAGGCAAACAGTGCAGGCCATGGCCACACTGTGCAACTGTACAGGCTAATCAAAGGGCTACACCGTTTGTAAATTATATTCTAAAATTATTATGTTCTTATTTCACCCCAATGATGAATATAACGGTATTCACACTATGCCAACTGATACTACAAACACAAATATTCGTGTTTCTATTATCAGTAGCCTATTTCACCAACATTGCAAAGTATACTTTTCTAGCAAAGTATACTTTGAGGGCGAAATTTTCAACTTGAGGATAAATTTATTAATTTATATATTATTGAATTTATTACATTATCACAGCCAAAATGGCTGTGATAATGTAATAAATTCAGTATAATAATTCTGCATACTTGTAATCATCAAATATATGCAGTCGTTAGTTCTATATGAAATAATGCATTTCAGGAAAATAAATGATTACTCCCTCAAAGTATACTTTGCTAGAAAAGTATACTTTGCAATGTTGGTGAAATCGGCTACAGATTACATAGAGTGCAACTCACAGTATCAAGAGCAGGATATAACCCACGTCCTGCCTTCCGGTCACAAATCTGCTTAAACTCGTCCTGTCTGTCGGATATGTTTTTCAGAATCGCCTCAGCAGCCGGTAAGGGCGACATCTGGGACAGCTCGTATAGATGTTTCACAAGTCGCTCGGCAAAGTCGAGCTGTGGTGGGTCTTGGATACACAGGTCTCCGTAAAACTGCACCAGGTGAGCGAATAGGTTCTGAAATGGAGAAAAAATGAAAGGTTTTAACGCCCAAGCAACGACCAAGATCATATACTGTTGGTACGACTAAAATGTTTGTAAGTGCAAAATTATGATAATCTGTAAATTTTAGATTAACAATATTTTCTTGTAAACAATTATTGGATTTACATTTATTGAGCATAGGCTGCATATGCAGCCTATGCTCAATAAATGTAAATCAATCATTTGAAATTTACAGACTATATGCAGCCTATGCTCAATAAATGTAAATCAATCATTTGAAATTTACAGACTATCCTAAAGTTGCACTTACGAACATTTTAGTCGTACGAAGTTTAGTGGGATGGAATACTGAGAAACTATTTTTCATGACGAGGACAGTGACTGATCTCACATCGTCCAGTAACAAGCTACTCCCTCTGAAATAAAGAAATATTTTCTTGTAAATGAATACATGGTTTGTACATTACAAATTTACAAGTCTGCCTTCTTTTCAATGAAAACAATGTTATACTTGCCAAACTCTTTACCTACAGTCAGCTGTTCGTGATGTTGCAAAATTCCACTCAGAAAGACGGACGCGGAATGGTGTCCAAGGGGATTAGCGGTCCGTCCTATTTAGTTGCTGGCCACCTTACATCGTAACGACAACGTGTATTGGTGGGAAATTTCCACGCTGATCGGTGGTAATGGTAATTTATATCGGGTGACGGAACATTTTTTTTAACGCAAATCTTACGGACAGACGGACGAACGGAAATACCGAAACTATATACCCCTCGACTTCAATTGCCAGGGATATAATAACAAGAATTCAGTGGAACCTCTCTAAACCGAACAACATTGCGACATCGATGTGTTAAATGAATACATGGTTTGTACATTACAAATTTACAAGTCTGCATTCTTTTCAATGAAAACAATGTTATACTTGCCAAACTCTTTACCTACAGTCAGCTGTTCGTGATGTTGCAAAATTCCACTCAGAAAGACGGACGCGGAATGGTGTCCAAGGGGATTAGCGGTCCATCCTATTTAGTTGCTGGCCACCTTACATCGTAACGACAGTGTGTAGTGGAAATTCCACGCTGATCGGTGGTATGTATTTATATCGTGACGGAACAGTTTTTTTTAACGCAAATCTTACGGACAGACGGAAGAACGGAAATACCGAAACTATATACCCCTCGACTTCAATTGCCAGGGATATAATAACAAGAATTCAGTGGAACCTCTCTAAACCGAACAACATTGCGACATCGATGTGTTAAATTATGACCGATTTCACTGTAAAATATCGCTGATGTTTATCAGTATTCATGACTGCAATGCACACAGGAATGTGTTTCACTGCTCTTACATCGGAATTACAGTGAAATGTCTCTAAACCGAACACCAGGGTGTCTAGTTTAGAGAGGTTCCACTGTACTATGCTAATAGTATCTTTTGACATCAAATGTATCTGACTCTTGCCTGATAAACACGATATCAGCAGAGACAAGGCACAGGTTAAAGTAATGGACCGAGGTCTATAAATACATTAAATATGCCTAAAAGCATCAATAAATGGAGAAAAAAATAAGCTAAAAAATTATTGTTTACTCCCTATATATACACATGTCTAGACACCGAGGTATATAAATACATTAAATATGCCAAAAAGCATCAATAAATGAAAATAAAATATTACTCCCTATATACACACACACATGTGTATATATAGGGAGTAAAAAACAAATTGAGCTTATTTTTTTCTTCATTTATTGATGCTTTTAGGCATATTTAACGTATTTATAGACCTTGGTCAGTTACATTAACCTGTGAGACAAGGCTGTTATGAGTCTGTCGTGGGTCGGGGAGACATTGCCCACAAACGGTACAGTTGTGTACATGTATATAAATTATTGTTTTACAGTACATGCAATATAAATAACATAATGAAAACATGTCCCAAGTATACCTCCAGCTTCTGTTTGTTTCCCTCGGCCAGGCTGGGGTGGTGACACTTTCGGATCCGCTCGATAATCGTCAGCTGGTCATCAAGGTCGTGACCTTCCAATAGGTCGAGAAGGTCGTCGTAGCTGGCCGGGGCTGGAAATGAACAGAATACAGTGGACCATCTCTAAACTGGACACTTGGACATGCTTATTGTGTTCAGTATGGATAGAGTTTATAGCATTTTAACCCTTTCACCCCTAAGTAACTGGAATGGATTTTGATTGGTTAATTTTGCAACCAATCCAATCGTCACAATAAGGTTTTCAGACTAGTCCATTCATGAACAAGAGTGCCGTAAGTCACAAAATACGCCAGTCGAAGATGGGCCAGACAGCGAAGATGCAGAAATGTGAAACTCTATAGCATTATTTCTTCCTCTCATTGTGCTAAACAGGTATACTAATTTAGGTAGAGATGTGTAAAGTAGAAATTATATAGAATTGGATACAAAAATGTGGAAAGAAATGTAGAAGACGTGTGTATAGTTTCAGATCAAATGACGGAACGGTTTCAGAGGAGTTGTGTACACAAACTCTGTACCCTATATAGAAGTGAATGTAGAAAAAAATGGCTAAGTTAAAAAGATGATATTTTTGTTATTAAAAAATATTTTTTCGGCAAAAAACACCAAGGTGCACATCTTCAATATGTGTAGAAGACGTGTGTATAGTTTCAGATCGATCGACTGAACGGTTTCAGAGGAGTTGTGTACACAAACTCTGTACCCTATATAGAATTGTATACAAAAATGTAGAAAAAATGGCTAAGTTAAAAATATTTTTTCGGCAAAGAACACCAAGGTGCACATCTTCAATATGTGTAGAAGACGTGTGTGTAGTTTCAGATCGATCGACAGAACGGACTTTTTCTGTCCACCGTCCGCCGTTTTTTTAAAACGGTCGTATAAAAAGTGCAGATCCTGATGAGACGACTCGCTACGAGCCGGGTTACCTGGATCTCCACAATTGCATAAACCGCTATAGCGGGCTTTCGGGTTCAAAGGGTTAAAGGCAATAGGTATCAGACATGCGCAAAAGTCACTATTAAAACAGATTAGTAAACTATAGATGTGCATCATATTTCTGAACTGAACGGAGTACATTCATAGTGAGGAAGTGTGGAACTGGTGAATACTGGAGACATTATAACACAGCCAGTAGCTGGCATATTGATAGTTCAAACTTACCTGTAAACTTATATAGAAGCCGCCAGTAGCTGGCATATTGATAGTTCAAACTTACCCGTAAACGTATATGGAAGTCACCAGTAGCGGGCACATTGATGGTTCAAACTTACCCGTAAACATAAATGGAATCCGCCAGTAGCGGGCACATTGATAGTGCAAACTTACCCGTAAACGTATATGGAAGCCGCCAGTAGCTGGCACATTGATAGATCAAACATACCCGTAAACGTATATGGAAGCCGCCAGTAGCTGGCACATTGATAGATCAAACATACCCGTAAACGTATATGGAAGCCGCCAGAAGCTGGCACATTGATGGTTCAAACTTACCCGTAAACGTATATGAAAGCCGCCAGCAGCTAGCATATTGATAGTTCAAACTTACCCGTAAACGTATATGGAAGTTCCTTCTTTGCTTGTTCAATCATCTCTCTACTTTCCTGACAAAAAGAAAACAAACTATTTAACCCTTTCAACACCACAGGCCTGTATAGTGGTACTGGCAAACAGTGTAGATCCAGATGAGCCGGCTCGTTACGAGCCGGCTCATCTGGATCTACAGCGTTTGCAAGTGTTGGCTTTATGGTTTGTGGGGTGGAAAGGGTTAAAATCAATCTACACATGTAACTAGAATACTTGCACAAGTCGAACCTGTGCTAAAGACCACACTGGAATAGAAATTCACTGTTTATAGCAGCCACACTTTTGAAATCTAAAATACTTAATTACCACATAAATAACCCTATGAAGACCACCTGTGAACAAAGGCCAGATTTTACTCTTCCCCTGGCTGGCCTTTATTAACAGGTATATACACTGTTTGACACTAACCTCACTCGTCAGCTTCATCTTCTCCATCTGTTTCTCTTTCAGGTTGAAGGACACCTGTTTCTTCAACTTCTCAGTGGTGGGTTTCTTCACTTCTGATTCGGCCTCGCTATCTCCCGCCTCGTCCGACTCCAAGTCACCAAAACTGTCGTCGCTCTCGGCATCTAGCAATGCACAGGTTACATGTGGCTGTGGCTGGAGAAATGGGACTTACAGAGCTCCAGATAAGTTATGTATGTAAAGAGTAGTATACCCCATATTTCAAATTCAATGCGTATTTTATTTTTACAAATGTATCATTGATTTTCTTCCTTTAAATTAAATAGGGAACACATGCGTATTTTCACATTGCTGTGAGCATTTTCTACTCCCACTGTTGATAATCAATGCGTATTCCACTAAAATAAGTGCACAAAATACGCAAATACGCACATTATCCTGAGCTCTGGACTTAATATGGCATTAGTGGCAAGTTTAGCTCCTGATCTGTAGCCTATTTCACCAACATTACAAAGTATACTTATCTAGCAAAGCATATTTTGAGGGAGAAATTTTCAATTTAAGGATAAATTTATTAATTGTTATTATACTGAATTTATTACATCATCACAGCCATTTTCGCTGTGATAATGTAATAAATTCAGTATAATAATTCTGCATACTCTTAATCATCAAATATATGCAGTTGTTAAGTTCTACATGACAAAATGCATTTCGGGAAAAATAAATGATTACTCCCTCAAAGTATACTTTGCTAGAAAAGTATACTTTGCAATGTTGGTGAAATAGGCTACAGGTAACACACAATGCAATGTACTAAGTGATACACCGCGGCCTGCGCTAATCTTGGTGAATTTAGTCAATTACAAAATACTTGAATATTCCACTTGAAAGCAAGCAGCTTGATTGGCTGAGCCTGAGCTGCGCTACAGCTCAGGCACAGCCAATCAAGCTGCTTGATTTGGAGTCGATATTGCCAATAGATGTTCAGAGACGTCGACATCTTGGCAAGATTACCGCAGGCGGTGGTGTATGTGTACAAGCGTGAGGGCAATGTGTGCAGACTGATCAGACTGTGCGGATGCACACGGATATCTGGGTCGCCTTCTGCGAAAACAGGTGCGACGATAAATGTGGCTGTGACTGGAGAAATAGGGGCTTATGTCATTTGTGACCGGCATAGCTCCTGATCAAATAGCCCATCCGTGTAGCCCGATGACGATATATATTGCTTGTTAGAAGCACGACGGGTGTTTCATGGATGGAATGGCGAACAGTGCAGATCCTGATCAGACTGTGCAGATGCACAGTCTGATCTGGATCTACACTGTTCGCAAAACCCATAAGCCCATGTCTCAACTGACAGTCACAAATGTGCTTCAATACCAGATTCTTCATCATCTTCTTCCTCTTTGTCATCATCGTCATTGCCATCATCATGTTCAGCATCATCATCATCACTTCCGCTACCATCACCATCACTTGATGGATCCGTCTTATTATTATCTTGCAACAATTCACCATCTTTATAACTGACATAGTCAAAGTCCCCACTCTCTAATGCAAATCTGAAACAGGCAACGAAGTAACTATGAAATAGAGTATCTTACAAAGAGTGTTGATTTTTGTAAACGTGTTTACTGATTTCTTAAGAAACGAGGCTATGCCAAGTTTCTTTATGAAATTGGTCAACAAGTTTAATAAATATCATAAAAAAATCAATGCAAATGTTATGACAATGTGATATTACACTGTGAATGGCCTTTCTATATAATGTTTCTATTTATCTCTTTACCATATACCATACTGTAAACAGTAAATATGCAGATGACCCTGTATGTGGCTAGTTTTCAGGGTTTTTTTTACCAAAGTACAACATTTACATTTTCTGATTGATGGAATAGTCTGAAAACTGCCATAGAACAGTCTATTCCAGATACTTGAGGATCAGATGTATAATTTCTTCAACACCAACGTCAAATGTAGGTCATATCTGAAATATATATATGGTGAACATGATCTGGATCTACACCGATTGCAAACGCAGGTAGGTATGCGAATACAAATTATTTGTCCTTAATTTAAAACAGTTTTGCAATTCTTTAATTTGTAAAATGGCATTTATCGCAGTCATTCCACTCATTCTTCGCACTCGGACAGAGTGCGAAGAATGAGTGGAATGACTGCGATAAATGCCATTTTACAAATTAATGAATTGCAAAGTGATATCAAATAACATTTTTGTGCCGAAAAGACGAATTGTAAATGTTTTATAGGATCATTTCCACATTAAGCCCGTCACTCCTGAATATCCCAACATTGACTTGTCCATTCTACTTTTATGACTCTTCCATTAATGAGAAAACGCAGATTTTCTTAGTATATTGACAAATGTTGCAGATCCTGATGAGATAGTTATGAGCTGTACCATCTGGATCTACAGTTTTTGCAAGTATTAGCTGTATGGTCTGTGGAGTTTAAAGGGTTAACCCTTTCACTACTGACCTCTGTAGAGGCGTTTGCAAACAGTGTAGATCCAGATGAGCCGGCTCGTAACGAGCCGTCTCATCAGGATCTGCACTTTTTGCATGTACATGTACTTTTCATATTTTTTAGAAAAAAAAGAAACACCCGCTTTTCATAAATGGACTAGTCTGAAAATCATTTTGTGATTGGTCCCTAAATTAACACATCACAGTCCATTGCAGATACTTTGGGGTGAAAGGGTTATTAACACATACAATGCTGAATTAAATTATGTTTTATTTTCCATTTTTCTCAACAAAAACAAAGTTTGGTAGCACTTGAGAATCATTTCCATTTCCAATGGAAAAGATTATAAAGTGCCGCCAAACCATGTTTTAATGAGAACAAAACATAATATGAAAGAACAGCAGACGTCAATTCACACATTCTAAGGGTTAATACTAATAGATTGCCGTACCCGTCATCTAGGTCATCGGCAGACTTGTGAGTGACTGACGTGTCCCCATCGTCTTCTGTGATTCCCATCATCCGTCGCACTCTGTCCGCCTGAAGGGAGTTTATTTACTTATTTAATGGTGTAGATTAACCCTTTGAACCCGAAAGCCCGCTATATCAGTTTATGCAAACAGTGCAGATCCAGATCAGGATCTGCACTTTTTGCAAGTAATTTTCATATTTCTTAGAACAAAAACACCCCCTTTTCATAAATGGACGAATCTGAAAATCATTTTGTGACCATTGGATTGGTCAGAACATTAGCATATCACAGCCCGGGCCAACGGTTCGATCCCGCATTCAGTGTTGTGGTGCCTAGAGCACGAAAATAGCGTAAAATTTGTAGAGCGCGCCATCCCGGGCACGCTGAAAATAATGCAGAGATATTCTTTCATTGGCATCAATATTTCTCACAGTTTCTGTCCATTGCGCTTAATTAAAATAAATTAACTGCTCGGGTTGCAGTCTATAATTTTTCCTGCCGCCGTATCGATAAATAGCGTATAAATATGTAACTAAGTCACTGTTCAAGATGGCGAATTTGTTACAAAGAAAACATCGGCTGCTAGTAAATCACCCCCTCCCCCACCCCAACCCCCCCCCCCCCCCCCCCCCCCCCCCCCCCCACCCCCCCCCCCCCCCCCCCCCCGAGCACAAAGTGTCAAAATATTGGCACCAAACCTTACTGAAACATTGACAATACTAGCAAAGATTGGCGTACCTTGAGGTGGATCCGTTTCTACTGGGGGGCTAGGGGTAGGACTTATACAGTAATGGGCTCTAATATCAACACAACACATGATAAACATGATTGTATGTACACTGTATAGTTTTTATTTTGCAATTTCATGTCATATTTTTCTTTGTCCCTCAATTTTGTTAATGTTCCCTTGAAAAATGAACAGGGGTACACTGTGTCCTGTGCATGTAAGTTAGGGCCAAACCAGGTCTCCGGTCGGGGTTCCATTATTAAGGATGAACCCCCATCATTAAATTATCCATCGCATGCTCCCACCTACCATCCACATACTTCCATACTTCAATTGTATGGACGGAGGGAAAATTCCAAAATGAGAATTGAATATTTAGGTAGTAATACATGTATATATATAGTATACTGTCTACCTGAAGTGAGTATAATTCTTCATCTACTGGTGATTAACGGCCTATAATTCCAGCACAAAAATATTTACACAATTCCCTAACGTTTGATTGGCCCGTAGCAAGTCTCTGTCCACAATTTATATCCCAGTAAACTCCCATGCCGAACTACTTTCCGTAACCGTCAGGTGCAGTTAAAATAATTCTTAAGAAAACGGAAAATAAACACATTTTCTTGAAGAATTTATTTCAAATGCTGGAATTATAAGGAATGAATGGCCTTTTTGTTGAATTCATCGGGGATATAAACTTGGAAAAGTCGCGGGAATACTGGATGAGGCCTTCCGGCCTTCGTCCAGTATTCCCGCGACTTTTCCAAGTTTATACCCCGATAAATTCCACAAAAAGGCCATTCATTCCTATAGTCAACAGCCAAGGCCATTTTAGGCTGGGTAAATTCCGTTATTTCAACCGTACGAGGGAAATCCAAATTCAGAATTGAATATTTACATAATAAAATATATATTCAGCATAAAATGATCTGGTGCCAGCCCCTCACCTACCGCCGCTCAATAAAAATAATAGGATTCGCAATAATGCGCTTTCATGAACAAACAAGCCAAAAATCTTCTTGAAGGCCACACCAAGGATATTGGGATTCCGATATGAATGAACACCACCTTTAAATTACCCTTCACATGCTCCCCACCTATCTGCTGAAGTGAATGTCAATAGACATAGTTATGAACATCTTTGGCACGATGTGGGTGGCTGTACCTAACAAAGACATACACCATGATGCTTCTAACCAAGCTATGCAACTGTAGCCGATTTCACCAAAATCGCTAAGTATACTTATCTACTGTGTTTCACGAAAGCTGCCCAAATTTTACGGCTATATAGACAATTGAAAAACAAGATTTTTTTTGATAATATTAAATTAAAGTAAAATTTAAGAATGAGCCTTCTTTTTATTTCGTGAAATTTTGTCAAATATTGGTTTTATTACGAAAAATTGATTTCTCTATGGGAATTTAACATGGGATAAAAAGAGGTAGAGGAGTTGTAGGAGTCAAAAAACTAAAAAATTTGGAAATCGACTCCGAAACCTACCTAGATAACTAGCTAAGTTAAATTTTAAAAATCGGTCCAGTATTTCTGAAATTCTAAAATATTTCCCCATGTTAAATCCCCATAGACATCTTCACTCTGTCTATGGGGATTTAACATGGGGAAATTGTTTTTCGCAATAAAATCAATATTTGACCAAATTTCACGAAATAAAAAGAAGGCGCATTCTTGAATTTTCCTTTAATTTAATACTATCCAAAAAAATATTGTTTTTGAATTGTTTATATGGCCGCAAAATTTGGGCAGCTTTCGTGAAACAGACTATAGCTAAGCACACTTTGAGGGAGTAATCATTCATAATATTTCCCAAAATGCATTATTATACTGAATCAGCAGGGCTTTCAATAGTAGCCGGTAGCCGGCGGTTTACAGCCGCATATTCTCTAAAATATCGCCGCCTATAATTTGTTTAGAAAAATAAAAAAAATAATAAAAAAATCGCTAAATTACGTCTTCAGTGACCCGAGAAGGCAAACTCGATGTTTACAATCTCTTTGAGCGTTGGTTCCCGGTTGGCATATAGTACGCAATGTACAATATTGGACTGCCGGGTTCAATTATTTTTCCGCAGACTTGATTTTGGGTGCTGGTCAATTTCACCCGCTTTCGGGTAAATACAATTGGGTTGTCAACGCCGGGAATAAGAATGCCGATATAAAAGTATAGTTCGTAGAAGATAAAGTTGCATGTAATAACAGAGTCATAACTATTACAATATTACTGAACATACAATAAAATACATTTTTGTTTACATATTTTTATTTATTTCTTATGCGCGAGATTCACGTTGCCTTTCTCTGCGCGTCGGACAATATAATCAAGTCGGCATCAACAGTGTGCGTCAACAACAACAATAAAAATGAAGACGCGTAAACGACAGGCTGATTTACTACAGTTTGGCTTCGCAGATTCCGGTAGCGCTTGCTTTATATATTATGTACAATAACTCCCTCCTTTCTAGTGCCTTTGTCATATTATCTTTAGGTGAATCTATGCACGTAGTAGGTCCCAAGTACAATGAATGTTTGCGGTTGTTATCCCCATTAAACGGTGGTTACCAGTAACCGTGATACTCGTATTTCCGAATGAATTTGTGAAACTTCTTCACAATTTGTTGTTTGATTATAAATCGTAGTAAGATAATATGAAATAGGCATGCCTATAGCCTAATGGTTTTTTTGTTTTTGAACTAGGGTTTGTCTATCAGAGGTCCATTTTGTGATTGTGGTCAAAATATCCTGATATGTACTGTCAAATACCCTTACCTGGTAATAATATTTTACAGTACATGTATATCAGGATATTGTAAATTCAGTGCTGTTTTTTTTTATATCCCCCCATGCAGATGTATTCCCATTAGATTGCTTTACTAGGCTTAGACTTAGTTGTTACCCCATCTCAAACGAGGTGCTACATTATAAGTGTTCGGTCATAGGCAGGCATTTTTCTAGTGTTTAATAAAATATGCCATTGTATGCTTTGTTAAACCAAATACAACAAGAAACGAGGCAAAGCCACGAAGGCCAGGTTTTTTCCAAGCATAGACACTTGGATAACATAATTATACCCACTTTTTGTAGACTAGATGGCCGTGGCCTGCATGTCGCGCCTTGGGGCGAGGCATGGACACTAAAAAAATAGATATAGTAGATGGAAAAACTTTAACCAAAAAACTTTAACCGGACACACGGACGAACGGACGGACGTATGCCAAAATGTCGACGATATCGCGCTTTCCGCAAGCAGGTGTGACAATGATGATAAACACCCATGTGAAGTATCAAGGTATTGGATGAAGCAGTTGCAGAGATATAGTACACGAAAAAACTTTAACAAAAAAATTCAAATTAAAGTAATTTGAACTTGACATAGGGCACAGGATCGCGCTTTCCGCAAGCAGGTGCGACAATGATGATAAACACCCATGTGAAGTATGAAGGTATTGGGTGAAGCAGTTGCAGAGATATAGTACACGAAAAAACATTTAACAAAAAAATTCAAAGTAATTTGACCTTGACATTGGGCTCAGGATCGCGCTTTCCGCAAGCAGGTGCGACAATGATGATAAACACCCATGTGAAGTATCAAGGTATTGGGTGAAGCAGTTGCAGAGATATAGTACACAAAAAAACTTTAACAAAAAAATTCAAAGTAATTTGACCTTGACATTGGGCACAGGGGCCGCACGGTTGGGGGTTAGAATGAAAATATGGATGATGATAAACACCCATGTGAAGTTTCAAGGTAATGGGCGAAGCAGTTGCAGAGATATAGTATAACGAAAAAGTTTTAACCAAAAAACTCTAACCAGACGTACGTTAAAAAGTTAAAGTTGAAAATGGCTAAGTCAATTACGTAGAAATAATAGGTGAAAGTAAAAAAATGGTCACATGTTGGATAGTTGTATGTGGTAGGCACCCCTTGGTTATGAAGCTGTGAAAGTTTGGTGGTCCTAGGTGGTACAGTACCAAAGAAATGGACTTAAACACGAAAACTTAACATTGTAAACGCAAAAACTTAACATTGAAAATGGCTAAGTCGACTGCGCGGAAAAAATGGGTGAAGTTAAAAAATAAAGTAACATGTTGGATAGTGATATGTGGTGGGTACCCCTTGATTATGAAGCTGTGAAAGTTTGGTGGTTCTAGGTGGTACAGTACCAAAGAAATGGACTTAAACACAAAAACTTAACATTGTAAACGCGAAAACTTAACATTGAAAATGGCTAAGTCGACTACGCGGAAAAAATGGGTCAAGTTAAAAAAAAAGTAACATGTTGGATAGTGATATGTGGTGGGCACCCCTTGATTATGAAGCTGTGAAAGTTTGGTGGTCCTAGGTGGTACAGTAACAAAGAAATGGACTCAAACACGAAAACTTAACATTGATTGTGGACGCCGCCTGCCCGCCGCCCGGCTTTCGCCAATCCAATAGCCTGGATTTTTTTCTCAAAAAACCTGGCTAAAAATACATATGCACAGTGTTAGGAGAATTATTTTCTTTCTTTTTGAACACCTTTGCAAGGTATAATTTTCATCCATCAAATATAAAGTATAATTTGACTTCAGAATGCACCATTTGGCTTAATAGATTTCAAAATTTTCCGGGGGAGAACCCCCCCGTTTTCCAGAAAGGGGGGAAACCCCGCTCCCGGAACCTCACCCCGCTCTGCACAAGTGCCGAGCGCTGCTGCCGTTGGCAGCAGTCACTAGTAAATTGCCATCTACTTTTTCAAAACATCCTGTTACTTTCATCCTTATTGAAAGCTCTGCTGAATGCATTACATTATCACAGCCACAATCGCTATCAGCCACAATCGCTGTGATAATGTAATAATTTCAGTATAATAAAAATTAATCAATTTATCCTTAAATTGAAAAGTTCTACCTCAAAGTGTACTTTAATAGCAAGATAAGTATACTTTGCAATTTTGGTGAAATTGGATACAGAGCTATGTGCCTGAAGGTGATATTCCAATTGATGTCTACTGACCTCCTGCTTCTCAAGACGTTCTTTCTCATCTTTGGCAATCTCCTCGTCTGTCTTCAGTCGATCAGACGGCTGGAAAGAAGCAACCGTGTCAATGCCAGCACACTATGTACGTCTGGCACCACAAATTGCAATGCAGTTAAAAAAATAAAAATCCATATTTCTCGATCAAAACATGTTTAAGAGCACTTGGGAATTGTCTCCAATAGAGAAAACTTTCAAGTGCTACTAAACCATGTCTTTTTTTCAGGTACAAATGAAAAACAGAAGACATCAATATTCGGTTCTCTCTTATTTAGAGTTAATCGTTTCACCCCTACGACACTGCAATGGACTAGTCCATTTATTTGTTCAGGCCATTCAATCATCAGAGATTTGCATAATTTTGAAACTATTTGTGAACTGTGTAGATGCTGATGAGATGGCTCATTACCGTCTCATTCGGATCTACACCGTTTGCATATGTTTGATTGTTACAGAAATGCCTTTATGAAATAACACAACATTTTATAAATGGCACATATATTTACCACATGTCCAGCTAGATAGCACATTAATGCTTGTTCCGAATCAAAATAATACATTCAGATTGAGGAGGGGGAGGGGGACTATTTATTGATTTATTGGTGATTATTGGCATGTTAACAACTAAGGTCATTTAAGGATGGGTTAATGGGGTAGAATCCTGTATTTCACATTTACAAATGGGGAGCTGAACTGAATATCTACATTGCATTTTTATTCAGTCCCAAAATTCGGATTGATTAAGTCTCAACATAATTATACAATTAGGAACCTATAGATAGCTAAGGGTGTAACAATATGCCTATCTCATGATACGATATGCACCGCGATACTTGGGTCACGATACAAGGCATCTCGCAATACTAGTGCCTCATTCACAAAATATGTTTTCAATGGTCTATATACTCAATTTAACCTTTAGACCGCTACTCACAACAATTGTCGTCTGCTGTTGCTTTTATATCTTGCCTTATTTCTCAATAAAAACATGTTTTGACAGCACTTCAGAATCATTTCCAAGCATGTTGTAAAGTATTCTAAAGTGCTGTCAAAGTATGTTTTGATGATAAAAATGGAAAATAAACAGCAGACGACAAAAAAATTAGGATAGCAGTCCAAGGGTTAATGCATGAAACCGATACCCATAAATAATTCCAGACTTCTGCACTGTTGTGTGTATATTACTCCTGATAATTTATTTTTAGTATTTGAAAAATGTACACAGCAATGATGTCTATTTGTGGCATTTATTTGTGATTCCAAAGTATCGAATTGTGAAAAACGTATCGCATTGAACATCAGTGGCACATATCGTTAAACGCATCATTGGAAAAATATCGCTCTGCATCGAATGTTCAGTGAATCATCACATCCCTACCTATAGGCCAATAGTTCATGGACCATCTTACCTTTCCCTTGATTTCAAACTGGAGTTCACGAACAGCCAAGTCATAGTCATCGGCCTGTTTCCTTGCTGGACCTGGTATGTCCGACTTCTGGAAATTGAATGTCATACCTTGGTAATGTCGTTTTGTTAGGTCATACCTGGACATTCACATTAATAGCTAAATACATGTATGCATTTATTTGAATTTGCAAATTAGTGGGCAAACTACTCTTTAGACAGAAAGGAGGTCTATAAAAGTTAAAGTTGGAAATGTGTACATACAGATACCACACATACCATCACAGGAAAAAAAGAACATAATTAACTCTTTGCATGCTGGGAAACTTGTGGGCTATAAATAGTTCAAAAATATCAGACGACAATCCATTGCATTTTCATTTATTTCTCCCTATAAGTGTCATGAATATGTCTTGGAATTTCATTAGAATTGCGTCCTGAGGACGCAATTCTAATGAAATTCCAAGATATATTTACAGAGAAATAAGAAACATACTAGTAATTTGTTGGATGTTTAGTTTATTTTCACCGCTTGCATGTAAAAAATTAATGACCCGGGTCACCATCATTTTTCACATCTACACACCATACTAAAGCTACATACCAAGGAACAAGATTGCACCTATTCTGGATAAACCATTTCATCTGTAAATCGCTGACATAGACTGGTTCATGCTATGTTTTGGATTTTTTTACAAATCTGAAAATACTATTTAAACAAACACTGTAGATCTTGATGAGATGGCTCGTTACGAGCCGTTCGTTACAAGCCGTTCGTTACGAGCCGGCTCATCTGGATCTACTGTCTGTTCCACGTAATGCTGCCGACGAACATTTGGCTATTAAACACATTAAATCTAAAAAATATTTAAAAGGAAGTACTTTTTTATCAATAACAAGTCACAATCCCCAAAAAAAATTATTTGATGGAATTTAACGATTTTCCTATGGGAATTTAACATGGGGCTAAAAATTGATTTTTTTTTTAAATATTTTTTTTATATGTGGACCGATTTTCCAAATGTAACTTTGGTTTTCTTAGTTACATCATTTTCAAGCTATCTCGCCAGGTTTCGTAGTCAATTTCCAATTTTTTTTCTTTTTTTTTTATCTTTCAGGATAAAAAAACGAAAGGTTTTGGAAATTGACTCCCCATGTTAAATCGTTTTTTTCGCAATAAAATCAATATTTGATGGAATTTCTTTTTTGGGGAGGGTGACTTTTTTGTGCTTAGTACTTACTTTTAAACATTTTTTAGATTTAATGTGTTTAATGGCCAAATGTTCGTCGGCAGCAAAACGTGGAACAGACAGTAGTGTTTGCAAATGTTGGCTTTATGGTCTGAAAGGATTAAAACTTGTACGAAATCACTGGTTTTATCATGAACAGATAATGAGGATGACACTGAAAGATCCCTGCAGTATTCCGGTAGAGCATAAAAATATTCTCGCACAGTCACACTCGTGTCATGTCAACACCTGTTTGCCCATGCCTTTGGGAGCCACGAGCCTCTGTAAATCTTTCCATTTGGCATCAAGATCTTCCGTTATTTTCAGAGTTTCCTCTTTCTCCATCTGACGTTCGTGCTGGAAGGAAACAATGGTTGAACATGTACTCGAAATCATTGAATCAAGCAGAAGAATTGGCCAAAACTTAGCACAGGTAAGCTTCGGCCAATCCAACTGCTTGATTTAGTGAATTTAGCACAGCTCAGTTTTGGCCAATCCAACTGCTTGACTTAGTGAATTTAGCACAACTAAGCCTTGACCAATCCAACTGTTTGATTTACTGAATTTAGCACAGCTAAGGCTTGGCCAATCCAACTGGTTGATTTAGTGAATTTAGCACAGCTAAGCCTTGGCCAATCCAACTGGTTGATTTAGAGTACAGACATTGAAAACATTTTACGAGGGCACAGGTCGATGCAGTTATCGGTATATGTATAAGCAGAAGCTAATGTTATCAGTTGTTTCCATAAAATCCGATATATAGGACGATCCTTATCAAAAAGAATTAGGCTAGAAAAAATCCATTTCAAACTCTCTACACCTTTACGGGTAAGATTTTTTTTAATATTTTATTTTTATTATTTATCTATGAAAGTATATGTTGCGACCACTCATTTAAACTGTCACGATGATGGTCGCCACATACTTCTACAGGGATTCCGCTGGGGAAAATAAAAAAAAAAATTGGATTTGTTTTCGAAAATTGTAATTTTTTATCGCCAATTGCGAAAGTGGCGATCGCCAGCGGAATCCCTGCTTCTAAGCACATTTAAAGAAAATATTTATGATTTTCCCCAATCAAAATGGCATATCGTCAGCATGAAATGGGTTAAATATAAAGTTACCTTGGCCTTCTTGGACTGCGAGATGAGGTCCTCCATACGCTCCTTCCAGTTCTTACTTCCCACCTCTGGCTCACTGCGTTTCTTCAGGAAACCACCAAAATGCTCCTCTGCCACTAGCTTGGCTGAAATGTGGATTGATCTATTGGTGTTTAATGGCCTATTTTTATAAAATAAAATCACGCCAGTGTTTACACATCAACAGACAGCAATTATTGAATAGTTTGCTTCGGAATGAAAACATGTCTTGGCATTTCATTAGAATTGTCTCCTTGGAGCCAATTCTAATGAAATACGAAGATGTGTTTTCATGGAAAATAAGTAAAATATGCTATATTTGTGATCTGTTTATTGTTTTCTGCAGCATGATAAAGGTACCACAAATTTTTTATTGCAGTTTGATACTCGCTACTTCTGATTTCAATTGGGTTTTTGGCAATTTTAATTTGGTATTTACACATATACGCAGCTTATCTGGAGCCCTGGTGTCTTTGACAGGAGAAATTAGGGTTATTGTCTACGGCTAATCAGTAATCTAGATCCCGATCTATTAACGCATTACTGGCGTTGGATAAGGATCGATGCTGTTTTGTGGATGCACAAAATGATCAAGGGCATAAAATATCTCTTCTTTTCTAATGGAATACCGGTAGTCTGAAAATTAACAATGATGACAGTCCATGTCAGCTACTTAGGAGTGAAAGGTTTATTACTTTTTGAACCCGAAAGCCCACTATAGCGGTGTTTGCAAACAGTGCAGATCTAGTTGAGCCGGCTTGTGACGAGTTGTCTCATCAGGATCTGCACTTTTTGCAAGTAATTTTCATATTTTTGAAAACAAAAACAAACCTTTTTCATAAATGGACTAGTCTGATAATCATTGTGTGACGATTGGATTAGTCGGAAAATTAACATATCACAGACCATTCCATTTACTTAGGGTTGAAAGGTTTAAGAAATATCAATGAATGTCTCTCTATGAGTCTTCACAAGTTCAATACATGTACTGTAGACGATAATCTTGCCAATATTTGTCCATTTTTTCTTAATTTCATAATATGTGAATAATGTGTTTGAAATCAAGCAGCTTGATTGGATGAGCCTGAGCTCTAGCTACAGCTCAGACAATCAAATTGCTTAATTGCGAGTTGTCATTGCTGATAGATGTTCAGAAACATTGATAATATTATCAAGAGTGACACGGGCGGATGTGTAATAAATTGAGTGCACATGTTCCTTACTAAATACATAAATATTTACGGGCGCAAGATTGCCTCGTCTATTTGTGGTACCGTAACAGAATAATTGTACATGTTCCTGACTAAATACATAAGATTTTAGAGGTGAAAGACTGCCTTGTCTATTTGTTCTAACAGAATAACTATACACGTTCCTAACTTAGTTAGGAACGTGTGTAGTTATTCTGTTAGCACAAATAGAGAAATAGTTTATGTAACTAAATACACAAATATTTAGTGGTCACAGATCGCCACATCTATTTGTGGTAACAGAATAACTGCACATGTTTCTAACTAAATGCATAAATACTTAGGTGTGAAAGATTGCCTTGTCTATTTGTACAAACAGAATAACCGCACATAAACACACAAATATTTAGGGATGAAAGGCGTAAACATTGCCATGTGGTTGTGGTAACAGAAGAACTGCACATGTTACCAACTAAACACACAAATATTTAAGGGCGAAAGGGTTAAACACAACCGTGTCTGACCTGCCGCTCGTTTATCATCATCGTCATCCTCGACGTCACTGATGTCTGGCTCGTCAAACTTCTCGATCTCAGACAGCGACTGGCCGTAGTGGGTCAGCTCCTCATCCTCATTCAAGTTGTATTTGTTCTTGTCTGTGGATTTCTATATACAAACATAGAGGATTTAACAGAAAACAATAAACCGACCACAAATATAGCATATATTTCTTATTTTCCATGAAAACACATCTTGGTATTTCATTAGAATTGTCTCCAAGGAGACAATTCTAATGAAATACCAAGACATGTTTTCATTTCGAAGCAAACTATTCAATAATTGCTGTCTGTTGATGTGTAAACAGTAGTGTGATTTTATTTTACCCAATTAAAATACCCAATTGCTTCAGAAATGATGGAATGAAAATACTCAATTACTAATTCCTTATCTGGAGCCTGGTGTTCAGTATGGATAGAGTTTGTAGTATTTTAACCCTTTCACCCCTAAGTAACTGGAATGGATTTTGATAGGTTAATTTTGCAACCAATTCAACTGCCACTAAATTATTGTATAGTCCATTTATGAAAAGGGGGTGTTTTTGTTCTTAAAAAGTATAATTAAAAATTACTTGTAAAAAGAGCAGATCCTGACGAGAGGGCTCGTCATGAGACGGCTAATCTGGATCTACACTTTTTGCCAATACCACTATACAGGCATGTGGTGTTGAAAGGGTTAAAGGTATATATAAATGGTCCGATCATAAAATTGGACTGGACGACGTATATATTTTATTCAAAACTTTTGTTTTAGCAAAAAAAAGAGAATTTTCAAGTCAATGAGTATTTTCAAATTGTTCTGAGTATTTTGAACTCTCACTCCTGATAATTAATGCATATTCAACTGACATAAATGCATAAAATACATCCATACATGCCTCATCTGGACAATACTCACCGCTCGTTCGAGAGCATATCTCTTCATCATTTTCTCATCCAGAGACAGTGAGGTATCGTTCTCTCCAAACCGACGGTCCACGAACTTGTTGGACTTGAACTGCTGCTTGTATTCCGGTAATAGAGTGGTCATCCTCTGAAATGGGGTAATGTTTCTTCAGTGACGGAATGGTGAATCAAAGCTTCAAAGCTCCAGTTTGTTTGTTTGTTGGGGTTTGACAGCCTACCAACAGCTAAGGTCATTTAAGGCCTGGTCAATGGGTTTAGTACTAAATCCCATATATTACCTGTAGAAGGAGGGAAAATCCCAAAATCGGAACTGAATATTTACAATACACAAGAATTCCGCCACGGAAGCGGTATCGCGCCTGCCGAGGCATTTCACCGTGTTGTGAAAAAACAATAACTTTAACTGCATTTATAATGTGAAAAAACACAATTCAACTCCCAGGTAACAAAAGAGCCAAAGATAAAAATGTACCTGAGGGCCAAACCAGGCAAATCGTTATTCCTATGAGGAGGAGCCCCTACCATTAATTTACGCCATCGCAATCACCAACCACCCATCAGATAAGGTGTGTATTTGCGTATTTTACACACTTATTTTAGCAGAATACCTACGCATTGAAAATCAAACTCACAAATTTCAAATTAGTAGTGAAAATACTGTAATAAAGTTGAAAATTTACTTAGTTGAGCTGCAAACTAAGTGAATTTTTTAATTTGTTTTATTTTTTATCATTTGTTCCCTTAGTATTTAATAAGGAAGCAAATCAATATTACATTTGTAAAAGTAAAATACGCATTGAGTTTGAAACCGGGAGGTTTAATAATACTCTTTATATACAAAAATTATCTGGAGCATTGTGAATCTTGTAGATCCCTATATAATCGGATGGGCAGGTTGATCTGGGACTAAGCTGGTTGGACAAGATGAAAACGCTTCGGGAAACTATACGTTTATCATGCTTATAGTCTTCCCAGAATTAATTGTGTCGGTACATTGGGGTTATTATGTAATGGTGACTTTTTAAAACTTACCTTTTTGATTGCCTTTGACCGTGACAGGCCGGGCATTCCTTTATCATGTTTGGATACCTTCCGTCCAAGAACAGCGTGTTTCTGTCGGTTAATTTTTACTTCAAATGGATTTGTTTTACCCTCCTTTTCTTTCCTTTTATTGCGTACATTGTCAGCAACTGGTTTCTTTTTCTTCGCCATTGTTGATCTTTATTTTTATTTTTCTGAAATATAAGGTTTACATTACATTAACTGCCAATTTATACAAATCAGAAGTAATTAGTAATGTTTGTGCGACCTACTTCAGTGTTTCAGATCCATAATTATTGAATAGGACATTTGTTCAGTGACCAGTAAAATGGATGACATTTGTCAAAGTGGATAGGACAAGTATCCGGTGATCGAGCAACTCTCGCGAGACGCTAAGGGGGTGGGGGCATGCTGCCCAAGCACCCCTACTCCCCCCAAAAAATAATTTGAAGTCTACATTCAATTTCCAGCATTCTGGTGGAGTTTAAGACAAATATTTTCACACAGTTTGGTGCCACATTTCTGACAGGACTTCTGACTTTAGGAAAACGGACAGAATTGTGCCCATGTCTGCAAAAATGTACAACATTTGCATTTGCCGGCATTTTCCGCCAGCGTAGACCGAATGATAAGTTACTGACCATACATACATACATACAGCAGCACTAGCTGATGTCTCATTAGAACTCCAGCACAAGCTGTATAATGTACACATGTATGCTGGACAATTAAATATAATGAAAAAACAACTCACAATGTCCGAAACTGTGGGTACAAAATTACCAAACATCATGGTCAATTTGTACCTACAGTGTTCATACATACATGAAAATTGAATGGGTCATATGGTCCACAGTGGTATTTTTGGGCCATTCGCGAAAAATAATTAAAAAAACGCGATGTTCAGAATCGGTTGCTTTGGTCCGTTCACTATCGGCACCACCTTCAGTTTCGGTCCATTCTTGGTCGACAATTTCTTTCGCCAAACACGGTGGACAGGCGATCACATCCTCCGTTTCTCAATAATGAGATTTGTCAGTGGGGGTTTGCGATTCAGTGCTAGGCCCGGTGCTACTTTCACGATCTTTGCAATGACAACTTTACCTTTTTCGCGAAAAAAAGGAGAATATTAACGCTTTTACGTTTCGGTAACATTTTCTCAGATTGTCCCATGTTTGCAAGGTTGGCCAATGAAATCACCGCTTACATATCTAATTACTGTAACCAATAGCGCTGACCAATAAAAATCTATAGGAAACAGGCAACCAATTGATTTCCCATATTCACACAAACATGACAATCGCAAACTACCGATACCAAAATCAATTTCGTTACTTCCATTCCTGGAGTCAGCAACTTAAGCTTATTCTAGATCCATGCCAAACACAGGATCATGCGGGTTGATTTCCATGAGTTATTTCCCCTTTTTTGACGGAACCGTCTACTTTCACATTCGAAATCTATATCTCACCACAACATCATGTCGCACACAGAAAATTTAACCTGCATGTGCAGAGAATGCAAATAATATAATAAAATATAACAGATATAACTTTCCTGCAGCATCTATTTTATTTATCTCTCTGTCATAATAATAACAGTCAATGCCGTTGTCCTGAGAATTTACTCCTTTTGGTAAGCTGTACCAGGACTGGTTTACGGTCACATTATTCATTTGCCGACTGGTTCCTATAACATGTGGTCTCTAGATGCCTTGCTTGATTGAATATACTGATGTTCCGAAACTGTTATTCTGATTTCACGCCACGGTTCAGCGCCTGAAAATAGCACTAATCCGAGGTCCTGGACCTGCAAATTTTAGTGTTGGACCTTTGTATTTTACAAGCAAAACGTCCACCGGACCTGTGATAAAATTGAAATTGCGATCATCATTAGTGGTGATGCTAAATCCGTTCTGATTATCGTCTGATAAGATAATTTTTGGTGACATATTCAAGTATTTACACATGGTGTGACGAGTCATTTAGTATGAAACAGACACATATTTCTACCGTTTTTCTTATGAATATCCTCTTGTACCTTCCAAAAAATTCCTCAGACCGTTCACTTTTTTCCTTGTTAGGTCCCAGACCTACTGGTAAAAGCTGCTATTTTCAGGCCCTGCGGTTCAGTAAGCACGTTGAGCAATTGGGCAAATTTATGTGTGCCGTCGGGGCGCATTGGCGTAATTCAATTTAGACCATTCGTGAAAAAATAGCGCCAATTGCGCGTCCTACTTTAACAATCTTCTATGAATGAATAAGCCAATGTTTGTTTACATGTACAACGTAAAAATATTTTCACATGGGTGTGTTTCGACTTCTTATTTAAAACTATATTTCCAATGGGTACGTTTTTACTTTATTGGTGGGTATGTTTTGACGTCTATACGTATTGTCCGTCGGTCAGATTCGACAGCAGTACACTATGTAACGGCAGTATGCACGTGTACTCGTACTGTATGCATTCAGAACGAGCGAACTGTATCGGCCAAGTATCTAATTAAAAATTGTATCGGACAAAATGACGAGCTAGCTCCAGAGAAAAACATCGGACAAACCAAAATTTTATCCGACTATGTCCGATGTCCGAGGTACTGTCCGCAACTTGTGAACTACTTTTTCTTTGTGATCACGAAATCAACAAAGCCAAATCCAAATCCAGGAAACAATTCCTTCCAAAATGTGAAAATAGGACTTTCTGAATGTTTAAGTTCATGGACACACAGAGGCACTTATACATTCCAAGATTCACGAACGTGGTACCCCATCAAATCACTGACATTCTACGATTTATTTCACATGGGTCACGAAAACCCATGATACACAACAATACTCATAGAAAACAACTTTTAAACTTAAATCATTCACAATTGATGAATTGAGCCAAACCAAAAATGTATTGCTTCCGGCATCCGTCAAGAAAACTGGTGTTCTTTTAGTGTCAGCATGTAAATAAATAGTATCCCGACTGCAGCATGGGCGCATGCATGTTCATGATGTTGCTGTTGTTGTTGTTGTAACCGAAAACCAGGCGCATATTTTTCGCCTCACTGACCAAAAGCGTTTCTCTCATCATCTTCTTCTTCTTCTTCTTCCAATACGTTCATCCCTCAGGTACCTGAGTATTCTCGAAGAACGGTGACTATGTACATGAGCCGTCGAGGACATCGCTCGTGAACGTTAAAATAGCGGGTATGTTGCAGTTAAAAACAGGCACTGTCGTCGTTCTACACGGCCAACAGCCCACTCTTGAATGATGGCAAGGTGGGAGCCGCTACGACGGACGCTGGTAGATTGTTCCAGAGTCTGATGGTGCTTGGGAAGAATGAAGCCTGATGTGTATTGGAAGAAGAATGAGGTATAGCAAATCTGATGGAGTGCCCTCTGGTTACTCTGAATGAAGCTGGGATGAGGTATAGTACGTGGAATGGCGATCAAATTGTTTACTATCCGGTACATCATTACTAGCTTTGCTTGGCGGCGCCTTTCCTGTAGTGTTAGCCAATTGAGATCTGATAGCATTGATGTTACACTGCTTTGCCTGCTGTAGTCGCCTGTCACATAGCGTGCTGCCCTCCTCTGCACGGATTCAAGTACATCGATTTTACACTGGGTGTGGGGATCCCATACAGGTGACGCATACTCTAATATTGGACGCACTAGTGTCTTGTAGCACTGTTCCTTCACGCTTTTATAGAGCAGGCGTATGTGTTCCTCCTGACGAAGCCGAGTACGTTGTTGGCCTTCTTCGCAGTGTTGTCGATGTGTTCGTTCCATGAGAGGTTGGGGCTGATTGTTACTCCCAGGTATTTTGGAGGCTGGAGACAGGGCTAGGTCTTGTCCACGGATCTGGTAGTTGGCTTCAATTGGATGCCGCTTGTTGGTTATGCGGATTACCTCGCATTTGTCTGGGTTGAAGCTCATCTGCCATTTAGATTCCCACAGCTGTAACTGGTCAAGGTCATTCTGTAATGCTGCAGAATCAGCTGGGACTTGATTTTTCTGTGGAGCAAGCAGTCATCTGCAAACAAGCGTGCGGTGGATGTAACCGACTCTGGCATGTCATTAATATAAACCAGGAACAGGAGCGGGCCAAGCACTGTACCCTGGGGTACCCTGAAGTCACATCTGATGTTGCAGAGTGGTGACCCTCTAGTACAACTGACTGTGTGCGTTTGTTCATGAAGTCTGCGATCCAGTCGAGCAACGTTCCTCTGATGCCGTAGTGCTTCAGTTTGATGATAAGTCGTTGGTGTGGGACTTTGTCGAAGGCTTTGCTAAAATCTAGTAAAACCGCATCCACTTGCTCCCGTGCATTGAGAGAGTTCGAGATATCTTGTGTTGTCAACAGTAGTTGTGACTCGCATGATCTTCTTTGCGGAATCCGTGTTGAGCATCATTCAGCAGGTGTTTCTCATCCAAATGTGAAATGACATGGCTGTGTACAATGTGCTCAAGTAGTTTGCAGCTGATTGAAGTCAGTGATACTGGGCGGTAGTTTGAAGGCTTGCTTCTGTCTCCTTTCTTGAAAATCGGTGATATGAAGGCCTCTTTCCATGAAGTAGGTATGGTACCTTGATGCAACGATGCTTGAAATATTAGAGTCAGAATGTCAGCCACCTCTTCGCGGAGTTCCTTTAGGAACATGCCTGAAATGTTGTCTGGGCCTGTCGCCTTATGAGGATTAAGGTTTTTCAATAATTTGATGACACCATTTTTGTGGACTGAGATTGGATCGACTGTTGGGTGGTCTGTAGTGTTGAGAGCCGGGATGTTATTGGTGTCTTCCATAGTGAAGACAGAAGAGAACTGATTGTTCAGAATGTTTGCTTTCTTCTTGGCATTACTATGTGTCATTCCGTCACTGTATAGTGGTGATACTCCGGTAGCATCGCACTTCTTCGATTTTACATATGAATAGAATTTCTTGGGGTTGCCTGTTTGGTCTTCGCTCATCATGTCGCCGACATATGTATTATATGCCTTCCTGGAGGATTTCTGACACTCTTGTTTTGTTTCCTTATATGTTGCCCAGTCTGTGGCAGAATTTGATGTCCGTGCATTGTTAAAGTGGCGCTTTTTCTTTCGGGATAGTTGTTTCACATTCGAGTTGATCCATGGTTGGCTAAATCTGGTGGTCGTGAGTTTGGACGGCACATGTTTTCCCATGAGTTCAGTTGCTTTGTTAGTGAAGCATTCCCATAAAGAGTCTATGTGTGTGTCCATTGAGTACATGGAGGTGAATTCACTACTGAAATCAGACATGTCTGACTTCAATGCGGGTAGGTCTGCTTTTTTCCATAAGTTGATTTTCCGCCGTACTGGTCTTTGGTATTTGACACTGATGTCCGACTCAATATAAACAATCTCGTGGTCACTGATACCTGGCATCGGTTGGCATTTGCTAGTCAGTGATGGTTCTATTAGTGGCAAAAATGTCGAGTGTGTTGCTTAGCTGGTTGGAAAGTTTACTAGCTGTTCTAAGCCGCTGTTATCAAAAACGCTAAGGAAGCTCTGGTTAATATCATGGCGGTATCTATTGCCAACTATGCTGTTTGTACTCCAGGCTATATCTGGTAGGTTTAAGTCACCGGCCACCCATATTGTCGCTTTTTGGTGTGATCTGCACAAGTTCTCAATAGCGATACTTAATGCTTTTGCGTAGTCGCTGTCATTGTTTGTTGGTCGGTAAGTGGAGGCAATAATAACAGGATTGTTCTTGCAATCAATTTCAATTGCAACCATTTCACAGTCACTTGGCTTTGACAGTTCATTGCATATGAGGTTGTTACGTGCTGCGATCAGGACACCACCATGTGCATCAGACCTATCATTTCTGAATACCTGGTACTGGTCTGGTATTACCTCGCTGTTATGAATTTCTGGGTGGAGCCAGGTTTCCGATGCTATGACGATATCGGGGTCACAATCATCCAGTGTGGCCCACAAGTCTTCTTTTTTTGCTCTGATGCTTTGTGTGTTCACAACTAGCACTGACAGGGAGGATCATCCATCCGTTCGGCTAATCAGCCAGCCATCGATCCCTCATATACATATATTCTAGTCAAAACGTACTCAAGTCAAAAATGTACCCACCATTTTTGGTCAAAACGTACCCATGTCGAAGTCAAAACTTACCCATTTCGAAATATCTCTTTTTCCTACTTTAACAATATTCTATGAATGAATAAGCCAATGTTTGTTTACATGTACAACGTAAAAATATTTTCCCATGGGTGTGTTTTGACTTCCTTATTTACAACTATATTTCCAATGGGTACGTTTTTACTTTATTGGTGGGTACGTTTTGACGTCTACCCATGGGTACGTGTTGACTTGGGTACGTTTTGACTAGAAACCCTTAGTTTAATGCTAAGCCACCTCGTGTGACTTTCGAGTAGAGTGCCAGTCTGAACAATTTTATTAGAGATAAAAGTAAGGTAAAGGGTCCTCCGTACACTGATATCAGATGTCCAGTATATACCCTGACAGTATGTATGGCAACTAGCGTATGCACTGATCAGACTACAAATAGCATCAGTAGCCGATTTCACCAACATTGTAAAGTATACTTTTCTAGCAAAGTATACTTTGAGGGTGAAATTTTCATTTTAGGATAAATTTACTCTAATTTTGGCTGTGATAATGTAATACATTCAGTATAATAATTCTGCATGCTTTTAATCATCAAATATATGCAGTCGTTATATGGTTCTATAGATACGAAATAATGCATTTCAGGAAAAATAAATGATTACTACCTCAAAGTATACTTTGCTAGAAAAGTATACTTTGCAATATTGGTGAAATAGGCTACTGAACAGAAGAAAACAGAATAAAACTATTTTTTCCATTAATACACATGTGTAGAAATGCTTGACAGTTATTTAATTAAATATTTGAACAATGACTCGTTATCACTGAGCTAAATCCCTTGCTGGCAGCCTTGACAATGAAAATAAGTCCGCCGTGATCTTGACCTTGGATGTTCTGGTTTCGGGTGCATGCGAAACAAAGCACTATCACTAGACACACAGTGTGACCAACTATTTGGCTGTGACTGGATAAATTTGGCTTATGGGAGCTATGACCAGTGTATCAGATTATGTTGATCAAATTGCCACTATTGTTGTCTGGTAACGATATGTATTGCTTGTTATAAGCATGATTGAGATCGGTGAATGAGGTTAATCAGTTATTGAGAAATTAACGTGTTTGCCTTACATACAAGTCCTCAATGACCTTGATATTGGGTGTTCAAACGTGGGGTGTATGTATGCCAAACACAGAAACATCCATAGACACGCATTGTTGCCAAATATTGTTACAATCGGCGACGTTGTTCATCAGATATACATGAATGAAAGGTATCACTGACGAACGCACGCACGCAAGCATGCAAGCACACACGCCCCACCGCACACACGTGCACGCATGCAAACACGCACGTACGTGCATGGACTAACGCTATATCTCATATTGCCTATCGGCTGGCGGATACTGAAGACTGAATGAACCTGTAGCCTATTTCACCAACATTGCAAGGTATACTTTCCTAGAGGTGTACCGCTTTGAGCTGGCGCGTTATTATTGTAAATATTATTGTAACCACGTGCTATTTTTAAATAGTTTACGTCATATGTTGTAGACCTGATATTTGTATACCAGCGCAAATGCATTAACATTCGATAGAATTGCTAATAATAATAACAACATCGCTTAGTGCTCTAGTGGGTAGATCTGCTGTTTGGTGATCGGACGGTCGTGAGTTCGAATCCTGCCGAAGGCATACATTTTTCTCTCGCTTTCACTATATTGGCGCCAGAGGTAACGCACACATCCCCCATCCCGAAACAGTCGTGCATTTACTTTTACACAACATTATAAAACACTTCACTTTGAACCTAATCATTGTGAAATGCATTCTGCACATTCGTGTGTTATTGTGAAAGTCCACCTCGACTCACTACAAATGCAAATATGTTACACACCATGTCGAAAAATAAACCTCTCACTTCAGATAATAAACAAATAAATAAATAAACGTGGATGCTGTGGTTCATAATTACCATATCAATTGTTGTTACATGTAATAAAGATGCATTAAAAATAAAAATAAAACACAAAAACAATATTTAAAAAAAGAATATATATATATATAATGGCCAAAGTGAGGATCGAACGCATGCAGTGCAAAATTAAAATCAAGTGCCACCGTTGGCCGCCAGTTTACCCACTGCTCCAGTATGAGAAACTGTTTTGTCAATCGCAATATATCGATCATGACTAAAGCGACGCGCCATAATAAACAGAGAAATACCTACAGGAATTCCATGTTTATTTATACACCAATGTTTATATAAACAAAGCATGTAAACAACGCCATGTCAGGCTGGTATACTTATAGCAAAGTATACTTTGAGGGAGTAATCATTTATTTTTCCCGTAATGTATTATGTCATATAGAACTAAAGACTGCATATATTTGATGATTAAAAGTATGCAGAATTATTATACAGAATGTATTACATTATCCCAGCCAATATGGCTGTGATAATGTAATACATACAGTATAATAAATATTAATAAATTTGTCCTAAAATTGACAATTTCTCCCTCAAAGTATACTTTGCTAGATAAGTATACTTTGCAATTTTGATGAAATCGGCTACTGGTATGGAGACAATGGAATAAAATGCATCGCCATCTAAATGGATGGAATAGATTTGTTTCATTTCCTGTATATATATTGCCATTTGCTGTGGAATTTCATGTGTTGAAGAGTAAGACTATGACCCTCAAACAAGGAGAGTGAGACGGATCAGCAGGTGTGTTCTTCATTTATAGTTTGTACCATGGTGCATCGTCGGCTTGGAAAATAATTATAGTTACAAGCAGAACGTTCTATGACATTCTGTTCTGTTCTCAACTATTTATTACACGCAGGGGAATCGGAACAGGTCTGCCAGGACCAATAATGTTGACAAAAAATAAGTTTTTTTATTGAAATATTCAGAATTCGTATAAGAAAAAGATTCCGAAGACCCTGACACTTCTGAATCATTCTTATTGTATCATGTTCTACTGATTCTAAATATACGTTACCAGAACAGTCATGTATAGTCTCGCATGTCTTGATGTCTCGAATGTTCTAGATTATTTTAATAAAATTAAATATTCTAAATGAAACTATTAAATGAGATCATTCGCATAAAAATGTTCCAGTAAATTAAAAATCATTATTGGTGCTCAATTTCTAACTACTAACAAATTCACAATCAAATTCCCGCCACTCGTAATAAAATTCCTATCTAATTATCGGTGGTGAACAATTACTTTCGAATAGAGCAACCATGACGGACATAATATACTAGCATTGAGGATCTTACACAAGTGATGGTTTAATTATATTTACTAAACGAGTTTGCTGAAACGAGTTTAAGAGACGAGGCCAGGTCGAATTTATTATGAAGTCAGTCAACGAGTTGACTAAATATTATATTAAATCAACACAAATGCTCGATTGTATTTCATACATAAGCATAGCATCAAAACACTGACGCTGTACTATAAATACATGTATGTTATCTCATTTGCATATATATTACATTAGCCTATTAGTAATGCTTAATAAACTGTATTAATAAACTACTGCGATTGAATGTAATAAAACATGTAATATAAACACACAAGGAAGATTTGGCAATTTAATTCCCACTAGATAATACATAATGTGCCTACACTGGTCTAAACCGTTGTAAGTTCTTTTTGTTTGAACGCGTCATAAATGTGTATCTATACATCACGTTTCATTACAGGTTACTGTAAAAAACTTAGAACAGGAAGCAACGCTAGAGTTTGATGTGTCAAAGATGGCGCCAGTGTTCCGCTTTTTATTTCCCAATTTCTTAACAAAACAGCGTAGCAGCAGGAGACTAACAGAGTATGATATTGCGCTCTTCTGTTTTCCATTCAAATTCCCATTACAGCTGGCATATCGCGATCATAGCAATACATTAATACCTTAATGCAATCTGTCAGATGGAAGATATGAAACATTGAATTTGTTACAAATTATGTACTACTAATTCTGACGTTTTTTTTTCTTTTCTAAAATAGTTTGGGTATTAACTTCGTGTACCATTTACACGAACACATCTCTATGCATGGTTGCTGCAACGGTGGGCGCGAATGTAATTTTCTTCGCAATGATGACTTGTGCGAAATAATGTACGATTAAACTGTAAATCAGGCGTGTACATGTACACATATCTAGACCATTACAATAGGTGCATTTGCTATCGTGTCTCATTGCATGCTATATATGTGTATGTATGTGCACATATCAGTCGTATGTATCTTGTTTGAAAGTTGTTCATTATGGTTGTTACTAATCTGTCTGTCTGTAACGCAGGGCGACTTACCTAAGGTAACGAACTGATTTTGATTATATACCAAAGACGATGTCTTCCAATAAAAGTGTTAGTCAGTGTGTCACATGCATATCGGAATTCATATTATAATTGACTCACGTTCCAATTACAGTGATAAATTCGATGTGCATGCTATCAGTCGATTGAACAAACACATGCAACTCTCATTTCTGCTTTATAACGACATCTATTTGTTTTGAATATCTCGGTATGCATGCACCGATAGCGACTGCTGAAGTTATGCATGTTTTACCTAGCACCAGCAAAGTCGACACCATATCAAATTAATGTAAATGGCAATTTTAAGAAATAAAAAGCAATGTCAAACTAGATGGCAGCGATCAGCCGAGGTAGTTTATTGGCCCAGTGTGTATGTATATGTGGGTAGAGAAGCACTTCAACACAATTAGACATTGATTTTACACTGACCATAGGGGTGATTTTCAAAAACTTTAATGCACATTTCAAAGTAACTTGACATATCCCATGTGCATACGGGTCCCATGGATGGGCTGCAGAATGAAAGTATGGGTGGTGATAAAAAGTATGTGAAGTTACGTGTCAATCATACTTAGGAGTGTGGTGATATTTGGTACATAAAACCTTTAACGCAGATTTTACAAAAACATTAACTCACATTTCCGATGGGGGTGATAAAGAAGTATGTGAAGTCTCAAATCAATGGGACTTAGGTAGCGATATTTAGTACTGAACAAGTTTAAAGCAACTGCCTGTCGTACGGATGCACGGACGCACGGAGACACGGATGTACATGTACGACATTTGTGCCGTCACCGAAGCGGGAGCGACAAGAAACAACAACTGATTGACGTATGTGGGTGAGCAGGCAAGCAACGATAACAATGTGTCCGAATACAAATTTACGCTGATTATTCAACTCCATAAATGACATTTGTGACAGATCGTGTGAGCATGCTCGTGAGTCCGAGTCATACGCGTTGTGCGTGCGTTTCAGGCACGGTGCATAAGACACTGTATCCCATGACAACCGGCGTATCTATGAAAGATAAGATGAGTGGTGTATTACGGTTTATGACATAGCTTTTAGTTAGGCGCAGATTTTGCTCCACTTGAAATTTGTCAGCCGCCATTAAAGTAGCAGTTCTCGGCTGATTTATTACAGACAGCTTATCGCAACATCAGCAGAACAGAAATAGAACACCGTATACTTGTGTGTTCTTATCAAGTATTCCTTGTTTCTCCGTCAATGTATATACAGTGGAACCTCTATAAACCGGAGACAAGAAAACATATGTAATCTCATTTTTCATGAGTTTTTTGTCATTTATCTCGGGGGATACTGTCTGTTCATGATCGCATAGCACACATCAATGGCTCAGAATTATCAATGTATGATTTACAGTGAAATCTCTCTAAACCGATCACCCTGGGGACCTTCCAGGGTGTCCGGTTTAGAGAGGTATCACTGTAAATTGGTTGTATGTACATGTAGTAAATGCACTACTTATAAATGAGACTAACGAGCTTAAATTAAATAATACAATATACCATTGTATTGATAATACAGTGTATACATGCACATGTTTTGTAATGGCTGCACGGAAACTAAAAGAATACAATGTATATTACATTACATTACTTCTTGGGCGTTTGATATGTTTGCTGCCAAGAATAAAACTGCGTGTGGAAAGCATTTGGCGTTCGTTTGGCGGCAGTAAACACAGAGTTGTCTCTCTTATACTTCATATTGACGCAGAGTACGTGGCCATTTACGATTAGCGTCAACATTCTGTTGATCAAAATGTATGAATGAGTCAGTTCTTCCATCGAGCCCTTCATATGTGCTGTTGATTGCCGATAAAGTGACAAGGGCAAAGGTTACAGGAAATTCCATGTTGAACCATAATAGGTAAAGTAGGTGTGTTAAAAATGCAAAACCGACATTAGCATGACGATGTAGCATGCATGTCACCAATGTTGGCCAGAAATATATTCAAGCAACGTTCAGGAATATTCTGAATCAAGTTGTCACTTTTATTCTTACGTATTTGCTGAAAAAGAAAATAGTGAGCACAGGTACTCGAATGGTATATGTATCACACCATCATACGTCAAGTGCTCATTGGTAATGCATGCATCAGCAAGTCAATATTAATCGATATCAATGCACCTGTGTTTTATTATCTAATTTTAGAACATACACTCAGTGTTATACATACGTGCACCTATTATAAACCTGTGACCAATACTTACATTTCGTAGCTGATTCATATGGCATGTCAAACGTTGCTATATTACATATTTATTTTATTATTATTATTGTATGTTCGTTATTGTTATTCAATGTTTCGTTACTGTTATTCAATGTTTCGTTACTGTTATTCACTGTTTCGTTATTGTTATTCAATGTTGCGTTATTGTTATTCTATACTTCGTTATTGTCATTGTATGTTCGATATTGTTATTCAATGTTTAGTTATTGTTATTCAATGTTTCGTTATTATTATTCAATGTTTAGTTATTGTTATTCAATATTTAGTTATTGTTATTCTATGCTTCGTTATTGTCATTGTAAAACTTGTCATTCGTATTGTATGTCATGTGATTGTATAATTATCTTGTTAATCTTATTCGATGTGTGCTATTTTTATCCTTCGGAATGATGTAATGCGTTTCCCTTTGTAACGAAACATTGAATAAGAATATCGAACATACAATGACAATAACGAAGTATAGAATAACAATAACGCAACATTGAATAACAATAACAAAACATTGAATAACAATAACGAAACATTGAATAACAATAACAAACACTGAATAAGAATATCGAACATACAATGACAATAAAGAAGTATAGAATAACAATAACGAAACATTGAATAACAATAACGAAACATTGAATAACAATAACAAATATACAATATTAATAAAATAGATATGTAATATAGCAACGTTTGACATGCCATAGTTTCATGTAGGTAGTGGTAACAGTTATTTGTTTTGTTTAATTAATCAACGTTGAGGGTTGTGGGTTCGAAACCAACACTGTGCTATCTTTTTTTATTGAATTATGTCCATCACTTCATACTCCCAGATAGATATCTGCCGTCGTTAATAGGTTTATGTTATTAACATTATTTAATGTAACTTACAAAAATATAGTTTTGTATTGGTTCAAAAACTGATACAGTCATTTGAATCGTCTTAGTTACATCCATATGTCTGTCTGGACCAAATGTATAAGTGCAACCAATGTTTTCCCCGCTCTGGGGCGGCGGACATACAATGTGTGGGGTGTATTTACAGTCAAACATTTCCAGGGGCCGGGAATTAGGGTACCAAAAACCCCGAGGATGTGTATATTTGACATCCCCAAGAGCCCCCCTCCCGTACTGTTGTTTCTATGAAATACCTACTGGCGACAAATTTAGAATGTGTCTACATCCCGATTTTGTTTCACGTTGTTTGATAGTCAGAGATTTATTCAGTAAATGAATTGTGAACACCGTATGCGTGATGTGCATCCTCATATGTGACGCTGTAAATCCAGTGCAGACGTCACAAGTACCATTTTGTTAAACTCTATCTAAGACATTTTCGTAAAAGTGAGAAAACGTTGAATCTATTATATGAATAAAAAAATTAAAAAAAATAATCTTGCGCCTTGCGGACGACTGGGCAATCAAAATGAATCAACTATCGAAACGTTTTACGTTTACAAATATGGCATTTATTGTGGTTTTCAATCGCCTGTTTCGCCACCTAAAATGGCTGCAAACGGCTACATCCCTAGAAAGCTATAATATACATTATCATAGTCCGTTGACCCCGTGACGTCACGTGCCCTTGCCAATTTATCGGAGACCAATAGTATACACGTGTATACAAAAATAACCATGTTAGGTCCACTGAAGCGCACAGCTATTTTATTCAAAGGTACATGCCCACTCAGTAGGCACAAACTGTTGTTTACAGGAATTAAATAAGTGTATAATTGTGTCACTATTCCACCAGTTCTAAAAATTACAAGTGCCCGCTCTACAGATATAACCATTTAGTAATATTTATTTTACTGATAGTGATTCGCGGTGGTATCAGGCTATTTTTATATGCAAATGAGGCATAGTATTTTTTAATTATTTATACTAAGTAAATGCGTCACTTGAATAAAACATTATTTACGACAGATTATAAAGTATGATCATTGCACATCAAAAAATAAATACAGAGAATAAATAGTAATGTCCGTTAACATTTTAAGGAAACACGGTTATCGCCCCTGATATCTGTGTGAAAATTTACGTATGATATTAAATGTATAATAATTCCAATCACTACGTGGGGTAATGGTGAATGAATGTTTATCTTGCCAGAAAATGTCTCAGATTACGTCTCTCATATACAGAACATTTTGTGCCTACTGAGTGGGCATGTACCTTTAAAGTGAATAGCATTTTACATGTATATATAAATATAGAGAGACTCTCCGGAAGAAGAATGCTGTAGCCACAATTGTACTTACATGTACATCTATCAGGGGCGGATCCAGCATTTGGGGAACGGGGGGGGGGTGTCTAGTTCCGCATGGTAACTCTTGCAATTACTCCCGTACCGTCCGTGAGTAATTGCAAGAGTTACCGTTCGCATCTAGGGGGTTGTCCTAATTTCGAGCTCTTCGAAATTCACTTTCCTGCGTTATACGGCATTTAAATTCAGACTCCAACTGGTGGTAGGTAAACTGTGATCTATGTAAACTCCGTGACTGAACGGGGGTGTGGGGTTGCATCACCGGACCCCCCCCCCCACCCCACCCCCTCCAGATCCGCCCCTGTATATGTGGCTGTGACTGGAAAAAGTGGGCCTATATGTTTTACAACCAGTGTATATCCAGATCAGCCGGAGCATCCGCACAGCCTGATCATGGTCTGCACTGTTCGCAATTCCATTAATAAAATACCCGTCATGCTTCTAACAAGCAATATAACTAGAAATGGACGCTTGTCGAAAAGCGCATGTGTATCCCCCTCCCCAGATACACAAGTAGTTTGAAAAAAGGGTGTTCGAGTTATGCTCCGGAGACAAAATCAGTGACGGAAAAACAAAGGGAGATAACTAAAGAATTAGTGATGCAAGAGTTGTCATTCTTGCGGGACACACCTTTAGGGTCGTGGTCTATGCATGTGTGAAGTTTCATGAAAATATTCCAAAGGGTGTTCGAGTTATGCTCCAGACACGAAATCAGTGCACGAAACAACAAAGGGAGATAACTAAGAAATTAACGACTCAAGAGTTGTCATTCTTACGTGCGACACACCTTTGGGTCGTCTTCTATGCATATGTGAAGTTTAATAAACTAGAAAATGTGTTCATAGAACACGGATGTCCCACATATCGCTTTGATAATAAATGAGGCCAAATTGCAAGTCAAAATTTTCTTTTACCTGAGCGTTAAAGTTTTTGAAGCACCAAGTATGTGACCTTGACCCTGGGCTTGGCGGGGGCAGGACAAACGTGGATTTGGCACAGGGCGGTAGAGGACCATTAGAGCAATGCATATATGAAATATGAAGCTGATCCGTGAAAGAAAACAGAAATAATAAGATATTTACCTGAGCGTTAAAGTTTTTGAAGCACTAAGTATATGATGTTAACCCTGGGCTTGGCGGGGGCTGGACGAACGTGGATTTGGCACAGGGCGGTAGAGGACCATTAGAGCAACGCATATATGAAATATGAAGTTGATCCGTGAATGGAAAGAAAAATTATAAGATATTTACCTGAGCATTAAAGTTTTTGAAGCACCAAGTATGTGACCTTGACCCTGGGATTGGCGGGGGCAGGACGAACGTGGATTTGGCACAGGGCGGTAGAGGACCATTAGAGCAATGCGTATATGAAATATGAAGATGATCCATGAAAGAAAACAGAAATTATAAGATATTTACCCGAGCGTTAAAGTTTTTGAAGCACTAAGTATGTGACCTTGACCCTGGGCTTGGCGGGGGCAGGACGAACGTGGATTTGGCACAGGGCGGTAGACGACCATTAGAGCAACGCGTATATGAAATATGAAGTTGATCCGTGAATGGAAATAAAAATTATAAGATATTTACCTGAGCGTTAAAGTTTTTGAAGCACTAGTATGTGACCTTGACCCTGGGCTTGGCGGGGGCAGGACGAACGTGGATTTGGCACAGGGCGGTAGACGACCATTAGAGCAACGCGTATATGAAATATGAAGTTGATCCGTGAATGGAAATAAAAATTATAAGATATTTACCTGAGCGTTAAAGTTTTTGAAGCACCAAGTATGTGACCTTGACCCTGGGATTGGTGGGGCAGGACGAACGTGGATTTGGCACAGGGCGGTAGAGGACCATTAGAGCAATGCGTATATGAAATATGAAGATGATCCATGATCCATGAAAGAAAACAGAAAGTATAAGATATTTACCCAAGCGTTAATGTTTTTGAAGCACTAAGTATGTGACCTTGACCCTGGGCTTGACGGGGGCAGAACGAACGTGGATTTGGCACAGGGCGGTAGAGGACCATTAGAGAGCAATGCGTATATGCGTGTTCGAGTTATGCTCTGGATACAAAATCAGAGCACGAAACAACAAAGGGAGATAAGTAAACAAGAATTCCGCGGAATCAGATGCCTCGCCTTGTTCCGCCTTGAACTCGAGCCTGGGCCCGAAAGCAATTTTCACTGGCCCGAACATATTATACAATTATTGACTAGTGAACCATAGAATATCAGATTATATTCTATGGCTCACTAGTCAATAATTGTTTTATTATATGATAATATTCTGTATATAGCACTTACGACCTTATGCTACTAGACAAAAATTGAAAAAGAATTTGAAAAAAAAAATGAAAAAAAAAAATGGAAAAAAAGTTTAAAAAATTAAAAATAATAATGCTTGCTACTGGAGCCCAGAATTTTTTTGAATAGTCCTATATTTATCTACATATATCTGCACAGGTCCACATAATGCCACAATATTTTCAACACAGTTTACGGAAATGTAATATAATCATTTACCTGTATAAATTACCTGTAAGTGGTCAGTGGTCAGTTGCACATGCTAGCAGAGCACAGGTGAATAGTCTGTATATAGCACTTACGACCTTATGCTACTGGACAAAAATTGAAAAATAATTTGAAAAAAAAAATGAAAAAAAAAAAAATGGAAAAAAAAAGTTTAAAAATAATAATGCTTGCTACTGGAGCCCAGATTTTTTTTCCAGTCAAATTGAAAAATAATTTGAAAAAAAAAATGAAAAAAATTAATGAAAAAAAAAACAAACAAAATTACAAAAAAAAGTTTAAAAATAATAATGCTTGCAATTGGAGACCAGATTTTTTTTTAATAGTCCTATATTTATCTACATATATCTGCAGAGGTCCACATAATGCCACAATATTTTCAACACAGTACCCAATGTAGTGATTTACCTGTATAAATTACCTGGTCAGCAGTGGTCAAGCACTGGACATCTGCACATGCTAGCCCATGCTTAGCACATGGTTCTCCCAGTTTCTATTGTTCTCTCTACAGGTAAGGTGTACAGAGCACACGAGAAAAGGTATACAGAGCAGACGAGAAAACAGGTCTTCATGCATTATTGTCCAGTTTGTAGAGTGCGCAAAACAAAAAAGGGAGATAACTGAAAAATTAGCTACGCAAGAGTTGTCATTCTTGTGCGCGACACACCTCCGGGTCGTGGTCTATGCATGTGTGAAGTTTCATGAAAATATTCCAAAGGGTGGTCGAGTTATGCTCCGGACAGGAAATCAGTGAGCGAAAACAAAAAAGGGAGATAACTCAAAAATTAGCTATGCAAGAGTTGTCATTCTTGTGCACGACACACCTTCGGTTCGTGGTCTAATTGAATGTGTTAAGTTTCATAAAAATATTCCAAAGGGTGGTCGAGTTATGGTCAATCAGTGCGCGAAACAAAAAAGGGAGATAACTAAAAAATTAGCTATGCAAGAGTTGTCATTCTTGTGCGCGACACACCTTCGGGTCGTGGTCTATGCATGTGTGAAGTTTCATGAAAATATTCGAAAGGGTGGTGGAGTTATGCTCCGGACACGAAATCAGTGCGAGAAACAAAAAAGGGAGATAACTCAAAAATTAGCTATGCAAGAGTTGTCATTCTTGTGCGCGACACACCTTCGGGTCGTGGTCTATGCATGTGTGAAGTTTCATGAAAATATTCCAAAGGGTGTTCGAGTTATGCTCCGGACAAGAAGTGTCTGCGGCGGACGCGGACGCGGACGCGGACGCGGACGCGGACGCGGCGCGCTGTCAAATCCATAGTATCCCCCGACGGAGTCCGGGGGATACAATTATATCGTTATCAGGCTACATTAGTGTGCTTTTCGATCATGAGCTACACTGGCCACAAATACAATAAACCCCATTTATCCAGGCACAGCCACATGTGCGCTTGACACGCATGATAACATCGGACCACAGGTGATGGGAACAAAAATCACATGACGGTGTATATATTGTATTTATACAAGTAACACCAGACTATCACATTTGTTGTTCCCATCACCTGTGCATCGGACTACCTGGGAAAAGTGAAATAATATGCTACACTATTTAGTATATTAATATGTAGTGCAAAGTTTTTCCTTTATTATAAATGAAAAACTTATAACACATATAATTCCAGCACAAAAATATTTACACAATTCCCTAACATTTGATTGGTCCGTAGCAAGTCTCTGTCCAAAATTTATATCCCAGTAAACTCCCATGCCGAACTACTTTCCGTAACCGTCAGGTGCAGTTAAAATAATTCTTAAGAAAACGTAAAATAAACACATTTTCTTCATGAATTTATTTTAAATGCTGGAATTATAAGGAATGAATGGCCTTTTTGTGGAATTTATCGGGGATATAAACTTGGAAAAGTGGACGAGGCCGGAAGGAATGAATGGCCTTTTTGTGGAATTTATCGGGGATATAAACTTGGAAAAGACGCGGGAATACTGGACGAGGCCTTCCGGCCTTCGTCCAGTATTTCCGCGACTTTTCCAAGTTTATACCCCGATAAATTCCACAAAAAGGCCATTCATTCCTATAATATATTTATGTAAACGTTCTTATCTATTAGCATGTCTACATGGCTGTAATTTGATTAATATACGTATGATACACAATTAATACATAAACTTTCTTTATGTTACAACGATTACATAAAGCTTCTGTTACTTTTTAAGAAGTTGGAGATAACTCTGCTGGCAGCCGTAATTAAAATCAACGTCATTTTGAAATATATTTAATGCACTAATTACTATATATTGATTGTTGAGTTCGACCTTAAAATCCCCAAGATGATCATCATCCACCATGCTGGAAAACATATCATATGACTACGTTTTGGCTGGAGATTAGAATTATTACCAATGTCACCTAGTCAATGTCGTACAGTCGAACCTCCCCGAACGGTCACCTCTCTACGACAACACCCCTCTCTGCAACAGCCGATATTTTATATCCCAACTGGATTATGTCCTCTATATTTAACCATTAGACTGCTGAGTTCGAAACTTGTCGTCTGTTGTTGCTTTATATTTTGCCTTATTTCTCGATAAAACATGGTTTGACAGCACTTTAGAATCATTTCCATTTCCATTGGAAATGATTCTAAAATGCTGTCAAACCATGTTTTTGATGAGCATAATCGAGGAAAATAAATAAACAGCAGACGGCAAGATTTAATTTAGCATTAACCTCCCTACAAAGGCCACCTCTCTACAACAGCCAGTTTTCCGTCTTCCCGTGGGTGGCTGTTGTAGAGAGGTTGCACTGTATCATTACATGCATGTATCTGTAGATGTTAGCCATTGAGTCTGCATCCTATTATAGTATACATCACATACATACAGTGGGGTCAGCGTGTAAGTGCACACACGAACGAACACGACAGGTTGGAACCAACCTGTCGTGTTCGTTCGTGTGTGCACTTACACGCTGACCCCACTGTACATTGGGAACCATTCTGCATGCTAAAGACCGAAGACGTGAGATAGCATAAACATATCTCACACACAATGTGATTGACTGTGATCTAAATTATTCCCTGTCAAGTTGTATGATCACGTGGTACTAACAACAACAACAACAAGTACTGAAACTTCCAGAATCCATCCAAAGTACGTATTCTTTTATATTGTCCTTATTACGTAACGGATTTTGATGAAATATGGCGCATCAAACGCGCCTTGTTAAGCTGCATTTGGTGGTTTCTGTACTTTGGCCCAAACTTCTGTCGCCTTTGCGAATAATCGATGTCCGTGTCAGTAGACACGGAATTCGATTCTTCGCAAAAACGATATAAGTCTGTGCCGAACTCACTGGACGACCAAATGCGGCTCATGAAGACGCGTTTGCTACGCCATATTTCATCAAAATCCGTTTCATATTAAGAAAAATATCAAATAATACTTACTTTGGAGTGGGCAATATTTTAACACTTTCAGCCACTGTTGTTGTTGTTATAACTACGTGATCATGCACCTTGACTGTGGTACTATTAGGATATAAAATGCAATACATACAATGTAAGCTGCTCATATCTTTGATGACTAATTACTATGAACTGTTAGCGTTATTTAAGTCTACATATTTATATTATCCTTACATTGTCACTGTTTGCCATCCTGACAATAAAGCTTAATATTTAGATCTACACCTATTCATAATGGAAAGGCCCATTCGACGTATTGCGTTTACATCCCAATACAATACATTTGAGCCACGTGACGTCGTGCGATGTTGTTGATTGGTTAAAGTTCGTTTGACGTCATTCATTTCCAATAGGTTGTCAATAACGGCACGCTATTGACCGGCAACGTCGCTGTTCCAGGAATTGCGATAAAATGATGTAAAACAAAAATATTCTTAATTTTAATTACACATTTAGTTATTTACATTATTGAAACTATCAGAAAATGCAGTGTAAATATAAGTAATAAAACCATGGGCTGTTGCGTTTACTGGGGTTACAATACATTTGGTCTGTTTAAAGTTTGCGAGGAGTTTTTCGGACTCCGCGCACTTTAAACATACCAAATGTATTGTTGAACCGAGTAAACGCAACATCCCATGGTTTTATTCCTTAAATATAGTTTGAATCAGAAAGTATGCATGTCAAATTTAATGGTAGTTAAGGTTGATACAGCCATGAGATATTCTTCAAGTTAAAATGCGCTGTCCTTGCTTATTGAATCACAGGATAACACACTTACGGGAATGCATAATTATCTGTTTAGCTCCCTATTAGTATGTCATGATAGTCAAAGTTGTTACGTTCCCGTCATGAACATGATATTTCGTTATGTGGCACCAATCAAAGTTACATGACTGCCGTTGTGTGACATCGCTCACATCCGTGTCACAGGTGCATTTTCACAAACTCTTGTCTATCTTGAAAAAATTTCTGTAAGGTATAGTGTATGGAAATGGGTGTGTGGGGTAACGTTTTCCAAATGAGCCAAGCATTTGGGTCATAGGTCCGAGTCTTCCACCTGTGATTCATCTTCAAACGTACAGCGCGTGCTGTTTGACCATGACTGTAGACAATGCTCATTCCGGGGCTAAGCCAACACCTACGTATTGCACGTGTCTCGTGACGTTACTAGAACGCACCATTACGTTACAAGACCAATTTAATTCAAAACGGTCGCACTGAAATTTTGAAATTGCTCTGGCTGCATAACGCGACGTGTACTGCGGCCCGGGAACATTTATGTGTGAATCAACTGTTTAAATGGAGCAGATAATCAAAGTACCGAAAGTACTGCATATATGGTCAAAATGCATGCTATTTGCGACGCAAATGTAACAATAACGTTCGACCATGTCCAGCTGTGGGTAAACGTTTGCCGTGGTTACTCTGGAACTGTTTGAACCCGCGACTTACGGCCTTGGAGTTCAAACAGTTACATCGTGCCATGGCAAAGACTTGCCCACGGATGTAGTTGCGAACGGTAGCACGGACGGTACGTGCGTAGTTTGCAAGAGTTACCTTCGCAACTACCACGGCTGGACATTGTCGAACCTTATATTTCCAGTAAAACACATGTATATTTTATAACTTTCAAAATGACGTTGATGGCCATTTTGAATATTGGCCTCTAGCAAAAATAGCCTCGATTTTGAAGGATGTATAGGATGTGTTGTTTTTTAACTAACAGTTTTATCAAGTTGACAAATCAACAAAAAAAAGTTGGGAAATTTTAGTTACGGATTCCATGGAAATCAAGATCACGTGTTCTTGATACAAGTCCATGTAGATCCATTATAAGGTTTTATCATGTCCAGCCGTGTGCAAACGTTTACTGTGGCCCGAGGGCCACAGCAAACGTTTGCATACGGCTGGACATGATCAAACGTTATTGTTACATTTCCAACAAAAAACTGATGTAATTTAAGCATTATATTCAGTATTTTCAGTACTTTTATATATCGTCCCATTCACGTAGATAATTTTCGGTATGCATATTCCGGGGCCGCGTCATGAACGTCATGAAGTAGTGACGTCATGAAGGCACTTCGTATGTGCAAACAACGGAAACCATGTAACAATACGTGTTATATGATCTTAAAATTGTGTACATGTTTGTTTACGTGGTGTTTTCGTTCCCTATAGGGTATATATATACATATCTCTATTTGACGACCTATGGATGACTAAAATGTTCGTTAGTGCAAACTTATGATAGTCTGTAAATTTCACTTTAACAATGTTTTTTTGTAAATACTTATTGGATACTTATTGAATTTACATTTATTGAGCATATGCAGCATGCAGCCTATGCTCAATAAATGTAAATCCATCAATAAAAATGTCCAGACGATCCTAAATTCGCACTTGCGAACAATTTAGTGGTACGACGTTTAGTGAAACCGTCCCCTGGTGCATAACTAGCGCATTCAAGCAGTGTAAAGAGGATTGGAACGAAAGATTGCTACAAGGTAGCAATCTTTCGTTCCAATCCTCTTTACACTGCAATCTTTCATTCCAATCCTCTTTACACTGTAGCAATCTTTCGTTGAAATCCTCTTTACACTGCAGCAATATTTCGTTCCAAACCTCTTTACACTGCAGCAATCTTTCGTTCCAATCCTCTTTACACTGCAGCAATATTTCGTTCCAATCCTCTTTACACTGCAGCAATCTTTCGTTCCAATCCTCTTTACACTGTAGCAATCTTTCGTTGAAATCCTCTTTACACTGCAGCAATCTTTCGTTCCAAACCTCTTTACACTGCAGCAATCTTTCGTTCCAATCCTCTTTACACTGCTTGTATACCGAACAATGATGTAATTACTATTTAATAAAATATGTTTATACCAACTAGTGTATTCCGTAGTAATAGTGATGTTGCAACAAGTAGTACGGCCGGTTGTACTGCTACTCCTAAGACTAGTAATACTAATATTGATACAAATACTACGTCCAGGTATATATACCATGTTATGATACTACATGTAGTAGTAATATTACAGTCACGGGCTAATATGGAATATAAGTTCTGTTATCCATAGACATAAATGTAAAGCATATCTTTGGTTACAGTCCATGTATAATTGAACCGCTCATAATCAATATAACCAAATTATTGTAGTTGTCGGGTATGTAGTACTTCATTATAATACAACTAATATGGATATTAATATACAGATAATACATATTATATATGTTAAGATGTCCATTTCAGCACGGCTAGCATTAGCCTCTATGCAATTTCTTGAATTTTTTAATTCTGTTATAAATTTGACAGAAATAAAAGACAAACATATCATTGGAAACGTTATTCTATTACTATTTATATATCATAAGATTATTTGAAACATAATACATGTACAAATAAAATAACATAAAATACTTGCGATAAAACAAGGTATGCTTTGCATTTAAGTACATGGGAGTTGATACGTTATTCCAAAGTTATGGCGCGGGAGTGTACTGTTATTGCCACAGTTAGAACGGTCTGGTAAAATTAATTATATTACTCTGTTGGTATGTTTGCAAGAGCATTAACTGGACCACAAAATCGCTGAATAAAAATTCAACTAGCATAATCAAAAGGATCATAACATTACTGTGAATCAGCAGTCGGTATCAAATCTCTACACATTTTGATATACATAATGCATATCATTTTCATAAAACGGCACACAATAAAACGATTTTACATCGTGCGAGTAAAATATATAAGAAAACAATTACTACGCATGCGAACAACTATAAACATAAATACGGTGCACGAATACGACAAATGCAAAAGTCAAGACCTAAAGACTTTTGGAAGCTTTTAAACGGCGTCCAAAACACCGAACATATCACTTGCATTCATGTTAATCAATTTTATAACTACTTTAAAGACATGAATGCCATTGATCATATTAATGAACAACATATTATTGATGCTGCAGCAGATATAAATTTACCGAATAATGAAGACATTAACACGCCTATATCAGCAAATGAGATACTCTCAGCGATTTCCAAACTGTCAAACAACAAGGCTTGTTCTCGCGATTCTATACTTAACGAATATATTTCAAACACTAAACACTAATGTTAAGTCTCTACCTGAAACTGTTTAATCATGTTTTTGAAAGTGGAATTGTACCAAATGATTGGCTCGAAGGTCATATAATACCAATTTATAAGCATAAGGGCTAAATGCATGATCCTGACAATTATAGGGCAATAACAATAGTTAGCTGTCTTGGTAAAGTATTCACTTCTATAATTACAAATAGGTTGACAACATATGCTGAACAGAATGGGCTTATAACTGAGGCACAGGCTGGTTTTCGGAAAGGATATAGTACGGCTGATAACATTTTTACTTTACATGCAATTATAGAAATACTATTTAGTAAAAGGCAATCTCTTTTCTGCGCATTTATTGATATTAGGAAAGCTTTTGATACTGTATGGAGAAATGGCCTCTGGTATAAGCTGTTGCTGTCCCGCATAAACGGGAAATGTTTAAACATAATTAAAAACATGTATAAATGTATTAAATCTTGTGTTAAAGTAGGAAATGACTTTTCAGAATACTTCCCATGCATGGTGGGTGTCAGGCAGGGTGAAAATATGTCACCATTTTTGTTTGCCATGTTTTTGAACGACCTTGAAGATTTTCTCAATGTATGCGGTATTGTAGATTTACAATCGGTTACATCTGACATGTTTCAACATCTAGATATATGTTAAACTATTCTTGTTATTATACGCTGAAGACACTATTCTCATGTCTGAGACAGAAACTGGCCTACAAGATGCTCTAAATTATTTTCATCAATACTGTATTCAGTGGAAATTGGAAGTAAACGCATCAAAAACCAAAATTATGATTTTCAAAAAACGTAAATCATCAAAAAAGATAGCCTTTACATATAACGATAACACAATTGAAATTGTAGACCACTTTACATATTTGGGAAATGTTTTTTCACAAAACGGAACTTGTCATAAGACTAAGAAACATTTGATTGACCAAGCATCCAAAGCTCTTTTCGGCCTATTTAGAAAGATAAACAACTTGTCAACTCCAACTCCAGTAGACTGTCAGCTTAAGTTATTTGATCAATGTATCACTCCAATTCTCTGCTATGCCTGTGAAATCTGGGGATTTGAAAACATTTCGGCTATAGAAACAATTCATTTGAAATTTTGTAAAACTGTTTTGGGGGTAAAGAAATCCAAACCAAATTTCATGGTTTATGGAGAACTCGGCAAATTTCCGCTTTTTATTGACATTAAATGTAGAATTATTTCGTTTTGGGCAAAATTAGTTTCAGGGAAGCAGAGTAAATTATTGTTTCTTATGTATAAGTTATTATATACACAACATGAAGCAAATGTGACCCATTTCCGATGGATTCAGAATGTTAAATCTATTTTAACTGAAATTGGAGTTCCTGGCGTATGGCTTAGCCAGAACGATGTTAATGCTATCTGGCTGAGCCACTACGCCAGGACTCAGCTTCAGAACCAGTTTATTCAGTCATGGCTCACCAGCATCGATTCATCTTCACGTGGAATTACGTATATAATCTTTAAAACAGAGTTTGGATTAGAAACATATTTAATTAATCTCACGGAAAGGTTAAGAAAAACATTGACCAGATTTCGAACTTGTAATCATAGACTGGCGGTCGAAACTGGTAGATGGACAGGTGTGCCGAGAGCAAGCAGGGTCTGCAACAAATGCGGCGCTGGTGCTCTCGGTGACGAGTTTCATTTCCTTTTCGAGTGCCGCTTCTATGATGAAGTTCGAAAACGGTATATCAAGCCATTTTATTTTAGAAGACCAAATATTTTAAAATTCGCACAGCTATTTGAGAAAAAATCTGGAAAGCAATTAAGAAATTTAGCTATTTTTATAAGAAATGCTTTATGGTTATAATGACTAGTGAGCTTATACATATGCATTTTGTATTTTTACCCATCGTTGTATTATGTAATCTATTGTATACCTCGTGTGTCACGTATGTGGCTTAGAGTGAATAAAATGTATTGTATTGTATTGTATACCGGGGGCATCGGAACAGGTCCGGCAGGTCCGGCCACTGCCGGATGAATACTTTTGACATATTTGTAATTCATATCAACAAAGGAATGCAAATATTTTTTCTGCAATTTTGTTCATTTCTCATCAAAAGTGTATGTTGTTACCACTCAGTTGAACCGTCTCGGCGAGACGGTTCAACTGAGTGGTAACAACATACACTTTGGGTGGATACCGGGGTCACCCAGTAGATTCGCCCGACCAATATTAGTATGCTTCCGGTGCCCCTGTATACGAATTCATTCATGTGCGCATCAAACGTGACTAATCGGTAATAAAACGCAATGTTGGGATTGAGAATATGTTATTATTCGTCTTAGGACATTTCGTATCAAAACTAATTATCACAATGAAGTTATAGTTGGATGGGCGGCAGGCGCGGATACAGGTGGGGGTGGGTCCAGGGGACCCCCACCCCCTGATCCCGGCGTGGCCTAGGTGTCAGGAAATCGCATCTGCGGCAATCTGGCATTTAAAAATTTTCTTGGGGGAAGAACCTCAGACCCCGCGAGTTTACGATGCGCATCGCGCTTAGAGCTCGCGGAGGTCTAGACCCCCCACCCCCTGCAATTATTTCTGTATCCGCGCTTGGGCGGGTATTTTAAAATGTGTAGTATAATACGAGAATACGTATCAACGGCGTTTGTATCAAATGTAATCGATTTTCTGAGGACCGTACACCTCTGATCGTGTGTAGGGCATATGCAGCATTCCACTACTACCGCGTATTACTACACTACATTCCACTACTACCGCGTATTACTACACTACATTCCACTACTACCGCGTATTACTACACTACATTCCACTACTACCGCGTATTACTACACTACATTCCACTACTACCGTGTATTACTACTCTACATTCCACTACTACCGCGTATTACTACACTACATTCCACTACTACCGCGTATTACTACTCTACATTCCACTACTACCGCGTATTATTACACACTACATTCCACTACTATTACTACACTACATTCCACTACTACCGCATATTACTACTCTACATTCCACTACTACCGCGTATTACTACATTCCACTAATACCGCGTATTACTACACTACATTCCATTACCACCGCGTATTACTATCTACATTCCACTACTACCGCGTATTACTACACTACATTCCACTACTACCGCGTATTACTACACTACATTCCACTACTACCGCGTATTACTACTCTACATTCCACTACTACCGCGTATTACTACTCTACATTCCACTACTACCGCGTATTACTACACTACATTCCACTACTACCGCGTATTACTACTCTGCATTCCACTACTACCGCGTATTACTACTCTGCATTCCACTACTACCGCGTATTACTACACTACATTCCACTACTACCGCGTATTACTACTCTACATTCCACTACTACCGCGTATTACTACTCTACATTCCACTACTACCGCGTATTACTACTCTACATTCCACTACTACCGCGTATTACTACTCTACATTCCACTACTACCGGGTATTACTACTCTACATTCCACTACCACCGCGTATTACTACTCTACATTCCACTACTACGGCGTATTACTACTCTACATTCCACTACTACCGCGTATTACTACACTACATTCCACTACTACCGCGTATTACTACACTACATTCCACTACTACCGCGTGTTACTACACTACATTCCACTACTACCGCGTATTACTACTCTACATTCCACTACTACCACGTATTATTACACACTACATTCCACTACTACCGCGTATTATTACACACTACATTCCACTACTACCGCGTATTACTACTCTACATTCCACTACTACCGCGTATTATTACACACTACATTCCACTACTACCGCGTATTACTACTACTGCACTACATTCCACTACTACACGTGTTCACCCACGCGAGCTACAGTGGGGTCAGCGTGTAAGTGCACACACGAACGAACACGACAGGTTGGAACCAACCTGTCGTGTTCGTTCGTGTGTGCACTTATACGCTGACCCCACTGTATAACATAACCGCCCAATACCTGCACTGTATCTATGATGATTATCTATGTTCATGATTGCAAAACACTCAAACACGATTGTCGGTGTATTTTGCCCAATTTACAGTGGAATCTCACGAAACCGGACACTCTGGGGATGTCCCAGGTAGAAACAAAATTGCGACCTCGCTGTGATACTCTCCACTCTCCCTTAGATAAGCATATCGTAGGCAATTATTGTAGCTTGTCCCAGGGTGTACGATCTAGAGAGCTTTCACTGTACTAGGTTTCCAGAATGTGTACATGATAATAGAATCCGTGCTCTGGTGTTGATTTTATTGCATTTCAAGCTATTACTACATATGCATGGAGTTATCTATGAGAGAAACCCCGTTCTTGTAAACTTACAAATAATACACCGTGAAGAGAACACCCGTAATCACACGCTTGTACTCTCCCACAGTCGCTATAAAATAAGCACCGCCCACAAAAAAAATAAAATGAAATGAATGTGGTTTAACGTCCCAGCAACAGCTAAGGTCATATAGGGACGGGACCACAGTTTAAAGTCTCATCCGACAGACCAGTGGGATGGAAATACCATAATAAAAGTATTGTTCATCGCCAAGGGTATGTTTTGAACTCACAACGTTCAGTGTTGAAGTCCTGGGGCCCGTTTCACTAAACTTCGTACGACTAAATGTTCGTAAGTGCAAATTTAGAATTTCAATTGAATGCAGCCTATGCTCAATAAATGTAAATCCAATAATTGTTTACAAAAAAACATTGCTATTGTGAAATTTACATACTATCATAATTTTGCACTTACGAACATTTTATTCGTACGAAGTTTAGTGAAACAGCCCCCTGTATTTTACCCTTGAGCCAAAGCCCATCCTTCGCCTACAACAATATCATTCGCGAAACGAATTTCTGTTGGAAAATGTTGTTCAGAAATGTATAAAATAGCATATTCACTCGTACATGTTTGAATAGCTTGAAATAATACACTCGTGTTACGTCGGCTTCGGCAAACAACTCGTTCGCTTCGCTTACTCGTCGTTTTTTTACGCGGAAGCAGAAGTACACTCGTGTATTATTTCACTCTATTCAAACAGTTATGATGAAATGTCCTCCTTAAATGCAAGGCCTCAAATTATTCAGACGTAAACACCATTACCAGACCCATCAGTACCGGTGATATCAAATGAATTCAGCAATGCTGGCCCAATTCTGATATTGTTGGCATAAATATCACTGATACTCGTCAAATCACTTACAAATTATCCAGACATTAGCGAATATGGCTTTTAGATGTACAAATTACTAGCGGTATATTAAAACTTCAATTACATGAACATAGTTAAAGTATCTAGAGGCAATTAAGTGATTAAGAGTCACTGGCATGGTAGTGTGTCTTACGATAGAATTTGCTGAAAATGCCTCTTTCCACACGGGATCTTGGTAATGGGGATCTTTATGTATTTTCTACCTATTAGCCAGACTCACCGCGCGGTGAGATACCATCGAAAGCAATTCAGGGAATTATGAAAATGAATTTGAACTCAATTTGCCGCGTAATCAGTAACCATCTGCAGCTCGTATCTGCAAATGAATGGATCTATAACGACAAACTAAATGTTTTTCGGCGGATTTAAGAGCTCGTTTTTTGCGGCACCCCGCTTGCACACTACAGAGCGGGACGACTCATTAACTTACGTCATTATCTCAGTATACAGATGTACGAGGTACCATCACTGGTCTGCATCCATAGACGAAGTCTGTTTACGGCCCTGGGGACCGTTTCACTAAGCTTCGTACGACTAAAATGTTCGTAAGTGCAAACTATGATAGTCTGTACATTTAACATTAACAATGTTTTCTTGTAAACGATTATTGGATTTACATTTATTGAGCATAGGCTGCATATGCAGCATATGCTCAATAAATGTAAATTCATCAATTGGAATTTCCAGACGATCCTAAAATTGCACTTACGAAAATTTTAGTCGTACGAAGCTTAATGAAACGACCCCCTGGTCTGCATAGATAGACGAAGCGAAGACGAAAGCCAGAGCAATATGTAGAGCATATTTTTTGTGTAATCCCAATACCGTACACAGTATGAGGCAGACGAGGAGGTCACCTTGTCTGTCATTTCGCCGATTTTTTTATGCTAAGAATTAAACAAATTCCCGGGTCCCCGATCCACGTATCCGGACTTGGTTCAACTCGTCTGGTTTCTACATCTGGTTACGGCCCTTGGGGCCGTTTCACTAAACAAGCACACCAAACACGTATGTTGGCCATAGGCGCAGTTCGAAGACAACATAATAGTATTAAGACGTAATATTTGAATTCCACCTTGACGTGATTGTCTATACAGTGGAACCTCTCTAAACCGGACACCCTGGGAAGTCCCCAGGGTGTCCGGTTTTATGAGGTACATGTACCACTGTAATTCTGATATATCAGCACACATACACATGAACGTGAGATTTGCAATTACGAACGGGCGTTTTCATCAGAGCGAACTGACAGAGAAACCCATATATACATAATAAAAGATTTACACATTGAGGTTGCCAGGGTGTCCGGTTTAGAGAGGTTCTATTTTACTATGAATAATAGCATGCTGGATGTCGAAAGAATGTGTTTGCACGTCATGCGAATACGTACAATTTGACGGCATACATGGACATGGAAATACTACGTGTCATATGCATGTGTCAAGGTGTATGATCACGTGGTACTATAACAACAATAACAAGTACTGAAACTTCCAGAATCCATCCGATTCAAAGTACGTATTCTTTTATATTGTCCTTATTACGTAACGGATTTTGATGAAATATGGCGCATCAAACGAGTCTTATTAAGCTGCATTCGGTAGACACGGAAATCGATTCTTCGCAAAAACGACAGAAGTCTGTGCCGAACCAAAATGCAGCTCATGAAGACACGTTTGCTGCGCCATATTTCATCAAAATCCGTTTCATATTAAGGAAAATATCAAATAATACTTACTTTGGAGTGGGCAAGATTTCAACACTTTCAGCCACTGTTGTTGTTGTTATAACCACGTGATCATGCACATTGTGTATTAGTTGTTTGAAATCAATACAGATGTGATAGATTCAATTCGCTGTGATGTTAACCAAGGATTTTGTATAGTATAGTTACACGCATGTCTGTGTGTTAACAGAAAAATATATCACGTGGCCTTGTTTGTACATATATATATAGTGTTGGTATATTTAATGGTCACAAGAAAGTTATTGGACAAGTAGAATTGGAGTGTGTTCTTTGGTCTGATGCAATAAGAATACGTACTTTTATGTTATCTTATAAATCATGCTGGGTATGTGCGCATTTGTATTTATATGAACTTGTTAGGCAATCATAATTGAAAGGGACAGTGGAAGACAGGAGCCAAGTCCATGAGGGACTTAGTCCCCTTCTAACACTGGTCTCATCAATTAGGTATGCGTAGCTCATGAGTAGCTTGTAATGGAAATGTTGCCGATCGTCGACATGTCGTGTGACTTTTTCCTTCAAATCACAATACGGATTCTAATTTGGTATAAACGTTCGTTGCATCTCTGGAAGGAAAATCGTTCTGTCCACAATCAGTAGCCTATTTCACCAACATTGCAAAGTATACTTATCTAGCAAAGTATACTTTGAGGGAGAAATCCTTCTCTTTTTTTTTCGAAATGCCTTATGTGATATAGAACTAACGACTGCATATATTTGATGATTAAAAGTATGCAGAATTATCATACTGAATTTATTATTCTGAATTTATTACATTATCACAGCCATTTTGGCTGTGGTAATGTAATAAATTCAGAATAATAAAATATAATAAATTTATCCTAAAATTGAAAAGTTCTCCTTCAAAGTATACTTTGCTAGAAAAGTATACTTTGCAATGTTGGTGAAATAGGCTACATGTGCCAGGTCCATAGATGCAAATGAAGAGCAAATATTATATTATGACGTCACGGTGAATGTTTTGTTTGGCTCTTAGAAAACTTCTACAGTTGGACGTTTTCTGACATTAAGGGTCATAGAAGAATTAAAATTTAAAATATATTTTGCATAAACTGGTAGAAAATGACGATACAAACGACATGCAGAAAAACCCATGCAAAAATTATTTTCCGATCAAAAGTTATGCAAGTTTTCATAATTGTACATTTTATGCAAATTTACGCAATGTTTTTCCAACAAAATTTTGAAAATCTCAATAAAAATGTTTTAATTAAAGTAAAAATATTTTTTTTACATTTTTAATTTTATTTATTCATAAATTATCAAGTGCATGTAATAACATAATGCGAAAAAAGCACTTAGACTTAATATAAAGAAATACAAAAAATATTTGTTCATTGATGACGTAATAGTGGAACTCGCATATTTCAGCTAATTAAAATGTTCAAACCTTTGTAACTTGTTTAATATTTGTTATTTTTACAAGCGGTTTTCAGCATTTATTTCATATCATCAAATTGTATTATTTACAAACAAATAAAAAGTTGTTCATATGACCTTTTATATTACTATTAGCCAAATATAGATCATGGCCAAGAGAAATAGTATGTAATTTGTTGAGGCACATGTGAATAACGAGTAACAGGGATGGTAAAATGGTTAAAAGTGTCCTAATTACGTCTAGAAACCAGAAGTCAGAGAAAACAAAAATTGCCATGAAAACTCAAAACCGCCACTATAGGCATATATTATTAGGCATTTGGTAGAGGTTTTTTTTTCGGTTTTCATGGCAGTTTTTATTTCTCTGATTTTCCTAATACTGTTAATAAACCAGTAGAAAGTCAGACCAATGAGATGTGTCATGAAAACCCAAAACCGCCAGTAAATGCCTATAATAATAATAGGCATTTAGTGGCGGTTTTGGGGCTTTCATGGCACTGTTTATTTCTCTTATGTTCTGCATTTAGTGGCGGTTTTGGGCTTTCATGGCCCTTTTTATTTCTCTAATTTTAGGTATTTAGTGGCGGTTTTGGGCTTTCATGGCAATCTTATATCTCTTATTTCCTGCATTTAGTGGCGGTTGCGGGTTTTTATGGCATTGTTTATTTCTTTGCTTTTCTGCTGGTTTCTAAAACTAATTATGGACACTTTAACCAGTTTACAGTTCCGGTAGCCTATTCCATCAACATCGCAAAGTATACTTTTCTAGCAAAGTATACTTTGAGGGAGAAATCATTTATTTTTCCCGAAATGCATTATTTCATATAGAACTAACAAATGCATATATTTCATGATTAAAAGTATGCAGAATTATTATACTGAATTTATTACATTATCACAGCCAAATTGGCTGTGATAATGTAATAAATTCAGTATAATAAAAATTAATAAATTTATCCTAAAATTGAAAATTTCTCCCTCAAAGTATACTTTGCTAGAAAAGTATACTTTGCAATGTTGGTGAAATAGGCTCCTGTTGCGCGTTATCCACCTGTGGGCCGAGGCAGAGGCAGAAACAGTATCCAAAGAAACCATATTCTTCCTCGCTGTTAACGCTATTGGTAATACGTCTGGGTAATGATTTCAATTCCGAAAACACCAGCTCCGTGTGGCTATGATTGACAATCTATTAGAGACAATTACACATCAAAAGGTCCGCTATTAACTACAGAATGAAGATAAAGGCCGAGTATTATTCCTCTTATTCCAAAAGTCATTATCGAGTAAGTGGATCGGTCGAAATTATATACTTTCGTGAAGCTGGTGGAAGGCAACGGTCTTTGTTTTTAGGTTGCCACTGACGCCCCTGCTCATTAAATGTGCATTATTGGTGCCTATGTCTAATTCAAGCGGTCGATTTCAGATTTGGGTTCCCATTATAAGTCATTGTGAGATTATTTTTTTTATTTTAAATTTCAGTGCTAAATATATAATATATATTATTTTTTCTGTAAATATTCAGTTCTGATTTGGTATCCCCACCCCCCACAATCACAAGAGGTAAAATATGGGATTCGACCCCGTTAACCCGGCCTAAAATGAACAGCTGTTAACAGGTCGTTTAAAACCATTAAACCAAATTAAATTTAATAGTTTAAATTAAGGTACAATGGCAGTTTGTGGTAGAAGAGTGTCCGCCGGGCTCGCTCTAGGAACAACGCTGCATACGGTAAACGATAACTGCGTGTGTAACATCGTCAATGTGTATGATCACGTGGTTACAAAAACAACAACAACAAGTACTGAAACTTCCAGAATCCCTCCGATTCAAAGTACATATTCTTTTATTGTGTCCATATTATGTTACGGATTAAACGCGTCGTGTTAAGCTGCATTTGGTGGTATCTGTACTTTGGCCCAAACTTCTGTCGTTTTTGCGAAGAATCTTCGCAAAAATGACATAAGTATGTGCCGAACTCCCGGGACGACCAAATGCAGCTCATGAAGACGCGTTTTCTGCGCCATATTTCATCAAAATCCGTTTCATATTATGACAAATATCAAATCATACATACTTTTAACACGTTCAGACATTGTTGTTGTTGTTATTGTAACCATGTGATCATGCACCTTGATCGTTGCGCGTTCACATTACAACATTGAGACAAGCTATTTGATTTTGTACCTAAGAAGATGTGCGATATCTCATGAAGATATATGCAGAAGTTACTATATAGTTTTAATGAAAAGTTGCACATCTTCTGAGGGACCAAATTAATGTGATTGTAGACATGGGGCGCATGGGAAGTGTAGTTCCTGCTCGGCTTGTGTACTCCAACAGTCTGAATAATAATAATAATATACTAATTGATGTTCAGTATGCTCACATTAAATAAAACGAACAAAAATACCAACACCTTTGGACACACTTAACCTTAAACCGCTATCTTAAATTTGTGTTGTCTGCTGTTTATTTTATATTTTCCATTTGTATCATCAAAAACATGCTTTGACAGCACTTTAGAATAATTTACAACATGCTTTGACAGCACTTTAGAATCATTTCCATTGGAAATGATTCTGAAGTGCTGTCAACACATGTTTTCATTGAGAAATAAGGCAAGATATAAAAGCAACAGCAGACGACAATTGTTGTGAGTAGCGGTCTAAGGGTTAAGTAGATGTGATAAATTGAAAGGAATGGGTACATTGTATATTGATGGCCGAATTCCCCCTGTTTGCATGTGAATACAATATAGTACCTGGGTGATAGGAACTGACACGCTGGATTCATCTTGAAATAAGACGACCGCGGTAGATAATCGCTAAAGACAATGATATTTGCCATTATTATTATTGTTTTGTAACTGGCTTCAATTCGCCAGTAATTAAGTCGCCACCTTGGATTAAAACTACGGTAGCCATGACGTTCCGCTGCGGGTTCGTGCACATGCGCATCACATGATCGGGAAAATGGGAGCAGGTCAAGACGGCCCTGGTCAAAATGGCCCCGTGTCAAAACGGCCCCTATTTGGTCGAAACGACCCCCACGATTTTGGAATTTGTTAAAAAATTTACTAGTTTCCTGATTTCGTAACACACGGAGCTCTTCCGAAAATAGTCAGAGGTATGTCAAGGAGTTTAATAAATCATGCTAATATTTTCAAATTTCTGTATTTCAAAATACTTGAATATTGTTCTTGAACTCAAGCAGCTTGATTGGCTGAGCCTGAGCTGCGAGGCAGCTCAGGTTCAGTCAATCAAAATGCTTGATTGCGAATTGGCATTGAACAGAGACGGTCAGAAACGTTGATAGTATTGGCTATGGTTGTGTATGACCTTTGGAAGGACTCACGAGGTCATGAATTACTGTTGGCATACGGCGTATATGCTAATGAGGAGGCGTAGTCTAGCATGCGATGAATAATCTATAATCACCATCAGTTTAAAGCGACACTTGCACACACCACGCTTGTGTGTCTGCAAATTTGATGTTTTCTTTGTCAAACAGGAAATTTATTGTTAATACGCATGGCTCGCGGATCATTCTTTTTGTATCCAGTAATAGCTGTTTTGTTATCTTTCCATTATATTAGACAGCATTCAGCTGACCACGATATTATATTTGATGTGAACTTTCGATATACTGACCGGCGAAATTACAAATGGGTTTGGTTGGTCGCTACTCCCGCCTATAATGCGATCCGTCACGAAAAAAAGGGCCTTGTTAACTTCGCAAACAGAGTTTTTAAAAAAATATGTAGTAGCCAATCTCACCAGGGGGCCGTTTCGGGGGGTAGGGTAAATGGCTAAAACAATCTAGTTTTGTTTATAAATTAGCAAAATCGCCTTAAAATGTCTTTAGAGGCGACCTTTTGTTTTCATGGCAATCTTTATTGTTTTGCTAGGTTCTGCCAAGCTTTATCAAAATGTGAGCCTACACGGTTCGCTATTGAGAGGCGGAAATAGTTCCTTTAGTTGCAATGTGATAATGTAATGTTTATTTACCCACCATCATGTAATATAAGGTTTGATCATGTCCAGCCGTTTGCAAACGTTTGCTGTGGCCCTCGGGAACTGTTTGAACCCGCGGCCGCCGCGGGTTCAAACAGTTCCCGAGGGCCACAGCAAACACTTGTACACGGCTGGACATGATCAAACGTTATTGTTACATTTCCAAGAAAAAACTGATGTAATTTGAGAATTATATTCAGTATTTTCAGTACTTTTATAAATCGTCCCATTCACGTAGATAATTTTCGGTATTGATATTCCGGGGCCGCGTCATGAACGTCATGAAGTAGCGACATCATGAAGGCACTTCCGCGTAGTGACGTCATGAAGGCACTTCCATTACGCGAGGCCCCGGAATGAGCATTGCCTAAAGCCATATGCAAACAGCACGCGCTATATGTTTGCACATATGTGCTACAACGGAAACCATGTAACAATGTAATGTTTATTTACACACCTGTGCTAATGGATGAGGATCTACACTAGTCAAACAAGGGGGTGGGGGGGTGTATATGGATGCTGCTCCAGAATGTCACCAATCGCCAATGTTCTCAGATATTAATTTGAAAATAGACAATGGCTTCCGAAAATGAAATAGAAATTTGACGAACGTTTCAGAGACCACTCGGAATTTACATTTAGAGAGCTGTCGTATTTCGACCTCGTGTACGGAAAATATCTATGTTTTAATTAATTCCAAAGAAAACACAATGATGCGATAAAGAAGCGAATTCCAGAGCCGACCCCACGTGAGACAATCATTCCATTTGTAAATGAGAAGATGTGCGATTTGTCATAAAATATATTTACAGAAACTGTCATATTTTCTGTAAATGACGTCGGAAGTTGACGAAATTTTCATAGCAAATGCGGAATTCTATTCCGCATTTGCTTTGAACATTTCGCCTGCTTCCGACTTCATTTACAGAAAATATTGAGAAGTTAATAAAAAATATATTTCATGAAATATCGCACATTTTGTTAAGTACAAACTCGCATGGCTAGTCCCATATATTCACATCAATCTGCATCTAATTTGAACTAAATGGCGGTCATTCATCGAGTGAAAGCAACTCTTTAGCTTTGAAAATAAATGCACAGTGGACGATTTTGATGTATATCTAGGTTGTGATTGACGGCTAACGAGGCTATAAATCAGGGGAGAATATCATCGAGTTTTATTGCCATGGAATACGTTAGTTATGGTCCCGCGTATCTAGTTACCGGCCCTGTATTTTATTTCAATCAAAATAATACGAGCATTATCTGTGAATCTGGAGACAAACCACGTGAGGCATGAAAGTTGTTAGTAACGCTTTCTGCATATTATTTTATTTATATGTATAGTATGGCAGATCGTCGAACACGTCGGGTGGCCGCATTAGCTCGGTAGGTAGAGCGTCGGACTGCGGATCGAGAGACCCCGGTTTTGTATCCAACCTCAATCATAGCGAATGGCCGATTCGCTGTGTGTTGTCCTTGGGCAAGACAACTTCTTGCTCGCCTAGTTCTATTATTCGGCTCATATTTAAGGGTGGGAATTGGCTCGAACACCTTCCATACCCGGATCGCCTAGTTCTATCGGATGGGGACTTAAATAGTCGTTCACGACATGCAAGGTCATCGAGCCAGTGCCGTCGTTGAATCAAAGCATTTATATTTATTTACATTTCGAACACGTCGCTGTAGTTCTTGTTTCTGTTGCTGACAATATTCAATACTACGGAGCCCTGCATGGATTTTATCAAAATTTTATCGAAATTTTATCCACCAGTTCTAAAATTGTTAATTCGTGGGAACGAATTGTTAAATTGAGGGAACGAATTGTTATTTCGTGGGAACGAATTAATAAAAAAAAGAATTCTACGTCCCCTGCGGCGCTCCGTACAATACTATGTAAATATTAATATCACATCTTTGATACATTTTTGAATTTTGTTTCTGCAATTACACAACACATGGCCGATGTATGGACATGATGATGTGATAGCACAGTTAGATCACGTTCGTCCGCATGTACGATAGATAATCCACTCGCTAAAGCTCGCGGATTATCTCCTCGTACAAGCGGACGAACCGTGATCTAACTGTGACAAAGATGACGACAATTACGAAAAATATGGTAAATTGTGTAGATATTTGTCATGACATATCGCCTATTTTCTTAGGTACAAAATCACATGGTATGTCTCAAATGTAGCTGTACACGTGCACGCCAGATCGAAAGATACATTCTAGGAATGAATGGCCTTTTTGTGGAATTTATCGGGGATATACACTTGGAAAAGTCGCGGGTATACTGGACGAGGCCGGAAAAGTCGCGGGAATACTGGACGAAGGCCGGAAGGCCTCGTCCAGTATTCCCGCGACTTTTCCAAGTTTATATCCCCGATAAATTCCACAAAAAGGCCATTCATTCCTTATAATTCCAGCATTTGAAATAAATTCATCAAGACAATGTGTTTATTTTGACAGACGGTAGCCATTTGTTTACATTGACAGCACTGACAGCGCACCTGTAGAAAGTAGCTCGGCGTGGGAGTTTACTGGGATATACATTTTGGACAGAGACATGTATTGCTACGGGCCAATCAAATGTTAGGGAATTGTGTAAATATGTGTGTGCTGGAATTATATATGGAATAAGGGACATAATCCCAAGACAGAGTATATGTGATGGCCTCTCGTATATACCTCCTGGCAGATGGTCGGAATTAGCGGTGCCCAAAAGACGAACATATTTGTTACAATATCAGAGGTGGAGTATATGCAACGGTCTGTCGTGAATTCCCAGTGACCAGAATTCGCGGCGTTCAACAGGCGAACACAATACTATAATCTAAGAGGCGAAGTATATACGGCGGTCTGTCGTGAATTCCCGGTGGCCAGAATTAGCGGCGACCAACTAGCGAACACAATATTATAATTCCCGGGTGTCGGAGGTATTGTTGTACATAATAAAACTTGATTGATACTTTATTACAACCTCGGTGGCGAGATGGTGCGATATCAGTTTCACATCTTTGTGAAATGGCAGTGGATCTACATACCACTGTATAAACGATGTATTTAGGAGTGCACTAAATAATGTTTTGCCACAAACTAATATGTATAAATTAGCCCAATGATTTAACATAAGTGAATTCGCAAATTTACGAGCGGTGACTGTTATATTATACGATAGATGTATCCGTCTACGACAGCTTTTGGTTCCCAAAACAGACACAGAGATGTAAAGCAAATACCAGGCCAGTGTCTTTAGATATCAAGTGTATCAGGAAAGGCTAAGAAATGATAGAAAGTTCGAAGCTCGCGAGGATTTGCCGAGTTCCGAGTCGAGCTTGATAAACTTGATATCAAAAGAGGCAAGTCTGTAGTCTATTTTACCAAAATTTCAAAGTATACTTAACTTGCTAAGAACACTTTGAGTGAGAAATTTTCAATTTAAGAATTTATTAATTTGTATTATACTGAATTTATTACATTATCACAGCCATTATGGCTGTGATAATGTAATAAATTCAGTATAATAATTCTGCATATATGAATTCGTTAGTTCAATATGACATAATGCATTCTGGGGAAATATATGATTACTCCCTCAAAGTACACTTTGATAGATAAGTATGCTTTGAAATTTTGGTGAAATATGCTACTGGTGTTCTATTTATTAGGTAAAGTTTTATGCAATGCACATTGTACATTGCAAATGTGGTGTTATTTTTGTTAAAGAGGACCCGGTTTTGGTGACACATGGCGTCATTACATTGACGTCATTCGTAAGACTATATGACGTCGACGAATGAAACTTTTTCATTCTATTTAACTCGCCATTGAACAGAATTCGTCTCAAGCCAAAAACGTCCACCTAGTGCCACCTAGTATAAGTTTGGTACCCTTGTATCTGGATAACACACAAATTAAGCATTTTCTCGTTATCGTCGCAAATCATTGTTTAAACCGACACACATGTATCACCGCGAAAGTCATTTCCATATGTTATTTTGATGAGCCGTTGCCTACTGCTTCCGTCACGCAAGTTCGTGTCAAAACAGTTTTATCGTTAGAGGAAATTTACTTCGGTTAGTATGGAGTCATTTAACGACGCCTAATGACAGGCAATCGAAACGTCACGGCCTGGAAACGCGGAAAACCGAGTATCCGTCACTATGGCGACGGTTCCATAGTCCGCACGGTTGGGTTTCGTGGTTCGAACTCGCCAGCCAAACAGTGTTCACTAGCTTTGCCTATCAGTTGTCGTATATTGTTATTGTGTGAGTTCATGGGCGTTAATTGTGGGATTCGTGAGACATATGTACGCGAATATAGTTAACACAGGCTAATGTTGCGGCATGTGAGCTTCAAATTGATCAATGTCTGCAGCCAGTGTAGTCTCAGAACAGACTGCACATCCGTGTATTCTGATCTAGTCTACAATGGTTGCTTTAAGATTGTATGTGCCAAAGGAATCGGTATGGGAAATCATGGTGGCGGAGTCTGGTACCACGCTTCGCTGGTTGCCAACGCAGAGTTGTATTGATTCACACAAGCCGCTTCGCATAAGGGACCCAGGCTCTATCAGCCATAATAACCGGTTTTTAAAGACAATTCGAACAGAGTAATTGTGAACGAATATTGGGTAATTGTCTATTTAGCTAAATGATCGACACGAACCATCACAACGGGCCTATTACACGTGCATGAAAATCAAATTATGAGCCAATTTACAAATATTTATGAACACAGGCTGCCGTGGCGTGGCGTGACACGGGATAAATGCCGGACTCAGGCTACATAGATCGACTATAAATAGCGTGGCGCGTGGTGCTGCCGTGGCAGTTTAGTTTTCGAGTTGGTAATAAAGATTTCTAATTATTATGCGTTGTGCACAATTAGTGACCTCAGATATCCAATATAAATATTACCATTAAAATGGAACGATGCGTTTTCTCAGTTTTGCGACTAAATAGCTGGATGTGTGTGTACCTCTTCATTTGTTAACCCTTAGCCTGCTGATCGCGAAAACTGTCGTCTGCTGTTGCTTTATATTTTGCCCTGTTTCTCAATATAAACATGGTTTGACAGCACTTTAGAATCATTTCCAATGGAAATGATTCTAAAGTGCTGTCAAAGCATGTTTTTGATGAGAAAAATCGAAAATAAAACAGAAACAGCAGACGACAACATTTCATTCAGCTAAGGGTTAATAACGAATTGTGAACTATTGACTTCTTTACTTTCTTATATTGCTACACAGCACACGATATGTGAAACATATTATTAGCTAAAACTATTTTAATTATAGATGTGTACCTTATTTCTGAACCCAATTGTACATTTGAGTTGCCTGAATATATAACAAAAATGCATGTAGTTGTGATACTGAAAAATAACTAGCCCTGCAAACGCTTTTTTTTTTGTTTATTTTTTTCTCAACTAATGGTTACAAATATAATTTTATTTACACTATTTATATTTCCTAGCCTAATGTGTTAATGGAAACCTCTTTTTAAATATGGCAAATGCAGCCTATGCTCAATAAATGTAAATCCAATAATTGTTTACAAGAAAACATTGTTAACGTGAAATAGACAGACTATATCACGAAGTTTTGTGAAACGGCCCCCTGTTGCTGGAACTTTGAATGTCATTTACGTGGGAAAACTAATGAATATGACGCCATGTCATTAGTTACGTAACATTATTTTCATTGTCATGACCCGTGACTGGAACGTGCTCTGTTTTAAGCTAAAAACATTTTAAGACGTGACAAAGTTCAATTATTTTTCGCATTTCGAACCTTAATGTTCCAATCTCAGATCACATGCAAACAACACGCAGAATTACAACATACTTCACTTGATTTGAGGGCCATCGTGGGAACGAATTAATAAACAAATGAATTCTACGTCCCCTGAGGGGCTCTCCCTCCCCCTCAGGGGACGTAGAATTCATTTGTTTATTAATTCGTTCCCACGAAATAACAATTCGTTCCCTCAATTTAACAATTCGTTGCTATATCGAGGGAACGAATTGTTAAATTGAGGGAACGAATTATTATCTCGTGGGAACGAATTAATACAAAATAATCCATGTCCCATGCGCGGCTCCGTACCATTGACCTGTAATGGTGGAAGATTTTTCGCAAGAAAACCTGACGACTGCCTGGGATTGTCGAATACTGGCACGTGGGACATGAGACTGAAAAAATACGGATGCGAAAAATGCAAGATACGCTTGTCCAATGGGTGGTAAGAAAGCAGGCATCGTCTGACTTCTTGTTAAGGACCCGCGGGGCCTCTGATCATCAAATGATTCATGCATACTTGCTTCGTGAATGTGATTGGTAATATGGCATAATATACATCTGATCATTCTCTTCTTACTATATCCTACACAGTGCATGGAGTTGCGATTTCGGCCATCTTAGTGTGTACAAGCCATCGTCTAGTTTTACCTCTCTTATTTCGTTTGACACACATCACTAATAATATGACAAACACATGAATAAAAATCGGTGCAACATGATAGGGAGACATCAGGCTACAGCATGCTATCGTTTGTTTTCATCAAGTTTATATACACATTCTGATATCTGAAGGGTTTGTTGACCCTTTGTTAAAATGTTTGAGAATTCAGTAAAGACTGTGTAACAGTAAGAACAATACACAGTGATGTAGATATATACCTGCATTACCATACATACTGTATCGAATTCAATGACGTGTAAGCAGTTATCTCAGTGCATTGTCATTACTGTCTACTTTCCTGCTATGCGAGTAAATACGGCTTTTACCTGTGCCATATGTACTTCTAATAAAATACAGTGCATCAGTTTGACATTGTACACATTGAAAAAAGTGTCCATTGTATAGTTTGTGAGTGATGGTAGAAAAGCTCACATATCTAGCTTTTTGTGTAGTCTGCTGAAATAATATATATCTGGGATGTATTGCACCAAATTGTATTAGATGTGCTGCCATATTATTTACTGTACATGTTAAACGCTCCAATTGGTGGTACTGTCTGATAACATGTACAAACTAAAATGTCGGAGATGGCAACTTAATGCTCTGTATAAAATACTCTAAGAAGAACAGGGTCATATATACTTTATATAGATATTCCGCCACATGTATGATTCTTCTACGTTTGAAACAAAATGTCATATTCTATCAAGTTAGTCCTTAAAATGACACTGCTTTTCAAAGTTTAACTAGCTTTATCAATGTAACGCAGCTTACAGTGGGATCAGCGTGTAAGTGCACACACGAACGAACACGACAGGTTGGAACCAGGTGTGCACTTACACGCTGACCCCACTGTATGCCTATTGCTGGTTCATGCCGCTGGTATAAACACAGTTTCTCACAGCTATGTCCCTATGCGCCCTCTATATCGTTATTTCTCGTTTCCGGTCGACAGTTCTCGATTAACATTCGGCGTTGCTCGGTCCAATACGGTGCGAGCCAACAATGGCCGATTAATCTTGAGAAAAGATCTGACGTACGATACTACTACAAATGGAAGCGATTATCGCTAAATTTGGTAATTAATTTTCTAACACATGATTATCGAAATAGGCTTTTTGATTAACTCTGGCAGCTTTAAATTAAGCGCCTGAATGCGGGAGAAATGGTAACTCGATCGCCGTATCGGTAACATGTCGTCTACGAAATTGGAACCTCTCGGCTGCATTCGTATCAAGACACGATATCCCGATATTCAAATGTAGCTATGTATGAGCATTTCTGTTTCATACAAATCTATAGTTGTGTTTGAAACAGAAATAGAAGTAGACGATGTTCGATAATGTTCAAGTAAACTGGGGACGAACGCAGAAACCCGCCTTCTACGACGACGAATGTTTTTATTGTAATAGTACCAGTTTTCGTGGGCCGCCAAATGACGGCAGTCAATCTTAATGTCCGGAATATAGCAATCATCCAGATAAAGTTCCAATGAATTATTCTTATCATGAATGCAAGGACAATTTCAGGAAATTAAGAATCGAGCTCGTCTATCTATCGCGCGGTAGTTCCGTGATGGAAACAGGCTCAGATAAGCCACAATGACATATACTACATTAGGTTATACTGGAACGTATTATTCGATTTGTTATGGTGGGCAAAAGACGCCACACATGCCTGTTTTCTACATTCACTCTCTGTAGCGGACTTCGGCTGAGAAAGAGTCGTAATTTATGAAAATGCAGTGGTTCGACCAATCAGGCTATATAATTCTAAACATTTAGAACTGTCTACACAACGTTTCTTAGGTGCGCGATTTGACTATTTCGACTGGCCAATTTTACTATTTGTGGGACTTTTATCATAATGGAAACAAAACGAATACATTATTCGTAAACCATAAACATATACGATACATATATAAATCATACAGTAGCATATAAAATACGGGGATCCGGATTCCTTGAATAACAAAGTTTGAAAACGTATACAGACTTATATAATTTTAAAACGGAGACATTGGATAAAAAATGTGACACATCACGTTAACATGCATATTTCCACCCTCTCGTTGGCTTGGGTTATTAACCCTTGCTACGCTGTTGACGGAAATTGCCGTCTGCTGTTTTTCATTTTTGCTTTAATTCTTAACAACAAACTGGTTTTGACAGCACATGAGAATCGTCTCCACTGGAGACGATACTCATGTGCTGTCAAAACCAAGTTTTTGTCGAGAAATATTGAAAATAAAACATTTCCAGCAGACGACAACATTTAATTCAGCGTAGTAAGGGTTAAGCAGCTCATTTAACCCTTACAATGCTGAATTCAAAATTGTCGTCTGCTGTTTATTTTTTATTCTCCATTTTTTTCCATCAAAAACATGATTTGACAGCACTTTAGAATCATTTCCAATGAAAATGATTCTAAACTGCTGTCAAACCATGTTTTTATTGAGACAAAAGACAAAATAAGAAACAACAGCAGACGACAATTTTCGGTTCCCGCATTCTAAGGGTTAAAGGCACTGTCTCTCGTATGATAGTTCAGCTATACAATAAGTGGTTTTTCGCTTCATGCACAGCGAATAACAATTATATACATGAATCAATCAATCGCAATATTTTGTACAATTAAACTGTTTTTGCCTAACCTGTTTTATGACTTTCTATGCATAGCAGCGACCCAGGGGGCCGTTTCACGAAACTTCGTACGACTAAAATGTTCGTAAGTACACATTTAGGATCGTCTGGAAATTTCAATCCATGGATTTACATTTATTGAGCATAGGCTGCATATGCTCCTAACGTAGCGCAATATCGTTGCGCGGCGGAACGTGTGGCATATATACACATACACATCAAATAAAAAAAAAATATATATGTACATCACTCGCAATTTATATGGGCCTAAAATATACAAAATATAAAAAAATAGTGATAATTTAGAAGGCACTATTTTGCGAGGTGAAACGTAGTTCCGGTGTAACGGGAAAATAGTAGACCCGGATATCCGTAGACGGAAGCAGTTCTGCGCATGCAGTCACGAATTGAGGCGGAGCCATGTGACTATGCATATAGGGATCGTCTCAGAATTCTTAAATATGCGTCAAATGACGACAAGAGGCTACTTTGCTTATATGTATTTGTATAAAACTATAAATACATATATATAACATTTGATCGCGAAGTCTCTCTATAAAACAAGCATGGGAGACGTGCTGGGAAATAAGTAGACACACTCGGATATGAGTAGACAAACCGGGAAATAAGTAGATACCCCGGGAAATAAGTAGATACACAGGGAAAAAAGGAGACACACAGGGAAATAAGTAAGACATACCGGGAAATAAGTAGACATGCTGGGTAATATGCAGACATACCGGGAAATAAGTAGACATACCGGGAAATATGTAGACGAGCCGGGAGATGTGTAGACATATCGGTAAAAAAGGAGATACATCAGGATATATGTAGACATACCGGGAAATATGTAGACACACCGGGTAATATGTAAACATACCGGGAAATGTGTAGACACGCCGGGTAATATGTAGACACACCGGGAAATATGTAGACACACCGGGTAATATGTAAACATACCAGGAAATGTTAGACACGCCGTAATATGTAGACACGCCGGGTAAAATGTACACATATACGGGTAATGTGTAGAACAACAAAACCACAACAGCCCGGGAAATATTAGACCACAAAACCGGGTAAAATGTAAACATACCGGAAATGAAAGAGACACGCCGGGTAATATTAGACACACCGGGTAATATGTAAACAGACGGGAAAAGTGTAGACACGAAACCCCGGGTAATAAGTAGACCCACATCAACAAACCGGGAAATAAGTAGACACACCGGGTAATAAGTATAACCTAACGGGAAATGTGTAGACACGCCGGGTAATATGTAAGGACACACCGGGTAATATGTACATACGGGGAAATGTGTAGGACACGCCGGGTAATATGTAGACACACCGGGAAATATGTAGACACACCGGGTAATATGTAAACATACCGGGAAATGTGTAGACACGCCGGGTAATATGTAGACACACCGGGTAATATGTAAACATACCGGGTAATGTGTAGACACACCGGGAAATATGTAGACACACCGGGTAATATGTAAACATACCGGGAAATATGTAGACACGCCGGGTAATATGTAGACATACCGGGAAATATGTAGACACACCGGGTAATATGTAAACATACCAGGAAATATGTAGACAGGCCGGGAAATATGTAGACAGGCCGGATAATATGTAGGTAGACATACCGGGAAATATGTAGACATGCTGGGTAATATGCAGACATACCGGGAAATAAGTAGACATACCGGGAAATATGTAGACATGCTGGGTAATATGCAGACATACCGGGAAATAAGTAGACATACCGGGAAATATGTAGACGAGCCGGGAGATGTGTAGACATATCGGGAAAAAAGGAGATACATCAGGATATATGTACCGGGAAATATGAAGACAAGCCGGGAAATATGTAGACATACCGGAAAATGTGTAGACACGCCCAATGTGAATTGTGCGATTTCAGCGCGCGTTCCAGATGCTTTTGGCATACTACGGCGTCGAATGTGTCCATTCGTCCGTCTGCCCTTATATCTGTCTTCAAAATGCATATAATTAATCGAGGGGAAAATGTGTTATAATTTCTTTTTCCTTTCACCAAATTTCTTGCTATTTCACACATATCTACCGATTCTCGTTTGATTTCTATTGACTTTACATGGGATTTCAATAATAGTACAATACCTTAATGTATCTCTGTAAGCACGTGTCACAATACATCCAGTAACTATTTTACAACAAAACAACGTACATGTACGATTATAATTTAACTCTTTGCATGCTGGGTAAATAATGGCTAAAATAGTTCAAATATTTGCAGCAGACGACAAATTATTAATATATTTTCTCATTGCTCTCTGAAGACTATGAACATATGTAATGGAATTTCATTGGAATTGCATGATTTCGATGCAATTTCAATGAAATTTCATAACATATTTGGATGATATTTTCACCGCTAGCGTGCAAAGAGTTAAACAACAATCTTCTCATAATTGATGTAAAAACCCACTCTGCTCTGCAACCAGTACAATCTTACTAAATGGCGCCATGCGTGAATATGATAATATTATATGTTCCTACTAATTATCAACGTAACGATAGTTTGCCTGTTAATAACCCTGCGTTAAAACTAGAGACAAACCCATCGAGACAAATCCACTCTAGAAAGCATGGGTCCAGGCAATTATACATGTAAAAACACATACATGTACTTTACAAAACATCACTCTAAGCATGTATACGGCATAATAAAGTATCGGCTGTACCATAAACATATATAACTGTTAACCCGTATGCCGCCAAGCAATATCTGAGTTTTGTGGTGGTTCACAAGACAATGATCGATCAGCATAGTCCTAAATCCGTCTGCACATCCAAGCAGTCTGATCAGGGCCTATGCTGATCCCGACATACGAGCACAACACTTAGATTCTCATTGTGCGTTGTGGTTGAGTATATACATGTATACATGTATTCCATTACGATTTATACTTACACAAACGTGCTAGATCTCATATATGTATAAATGGAATGGATTTACACTATCTACATGTATGACCCTTTTATTTAAAATGTTGTGATTTTTATCTCTCCATACATGTATGCGGGCATGTAACCATATGCCGTCAAGCAATATGTGATTTCGATGCCCTCTGATTAGGATATATAAAATATACAACATATGTGACTATTATAGTCCGAAATCCGTCGGCACATCCACGCAGTCTGATAAGGGCCTAACCTGGGGCCCGTTTCACTAAACTTCGTACGACTAAAATGTTCGTAAGTGCAAATTTAGGATCGTCTGGAAATTTAAATTGATGGATTTACATTTACTGAGCATAGGCTGCATATGCAGCCTATGCTCAATAAATGTAAATCCAATAATTGTTTGCAATAAAACATTGTTAATGTGATATTTACAGACTATCAACATTTTGCACTTACGAACATTTTAGTCGTACGAAGTTTAGTGAAACGGGCCCCTGATTCCCAATCAGTCACAGGAGTGGTATTTACAACATAAGAACAATTCTTAGATTCTTCTTGTGCGATGTGATCGGTTACATATTCCATGATGATTTATACATACATAAATGTGCTAGATATCATATCAATAAACAATCAAACTCAAGAGGCTGGGTTTCGTGGCGGCTTACAATCCAATGACATGTACTTTCGGTACCCTCTGATTAAGATATTCAGCATTTCCCGGTATGTCTACGTATTTCGCGGTGTATGATCTACTTACTTCCCTGTGTGTTTCATTATTCCCCGGTCTGTCTACTTATTTCCCGATGTAGCTACTTATTCCCCGGTGTATCGCCTTATGTCCCGGTATGTCTACTCGATTTGTCTAATTTCCTGCTATGTTTCTCCTTATTCCACGGAGTGTCTCCTTATTTCCCACTGTGTCTACTTACTTCCCGGAATGTCTCCAAATTTTCCGATGTGTCTACTTTTTTCCCGGTATGTCTACATATTTCACGGCGTGTCTACTTATTTCCCGGTATGTCTACATATTTTCCGATGTGTCTACTTATTTCCCGGTATGTCAACATATTTCCCGGCGTGTCTACTTATTTCCCGGTATGTATACATATTTACCGGCGTGTCTCCTTGTGTCCAGGTACCCGATGTGTCTACTTATTTCCCGGTATCTCTACGTATTTCCCCACGTGTCTACTTATTTCCAGGTATGTCTACATATTTCCGGTGTGTCTACTTATTTCCCGGTATGTAAACATATTTCCCGGCGTGTCTACATATTTCCCGGTATGTATACATATTTTCCGGCGTGTCTACACATTTCCCGGTATGTTTACATATTACCCGGTGTGTCTACATATTTTCCGGTATGTCTACATATTTCCTGGAGTGTTTACTTATTTATTTCCCGGTATGTCTCTTTTTCCCGGTGTGTCTATTTTTTTCTCGGCATTTCTACATATTTCCCGGCATATCTCTTTTTCCAGGTATGTCCTTGTGTCCCGGTACCCGATGTGTCTACTTATTTCCCGGTATGTCTACATATTCGATGTGTCTACTTATTTCCCGGTATGTCTACGTATTCGATGTGTCTACTTATTTCCCGGTATGTCTACATATTTCCCGGTGTATCTCCTTGTGTCCCGTTACCCGATGTGTCTACTTATTTTCCGGTATGTCAACGCATTTCCCGGTGTGTCTCCTTGTGTCCCGGTACCCGATCGATGTGTCTACTTATTTCCCGGTATGTCTACGTAGTTCCCGGTGTGTCTCATTGTGTCCCGGTAAACCGATGTGTCTACTTATTTCCCGGTATGTCTACGTATTCGATGTGTCTACTTATTTCCCGGTATGTCTACGTATTTCCCGGTGTAACTCCTTGTGTGTCTACTTATTTCCCAGCTTGTCTCTTTATTTCCCACGCTTGTTTTATGGAGCGACTTCGAGATCAAATGTTATATATATTTATTTATAGTTTTATACATATACATAGAAGCAAACTAGCCTATTGTCGTCATTTGATGCATATTTAAGAATTTTGAGACGATCCCTCTATGCCTAGTCACATGGCTCCGCCTCAATCTGTGGCCGCATGCGCAGAACTGCTTCCGTCTACGGATATCCGGGTCTACTATTTTCCTGTTACGGCTTAATTTTCGTTTCTACGGGGCGCATAAACGAAGAGGCAACATGTGAAAAAATAGCCACCATATAGTATTCCTGTGTTCTTGTAATCTACGAAATAAGCAACACAAATGGCAGACAAAACCATGAGATCCGTGACAATCGCCGATCACGACTGTTAGTTGTCGCTGTTTGGCACAGGGTTACACCAGTAGCAGAACACGAACATTAAGACCATTATAATTAAAGGTACATGCCCCCTCAGTAGTGGTAATATATTTCACTGATAGTGACTCGCGGCGGTATCAGGCTATTTTCATATGCAAATGAGGCATGATCTTTTTTAAATTTTCTTTATTCTATTTAAATGCGTCACCTGAAAAAAAAATACTTCTTATCAAGTATGATAATTGCACACCAACAAATAAATACAGAGAATAAATGGTAATGTCTGTTAACATTTTAAGGAAACACGGTTATCGCCCCTGATATCAGTGTGGAACTTTACGTCTGATATACAATGTATAATAATGCCAATCAATGCGTGGGGTAATGGTAAATGAATGTTAATTTTGCCAGAAAATGTCATATCTACAGAATATACAAAACTGTCTGTCTCCCTATATTATAACCCACTGAGTGGGCATGTACCTTTAAAATGTGTCTCGCCACACCAGTAGCATATTTCACCAAAATCGCTAAGCACACGTATCTAGTAATCATTTATTTTCCCCAAAATGTATTGTTTCATATAGAACTAACGACTGCATATATTTGATGCATTTTCAACTTGAAAACCCGGGCCGAAATCCTCATCTAAAATTCAAATTCAACATGTACAGTGAAGCCTCTGAAAACCGAACACAGAGACAAGTTAGTTGTGCTAGTTGTGTTAGTGTGGAATGTCCCCAGGGTGTCCGGTTTAGAGACCTTCCACTGTAAAGTATTTGCTCCATACAAATCAACAGAATATCTAGTAACATGTATGTACATACAGGGCTCCAGATAAGGAATTAGTAATAGAGTATTGTCATTCCATCATTTCTGAAGCAATTGGGTATTTCAAAATTTTAATTGGGTAAAATAAATTCACTCTACTGTTTACACATAAACAGACAGCAATTATTGAATAGTTTGCTTCGAAATAAAAACATGTCTTGGCATTTCATTAGAATTAGACAAATGTAATAAAATACCAAGATATGTTTTCATGGAAATAAGAAAAAATATGCTATATTTGTGGTCTGTTTATTGTTTTCTGCAGCATGATAAAGGTACCATAAAATTTGTATTGCTTTTTTTGATACTCGCTACTTCTGATTTCAATTGGGTTTTTGGTAATTTTAATTGGGTATTTAAGCAAATACGCTGCTTATCTGGAGCTCTGTACATATACACCATTACTATACCATAATTATCTACATGAAAATAATCAATTGATAAAATGATGTACAGTGGAACCATTCACGGCACTAACCTACTATTCTCTATCTATTTTCCTTATTTCTGAACCAAAGTATATGTTGTCACCACTCATTTGAACCGTCTCGGCGAGACGGTTCAAATGGTGGTCACTACATATACTTCTGATGAGAAATAAAGAAATTATTGAGCCTTGCCAGATGTTTTTTCCCATTCACGGCACTAACATACTATTCTCTATAAACCGGACACCCTGTACACGACTGTGTATGTAATTCTGACGGATTTCATTGTCATTTTTCTTCGATGGTACTGTCTGTTCGTGATTGCAAAGCATGACAACATGTCTTGGAGTGGCCATGTGACTGATTTACAGTGGAACATCTCTATACCGGACACCATGGGATGTCACAGGGTTTCCGGTTTAGAGTGGTTCCACTGTAACTACATTAATAAATGCTGTTAAAACATGCAGCGTGACCCCTTTGCTCTTATTAGTAAATTAGATGTCGTCAAGTTACCTGTATAATTGTCAAAAGAGCAATAAATATAAAGTTACTGCAAATTAATCAATATGTTTCTTTGTAAACAAAATGCGCGAAGAATGATTAATAGCGTAAAGAGTTAATAATGTGCAAAGGGGCTGACTGGAAAATTTGCCACGCAACTCAATAATAGTGCACGTCCCCACACATATATGTATATCTATACATTATCATATATACACTAACACACAGCTCATCAGAAAAAAAACACATTGCAACTTGTGAACAGCAGCTTCGTTTTCTTAGTCATGTGTGTCTCGGAATACGCAAATATTGATATAGGTCCTTAACCCTTTCACCCCTAAGTAACTGAATGGGCTGCGATATGTTCGTTTTGCAACCAGTCCAATCATCGCAAAATGATTTTCAGACTATTCCATTTATAAAAAGGGGGTATTTGTTTTTCTCAAAAATATTAAAATTACTTTCAAACAGTGCAGATCCTGATGAGACGGCTCGTTACGAGCCGGCTCATCTGGATCTGCACTGTTTGCATAAACCGATATAGCGGGCTTTCTGGTTCAAAGGGTTAACTGTAACAGGCCCTTCATAGAGCAATAAAACACATTTTTATTTCTTTAATTCATAGAAATGAATGCTGAAAACAGCATAAGAACATAACAAACATTTCAAAAGTTACAAAGATTTGCCAGATTAATTAGCTGAAATATGTGTGTCCCACTCTGACGTCATTGTTGATGATTTATTTTTAAAAATATTTATATTAAAGGTACATGCCCACTCACTAGGCACAACATATTATTTATATCAGAGACTTCATCCGATACATTTTCTGACAAAATAAACATTCATTCACAATTACCCCACGTATTGATTGGAATTATTATACATTTTATATCAGACTTAAATGTCCATACTGATATCAGGGACGATAACCGTATTTCCTTAAAATGTTAACGGACATTACTATTTATTTTCTGTATTTATTTTCGAATGTGCAATGATCATACTTTATAATCTGTCGAAAATATTATGTTTTCAAGTGACGTATTTAATTAGTATATTTGCATATGAAAATAGCCTGATACCACCGCGCGTCACTATCAGTAAAATAAATATGATTAAATGATTATATCTGTATAGCGGGCACTCGTAATGTTTAGAACTGGTGGAATAGTGACACAATTATACACTTATTTAATTCCTATAAAGATCATTGTGTGCCTACTGAGTGGGCATGTACCTTTAACTCTAATTCATATTTTTCTCATTAACTTATTATGTGGGTTTAATAATTTATTATGAAATAAAAGGAAACTTGTCAAAAACTTTTTTATTTTAATTAAATGGTCTTTATTTCGATTTTTAGAATTTGGTTGGAAACTGTTTTACATACATTTGAGTAAAATGTACAGATACGAAAACTTGATTAACTTTCTGAACAATGTTTCTTTTCCAACCGATTATCTGAAAATATGAAAATCATCGCTTAATGCACCCGGGGCCCGTTTCACTAAACTTCGTACGAATTAAATGTTCATAAGACGAAATTTAATTTAGGATCGTCTGGAAATTTCAATTGATGGATTTACATTTATTGAGCATAGGCTATGCTCAATAAAAGTAAATCCAATAATTGTTTACAAGAAAACATTGTTAATGTGAAATTTACAGACTATCGTAATTTTGCACTTATGAACATTTTAGTCGTACGAAGTTTAGTGAAACGGCCCCCAGCTGTCCGAGTGACATGCATCAAGTAGTCGATTTCACCAACATTGCAAAGTCTACTTTTCTTTTTGAGGGAGTAATCATTTATTTTTCCTGGAATGCATTATTTCATATAGAACTAACGACTGCATATATTAGATGATTAAAAGTATGCAGACTTATTATACAGAATTAATACATTATCACAGCCAAAATGGCTGTGATAATGTAATAAATTCAGTATAGTAAAAAATAATAAATTTATCCTAAAATTGAAAATTTCTCCCTCAAAATATACTTTGCTATAAAAGTACACTTTGCAATGTTGGTGAAATAGGCTACAGATATATCACGGAAAAATACGATAAATACCGAGCATGCGCGGTGTACAGAGTCAAATCTGCAAACTGGAATGCTGTGGCACGTAAGTGCTTACTCTAAGTATCGTACGTACTTAGTGAAATGATGATATTTTAAATGCTAAAACGCGATGGAGATTGGGAACCGCGATGCCAGTAATTTACTGTAGCGTCGAGAATCCATTAAGAACTTGTTTGAATGATTGCTTAATACTATTCCCGCTGGTGCCCGTCTATTGCCAGAAATTGGCGTATCTGTTTCATATTTGGCTTATTAATATCACGATTATGCTCGCCACACGCCTACACCGGGAACAGATAAGTATGTGGAATTATAATTACAATTTCCAGTCAATTTCATGTTAACCTGTAGGCTACGTGTGTGCTACGTATTACACTTGTGCATATTATACTATAGAATACCAGTTTAGTGCCGTTATACGTAAGCTGATAGGTGTCACATATAATTGTTTTATATGTCGTTAAAACCACTTAGCTACAGATGTATATATATATATATATATACTTATTATGTTAGCTGTGTCGTTATAACGACTTAGCTATGTCGTAATACCCACATAGTAAGTCGTTATATTGACATAGCTAAGTCGTTATGTCGTTATACCGACATATTAAACAATTCTCGGTGTCACCTATCGGCTTCGTACTTTTATAAAGGTAAAGTGTTGTTTATTTAATTTATTTATTTGTTTTGTTGCGAAGGTAACTCTTGTAATCTACTCCCGTGCCGTCCGTAACTAGCTACGGACGGTACGGGAGTAATTGCAAGAGTTACCGTTCGGAACTATTATAGGGTGACCCTTATTGAAAAGGTCAGCCAGTTTTGCCTTATAAAGAGACACTCATGATAATCTCTGAACATCAGTACTTCCCAATTCCTTATATATTATATTATATTATAAATCAAGTTTATTAAGCAAGGCTAGGAAACGAGATGAAATTTCAAGGCTCTTTGAAACGAACAAGGGCTTGTTTATGTTGCGTCATTACACTGACGTCATTTTGTAACGTCATGTGACGCCGCTCGACCAATGAAACGTCACTTTTCAGTTCGTTGTATAAACGTATCAGGTCAATGCCTGATTCGACATTATGTTATCAGTCAGTACGTATTAGGTCAATACAAAGATCGTTACCTGCTAAATTGTGGTGTCAGGCGCTACTTTGACTACACGAGTCATATATGCAATAAGCCTCATTCACTTTAATAGTCGCATACTTACAGTGGATCATCGCCAAACTGGTAACCTCCCAGTATGTGCAGGTTAGAGGGTCCCACTGCACATGCCCGGCATGATCATAATTTATCCCGTCAACACAGTGCGTATGTGCCGTGAAACACGGTGCTGTGAAACATATTTGATATCCTGTCAATATGACCTAATCATCATTGCGTATGGATATGTGCGGTTGTCATACTATAGTTGATTCTCCGATTTTGAGGATACTGCTGGGGTTATTGTTGTTGCATTTTAAAGATATTTGTAGTGTTGACGGGAATCTGACGCGGTACGGAAACGAGATATGCTCGGCAGAGCCTCGCCCATCCCGTTTCCTAAGCCTTGCCAGATATGTTTTCACATTCACGGCACCAACCTACTATTCTCTATGTCCGTGGCTTGCAATGGCAGAGAAGACAAGGAAATGCAATTGACCGGGGGCCCGTTTCACTAAACTTCTTACGACTAAAATGTTCGTAAGTTCAAATTTAAGATCGTCTGTAAATGTCAATTTATGGATTTACATTTATTGAGCATAGGCTGCATATGCAGCCTATGCTCAATAAATGTAAATCCAATATTGCTTTACAAGAAAACATTGTTAATGTGACATTTACAGACTATCATACTTTTTCACTTATGAACATTTACGAAATTTAGTGAAACGGGCCCCTGGTCAGTGAAAGAAAAGGGAATGGGTCAGGGGACTCCTTCCGGCTTTCAACCAGTATTGTTGGACTTTTCAAAGTTTATATCCCCGATAAAGTCTCCACAAATGTTGTTTATTCCTTATAATTCCAACCCAATTATATTTCAATGTAATGGATTAACATTATTTGAATCCTATCTGTCCAGTGTGTTCAAATTCCAATAAAAGTTCCCACCAATACTCAGGTACATTCATTTTATCAGTGACGTTTTGCGTCATAATTCGTGACGTCATTTCAAATAACAATATGGTGAACGTAGCTCAAAGCAAATAGAAAGTTAACAAAATTCATGTAAGTATTTCTTCTCAATACTGTGATTTTTCGCATTTGACATTTTCGAATGTGCTACAGCTCAATCCTAACCAATCAAATTGCTTAATTGCGAGTTCAGATTGTCAATATATATTGAGAAACGTTGAAATCGTGACAAGTTTAACGCCGGCGGTTCAGTATTTCTGCGGCTCCACCCCACTGGCGGGATATACATCGCATATACACGTCATAATTATTTAACATAATATACTGCTGCCAACTTCTTCAGCTACATATGTTTATGGTCTGTAATTTACTACTAAACCCGAGCAAGCGGCGACAACTGGCATATGATTGCGCAGTGAATCCCCGTAGATATAGTGATATACAACAGGGGGTACCCTGCCGCGATTCCGAGGTTCAATCGAGATATGATCATCTATTATAATTTTATCTTCCCCGAGAAACCTGCTTATTCACGCCCCCTCAGACAACTTGGCGCCAAGCAAAAATTGCCTCGCAGAAACCTTAGAGGGCTCTTAGAGCGTTTTGAAATACGAATTGGTGTAGCTACTTAGTCAATTAGCCGTTATTGATATTCGCGATATGAGAATTAGTGTAAGTAAGCCTGTACCCCACACATGCATTCTTTCTATAAACATTAAGCGAATTTGGGATGCACTGCATACCCTAGTCGCTTATTGCAGAAACACGAAACTGCTTTCTTACCATGTATGCCTTCATTTTAAAGGCACACGATCTCGGCTATGCCTAGAAAGTGATGAAACAGAATAGCAAAAACTATTTTAATTATAAATTTGTATCATATATATAAACCAAAATGTACCTATAAGTCTCCTGGAAAAAAACTGGTATTGTTAAAAAGTGTTTATAATACTGAAAAGATTATGTTGGTTTTATTCCTCATATAGACGCAATAAGTCGATCAGCGTGGTTGGATAATTTTCCATTCAGTTTATACCCTGCAATTCATAAATTAGATACATTAACAATGTCAAATTGTTCTCTGGAAATTGCTACTTTTGAGTCTGGATAATCTGATTTATTAATATAATGGCGGGCAATAAGGGTTTGTGTTGCGTGATTCTGTCGTGTAGAGCGCATTTACTGTTCAATCACACAGGCAAATAGCGGCGTGCGCGAAACCGGAACCGATCGCATATGTGGCTATGACTGGAGAAATGGGGCTTATGGCTTTTTTTGATATTCAAATTTCGGATATTCTAGCGCATGCGTGAAGCCTGATAAGGATCAAAACTGTAGGTTAGAAGCATTACGGGTGTTTTCGTGACTGAATGGCGAACAGTGCAGGCCCTGATCAGACTGCGCAGGCTGATCTGGGACTACACTGGTCGCATAACCCATAAGCCCCATTTTCGTGAGTCACAGCCACATATGAGACAGACCATGTGATTTTTTACCTAAGAAGATGTGCGGTGTCTCATTAAAAATATATACAAAGTATACGATATTTTCTATAAATGACGTCTAAATTTGACGAAATTTTCACAGCAAATGCGGAATTCAATTTTATTTTTCTAGTTAATTCTAATCTAGTTAAGAAGATGTGTGAGTTTTCATGAAAAATATTTACAGAAACTGTGACATTGTCGTCTGTAAATGACATCGAAAATTGACAACATTTTCACAGCAAATTCGGATTTCTATTCCGCATTCGCTCTGAATATTTCATCTACTTTCGACTTCATCTACAGAAAATATCAGTTTCAGTAAATAGTTCCAGGAGAAAAAAAAAATCACATTTTCTTATGTACAAAATAACTTAGCTTGTCTCACTTTTCACAGCAAATTCGGATTTCTATTCCGCATTTTCCCTGAATATTTCGTCAACTTTCGACTTCATCTACAGAAAATATCAGTTTCAGTAAATAGTTTTCAGGAAAATTTGCACATTTTCTTATGTATACAAAATAACTTGTCTCATATAAAGACTATACAAATTCAAATATGCATTGATTTTACTTTCACATAACTGATCTGATAAACGCATTATTATGTAACGATCTTTGAATTGGTCGGATACGTACTGGCTGATCAGGGATTCCGCTGGGGAAAATAAAAAAATCGCCACTTCAAAAAAAAAAAAAAAAATTGGCGATAAAAATAAACAATTGGCGATAAAAAATTACAATTTTTTATCGCCAATTGTTTATTTTTATCGCCAATTGCGAAAGTGGCGATCGCCAGCGAAATCCCTGGCTGATAACGTAGTGTCGTATCCTTGGTTGATTAGATACACGTATAACAACGAATGAAAAAATGACGTTTCATTGGCCGACCGATGTCACATGACGTTACTAACATTATTTGTCCATTAGTTCGTATTTCTTGTCGAAATGCATAGCCAAATGTGTGTTAATAATTATCTTCCAATTTCACACCTTTGTCTGTTATAATTCTAAATATAATATGTGAAATGTAAATCAATTATACCGTATGTGTTACTATGTATTCGCATGATGATATGTAAACAAACTATTAACCCGTTCAACGCCACAGACCACACAACTAACATTTGCTGACACTGTAGATCCAGATGAAAGAGCCGGCTCATCAGGGGGCAGTTTCATTAAACTTCGTATGACTAAAATGTTCGTAAGTGCAAAATGATGATAGTCTGTAAATTTCAAATTTTCTTTTAAAAAAACTATTGGATTTACATTTACTGAGCATAGCCTGCATATGCAGCCTATGCTCAGTAAATGTAAATACATCAATTGACAAACCAGATGATCCTAAATTTACTCTTACGAACATTTTAGTCGTACGAAGTTTAGTGAAACGGGCCCCCGGTTCTGTGGTGTTTGTTATTCTTTTTACGATTGTGAAGCAAAGAAAAAAATTCAATTAACGGAATTGTCCCAAAGAAACAAGGATTACACCATGTTATAGAGAATAGTAGGTTAGTGCCGTGAATGGGAAAACATATCTGACAAGGCTCAGGAAACGGGATGGGCGAGGCTCTGCCGAGCACATCCCGTTTCCGTGCCGCGCCAGATATATTTTCCCATTCACGGCACTAACCTACTATTCTATTTATCCCGTCAACACCTTCAAATGGCTGTAAAATGCAAAAATTGTATTGACTGGATATCAAAAATGTTTCACGGCACCGTGTTTCACGGCACATACGCACTGTGTTGACGGGATAAATATATTTATATGCGATAGGGTTAAACATATTTCCCAGTTCCAATGGATCAGCTTTGACTGCATGTTATACAAGGTGTATGATCACGTGGTTACAACAACAACAACAAGTACTGAAACTTCCAGAAACCCTCTGATTCAAAGTACGTATTCTTTTATTGTGTCCTTATTATGCAACGGATTTTGATGAATATGGCGCATCAAACGCTTATTGTTAAGCTGCAATTGGCGGTCTCTGTACTTTGGCCCAAACTTCTGTCGTATTTGCGAAGAATCGATTTCCGTCTACCGACACGGAAATAGATTCTTCGCAAAAACGACATAAGTATTGCCGAACTCCCGGGACCACCAAATGCAGCTCATGAAGACGCGTTTGCTGCGCCAAATTTCATCAAAATCCGTTGCATATTAAGGGAAATATCAAATAATACTTACTTTCGAGTGAGCGTGCTTTCAACACTTTCAACCGTTGTTGTTGTTGTGACCACGTGATCATGCACCTTGAAATGGATCAGCTTGGACTGCATGTTACGAATTACGAAAATCATAAAAAACTGCTACCTATTTAACGATACACTGTTCTTCTTTTGTTGGGAGATGCTTTCGTTGTCCCGAACGCTGGTTTCAGTGGAAAAGTCGTACCCTTCCGTGATGCAGTCTGAAATAACTAAATATGTCCATACACCATAATTTCGCCATATTACACCATAATCGTTCCATAATCTCGGATGAGGGGCAATTTCCAGTCATTCCGTCACGATAAACTAAAACCTATCTCGCAAATGATACGTTTTGCCCAACTGCTGTTTAGCTAAATTACTATGGGCAGAGTGGCTGCCTGCAGGATTAGCCGCACGTTATAGACAAGAGGCCCGTTTCACTAAACTTCGTACGACTAAAATGTTCGTAAGTGCAAAATTATGATTGTCTGTAAATTTCACATTAATAATGTTTTCTTGTAAACAATTATTGGATTTACATTTATTGATTGGAATTTAAAGACGATCCTAAAGTTGCACTTACGAAGATTTTAGTCGTACGAAGTTTAGTGAAGCCCGTTTCACTAAACATCGTACCATAAATATGTTCGTACGAAGATTTTTTATTAATCTACTTTTCATATTAATGTGGCTAACTAATGCTAAAATGTTCCGCCTATATGTACACATCATTACATCCATTAAAAAATTACCAACATCGCCTATCATATCAAATGTTACACTAATTTCAAATTTCGAACTTACAAACTTCTTAGTCATACGAATTTAGTGAAACGGGCCCAGGGGCCCGTTTCACTAAAGTTCGTACGACGAAGAAGTGCAAAATAGAAATAACATTTACACTTACAACTGATGCTGGCAAATAAATAGCATCGGCGTGTTCACATTTAGTGGAGTTTAGTCACTGTCTGGTGTACAGCTGAGCACATCAGAATCTGACCTCAATTGCGTTACTGCGCATCACTTTGCATTGAAATAAATATTACAATTTGAAGAACTGCTACAGCTCGTGAAACATTAAGAAACTTCGCCATTGATAGTAAAGCAGGCTCTAATACTAGTTGCGGGCAGTAACTCTGCAAAACCGTCTTTAGCATACGGTGATACGGGAGTTACTGCTAATACTAGTTGCGGGCAGGGAACTCTGCAAAACTCCCGTACCGTCTGTATAACATACGGTGGTACAGGAGTTACTGCTAATACTAGTTGCGGGCAAGTAACTCTGTAAAATTCTCGTAATGTCTGTAGCATACGGTGGTACTGGAGTTACTGCTAATACTAGTTGCGGGCAGGTAACTCTGCAAAACTCCCGTACCGTCTGTATAACATACGGTGGTACAGGAGTTACTGCTAATACTAGTTGCGGGCAAGTAACTCTGTAAAATTCCCGTAATGTCTGTAGCATACGGTGGTACTGGAGTTACTGCTAATACTAGTTGCGGGCAGGTAACTCTGCAAAACTCCCGTACCGTCTGTCGCATACGGTGGTACGGGAATTACTGCCCAGCAACTACTATAGTTATATCACATCTGCGCGTATTTAGTTAGCAACCGTATACTATCTAGTTATTATAAACTAGTTTCTTTTAATTTGCTATTTGTATCCAAACATTTACTCGGCAGCCATTTTATAAGGCCCATTAGTGCAGACTTTGATAGGTAAATAATGCTAACATTACCTGTACATTATCCATAATGCAAGATTGAACAAATTCATGAGAGCATATTCTTTATTGCGTATGAACATTCTACCGCAACCTATTTCGACGATTTTGATTCTTTTCCTTAAATGATGTCGAAAATTGGCGAAAGATTACAGAGCCGATGCGGAATAGAATTCCGCATCGGCTCTGTAATTTTCACCAAATTTCGACATCATTCCCGGAAAATATAGCTAATTTTCCAAATCATTTTCGAGCACATTTCCTTCTTGAGTAAGGTATACTATCTCACACACTGGCAGATATTAAGTAGAGGATTCCTAAGTCCGCGTGAGTTCAATTTGGAGTAATATGTTCATAATTTTACTGTTGATTCCGCACATCTTGCGATATTGCCGTAATTAATCCAGCCAGTAAACTAGACACACGAAGATCGAGATATTTGGGTACTTAAAGCAGCTAATTAACATGATACACGATGAAAGCGCCAGTCGGGTGCTGGTAATTAACTCAGCTAGCTCACGTGATATCTGGGTTTGTCGACCATGTAACAAGGGTGTCCCATTTTACTTCGGATGGGTACGTTTTCCTAGGAAATATAAATTATAAATGTATCAACGACGAGCCGTGTCCTATTCTGAACCTCTCATTACCATGCACTATCAAACCCGGTGGTGTTTTTCTTCGTTAGTTTTTTTTTTCATTTACATATGAATATTGTTTCTTTACAAAACAAATCTCTAGTAACGTATTGTGTAGCCGCCCGACAAAAACACATCCATATACACACTTATTATATTCAGTAAACTGTACATGAATTGCGATTAATCTCTTACATCTGAGAAACAGGAAAATAAAATAAAAATCCGACCTTTACTAGTTGTGTTACTATTTGGTCTTGCACTTGTATATATAACAGTACAAAACAAAATCAGTGGATCAATGTTGATCGCCGAACACGACTATTTTGTGCGACTACCAGAACATAACATTTGATATAAATATGTTGAAACGTTTTTCTCACTAGCCCAAGGTGCATGATCACGTAAGTACGTATTATATAAATGGGCTCTTGGTTGAGGGGGATATTGGAGATTATCTCCCCGAGGGAACATTATCTATGATAATGATAATGTTCTCGAGGGGAGATAATCCACAATATCCCCCTCAACCAAGGGCACCATTTACTTTATTATACCGAATATAACTAACATTTCACATTGCACACAATGCAACATCTGCAAAACGTTTGCTTCCACTGGCTTCCCCCATCTTTGTTTACATCTGCGCAGCTGGTGCCCGTTTTACAATGCTTTACTGTTATAGGGGTAATACAACGGGGGTACCAGTCAGCGTCTGCTTTCATCTCATTCGGTACTTTCGGTTTCGATGCGCGATAAGCTACAAGGTACTCCAATTAATGTTCGGTAGTTTCCGTGACCAGACTTCGGGTATCTTCGGGCGAAACGGTCCATAATTATATGATGTCATGGCATTATTGCCCTCTGGGTCATGGCCAATTGCTTTATACCACGTGGTAGGGAATTGACCAATGCAAAGCGTCGAATTTACGATGAGGTATAATAATCTGTTATATTGTCCTAATTATGTAACGGATTTGAATGAAATATGGTGCATCAAACACGTCTTGTTACGCTGCATTTGGTGGTCTCAGTACTTCGGCCCAAACGTCTGTCATTTTTGCGAAGAATCGATTTCCGTGTTTACTGTCAATACTGACACGGAAATCTATTCTTCGCAAAAACGACATATGTATGTGCCGAAGTCCCGAGACCACCAACATGCAGGTCATGAAGACGCGTTTGCTGCGCCATATTTCATCATAATCCGTTGCATATTAAGGAAAATATCAAGTAATACTTACAGTGGGGTCAGCGTGTAATTGCACACACGAACGAACACGACAGGTTGGTTCCAACCTGTCGTGTTCGTTCGTGTGTGCACTTATACGCTGACCCCCACTGTACGTTTGAGTTGGCGCGCTTTCAACAATTTCTGATATTGTTGTTGTTATGGTAACCACGTGATCATGCACCTTGTGGCAGTTCCAATGCGACATCCTTGCTGTAATGTCGCTTTATACTACAGTGGAAGTCTCTAAACCGGACACAGGCGTCCGGTTGAGATATATTCCACTGTAATTCCGGTACATGAAACACTCCAAGACATATCCATGAGCTTTGCAATCACGAACATACATTATCTCCAGAGATACATGCCAATGAAACCTATTAAATTTAAAACAAAACAGTCGTCTGAGTGTCCGGGTTGGAGAGGTTCCACTGTATAGCTTTAATATGTCCACCTGCCTCTACTCGGAGAATGTCATATACTAGGGTGGTGGTGATGTGTCTCAGAAAGCATATGTGTACCATTGAATGCTCTGCTAGTTCGACCACCGCTGTGTGCGTGCCATGTTGCTATGGTGTTTATGGAAGCCCTGGAGGGACTTCTGACTTCAATACTTCTAGCTTCATTACTTGTAACTTTCTTATGTGTAACTTCCTACTTCCTTACTTCTAACTTCCAACTTCATTACTTCTTACTTCTAACTTCCTTACTTCTTACTTCCAACTTCCAACTTCCAACTTCCAACTACATTAATTCTACTTTTAACTTCATTAATTCTAACTTCCAACTTCACCACTTCTTACTTCTAACTTTCTTACTTATAACTTTCTTACTTCTAACGTCATTACTTCTTACTTCCAACTTCCTTACTTCTAACTTCATTACGTCTAAGAAGTAATGAAGTTAGAAGCAAGGAATTTAGAATTAAGGAGGTTAGACGTAAGAAGTGATGAAGTTGGTAGTTCGAAGTGAAAAATAAAGAAATTAGGAGTAGGAAGTAATGAAGTTAGCAGAAGGAAGTTGGAAGTTAGAAGTAAGGAAGTAGGAAGTAAGGAAACTAGAAGTATTGACGTCAGAAGTCCGTCCAGGGCTTACATAGGTGTTTGTTGCTACATCTATGTATATGTGCCCATTTGTCTCATTCTGGTATAGGTATATTGTTCCGTAGTTTCTCTATATTCTGTTGGTTTATTCTGAAATGGACACAGGTATGTGTTGTTGTCATCAGCTGTTCCGAATTTATGTCATAAAACATGTACTGGTACATTGGAGACAAGCCACGTGGTTTTGTATTAGGAAGGTGTGCGATTTTTCATGAACACTATTTACATAAGCTGTGATATTTTCTGTCAATGGCGTCAGAATTCTATTCCGCATGTGGTCGGAACATTTCTTCAACTTTCAAAGTCATTTATGGAAATATTGTAAATATATATTTCATGACATACAGTGGGGTCAGCGTGTAAGTGCACACACGAACCTGTCGTGTTCGTTCGTGTGTGCACTTACACGCTGACCCCACTGTATGTCATGAAATATATATTTACAATATTTCCATAAATGACTTAAATGACAGTGGGGTCAGCGTGTAAGTGCACACACGAACGAACACGACAGGTTGGAACCAACCTGTCGTGTTCGTTCGTGTGTGCACTTACACGCTGATCCCACGGTATATCGCACATCTTCTTAGTACAATCAACCGTAATGTGCTAGCATGACTTCCTTTCCATGGGCCCTGGCAGTACGACGCTTCTACTTATGCCCCGTCTGACAGACAGCTGGGCGAGTGAATAATTCGTTTCGTTTAAATAATTAAATTCGAAGAAGAGAAATGTATCACAATGCCTAATTTAATGTAAATTAGTCAAACACAAACATTAACGCAACATTCCATAGCTGATGACTCAGCGCGAGTGGATCTTTGTCAATATGGAGCTTTGCTACTCAAAAAGGGCATTACGGTATTTATAGATACAAACACGTAGCTTTCGGCTGCCGTGCATTGTCCAGCAGCGCCTGCGAGATAGAATACATGTGACGGGATGCAGCATGGGTACTTCCGTAAACAAATGGCGGCACTGTTTGGCCACAGTCAGACTACGAACATGTATGAAACCACTGGGCGCGACGTCTTTGCTACGATGAGGCACGTTTTGTTCGAATTAGACTCATATACAATTGCTGAATTCTGATATACGTCTAAATGGAACTCTGATTGCGTTTTTGTGTCTATTATTCGGGGTATGTGACGGCTTTGTTACGTCGGAATGTAGACGTGTGGTTAGATAAGATAAATTGCCTGGCATTTGTCACCTTTTAGGGCTACACATGACGGTCATGGAGAATAGGAATGTATGACGGATGCGATCAGTGTAGCACCGGTCTGATCCGGCGCTACACTGTTCGATATTCAATATACATGTACTGACGTATTTCTGTTGTTCTAAAAAGATCAAAAAGCGATGGACAAATTCGCAGTATGATCAACTGTACGATTTTTTGAAATTCCGTAAGGGGCGTTTTGTTAAGCAGCGGCACATTAATTCGATTGGAATGAGCAGACGACACATTGTGAACTGTCGTCTGCTGAGGCTCATGCATAAAGATTATCCCGCCCTCTCTGCGAGGGGAGCGATATTTATTACGGATAATTATATAGACTGTAGCTGCCCGCGGCGAGAGCCCGTGATACCCATTATTGGGCTACTGACGTCATCCAGTCACGGGGAATGCGGACCGGTTTCATGAAACTTCGTACGACTAAGAAGCTCGTAAGTGCTGAACTAAAATCGACAACAATGTTCACATGAACAGACGCTTTTCAGAAAGCATTGGGGAATGATTTTAGTTTTACTCAACCGTCTGCATTAATCTTGCCCAGCGGCAGATGTCAACGTCAATTGGCAATGTCAACTCGCGATCAAGCACAGCAAACTATTCAAGTATTTTAAAATAAGTATTTTTGAAATATTTGCAAGATTAGCGCAGGTGGCAGTGTACTGACTGCCGTCATCCAGTCACGGGTGATGCGGGCTTCAACAGGGGACCGTGTCACTAAACGTCGTTTGACTAAGAAGTAAGTGCAAAACTAAAGTTGGCAACTTCGTACGTCTATATATAAGAAGCTTTTTAAGTGCAAAACAAACATTGACAACATCGTACGCCTAATAAGCTCGTAAGTGCAAAACAAAATATGGCAACACCGTACGACTAAGAAGCTCGTAAATGTAAAGCTAAAATTCACAACAAAGTTTACATTAACAGCCGATTTTGAGAAGGCATTTGGAAATGTGGTCAGTTTTAGTGACCGCTGCATGTAGGTAGCAAAATTAATGGTAGCATTTGTGAAACATATATGTAATAAGTAACATTATTAAAGTTTTCGTACGAACATTTTTAACGTACGAAGCTTAGTGAAACGAGCCCCAGTACCTAGCTGCGTATTAAGTTCGTACGACTAGAATGTTCGTAAGTGCAAATTTAGGATCGTCTGGAAATGCAGCCTATGCTCAATAAATGTAAATCCAATAATTGTTTACAAGAAAACATTGTTATTGTGAAATTTACAGACTATCATAATTGTTCATTTACGAACATTTTAAATCGTACGAAGTTTAGTGAAGTTTACTTTCGCTGACGTTTCATTGGATAAACGACGTCACATGACGCTACCGAATGACGTCAGTGTAGTTACGCAATGTAAGCAAGTCCACTTTCTATTCACTAAAAGACCGCATTATATTTACTCTTTTCCGAGCACAAAATGTTACCTGATAAATAGAATACACGGCTTGTGTCTATTGACTTAAAGTCTATAATATCAGGCTTGGGTGGAAAACCGTAGGAATTCCTCGGCAAGTCTAGGAATTCCTAGCCTAGCCTGATAAATACATTGGGCTGATTCATACACGTACCTGTCCGTGGAGGGGGGTGGGGCACAATGCTCACTATCGAGCTATCCTGCTGATACTACTCACAATTGTACTTTATGCTCAATAACAATTCAGTTGATTTGGAGAAAAAGGAAGTAACTGTATATTAGAAACGAATGACTCGAATGGTGACCGCCAATAGGATTGCCAATGGTCGACGTTAAAGCAACAGGGAGTTTGAAGCATTAGCGTTCGTGCATGTATGGTCCGCTGTCATTATATTCCGTACATGTATTACATAGAGGATATTCATATTTTTGCAACGAATATGACATATATGTTCATCGAGTGGTGTGGAATGACATATATGTTCATCGAGTGATGTGGAATGTCCATATTTCACGAGTGCCGTTAGGCACAAGTGAAATATGGACATTTCACACCACGAGATGAACATATATGTCATATTCGTTGCAAAAATATGAATATTCTGTTTATTATATACCGCTCCATGGAAATTAGCAGTTTTTTTAGACTATATACGGTAATGAATGTGTATTTGCAGCCTATTTGCAGTCCGGCACTGCAGATGCGCGTTATGAATATAGATAGCGGAAGTAGTCGTATTTTCACCGGAAGATGTTTATTTCATCGATGAGAACATATGACTTTTATTTCCATTGTATAACTATGTATTTCATGGGTAGGTATATACTAAAATGTTGTTTTTCTCAGCAGGGGCCCGTTTCACTAAACTTCGGTCAATACAAATGTTCGTACGAAAATTCTATGAATTTGCTTCTCACATTAATGTGTTCCTCTAATGCTAGCATTTTTTATATCATTAAACGTAGCACAACCACGAACGATTTTCCAAAACCGGCTGTCAGAACTAATGTTATTGTGGGTGGAATTCAATTTTGCACTTACGAACTTCTTAGTAGTACGAAGTTTAGTGAAACTGTCCCCAGGCTAGAAAACAAAAGACAAAAGACAGTCGCAGATTTGACGAACGAATAACCAGTAGCCAATTTCACCAACATTGCAAAGTATTCTTATCAAGCAAAGTATGCTTTGAGGGAGCAATCATTTATTTTTCCTGAAATGCATTATTTCATATAGAACTAACAACTGCATATATTTGATGATTAAAAGCATGTATAATTATTATACTGAATTTATTACATTATCACAGCCAATTTGGCTGTGATAATGTAATAAATTCAGTATAATAAAAGTTAATAAATTTAAATTTCTCACAAAGTTACTTTGCTAGAAAAGTATAGTCTCAGCCCACGGCCAATGGAAATTCTCAGAATCGTGCAACGCTTTTTGGATTTTTCTAACATGGGAGTAATCGAAGGGATCAGTGGAATAATGGTGATAACAACACGGTGGAGTTAACCCCCTTATTCCATTACCCACTTCAATTGCTCGTGAAGAGTTATCTGTGTGCCGATGTTCGTCGATAACAAGAAGGGGCCATTTTTATCGAAAGACCAAGTGGAATAAGGGAGCTAACTCCATGGTGGAGTTATCTCCCTTTTTCCACTGGCCCCTTCGATTGCCGACACATATTTACAATCACTGGGGCCACGTCCTGTATGTAGCGCGGACATGAATTATTTGAACATGGGTGTACCTGATTAGGGAGCAGTGCAATATGGCTGACCACTGACGACTGATCACTTCCATTGCTCAGGTATTTTATTACAATCACGGGACCAGGAGTCCGTTTAACTAAGCTTCGTACGACAACAGTGTTCGTACGAAGATTTCTATAAATGTTCTTCGCACATGAATGTGGTTCATTAATGCGACCAGTTTCCTACTACATGTAGGGGTCATTAAATCTGAACACATCCACCAACATTTCCCCCCAAATCTGCTGTTATATTAATGTGAACTTTGTTGCAAATTTTAAGTTTTACGCTTACATGTACACACTTCTTAGTCGTACGGAGTTTAGTGAAATGGACACCAGGGGGTCCCTAGACTGGTTCTCGATAGCATTGTTTCGCGTTCGTAAGTGCAAAATGATGATAGTCTGTAAATTTCACGTTAACAATGTTTTCTTGTAAACAATTATTGGATTTACACATTTATTGAGCATAGGCTGCATATGCAGCCTATGCTCAATAAATGTAAATCCATCAATTGAAATTTCCAGACGATCATAAATTTGGACTTACGAAAATTTTAGTCGTACGAAGTTTAGTGAAACGGCCCCAGGTCCCGTATGTGGCGAAGACAAGCCTAGTTTTGTTGAACAGGTGGCCACAAACCGCGGCGCCACCGTGCCACGACGGCCGATGTATCTCCTTGCCACCCGTATCCCGTTACCTGGACAACATAGGGAGGTGTGGGCCGCGGTGGAAATTGAAACAAATTAATGTTTGATCAAGTTTAAATTGCCGGTGTCTATTGTAGCCTGCGCGACAATCGTTTAATGACACCAATCTGCTCGTGTTTTCTCGACATAAACTTCTATTTGGACAGTTGTTCCCGTCAGAAAGACTTAACCGTTTCGTAGGTTTCGTTTGATTCGTTTTGTTTTGCGTTGTTTGGTCTGTTTTATCGAATACTCTATTACAGCTAATTATTTCGCATTCATGTCAGCAACGACCGCTGAACAAGAGATACGAGAAACAAATTTGATGGCACTTCGCCAGAGATACTGAGAAAATGAACGTTTCGAGTTGTTTGGTTTTATTTAATGTATACCTAATAGTAAATATAACCTCCCTAAACCGGACACCAAGAAAACACATGGAATCTTATGTTTGATTGTTTTCTTGGTCAGCCAGCTATCGCTCAGAATAATGAAATGCCTGATTTACAATGAAACCTCTCTAAGCCGAACACCATGGGGACCCCCAGGGTGTCCGGTTTAGAGAGGTTACATTGTTGTTATTATATAGACTATGCATTAGTATAAACATAGTGTATTAAATAATAATCTACAGACTGTGCATTGATAGAATACACACAGGCCAGAGTTGTCACATGTACTAACATAGTGTATTAAATAATAATCTACAGACTGTGCATTGATAGAATACACACAGGCCAGAGTTGTCACATGTACTAGGATATGCGTGTTCTGGACGAAGCGGAATAAAATATTACTTAAAAAGAAATAACGCCACTTGACGTTAATTGAAAACAAGATGACTCGTATCAAAACATATTTTCGCGAACCTTCGAACGCAGCATGGGAAAATTTCCCTTACATAATACAGGTTTGTCCGCCTGTCCGAGCGGATAATCCACGATGTTATCAACTATGCTCTGTGTTATGTAGTTCACACTCATTCCGTACCAATATCCCGGGCTTATAAAACGATCGGAGCAGATTGTCAAAGTTCGTACTCAAACACTCAAAATCAGGCAGTTTGAGCTCAGTCTCGGACCATCAAATTTCCTGATTTAGAGAGAGAATGGTCTACGCACTCTAAAAGTTCAAAAGCACTGCCTTGATGTCACGTGGCAACTCATGAACGTCGATAAGGAATACAATGCCATGAATGTACTTGTACCGAAACTATTTATAAAAACGAATTCCCGTTCTACATTAGTCATGTTCTACAATTCAAGTTTCAGTAATTCTAACGAATTAACGGACATTTTGATGGCAATAAATCGTTTTATTATTCCAATGTACAGACGTATTTACGGCCGAGGTGCCGACAACTTTAATTAACCTGGTTAATAAAGGTACGGGCAATCTTGGAACAATTGATTTCAGTTTAATAGTGCTATTACACCTTGTTATTAAATTGAAATTTCAAATTATACTCGTAGTGTTCCATTAATTTAGTTCCGACAATAGAGGGTGTCATTTGATTGCCAGAGAATTGTTGCTTTAGTAGAATTAATGGCGGTAATTACACGGAATAATAACAAAGAAAGTGAAAGGGGCATTGGAATAAAAACACGCAGTGGTGAATGAGAAAATGGCTCCGGTTTTTAAGTATGCTAATGAGCTTGAATATGAACCGGTGTTTTCTTGATGTAAATTGGAATTGTCAAAAGTGTGTCTGTAAATTGAGAATTTATTTCTGAAGTCGTCAACTTTCAAATGGTATTAGTATTGCCCATTTACTTGATGAATGATGCATTCAATATACAATACTGTGTTAACGGTGCGCGTGTATTCCCTGAATGCAATGTGGTAATCCGTTTCACTAAACTCATAGGACTAAAATGTTCCTAAGTGCACAATTACATGTACATTGGGGTCAGCGTGTAAGTGCACACACGAACGAACACGACAGGTTGGTTCCAACCTGTCGTGTTCGTTCGTGTGTGCACTTACACGCTGACCCTACTGTATGATAGTCTGTAACTTTCACATTAGCAATGTTTTCTTGTCAACCATTATTCGATTTACATTTATTGAGCATAGGCTGCCTATGTTCAGTAAATGTAGATCCACCTATTGAAATTTCCAGACGATGCTAAATTTGCACTTGCGAATATTTTAGTCGTACGAAGTTTAGTGAAACGGTGCCCTGATTAATTCAACTAGCTAATATTAATTCAACTAGCTAATATTAATTCAACTAGCTAATATTAATTCTACTAGCTAATATTAGACTAACATGCAAGTCTCTAAAATGTTGTGTACTTCTATGTTTAGTTAATCTGACATGCTATATAGAGGTGGAGGATAACGGGAATGATGGGCCTTTTAGAGCCGACTATTGTTCATCGACGACTATCGTTCACGTGTATAATTAAGCCGGGGGAAATAACTTAAGTTATTTTCCCCGGCTTAATTATATACACGTTAACGATAGTCGCCGATGAACAATAGTCGGCTCTAACATCAATGACTATTGTCGACGACTAATTTTCACCGGTAGTGAAGTTTCTTAGCATTTGTCTACGTTGTTCAACGACGCACAGTCAATGTGAAATGGCTTCAGAAATGGCTAAGTTATTTTCCCCGGCTTAATTATACATGTGAACGATAGTCGTCGATGAACAATAGTCTGCTCTACAGGGCCTAACCGAATACCAGCTGACCAGTAGCATTTATATTTTCTTAAAGGTCGCCTATATGTGAATTGTCACCAATGTTTGTTTTTTAAATATTAGTAATTGGATAGTTACCGCCTATTTCGTAAAACGGTTACTTAAACGGCGGCCATCTTGGAATTATGTAAAATTGAAATACAGTTCGAACTGCTAAATTCACTTAATCTTATTTGTATACGATATAGATCGTCCCAGAACTATTTTAACTTCGTTATAGAAATTAGTTTACAAATGATAACTCATAGTTTCCAACAGATATTCAGCAATTACGCAGTTTCGAAGATAATGTATTCTTTTCCATGTAGAATCACGTCTCAGACATGTCGTCGGATAATGTGCAAGAGAAAATTCTATGACATGATGGTCCTATAGCTACGATACATGTTATAATCTCTAGTCTACAAAACACAGTCACATATGAAGCACGCCATGCGATTTTGTACCTTCGGACATCTGCGTAATTTCATTAAATACGTTTACAAAATTTTACATTATTTATCATAAATAAAGTAAAAGGTTGACAAAATTTTCAGAGTACATGCGGAATTATTTGTCAACTTCTGACGGAAATGATTACATTTTCTGTAAATATAGTTCATGAAATTACGCAGATCGGATGTCCGAAGGTTCAAAGTCACACGGCGTGTCTCATATCAGGAGCTATATAAAATTGGAAAATATCGCAGTCTTTGTACACACTTTCCATAATAAATCGCACATCGTCTAATGTATAAAATCACACTGCCTGCCTCATATACGTTAGAGTACTTTTCTGGATAACAAGACGCCGCTACACGATCGTCTTTTGTATAAGGTTCGTCACTTACAAGGCAGTAACGTATAAAACTGCCGAAAAGTAATTCACAAGGCAGATATTTAAATAAATATTTATGGTGTGACACAACCCGACAATGATAGCCATCACTTTGTTACGATCTATGGCGATAAGCCCGTGATTTAAACTCATTATGGTAAATAACGTCAACACCCTGGTAACACATACATAAAACTGTCAGCAGAATTAGTTGGCTGTACCGTGTTTGGTATAAATAATCAATCACATACTCTTTATTACATCAATTTACAGTATATTACATGTAACATGTGTAAATGCAAATACATATTGTTGAATGGAGGAATCTAATGCAACAACAGGAAATATTATATTTCGTGATATGAGTAACGCATGAGGAAAGCCATTTTATTGCATAAAATGGGGTTTCGCTGTGCAACAACATATCATAATAAACCAATGCAATACATATGTAAACAAACACGTTATATTCTCGTTATATACCAGAGAAACTCAAAAATACAACTGCACTTATAATCAATAGAATACCAGATATAGTCTACCATTTTTGTATAGGATTTATTTCCCGAGACATCTGGAAATCCGATAAAGAAACGAGTGCTCTGCACTCGTTTCTTTGTCGGATTTACAGATGTCAAGGGAAATAAATCCGGTATTTCAAAATGGTAGTAGAATACAATGTATATTACATGATCTTCGAAAAATGTGAAATTTGCTCTTAGAGCAGCTTATAAAGTTGTTAAAATTGACAATATTGAGCGTATGAATTGTTTCTTCGCCGGAAATGACATCAACACGTGACGTCAATTACGTCTCGCGAACGTCTAGGAGGAAATATTTCATTCCAGAAAATAAAGCCCTCCGGAATCACGGTAAATTACTGGGTAGCATGTAATATAGTAAGTATAATGTCCTCCAGCTGAGAAAATGTAACGTATGGCATATGCGACCAGCATAGTCCCGGTCAATGGAAGTTAGCATTAACTTTAGCTTCAAAACAACCACTGTCTGTTCGTGTAAACTTGTCCATTTTTGCCATTACATACACATTTTAAAAACAATTACCTTTTACTACAGTAACTTCTTTTTTTATCACTGAGCCTATTGTTATTTCGTTGCATTTGATCAAATGTTGCTTTCATTACAAAAATAAATAAAGCTCGCGAATTGGCTCCTCGTACTCTGCGTATTGTCTAGAAAACGATCATTGACCTATTCAGAGTACCAGTATGGAACAAATGAAGATAAACTTGCTACAACCGCCTATGTCCGCCACGTGACATTTCTGTATCACGACATCAATGGTTGTGCGCCTACCGTCATGCCACACAGGCAAATTCTGCCCAAACCCAACAATATATACCGCACCACGGCCTTTGAAAGAGACCCGCGCCCGCAACCCCGTGTCATACCGCATGATATAAAGCACCTGGCCTCAAAGTTCCCCGATAACGCTATTAAGCATGTCATTGTATTTCATTGGCGGCGGTTATTTGTGTGAAAAGGGCAACCACTAATTTAATCCAATTACAGTAATAATACATATTAATTAGAAGACAATAACGTTTAACCATTTTGCCTCTGCAGCCATAAAATATGGGTGAGAAATGGGGCTTATTGGATTTGCGGGTCAGTGTAGATCCAGATCAGACTGTGCATTCACAGTCTGATCAGGATCTGCACTGAAAACCATTCCATCAATGACGCATCCGACATTCTTCTAACAAGCAATACAGATCGTTAACAGACTACATGATTGTGCTATTTGATCAGGAGCTGCACCAGTTACAAATCCCATAAGCCCGATTTCTCCAGTCACAGCCACAAATAATGGCTGATTCCAATAATTTCCCTCCATTAGAGCGAGGGGAACGGTTCGGGTTTCCATCGCAGCCATTATTGCTCTATTAATGTGACTACTAGATTGTTGGGCGAACGAAACTGACACCTACTCGATTAACCAATACCCACGATATGATCGTGGGAGGCCGCTCATGTGAAAAAAGTCCCAGCATGCGGGCCCAACATTATATTATTGCGGTAAGATATTAGCACGTGAACTGGCATATACCTTTTGGCTGCAATATTTCTTCCAACGGCTGCTTGTTGCCCATCATACAATTGTCCAATGCAATTCATATGTCCAGGCGCGCAGGGACGTTTCAACAGAGCTGGGTGAACGACTTGACATTCGGACTTTGACGGCGTTCGTGTTTGTTTAAATTAACGCAATACTGTCAAATGACGGAAATTGCAACGGCAATAGTTCTGGAAGCGAAATAGCGTCATTGCTCCTTCTATGTAATTATACCATAAAACTAAAGCCGAGTGCCACATGTCGCTTGATCAGTTGTCATGGTTATAGCTGCATTGCGAATTTGGCATACAAATGATGCTGTAGCTGGAGAAATAGCGATTCAATCCATTAAAACTCATAGTAAACTACTTTTTGTTCCATGTGTTTCTGTCGACCTACACAAATGTACGTTTTGGCTATTAAGCAAATTATATATAAAAACAAATTAAGTTACTTTTTCATCAATAGAAAAAGAGTTACCATGCTATTTTTTGTATTTGATGAAAGTCCTTCAAATATTGCCGATTTTATTGCGAAAAATCAATTTTCGTATTGAAATTACAAATAACATGGGGCAAAACGGAGTTGGAGAGTGACGAGGTGGGTCGAAAAATGAAAAACAAAATGGAAATTGACTCCGAAGTCCTGGCTACATACATGTAGTTTGGAAATGAGGTAACGAAGAAAACAAAAATTGGATTTTTAAAATCAGGCCACATATTCCAAATTTATTTAAAAATCAATATTAGCTCTCATGTTAATACATGTACCCCATAGAAAATAAATGTATTTTCCTTATAAAATCAATATTTGACGAAAAATGTTATAAAAATGAATGGCCTTTTTGTGGAATTTATCGGGGTATAAACTTGGAAAAGTCGCGGGAATACTGGACGAAGGCCGGAAGGCCTCGTCCAGTATTCCCGCGACTTTTCCAAGTTTATATCCCCGATAAATTCCACAAAAAGGCCATTCATTCCTTATAATTCCAGCATTTGAAATAAATTCATCATGAAAATGTGTCTATTTTCCGTTTTCTTAAGAATTATTTTAACTGCGCCTGACGGTTACGGAAAGTAGTTCGGCATGGAGTTTACTGAGATATAAATTCTGGACGGAGACTTGCAACGGACCAATCAAATGTTAGGGAATTGTGTAAATATTTTTGTGCTGGAATTATTGTCAAATACAAAAGAATTGGCGAGGGTGACTCGGAGATCACACATTCCTTTCGGAATACACCTTTCTTTACTGGTATAAACTTTATTAAATACATGTATGTTATTTTTATTTTTGTTATTTCTCAATGAAAGTATATGTCTGTCTATGAAGCATGCAAATGATTAATGGCCTGTTATGGCTGGTGAAATGAAGTGACAGTATCGCCTGCGTCAATCTTGACAATATTTGTGTTTTTCTTTATTTTAAAATACGTGAGTATTGTGCTTGAAATCAACCAGTATGATTGTCTGAGCCTGAGCTATACCACAGCTCAGGCTCAGTCAATCCTACTGGTTGATTGCGAGTTCAGGTTGCCAATAGATGGTCAGAAACATTTACATATGTGCACAATTAATGAGTTAGGATTAGCCAGTGGAGAGTAAGATGCAGATATCAAGCCATGCACGTCTATAGTCTGTTTCACGAAAGCTGCCCAAATTTTACGGCTATATAGACAATTCAAAAACAATATTATTTTCGATAATATTGAATTAAAGGAAAATTATCCTTCTTTTTATTTCGTGAAATTCGGTCAAATATTGATTTTATTACGAAAAATTGATTTGTCTATGGCAATTAACATGGGGGAAAAAGTGGTAAGAAAGTGTGGGAGGAGTCAAAAAACGAAAAAATATGGAAATTGACTCCGAAACCTGACTAGATAGCTTGGATATGATCTAACTAAGAAAACAAAAGTTAAATTTTAAAAATCAGTCCAGTATTTCTAAAATTCAAAAAAATTTCCCCATGTTAAATCCCCATAGACATCTTCACTACTCCGTGAAGATGTCTATGGGGATTTAACATGGGGACATTTTTTTTCGCAATAAAATCAATATTTGACCGAATTTCAAAAAATAAAAAGAAGGCTCATTCTTAATTTTTCCTTTAATTTAATATTATCGAAAAAAATATTGTTTTTGAATTGTTTATATAGTCGTAAAATTTGGGCAGCTTTCGTGAAACAGACAGTAGTATATATATTCCTTATTTCCCTCTGTTTACGTACGGCATTATATCACTAACGTCTTTCTGCAACGTAAATATATTTAAACATGGATTTAGAAGATAAGCATATCTTAATCAATGGACGATGGCACATGCTATTTCTGGTCATTTAGTTACTGGGCCCCTCTTATGCAGTTGTGTTTCGTATGCACATTATAGCCCGTTACAACCTAACAAGATTTGTGAAAACCGCATGCACACAGTCCATCTTTGTCACTAGTTATGTAGTTCTACTTTTAAATTAGCTCAAACTATGCAGCAATTGCTGTGACGTCATTGATGACCCGTACATACTTACTTGTATTTATATTAATTTTATTTCTAACAGTATGTCTTAATTAATTTCAGATATTGATAATGTATACAGAAATACGCATTTCAAAGAAAAACTACATGTTTATTTACAATAATATTGAAACAAATGTAGCAATGTGCATTATTTAAATGAACATGCCGTGATGTCACAACTCATTTGCATAAATATTCGGAAATTGAAACCTATATATATATAACTTTTGACTGACATTGAATATTTGCATGCGGTTTTTACCAGTCGTATTAGAGTGTCTATGACTGCACTGTGCATACTACGGCTGCATCCGAGGAGTCTTTTAAGTGACAAAATATATCAGCGCAAATGTTTGAATTGTAAAAGTGACCAGAATGTAAATTTGACTGAAATGTCATAGGCCGCATTTTGTCAGAGTGTCGGTTTCAACCACGTTTAAACGTTGACGTATCACATTAAGTCACATAATGTTGGTATAAATTCCACTGCCGGCGGCGAAACGAACTTGGTTATTTTCATGGCGGCGTTTTACCCAGATTAATGATATCATTATTGTATAGCCGTAGATTGTCGGAAATATGACCACCAGCCCCGCCTTCGTCGGTGTGGGTTTGTGTATACAACGGCGGAATTTAAAAGACTAAAATGTAGCTGTGACTGGAGAAATGGTGCGTATGGGAGTTGCGATCAGTGTAGATCCATATCAGACTGTGCATCCGCACAGTCTGATCAGGATCTGCACTGTTCGCCACTCTATCTATGAAGCACCCGTAATGAGTTCAGCAAGCAATATGTATCGTTATCACGCTACAGGAGTGTCCTGTTTCATCAGGAGCTACACTGTTCGCCATTCTATCTATGAAACACTCGTAATGAGTTCAGCCAGCAATATGTATCGTTATCACGCTACAGGAGTGTCCTGTTTCATCAGGAGCTACACTGGGGTGTGTTTTTCTTTGTCTTAAAATATTAAAAAATACAAAAAGTGCAGATCCTGGTGAGACGGCTTTTCACGAGCCGGCTCATCAGGACCTACACTGTTTGCAAACATCGCTATAGAAGGCTGTATATAGTGTTGAATGGTTAAAGGCACTGTGGCACAGATGATGACTCAGATAATCAGTACATTTTTATTTCGTTATATAGACGTTTGTCTTTTATCCAACCATATTATATCATAGACTGTCTTTAATCCAACCATATACTACTATAAACTGTCTTCAATCGAACGATGCCATGAACTGTTATAAATATAGAGACTCGTGTCTTTTTAGATCATGCTTATCAGGCAATGCTAGGAAACGCGTAGGAATTCCGATGCTCGTCCAACAATTAATATCGTTTCCGAGCCGAGCCTGATAAATTTGTTATCAACAGACACTGTGCTGGTATTCTAATTATCAGATATTTGTTTATGCTAGCCGATGGTCAAATACAAAATAGTTTTCGTTGAACAGACCGCGGATTTATTTACGTTGCGGCATTACACTGACGTCATAGGATAATGTCATGTGACGCCGCTTGACCAATGAAACTTGTGTATTCAATTCGTTGTAACCCGGATATTCGCTTCAGGTCAATGCATAATACGACATTATGTTAGCAGGCAGTACGTACTTGAACCATACAAAGTGTGTTACCTGTAGCCGATTTCACCAACATTGCAAAGTATACTTTTCTAGCAAAGTATACTTTGAGGGAGAAATTTTCAAGTGAAGGATACATTTATTAATTTGTATTATACTGAATTTATTACATTATCACAGCCAAAATGGCTGTGATAATGTAATAAATTCAGTATAATAATTCTGCATACTTTTAATCATCAAATATATGCAGTAGTTAGTTCTGTATGAAATAATGCATTTCGGGAAAAATAAATGATACTCCCTCAACATATATATACTTTGCTAGAAAAGTATACTTTGCAATGTTGGTGAAATAAGCTACTGATCAAGGGGAAATACATTGGTAAATAAATGTCTTCATCTATTCCAGTATCAAGAAGTGCAGTTTCGTTTGTATATGTTTCAACTTCCATGGCTCCAGATAAGGAATTAGTAATTGAGTATTGTCACTCCATAATTTCTGAAACAATTGGGTATTTCAAAACTTTAATTGGGTAAAATGAAATCACACTACTGTTTACACACAGACAGCAATTATTGAATAGTTCGCTTCGAAATGAAAACATGTCTTGGCATTTCATTATAATTGTCTCCAAGATGTGTGTTCATGGAAAATAAGAACAATATGCTATATTTGTGGTCTGTTTATTGTTTTTTTTGAAGTATGATAAAGGTACCATACAATTTGTATGTCTTTTTGATACTTGCTACTTCTGATTTCAATTGGGTTTGGAAACCAGCCAATATTGAAGCTCGTCGTAAATAAATCGGAGACACTGTACCGAATTTATCTAGCGTGGACGTCGCCATTTTGCATCGAATGACGTCACTACATTTGGGACGAAGTTCCAATACTCCCGTATCGTCCGTTACGTGTCCGCAACTACCATAGGGATAATTTGCAACTTTCATATGTTAACATCAATTAACTGTACCAACATTATTTATTTATCATTTTATATTAATAGCCAATTTACCATATATGTATATGAACCACCATCTGACCAAACCGTGTCTATTAGTTTTTGCGATCAACGTGTATCCATACCAGTAGCCTATTTCACCAACATTGCAAAGTATACTTTTCTAGCAAAGTATACTTTGAGGGAGAAAGTTTCAAGTTTAGGATAAATTTATTATTTTTGATTATACTGCATTTATTACATTATCACAGCCATTTTGGCTGTGATAATGTAATCAATTCAGTATAATAATTCTGCATACTTTTAATCATTAAATACATGCAGTCGTTAGTACTATATGAAATAATGCATTTTGGGAAAAATAAATGATTACTCCCTCAAAGTATACTTTGCTAGAAAATTATACTTTGCAATGTTGGTGAAATAGGCTACGGAGCCTGCGCTGCTAGGGATAGGTATATTATGAACACAGTATTCAATGTAAGTGTTGCTATTATGATGTAAAACACTGGTCAATCAAGGTGCATGAGCACGTGCTTATAACAACAACAACAGTGGCTGATAGTGTTGAAATCTTGCCCACTCCAAGGTTTATAGTCTTATTTGATATTTTCCTTAATATGTAACGGGTTTTGACGAAATATGGCGCAGCAAACGCGTCTTCATGAGCTGCATTTGGTCGTCCAGTGAGTTCGGCACAGACTTACGTCGTTTTTGCGAAGAATCGATTTCTCCGTGTCGGTAGACACGGAACTCGATTCTTCGCAAAAACGACACAAGTTTGGACCAAAGTACAGAGACCACTTAATGCAGCTTAACAAGACCCGTTGTGATGCGCCGTATTTCATCAACATCCGTTACGTAATAAGGATAATATCAAATAATACGTACTTTAGATCAGATGAATTCTGGAAGTTACAGTACTTGTTGTTGTTGTTAGTATACCACGTGATCATACGCCTTATGAATGCAAGTTGATAAGAAACTTACTGTGACTGGAGCCATTGTACATATCTATATATATGGCTAACGAACCAATGTACATGTACCTCATATATTGGCACACTCCTGCTGCTGGATATGAATAACAATACTAATATTTCCTTCGTATTTATTTACCTATGAGACGCGCCAAGTGATTTTGTACCTATGTATGAACATGTTGATTGTTCATGAAATAAATTTACAGAAACTGATATGTTTTGTAAATGATGTCGAAAGATTACGTAATGTTCATAGTAAATGCGAAATTCTATACCGCATTAGCTGTGAAAATGTCGTCAACTTTCGATGTCATTTACCGAAAATATCGTATTTTTTGTAAATACATTTTATGAGATATCGCACGTGGTTTTAGGTACAAACTCGCACGATGTCTCATATCAGGCTGTATAAGTGTGCCAGCTTATATGAAGGCAGCCTAACCACAACTGCAATAAGCCACCGTTTCTCCAGTCACAGTCACATTTCGATCACTGTCTGATAAAAGGTGCCTTACAACGCCTGTGACGAGCGTAGCCCCAGATTAGACGGCGCGGATTCTGTTAAAGAAAGATAAATTATGAACTTCGCTTTCAATGTGTTGCCATTCATCTGTAAGTCTTGATACTCTGACTATAAGATTGGCAGAAATGAAATAAGCGTCGATTTTTCACGTCTTTGTCGATTTGGTAATTCATCATTCGTCTACGTAACTGGACACATTGGACATATGGACTATATGACCATGCTAGTTCCTGAGATATTGGCACAATCCTGCAGTTCGGTAATAATTGTTTGTTAGAACGGTGAAGACTACTATCAGCCTTTTCAATCGCCCGTCAGGCTTCTAGCAAACAGTGTAGATCTCTAGCAGTCTGTGCATGGGCTAGACTGGGCAAAACTGTAAAACGCCCCATTTCTCCAGTCACAGTCACATTTTGGACCAACCGCTGGGAAAAGGCAACCCGATAACGTTTACGACCAGCATAGACCCTGACCAGACTGCGCAACCACGCAGTCTGATCAGTGTCTATGCTGTTCGCCATTAATTCCACAAACCATGCATCACCAAATCCAATCATGTGAAACTGGCTAGGGATTGATCAGAGTCTACACTGTTTTCTGTAAATGCTATAACGTACGTTTTCTCGACCGCAGGCCCAATAATAAAACCCACAACTCATCCGAAATCATGTGTGCTGGAGTCTGTCATGAAAAATGGTAAATTAGTAATTAATTTATTATCAGTTTACTCTTCAAAGGGCGATTCGCTTAATGGAGCGCGAGTTTTATTTAAATTTTATCGGTTTATGCTGGGATTTGGACTAAATTAGAGGGCAAAGCTGCAGGATAACGATGTGATTCTCGTTACTTCATTTTTATTCCGCCTCAACTATTCAATATTTGCAATACTAACTATAACAGTGACCGTTTTACTGCAACAAGGTGCGAAACTATCACTCGTTTATTTTAGCGCCGTAAAATGTTTACGGCCTTAGTTTCGTATTTCTTCAAACGTAATTGACAAGCTAAATACCATGAAATAAAATCGTGAATTGAAAAATAATCTATGGTAGTTGTTTTAAAGGTACTGTGTCTCAGATGATGTTTCATATACTAGAAGTTACCAAAGGCGACGTCAGGGGATGTTCGAAGGGTTCGTACGAACCCCTCCCACCCCCCTTTGGAGTCAGCAGAATTTATTTTTTATGAATATCCGCGACATTTTCAGTGCATGAATGAGCAGATACTATATTATTCAAATGCACTACTAACAAAACACAATCAAGCGACGCCAAACGTATTGCAATATGTCAATGTTCAGAAATACGCTTCTTGTTGTCCCCACATACCCGAATGTAGCATTTGGCTTCTGTAAATCAATTATTTTCCAGGGCTGTCAGTGGCGTAGACAGGCATACGCACGTACGCACGTGCGTACGAGAAAAAATAAAATAATTTAAAAAAAAGGCTTATTTTTCGAAATATGCAATAAAATCTTGGGGGTGGTGGGGGGGTTGCTATTGAGTCTGGAACAGAACGCATTTTGTATCAAACGTACATGTCGATTACAAACAAATGGTGCCGTAAATAATGCAGGAAAACGCGTTAGATAGGATCTCCGTTTCAAAACGCATGCCCCCGGACCCCCCTAGCACTCTCCCTCACTTCGCTAGGTCGACGAGTGAGCCATGCTCACCCAATGTTCTACCATTTGATATGTGTGCGTATCAGAAATTTGTCCCTGGCTACGCCTCTGGCTGTGAAGCAACCGAAATCTGTAAGGGGTCCAGGGGCAACCCCTGGACCCCTCACAGCTGAAAATCGAACCCTCTTTTCAAAAATGCTGGAGACACGTATGTACATGTATATGAATATGTCATTTCGCATTATAGACTGCAAATGACCTACATACTTTTATATATGAATATATATATTATATATGAAACAAACGCAGTATTTTATTTTATCCCGTCAACACAGTGCGTATGTGCCGTGAAACACGGTGCCGTGAAACATTTTTGATATCCAGTCAATACAATTTTTGCATTTTACAGCCATTTGAATATGTTGACGGGATAAATAGAATGGTAGGTTAGTGCCGTGAATGGGAAAAAATATCTGGCGCGGCTCGGAAACGGGATGTGCTCGGCAGAGCCTCGCCCATCCCGTTTCCTGAGCCTTGCCAGATATTTTTTCCCATTCACGGCACTAACCTACTATTCTCTATTCATCAAATTACAATAGTTTGTTTTATTCTACAAAATACATTTGTGATAGTACATATGTGTACTACAGTAGTGCATGTAAAATAAAAAGACAACTTAAAAAGGCAAGCTGTTTTATTGATATTACTATATTGAAGTCCATTACACGAAAAACTACATTGAGTGTCTAAGACACGGTGCCGTTATGTGCTGTAATATCTGCCGATGACTGTTGGCCAATTAAGCATAATAAATCTGAAAACTATGCTATTTCAACGAGATTTTTCAAAATTATAAAAATGTTTCCTGTCCTATTGTTTTCGTAAAATTCCATCAAATATTAAGAAAAATGTCTGTATTTAATAGTTTCCTTACACAAGTTAACATGTGCCTAAAGTGGACGATGTTGACTAATTAAACATTAAATGCACTCTGAAATCTGACTAGTTCAATATCGTGGAAATGTTCTAAGAAAATGAAAGCTAAATATTGAATGTCGGTCTACAAATGCTATTCTTATTTTTAAGAATATCTATGTTTAGCCCCCATGTTAAAATATCGTAGAACAAATCGTGTGTCGTAATAAAATTAATATTTGACGGAATCAAATTAAACAATTAGTTAAGGGTAACATTTAATTTAGGAATATGTACTTTTGATAATATTCATAGTTTAATACATGAATATTGAATTGCTGAAAACCCCATCGGCGGATTTTCAGTGAAACAAACAGCAGAACCGTATCAGGCTTTATCCCGTCAACACTGTGCGTATGTGAAACACGGTGCCGTGAAACATTTGTAATATCCTGTCAATACGGCCTAATCACTGCGTATGAATATGTGCGGTGATTGGTGTTATTGTTTTGCATTTTAAAGCCATTTGTAGGTGTTGACGGGATAAATAGAATAGTAGGTAAGTGCTGTGAAGTGAATGGGAAACATCTGGCGCGGCACGGAAACGGGATGTGCTCGACAGAGCCTCGCCCATCCCGTTTCCTAAACCTTGCCAGATATGTTTTCTCATTCACGGCTCTAACCTTCTATTGTCTATATAGGTACATGGTTAAATCTCTTCTTTCTTAAGAGGAAATTAACCTATTAGTGCACATCCGATGCAGACAGGTTGCAGGTCATGTAAAAGTCGGTTCCACAGCATCCATACGAATAGTGAAAATAGGAGAGAAGGGTCACATGTGGAGGATTCGGTTAAAGAAGAACTGCAGAAGTTTTGTTCATTGTCTTTTTTTTTTTTTTTTAAATTGACACCGACACTACAAAAAAATGCCGAAAGTTCTAAAATATTATAAAATATTATAATTCATATATTAAATGACACTAACGGCAGAAAAGTATAAATTTAAAAGAAATTGAATTTATATAAGTAAAGTAATTATAATTATGCAATTTCTCATATGACGTCATTTGAATCCATGAATATTTTAACCCATTGAAATCTCAAACCTATGTAACTTTTGTATAACCACTTTGTATTTTCACATACATTTTTCAACATTCTGTTTTTCTTTTCTAGTACGCTTAGTAGCAGTAATTAACCAAAAACCTCTGAGATTCTATTTTAAGTTGCATACTGAAGTTATCTGGTGTTTGTTAGACTATAGTAATACGCTAGCCGATCATAGACTATGCTATAGTTGCGAGTAGTAACTCTGTAAATACATGAGGGCCGTTTCACTAAACATCGTACGACTAGTGCAAAATTATGATAAAAATATAAATTTCACATTAACAATGTTTTCTTGTAACCAATTATTGGATTTACATTTATTGAGCATAGGCTGCATATGCAGCCTATGCTCAATAAATGTAAATCCATCAATTGAAATTTCCAGACGATTCTAGATTTGCACTTACGAACATTTTAGTCGTACGAAATTTAGTGAAACGGGCCCCAGTACCTGCTACTGACGGTACGGGTGTTTGCAGAGGTACTGCCCATAACTAAGGCTACGCTGGTCGAAAACTAAAACAAAACGCCCTGTCCCCTTTTCTCATTGCAGATCCACACATCATTGTTTTCCCAGTTCACCGCGTGGGAGTCTACAAAGTATATAGCCATAATCATCAGAAACACGTTATGTGTTAACAACGAAATATAAATTATACACACTTTCACGCCATAATGGTTACATTTCGTAGCAGCATGGTGGCTATTAGATGTCTAACAAGAAACAATTGAGTGGATATGTAACACTCACAGGCCCAGGAACGGAGTAATGAGAGAGTTACGTTCCAGGCGGGGTGCCATGATGAAAGGTTTTCGTTACACTACAGTGTGATCTCTCTAAACCGGACACCCTGGGAGGTCACATGGTGTCTGATTCCGAGCGGTCCCACTGCAATGCATGTCATATATGTTATTATGAACAGGCTAAGATTGTTTATGCTTTTCAATTTGGTGTATTTTCAATATACCAGAGAGCTGCCTTTTCAACAAATAAACGATATGTCAGTTGAGGGGCTTAATCTAAATCAAAGGACTGAAAGTCCTGAAATCCTTCGCAGTACGTGCTCAACCATTTTAATATTTCACACAAAAAATCATATATACTCCATTTAAAATCATATATACTCCATTTAAAATCAATATATTCGTCGAATCAGTATACATTATCAATGCTGCAAAAACAATATTTACCTTGACAAACATGATTGTTCAAAGTAATTTCACCTTGACCTTGGACATGAAGGCCACATGGGTATGGTACATGTATGGAATGAAAATATGGATGATGATAAGGAAGTATATGAAGTTTGAAGTCAATGTGACTTACGGTTGCAGAAAACTTTAAGGCAAATCGTATGGATGCAAATGTCTAAGTAATTTGACCTTGACCTTGGAAATGAAGGCCGCATGACTGGTATGGAATGAAAATATGGTTGATGATAAGGAAGTATTTGAAGTTTGAGGTCCATCCGACTTTCCGTCACAGAGATAATGGGTACCCAAACTCTTTAACGTAGACGGACGGAATTACGAAAACTATATACCCCTCGACATACTTTGTATGCCGGGGGGGTATATCTATAGTTTTGTATACACAGTTTAAACTTTATATATTTTACAACAATTACAAACAAGAGCGAGCAGTCATGCATGGAACACGACAGGTGACATATGTCTTCAGTCCCTTTGTTCCTGTCACAGTCATAGCTCAGGAACTAGACTGGTGACATATGTCATCAGTCCATTTTCCAATTCAAATAGGAATCCTCAGCGATTTGTAACCCGGAGGATATAACAAAAACGTTCTACTTTCACTTTCATTTCAGCTACACATTCAATTTTAATTTATTGAGTAAATTTAAAAGTATATTTAAATAATTAGATATTAATTTAAATATACATTTTTTAATTCATAATACAAATAATCTAGAGATAATTATTATCCTTATTCAAACTAAAGACTACGTTTCCTTTGTGAAGTGTATCGTACTGTATATGCTGTGTAACGTCAAGTCGCAAGACTGTCGGCAACGTATGCGCTAACACACACGACGTGTAATTATCAAACAATTGCTAGCACCTCTTTGGAAAGTTTGGATTTCCGCGCGAACTGTTTTACTAAATTCATTATAGATTAGTTGATTTTTTAAAGTAAAATGGACACTGGTTAATAATATCGATGGCCCAAGATGATTAAAACAGTATGTAACTGTCAAAAAAACAATGTTTCTGCTTTAGCTTTAAATCATCATCATTTCGCTGTCCAATGTCGGATTTTATCGAACCATTGACCTATGTAAAGTTCAGAATGTAAGCTTTAATCTGATTGGTCATTCAAGAAAAACGTCACAGGGAAATCCGGCCCCCTACTATATCATTGCGCAAAATATCAACATACATAACAAAGAACTCATATTAATACATAACAGGTAATAGTTTATAAAGTATACAAAACCTTTTGCAATAACACACATGTAACACACAAAAAGCAAACAACACATGTATTACGCTGAAACGGTAAGATAGCTCGCTGTTTTACTGTTGTTGAACTACTTTTTTATGGCGTAGTACCGCGTGTTTTTCTAAAGTTAAACCCACAAACAGTGACACTGCGACCGCCACTTAACTCATATTTGATAATTCAAGATGGCCGCCATCCAGATTGAGACAGTGAAACAACTTGACAACTAAAAGTAGTAGAATAATAAATGAAACCACTTTATATAGGTTTTCTGGTATGGGGAGTCCATTTCCAGAGTTATTTTGTCATTTCGAGGTTAATGTTACGTGCTAAGGTCACCGTCAAGGTCATTTTGGCACAAAATATTGATATTTCGAGACAATATCTATATATTGGGTTTGATTATAATATTCAGGAATATAAATTAACAATCATCATGTCTTAGTGTGCGCTTATTGATTGAAACATGACCCTGATCACGCATACAAAGGAGCATGAAACTCCATTTCCACTTTACCATGGAATCAAAGTTCACGGAGACGCGAGACACAAGCATCTGATAGAACATTCCCATAGCATTGGGCTCACTGTGTCATATGAACGTGTTATGGAAGTGAAAGTACAGGTTGCTCGTGTTGTCTGTAAGCGACTCGCTACGGGGTATATTTAACCACAAATATGCGTCTTTCTCTATGCCATATGTCAATAATTGCAGTGGCAGTTTCCTGACATCTTTGGCGAGGATAAGTTTGTCAAGTAACTGGGAGCCTTGTATATCGAGGAAAAATGCCAACTGATGATGGGCAAGATGCTGAGAGGGTCTGGCTGTGACACCAGTCGCTCTAAATGACTATTTAACGTACTTGCTCTGTTCATCAGGTGTCACTTGTTTCTCTCTCAGTGCAAAATGCGTACTCTCATTATACATCGAGTGAGTCGTTCGAGATGTGGAGGAAAAGGCAATCCGCTGATGTTCCCATGTTCAAATATTGGTCGTTGGTCACCGAACTTGAATTACTGATGTGTCGAGTTGTGCGCTCTTTGAGAGAGGGTGACTTCCTTTCTCTACGTCCAGGTGTGCGATGAACTTTGTGCCTGGTACTTTGTTCTGGGCCACTCCAATTATGCCCGCTGGCTGCCAATTCACGTCAGAGACATGATCGAGCTCGTTGTGAAACATCCAGCAGTGCATGTGGAGTATTTGTATGGAAACTTCACGGTCCAAAGATCCAAGCACATCTTCAGCCTCATGGCAAAATATCAGTCACACGAACAGAGCAACAAACTTTTCTAGGGAAACGGTGGAGCTTCTGACTTGTATGATGAGACTGATGCCATTGCATTGTATATGTTGGCTGGGCCAGATTGTGTCAGAATGATCGAAGAGTTTGAAGGTGTCCGCATACTTACGCCGGCAACAACTAGTCACCACGAGGAAGCCTCCAGTCTAGGTTCTCAATGACGTGCAGGCATTCATGAAGGTGATGGTCGGATTTGGTAATCCATTCTCAACTACAGATCATGGTCTTGTTGCTCTTGATACATGCTGCATGATGGAGCATGATGTAGTGGTGTCTATCCCAAATTGATGAGGTTTGTAAGGCACATGATGAATACGTGAAAAGACGGCTAGAGAGTGACAGTTTCTCTTTCTGATACAATAAAGAGGAACAATGTTTTCACTTTCTCTAACCGTCCGAATCCCCGAAAGAATGGAAGTAAAGTTGGGATACAGAAACAAAACACAACACTTGTCACCCAACTATTTCCTTCACTTCAATCACATCCATATGCGGATATGACAGAATTGTTCACATTCGAAAACCAGCGAGAGCCACCTTCTGCCAGATTGCAGTTCGCTCAGAGCTGGGACAAAGTCGGACATCTTCGCATACATCAACGCACCAACAGGCCACGCCAATCCAGTCAGTGAAGCGACAATTCATGTGATCGACATGCCTGCTATCATCCATATGGTGCAGCCAACATGAGCGGCTGCATTTACTGAATATGTATGCCTACACATTGTGCCATTTCTTAAAGCACAGGTGACTGCGACGGTTGAACGCATCGATGTTGTCTGTGACACATACGCTGACAATAATTTGAAATCACTGACACAGCAGCGGCGTGGATCAGGTGCACATACTAGATTAGAACCAGTTGAAAATGGCAGAACTCCCATGCCCAAACGGGACTGGCAATCATACCTAAAATGCAGAAAATGAAAAGGAGCTTTCTCAATTGTCAGTAAACGGCTGGCAAAGACTGACATAGATGGAAAACTCCTCCTCAGCACCGAGTCTGAGATGGTGCTCTCCAACAAACCATTCGATGTGTCAGCACTCAAGCCATATAACCATGTAGCGGCTGACACACGAATCATCCTGCATATATTTCATGCCTCATCTCAGGGTCACGAGAAAGCATTTGTGCGCACAGTCGATAGTGATATCGTTGTTCTTGCCATCGCTTTCTTTGAACATATCGACCTTTCTGAGCTTTGGATTGGCCTTGGTAAAGGAAAACATTACAGAGATATCCCGGTGCGCAGCATCTACTCTCAGCTTGGTCCATCAGTTCACGCCCTAACAGGTTGTGATACGACATCTCAACTTCTCGGCTGCGGTAAGAAGACTTCGTGGAATGAATGGAACAGTACACCAGTAGCCTATTTCATCAACATTGCAAAGTATACTTTACTAGCAAAGTATACTTTGAGGGAGTAATCATTTATTTTTCCTGAAATGCATTATTTCATATAGAACTAACAAATGCATATATTTCATGATTAAAAGTATGCAGAATTATTATACTGAATTTATTACATTATCACAGCCAAATTGGCTGTGATAATGTAATAAATTCAGTATAATAAAAATTAATAAATTTATCATAAAATTGAAAATTTCTCCCTCAAAGTATACTTTGCTACTAAAGTATACTTTGCAATGTTGATGAAATGGGCAACTGGCCTGACAGAGACGCTGATTGCACTAACAGGAGAACCACTCTCATAGACGCAAGTAAGTCATGTGCACTCCTCTTGCACTGTGGTTGAACAAAAGTGTACAAGGGGAATTGCAAGAGCTGCACGGCACTGTGCAAGTGCGAGGTATCGTTTTAAAAAAATTGCCATGTTATTATTATTTTCTAGAATAATAGCACATTTTGGTTTAGTTACATTCCCAGGTTTGCAGAATCACCATTGGCTTTGATATTATGATCGCTTCTGCTTCTCGTTCTGAATATATTGTTCTGTAGACTTGATGTCTGATATTAAATAATGATATTGATACTGACTTTCATCATATAGCATAGCCCAATATCCAATATTGTTATACCCACTTTTAGAAAAAAGGTTGTGTATATTGTTTTAGTCAGGAGTTTGTCCGTCCGTCCATCCGTCCGCCTGGCTGTCGTTCACAAATCTTGTTCCGCAATCTCCTCATTCATTAATGATTGTACACTGTTGAAACTGTGTATGTGGGTTTCTTGGCGAATGTCGATTAGGACAAATATTTCACATTTGGGCTGTGACATTCATTGGTCACCTCAAGGTCAAAGCAGTTAAGCGGGTATTTGAGATGACGTATCATCGACTTTTTCCTAGTGTTTATATAACAAATTATTGTTCATGCAGTAATACTATTTGAATAATCAATACGATAGATACCAACAGATACGAGCTAGTTTATGCATAGCTGACAAAATTGACTTTGATCTTGTGTGAATGTCATTCCAAAAGCATATATAGTTCACATAAGATATTTAATATTATGGAACCTGACTCCAATATGGTAATTACATGCCATCGTTTGTGTTTGGCTCGAAATATACATATTTTGGATATAAATGACCTTGAATGTGACATTAGCATGTGCCCTTGACCTCTAATCTCCAAACTAACACTGGAAATTGATTCCACATACTCGAAACCTGATACAATGTTGTTTCATTTATGATTTTACTACATTTGATTCTCAAGTTATGGCACCACCTTATTCTGGATGGCGGCCATCTTGAATTTTCCAATATGTCCGCCACAGCGAGATCCCAGCTTGGCTCCCGCAAGAAAATTAAATTTCCTCACCATATCTAAGACTGGTCCAAAAATGGTGCTTGTAGACAAATGTGAACAATTATTTGACTAACCCTACCCGGGTTCTGACTACCCAGCGAATACACGATATAGCATTACCCGGGCCTGACTATCTAAAGAATACACAACATGTCATTACCCGGGCCTGACTATCCAACACATACACGATAAGTATGTCATTACCCGGGTCTGACCATTGAACAAATACGCGATATGTCATTACCCGTGCCTGCCTATGCAATAAATACACGATATGTCATTAACTGGGCCTGACTATCCAACAAATACACGATATGTCATTACCCGGGCCTGACTACTCAACAAATACACGATATGTCATTACCCGGGCCTAGCTATCCAACAAATATGGTCATGACGCCAGTGTTCGGGGTAGTCGGAGTTTTCGGGGTATTCACATATTTTGTAATTTGTAGACATGTGTGCAGCCGCGATGTGCTTTACGTCAGGTAATTAAAATAAGCATGACATTCTCTATAGTAAGTTCTTAAAAAATGCCACCAAATCCGGTGTTTGGACCAAATACTGGTAATTTTTACCAATTAGGTCATTTTTTTCACGAACCTACCGTGATTTTCGTGATTTTCTGCGTCCGCCATTAATCTGCTCATTAATATTGTTAAAATTTGATTAAATAAAAAAGTTTCAAGTGTTCCTTCACTGTGTGCCTCATTCATCTGCGCGATGATCTTATCCAATGAAAACTCGGGACGAATTAGCAAATTTATTGACACTTTCGGAACATACCCCGAAAACTCCAACCATAAGTCAATATTCAAAATGGCTGACTCATGTGTTGTTAATCGCGCTAACGCGAGTTTTAATCTGACAACAATCTTATTTTGAAGGCAAGAAACATTGAAAGGAATGTTTATCATTCTATTGAACTGACAATTTAGCTCATATGTTATGTTTTATAAAAACCGCTAGTTGTTGAACTTGTTAATACCCCGAAAACTAGACCCACCATCATACACTGTATGTCATTACCCGGGCCTGACTATCCAAGCAGTTACACCCCGGGTATGTCATTACGGGGCCTGACACAACAGTACACTTACCCACGCCCTTGACCCTATCCAACAATGTTACACCCGTTATGTCTTACCCGGGCCTGACTAACCCAACAAGTACTCGTTATGTCCATTACCCGGGCCTGACTAATCCCAACTAAAGTTTACACGTTTAATGTTCATTACCCGGCCTGCCATACTATCCAACTAAGTACACGTTTTATGTCCATTACCCCCTGGCCTGACTATCCCAACAAAGTACACGTTAATGGTCATTACCCGGCCTGGACCTGCCCAACTACCAACCAATGAATAAACATATTTATTGTCATTACCCTCCTGACTAACCCAACTCAAAGTACAACGTTTGTCAAATTGCCGGGGCCTGACCTACCCAACAAGTTACCCCACGTTAAAGTCCATTAATTACCCGGGCCTGACCTACCCCAACAAGTTACACGTTTTATGGTCATTGCCCGGGCCTGACTACCCAACAATGTACACTATGTTCATACCCGGGCCTGAACTACCAACAAGTTACCAACTTATGGTCCATTAACCGCCTGAACTTATCCCAACAATACACGTTTATGTCATTACCCGGGCCTTGACTTTCCAACAAAAACCACTTATGTCATTCTAACCCGGGCCTGACTATCCCAACCAAGTACAACGTTATGTCCATTGCCCGGGCCTGACTACCCTAACCCAAGACATACAACGATTATGTCCATTAAACCCGGGGCCTGACTATCCCAACAAGTACACGTTAAAAGTCATTTGCCCGTGGGCCTGACTATCCAACAAAAGTACACGTTATGTTTCATTAACCCCGGGGCCTGACTAGCCCAACAATGTACACGTTTATGGTTCATTGCCCGGGCCTGACTAAACCCAACACATACACGATAATGTCGTTACCCGGGCCTTGACTACCCAACCCAATAAACGTTATGTCCCTTGCCCGGGCCTGACTAACCCAACAAGTACACGTTATTGGTCCATTGGCCCTGGGCCTTACTACCCAACCCAACAAGTACACGGTTTAGATTGTCCAATTACCCGGGCCTGACACTACCCCAACAAGTACACGTTATGTCCATTACCCGGGCCCTGGGACTATCCAACAAGTACCCAACGTTATGCTCAATTAAACCCGGGCCTGACTATCGCAACAAGTACAACGTTTATGGCATTACCCCGGGCCTGACTATCCAACAAGTACACGTTATGTCATTGGCCCGGGCCTGACTATACCCAACAAGATACAAAACGATTATGGTCAATATCCCCCGGGCCTGACTATCCCAAGCAAATTACAAACGGTTTATGTTCATTACCCGGGCCAGACTACCCAACAAGTACACTTTATGTCATTACCCGGGCCTGACTACCCAACAAGTACACGTTATGTCATTACCCGGGCCTGACTATCATTACAAGTACACAGTTATTGGGTCAATACCCGATACCCGGGCCTGACTATCCCAACAAGTACACGTTTTTGTATGTCCATACCCGGGCCTTGATTCTATCCAACAAGTAACACGATATTGTTCATAACCCGCCTTGACTACCAAACAATACACGTTATGTCATTACCCGCCTGACTATCCCAACAAGTACACGTTATGTCGCCCTCCATGCGCCTGACTACCCAACACATTACCCACGAATTATGGCATTACCCGGCCTGACTATCCAACAATACAACGTTATGTCATTACCCGGGCCTGACTATCCGACAAGTACAGCGTTATTGTCCCTTGCCCGGGCCTGACTACCCAACACATACAACCCGGGTGACACCAACGCTTGCCTATCCAACAAGTACACGTTATCATTGCCCGGGCCTGACTACCCAACAAGTATCACCCGTATGTCATTGCCCGGAGGGCCTGACTACCCAACAAGTACACGTTATCATTGCCCGGGCCTGACTACCCAACAAGTACACCCGGGTATTACATTGCGCCTTGACTACTCCAACAGTACAGTATGTCATTACGGATGACTACAACAAGTACACGTTATGTCATTGCCCGGGCCTGACTACCCAACACATACACGATATGTCATTACCCGGGCCTGACTACCCAACAAGTACAAGTTATGTCATTGCCCGGGCCTGACTACCCAACAAGTACACGTTATGTCATTACCCGGGCCTGACTACCCAACAAGTACACGTTATGTCATTGCCCGGGCCTGACTACCCAACACATACACGATATGTCATTACCCGGGCTTGACTATCCAACAAGTACACGATATGTCATTACCCGGGCCTGACTATCCAACAAATACACGGTATGTCATTACCCGGGCCTGACTATCCAACAAGTACACGATATGTCATTACCCGGGCCTGACTATCCAACAAGTACACGTTATGTCATTACCCGTGCCTAACTATCCAACACATACACGATATGTCATTACCCGGGCCTGACTATCCAACAAGTACACGATATGTCATTACCCGGACATGACTATCCAACACATACACGATATGTCATTACCCGGGCCTGACTATCCAACAAATACACGATATGTCATTACCCGGACATGTCTATTCAGCAAATACACAATATGTCATTACCCGGGCCTGGCTATCCAACAAATACACGATATGTCATTACCCGGACATGACTATTCAACAAATACACGATAAGTCATTACCCGGGCCTGACTATTCAACAAATACACGATATGTCATTACCCGGACATGACTATTCAACAAATACACGATATGTCATTACCCGGACATGACTATCCAACAAATACACGATATGTCATTACCCGGGCCTGACTATCCAACAAATACACGATATGTCATTACCCGGACATGTCTATTCAGCAAATACACAATATGTCATTACCCGGGCCTGGCTATCCAACAAATACACGATATGTCATTACCCGGACATGACTATTCAACAAATACACGATAAGTCATTACCCGGGCCTGACTATTCAACAAATACACGATATGTCATTACCCGGACATGACTATTCAACAAATACACGATATGTCATTACCCGGACATGACTATCCAACAAATACACGGTATGTCATTACCCGGACATGACTATTCAACAAATACACGATATGTCATTACCGGGCCTGACTACCAATCACATACACGATATGTCATTACCCGGGCCGACTATCCAACAAAATACACGTTTTGTCATTTCCCGGGGCCTGATACAACAACATACACGGGCCCTGTATTAACACGGCTGAATCCAAACAAATAACATGGTATGTCATTTAGGGCTGACTATCAACAAATACGTTATTCATTACCGGGCCTGACTATCCAACAAAAGTACACGGGATAATTGTCATAACCCGGGCTGGCTATCCAATATTACACGGTATGTTCATTACCCGGGCCCTGGCTACTCAACAAATAACCCACGATCTGTCAGTACCCGGGCCTGGAAATGTCCAACACATTCACGATATGTCATAACCTGAGTCTGGGCTATCAAAAATTAGTACACGGTATGTCATTACCCGGGCCTGGCTATCCAACAAATGCACGATATTTCCCGGGCCTCACTATTCAACATATACTACGAATGGGCTTTACCCGGGCCTGATATTCAAAAAATACACGAAATGTATTACCTGGTTCCTAATAATTCAACATATAGTGATATTCCAATACCTCGGCGTTGACTCTCAGCAAATACACGGTATGTCATTACCCGGAGCCCCTGACTATCAAACAAATACACGGTATGTCATTACCCAGGCCTGACTATCCAACACATACACGATATGTCATTACCCGGGCCTGGCTATCCAACAAATACGCGGTATATCACTACCCGGGCCTGACTATCCAACACATGCACGGTATGTCATTACCCGTGCTTGACTATCCAACAAATACACGATATGTCATTACCCGGGCCTGGCTACTCAACAAATACACGATATGTCATTACCCGGGCCTGACTACCCAACAAATACACGATATGGCATTACGCGGGCCTGACTATCCAACAAATACGCGATATGTCATTACCCGGACATGACCATCCAACAAATACGCGATATGTCATTACCTGGGCTTGACTATCCAATAAATACACGATGTGTCATTACCCGGGCCTGGCTATCCAACAAATACACGGTATGTCATTACCCGGGCCTGACTATCTAACACATACACGATATGTCATTACCCGGGCGTGGCTATCCAACAAATACACGATATGTCATTACCAGGGCGTGGCTATCCAACAAATACACGATATGTCATTACCCGGGCCTGAATATCCAACAAATACACGGTAATCTGTCATTACCCGGGCCTGAACTATCCAACACATACACGATATGTCATTCCGGGCTGACTATCCAACAAAATACACGATATGTCATTACCCGCGCCTGACTATCCAACAAATAACCATGGTATGTCATTACCCGGACATGACTATCCAAAAATTACATGGTCTGTCATTACCCGGGCCTGCCTGACTATCCAACAAAAATACATGGTATGTCATTACCCTGGCCTGACTATACCAACAAATACACGATATGTCATTACCCGGGCCTGACTATCCAAAAAACAAATACACGGTATGTCATTACCCGGGCCTGACTATTCCAACACATACGCTATGTCATTACCCGGGCCTGAATATCCAACAAATACATGGTATGTCATTACCCGGGCCTGCCTATCCAACAAATACACGGTATGTCATTACCCGGGCTTGGCTATTCCAACAAATACCCGGTATTCTACCGTCATTACCCCCGGCCTTGGCTATCCAACAAATACACGATATGTCATTACCCGGGCCTGACTATCCAAGAAATACACGGTATTTCATTACTCGGGCCTGACTATCCAACACATACACGATATGTCATTACCCGGGCCTGACTATCAAACAAACACACGATATGTCATTACCCGGGCCTGACTATCCAACAAATACATGGTATGTCATTACCCGGACATGACTATCCAAAAAATACATGGTCTGTCATTACCCGGGCCTGACTATCCAACAAATACATGGTATGTCATAAACCGGGCATGACTATCCAACAAATACACGGTATGTCATTACCCGGGCCTGACTATCCAACACATACACGATATGTCATTCCCAGGGCCTGACTATCCAACAAATACACGATATGTCATTACCCGCGCCTGACTATCCAACAAATACATGGTATGTCATTACCCGGACAGGACTATCCAAAAAATACATGGTCTGTCATTACCCGGGCCTGACTATCCAACACATACACGATATGTCATTACCCGGGCCTGACTATCCAACAAATACACGGTATGTCATTACCCGGGCCTGACTATCCAACACATACACGATATGTCATTACCCGGGCCTGAATATCCAACAAATATATGGTATGTCATTACCCGGACATGACTATCCAAAAAATACATGGTCTATCATTACCCGGGCCTGACTATCCAACAAATACACGGTATGTCATTACCCGGGCCTGGCTATCCAACAAATACACGATATGTCATTACCCGGGCCTGACTATCCAACAAATACACGGTATGTCATTACCCGGGCCTGACTATCCAACACATACACGATATGTCATTACCCGGGCCTGACTATCCAACAAATACACGGTATGTCATTACCCGGGCCTGACTATCCAACAAATACACGATATGTCATTACCCGGGCCTGACTATCCAACAAATACATGGTATGTCATTACCCGGACATGACTATCCAAAAAATACATGGTCTGTCATTACCCGGGCCTGACTATCCAACAAATACATGGTATGTCATAACCCGGGCCTGACTATCCAACAAATACACGGTATGTCATTACCCGGGCTTGACTATCCAACAAATACACGATATGTCATTACCCGGGCCTGGCTATCCAACAAATACACGATATGTCATTACCCGGGCTTGACTATCCAACAAATACACGCTATGTCACTACCCGGGCTTGACTATCCAACACATACACCATATGTCATTGCCCGGGCCTGGCTATCCAACAAATACACGATATGTCATTACCCGGGCCTGACTATCCAACACATACACGATATGTCATTACCCGGGCCTGGCTATCCAACAAATACACGATATGTCATTACCCGGGCCTGACTATCCAACAAATACACGATATGTCATTACCCGGGCCTGACTATCCAACAAGTACACGTTATGTCATTACCCGTGCCTGACTATCCAACACATACACGATATGTCATTACCCGGGCCTGACTATCCAACAAGTACACGATATGTCATTACCCGGACATGACTATCCAACACATACACGATATGTCATTACCCGGGCCTGACTATCCAACAAATACACGATATGTCATTACCCGGACATGTCTATTCAGCAAATACACAATATGTCATTACCCGGGCCTGGCTATCCAACAAATACACGATATGTCATTACCCGGACATGACTATTCAACAAATACACGATAAGTCATTACCCGGGCCTGACTATTCAACAAATACACGATATGTCATTACCCGGACATGACTATTCAACAAATACACGATATGTCATTACCCGGACATGACTATCCAACAAATACACGATATGTCATTACCCGGGCCTGACTATCCAACAAATACACGATATGTCATTACACGGACATGTCTATTCAGCAAATACACAATATGTCATTACCCGGGCCTGGCTATCCAACAAATACACGATATGTCATTACCCGGACATGACTATTCAACAAATACACGATAAGTCATTACCCGGGCCTGACTATTCAACAAATACACGATATGTCATTACCCGGACATGACTATTCAACAAATACACGATATGTCATTACCCGGACATGACTATCCAACAAATACACGGTATGTCATTACCCGGACATGACTATTCAACAAATACACGATATGTCATTACCCGGGCCTGACTACCCAATACATACACGATATGTCATTACCCGGGCCTGACTATCCAACAAATACACGTTATGTCATTACCCGGGCCTGACTACCCAACACATACACGATATGTCATTACCCGGGCCTGAATATCCAACAAATACATGGTATGTCATTACCCGGGCCTGACTATCCAACAAATACACGTTATGTCATTACCCGGGCCTGACTATCCAACAAGTACACGATATGTCATTACCCGGGCCTGACTATCCAACAAATACACGGTATGTCATTACCCGGGCCTGGCTACTCAACAAATACACGATATGTCATTACCCGGGCTTGGCTGTCCAACACATTCACGATATGTCATAACCTGAGTCTGGCTATCCAAAAAGTACACGATATGTCATTACCCGGGCCTGGCTATCCAACAAATGCACGATATTTCCCGGGCCTCACTATTCAACAATATACACGAAATGGCTTTACCCGGGCCTGGATATTCAACAAATACACGAAATGTCATTACCTGGACCTAATTATTCAACATATAAGTGATATTCCATTACCCTGGCGTGACTCTCCAGCAAATACACGGTATGTCATTACCCAGGCCTGACTATCAAACAAATACACGGTATGTCATTACCCAGGCCTGACTATCCAACACATACACGATATGTCATTACCCGGGCCTGGCTATCCAACAAATACGCGGTATATCACTACCCGGGCCTGACTATCCAACACATGCACGGTATGTCATTACCCGTGCTTGACTATCCAACAAATACACGATATGTCATTACCCGGGCCTGGCTACTCAACAAATACACGATATGTCATTACCCGGGCCTGACTACCCAACAAATACACGATATGGCATTACGCGGGTGGCCTGACTATCCAACAAATATACGCGATATCTACAAATTACCCGAACATGACCATCCAACAAATACGTCGATATGTCATTACCTATGGGCATTGACTATCCCAATAAATACACGATGTGTCATTACCCGTGCCTGGCTATCCAACAAATACACGGTATGTCATTACCCTGGTGCCCTGACTATCTAACACATACACGATATGTCATTACCCGGGCCGCTGGCTATACCAACAAATACACGATATGTCATTACCAGGGCTGGCTATCCAACAAATACACGATATGTCATTACCCGGTGGGCCTGAATATCCAACAAATACACGATGCATTACCCGGATGGCTATTACCCACGGGCCTGACTATCCAACAAATAAACGGTATGTCATTACCCGGGCCTGGCTATCCAACAAATACATTGGTATGTCATTACCCGGCCTGGCTATGACTATCACAAATTACACGATATGTCGGGTGATACTCGGCCTGGCTATCCAACAAATACACGATATTAGTCATTACCCGGGCCTGACTATCCAACAAACACACGAATCTATTACCCGCCTTGGCAATCCAACCCAAATCAGGGTAGTCATACCCCGACAATCGCGATATCCAACAAATCACCACAAATCACGATATGTTATTACCCGGGCCTGGACTATCCAACAAATACACGATATGTTATTACCCGGGCCTGACTATCCAACAAATACATGGTATGTATTACCCGGACCTGACTATCCAACAAATTCACGATATGTCATTACCCGGGCCTGGCTATCCAACAAATTCACGATATGTCATTACCCTGGCGGGCCTGGCTATACCAACAAATCGCCGATATGTATGTCATTACCCGGGCGTGGCTATCCAACAAATACACGCATAACCAACGGGTGGTAAATTCAACGATATGTCATTACCCGGGCCTGTCTATCCAACAAATAACACTACCAACAAATATGTCATTACCCTGGGTATTCCACCCAAATGGTATCATACCCGGCTACCTATCCAACACACGATGTCATCTGTCTATTAACCCAAATACACGATTCATGGCTATCCAAATAATACACGATAATTTTTACCCGTCCTGACATTCCAACCCAAATCATGGTATGTTATTACCGGCCTGACTATCCAACAAATACACGATATGTATTCATTATCCCCAACAAAACAGGGATTTTTACCACCTGCTATCCAACAAATCACGATATGGGGGCATATGTATCAATTACCCGTGCCTGGCTATCCAACAAATACACGATATGTATCCACAAATTCCCCACCCGATGCCATTACCCGGCCTATCCAACAAACACACGATATGTTATTACCCGTGCCTGACTATCCAACAAATACATGGTATAAAAATAAGACGATATTACCCGGGCCTGACTATCCAATCAACAAATACACGATATGTTATTACCCGGGCCTGGCCTGGCTAAACAAGCAAATACAATATGTATGACCCCCGCCAAAATATCCAACGGACCATGAATATCCAACAAATTCACATAGATATCTCATTACCCCTGGCCTGGCTATCCAACAAATTCACGATATGTCATTACCCGGGCCTGGCTATCCAACAAATTCGCGATATGTCATTACACGGGCCTGGCTATCCAACAAATTCACGATATGTCATTACCCGGGCCTGGCTATCCAACAAATACACGATATGTCATTACCCGGGCCTAACTATCCAACAAATACACGATATGTCATTACCCGGGCCTGGCTATCCGACAAACCCATACATGGTATGTCAATTACCCCCCTACCCGGGCCATGACTATCACAAATTCACGGATATGGGTCATTAACCCAAACGGCGATGGCTATATCCAACAAATACACGATATGTCATTACCAGGGCGTGGCTATCCAACAAATACACGATATGTCATTACCCGGGCCTGAATATCCAACAAATACACGGTATGTCATTACCCGGGCCTGACTATCCAACACATACACGATATGTCATTCCCCGGGCCTGACTATCCAACAAATACACGATATGTCATTACCCGGACATGACCATCCAACAAATACGCGATATGTCATTACCCGGGCTTGACTATCCAACAAATACACGATGTGTCATTACCCGGGCCTGGCTATCCAACAAATACACGGTATGTCATTACCCGGGCCTGACTATCCAACACATACACGATATTTCATTACCCGGGCGTGGCTATCCAACAAATACACGATATGTCATTACCAGGGCGTGGCTATCCAACAAATACACGATATGTCATTACCCGGGCCTGAATATCCAACAAATACACGGTATGTCATTACCCGGGCCTGACTATCCAACACATACACGATATGTCATTCCCCGGGCCTGACTATCCAACAAATACACGATATGTCATTACCCGCGCCTGACTATCCAACAAATACATGGTATGTCATTACCCGGACATGACTATCCAAAAAATACATGGTCTGTCATTACCCGGGCCTGACTATCCAACAAATACATGGTATGTCATAACCCGGGCCTGACTATCCAACAAATACACGGTATGTCATTACCCGGGCTTGACTATCCAACAAATACACGATATGTCATTACCCGGCCTGGCTATCCAACAAATACACGGTATGTCATTACCCGGGCTTGACTATCCAACAAATACACGATATTTCATTACCCGGGCCTGGCTATCCAACAAATACACGATATGTCATTACCCGGGCTTGACTATCCAACAAATACACGCTATGTCACTACCCGGGCTTGACTATCCAACACATACACCATATGTCATTGCCCGGGCCTGGCTATCCAACAAATACACGATATGTCATTACCCGGGCCTGACTATCCAACAAATATACGATATGTCATTACCCGGGCCTAACTATCCAACAAATACACGATATGTCATTACCCGGGCCTGGCTATCCAACAAATACATGGTATGTCAATACCCGGGCCTGACTATCCAACAAATTCACGATATGTCATTACCCGGGCCTGGCTATCCAACAAATTCACGATGTGTCATTACCCGGGCCTGGCTATCCAACAAATACACGGTATGTCATTACCCGGGCCTGACTATCCAACACATACACGATATGTCATTACCCGGGCGTGGCTATCCAACAAATACACGATATGTCATTACCAGGGCGTGGCTATCCAACAAATACACGATATGTCATTACCCGGGCCTGAATATCCAACAAATACACGGTATGTCATTACCCGGGCCTGACTATCCAACACATACACGATATGTCATTCCCCGGGCCTGAATATCCAACAAATACACGATATGTCATTACCCGCGCCTGACTATCCAACAAATACATGGTATGTCATTACCCGGACATGACTATCCAAAAAATACATGGTCTGTCATTACCCGGGCCTGACCATCCAACAAATACATGGTATGTCATTACCCTGGCCTGACTATCCAACAAATACACGATATGTCATTACCCGGGCCTGACTATCCAACAAATACGCGGTATGTCATTACCCGGGCCTGACTATCCAACACATACACGATATGTCATTACCCGGGCCTGAATATCCAACAAATACATGGTATGTCATTAGCCGGACATGACTATCCAAAATATACATGGTCTGTCATTAACCCGGGCGTTGACCCTATCCAAGCCTAAATACAATGGTATGATGTCGTTTTTTTATTAACCCTCGGGCCTTGCCTATCCAACAAATACTCGGTAATGTCATTACCCGGGCCTTGACTATCCGAACAAATAAATACACGGTAATGTCATTACCCGGCCTGGGCTATCCAAACAAATACACGATATGTCATTACCCGGGTCCTGACTATCCAACAAACATAACACGGTGATGTCATTACCCGGGCCTGACTATCCAAACACATACTCGATATGTCATTAACCCGGCCCGGGCCTGACTATCCCGAACAAATTACACGATATGTCATTTACCCGGACATTGACTACTCCAAAAAATACAATGGTCTTGTCATTTAACCCGGGCCTGACTATCCAACAAATACATAGGTAATGTCCATAACCCGGGCCTGACTATCCAACAAATATACTACGGATTAATGTCATCATTACCCTGGGCTGAACTAATCCAACAAATACACGATTAAGTGCATTACAAGGGCCTGGCTATCCAACAAATAACACGATATGGTCATTACCCCGGGCTTGACTAAACTATCCAACAAATACACCGCTATGTCAACTAACCCGGGCTTGACTATCCCAACACAATACACCATATGTCAATTGCCCGGGCCTGGCTATCCAACCAAATTACACGATATGTCATTTATACCCGGGCGGGACTGACTATCCAACACATTACACGATATGTCATTAAACCCGGCCTGGCTATTCCAACAAATACACGATATGTTCATTACCCCTGGGCCTGACTATCCAACAAATACCAACGATTTATGGTCCATTTACCCCGGGTGCCCTGGCTATCCAACAAATACACGATAATGGTCATTACCCGGGCCGGGCATGACTATCCTAACAAATACATGATATCCATTAGCCGGGCCTGACTTTTATTCAAACAAATACACGGTATGTCCATTAACCCGGGCCTGGCTATCCAACAAATTAACTTGGTATGTCATTACCCGGGGCTCCTGACTAATCCAACAAATTCACGATTTTATGGTCATTGCCCGGGTCCTGGCTTTATCCCAAACAAAATTCACGATATGTCATTTTACCCGGGTCCTGGCTATCCAACTAAATTCACGAGTATGTCATTACCCGGGCATTGGCTATCCAACAAATTACACGATTATGTCATTACCCGGGCCTGGCTATCCAACAAATACACGCATATGTCATTACCCGGGCCTGGCTATCCAAAATAATACACGATATGTCATTACCCGGGCTCATTGGCTATCCTAACAAATACACGATATTGTCCATTACCAGGGCCCTAACCTATCCAACAAACATACATGGTATGTTAGTTTACCCGGGCTGATCTATCCAACCAAATTACACGATATGTTATTACCCGGGCCTGGCTTATCCAAGTCAAAAATACATGGTATGTTTTTTACCCGGACCCTGGACTATCCAACCAAAATTCACGTTATATGTCATTACCCGGGCCCCTGGCTTTATCCAAAACAAATTCACGGATATTGTCATTACCCGGGCCTGGCTATCCAACAAATTCACGATATGGTCAATTTACCCACGGGAATGGCTATCCTAACAAAATTACAACGATATGTCATTGCCACCCGGGGGCCTGGCTATCCAACAAATTACACGATAATGTCATTTACCCGGGCCTGGCTATCCAAATTTAATACACGGATATGTCATTTTTACCCGGGCATTGGCTATCCAAATTAATTACACGATAATGTCGTTTACCCGGGCAATGAACTATCCAACAAATTGACCCGAAATATGTCATTACCCAGGGCCTGGCTATCCAAAACTCAAATAAGATACAAGCTATGTCATTTAACCCGGGGCCTGGCTATTCCAACACATACACGATTATGTCATTACCCGGGCCTGGCTATCCAACTAAATACACGATTATGTCCATTACCCGGGGAACTGGCTATCCAAAATATACTAAACGATATGTCATTACCCGGTCCATGTCTAATCCAAAATGATACACGATATGTCATTTGACCCGGGCCTGGGCTATCCAAACAAAGATACACGACTATGTCATTTACCCGGGCCTGGCTATCCAAACAAAATAACAAGAGTATGTCATTTTACCCGGGCCTGGCTATCCAAATAATAATAACGATTTATGTCGTTACCAGGGCCTCTGGTACTATCCAACCAAAATTACCATGGGTATGTTCATTACCCGGGCCTGACTATTCCAACAAAATACACGATATGTCAGTTTACCCGGCCTGGTTATCCAACTTAAATACACGATATGTCATTTACCCGGGCCATGGACTATCCAAACAAACATACACGATTATGTCATTACCCGGGCCTGGATTATCCAAATCAAAATACATCGATATGTCATTACCCGGGCCTGGCTAGTCAACAAACAAATACCACGGATATGTCATTGACCCGGGCCTGGTGCTATCCAACAAATACACCGATATGTCATTTACCCGGGTGGGCCTGGACTATCCAACAAATACACGAATTATGTTATTACTCGGGCCTGGCTATCCAACAAATTACATGGTTATGTCATTAACCCGGGCCTGGACCAATCCAAACAAATACACGATATGGTCATTACCCGGGCCTTGGTTATCCAAACAAATATACACGATATGTCATTACCCGGACATTGACAAGTCCAACAAATAACATTGGTATGTCATTACCGGGCCTGGCTATCCAACAAAATATAACACGATTATGTCATTACCCGGGCCTGACTATCCAACAAATACACGATTTTATGTCATTACCCGGGCCTGGCTTATCCAACAAATAACACGATATGTCATTACCCGGGCCTGGCTATCCAACAAATAATAGGTTTATGTTCATTTACCGGACATGACTATCCAAAAATTACATGGTCTGTCATTAACCCGGGCCTTGACAAATCCAACAAACCACCACGATATGTTATTACCCGGGCCTGACTAGTCCAACAAATACATGGTTATGTTATTAACCGGGCCTGACTATCCAACAATACATCGATATGTTTTATTACCCGGGCCTGGCTATATCCAACCAAAATACATGGTATGTTTTTTACCCCGGACCTGGACTATCCAACAAATTCACGATATGTCCATTACCCGGGCCTCTGGGCTATCCAACAAATTCCACGATATGTCATTACCCGGGCCTGGCTTATCCTAAACAAATTCACGATATGTCATTACCCGGGCCTGGGCTATCCAAACAAAATACACGATTATGTCATTACCCGGGCCTTAACTATCCAACAAAGATACACGATATGTCATTACCGGGCCTGGCTATCAACAAATTACATGGGTTTATGTCAATACCAGGGCCTGACTATACCAACAAATTCACGATATGTCATTACCCGGGCCTGGCTATCCAACAAATTCACGCTATGTCATTACCCGGGCCTGGCCTGGCTAAGTCCAACAAATTTCACGATTATGTCATTACCCGGGCCATTGGTTAGTCCAACAAAAATATAACGATATTGTCATTAACCCGGTGGTCCTGGGCTAATCCAACAAATACACGATATGTCATTAACCCGGGCCTGGGCTATCCAAATAAGTTACACGATATGTCATTTACCCGGGCATGGCTATCCAAATAAGTTACAGATTATGTCGTTACCAGGGCATGGACTATCCAACAAATTCACGATATGTCATTACTCGGGTCCATGGCTATCCAACAAATAAAGAAGTTATGGTCATTACCCCGGCCTTGGCTTATCCAACAACATTACACGATTATGTCATTACCCGGGGACTGGCTATCCAACAAATACACGATATATGTCAATTACCCACGGGCCTGGGCTTTATCCAAATAATACACGATTTATGTCATTACCCGGGCATGTCTCATCCAAAATGATTTCACGATCAATGTCGTTACCCGGGCGTGTCTATCCAACAAAGAATTCACGCTATGTCATTACCCGGGCCTGGCTATCCAACAAATACACGATATGTCATTACCCGGGGGCCTGGCTATCCAACAAATATACTCGATATGTCCATTACCGGGCCTGGCTATCCAAACTAATACACGATTATGTCGTTACCCGGGCCTGGACTTATCCAACTAAATACATTGGTATGTCTATTACCCGGGCCTGACTATCCAAACAAAATAAACTCGATATGTTCATTACCCGGGCCTGGTTATCCAAAAACAAATACACGATATGGTCTTATTACCGGGCCTGGACTAATCCAACAAATACTAAGCGATTATGTCATTACCCGGGCCCTGACCTAATCCAATCAAATACACGATTATGTTCCATTACCCGGGCCTGGCTATCCAAACAAATTACAACTGATATGTCATTACCCGGGCCTGACTATCCAACAAATACACCATATGTTATTATTCGGGCCTGGCTATCCAACAAATACATGGTATGTCATTACCCGGGCCTGACTATCCAACAAATACACGATATGTCATTACCCGGGCCTGGTTATCCAACAAATACACGATATGTCATTACCCGGACATGACAATCCAACAAATACATGGTATGTCATTACCCTGGCCTGGCTATCCAACAAATACATGGTATGTCATTACCCGGGCCTGGCTATCCAACAAATACACTATATGTCATTACCCGGGCCTGACTATCCAACAAATACACGATATGTCATTACCCGGGCCTGGCTATCCAACAAATACATGGTATGTCATTACCCGGGCCTGGCTATCCAACAAATTCACGATATGTCATTACCCGGGCCTGGCTATCCAACAAATACACGATATATCATTACCCGGGCCTGACTATCCAACTAATACACGATATGTTATTACCCGGGCCTGACTATCCAACAAATACATGGTATGTCATTACCCGGGCCTGGCTATCCAACAAATACATGGTATGTCATTACCCGGACCTGGCTATCCAACAAATACACGATCTGTTATTACACGGGCCTGGCTATCCAACAAATACACGATATGTCATTACCCGGGCCTGACTATCCAACAAATTCACGATATGTCATTACCCGGGCCTGGCTATTCAACAAATACACGATATGTCATTACCCGGGCCTGGCTATCCAACAAATATACTATATGTCATTACCCGGGCCTGGCTATGCAACAAATACACGATATGTCATTACCCGGGCCTGGCTATCCAACAAATTCACGATATGTCATTACCCGGGCCTGGCTATTCAACAAATACACGATATGTCATTACCCGGGCCTGGCTATCCAACAAATATACTATATGTCATTACCCGGGCCTGGCTATGCAACAAATACACGATATGTCATTACCCGTGCCTGGCTATCCAACAAATTCACGATATTTCATTACCCGGGCCCGGCTATCCAACACATACACGATATGTCATTACCCGGGCCTGGCTATACAAATAATACACGATATGTCATTACCCGGGCCTGGCTATCCAACAAATACACGATATGTCATTACCCGGGCCTGGCTATCCAACAAATGCACGATATGTCATTACCAGGGGGCCTGGCTATCCAACTAATACACGATATGTCATTACCCGGGCCTGGCTATCCAACAAATACCGATAATGTCCTCAACTATACATTACCCGGAATACCTAGTATGCATTTACCAGCGCCTGACTACACGACCGCCTGCGCTGATCTTGTCAATATTCGAATAATTTTTTATTTAAAAATACTTGAATATTGTGCTTGAAATCAACCAATTTGATTTACTGAGCCTGAGCTGTGCTACAGTCAGGCTCAGTCATTCAAATTGCTTGATTGCGAGTTGAGAATACCAAGATTAACGCAGGCAGCTGTGTATTCAATAAATAGTCGTGCTTGATTCTATTTATGAGATGCGCGATGTGGATTTTCCAGAGCCTACTACAGGTTCTTGAAGAACGGTTCATAGTTCGGTGTTTTGTGGGTTATTTCGGTATCTCTGGTAGTTTGGGTGCACTGCTACAAAAATACGTCACCTCCCGGGAATTACACGTATATGTTATATTTTGACAGTATAAAATGGGCCCGAAAGTTCGGAACGGTGAATGTGTATATAATTGGCAATTTCTGTTGTCTGTATTGTTTGAGCATTAGTAATTGTAACTGTAATTGCAAAAACCTATGTGAATTACCCAAAACCAACGAGATCCACCCAAATCAGCCAAAATACGCATATGAGAATGACCGAAACACCTGTAGGGGCCTAGCCTGGGCGCCAACGTGCTAAATGGGGGTGATTTGTGATCAGTGTGCTATTTTCGATTTGACACTTTGGTTAACTTCTATGACGCATAAACAACATGCATAACCCTCTTAATATTTAGCGTCAATAACCTGGAACTCAAATTCATATTGGTAACCATAATATTCTTGTTTTGTCCCAAAACGAATATTTGCATATAGTATTTACCATCAAATTGTGTACTTTCCATTGATGTATTACGTAGACATGAATGTCTCTGTGTACGAAAAGTACTAGAATCGAGCGTACTTTGGTTTCCTCTTGTATCAAGCATAAATAATGGCCGGACCATTTACAAAATACGTATCGCTATTCGCGATATGTCGCTACCAGGGCCTGACTGTATATATTGTACATGATGCTAGTACGCGCTACATGTACAAGGGCCTTACTATTCACCCAATACGCTGTTTATAGCATTCTCAAGGCAGTGCCATATTCCAGCCTCCTATCGCGCGCATTAGAGATCATTAATGTCCCGTCCAATGAGCACCGAGACGTTGATAGTTTACTACGCGGCGACGAGTTCTCGCGGAGCAGGCGGTAAGTGGGTCCAGCTGTTACGGCAATCATTGCGCTCGGGTTTCTTTGTTTGTCTGTTGTGCAGATACACATCAATTAGGCATCATTTACAGGCTAATATAGCACATTATGGGGCTAATTCTGTCAGCTTGACGGCATTTCCAGCCTGAACATACGGTCTACACCATCCGGGGCCCGTTTCACTAAACTTCGTACGACTAAAATGTTTGTAAGCGCAAATTTAGGATGGTCTGGAAATTTCAATTGATGGAGTTACATTTGTTGAGCATAGGCTGCATATGCAGCCTATGCTCAATAAATGTAAATCCAATAATTGTTTTACAAGAAAACATTGTTAATGTGATATTTACAGACTATCACAAGTGTGCACTTACGAACATTTTAGTCTTACGAAGTTCAGTGAACGCAAGTAAAGTCTGAGACCCCACACATCCTACGTGTATTAACCATAGCGCACCTAAATGCCTAAACTGTTGTTTTGGGGTGGCCATTCAGTGGTCAGAATGGGGATATATTTTATTAATAAGAGAAAATTTCAGATAAGCACGGTATACTCTGATGAGATGGCTAGACACTATTGGTTCACCTAACATGGCATCACCTGACATGTTTTCTGTAACGGTTTCATTTACATAATGTATTATACTACTACTGTCTGTTCAACATTTTTCTGCCGTCGAACTTTTGGCTATTAAGAACATTAAATATACAGATCATTTAAATGAAAGTACTTTTTCACAAAAACAAAAAGTCACCCTCCCAATTTTTTTTATTTCATGAAATTCCATCAAATATTGATTTCATTGCGGATTTTCTTTTCATGAATTTTCCGATAAAAATTTAACATGGGAGAAAAGGAGGTGGAGGAGCTGGGGAGGAGTAAAAAAAATATCGAAATACTTTGAAAAAACATTAACATATCACAGTCATTCCCGTAACTTCGGGTTGAAAGTGTAAACTAGAAAATCGCTTAAGAAAAATACAGATATATACCGCAAGGCAAAGTTTGTCACAATTTGTACCTCATTATAAGTTGACTAGATGTTGGCACGATGTTAGATTTATCAGTGAGCCTCGTAGTCTGAGTCTCTTTGCAACACACAAACTGTTGTTTATGCAATTATAGAAACATTCCGGCATCGCGATTACACCGTGATAGGCCGTCTTCACCGAAAGGTAACCTACCCAGCGATAATTGCTCTACGTCAAATGAAGAGGGCAAAGTCACTTATGAACTTAGACCCCTTCTTCCACTGGCCCGTTCAATTGCACGATGCTATCTATGAGACGATATCCAGTGATGTTGATTTCACGACGTCAGTTGAAGAAGTTATTGGAAGAAGGGGGATAATGTTCTGTCCGTTAATACGGACGAACGTGATCTAACGGTGTTATCATCCGCATGTCCATACATTGCCCATTGTGCTGTGTCAATGCAGAAACAAAACTCGAAAATGTATAAAAATTAATATGTGATAAAATACGAATAGCCCTTTCTATGTTTACGTACCCAGGGTGCACCACGTAAAGACGAACATTAAGAACCTTAATTTTCGTCTCCACGTGACGTCTATTGGCAATGTCAACTCGCAATCAAACAGTTTGATTGACTGAGCCTGAGCTCAGCTCATGCTCAGTAAATCAAGCTGCTTGATTTAAAACACAATATTCAAGTGTTTTTTTTAAATAAAACAATTGACAAATATTGGCCAGATTAGCGCAGGTGATGGCGTAGTTAAGACCAGTTTTAATATGCATTGCAGCATATGGACTCCAAAAGTAATTTACAAACGATCATCCCTCCATCTCACAGACCACCATCGCAATTTAGATAGGAATATATATAATTATAACATTATCCTGCTCATATTGATACGTTTCAATTAAGCTGTCTTCGGGGACAGGTGATTAATCGCGCGATTTGTTGGCGATTATCGCGGTGGTGCTGGCATGCCGCGCATATCGCCTGTCTCCGTGCTGACGGCCGAAGATTGGCGGCGAGATACGGAGATTACCGAGCGGGGTGAGGCGGCGGCCAGCACAGGAATCATCATCAGGGAGGGATGGAATACAACAGAACTTCAGCGGAGTATGTTGGACCCAATGTACGATTGTACGAGAGAAAGAGGGGGGGGGGGGGTGGGGGGCAGGGCGGGTCCGGTACTTCATTGGCTGATGAAAATTAGTGTGAACAAAAGAAATACATATTAATCTTGCCAATATTTAGTGTGTCGGACTACTGATCCAAGGGTCGTGGGTTCGAGCCTGACTAGCGGCGTGCGTTGTGTCCTTGAGCAAGACACTCTATCCACACTGCTCCAGTTCACCCAGCTGTAAATGGGTACCGATAATTCGTAGTTGCTCTGTAAATACGAATTACCGGCTTCTCTCAAAAATCTCTACCGTAAATACGAATTACCGGCTTCTTTCAAAAATCTCTACCGTTCTTTCTCCCATTCTTGGGAGACGGCAAGCAAGGTCATAGAGCCAGTGCCGCCGTTAAATATAAGCTAAAGTAAAGCAAATATTTGAATTTATTTTTATTTCTAAATACTTGAATATTGTATTTGAAGTCAAGCAGTTTGATTGGCTGAGCTGGGCTGTGCTACAGCTCAGGCTCAGACAATCAATCAAACTGCTTGCTTGAGAGTTGAGATTGCCAATATATGTTCAGAAACGTTGACAGCTGGGCAAGATTAACACAGGCGGATGTGTAATAGCGAATTCGTAAATTTACAAATGGTGACTGGCTTGGTCTGAACATAACTTTCATAATTCTAAATTTGGCCGGTAATACAGTGGGGTCAGCGTGTAAGTGCACACACGAACGAACACGACAGGTTGGTTCCAACCTGTCGTGTTCGTTCGTGTGTGCACTTACACGCTGACCCTACTGTAGGTCATGGACTATTTCTAGACATACGCTCGCAACTGGCACATATTTCATTACACTAATCACATACTTGTGACAGTCTTAGACATTTTTTACCGATCTGAAAAACTAGATGGCTCTAATAGCGAGTATTGCCTATGCGTAAATTGGTTCCAAAACGGTTGAGTGTTCGGCTAATATATTAGCAGTGATTACTGTCAGGTTCTCGCAACATAAAACGGTAATATAAGTATTCCACGTCGCAATAAAGTTGTACAATTCGTCGGCATTAGCGGGAGTTTTCCGAAACATGTGTGGCGCGTCATGAGGAAATGGGATCTTGTGTCTTTGTGACTATTCGGTTTACTGTCCATTCTGTTGTAGTTCACTAATTGGCATGGGTATACTGTATCGACTTGTAGAGTATAACAGTGTACTGTCTGTTTCACGATACCTGCCCAAATTGTACGGCCATGTACACAATACAAAATATTTTCGATAATATTAAATTATAGCAAAATTTACGAATGAGCCTACTTTTTATTTTGTGAAATTTGGTCGAATATTGATTTTATTACGAAAAATTAGTTCTCTATGGGAATTTAACATGGGGAAAAAAGAGGTGGAGAACCTGGAGGAGGAGTCGAAAAACGAAATAATTTGGAAATTGATTCTGAAATTGATTCTGAAAGCTTGCAAATGGTCTAACAAAAACAAAAGTTAAAATTTGAAAATCGGTCCACTATTTCTGAAACTAGAAAAAAGAATCCGCATCTTAAATCCCCATGGGGATTGGGATTTTAACATGGGGAAATTGTATTTTCGTAATAAAATCAATGTTGGACCAAATTTCACGAAATAAAAAGAAGGCTCATTCTTAAATTTTCCTTTAATTTAATATTATTGAAAAACAATAATGTTTTTGCATTGTTTATATGGCTGTAAAATTTTGGCCGGTTTCAAAACAGACAGCAGTTCATTGTGTTCACGTTCACATGCAGCGTAGATCGTAATGAACCGTGTTATCTCGATATACAGTAGAACCTCTCTAAACCGGACATCCACAAAACCGCTGTATACTACAATCCACGAGGTTAAGCGGCATGTATATTCTTTGAAATGTCTGTTTATAATCGCAAGACACACACACGTGCCTATGAGCGCTTAAATGTTTAATTTACAGTGAAACCTCTCTAAACCGGACACCCCGGGGACCTCCCGGGGTGTCCAGTTTAGAGAGGGTTCACTGTAGACTGTGTGTGAGTACATGTACTTCTATTTCTTATTGACAAAATTTACCAATTCACACATTTCATTATAAAGGCACTTGGTATACGATATGCAGAGAAGGTGGTGAAACTGAAAGAATGATACAGAATTCGAATATATCCACAAACGGTGCAGATCCCGACGAGCCGTCTCATCTGGGTCTACACCATTTGCAACTACATGTACTTGGCTTAAAAACCGATTTACCTCTTAACAGTACGTTTCGTAAATCACACGCAATTTATGCCCTGACGTCTCAGTGTATAATTATGTTGCAGTTAGCTAGATAGAAGCCTCATAAACAGAGCATATATATGTTGCTGTGAGTGGAGAAATGGGGCTTATGGGTAATGCGACCAGTGTAGATCCAGATCAGCCTGTGCATCCGCACAGTCTGATCAGGATCTGCATTGTACGCCATTCCTTTAATGAAACAACCGTCATGTTTCTAACAGAGAATATAGATCGTTATCGTGCTACATTAGTGTGCTACATTAGTGTGCATTAGTGTGCTACATTAGTGTGCTACATTAGTGTGCTACATTAGTGTGCTACATTAGTGTGCTACATTAGTGTGCATTAGTGTGCTACATTAGTGTGCTACATTAGTTGCTACATTAGTGTGCTACATTAGTGTGCTATTTGATCAGGAGCTGAACTGGTCACAAATCCATTTCTCCAGTCACAGCCACATATAAAACCAGAATCACATTCGGCTAAATATTACCATAACCCGCCCATATCATTTGCCCAGAGCAGCGCGCAATAACTGATTGTTTATGCCCGATAACCATTTAATGAGTTGCTATCAACCATCCGAACTACTTTATTGCTTCTTGTTATTCTGTGTTTAGACCGGTAGCCCAGAAAGGATGTAGTAAGTTTGGAGAAAGTGTAGATCCCGATCATTATGCAATGTATACAGTCGAATAATGGTATATTACTTGTTGAACGAAATCATTGAATAGACAACAAGGCAGACTTAGATCTTACGCAACAGGGCCCCGTTTCACTAAACTTCGTACGACTAAAATATTCGTAAGTGCAAATGTAGGATCGCCTGAAAATTTAAATTGATGGATTTACATTTATTGAGCATAGGCTGCATATGCAGCCTATGCTCAATAAATGTAAATCCAATAATTGTTAAATGGAAAACATTGCTAATGTGAAATTTACAGACTATCATAATTTTGCACTGACGAACATTTTAGTTGTACTATTTTTAGTGAAACGGCCCCCAGATGTGGGGCTACACGCGTCACACATGCCGCAATGTAAGGACATCAATGTTTTCAGTTAACTACAGACGTGTTTGTGTTTGTGTTCCACTTGGACAGAAGTGAATTGTGGGCCAACTGTCTAAATGTGGGCCAACTGTGGGCCAAACCTGGTCCAGACGTGGTCCAAACTTGGTCGAAACGTGGTACAAATGTGGTCCAAACGTGGTCCAAACGTGGTACAAACGTGTTCCAAATCGTAGTCCAAAAATCGTGGTCCAAACGTGAGTCAAACGCGGGCCAACGTGGGCTAAGCGTGGTTTAAACGTGATCCAAACGTTGTCCAAACGTGGTCCAAACGTGGGGCAAACGTTGTCCAAACGTTGTCCAAACGTGGGGCAAACGTGGTCCAAATGTGTGTTTTCAGTATAACTATCAGCCAATCAAATCTGGGTATCCCTGTTTTTACCGAGTTCCAACCATTCCCCGTAAACTGGGAACAAAAACGACGCTACTGGGACCCGTTTCACTACATTTCGTTCGACTAAGAAGTTCGTAAATCCAAAAATAAAATGTAACGCAAAAGTTCGCATCAGAAAAAGATTTTGGGAAATCTTTGGTGGACTTGTTCAGATTTAATGGCGCCTACAGTTGGGTCAGCGTGTAAGTGCACGCACGAACGAACACGACAGGTTGGTTCCAACCTGTCGTGTTCGTTCGTGTGTGCACTTACACGCTGACCCCACTGTACGTGTAGGTGGAAAATGGTTGCTTTAATGAACCACGTTAACGTGTGCAGTGAATTTATAGGAATATTCGTACGAACATTTTTGTCGTACGAAGCTTAGTGAAACCGACCCCTGTATATACATTGTATTGTGCATAGCCACGTTACTTGTGAAATCAGTAAACCCCTTTAATGAATACCATATTAAAATAGTAGTCGAGAGGTTGCGACCTCCGTCTTTTGCTCCTGCGGCCCGGGTGCGATTCCCGATGCCGGCACTGGAGTTTTCGAAACACAATTGTATGTTCCCGCTCTACAAGCTGGTTCTATCCAGGTGTGCCATATAGCGGTTTTGTCAGGGGTATTCAATGCCTATCAGCCGAATTGGACCCTTAATTCGAGCAACAAACATATCATATTAAATCATAACTCGTGTAAGATCCTCTACTTTCACTACACGCTCATGTATTTTGGTTATTTCGTATGCAATTAACGTGTTAATTTAGTTTAAGGGATAGCAACCTGCGGCGTCCCCATCTTGGCCCCGGTCAATTAGGGTTCACTGGCTTTTGGAAGTAAAATTGGCACCCCAGCCACTGAGTCAGTCGCGCATTAGCAAAGCCCACGCGCGGAGTGGCTTCGTTTTTACTACTGAAATTCAGAGTACCACCCTTGGAGTAACACAATATACGCAGAGAAGATATGTGTGTATACATTATATAACTGATAACATTTGTGAAATGTAGACTCACATATGTAGCTATGGCTGGAATAATGGGGCTTATAGGCTGTGCGACCAGTGTAGATCCAGATAAGACTGTGCATCCGCACAGTCTGATCAGGATCTTCACTGTTCGCCATTCCATCCATGAAACACTCGCCATGCTTGTAACATGCATTACAACTAGTCATCAGACTACAGGATTGTGTTATTTGATTAGGAGCTACACTTGTCACAAATCTCATAAGCCCCATTTATCCAGTCACAACCACATATCAGTTGTTTTGATTAGTTTCTACTCCGTGTATGTTGTGCCACTCCGAGTTTCGTGTCTGAATAACAAGGAAGCAACGTCATTCATAGCACGCCGGTATATAGCATTAAATATTCTCAATACAAGGAATCAAATCTCGGTATTTATCTAATACATTTGTAATATGTAATTATATTGTAATATTATCTTATAAGATCGCTCGTTATTTGATGAAATGACTGCCTGTGAATACGAAATTAAACACCAAATTGCCGTAATTGTTATAATAAAACATAACTACCGTGTTGCGTTATTGATTGAAGGAAAACAAATCAAGAATGCACGTGCCGATCTAATGTTTATCACGTGCGCCATTTTTGTCATGTGAAATAACCGCATTGAATTGCCAGATTTCCGCAATTGAATGGTTTTGAGGCAAATACACACGGAAAATGCAACGGCAATCTAATTGGTTTAAACATATTTTAGTTGTATATTATTTACATGTAGGGCATCAATCGTAGTATATACATACTTATACAAATGGGATTGGATTGAAAGCAAGCTTCTATAAATCCTCTCCCTAACATGTAACTTGGTATCACAGGCTGCAGGAACCAGGACATAACAAACATAATTAGTACTGCCATTAGCATAAAATGGGATTTTATTCTTGCTTTATGCTCCTAGTTTCTGCTTCCTGCGATACCAGGTAGATGTATTATATATCACAATATGTAAATATACATGCATTAACCAATTTTAACCAAAAAAAAGAAAGACAACTAGTTTAGTTATAAGGTTATTGAGGCAAATACACACGGACAATGCTACGGCAATCTAGTTGCGAAGGTAACTCTTGCAATCTACCGCCGTACCGTCCGTAGCTAGGAGTAATTGCAAGATTTACCGTTCGCAACTAACGGCAATCATGTTCATAGTAAACTGTAACCATTTTATTGCATTTTTGTTTTAATCAAAAGAAGGTTTAAGAAGCGCTGAGTAGTTTAGTGCAGCGTTGCAACACATACATGTATTTTCACTGGCAGTTAAGATGTTGCCCGTCCCCACCATAAAACAAGCAATAAGATAAAATAAGTTACAGTGTAAATTTTCACAAGTATCTGCAATTTCAGTCAACAAACTATTGCATACACATTGAGAAACAGACAAATCGTAAACCATAAACTCGACCATAAACAAATACAAAGTTGAATATGATAACATTAACGAGTTGGGCATACACTGCAACAAACGTTTATTCTCACAGATTTATTCCATTTGCTAGGTGACGGTAATGAAGTCGAATAATTTGAATGGGAATGTTTACCGACTCCGTGTCATTATGATTGTATTATGATTATTAGTGCGCACAATGGGTATAATTCTTTAAAAACATTCATTAGTGTGACGGATAATTGAAGTCAATTTCTGTTTAATAAGCACTTGTTTCCTAGATGCAAATCATGAATATTCCGTATTATTTCTATGGTGGCTGATTATTGCCGTTTCGTCTCTTAGTTCTTGCGTAAATTTACACTTTACTTATTTTACAACAAGTACTAATAGGCTATGGATGCATAAGTGTAGTTATTAGCGTTGGAGGAAACCGGCGTACCTTGCGTGAACCCACTTGTCCGACCTGTAGCCGATTTCACCAACATTGCAAAGTCTACTTTTCTAGCAAAGTATACTTTGAGGGAGTAATCATTTATTTTTTCTGAAATACATTATTTCATATAGAACTAGCGACTGCATGTATTTGATGATTAAACGTATGCAGAATTAGTATACTGAATGTATTACATTAGCACAGCCAAAATGGCTGTGATAATGTAATAAATTCAGTACAATAAAAAATAATAAATTTATCTTAAATTTGAAAAGTTCTCCCTGAAAGTATACTTTGCTAGAAAAGTATACTTTGCAATGTTGGTGAAATAGGCTACAGGCGAGCATCATACGGCCTCGCGTCCTGCCCTTGCCGCGGCTTCTACACCAACTGCATTGATGAGAAGCGCGCTCGTTACCAGGGGCCCGTTTCACTAAACTTCCTACGACTAAAATGTTCGTAAGTGCAAATTTAAGATCGTCTGTAAATTTCAATTTATGGATTTACATTTATTGAGCATAGGCTGCATATGCAGCCTATGCTCAATAAATGTAAATCCAATAATTATTTACAAGAAAACAATGTTAATGTGAAATTTACAGACCATCATAATTTTGCACTTACGAACATTTTAGTCGTACGAAGTTTAGTGAAACGGGCCCCAGTTGAATAAGAAATGGCATTGTTAAACGAAGCTTATCCCCTCGCTGGCAGCCTTCATCATAAAAAAACAAAACACAAGTCCTCAGTGACCTTGACCATAGGCGGTTGAACGTGGGTCGTACTGACAGCCTTGATAATTAAATAAAAGAAAAACAATGAAAAAAGAAACAAAATCTTTAACATTATTGCCTTACGCATTTGCCTTACAAACAATGTGAATATAAGTCCTCAGTCACCTTGACCTTCGGCGGTCGGACGTGGGTCGTATGCAAAACAAAGCACCATCCTGGACACGCATTGTGCCCAAATACAATCAAAATCGGTGAAGTGGTTCATGAGTTATTATTGAAAAATGAGAGGTGTTACTAACGCACACACGTACGTACGTACATGGACTAACGCTATATCCCATCTTACCTATCGACGAGGGGATAACTAACGGACAATCTTCGTTCGTCAACATCATTCGCCGTCTAGAGACGAAAATTTAGAACACATTTCGTTCTTTCGTTTCCGCGTAGAGACGAAACATAATAACATTAAATTTCGTTCATTTCTTTCTGCACCGAGTTGAGATGAAACATAAGGACGTTAATTGCAGTTATTTAGATTTTCACCAGGAGTAAGAACCTTAAAGTTCATTCCTTCATGTGGAGACAACATTAAGAATAATATATGTTGTTCTTAATTTTCGTCTCTGCGGCGTTGAAATGACGGGCCGAAATGTCCCGTTCGTGCCACCATATACTGGCTCGTATTGCTATATTATTCCAGCACGTTTCATGGCCGAGCTGCTCCGATGTATTTCTCCATCTCGGCATTATAACCGTAATTAAACATCGGGACCGCGTGTCACGATTCATGACATAGAGGAGTCACGGATGATTTAATAAGGTGTTGTTGGTGTTGTTGTTTTGCCAGAATAAAACTGTGGGACGGAGGACTGAACTTGTCACTGACCTTTGCCACTGATACAAACTGCTACATTGTGAGTTAAGATTGCCAATAAATGTTGAGAAATCATGACATATTGGCAAGATTGACGCAGGCGGTTGTGTAATGTCAGTTGAAGTATATATTATAGGAATGAATGGCCTTTTTGTGGAATTTATCGGGGTATAAACTTGGAAAAGTCGCGGGAATACTGGACGAAGGCCGGAAGGCCTCGTCCAGTATTCCCGCGACTTTTCAAAGTTTATATCCCCGATAAATTCAACAAAAAGGCCATTCATTCCTTATAATTCAAGCATTTGAAATAAATTAATCAAGAAAATGTGTTATTGTGACAGACGGCAGCCAGTTGTTTACAATGACAGCACTGACAGCGCACCAGTCGAAAGTAGTTCGGCGTGGGAGTTTACTGGGATATAAATTTTGGACAGAGACTTGCTACGGGCCAATCAAATGTTAGGGAATTGTGTACATATTTTTGTGCTGGAATTATTGCGCTAATCTTGCCAACATGTGTAGGTGTGTTTATTATACAATAATTGAATATTGTGTTTGAAAGTAAGCAGCTTGATTGACTGAGCCTGAGCTGTGCTACAGCTCATGCTCAGCCAATCAAACTGATTAACTGCGAGTTGAGATTTGCCAATAAATGTTCCGAAATGTTGATAGCATGGCAAGATTAACGCAGTCGGTGTGTATGTAGGTTTAAAGTGACGGCTGTGTCTCTATCCGGGCATCCATAATTCCGATCCTCGAGCTGTTCATAGTGAATACACATCAATCCAAACACATGTCAATTAACTAAAACAGCCCGGCCACAATTAACACACCTCATTTAACCACCTTTGGAGCGGAAGAATTGATGGCGAAGATCAATACAGTTTCGGCACGATTTTATAACCAAGGGCTGCGTTTTGCAAACGTATCTTCTCACATATATAGCCCGAAACCCGCGCGTTCGTTCGCGACGTTCGTTTGATGTTGTAATAAACGATGGAGAACTGTGCGAAATTCACGGATACTGTCTGTGTGTACATATGGGACAAGCCATGTGAATTTGTACCTAAGAGGAAACACTTACAGAAACTGTGATATTTTCTTTAAATGACGTCGAAAGTTGACGATACTTGGTCTCATGTTAGGGAGAGGATTTGTAAGCTTGCTTTCATTCCAATCCCATTGGTACAGTACAGATTATATTATATAGTATTGATGCCATGCTTGTAACTGATATATAAATAAAATATGGTTAAACCAAAAAATTGACGAAAAAATCTGTGACCGATTGCATTAAAATTGCAAAGTATACTTATCAAGCAAAGCATACTTTGAGGGAGTAATAATTTATTTTTACCGAAATGCACTATTTCATATACAACTAACGACTGCATATATTTGATGATTAAACGTATGCAGAATTATTATACTGAATTTGTTACATTATCACAGCCATTTTGGCTGTGATAATCAGTGTAATACATTCAGTATAATAAAAATTGATAAATTTATCCTTAAACTGAATATTTCTCCATCAAAGTATACTTTACAATTTTGGTGAAATATGCTACGGGTGCCAACTAATTGCAATTGTCAAGGTGCGTGATCACGTGGTTACAACAACAACAACAATGGCTGAATGTGTATTATTTGATATACATGTATTCCTTAATGGGCAACGGATTTTGATGAAATGTGGCGCAGCAAACGCGTCTTCATGAGCTGCATGTGGTGGTCCCGGGAGTTCGTCACATACTTATGTCGTTTTTGCGAAGAATCGATCTCCGTGTCAGTAGACACGGAAATCGATTCTTCACAAAAACTACAGAAGTTTGGGCCAAAGTGCCATCCAATGCAACTTAACAAGATGCGTTTGACGCGCCATATTTCATCAAAATCCATTACATAATAAGGACAAAAGAAAAGAATACGTACTTTGAACCGGAGGGCTTCTGGAATTTTCAATACTTGTTGTTGTTGTTGTAACCACGTGATCATACACCTTGTATATGGGGAAAAGGGAGGTTTCCTTTCAGATGCTCGGCAACAGTTTTCTATTTTAAATTACGCGCGAAACTATAAGTTACGCATGTTCATCACGTGATGAGTACCTGCGCCCATGTACGCGCTTACATACACGGTTTATTTCCGTTATGCAAATTAGGCGCGTGCCATGTCGCGGAAAGATGGTTACACAACAAATGCGCAAATTTAAAAAAGATTCGGATTTTCCACGGGGTGAAAATGTACTGAAATAAAAACATAAATATAAAATACTTGTTCATGAATACCGTGAATGAATGCCGTCTGACATGGCTTGTTATAATATCGAAAAGTTATATATGAATTAATTGCAAAGTGGATTCCGTCGATTATACTGTTTTAGTCCATTGCCCAGCTATTGCCCTCTTTAAAGTTGGAGAACAAGTTACCCAAGGGAGACCAATGAACCCACAAAACGCTAACACAATGCACCATGATACCAACATGGCACGTATACACCGGTATATAGCTGGACAACAGTGATCGCGGCACCTTCAAATTAATCGCACAAAATTCACTCTTCTAGCTGTATACGGTTCCGAAGGGAAAGTCATCGTGCGAGTACAGCACAAACATAAGTATATGCAACTGATGCAACGAATGACCTACATGAACATATCCCAAATTAAATCAGTAGGAAAACACAGGTCTCAGTATACATGTACATACAAAATGATTGGAATAAATTCAACTGACACCGAATGTTGACACATATAATACTTCCGATAACAGAAATATAGTGTGTGACAGGAGAAATGGGGCTTATAAACTGTGTAGCCAGTCTAGCACCGGATCCAACGGACCTGGGGGCCGTTTCACTAAACTTCGTGCGACTAAAATGTTCGTAAGTGCAAACTTATGATAGTCTGTAAATTTCACATTAACAACATTTTCTTGTAAACAATTATTGGATTTACATTTATTGAGCATAGGCTGCATATGCAGCCTATGCTCAATAAATGTAAATCCATAAATTGACATTTACAGACGATCTTAAATTTGAACTTACGAACATTTTAGTCGTAAGAAGTTTAGTGAAACGGGCCCCAGGTACATCACTATTTGTTTGGTCACTGCAATCCTATATACACCACCGTCTGCACTAACGTTGCCAACAGTTGTAAATTGTTTTCGTTCAAAATGATTGAACCATGTGCTTGAAATCAAGCAGCTTGATTGGCTTAGCCTGAGCTGCGCTGCAGCTCAGGCTTAGCCAATCAAACTGCTTGAGTATTAGTTGAGATTATCAATATATGTTCAGAAATATTTGCATATAAAAATAGCCTGATACCACCGCGAGTAACTATCAATAAGATAAATATTAGTAAATGATTATATCTGTATGGCGGGCACTTGTAATTTTTAGAACTGGTGGAATAGTGACACAATTATACACTTATTTAATTTCTATAAAGAACAGTTTGTGCCTAATAAGTGGAAATGTACCTTTAACGCAGGCGGTCGTGTAGCCCTATATTATATGTACGTTTCAAATGGACTGGAAAACAGTTATCAGAGATAACAGACGCTTCAATTAAATGTATATGCAAAAACTGCGTCTTTGCCTTTTGGCGATACAAAACATTATCATTGTATATTAAATTTAAAAGCAATTGATGTACATTTATCTCTTAAACGTCTTTGTTCTAGCCGCATAATGTAAGGTGCAATCTGCGTCTGTGAAATGCACAAAGTGGAGCCTCGGGGTTATATATGCAGCAGGTGTAGTTAAAGTAAAGCGTCTATGTCGTATGGGTGAGTTGGTATGTATGTGTTAAAATTTCCTATTTGTTGGACATGTCTCTGTAAACATATATATCCGAACGTAATAGAAATCACACACATATTCGTGCAAACAAACCATAATCACGACCTACAACAGCACAACTGACTGTATCTAAAGTGCACCAGGACGTAGAGAATACCAGGCTAGTGTCTTTTATATCAGGTTTATCAGGCAATGCTAGGAAACGCGTCGGAATTCCGAGGCTCGCCTCGGAATTCCTACCGTTTCCTAGCCGAGCATGATAAACTTGGTATCAAAAGACACTAAGCATGGTATTATATATATCGGGTAACGTTTTTTTGATACAATATAAGCAAATATGACGTTTTCTTTGAAAATAACATCTGTTTTCAATTTGTTGTAACCCGGATATTCGTATCAGGCCAATGTCTGATACAGCAATATGTTATGAATCAGATCGTATTCGGCCGAAACAAAGCTCGTTACCTGATAAATAACAGTGTGGCTACCGACTTGGAACGATCATCTAGATTCGTAGCACAATGTAGCAGGCATTGTTTGTATTGCGTCTCCGTTGTGGGTTCCCGCTTATAAAGGTTTTACCATGCAAAATCAAGCTGGTAGTCTGTAAACCACATGTTAAAGTCAATTGGCATGGTTGCTTGCAGAACCTGATTAATTGATGGACGTACTGAACTGTTTTAGACCGTTTAGACGTTTTTAACCTTAGGTTAAGGTATCTTTGACGTACGCATACGTGCGTACAGCAGTTGAATATGGTACTTGTTGTTCTGACCAAACATGGGATACTGAATTTGATGTGATGTCGCTCTGAACACTGGTTATGTCGCTCTGAACACGTGTCGTGTCGCTCTGAGATCTGAACATGAGTCACGGGTTTTTGTCGCTCTGAACACGAGACATGTCACTCTGAGCTCTGAACACGTGTCGTGTTGCTCTGAGCTCTGAACACGTGTATTGTCGCTCTGAGGTCAGAACACGCGTCGTGTCGCTCTGAGTTCTGAAAACGTGTTGTGTCGCTCTGAGCTCTGAACACGTGTCGTGTCGCACTGAGCTCTGAACACGTGTCATGTAGCTCTGAGCTCTAAACACGTGTCGTGTCGCTCTGAGCTCTGAACACGTGCCATGTCGCTCTGATGTCTGAAATGTGTCGTGTCGCTCTGAGCTCTGAACACGTGTCGTGTCGCACTGAGCTCTGAACACGTATCATGTCGTACAGAGCTCTGAACACGTGTCATGTAGCTCTGAGCTCTAAACACGTGTCGTGTCGCTCTGAGCTCTGAACACGTATCATGTCGCTCTGATGTCTGAACACGTGCCATGTCGCTCTGAGCACTGGACACGTGTCAGAAGATGGGCCATGTCGCTCTGCTGAAGACGGACCATGTCGCTCTGCTGAAGACGGGCCATGTCGCTCTGCTGATGACGGGTCATGTCGCTCTACTGATGACGGACCATCTCGCTCTGCTGAAGACGGGCAATGTCGCTCTGCTGAAGACGGGTCATGTCGCTCTACTGATGACGGGCCATGTCGCTCTGCTGAAGACGGGCCATGTCGCTCTGCTGAAGACGGGTCATGTCGCTCTACTGATGACGGACCATGTCGCTCTGCTAAGACGGGCCATGTCGCTCTACTGAAGACGGGTCATGTCGCTCTGCTGATGACGGATCATGTCGCTCTGCTGAAGACGGGCCATGTCGCTCTGCTGAAGACGGGTCATGTCGCTCTACTGAAGACGGGTTATGTCGCTCTACTGATGACGGGCCATGTCGCTCTGCTTAGACGGGCCATGTCGCTCTACTGATGACGGGTCATGTCGCTCTACTGATGACGGGTCATGTCGCTCTACTGATGACGGGTCATGTCGCTCTACTGAAGACGGGTCATGTCGCTCTACTGATGACGGGCCATGTCGCTCTACTGATGACGGGCCATGTCGCTCTACTGATGACGGGCCATGTCGCTCTACTGATGACGGGTCATGTCGCTCTACTGAAGACGGGTCATGTCGCTCTACTGAAGACGGGTCATGTCGCTTTACTGATGACGGGCCATGTCGCTCTACTGATGACGGGCCATGTCGCTCTACTGATGACGGGTCATGTCGCTCTACTGATGACGTGTCATGTCGCTCTACTGATGAAGGGTCATGTCACTCTACTGATGACGGGTCATGTCGCTCTACTGATGACGGGCCATGTCGCTCTACTGATGACGGGTCATGTCGCTCTACTGATGACGGATCATGTCGCTCTACTGATGACGGGTCATGTCGCTCTACTGATGACGGATCATGTCGCTCTACTGATGACGGGTCATGTCGCTCTACTGATGACGGGTCATGTCGCTCTACTGATGACGGGTCATGTCGCTCTATTGATGACGGGTCATGTCGCTCTACTGATGACGGGCCATGTCGCTCTACTGATGACGGGTCATGTCGTTCTACTGATGACGGGTCATGTCGCTCTACTGATGACTGGGTCATGTCGCTCTACTGATGACGGGTCATGTCGCTCTACTGATGAAGGGCCATGTCGCTCTACTGATGACGGGCCATGTCGCTCTACTGATGACGGGCCTTGTCGCTCTACTGATGACGGGTCATGTCGCTCTACTGATGACGGGTCATGTCGCTCTACGGGCCATGTCGCTCTACTGATGACGGGCCATGTCGCTCTACTGATGACGGGCCATGTCGCTCTACTGATGACGGGCCATGTCGCTCTACTGATGACGGGCCATGTCGCTCTACTGATGACGGGCCATGTCGCTTTACTGATGACGGGTCATGTCGCTCTACTGATGACGGGTCATGTCGCTCTACTGATGACGGGCCATGTTGCTCTACTGATGACGGGCCATGTCGCTCTACTGATGACGGTCCATGTCGCTCTACTGATGACGGGCCATGTCGCTCTACTGATGACGGGTCATGTCGCTCTACTGATGACGGGCCATGTCGCTCTATTGAAGACGGGCCTAGTTGCTCTACTGATGACGGGTCATGTCGCTCTACTGTGATCATTGTATGTCCTGGTCAAGTAGTCTACTGCTGTATCCTGATTGCGATCTGCATTGCTTGTTAGAAACTAGTTCTGAGTACTTAACTTTAATTACCTTTCATTAAATTGCATTACATAAGAGATATGACGGAGTATTATTTCCACATTTGCGTTTGAAGTGTTCTTTGTTTACTTTCTACTACGTGGAGTGTGACCTAAGAATATTGCTCATACACACTTTATTAGGTGAGTTTATGATAATAGTTTTGTCTCATATTGCAGATTTGTCACTCAATAACAATATAGTAAAGTATGAAGGTCAACGCCCATCGCAGTGTTTTTCTATATATTAGTGCGCGAAATGTAAATGCTATTACGCAAAGTCATACAGTTGACTGGTGAAGCGATATAGTGCAACGTGTTGCCTAAACAGAGGAAAATGTGCGGCTAGTTGGTTAGAAGCTAGTTAGACTCATGAAGGGTACTTCATTGTATGAATGGTGAACTGTGCAGGTCCTGATCAGACTGATCTGGATCTACACTGATCACAAAACTCATTAGCCCTATTTCCAGTATGACCCGGACATATTTCATTAAAATCCTACATATTCATGAATATTCAGTTACATGTTGAGTGGAAAATACGTGTGTTTGTTTCACGACTTAAGGGTCCCAATTGGCTCTTAAGACTTGAATACCCGTGGATCAAGCCGCTATATGGCACACCTGGGTAGAACCAGCTGATAGAGTGGTGGGGAATACAAATATATTTTCAGAAACTCCAGTGCCGGGATCGAGGATCGAACCCGGGTTGTCGGAGTGACAGTCGGATAGTCGTAACCTCAGGGCTACAATTCCACTCGAATGAACGATCGAGGATCGAACCCGGGCTGCCGGAGTGACAGTCGGATGTCGTAACCTCTGGGATACAGTTCCACTCGAGTGGGCGATCGAGGATCGAACACGGGCTGCTGGAGTAATAGTCGGATGGTCGTAACCTCTATGCTACACTTCCACTCGAATGAGCGATCGAACATCGAACCCGGGCTGCCGGAGTGACAGTCGGATGTCGTAACCTCTGGGCTACAGTTCCACTCAAGTGGGCGACCGACGATCGAACCCAGGCTGCCGGAGTGACAGTCGGATGTCGTAACATCTGGGCTACAGTTCCACTCGAGTGGGTAATACCACAGCTTACATGTACATGTAATCATATAGCCTGGTACTAGCGGCAATCTCGTGTTGATTACAGTTCCCAGAAATTCCGTTTACACGCCCAATTTGAAAGCAATCAGTTGTTGAAGATTTTTAGCATGCATGATATAAGATCCAACAACGATTTATCTTCTAGTCTTACAATCTACTCTCGAACTTATTAAAGTGCACGCATATGTGTACTGCTGGGAGGATCTTATATGAGACACACCATGTGATTTTGTACCTTCGGACATCTGTGTAATTTCATGAAATACGTTTACAAAATTTACAATGTTTTCCGTAAATGGCGTCAAAACTTTATATGACTTTATTGTATATTTTGTCAACGTATTTAATGAAATTACGCAGATGTCTTAAGATACAAATTCATATCAATTTGTATCTTAAGACATATGCGTAATTTCATTAAATACGTCTAATATGAATGAGTTATTTGTTAACGAGTTGATTTCAAAGGAAACGAGGCTATGCCAAAATGTTAACGTGAAATCAGTGAGCGAGTTTAACCCTTTCAACCCTAAGGAACTGGAATGGACTGTGATATGCTAATGTTCCGACCAATTCAAAGGTCACAAAATGATTTTCAGATTCATCCATTTATGAAAAGGGGGTGTTTTTGTTCTAAGAAATATTAAAATTAATTTCAAAAAGTGCAGATCCTGATGAGACGGCTCGTTACGAGCCGGCTCATCTGGATCTGCACTTTTTGCATAAACTAGCTATAGCGGGATTTCGGGTTCAAAGCGTTAATACATATCTTAATATGTAAAGAAAAATGTTGGGTTGCATGAATTACATAAGCACAGCACCATACACTGACATTGCGTTGGTCAACACAAATATTTTGTACAGCGGTCTCATTTCTACCTTATTATTAGCTATAGTATTATTATTTTCACACACTGTGATCATTGCGCTGATAAAATCCATTCCATGCAATAATAGAAATACGAGTAATCAATGAGTTGTATCGACATCGAAAGACGGACGTTGTTGGTGTAACAGTGTCTGTACAAATTGCATGTTCATATTGGCGTAGGATCGCATAAGCTAAAGTAAACAATGACCCCTCCACCACCATTCACATCCCCAACTGTTGCGTATAAACACACTGACCGTTCCAAGTCGGGAGTCTATTCCTCAATCCACTATTGTGATTTTGAATAACTGCATTCCTTTATTTCTTGTTGTCAAGCTTTCTGCAGTAATAATATCATAAGTTGAAATACTTCTAATAAGCCATAAATCCACTGTTCCAACGTATCGGCCCCCTGTGCCTTCATCAAAGAATTGGTAGACTTGAATAAGCTATGTGGCATCCATTTCATATTTCAGAAATCTGAAATGGATACCAGTTAGCCGATTGTCAAATAATAGAAACCTGTGTTGACTGTGTCCGGTTTAAATATGTTTCATTGTGTTATGAAATGTGGCTGTGACTGGAGAAATGGGGCTTATAGGATTTGTAACCAGTGTAGGTCCTGATCAAATAACACGCTACTGTAGCCTGCTAATGATCTGTATTCATTGTTTGAAGCTAACCCGAATGCTCTGTCTGTAACGCAGGGCGACTTGTAAGTCGCCCTGCGTTACAGATATAACATTCGGGATAGTTTTAATCATGATTATTGTTCCTTGGTGGACATGTGAACAGTGAAGATCCTGATCAGACTGTGCGGATGCACAGGCTGATCTGGATCTACGCTGGTCGCAAAACCCAAAATCCACATTTCTCCGGTCACAACCACAAACGATGAGAGTTATAGCGTACATCGAGATGATTCCTTTAACATTCGCTACATTGCTTATCACTATCTATGAGCTTTCCCAGGAAAACGGTAGCCGGCTGCGCGAGAGATCCTGCGCGACAGCCACGGATGAACGACTGCGCAACTCTCGCCAACCAACGGTGTTCCTTTGAACGAGATATCCCGAGATTCCGACAGATAACCCCGGGAATTGGCGAACTCCATGGTATCTAGTTGTATCTCGGAATCGTAATAATTAGGAACAAGTTGAGGTAAAAACAACACACGAATTAGCGGTATCTAGACGAGAGAATTAGCAGCAACAGCAGTTAAACGATAACTGGTTAACGTAATACTGATTTAAAGTAATGCCTTCGGTGTAATGTATGTATCAAGTTTGATGGGCCGGAAAATTGCCGTTTACGCTGAATAAACGTACAAGACGTTATATACCTGGTAAGACTGGCTAAGTTTATCTCCAAGGAAACTGAAATGGGCGTCGTTTCATGTATTTCTCTCCGAGCCTTGACATAAATGTGGCTGTGACTGGAGAAATGGGAGGGTATAGGTTTTGCGACCAGTGTAGATCCAGATCAGCCTGTGCATCCGCACAGTCTGATCTGGATCTACACTGTTCGCTATTCCATCAATGAGACACATGTTAATTGTCAGGGTATACGAGTGTGCTGTTTGATCAAGAGCTACACTGCCACAAATGTAACATAGAGCTAAATACACATGTCTTTACTCTGAATGCTATGTCAGTAAAATGAATAGCCTACAGAAACCTCATTAACCCATTACAGACGGGATACACTTTCAGTAGTATGAACCTTTTGAGAGAAAAATATCCCTATTTTCTTTATATCCTTTGGAAAGTATATGTTGTTACCACTCATTTGAACCGTCTCAACGAGACGGTTCAAAAGAGTGGTAACAACATATACCTTTATCGATGAATGAACAAAATAATGAGATTTTTCAACAAAAATCAGAGTATCCTCAGCATGAAATGGGTTAAACGCTACACTCTGGATTTACATATATTTCACTGTTTTTCAAGATTCAGTGTTTGCAATCACGAACATACAATAACCCTTTCAACCCTACGTACATCTGTAGCAGTGTATGTAATTAGTGTAGATCCTGACGTGCGAGCCATCCAGCCAGGAACCGCCCTGTCATGTTATCCACTTATCCGCCTGGGGGCCGTTTCACTAAACTTCGTACGAATAAAATGTTCGTAAGTGCAAACTTATGATAGTCTGTAAATTTCACATTAACAATGGTTTCTTGTAAATAAGTATTGGATTTACATGTATTGAGCATAGGCTGCATATGTTCAATAAATGTAAATACATTAATTGAAATTTCCAGACGATCCTAAATTCGAATAATAGGTAAAGGGGTACCGACCATGTACACGTATGTTTATTTATGTGTGCACATGTGTATATGCATATTTGATATGGGTTTTTTGCATGTAAATGTGTGTATGCGTGTGTGCGTGTGTGCGTGCGTGCGTGCGTGCGTCCGCTGCAAGTTACAGCATGTAGATGTAGGCAAGTGGTTTTAATTCAGCAACTCTACCTATTTTCAATACATACCTGATCTTACATGGATGTTGCTTTGATGGGATACTTGTCGGACAGGTTGTCAGATTTCATAGGAAACAAAGTTATGCCTATTTTCTAGTGCAATCGGTCGACCGGTCTGGTGGACGTCGTATTGAATCAGCACATGCATGTATTATATTGTATTTAATAAAACAACATCATATATTGAACTTGTACACGTAAAATAACTTGTAACACATGTGTATTTATTACACGAGTGTGTTATTATTTGTAATACACCATGTTTTGTTTTGTTTGTGTTTTTTTACACTGTGAAAGCAACTGCGTATAACAAATGTCATGTAAATGTACTCTGTATGTTAAGCCGTTGCTCTCAACTTTCGATTTCGCATTATGAGGCCAACGGTGTGTCTCTTAGGCTAAGGTAAAACAGGCATACACCACCGTAGTCCCGTCTCCGGTGACGCTCGGAGGCGGAATTGTCATGGTGTTGCCAATTCATTTACCGTAAAATACGCAACTTATGAAATCCCAGTTGCAAACACCGATTACACACGACTGGAACGCGTGATGCGCAGACCGATCTAGGACTAAGCCATATAAGAATGTCTCTTTAACACATTTCTTTCTTATTACACTTTATTTTTTTCTTTTCTTTTTGTTTGCAATCATTACTCTTGAAATGTACGAATGAACAGTGCCCTCCCTATAGTAAGCGCTCTGTGGTTTCTAATTCTCTTACAGCACTCATTAATAAACAATTGTAATGCATTATCTTGTCAAAAATAATCTATAATGATATTAAGAAATTGTACATGTACATGTAAGGTATATAATGCATTTTGATTGTTAAATGTATCGCCATTGTGTCATCCTACTATTATGTTATATACCTCATGTTGTCATGTCATCTGACCTGAGTCAATAAACGATTATTATTATTATTAGTATTATTATTATAAACACGTAACGTAGTAATGCACCAACATGGGGTCGAACAGTGCCCATGGCAAAACGTAGATCGGTGAAAACAATCCGAATGCGTTTGGGTCACAAACACAGTTACACGTATTACTGCAGAGCTCCAGATAAGCTGCGTATTTGCGTAAATACCCAATTAAAATGGTCAAAAACCCAATTGAAATCAGAAGTAGTGAGTACCATTAGTAATGGAAAAATTATGGTACATTTATCATGCTGCAGAAAACAGACCACAAATATAGCATATTTTTCTTATTTTTCAATGAAAACACATCTGGGTATTTCATTAGAATTGTCTCCAAGGAGACAATTCTAATGATATGCCAAGACATGTTTTCATTTCGAAACAAACTATTCAATAATTGCTGTCTGTTGATGTGTAAACAGTAGTGTGATTCTATTTTACCCAATTACAATTGTTAAATACCCAATTGCTTCAGAAATGATGGAGTAACAACACTCAATTACTAATTCCTTATCTGGAGCCCTGCTACTGTATACAAATCTGCTTGAGAAATAGTTTAACGCATGTTCAATCCATTTGCATTGCATAAAAACTGCGAATGTCAGAGGAGATTTTCGTAGGGATGAGTGAACACTGCAACATCCATAACATAGAAAGAAGCAGATACTGTGGTATACATGGACATTCGGTTGATTTAAACATATTCTATTGCTCTATTTAGACATCATACCGTAGTTTCAAGATATACAATTTACTATTGTTACATGGTTTCCGTATATAGCGCGTGCTGTTTGCACATGGCTTTAGGCAATGCTCATTCCCGGGCCGCGCGTAATGGAAGTGCCTTCATGACGTCACTACGCGGAAGTGCCTTCATGGCATCACTACTTCATGACGTTCATGACGCGGCCCCGGAATATGAATACCGGAAATTATTGAATGGGACGATTTATAAAAGTACTGAAAATACTGAATATAATGCTCAAATTACATCAGTTTTTTGTTGGAAATGTAACAATAACGTTCGATCATGTCCAACCGTGTGCAAACGTTTGCTGTGGCCCGAGCGAAGTTTGCACACGGCTGGACATGATCAAACCTTATATTAATAAGAGCAAACGGGTGAGGCTACACGTTTTAACAGCATTTGTTGCAGCCCTTCCCAATTGCTTATTGCATGTACTATGAAATGTGGTATAATAGCGGTAGACATAAACGATACTATGTATAATATATAGAGGATATTCATATTTGTGCAACGAATATGACATATATGTTCATCTCGTGGTGTGATATGTCCATATTTCACTCGTGCCTGTTAGGCACGAGTGAAATATGGACATGTCACACCACGAGATAAACATATATGTCATATTCGTTGACCGCTCCATGGAAATTAGTAGTTTGTTATACTGTATACGGTAACTAATGTGTATTTGCAGCCTATTTGCGCTGTTTTACTGCCGATGCGCGTTACGAATATAGATAGCGGAAATATTCATATTTTCACCGGAAGTTGTTTATTTCATCGATGAGAACATATGACTTTTATTTACATCGTATAACTATGTATTTCATGGGTATGTATATAATAAATTTAGTTCCGCGTGATTGTGGAATAGTCAAAAGTATGTTCACCCACGAAAATCATGACGCGTTCATTGTAGTACACACGGTGCATTACAGGTTGGGTAATAAAACAGTTAGTCTTAACTATACTCCAGTTGGCTCTAAATGAAACACAAACACATACTTATATCTGCTGGTTGCGATCTTTACTGCATGAGTCGAGATGGACAGTACACAACCCACAGTGGTCCCTGCGGTAAAACTAGAGACAAACCTCTAGGGCCAAATCCACTCAAAAGCACGGGACCCACAAATCTGTACATGTACAATAACATACATTACATTTACATATCTGATCATATCACTCATATGAGAAAATTGCCTGTTTATGCAGTGACTGCTATCGCAAGAATGACGATACACGCCTTACAGCCCGCACATCACGTGCTAACAACCGGACCTACTCACTGCACGTGCTACACTTCCGTGTATTGAAGACAACAGTTTTCCGCTATGCTTGAGCGCACCGCGGAAAACTATTATTACATGGTCATTCGGGGAACAGTCAAAACATATTCAAGGTGCATTATCACGTGGTTACAACAACAACAACAATGGATTAACGTGTTGAAAGCACGCCCACTCCAATGTAAGTATTATTTGATATTTTCCTTAATATGCAACGGATATTTTGATGAAATATGGCGCAGCAAACGCGTCTTTATTAGCTGCAGTTGGTGGTACCGGGAGTTCGGCAATATACTTATGTCGTTTTTGCGAAGAATCGGTTTCCGTGTCAGTAGACACGGAAATCTATTCTTCGCAAAAACGACAGACGTTTGTGCCAAAGTATACGTACTTTGAATCGGAGGTCTTCTGGAAGTTTCAGTACTTGTTGTTGTTGCTGTTGTAACCACGTGATTATACATCTTGATATTGCCCCTCGGTGCTGTGAACGACCCGATGCACTATTGGTCTCGGCCTCCGGACAACAGTGCATCGGGTCGTCCACAGCACCTCGGGGCAATAGTTTTGACTGTTCCACGAATTATCATGAAATACCTGTATACTCTCGAGCAAATACATGTATAAAAGTAGGATTTCAGACACGTCGGTATACATGAATGTGTCTAAAATGTCACGGAAAGTGAAATTACTAATCACCGTGCACCGGCGTTGGTATACATGAATGTGTCTAAAATGTCACGGAAAGTGAAATTACTAATCACCGTGCACCGGCGTTGGGGAAACAATGCTTATGAACGATGAGAGCAGCACAGACCCTGATGAGTGTGCGCAGTTCAGCGCAGTCTGATCTGGGTTTGCCCTATTTTTATTCAGACAGTGACACACTCGCTAGAGCTGTCATAATCGCCGTTTCTCCAGTCACCGTCACATAGTATGAGGCTCCCACACCGACATGTACATCGTCATCAGAATGAACGAAGATAAACAGAAATAGTGTTCAATATAACATTGTTGCACTCACAGGTTGAAGTAACAGACCGAGGTCTATAAATACATTACATATGCCTAAAAGCATCAATAAATTAAAAAAAAATAAGCTAAAAAAATATGTTTTACTCCCTATATAGACATATATGTCTATATATACGGAGTAAAAAAAAAAAGTTTACCTTGTATTTGTATTTATTGATGCTTTTAGGCATATGTAATGTATTTATAGACCTCGGTCCGTTACTTCAACCTGTGGTTGCACTGTCCGGTGAATACATGGAGAATAGTAGGTTAGTGCCGTGAATGGATAAAAATATCTGGCAAGGCTCAGGAAACGGGATGGGCGAGGCTCTGCCGAGCACATCTCGTTTCAGTGACGCGCCAGATATTTTTCCCATTCACGGCACTAACCTACTATTCTAGTTATCCCGTCAACACCTACAAATGGCTCATACGCAGTGATTAGGTCGTATTGACAGGATGTCAAAAATGTTTCACGGCACCGTGTTTAACGGCACATACGCACTGTGTTGACCGGATAAAGACCAATTTACATCCCAAGATCTGGACACAGCGTAAAGCGTAAGTATAGTTTTCAAAACATCAGGAACACGTGAATAAGTATACAGTGCAACCTCTCTACAACAGCCATCTCTCTACAACGGCCACCCATGGGAAGACGCAAAACTGGCTGTTGTAGAGAGATGGCTGTTGTAGGGAGGTTAACGCTGAATTAAATTTTGTCCTGTGCTGTTTATCTCTTTTCTTCGATAATTCTCATCAAATACATGCTTTGCCAGCATTTTAGAATCATTTATAATGGAAATGATTCTAAAGTACTGTCAAAACATGTTTTTTATTGAGACAGAATGCAAAAGCAACATCAGACGACAATGTTCGTGCTCAGCATTCTAAGGGTTAGATATAGAGGTAATCATCCATTTGGGATATAAAATAGCGGCTGTTACAGAGAGGGTGTTGTTGTAGAGAGGTGGCCGTTCGGGGAGGTTCAACTGTACCTACATTATTGAAACGATGAGTAAATTTAATGTATCGTTGGACTACTAAATAAATGCTAGCATTACCTTCAAAATATATTAACTCGTATTTATAGATAAAGCGTGGTATTGACGGGTTGCGGTAAGCAGTTATTGGCGTTGTTGTGGGAATAATGCGCATTTAAAACAAGAAGTGCTCAGCATCTTCTACATCAAGTGTACCGTGACACAATGATTATTCCCGTATAGAGTATTCGTAAAAAAGGTCTGACGTTAGGTTACAACATTGATTTCATATACGGGCGTGGTAAACATATTGTGTTCTATCACCGATCAGATAGTATGCATGAACAATAGGCGGTTTCAATATTTGCTTTATCTTAGCTTTGAAAACTGCTATGGAAGGAGAGCTCTTAATTTTCGTTCCATAATGATATATAGAAGAAGTTATAAATGTACATTTCTGTTCGTCTGGCTAATGTAATAAAATTGCTCCTGTTACGCAAGTCATGTGGATTATTCATATGAATTATTTTCCAACATTCGGTTAATTTATATAGTAAACTATTTAGTGTTTCCAACCGTATGGTGTGCTTTTCTACAAGAATACCAAGGGAGACAATCCCGAACATGGAGTAGTTTTGCAAATGTTCTTTAACCCTTTCAACACTACATATAAAATCAGCCCTCTATAGAGGTGTTTGCAAACAGTGTAGATCCAGATGAGCCGGCTCGTAACGAGCTGTCTCATCAGGATCTACACGTTTTGCAAGTAATGTTCATATTAATTAGGGAAAAAACACCTATTTATAAATGGACCAGTCTGAAAATAATTACGTAACGATTGGATTGGTCGGAAGATTAACATATCACGGTCCATTCCAGTTATTCATGGTTGAAAGAGATAATCATTTATAATAAGCGTATGATTTTTAATGAAGTGTAATCACGTATATCGTCATGAGATTTACAAAGCGCCGTGACTTCCGGTCTGGTTTTAGACTAGACCGGAAGTGCAAGTCTCTGGCTCGTGGAGTCAATAAGCGCCCACTGAAGCGGAGCAATTCCAGAATAATTCTGCATTAAATTTGGTTAGCGGCACATGTGTCAGGAAAACGTGTTTATCGAAAACAAAGGTTTTCCGAAAACCAGGTATGAAATTATAATTATGAATTATAAGGTGTATTGTAACGAGTGGTGTATTGGTAATCTAGCGTGCCAAAATTTGGCAGAATTGTGTTTGCGCGCCATAAACCATGGGTCTGTTGCAGCCGACACTGACGCCAATTGTAAATGGAGCGCAACGTCCAACTTTTACTTATTTTATAATACACACGGCATACGCGTCAATCAGAGTCAAATTCAACACGATACCAGACTAAATGTTAACTATACAGCGCATTGTCAGTGCACATGTATGGAGCCCCGCAGGGGACGCATATTTTTTTTTAATAATTCGTTCCCACGAAATAACAATACGTTCCCACGTAATAACAATGCGTTCCCATGAATTAACAATTCATTCCCAGGAATTAACAATTCGTTCCCTCAATTAAATTGAGGGAACGAATTGTTAATTCGACAGAACGAATTGTTATATCGTGGGAACGAATTGTTAATTCGAGGGAACGAATTGTTATATCGTGGGAAGGAATTGTTATTTCGTGGGAACGAATTAATAAAAAAAACTCCATGTCTCCTGCGGGGCTCCGTACACATGCATTGCATGGCACGGCGAAAAAAGACGGAATTAACCATCACATGCGGAATACTCATCTCGATCTAAGGAGGGAAGAGTTAGAGTGATTCTTATTATGTGATGAAACCGGAGTACCCGGAGCAAGCCCACGTGTCCGGCCTGGCTGTTAGATCAGGAGCTACACTGGTCACAATTCCCATAGGCCCCATTTCTCCAGTAACGGCCACATGAATATTGCAATTCAACCACGTTTAGTCTCTTTGTAGCCCTTTCAACACTACATAATACCTGTATTTGTGGTATTGTAAAACAGTGTAGATCCAATTGAGCCGGCTCGTGACGAGCCGTCTCATCAGGATCTGCACTTTTTGCAAGTAAGTTTCATATTATTTTAGATACAAATCGCCCCCTTTTCGTAAATGGACTAGTCCGAAAATCATTTTGTGACAGTTGGATTGGTTGCAAAAGTAACATATCAAAATCCATTCCAGTTACTTAGGGGTCAATGGGTTAACGCCACAGGTCCATCAAGGTGTAATGTACCGTGAAATATGGGTTATCCGCCTCATCTTGAGATGTCACATTTCCTAATTGTTATAACAAGCCACACTCGACTTTGGAGACATTGGACGTCGGGCTAGTCCCATACTTGTGGCGGTGCGGGTTGTCCGACCCTACCCACAGGTGTTTGAACATATGGTCAGTATGTTTGTGTCATATGGGTATTATTCCACACGACATCAATCGTCAATTATCTACACATTCACAGTTCCAAACCTTCCGCTCCCTTTTATGCTGTCAAAATACTTCTATATGGGATGTGACGTAAATTGTATATTGATAACAATGCACCCAAGCCACCAAATATAACCCATACCACACCGAAATATGAACCGTTCTTCACAAACATATGACCCTCCCTACGACAACACATGTTTGTTTCACAACATGTTTGTTTGTCCAGATTTTAAATGGTATGTGTTGATAGTTTCATGTTTTATATGTTATATAGAGAAAATTCATCTACTGCACAGTTGTAATATAAGATGGGTTTATGATACTAATTAAACTCGTTAACTGACTTCATAAGAAACGAGGCATAGCCCCGTTTCTTATGAAATCTGTAAACGAGTTTAAGCGATATCATATTAAGTAACCATTCATGTAAGATCGTCTATGAAAGGTGAGATTAACACAATGTTTTTCTCAAAAACCAAATTAAATTTCAATATTCCAGGGCTCCAGATAAGGAATTAGTAATTGAGTATTTTCACTCCATCATATCTGAAGTAATTGGGTATTTCAATATTTTAATTGGGTAAAATGCAATCACACTACTGTTTACACATCAACAGACAGCAATTATTGAATAGAGTGCTTCGAAATGAAAACATGTCTTGGCATTTCATTAGAATTGTCTCCAAGATGTGTTTTCCATGGGAAATAAGAAAAATATGCTATATTTGTGGTCTGTTTGTTGTTTTCTGCAGCATGATAAAGGTACCACAAATTTGTTATTGCTTTTTGATACTCGCTACTTCTGATTTCAATTGGGGTTTTGGCAATTTTAATTGGGTATTTACGTAAATACGCAGCTTATCTGGAGCGCTGATATTATATCGTTACCAGTAGACTATGCAGTACTTAATGACAATCCCTGGTGGCAAAGCTGTGTGCACGGTAGCGACAAATTGGGTTCGTCTTATCACAATCAAGTCAGTCCCCTGGATCACCGGGTGTACGTAGTTTACCTTAGATATGTGACACAAACTTGATTAAACTAATGAAGTTGTAATTTTCTCTAATAGCTCGAGGAAATTGGTGTATTCTGTTGTATGTAAGAAAACGAACCGTCACACTGTGGTAGTTCTGAACTATCAGCCCTCGTCGCGTATAGGTGTGAGTGTCTCAATAATTTCAAGATTCAAGAAGCAATAATTTATTTTAAAGTAACGTGAACATATATAGCATGTTACTATTTATATACCATAGTATAATGTATAATGACAAGTAATAATAATGTGCAGATTACATGTATAAGGGTATTACTTGGTGTTGGTACCTGTAACGTTTTTGTGATCACCATCTGAGTTGCACATTGTAGAACCTCTCTAAGACGAAGAACGTTCTGCAATCATACTTATATTTGGCACGCAATCGATCGTATAGTGAAGTTAGCCTGGATCGCAGAGTCCCGGGTTAACACTCGTGCCCAGACTATCAAACGGCGCCCAAGGCAACCCTGCGTGGGTCCGACCTTCTAACCAAACACATTGGGTGTATATCACTAGTGAGCACGTTGTACTAATTAGACAATCCAGGCGACCGGTTTTCTTATATCAAATGGGTGGCCTTTCTGTCATTGTATCAGAATTACCAGCTTGAACAGGTCCCCGTATATATATGCTTGTCTAAATATTAGTATGCACCCAGTAATACTTTATTTAACATCTGAGGAACATGTCATACCGTTATACACCATACATGATCTAGTAAGTGGTTACAACCTCACGTAACCCGCTTGACAGTTGTTATGAGCAGTATTTTAAGACAAACAAGATATGTACCATCTCCAGACCAAAGCAATATGACATTTATTTCGATTAACCCATGTTGTATTGAGACTACCAGAGTTGCTGACAAACACCATGTATATAACCACGAATCCAAACTATCCTGCAGTGACTGTTTAACCCATTCTTTCCGGAATACACATTTACGGGTATTACATTTTGTTTAACTATTTTATTTTTATTGCTGTTATTTCTCAATGAATGTATATGTTGTGACCACTCATTTGAACCGTCTCAATGAGACGGTTCAAATGGTGGTCGCGACATATACGCATAGAAGGAAACCATTTAAAACTTTCCGCAAACATGATGGCGTATCCTCAGCATGAAAAGGATTAAATGGGTCGACACAACACACACTTCAGACCAGAGAGTAGAACATCTGCGAAGATTGTCATACCTACAGCGAATGTTTATTGAAGGGTCCCAAACGAAACCAAAACGAATGGAAAACGAAGTGAAAACGATAGTTTTGTATAACGATATGCATAGAAACGATTATTGTTGTTATTTTGTGTACGTGAAAATGATATTTTCGTTTAGATACTGTAAATACCGGGCTTTCAATTAATTAAACGCCAGTCGTTTCTTTTAACGCATCGTTTTGATATCGTGTTCGTCGTTTTATTTATGAACTGCAGTTTTTGTTGGTTTACACGTGGCATGTTTAAACCAAAGAAAACATCGTTTTCTAATTACAAAACCGAAAATCATGTGTACACGATAGGCAACCGTTCGTTCGTGGAACCATGAGTAAATCCGGATTGTACATACATGTGAAGTATGTATACGATGTGTGAAAAAGAAATCCAGGATATGTAATGCATTCATTACCATACATAGAATGAAGTAAACATATTCATCTGTGCAGAACGATTGTATTCTGAATAGTACGCTATATATTGAGATATGAGAGGATTTTTACCGAAACATATTAGAGATAAGATTGCTAAGCTAAGAAAAACGCATTCATTTTCCAAGTGTATCATTGTATTTGCGATGAAATAATACAGTAACGACGTATAGAGAATAGTAGGTTAGTGCCGTGAATGGGTTTCCATGCCGCGCCAGATATTTTTCCCATTTATGGCACTAACCTACTTTTCTATTTATTCCGTCAACATCTACAAATAGCTTCAAAATGCAATAAAAATAACCACAGCCACCGCACATATTCATACGCAGTTATAAGGTCGTGTTGACACGATATCAAAAATGTTTCACGGCACCGTGTTTCTCGGCACATACGCACTGTGTTGACGGGATAAATACATACATCAGGCTAAGTCCCTGAGCTGCCGGAATCGCTGTCGCTGAACAGAACAGATCAACACAGTCATATTTCGAGATATGAAACAGCAAATCTGCATCTTGCAGATTTGCTGTTTCATATCTCGGAATATGATATGACTCCCGTTAAAGTAACTTTGTGAATTATACGTCGTGTTGACAGGATATCAAAAATGTTTCACGGCACCGTGTTTCAACGCACATACGCATCATCAGTGTAAATGATTGCTAGCGAATGGTGCAGGGATTCCGCTGGGGAAAACACAAAAAATCGCCACTTCAAAAAAAAAAAAAACAATTGGCGATAAAAAATTACAATTTTCGAAAAAAAAAATTAAAAACAAAAAATTGTTTTGATTTTGTTTCGAAAATTGTAATTTTTTATCGCCAATTGCGAAAGTGGCGATCGCCAGCGAAATCCCTGATGGTGTCTATGGTTTATGGTACCCGAACTGCATTGCACTTACTGTCGTCCAAGCTAACATCGTTCCCTCAATTTAACAATTCGTTCCCTCGAATTAATAATTCGTTCCCACGATATAACAATTGTTATTTCGTGGGAACGAATTAATAAAAAAAAAGAATTATAATTCCCCTTCGGGGCTTCGTACAATTCAGCCCTGCTGGTAATTAATTTAGGACGGTATAAGGTTCGTCATAGCAGCCCGTCTGCGTGTAGACTCCCTGAGGCTTGTACCTCTATGTCAGAAAAGCGGACGTTAAACCCTATTCACTCACTCGTCATAGCAGTGTCACTTCCACCATATACTTATAAGTACAACGGTATCATCCAGTTTGCTTTACAAACAAAAAACAGCCGGCAAGTGAAACAATGAAACAGTGGATATTGGCTAATGGTCTATACCCACTTTTTGAAATATAAAATGACAATATTGTTTTATTCACGGGTATCCGTCCGCCCGTACGTAAAATATGTAAAGGGTAATAGATGGAGGCGTGTAGTTGGTACATGAATTTGGCTTCCTTATGGTGTACAGATGGGCAAAGTGAATTTTGATTTTTCTTCCACTCCCGGGTCATGGATTATCTCCTCCTTTCGGACATAAACATTTGGAAAAAGTGGATATATTGCGATGGCGCGCAATCGTCTTCACTCGTGTTGATTTTTTACAAAGATGGAGAATATTCACAACGTACATTAAACTGTTGCAATACATGACCATATGAACTAACAACCAGTAATACCCGGACAGACTGTTTTCCTTGAACGGGTCATTTCATTCATTCGGCTCATATTTAAGGGTGGGAATTGGCTCGAACACCTTCCATACCCGGGATACATAGCCCAGTAAAGAAGCAGGCCGATGGTCGTCGGTCTGGTTTATATTTCCGAATTTTGATAAATGTTGCATTTATAATTCAGGCTCCAAAAATGTGCGTCAAATATAGGAGAATCTATACAGGTATGGTAACCTATAATTTGAGGCCTCCTATAGCACCCATCAGCTTATATGTGTGTGATATAGTATGGCTGGTTATCGATTATAGATGATTGAGGGGAACCCATACTAGTTTACGTGATTTGTGCGTTTTGAGTGGCATACGGACTGGTCAAATGAAATTAAGTGGCGAGTGTACTATCTGAGTCACTAATTTCTAGCAAGTGTGCTCTACGTAATTAACTTATAGTCACATTTAGTCCCAATCCTACCTAATCACCATCGAGAAGAGAAGAGAAGAGAAGAGAAGAAGAAAGTGATATCTGACGGTATGGTATTTGACGTGCCACCCTCACCCTATGTTAGTGTGCTGTATCAGAATGCTATATTAACCTATCATGATAACCGTGGTTGCTGATTTTGTGTTGTTAATTGGGTTTTATATATATATTTGTTTTTGTTATTTACTAGCATTTATTTTAATTTTAGTTTAGTTTTGAGTCACCTACCACACCGTCAGATTTTGGCCGAAATAGACTAATACACATTAAATCGTTTGATTTTTGTTTATTCGGTCATTTCGGGAGAATTTCTATCTTATGTGAAAATTAAAACTGAATTGATTCGAAGATTTACGACATAGCTCGTAAATTAAATAGAAAATATTAGCTACACATTCAGAACGCATGCGCTATTGCATGCGTTCTGAATTTGTTGCCAATATTCGATGCAATATATAGGAAATATTCGATTTTCCCGAAATCAATATCGGCGAAAGAGAAATTCTCATAGCTTGGTGGCTCAAATTTGTATATGATTGTCTCCATTACACATAGAGGTATATCCAGTTTTAGATCAAAGCAATCTGATCCCGGTTTGACTTTGATGTTGACAGTATCTCCAGTAAACTTGCCTGGAGACATAGGCTGGTGAGAGGCTTCGATTTAACGACCCAACTTGTTTCGATTATCTCGGGCCAATCATAATTGAATATGAACGAGTTGGGTTATCGTGAAACCCGACTTGTCAGTTAGCCGTATAAATACGAGTGTTTGTGAAGTGAGCAATTGTAGGAATCATGAATATAATCATCGGAAGCAACTAAACACCAGTGTTGATAATCGATCTGGTGAAATAGTCTCGGCCAATAACTGTCGTTTCTTCTTGGACACTGGCTTAACCCAGTACATGCTGAGGTCACAAAAAAAAAATCGCGAAAAATAAAAACAATTCTCTTAATTATGCACGGATATATATGTTGTTACCACTCATTTGAACCGTCTCGTCGAGACGGTTCAAATGAGTGGTAACAACATATACTTTGGAGAAAAATATGAGAAGAAATGTGAAAAAAAAGCTTTTATAATGTGTTTACCCGTGCATGGATGGGTATTCAGCATGTTATGGGTTAAGGGGGCTAACACGTTATACTCGCAACACATGTACATGCACGGGACTTGTATGCCATTTAAAGGTCCAATTTGACCATTCAAACCACAGCATAGAAATTTGCAAATTGACAAATTATATCAAATAATAAAGGTCGTGGGTTCGAGCCTCACCGGAGGCGCTGCGTTGTGTCCTTGAGCAAGACACTTTATCCACACTGCTCCAGTTCACCCAGCTGTAAATGGGTACCGATAATTCGTAGTTGCTCTGTAAATACGAATTACCGGCTTCTCTCAAAAAATCTCTACCTCCGTTCTTTCTCCCATTCTTGTGAAGAACAAATGTTGAACGGTACGGTGAATCCATGTCTAAAATTAAGCGGGCAGGTGAGTACCGTGCGAATACCCTTGTGAGGTCACGTGGTACAGCTAGGTGAACAAATGGCGTCGGACAGTGTTTCTGACGTATGGTATTCCATAATTAAGTTGTGATAAAAGCTTAGCTAATGAAATCCTGGTTTGTATATGACTTTATAAGTTTATTGGATGCACTGGTTGCCGCATATGCAGTCACGTCAGTTGTTTTTATGTCGGATTTTCGCACCAAATATCTCTGTTTTAAATTTAGATAAGTCTGTATACGTATACACACTTAAATATTCTTATAGGAAACCCCGTAGTTAATACGTTGTTACATGTATATGTGTATCGTATATGTTTATAGTATACTAATAATATATTGTTTTTGTTTTCTATTTGCTAAAATCCTCACAAATCGTTAAATTGGGACTTAAACGGTACATGCCCACTCAGTATAGGCACAAACTGTTCTTTATAGGAATTAAATAAGTGTATAATTGTGTCACTATTCCACCAGTTCTAAAAATTACGAGTGAAATGTAAATACTTTGATTTAACGACGGCACTGGCTCGATGACCTTGCATGTCGGGACCGACTATTTAAGTCCCCATCCGATAGGACTAGGCTAGCACGAGGACACACCGAATCGACCATTCGCAGAGCTCGAGGTGGGATACGAACCCCGGGGTCTCCTGATTCGCAGTCTGACGGTCTACCTACTGAGCTAATCCGGCCACATCAAACAATTACGAGTGCTTTATTTTTGTTTAGCTTATATTTAACGGCGGCACTGGCTCTAGGAACTTGCATGCCGTCTCCCAAGAATGGGAGAAAGAACGGAGGTAGAGCTTTTTGAGATTTTACAGAGCAACTATGAATTATCGTACACATTTACAGCTGGGTGAACTGGAACAGTGTGGATAAAGTGTTTTGCTCAAGGACACAACGCACGCCGCTCGTCAGGCTCGAACCCACGACCCTTGTGGATCAGTAGTCCAACACACTAACCATTACGCCACGGCGCTCCGAGTGCCCGCTATACAGATATAATCAATTAGTAATATTTATTTTACTGATGGTGACGTGCGGTGGTATCATGCTATTTTCATATGCAAATTAGGCACGATATTTTTTAATTATTATACTAATTAAATGTGCGTCACCCGAAAAAATCATATTTTCGACAGATTATAAAGTATCATCATTGCTCGTCAAAAAAATAAAAACAGGGAATAAATAGTAATGTCTGTTAACATTTTAAGGAAACACCGTTATCACCCCTGATCTCAATGTGGAAATTTCCATCTGATATAAAATGTATAATAATGCCAATCAATGCGTGGGGTAATGGTGAATTAATTGTTTTTCTCAGATGATGTATCTGATATAAAGAACATGTTGTGCCTACTGAGTGGGCATGCACCTTTAATATAAAGCATATACACTATTGACTGTCTTCCATATCTGCCGATGTATCTACCCTCAGTCCAATACCGGTACATTATACTACGTGGCTGTGACTGGAGAAATTGGGCTTATGTGCTTTGCGAACAGTGTAGATCCAGATCAGCCTGTGCATCCGCACAGTCTGATCAGGATCTGCACTGTCCTCCAGAGTGCATCAATGAAACATCCACCAAGCAATTTGTGTCATTATCAGGCTACCGGAGTGTGATATTTGATCAGGAATTACACTGGTCACCAATTCCACATATCAATTTATCCAGTCACAGCCACATATACGTGCGTATATCGTCGTTCCCAAGCACCCGAAGCCATTCTCAGTTTTATTTGTATTTGAAGAGTAGTTGAAAAATAAAACATTAGTGTTTGTCGCCCAAAGTAAAATAGAGGACTTAATCAAATACAAGTATAATTATATACATAATTTATCATTTTAAAGCACATGTGTTATACATATTGAGAATAAAAATGGGAATGTGATTGTATGACTATGCACAACGTCAGCACTTCGACAGAGTATCGCCCACTTCGACAGAGTATCGCCCACAGACTCGGACCTGGGACCCAGTAACTTGTACATTCGAAATACATTAAATCTACGTTACCCACCTATTTTTCTAGACTATATGTCGTAACGATACTTCGATACCGTATACATGTATATTTTATAAAAATAGATGGGTGTGGTATCTTTTTCGAATTGGTCAGTTAATGGATACCAGTAGCCTATTTCACCAACATTGCAAAGTATACTGATCTAGCAAAGTATACTTTGAGGGAGTAATCATTTATTTTTCCCGAAATGCATTATGTCATATAGAACTAACGACTGCATATATTTGATGATTACAAGTATGCAGAATTATTATACTGAATGTATTACATTATCACAGCCAAAATGGCTGTGATAATGTAATAAATTCAGTATAATAAAAATTAATTAATTTATCCTAAAATTGAAAATTTCTCCCTCAAAGTATACTTTGCTAGAAAAGTATACTTTGCAATGTTGGTGAAATAGGCTACTGGTCTGAGCCTACCACCAATTTCATAGACATATCACCCACCCATATATCGCCCCATGAACAATTCGTCAACTGACATATCGTCCCAACGACACTTCGCCCAATCGGCATATCACATACCATCGCCCCATCTACCTACTGGTCTTACCATTATCACGTCGTCCATGTTAACACATGCAGAATGCCAGTCTAGTGTATTTTTATATGAAATTTACCAGGCAAGCCTAGGAAACGTGTAGGAATTCTGAGGCTCGCCGAGGAATGTAACGATATGGCCTGTTCCTCAGAGTAAATCAAGTATTACTGAGTGCATAATAATATTTAGACAAGCACACATCAGCGGGGAACAGTTCAATTTGTTAATGCTGATGCAATAGCATTAAATGTCATCCATGGACATTATAAGGCCGTCTACTGGGGATGTCTACTGTATGTTCCATATATTCTGCCGACAAACGTTTGGCTATTAAAGGTACATGCCCACGCAGTAGACACAAACTGTTCTTTGTAGGAATTAAATAAGTGTATAATTGTGCCACTATTCCACATGTTCTAAAAATTGCGAGTGCCCGCTATGCATATATAATCATTTAGTAATATTTATTTTACTGGTAGTGATTCGCGGTGGTATCAGATCAGGCTATTTTCATTTGCAAATTAGGCATGCTATTTTTAATTACAATGTATTTATTCTAATTAAATGCGTCACCTGAAAAAAGAATTTTTTCGACAGATCATAAAGTATGATCATTGCACATCAAAAAATATATACAGAGAATGAATAGTAATGTGTGTTAACATTTTAAGGAAACACGGTTATCGCCTCTGATATAAATGTGGAAATTTAACATGGGGGCTAAAAATATACTTATTTTTAAATTATCTTTAATTTGTGGACCGATTTTCAAAATCAAACTTTTGTTTTCTTACTTACCTCATGTCCAAGCTATCGAACCAGGTTTCGGAGTCAATTTCCTTTTTTTTTTAAACTCCCACAGCTCCTCCATCTCCCTTTTCCCCATGTTAAATTCCCATAGGAAAATCATATTTTCGCAATAAAATCAATCATGATATTTGATTGAATTTTGTGAAATAACAAAAAAATGGGAGGGTGACGTTTTTGTTATTGATGTAAAAGTACTTGCAGTTAAATATATTTTAGATTGAATATGATTAATAACCAAAGGGTCGTTTGCAGAAAATGTGGAACAGACAGTAGGAGTGTACATATTGCTCGCTATATACACTCAGGTTGGGCTGATTGTAAGGCTGGACCCACGCGGGGTCGCTTTGGGGCGCCGTTTTGGTAGTCCAGTAGCCGATTTCACCAACATTGCAAAGTATACTTTACTAGCAAAGTATACTTTGAGGGAGTAATCATTTATTTTTCCTGAAATGCATTATTTCATATAAAACTAACAACTGCATATATTTGATGATTAAAAGTATGCAGAATTATTATACTGAATTGATTACATTATCACAGCCAAAATGGCTGTGATAATGTAATAAATTCAGTATAATAAAAATTAATAAATTTATCATAAAATTGAAAATTTCTCCCTCAAAGTATACTTTGCTACTAAAGTATACTTTGCAATTTTGATGAAATCGGCTACAGGCACGGGTGCCAACCCGGGACTCTGAGATGTAGGCTAATTCCACTATAAGATCGATTGCGTGCCATTAAAGCATGATTGCAAAACTATATGTACTATGCTGTTCGTCTTAAAGAGGTTCCATGCAAGGTACAACTCAAATGGTGATCACAAGAACGTTACAGTACTAGTAATTCATATCGTTACCGAGCCGAGCTGAAAATACACTAGCATTGTATTCTATCAGGCGGGGTTGTAGTCTAGTGATTGGCGAATACATGTATCATGTTACTCGTGTTGAAAAATGTATGCTTGACAAAGACTGACATGCTTGCGGTTTATATTGTATTTGCAGGGGCGGATTTAGGGGGTGGGTTCCGGTGTTGCCACCCCCTACCCCTCCCCCCTCCCCCGTTCAGCCACGGAGTTTACATAGATCATAGTTTACCACCAGTTGTAGTTTACCACCAGTTGGAGTCTGAATTTAAATGCCGTAAAACACAGGAAAGTGCATTTCGAAGAGCTCGAAAATAGGACAACCCCATAGTTGCGAACGGTAACTCTTGCAATTATTCCCGTACCGTGTACGGGAGTAGATTGCAAGAGTTACCTTCGCAACTAGACAACACCCCCCCCCCCCCCCCCACCCCCCCCCACACCCCGTTCACCAAATGCTGGATCCGCCCCTGATTTGTTTAGCAATTATGGTATCAATAATAATATAAACAGTACTATACACATGGCATTGGATTGCAAGCAAGCTTATATAAATCCTCTCCCTAATTGTTAATTTAAATCGTCACCGCCGGTGTCAACTGACACACCATCCCGGCCGATGAATCATTGTAAAATATCAAATATTGATTCTGATTTTACTGACGCCAATTTCACGGGTGGGCACCTTTTGCCTTTCATCTGCCGTCACAAATCAACATACTTATGATATAATTTGCGAAATTATATTAAACTGTCATTAAGCACCTATCACAAACACGCCAGGTAAGGAAGAGGCCCTCAGAGCTTGCGATCTCTGGGGAAGGTTTGTAAAATGGATTAAGAATAAACAAACACCCAGAACCGTCCATGGTCTGGAAGGCAATTAAGAAATTTAGCTATTTTTATAAGAAATGCTTTATGGTTATAATGACTAGTGAGCTTATACATATGCATTTTGTATTTTTACCCATCGTCGTATTATGTAATCTATTGTATACCTCGTGTGTCACGTATGTGGCTTAGAGTGAATAAAATGTATTATTGTTGTTGTTGTTGTTGTTCCGCCGCTGAATTACACGGCAGCGCAACATGGAAGGCGTAGCTACTTATGTCACGTGACTATAACGTCACGGAACACGTGGTTCTAGAGCTCTAAGCTCTAAGATTCAAGGATTGCGTATACGGGCGTTTTTCGCTTGAGAGATCATATGGGACGCCGGTTGAGAAACTGCGCCGTGGCGTAATGGTCAGTGTGTCTGACTACTGATCCAAGGGTCGTGGGTTCGAGCCTGACAAGCGGCGTGTGTTGTGTCCTTGAGCAAGACACTTTATCCACACTGCTCCAGTTCACCTAGCTGTAAATGGGTACCGATAATTCGTAGTTGCTCTGTAAATACGAATTACCGGCTTCTCTCAATAATCTCTACCTCTGTTCTTTCTCCCATTCTTGGGAGACGGCATGCAAGGTCCTAGAGCCAGTGCCGCCGTTAAATATAAGCTAAAAAAAAAAAAAAAAGAACTGCAGCTAGCGGCTTATGCGATCAGCGTAGTCCCTGATCAGTCTGCGCGTCCGCGCAGTCTGATCAAGGACTACGCTGATCGCCATTCATTCGCTTAAGTAGGTAAAATACCACCAGCAAAAAGATTAGATTCTAACCATACAGATGGAATGCTTAAGAGCACCATTTTTGCCAATGTCCTAAAGTTCATTTTCACAGAAATCGGCCCATATATTACACATATATATATCGTTTATATACGAGGCAATCAAACAGGTCATAATTTATAAGCCATTTTGGGTGGTAATGCCGTGAAACGCTAGCTCATTTTTCATGGTTATAAAAACTGACATCAAAACGGCACCTGAATTCACGTCAATTTCCATCTCGTTTGAGATGTTTTTATCCATACTGGTGGTGTAATTAGACGGTTATATGTGATTAATGTTTAATATAAAACTCTTTGATGGTGGAAATAAACAGAAAATGCACAAATCATTGTGATAATCATGACTAAACGTATCAAATTGGGCTTGAAATATGTGGCCAGCCACGGCAAACGTGTTCGTGTTGGGTATTTAACCATTCTAGCTCCCGATCAAAACGTTGCAATTGCTACATTTTCAAGTGGTTATTGGAAAGCTTGTTCCATATTAAAGACCGGGATATTTCATTAACTAAATGGCGAATATGGTAGGTTCTGATCTTAATACACGCTGATGAGCAACCTGCTCAAAGCTGGGTGTAATTTGTCGCAAAGGCAAAACATATCGATTTTAATGGCGCTGCAAATATGTTAATTGCATACGCCTCGTAAACTGATGTGGATGTTTCAAGTATAGAGCTGTGTAGAGTTGTGTAGAGTTACGAAACTGCTATTTCCAAATTTCTGATACTGCACATCTTCATTACATGTAATCAGGTACCCGAATTTTCTGTCCGTAATCAGGTAATAGGACAAACCAGTAACAATCTTCCTTCAAATCAAAACGACACCCACGTGACCACTGTGTTGACCACCAGGCCACCATCCACCCGGTCAGAGTGTTGCACCAAGACCCGACCGATGTTGGGGCCGTTTCACTGAACTTCGTACGATAAAAACAGTTCTTACGAAGATTTTTATGAATTTGCATCTCACATTAACGCGAGTCACTAATGCTGTCATTTTCCACCTACATGTACATATCATTGTATGTGAACACTTCCACAATAGAGTTTCCAGCATCGACTATACGTGCAAATGTTACTGTACATTTCAATTTTGCACTTATGAACTTCTTAGTCGTACGAAGTTTAGTGAAACGGGCCCCATGTTCTTACCTATTCTTCATATTTTAAGGAATAAATATAAATATATATTTTTTGTTCTATTTTGCTTCTTAACCTTTTCAACCCTAAGGAACTGGAATGGACTGTGATATGCTAATGTTCCGACCAATCCAATGGTCACAAAATGATTTTCAGATTCGTCCATTTATGAAAAGGGCGTGTTTTTGTTCTAACAAATATTAAAATTACTTTCAAAAAGTGCAGATCCTGATGAGACGGCTCGTTACGAGCCGGCTCATCTGGATCTGCACTTTTTGCATAAACCGCTATAGCGTGATTTCGGGTTCAAAGGGTTAACATAGCTTTGCTTGTCTTGTATGCGAATTTTGGTGTTTAATTCGGACGGAACCATTAGCACAAATTCCTCGAGACAAATAATACCCATATACACCACCGCCTGAGTTAATTTTTCAAAGATGTTAACTTTCTGAACATCTATTGGCAATATCAACTAGCAATCAAGCAGTTTGATTGTCTGTGCCTGAGTTGCATCACAGCTCAGGCTCAGTCAATCAAGCTGCTTGCTTTAAAACAATATATTCAAGTAGTTTTATAATAAAGAAATGGACAAATATGTACAAGATTAACGCGGGCGGTGGTGTACGATTATTTAACCGGTTCCACATGGTGGGAGAACCGCGGTGGTATCCGGCGGCTTTATGTGGCCATGAAACTATCGGACCATTCAATGGCCATTAACGAGGCATTTAGCCTCCGCTTCTAAAGACACCCCGTGACAAGCAGTAACCCCGATAATATAGTGGCACGTTAGATACATTTTTTTCTTCATTATGACGCTGCGTTCGTCTCTGGGCGGCGTATAAACGATGGAACTAAAATAAGGTGTGTTGTGTTCGTCTATACACGTCTATATATGGCGATTCAAACGCGTCTTGTTAAGCTGCATTTGGTGGTCTCTATATTTTCGCCCAAACTTCTGTCGTTTTTGCGAAGAATCGATTTCCGTGTCTGTCTCCGACACAGAAATCGATTCTTTGCAAAAACGACATAAGTCTGTGTCAAGCTCCCTAGACCACCAAATGCATCTCATAAAGACGCGTTTGCTGCGCCATTTTCATCAAAATCCGTTACATGTTAAGGAAAATATCAAATAATACTTACTTTGGAGTGGGCGACGGTGTTGTTGTTATAACCACGTGATCATGCACCTTGATAAACAGTAGAAATAAAATAAGGTGTGTTGTGTTCGTCTATACACGAAGGCGCCAAATGTAGTAGCGAAGGAACAAACATTAACAAGGTGGGGGATCACGTGGTTTCCGAACGGCATGACGTCATGTTTTTTAGATGTGTTTACAGTAGATTTTCTTTAATATCTTGCTAATGGAATGACATATTTTTATGAAATATACCGCATCAAATGCGGTACACGTTACCCTTTATTGTATAGGCGGCTTTTATCTCATAATTGTGTCGTTTTGTCGAAGAATCGGTTACCGTAAATGTAAATAAAAACTAGAGCATGTATAAACGGTACTCGATTCTCTGTGAAACACACCATAAAACACATATGCCATCGTATTTGGTGCGCTACATATCATCAAAATCCGTCCGTTTGTTAGGAAGATTTTAATGAAAATCTGCTGTAAAAATTACGTCACAGATTACATCACGTCGGAAAATCGCGTTCGAAAACCACCTGATCACACACCTTGATTAATGATCCTAAATTAAATGTGTGTCCCTACATGGCGTAGAAATGAAGCATCTCAGTAAATTCAGGGTTATTACGTTTCCTCTATACATGACGTAGAAACGACGGAACCAAATTTAATGTTATTAAGTAACGTCTCTACGTGGAGTAGAAACGAAATATTTGTGTCAGTGCCCGCTATACAGATATAATAATTTAGTAATATGTATGTTACTTATAGTGACTCGCGGTGGTAAAAATATCTGGCAAGACTGAAGAATTTATTTCTTTCTCATCAGAAGTATATGTAGTGGCCACCATTTGAACTGTCTCACCGAGACGGTTCAAATGAGTGGTCACACCATATGCTTTGGTTCAGAAATAAGTAAAATAGATAGAGAATAGTAGGTTAGTGCCGTGAATGGGAACAAATATCTTGCAAGGCACAGGAAACGGGATGGGCGAGGCTCTGCCGAGCACATCCCGTTTCCGTGCCGAGCCAGATATTATTTCCCATTCACGGCACTAACCTACTATTCTATTTATCCCGTCAACACCTACAAATGACTATAAAATGCAAAAATGGTATTGACTGGATATCAAAAATGTTTCACGGCACTGTGTTTCACGGCACATACGCACTGTGTTGACGGGATAAAAAGGACAGCTTGAGCCTACTGAGAGGGCGTGTACCTTTAACCCACACTTTAACCCACACTTCCAACGTTTCTACCAGGCCTTCTTGGTTACTGAAGTATTGTTCAATATATCGTATTGACGCGGAAATCTATTTTAATGTTCGTCTCTACATGGAGAAAAACGAATGAACGAAATTAGTATTAGTTATTATTGCTCACCTGTGCGCGTTGTAGAAACAAAGAGACGAAATGCCCCTAAGTAGCCGACATACGATACCTATAAACAGTCGCAACACCCATAAACCCCGCTGTAATGTGAATATCTCTCGTGAATATACCACCAAACAAATGAACGCGAGTGTATATGAACCATACACTGTATAATACTAGATACCAATAACAAGAAATAGGAACTTTTATCAGGCAATTCACAACGCATTGATCTGCAATACATGACGATTGTGGCCTATAATATGGGATAATTTTGTACCGTACTACTTTTACCCCATGGACGCTTCACGGCCTCTTTTTGTGTATTACTACATACACCACCGCCTGCGCTAATCTTGTAAAGATTTGTCACTTTCATGATTTAAGAATACTAGAATATTGTGCTTGAATGCAAGCAGCTTGATTGTCTGAGCCTGGGCTGTTCTAGAGCTCAGGCTCAGTCAATCAAACTGATTGATTGCGAGTTCAGATTATCAATATATGTTCAGAAACTTTGCTATCATGGCAACTTTAACGCATGCGGTTGCGTATGTAGCATAAAATTTCGGGATTATTTTTTACCGGACTACTTTTATCACATGGTCACGTTACGGTCTCATTTTGTGTATTACTACATCTACCCCAAGTTACATTCTGAACATGCTAATGTACGGCTCACGTGCTCTGCAATGAACACTATATATATATATATATATATATACACCCACAGGGTGTCTATTTTGTGAACACACCCAGATTCCTTTGATGTCACGAGTCATTTCGGCTACAGTTAATCTGTCATATGAATAATGTTTCTTACCATCAACGCTAGTATGGCGACCATAAAACATATCCTAGCTGATTAGTACCTGATTACAGACATATTGTGTAAATTAGCACCGTGGTCTCCTCCGATTTATTCCCCTCAGTTTATGGCGAGATCTTCCGCGAATCGGCTGGAGGTCTGTGCCGTGATTTAATGCCACCCCGACGTTATTCGGGGCATGCTGGTTATACCGTATGTTGCATACAAGACGACATAGATACGGTAATTTGCCATGTTCGTATGTTCGTACACCACCGCCTGTGTTAATCGTGCCAATATTTGTCTTGTTTTATTTAAAACTGCTTTATTATTGTGCTAGAAATCAGTAGCCTGTTTCACAAACATGGCAAAGTATACTTATCTAGCAAAGTATACTTTGAGGGAGAAATTTTCAATTTTAGTATAAATTTATTATTTTTTATTATACTGAATTTACTACATTATCACAGCCATTTTGGCTGTGATAATGTAATAAATTCAGTATAATAATTCTAAATACTTTTAATCATCAAATATATGCAGTCGTTAATTCTATATGAAATAATGCATTTTAGGGAAAATAAATTATTACTCCCTCAAAGTACTCTTTGCTAGATAAGCATACTTTGCAATTTTGATGAAATCGGCTACAAGTAGTTGCGAGCAATCTGGATCAGTTAACATGGGTAAGTGTTATATGGTCATAAGTGATACAGTCGAACCTCCCCGAACGGCCACCTCTCTACAACAACACCCTCTCTGTAACAGCCGCTATAGTATATCCCAAATGGATGATTTCCTCTATATTTAACCCTTTGACTGCTGAGCACGAAAATTGTCATCTGCTGTTGCTTTGCATTCTTTCTCAATAAAAACATGTTTTGACAGCACTTTTAGAATCATTTCCATTGGAAATGATTCTAAAATGTTGTCAAAGCATGTATTTGATGAGAATTATCGAAGAAAATAAATAAACAGCAGACGACAAATTTAATTCAGCAATAACCTCTCTACAACAGCCTCATCTCTACAACAGCCAGTTTTGCGTCTTCCCAAGGGTGGCTGTTGAAGAGAGGTTGCCAAAATCGGTAGTTTCAGACACCAGCTATGGATTCTATTACAAACTTAGAGCATTAAATGTACACGCAGAATGCAGACTTTGTGTCGATGTAGCAAACACACAGGGTGGATAGTATTGTAGAACACCCTACTGTTCACCCTCCCCACCCGTTACACTAGGGGAGAGTGAACAATAGGGGGTTCCATAGTCCTAGTGTAACCCATGTAAAGTATACATTTGAACACATAAGGTGGAACCTCTCTAAACCGGGCACAGAAAAAGGTTAGTTGAGCTTCATTTTGATATGTTTAATTACCCTTTATATCCGATGTTAATGTCTGTTCATGATCACAAACCACTCACGCGTGTCTTGAAGTAGTCATCTGCCTGTTTTACAGTGGAACCTCTCTAAAACGGACACTCTGTGGGCCTCCCCAGGGTATCCGGTTTAGGGAGGTTCCACTGTAGCTTTGAGCAATCTGGCACACTATTGTAGCAGGGTGAATACAAGGCGATATAGAGGCTGCTTTTTTGTAGGGCTGGTCTCCAGCTGAAGAGATTATACAGCAGCTCATTATTTTGTTGATATGTTCTTAAGTTGTGTTAGTGTAGCGGTATATACTACTAATTGAATGTTAACTACTTCAGCAACACATAAAGCTTCGCGCCGACTCACGCTGAGAGGTGATAATACCATTTCCTGAATGCGTTATATCGCTGGCTGCACACCGCTAAATTATTGCCGCAACCGTTGCTCATTGTTTTGTGAATGCAGTGCAACCTCTCTACAACGGTCACCCATGGGAAGACACATAGATGGCTGTTGTAGAGAGGTGGCTGTTGTAGGGAGGCAATTTACCATTAGGAATATAATATATAATGTGCCTTTTGCAGAAATGGTGTTGTTGTAGGGAAGTGGCTGTTCGGGGAGGTTCGACGGTATATCTAAAGTGCACATATGTGTATTGTTCTGCTTAGAATTTCCTCTATGCGTTGGTATATTCAAGCACGCGAGCTACATAATACCAGGTGAAACTGATGCCATTCAATAGTTATATTGTGCATGTCCGTTCGACATTTGTAAAGGCATACGCATATCCGCGTCATTACGAAATACTCGGTACTCTGTATTAAACTCTTGCAAATTATTTACACGGGTTTCGCTGTGAGAGAAAACCCGTAATCAACTCCTTACAAATAATACACCGTGAAGAGAACACCCGTAATTGCGCGCCTGTTTTCTTGGAAACCACGAGCTACCATGCAAAATGTTGAATTTATATTACAGTCAAAATAAAGTTATTTGAAAATTTGGAAAGGGTCTCAACTAATCTAGAATGTTAATGTGATTGAACATATTCCAAACATGCACTCAACTATATCTGGTTCATAGAAACAGCTGCGTAATTTGGATTTTGAAAAAATTTACATGACGTCACATTTGACGTCACACAACGTAACGTCAAAACGCGGGAAAACACGTCATTGTATAACTATTCATGCTCACATCACAATTCATTGATTATAATCTGAAAAATAGACTAAATGTGCATATGTATCCGCCGTGGAAGTGTAATAAATAGGATATTCCATCGTACATGTTTGAATAGCGGAAATAATACACTCGTGTTCGTCGGCGTCCGTGCAAGCGGACGCACACTCGTGTATTATTTCCCGCTATTCAAAATATACGATGGAATATCCTCTATGTTCATCAGAAATTAGTGCGCTTCCGACCCAATACGCTTACGGGTACTGACGAATGCACCTTACGGAAACGACCGAGGACTATCGTATGACCGATGAAGACACAGGAAATGACTGACACTTCGGATTCTGACAGTGACGAGGACAGAACGAACTCGATTGTAGGTTTAGTTTTTGGGATCTCTTATATGAATAATATGCGCTTTTTATTTAAAAGTTTTTAAATACTCGATGAATTCTCCAAAATAAGTATGTTGTTTATTCCTTATAATTACAACCCACTTCTATTTTGAAGCGATTGAATTGATTTTAAATCCAAATTGTCATGTATTGTCCAGATTCCAACAAACGTATAATATACGTCTACAAAATCAGTGGCATAATATAGGAATGAATGGCCTTTTTGTGGAATTTATCGGGGTATAAACTTGGAAAAGTCGCGGGAATACTGGACGAAGGCCGGAAGGCCTCGTCCAGTATTCCCGCGACTTTTCCAAGTTTATATCCCCGATACATTCAACAAAAATGCCATTCATTCCTTATAATTCCAGCATTTGAAATAAATTCATCAAGAAAATGTGTTTATTTTCCGTTTTCATAAGAATTATTTTAACTGTGCCTCACGGTTACGGAAAGTAGTTCGGCGTGGGAGTTTACTGGGATATAATTTTTGGACAGAGACTTGCTACGGGCCAATCAAATGTTAGGGAATTGTGCTGGAATTATCGTCAAATAAACAATCTGTTTAACAGCAGAATAACTAGAAATTATCAAATGAATGTACTCCTTTTTTAGATGTTGTGTTTTTTTGGCATTTCAAATTTGGTATGAATATAAGCTTCGTCCCTGTCCAGCCGTTTGTAAACCTTCGTCGTTGGCGAGGGAACTGTTTGAGCCCCAAGGCTGGACATGGACAAGGCTTAACGTTTTGTCACGGCTGTGAGCGGTGTGGAACAACGGCAGTCATGCAACAACACCAAATTAAAATTGTTCTGAAGTTTATTCATGTATAAACTCTTGTCATGTGCCCGAATGTGCTTGTCATATGTGGTCATGATACCAAATGGCTGGTTTAAAAAGTGGGGCTTTGGGCAATAATGAGGATAGTCAAACAACACGACTGCCAAACTCATTATACTTACATTCATATATTCCTAGGTCTTTAGAGGCGATTTTTTCTTTTCGCGTCAATTTTGATTTCTGTCACTTTCTGCTGGTTTCTAAGTATAATTAGGCAATGTTTAACCAGTGTATCATCCCTGCCATTATCCACATGTGATTTCGCAGTGAAATCATGTCCTGCGATTCATCATAGCGGTGTGCACCCGGGCCATACTTTGCCAATAAGAACGTTGATTTATATCCTCGCAGTATTCCGAAAACACAACTTGTAATATACCTGTCGTAAAACTGGCGTATCTTTATTCTGCTTCTCGGCGATCGTTAAACGTCTTAATGGCCGCCATAAAGCAGTTTGTGAAGTGGCTGCTGTAAGGTTAGTAACACCCGGTGGATGTCGGCAGGTTTCGGTATACATTTGTCAGTTTTCCGTATACATTCGACACTAGCTTCAACCGATGGATGTCGGCAGTTTTCGGCCTACGCCTTCGGCTCTACCTTCACCCGGTTCAAGTCTGAACATTATGTGTAGGATTGGTCTGTAGAATCGCATATTCTTCAGCATCGGTAAAATGTGAGCATAAGTCAATGATGTAGGCACGAATAACTTTGTTATATCGACAGTTTTATCACCGAAATTGAACCCAAAAGAAAGTCTGAAGACTTTTTGAAATGGTTAACAATAGCATTTGATGAGCACTCTCTGTTTCCAACTACACCGGTGAATGTCGGGAGGTTTCCGCTTTCGGAGTTATCTACACTTGAGGGAAGTCGGGAGTTCTGGGTCTATGTGTTCTAAGTCGACATTCACCCGTCCTAGGCTTGTTCAAACCGAACGAGCGGCTGTCATTGAAATAATAATAAAAACATTAATCCAGTATACTTAATGTTCTATTTGTTTGAATCCTTAACTGAAGAGTTCACGAATAATTCCATTACAAAAATATTTACACAATTCCCTAACATTTGATTGGCTCGTAGCAAGTCTCTGTCCAAATGTATATCCTAGTAAACTCCCACGCCGAACTACTTTCCGTAACCGTGAGGCGCAGTTAAAATAATTTTTAAGAAAACGGAAAATAAACACATTTTCTAAGTTCCAGTATTCCCGCGACTTTTCCAAGTTTATACCCCGATAAATTCCACAAAAAGGCCATTCATTCCTATAATATATGTCATATTCATAGTAACTGTAGACTTCTTATAGCTCTCTGCATGCGAACCGTGAAAATAACAGCCAATGCTAAGCGCATTTGTATTATTTGTCTCTGTATATATTTCTTGGAATTTCATTAGAATTGCCTCCGGACGCAATTCTAATGAAATTCCAAGACATATTCATGATATTAACAGGGAGAAACAGAAGAAAATATAATTAATTGGTTTCTGCTATTTTTGAACTATGTATACCCCATACGTTTCCCAACATGCAAAGAGTTAAAGCATTTGATCCAATATAGATTATGTTAGACCGTATCAAGGCGTGTTGCCTAAGCTACGATCCAAACGCCCAGTTTAGGGACCAAAACCAACTACATGTACCATGGTACATGTATCCATGTGAAACAGGGTTTGTGGTGTCGAATTAGACAATGCGTGTATAAGTCCATTTATTTACATAATAGATACATCTATTACACGTGTCTATTCATCCCGCCGGTCATCCAGTGAATGAGAAACCATCTGGTCAATGAAACAATTACTGAGTGATTAGTAGTGTCTATTAATGGCCGCAATACACTCGTCTTGTGACACCCGTGTTTGCCACTTTCCGTCCATCATCCCCGCTGTTCCATTGTGTACCGTGATTAGCCGGATGGTCAGATAGCTGGTCAATACGCATACGGGACATATAATTTCAGTTTCAGTTGTTGTGGCATGTTGATGTTTACACACTCCAATTTCATTAGTATTATGTATGGTTTTCGATCCATGGACTACGATTTAATGGGTCAGTGAGAGAATGGGTTATAAGCGTTTTCCGTACTCAAATAAAATCTCTGCTCAGCTTGTTGGACTCCGTCTCACATGCCCTGGATAGTTTTATAACTACTCGAACCTGTGTCCTGTACAGTCAAACCTGCGAATAAAGGCCAGCCATGGGAAGTGAAAAATCTGGCCTTTGTTCACATGTGGTTTTTATTCGCAGGGTCATTTATATAGTAATTCTGACATTGGGACAACAAAATTGTGGCCTTTACAGCCAGGTGATTGCGGAGATGGTCTTTAGCACAGGTTCGACTGTATATATACATAGCAAAACAATTGAGGGATATTTCTATATTGTACTAAGTTCTAGAAAATAATAATGGGTAGGGTTAGATTTGTTTCACGTGTAGCTCTAACGACATAAACTGTATATAAACATACCCAAAACAAGAACATTTCTTTTGCACAAATTTACATGCACAATATACATGCTTATCTCATGGAATGGGAATTTTGATAGTCGACCCCTGTCCCATAAGGGACACGGTTTGGCACAATCACAAGTGCAAGACGTCTTTCAAATTGCTGATAATATGCAAAATATGTCTGGTCTACCGACTGGTGATGTTTTTATCCTTGCATCTATTGTTATTTTTCTGCCAAGTAGTATCATATCGAAATATCCCTCAATTGTTTTGCTATGTATACATAAACGCGGAGAGGATAGTTTACAGCAAATGCAATATATATGTATTACAGGTTAGTCCAAGTTGCACACGGTTCTCAGTCGACTACTACACAAAAATGTTGTTTAACCTAAATCCCGGGCTTATTCAAGGTGCATAATCACGTGGTTACAACAACAACAACGTCGCCCACTCCAAAGTATAAGTATTATTTGATATTTTCCTTAATATGCAACGGATTTTGATGAAATATGGAGCAGCAAACGCGTCTTCATGAGCTGCATGTGGTGGTCCAGGGAGTTTGGCAGAGATTTATGTCGTTTTTGCGAATAATCGATTTCCGTGTCGGAGACACGGAAATCGATTCTTCGCAAAAACGACAGAAGTTTGGGCGCAAGTACAGAGACCACAAAATGCAGCTTAACAAGACGCGTTTGATGCGCCATATTTCATCAAAATCCGTTACGTAATAAGGACACTATAAAAGAATACGTACTTTGAATCAGATGGATTTTGGAAATTTCAGTACTTTTTGTTGTTGTTAGTACCACGTGATCATACATCTTGTTATTGTCTATATTTAAATAAATGTCACAATGAGTTGGGGCAATATTTTGTTACCGAAGACAAACTCACGCAAACATAGTGATGGTGCCATTTCAATTTGCTACGAGTCATCTACGCAACCTTCTGTTTTCTCAGCTCTCGTGCAATAATATATTGTACTATATACATGTATATTGGTATACAAACAATATATCTCGCACATTGAGAAACTCATATATATATATATATATAGTTATTAATGTATACATCATGTCACGGGGTCACTGGCGTGACAACGCAATAAGTATACATTCATATTTCAATACGAATTGCATGTTCATGTATGTACACTGTGTATCTCTAATAAAGAGGCACGCTGACCAAAATAATATGGAGTTGTCAAAACATTGGTTATTATAATAGAAACTATATGTAACACACCTGGGGCCCGTTTCACTAAACTTCTTACGACTAAAATGTTCGTAAGTGCAAATTTAGGATTGTCTGGAAATATCAATTGGTGGAGTTACATGTATTCCATAAATGTAAATCCAGTAATTGTTTACCAAAACACATTGTTAATATGAAATGTACAGCCTATTATAAGTTTGCACATATGAACAGTTTAAAACGTCTGCAATAAATTTGTATTAATATCGTGGTAAAATCTTAAGATTGTTCCACAAAATCAGCCTCCGTGTCGGAACGTTTAAATGTTCTAAGTTTATTTACACGTACTATGCATGCATATACATGCTATTAAAGTTACCTACATAGATGCTGGCATGTTCGTGCTTATAATGTGTTTTAAGCATTGTTATTCCAATGTCGTGTTGGCGATTTCTATCCGCCGCCGACCAATTCATCACCTTGTATCAGGGATTGGCTTTCACTTCCCAGAGCTCGTGTTTGCCTGACAAATGTCCGTCTGTTGTTCGCCGATTGCCCGTGTCAGCCTGCCAACCGCGGCTATCATTATGTCCCTAAATGGTCCGCGCATTATACACTTCCCTTTAACCCCAATAGCTTTGGCGGGCTTGATAAATCGGAAGTTAATTCAGTTGTGTGCGATATACGCCGGACGTACACAGCCGTCTGCGTTAATCTCTACATGTTAACGTGTCTGGACATCTATTGACAATCAAGCAGTTTTATTGATTGAGCCTGAGCTGTAGCACAGCTCAGGCTCAGAAAATAAAGCTGCTTGATTTCAAGCACAATATTCAAGCATTTTGAAATAGAAATAAATTCAAATATCGGCAAGATTAGCACAGGCACAAGCAGTTGTATTGTCCGAGCCTGAGCTGTAGCACAGCTCAGCTCAGACAATACAAAGCTGCTTGATTTCAAGCACAATATTCAAGCATTTTGAAATAAAAATAAATTCAAATGTCGGCAAAATTAGCACATGCGGTGGTGTGCAATGGACAACACCGGACCAGTGTGTGAAGGAACATGACCACAGGCTTGGGTGGCGTCTACTGTTTCTTCTGAAGCTGATTACGTCGTGCCATATCGATGGTCTAGTAACATAAGGTCGTAAAGGTCGTAAAGCTATGCTTTAGCATAGCAGTTACGACCTTATGTTACTAGACCATCGATATGTCAAGAAATCATGTCGGTGGGTTTGCTGATAGAACTCTGTAGAACTACATGCAGCTTGAATACATTTGGTCCGTTTTACAATTAATGTACGCCCAATGCTGGAACCACCAACCACATATCAAGAGCTACACTTACTGCGCCCATGCAATCAATCAGGGACATAGTTAGTTATATTATATGTAAGGGTGGGACTTTGCTCAAACAACCTTCCATACCAGGAATATGGATTTATACCGCAGCCATTGCACCATGTAGCATAAATAGGGTTGAATAAATGCTGTTTATATCTGAAGTAACCTAATATACTTGAAGTACCCTAATATACATGACGTGCCGCTTGTTGCCTTCATATTTTCACCTTTGACCCCTAATCGCGGCCTCTGATTGGTCAGTCTCAACAGCAAATTCAAGATGGCGGAGACTTTTAACATCGAAATCGCTGTCGATTCAGCGGAATTTTGTCCGTTTTTACAGTATATCCGACGTAACCAACGACACGGACATGTCCATTATGATTATAATGCTTAATATGACAACAATGGAGTCTAAAGCCAGCCAATAATGAAGCTCATCGCAAACAAAATCAGAGATTTAATCGGATACAATACCGAATCTACTTAGCGTGGACGCCGCCATTTTGCTTTGAATGATGTCGCTAGATTTGTCACCTATGGCGAGAGAATGACGTCAAAACATGACGTCACGCACGTTAAAACAATGATCAATAATATTTAGTATGCGGTATAAATTAAATACATTTCGCCCCGACAACTGTATAGGGTCTCGCTAAAGCTCGCCCCAATAAGCTGTCTAAGGCTCAACCGAATATATTTTATATTCGACGGCACTAGCCATGTATTTACTATATATCGATGGTCTAGTAACATAAGGTCGTAAGTGCTATACTAAGTGTAGTACAGCTCAGACTCAGCCAATCAAGCTGCTTGATTTCAAGCACACTATTCAAGTATTTTGGAATAAAGAATTGTTTGTTGTTATTAATCTTTATAGCTCTTTTGTACACGCAATTAAGGAATAAAAACATGTGCTGTTGCGTTTACTGTATTATGAACAACAGTTGACAAAAAAATACGAAAAATAAAGAAATTTCCAAATATTGACATGGTTAGCGCAGCGAAGGTGATACGTATCTACAATGGTGAGAAATATCACCGTGGCCGTTTTATCAGCTGGCGGTCCATATGTGCTGGCCAATTATTATCTTGTTACAGATATGTTTTGACGCACGCCATTTGATACAGCGGTTTGGCGGGCCGGCGGTCCGCCGAGACCAACTCGGATAATGGTTATAAAGGAGACGACTTAGGGGAAAATTGTCTCCCATTACGCGCCCTAAACACGTGTGAAACTCATACTGCGTGCCCGCTGGCAAAAGGGACCCGATGATATATGTGGCTGTGATTGGATGAATTGGGGCTTATGGGATTTGTGACCAGTGTAGCTCCTGGTCAAATAGCACACTCCGATAGCCTGATAATGATATATAGTATACAATAGTCATGTACGTGTGCATGCATATTGCAGCCTGATCATATACCACTAGTTGGTCTGATAGTTTTCGAGTAAAGACAATGTTCTGTAGCCGATTTCATCAAAATTGCAAAGTATACTTATCAAGCAAAGTATACTTTGAGGGAGTAATCATTTATTTTTCCCAAAATGCATTATTTCATATAGAACTATAACGACTGCATATATTTGATGATTAAACATATGCAGACTTATTATACTGAATTTATTACATTGTCACAGCCAGAATGGCTGTGATAATGTAATAACTTCAGTATAATAAAAATGAATAAAAAATAGAAAATTTCTCTCTCAAAGTATACTTTGCTAGATAAGTATACTTTGCAATTTTGGTGAAATAGGCTACTACATGTGTTGATAACGAGCTATATTGCATATTAGGAGCATTGACGGGTGTTTCATTAATGGAACTGTGAACAGTGCAGATCCTGATCAGACTGTACGTATGCACAGACTGATATGGGTCTACACTTGTTGAAATCTGGCGTTACCTCCCTTGTCGTGCCGCGGTTTATCATTCCGCCGATATTGATTTCGAGAATCGGTCATGTTTTGCGTAAAGCACATCGAAAATTGACGAAAAGTGCAGAACTCATGTGGATTTAGATTTCGCATGAACTCGGAACTTTTGTCAAAATATTGCATTTTCTCGAAATAAATAATTGCTAGCACGGCGGAAAGGGAGGTAATTCCAAAGCCAGGCTTAAATAGCATAGCTGTGTAGATTCCAATCACAGAAACATTCATATACATATACGTGTAGTCAAGCAGACTTAACTATATATTCGTACCTTTGCCGGTGTCAGTTATAGGAATGAATGGCCTTTTTGTGGAATTTATCGGGGTATAAACTTGGAAAAGTCGCGGGAATACTGGACGAAGGCCGGAAGGCCTCGTCCAGTATTCCCGCGACTTTTCCAAGTTTATATCCCCGATAAATTCCAAAAAAAAGGCCATTCATTCCTTATAATTCCAGCATTTGAAATAAATTCATCAAGAAAATGTGTTTATTTTCCGTTTTCTTAAGAATTATTTTAACTGCGCCTGACGGTTACGGAAAGTAGTTCGGCATGGAGTTTACTGGGATATAAATTCTGGACAGAGACTTGCTACGGACCAATCAAATGTTAGGGAATTGTGTAAATATTTTTGTGCTGGAATTATTAAGAAAGTAAATAATAACCTACAGTAGAACCTCTTCAAACCGGACACGCAGGCAGTCTGTGTATCCTTATTTTATGGGTTTCCTTGGTGTATATTTATGATCATAACGCCTGTTCAATTTCGCAAAGTACAGCCGCATACATTGTCATAGTCATATGTCTGATTTACAGTGGAACCTCTCTAAACCGTACACCCTGGGGAACTCCCAGGGTGTGCGGTTTAGAGAGATTTCACTGTAGTTAAACGGCGAAAAATGGAGACGTAGACCAAGATTATATTTTGCCATCTACAACTCCACAAGTGGCACATGAGGACATTATAGAAAAATTCTGGTTTAAAAAAGTGGGTGTGCACGTTATTTGTGGATAGTCAAACAACACAATATCTCATCTTAAAGTGACAGTGTCTCAGATGATGTCTCAGATGATGTCTCAGATGATGTCTCAGATGATGTCTTCTCAGATGATGTCTTCTCAGATGATGTCTCAGATGATGTCTCAGATGATGTCTTCTCAGATGATGTCTCAGATGATGTCTCAGATGATGTCTCAGATGATGTCTCTCAGATGATGTCTCAGATGATGTCTCAGATGATGTCTCTCAGATGATGTCTCTCAGATGATGTCTCAGATGATGTCTCAGATGATGTCTCAGATGATGTCTCAGATGATGTCTTCTCAGATGATGTCTTCTCAGATGATGTCTCAGATTTTGTCTCAGATGATGTCTCGGATATCCGCTATGTGGTTGTTCGATCAAATAAAAAAATACAGTGCGATGGATTGTTCAGTTCATGCAGAACCAGTACAGACTGGCTGCAGGTCATGTACAAGTGGGTCCCACAGCATCCATACGAATAGTGAAGTGAAAGTAGGAGAGACTGCCATATAGTAAAACTATTTGGAGGTGTCTAACCAACAGCAAATCTGCAAGATGCTGATTTGCTGTTTCATATCTCGAAATATGACTGTGTTGCTCTGTTCTGTTCAGCAACAGCGATTCCGGCAGCTCAGGGACTTAGCCTGATGTATGTATTTATCCCGTCAACACAGTGCGTATGTGCGTTGAAACACGGTGCCGTGTAACATCTTTGATACCTGTCAATAGGACCTAATCACTGCGTATGAATATGTGCGGTGACTGGGGTTATTTTTTTTGTTGCATTTTAAAGCCATTTGTAGGTGTTGACGGGATAAATAGAATAGAAGGTTAGTGCCGTGAATGGGGAAAATATCTGGCGCGGCACGGAAACGGGATGTGCTCGGCAGAGCCTCGCCCATCCCGTTTCCTAAGCCTTGCCAGATATTTTTTCCCATTCACCACACTAACCTACTATTCGCTATACGTATGCAATTTACTGTGCATGAAGCGAAAAATAAAACACATATACTTGATATCTGACACAGTCACTTATGTTAAAGCAAATAAGATAGAGTCAAATCTAGCAATCATCTCCAACCGATCGTGAATGTTATGAAAAAAATAAATAACCATCAGCTATAAATATTATAAAATATTTAATAATTAGGACAAATTGATTTTTTATCATCGGTCCGTTTTATCAGAGGCAGACTTGATTGAGTGGTCCTGTGTTTATCAAAGCCGAGAATCATCCGTAGATTACCCCCTCCATGGAGGTAATAGGCTCCATATGAACACAGATAAACTCATTAAATCGAGTCCAGCCTTGGGATTATCTCCCTTGATGAATTTCTGTACTTTGTCGACAATTATTTCGAAAATTAGAGATATTATTAATAATTTACGTTGAAACTTGACAAAGGTTTCAGGGCGTATGCGGAATATATTGTATTGGATGTCTCTAATAGCTCAATCCATTATTGTTCGAAGTTGTTGGGTCTTTTCATTGGATGGCATGCATGTTTAAGGTTTTAATGTATACTTGGAAATGTAGTACATTTGTAATTTGAGTAAAATGCACTATTTGCGTTTGTCGAATGTTTTTGTTATAATTCAGTTCATTTGGTGCGATACACGTACAACAAAAAGTCATCATACCCATGATAACAGCCATGATAACTGCCATGATAACTGCCATGATAACAGCCATGATAACAGCCATGATAACAGCCATGATAACTGCCATGATAACAGCCATGATAACAGCCATGATAACAGCCATGATAACTGCCATGATAACAGCCATGATAACTGCCATGATAACAGCCATGATAACTGCCATGATAATGCCATGATAACTGCCATGATAACAGCCATGATAACTGCCATGATAACTGCCATGATAACAGCCATGATAACAGCCATGATAACTGCCATGATAACTGCCATGATAACGCCATGATAACAGCCATTGATAACTGTCATGATAACAGCCATGATAACAGCCATGCCATTAACAGCCATGATAACAGCCATGATAACGCCATGATAACAGCATGATAACAGCCATGATAACAGCCATGATAACAGCCATGATAACAGCCATGATAACTGCCATGATAACAGCCATGATAACAGCCATGATAACAGCCATGATAACAGCCATGATAACTGCCATGATAACAGTCATGATAACAGCCATGATAACAGCCATGATAACAGCCATGATAACAGCCATGATAACTGCCATGATAACAGCCATGATAACACCCATGATAACAGCCATGATAACTGCCATGATAACAGCCATGATAACTGCCGAACACGGGTACCAGTAAAATATACATTGCAAGTACGGGTTGATGATACGTGTTTACATGTATTTGTGTCAAAGCTTTTGGTACAAATTATCAAATGTAAAAACACCTAGTCCACGTCACGATAGTTGCGAACGGTAATCTTGCAATTACTCCCGTACCGTCCGTAGCTAGCTACGAACGGTACGGGAGTGTTACCTTCGCAACTAACGTCACGAATGACGACGTGATTGTCAAGAGAATCTAATACTGGAAATCAAAAAGCTGGATCGCCCAATCAGTTACTTAAAGGTACATGCCCACTCATTAGGCACAGCCTGCTCTTTATAGGAATGAATTAAGTGTATAATTGTGTCACTATTCCACCTGTTCTAAAAATTGCGAGTGCCCGCTATACAGATATAATCATTTAGTAATACTATGTATTTTAATGATAGTGACTCGCGGTGGTATCAGGCTATATTCATATGCAAATGAGGCACGATATTTTGTAATTATTTATACTAATTAAATGCGTCACCTGCAAAAAATATATATTTTCGACAGATAAATGGAAAATGTCCGTTAACATTTTAAGGAAACACGATTATCGCCTCTGATATCATGTGGAAATGTACGTTTGATATAAAATGTATAATAATGCCAATCAATACGTGGGGTAATGGTGAATGACTGTTTATTTTGCCAGAAAATATCATATCTACAGAATATACAAAACTATCTGTCTCCGTATATTATAACCTACTGAGTGGGCATGCACCTTTAAGTCCCAATTTTGGTGAATATCACAGTCGTGGTGAGTGTAACCATGTAAACACATCATTTTATACCTGCCTAAACGAGAATGTTACCAAGTTGTCATACTGCTACAGCAAAAAGTGCAGATCCTGATGAGACGGCTCGTCACGAGCCGTCTCATCTGGATCTACACTTTTTGCCAATATTTGTATCGGAGATACTTTTGGATGATTTACGAGATCGCCAATTCCATGGCAATACCTTCGTATCCGCCATCACACTGTGAACTCCGAACATATAGAGCCTACCACGCAGAGCCGCCCAGATTCCCCTCGACACAGCGTCGCGCTATCTTGGTAAAGCATTATCAAGGTGAATGATCACGTGGTTACAACAACAACAATATCGCCCACTCCAAAGTAAGTATTATTTGATATTTCCTTAATATGAAACGGATTTTGATGAAATATCGCGTAGCAAACGCGTCTTCATGAGCTGCATTTGGTCGTCCACGGAGTTCGGCACAGACTTATGTCGTTTTTGCGAAGAATCGATTTCCGTGTCGGTAGCGATTTTTCGCAAAAACAACATAAGTTTGGGCCAATGTACAGAGACCATCACATGCAGCTTAACAAGATGCGTTTGATGCGCCATATTTCACCAAAGTCCGTTACGTAATAATGACTCTATAAAAGAATACGTACTTTGAATGGGTACTTGTTGTTGTTAGTACCACATGATCATACACCTTGATTACAGCATAAGAGGATGAGGAGTACACCATGATCCGATGTAGATTTAGAGCTCCAGATAAGCTGCGTATTTGCATAAATACCCAATTAAAATTGCCAAAATAAAACAATTGAAATCAGAAGTAGCGAGTATTCAAAAGCAATAAAAAAAACTTGTGGTACCTTTACCATGCTGCAGAAAACAATAAACAAACCACAAATATAGCATATTTTTCGTATTTTTCATGAAAACACATCTTGGTATTTCATTAGAATTGTCTCCAATGAGACAATTCTAATGAAATGCCAAGACATGTTTTCATTTCGAAGCAAACAATATATTCAATTATTGCTGTCTGTTGATGTGTAAACAGTAGTGTGATTTTATTTTACCCAATTCAACTGTTGAAATACCCAATTCCTTCAGAAATGATGGAGTGCCAATACTCAATTACTAATTCCTTATCTGGAGCGCTGTAGATTCAAATGAAAGTTCTAAGTGCAAATAACGGTTTCCAGTCATAGGCAGAGATATGTCATAAATTGCGTTGCACTAACTGTTGAATTGCAACGTTCGGGTTATTTCGGATTAGGTAAAATAAAAACGGATATGATTATGTAAAATAAGTAATTTTATTTGTGTAACTGGTTTTAATAATTAACAAAGTATCCGCTGTCTATACAGTATTTCGTGTTAATACTCAATCATGTTCCACCAGAGAGCATCACTGTGCATACGTTTATATGCTACACGACTAAATGAGTAATTTTAAATTCGGTATTTAGATTAGTGTGAACATCTAATGTTGCATTACTCTATATCCCAACACCGCCGCCCCCAACCGCAATTGCAAACTATCATTAACTTTGTTTTCATTTATTGTTTGCAATGTGTTAATGACTTCAGATTGCTCTCGATTTTTTTCATTTGTTTATTGTATAGGTGCGAGGTGGGTTATGATTCCTGGCCGTTCCAAGTCGGTAGTCATCACATGTATTGAATTTCACGGCATGTAATAGTTACTGCCCTAATCGAGGTGTTCATGTGTTTGAACAACCTACATGTGCCCATGGAACACCGAGCCGCAAAGCGGCGAGGTGTTTAATGGGCACATGCAGGTTGTTTAAACACATGTACACATCGATTAGGGCAGTAACTGACTTACACATCTATTACTGACCACCGTTGGCTAGTATTCAGTGTAAATTTTTAATTTGACATTAAAGGAACTGTCTCTACAGTTATGACAGCCGATCAATAACATCCATGTACGCATGCTGCCAGTGGGATGAAAACAACACAACAACACCTGAGATTCAGGTTTAAATCATAAGATAATACGTGCCAAAAATATGCATGAGGAGAAATGACCGTGACAGTAACTTTAATATGATATGTCACACTTGAGTATTAAGATGTATCTGTTACCTGCTTATTATATGCATGTACTTTAAAGGTACATGCCCACTCAGTAGGCACAACATGTTCTTTATAGGAATTAAATAAGTGTATAATTGTGTCACTATTCCACCAGTTCTAAAAATTACGAGTGCCCGCTATACAGATATAATCATTTAGTAATAGTTATTTTACTGATAGTGACTCGCGATGGTATCAGGCTATTTTCATATGCAAATGAGGCATGACATGTTTTAATTAGTTATACTAATTAAATGCGTGACCTGAAAAAATAATAATATTATCGACAGATCATAAAGTATGATCATTGCACATCAAAAAATCAATACAGAGAATAAATAGTAATGTCCAGGTACATGTCCACGCAGCAGGTTACTCTGTACTACTACTTTTCATTTTCTGTCATGCCTTATATGAGCCATTTGGCTACCCACTAACGAGTTATTTTTAATTAAGGCGCGTGTTAATTGGTGTTAAATCGCATTTCATATGCCGCGACCAGAAATGGTATTTTCCAACCTCGTACTATTTTTACCAACACGCGTCACGTGACACGGTCAATCATATCACATATTTGACATGCGCAGTGAAGTATCGGAAGTTGAGAACACAAATCTCTGTTCGAGTCCAAATCTAAATCTCCACGTAACTCTTTACATTTGGAGATCTGGTCGCCAATATTAACCATTCTCTCTCTCTCTCTCTCTCTGTACTACCTGTCCCTCAGACATTTCGCTTTTTTTTTGGCCGACGCCGTTTCATACAATTTCCGTCCTGGACGTTTCGACATGTTGATATTCTTGTTTACACATTGGGAAGCCTACTGGCGCGCGTAGTATACTGCGCATGCGCACCGCAAGCCGTGATGTGAAAGTCGTCGTCCCCGCACATTATCAAAATAGACTGTTACCGCCGCGCGTCGCTAACAGTAAATTGATAATTAATAAATGATTATATTAGTATAGCGGGCACTCGTAATTTTTAGAACTGGTGGAATAGTGACATAATTATACACTTATTTAATTCCTATAAAGAACATGTTGTGCCTACTGCATGGGCATGTACCATTAACATTTTAAGAAAACACGGTTATCGCCCCTGGTACCAGAGTGGACATTTACTTCTGATATAATACGTATAATAATGCCAATCAATACGTGGGGTAATGGTGAATGAGTGTTTATTTTGCCAGAAAATGTATCAGATGATGTATCTGATATAAGGAACAGTTTGTGCCTACTGAGTGGGAATGCACCTGTAACAGTTCTGTGTACATGAATAATTGGTGTTCATGTTCTATGGCGCATTTAATGCACGTACTTGTTTACTTATGAGTGCTTAAAGTTGTATTTCTTATTTTACCAATTTCCCTGCGCTCTTTTCCCTGCGTCAGTTGGGCAGACTCAGTTGTTGTTATTGTATCATCATTATTCAAATGGATTAAGTATTGCTTTAGCCTGTAACACTTGACCAACAGCACACGAGAGGTCTTGGTAACTTCTCCACGAACGTACTATTTTACAAAGTTGCTTTCACGGGAGTCATATTTCGAGATATGCAACAGCAAATCTGCAAGATGCAGATTTGCTGTTTGATATCTCGAAATATGGCGTTGTTGCTCTGTTCTGTTCAGCAACAGCGATTTCGGCAGCTCAGGGACTTAGCCTGATGTATGTATTTATCCCGTCAACACAGTGCCTGTGTGCCGAGAAACACGGTGCCGTGAAACATTTGTCATATCTTGTCAATACGACCTAATCACTGCGTATGAATATGTGCGGTGACTGGGGTTATTGTTTTGCATTTAAAAACCATTTATAGGTGGTGACGGGATAAATAGAATAGTAGGTTAGTACCGTGAATGGGAAACATATCTGGCGCGGCACGGAAACGGGATGTGCTCTGTAATGCCTCGCTCATCCCGTTTCCTAAGCCTTGCCAGATATGTTTTCCCATTCACGGCACTAACCCACTATTCTCTATGTATATCCTTGCCCAGCTGCACTAAGTTCCCATAGATGCATCACCGGTACCATATATCACGGTGGATCATTTCTGCAGTTGCCTAGCTACGGGCACATTGATATACTCCCTGCGTGCATATCCTTGATCAAGGTCGCTGGGCGGCAATTGATGCTGACAGTTGGCAACTCGGCGGTGCCTATACTCGTCACTCATATACACATGGAGCCTGTCAAACAAATGTCTACCATTGGTCATGATTGGTTTATTATATTTTCAAAGATTTTTCGAATTATCATAACGACCTGGGAAACTATTTTACGATCTATATGCGCATTTGAAGCTCGAAGGTCAAAGGTTAAGATCGGTGATTAGTAATAATTTGCTATCGTAATTTTCGCCCGGGATATACTGACGGTGAGTTTTATTGTCGTAAATAGATTAGTGTCTATAATCGCGGTATGTTCGGAATAGTAACTCTTGTTACCCGCTATGCTAAACTGGGTACGTGCATCCGGAAGCACATATCAGACACGCCATGTAATTTTGTACCTTCGGACATCTGCGTAATTTCATGAACTATTTTTACAAAAAAATTTCCGTAAATGGCGTCAAAAGTTGACACAATTTCCAGAGTACTCTGAAAATCTTCTCAACTTTTTACTTTATTTATGACAAATATTGTAAATTTGGTAAACGAATTTAATGAAATTACGCAGATGTCCGAAGGTACAAAATCACATGTCGTGTCTCATTTATCATACCAGTATATCCGATTTCACCAACATTGCAAAGTATACTTATCTAGCAAAGTATACTTTGAGGGATTAATCATTTATTTTTCCCGAAATGCATTATTTCATATAGAACTAACGACTGCATATATTTCTTCCTCAAAGTATACTTTGCTAGAAAAGTACACTTTGCAATGTTGGTGAAATCGGCTACTGGGCATCGTCTGGGCATATTGACGTATATGAAGTATTATCCCGTCAACACAGTGCGTATGTGCCGTGAAACAAGGTGCCGTGAAACATTTTTGATATCCAGTCAATACAATTTTTCCATTTTACAGCCATTTGTAGGTTGACGGGATAAATAGAATAGTAGGTTAGTGCCGTGAATGGGAAAAAATATCTGGCTCGGCACGGAAACGGGATGTGTTCGACAGAGCCTCGCCCATCCCGTTTCCTAAGCCTTGCCAGATATTTTTCCCATTCACGGCACTAACCTACTATTCTCTATTTATTTCCTGGGTCTCAGATAAGTATACACATTGATGACACAGGTAAGTACAACTAATTGGGTGTAGCATTGTATCATATTTCTGAACTAATTCGTACCTGTAAGTCGCCTGAACATTTATGTTTACAAATAATGACGAAAAATAGATAGCGTTTGGAAAGCGTGTTTTTGTGCAATAGATTGTTATCAATTTATTTATATTTTAGAAATGCAACTTGTGGCACGAATAGAAACATATTTCTATATGTGGCAATGTAGTTTTTTTCATTTCGTAACGAACATTGTTATGTTTCACAAATTGTGTTTTATGGTACGGTGATTATTATTACCAAATTTTCTCCACTGATTATCACAATCTGTAAGAGTATGTAGAAGATTAAACAAAAAAACACAATCTCCTTGACATTTGAGTAAATAAAATGGCGTGTTTGCTTGACATGCGTCGTTTACAATCCAGAAAACACATAATGACTATATCAGACATCATGTGGGGCTGTGACTGGATAAATGGGGCTTATTGTCTTTGCGACCGGTGTAGCCCCAGATCGGCCTGCGCATCTGCACAGAAATGACCAGGCCCTACAATGTGTGCCATTCCTTCATTATCTGCCATATGCCCCATTTCTGTAAGTCAGGGCACTCTTGGGACATGGTATCGTTAATCCTTGATAGAAAACTGGTGGATTCTGACATATCTCACGTACATGCCGAGATTGCTGGCACATTTACATGTCTGGATAATTAATTCCGAATGCATCCTATGCTAACTGCCTTCTCTTTGCTTAATTGCTCTACACGTCAACATTCTGGGAAAATCAAATACGACACAAAGTGCTTCCATTGCTATGCTGGCTCGCTGATTGTTGGGTGTTGCTGCAAATATAAAATCGCGAAAATAGCGAACTTACGAACGTCGCAAACAATACAGTATCGCATAATATATCCACCGTGGTAAATTCAATCATGTTGTGTAAGCAGTTGTGCTTGTTTTTTAATCATATACCATTTCAATGTGCATGATCACGTGGTTACAAGAACAACAACTCCAAAGTAAGTATTATTTGATATTTTCCGTAATATGCAACGGATTTTGATGAAATACGGCGCAGCAAACGCGTCTTCATGAGCTGTATTTGGTGGTCCAGGGAGTTCGGCACAGACTTATGTCGTTTTTGCGAAGAAACGATTTCCGTGTCGGTGCATAAGTTTGGGCGAAAATACAAAGACAACCAAATTCAGCTTAACAAGACGCGTTTGATGCGTCATATGTCATCAGAATCCGTTACGTAATAAGGACAATATAAAAGAATACATACTTTGAATCAGATGGATTCTGGAAGCTTTCCGTACTTGTTGTTGTTGTTAGTACCACGTGATCATACACCTTGATTAGGTCACTGTTGAAAAATATCGAAATAAAACACCGCGAACAATATACAGCAACAAACATTGTACCATTTATTTTGCAATAAATGTTGTATAAATTAAATGCAAAACGCGAAAATAAAATCAACGCCAACACAGCAACTCATAATGGAAACGTCACAGTTGAAAATCGCGAGATAAATGCGAAAATAAACCAACGTGAACAATGTACAACAACAAACATTGTACCATTTATTTTGTAATAAATATTGTATAAATTAAATGCTAACTGCGAAAATAAAGCCAACGCCACACAACAACTCATAATAGAAACGTCACTGTTAAAAATCGCGAAGATAAATATCGAAAATCAGGGCCTATCAATTAACATTCGACCCAGCGAAAATAAACCACCGCGAATTGTTTACAACAAAAAATATGGTACCGAAGCACAAGCTCAAGTTCATGCATAATCATATACAAACATGTATTAACAACACGAATATTTGTGTTTCTAGTATCGGGCTGTATGGAGTAAACCAGAACAGTGTTGATATGGTTAACCCTTTCACCACTGAACATCATTGCTATATATGTATATATACAGTGGTGTCAGCGTGTAAGTGCACACACGAACGAACACGACAGGTTGGTTCCAACCTGTCGTGTTCGTTCGTGTGTGCAGTTACACACTGACCCCACTGTAGTGCCATGCTCATTTCTATACTATTCCATTAAAGGTACATGCCAACTCAGTAGGTGATAGTATAGGGAGACAGATAGTGTTGTATATTCTGTAGATATGCCATTTTCTGGCAAAATAAACATTCATTCACCATTACCCCACTTATTGATAGGCATTATTATACATTTTATATCAGACGTAAATTTCCACACTGATATCAGGAGCGATAACCTTGTTTCCTTAAAATGTTAACGGACATTACTATTTATTCTCTGTATTTATTTTTGGTGTGCAATGATCATACTTTATAGTCCGTCGAAAATATTATTTTCTCAGGTGACGCATTTCTTTAGTATAAATAATTAAAAGATATCATGCCTCATTTGCATATGAAAATAGCCTGATACCACCGCGAGTCACTATCAGTAAAATAAATATTACTAAATGATTATATGTGTATAGCGGACACTTGTAAATGTTAGAACCGGTGGTATAGTGACACAATTATACACGTATACACTTATTTAATTTCTATAAGGAACATTGTGTGCGTACTGAGTGGGCATGTACCTTTAACTAAATAAGTATGTGTGTTTTAAATATCTAACAAACACTGCATATTCTGATTTATCCCGTCAACACAGTGCGTATGTGCCGTGAAACACGGTGCCGTGAAACATTTTTGATGTCTAGTCAATACAATTTTTGCATTTTACAGCCATTTGACGGGATAAATAGAATAGTAGGTGAGTGCCGTGAATGGGAAAAAATATCTGGCACGGCACAGAAACGGGATGTGCTCGGCAGAGCCTCGCCCATCCCGTTTCCTGAGCCTTGCCAGATATTTTTTCCCATTCACGGCACTAACCTACTATTCTCTATAAGTCGGCTCATCTGCATCTACAGTGTAAGCGTTTGCAAATATTTGTTCATGTTCTGAATGTTGTAAGTGTTAATTTGTACACTAGAATAGAGTAGTCAATGCGACATACTATAAAGACGAACGAGTTTGTCGCAATTCCGTTTTGGAATTACATTTCAGATATACAATTTTCATAAATTAAATAAGCACAGTTTTCTTTTCAACTTGCGGCCAGAATTTACACAATACAAACAAAATCTAGATTGTTTATCTTACATCTGTAATTGTTCCACTTCCTCCATAATTGGCCAGTGTGGCTTGTCGTGAATATTAAAATTCAGTGATTGCATTTAAAACATCGTTTCTCAGTTTTCTCGGATCTCCTTATTATACTCTATTGCAATTTGTATCCGACAAGGGGAATGAAGTGTTTCCGGTAGTAATATGATTGATCAATCACTATTCATACTCCCTCTTCCCTTTGTGTTAATTTTAGATAGCTTTTCAGAAACAATTTGTTCATTATTACGAGATTTGTTTTAATTGTTAAATGAATAAAATCGTCGATTTCTTCTTTCCGTCCGTCCGTAGCTAATTGCAGTGGTTATTTTGTTGTTTAGTATAATGTGTATCTTTACCGTTTAGTATAATGTTTATATTATCTTATAATCTTTATTAAAGTCTCATCAATGTACAAACACAAAATCATAAGTAAAACAATCAAGTACTACTGACTATTGTAAATTAGAATTATAAGAGACTATGTACATTTGATCACGTTGTTCTTATAAAACATTTGTTAAACATAAAAAAAACACATGAAAACAGTAAATATCGAGAAGCCAATGTTAATCTTGACATTAATTTAATTTAAATAAATGGATAATTAATATTTGAATATATACATATGTTGCAACCACAGCAAATCAGGTGCAATGCTATGGTGACAATGCATGTACATTCAGTGGACAGTAGAAACACATCTTGGTATTTCATTAGAATTGTCTCCAAGGAGAAAATTCTAATGAAATACCAAGATGTGTTTTCATGTAGAATAAAGGGGCTCAATGAAGGAGTATAGTTTCACTTTAATATATTATATTACCTACTTTGTTTCCCATTGAAACACAAGGCAACGTAAGACATCAATATTTTTCCATATTGGCGTGTCGTGAGTTCATATTGGTTAGTGCCAGAATTACTTTTCACATCGCAAAATAATTCCTTCCAAATCACCACTATTTTTTTTTTGTAGTTTATTTACATTTTTTTTTTGTATATTTTAAGCGTATATATATTGCGAATGATGTACGTATATAATAAAAAAGGTTATTTGATTGGTATGGGGATATATGGGACTCGTGCATATATCCACATACAAATTAAATAACCTATATAAATAATTGTAGTTTGTACGTGGTGTTTTATTTCGCCTAAAATAAAATCAACTGTCATTACACATTTGAACTAGATGCTCAGAAAATAAATCAACCCAGTGCCACAAAAAGGAGGTTGGTATCTTAGTGGGCACACACACACACATCATTACGTGTGTGCTTATACAGTGGAACCTCTCTAAACCGGACACCCTGGGGACACCCCAGGGTGTCCGGTTTAGAGAGGTTCCACTGTAAATTGGTTGTATGTACATGTAGTCAACGCAATACTTATAAATGAGGCTAACGAGCGTAAATAAAATACAGTGTCTGATTTGCGATCATGAACAGATATTATCATTGAAGGTGAATGGCAATGAAATATATCAAAATTAAGTACAACTAACATGCCCCTGCGTCCGGTTTATAGAGGTTTCACTGTATCATTTTAGATAATTTTATACCATTGCCTTCCCGTGTAGTTTCGTCGATCACAACTTCGAATTTGATGTAACTATCCCATGACCATTTCAACATAATCAGTGGTGTCATTGGGAAATGGATTTCCAGAAAAAATATTCAAAAAGCATCCCTTGAATGGCTTAGTCCCAAAACAGGTGAGAATACAAATGCAAAACCCCACCATTCGTGTTTCAGATAAAATAAAAATGGTAATGTAATGCACTGGTATATATGCTAAAATCAAAACATGACAATGCATGTAAATATGGGGGTACAATGGACTTTGCTCATAAGTATATGATGTTAGACAGTGTGTGCATTAATTTAATTTATTTTATAACGATTACAAACAAGCGCAAGAACACTTTTACAAATAATGCTTTCGTTGGCGCGGATGGAGGCCATCTCATCTAATGCATGCCCCGGATGAGGATCGAACCCGTGTCGCATTTATGGTATGTGCGCACGTTGCCAATGGGGGATCGTAGCTAGTTATTTCCCTTGAATTTATTTATATAAATCCGGTCTAACTTGTATAGTTGATGGCCTAATTGTTTGTAAAAAAAAAAAGCGAAAATCGCATGATTTGTTGTATAAGGAGCCATTATAGTGTTTTCGACTGGTGGTGATACATATCATCCTACATATCTGTGCAATCTGATCCGGAACTACATTATTTACCAGATACATATTTTCACATGTATTAATTGTATTGCAATTGTATTGCAATCAGTGTAGACCCAGATCAGACTGCACATATGTGCAGTCTGATCTGGGTCTACCCTGTTAGCAGTCTTTATTTTTGCAGGTTATTCAGTAAGAAATAAACGCTAAAATAAACGAAGGTACGGATCTCTATAAATATATTTGCAAAGGGAAATAACTAGCTACGATCCCCCATTTCGCTAACCGGACAATAACATGTATTAATTGAAGATTATTGTTCACAAATCAAATGACAAATGGTATACAATTACTATAAGTGTATCCATTTCCATATAGCGTGACAAGTAATCTAATGTACATATATAATATGTATATATAGTGCGCATCGTCAGTATATGACAGACACATTAACAATAGTTGCAATTAATTATGTTTTCTAAATACAATGAATATAATTTAGATCTATATTGTGCGCCATCTATGTACATTAGATGTGATCAATATTCCTTCAGAAGACTCTCCCAAGATACATGTATATGCGGCTGTGACTGTGGAAATGGGGCTTATGTGTTTTGCGACCAGCGTAGATCCTGATCAGACTGTGCGGGTGCACAGTCTGATCAGGATCTACACTGTTCGCCATTCCATCACAGAAACACCAGCCATGCTTCTAACAAGCAATATAGACCATTATCAGGCAACATGGGTGTGCTGTTTGATCGGGACTACACTGGAACAAACCCCATAAGCCCCATTTCTCCAGTCACAGCCACATATATAGATACATAAATATAATTACATAACCGTCTCCACCAGAGCCATCGCCCCACTCCGATGACAGTGAAATCATTATCGTTCCACGAGATAACCACAACACAATAGGTTTAGTTTTATTACCTAATTTCTCATTTGTAATTTTCGAATAATCGGACAAAAACGATGATAGATGACATCTCTATTGAAATCATTCTTATTGTTGTACAATTAAAATCCTTCTAATCGGAGCCTAATGGATCCCAAATCGATTAAATATTGTGATAATGTTATCGATTAAAAGACACCAATCGCCAACGGGTGCGTAAAGCAGAGGTCGGCAAGAGATCTTCATCTTGAAGAAAAGTCTACGTCGGGTGGACAGCAAGCATATTTCCGCTTGAAGCAATCGTGAAAAATGGCTCTGTCAATAGATTAGATAAATAAACACGCACTTATACAGCAGATTTACGACCAAATATAAATTAGATGTAATCTAACTACATTAAGACGCCATGATTTCCAGCCGACGATGATTTGAAAACAACATGACTGCCGAAATTTATCGATAAAGCGCCACAGAAGCCTTTTTATTAATTTCTTTTTATTTATTGCATAAAATGGGCTTCGCAGTATATTAAGACAGTGTGTTAAAAATCATAATACACTAATATAATAAATATGCAAGCGAGACATTACAGAAAGAACGCAACGTGATCAGTAAAGCTTCAATCTATGGTGATTTTCTTATGATGAAATAAATATAATCTAATGTTTACATTTGATTTAATATGATATTTATTAAACGAGTTGACTGATTTCATAAGAAACGAGGCACGCCTCGTTTCTTATGAAATCATTAAACTCGTTTAATAGAGCCGAGTTTCTTATAAAATCAGTAAACTCGTTTAATATAGCCGAGTTTCTTATGACACGTTTGATAGAGCCGCGTTTCTTATGAAATTAGTAAAATAACCGAGTGTCTTACAAAATCAGTAAACTCGTTGAATAGAACCGAGTTTCTTAAATTCGTCTCATAGAGCCGAGTTTCTTATGAAATCAGTCAACTCGTTGAATAAATATCATACCAAGTCATCATATATGGTGATACAGTTGCACATAGGCATTGCTCGACATGCTTTCCCATTCAGCTTGGTTTTAAATGGCCATTCACATTTCAGACACGCCATGTGATTTTGTACCTTCGGATATCTGCGTAATTTCATGAAATACGTTTACAAAATTGACAATAGTTTCCGTAAATGGCGTCAAAAGTTGACATAATTTGCAGTGTACATGTGGAATTCCGCATGCACTCTGAAAATGGTGTCAACTTTTTACTTTATTTATGAAAAATGTTGTAAATTTTGTAACGTATTTAATGAAATTACGCAGATGTCCGAAGGTACAAAATGACATGACGTATCTCATTTAAGACCGGCACATGTACGTATTACCTCCATTAACGTCACCGTATTCGCCGATACTTATTTCGAAAATGCGTAAACAGCTTCGAAAATTTTCAAAAAAGTCAGGAACATTATTTTCATTATTCTACCTGATCTACGAACACTGTTGTATTTTCTCACAATCAATATGAACATTTGATAAGGGAGGTAATTCAAGACGCTGGTTAATTTACCTTATTACAACACGAAGTTAGAGTTTGTATGGAGGCCATTCAAACCAATGGCACAAACTGTACCTTATAAGAGATTAAAATCATAACCCTGACAATTGTTCCAGATTACGAAATACAAATATACACAATTTGTTGAATCGCAAAAAGATCCGTTGAAACGCCGATCCCACATGTATATGAGCCGAATACTTTGCAAATGCACATTAGCACTTCCGGCAACAACAACAAAACTTGAAGAAAAAAAAGTTTTGAATACAGACAATTTGTATTTTCTTTGTTTTTTGAAATTGTCGTCGTCCTCCTAGAAGAAGGAAACCTTATTTTGTTTCAAGACGTTTAACCCTTTCAACCCTAAGGAACTGGAATGGACTGTGCTATGCTAATGTTCCGACCAATCCAATGATCACCAACTGATATTCAGATTCGTCCATTTATGAAAAGGGGGTGTTTTTGTTCTAAGAAATATGAAAATGACTTGCAAAAAGTGCAGATCCTGATGAGACGGCTCGTTACGAGCCGGCTCATCTGGATCTGCATTGTTTACATAAACCGCTATAGCGGGCTTTCGGGTTCAAAGGGTTAAGCTTGTTTTGATTGTGCTAATGCGCATGCGCAACATATTCGGCTCACAGGTACCCTACTTATCCTACACCACTACCTGCGCTAATCTTGCCAATGTTTGTCGATTTCTTTCCTTTAAAATGTTTTAATACTGTGCTTGGAATCAAACATTTTGATAGTCTGAGCCTGCGCTGTAGCACAGCTCAGGCTCAGACAATCAAATTGCTTGATTGCGAGCTAGCGTTGTCAATAGGTGTTCCGAAACGTTGATAATATGAGCAAGATTAACGTAGGCGGTTGTGTAAAATTGATGAAGTTGCACGCCCTACGTAAGGTGATGCTACAAAGACAAATAATGTAGTTTCTAATATCTGAATATCGATAATTGACACACCTTACAAGTGCGGTCTAATCAATCAGTGCCAACAACAACCGTTATCCTGGTTTACCCTACGCAACCCGATGCTAGAAACACGAACACAAGACAATCTCAAGTGTGTTAATTTTATTATAATGTTGGCCCAATAATTATAAATGTTCATTATGATTAACAGGAAAACTTGTGTATTATAACTAATGAGCCCGCTAAGCTACGTGGCTACGTGTACCTAATTGCATTATGAATACCTCTATCCATGTCAATTAGCAAAAACAATAATATGTTATTTAAGATTTTTGCTGCAAATGAGCAGTAATTTGAAGAAACTCTAAATACCGTGCGGCAGTTCGGGTAACCATGGAAATATGGCGTACAGCGAGAGAGTACATATGTCTTGGGGTTGATAATTGGCTGGAATCACAGTAAGCGTATTGTAACTGGAAACTCATGGGACAACCCAGGACGTCGTGTTTTATAGAGGTTGCACTGGACAAGAATACTGAATAATAATACTACAACATGTAATGATACTACTACTACTACTATAATAATAATAATAATAATAATAATAATAATAATAATAATAATAATATATTATTATTATTATTATTATTATTTATTATTATTATTATTATTATCATTATTATTATTATATTATTATTAGTAGTAGTAATGTAGTAGTAGTAGTGTAGTATTATTATAGTAGTAGTTAGTAGTAGTAGTAGTAGTAGTAGTAGTAGTAGTAGTATTAGTAGTAGTAGTAGTATTAGTATTAGTATTAGTAGTAGTAGTAGTAGTAGTAGTAGTAGTAATATTATTATTATTATCATCTTCATCATCACTGTTATCACTATTATTATTTTATTATTCCCTGTTTTGTTTATTTACTATTATTATTAGTATTACTTCAAAGGCGGTAGAGTGCCCCGTATGAAGTCTGTAATTGGGACAGATCTAATGAGTGGCTACAATGTACATTTTTGTCTACAAGTAAAGCCAAAAATACGAAATATGGCTTTGAAATGTTGACAAATGATACTATAGCATGCATTCAACGAGTTATTAAGTAATTCAGAAGAAACATCACGCCTAAATTCCCACAGACAAGGTGACTTTCTGCCCGCAATTGTCTCAAATAATCAATTTCAAACTTGTCTGTTGAGTCGGACACGAAACAGTAAAACACATCTTGAAATCTGTGGGGTGGACATCGGGACAATGGCGAATACCCGCCCACTCCGTGGCGCAGGCTCCGTTTGGCGCCTCCGTCCCGTATAATCAAGGCCGCCCCATTATTCGCCCGGCAAACATCGTTTGTATGGACGACCGGAGAATTAGCCCCCGGCTGGAGGTCGTATAATGAGCCCAATAGTGGCAGAGTAACGTGCGGTTCCCGACTCACAAATGGGACTTTATAACGTTTTATGTCAGTGTAGATTCTGGTCATTTTTCGCTTTTAAATATTGTTTTCGTCTTTAAAGGCGTTAGCTGGCGACTGTAATGACGCCTGGTTGACTCTATGACGAACAGTGAAGCTCCTGACCAGACTGCGCGAACCGCGCAGTCTGGTCAGGCGCTGCACTGATCGCATAAGTGTCAAGGTCCCGTTTTATGAGTCGGACTCCCATGTAACATCTATGATTACTCGCGCAAAATCAATTTATAAACCCCATTCAAGTGATTTCGCATTTATTCAAATACTATTATTATAGCAGAACATGATACGCGACGTCCTGTGCCTGTGAAACCATCAGAAAAGATTCAGAGTTGTGGAAAAGCTTTGCTATTCTCAAACTATTAGACCTCGTCCTACGGCTGAGTGAATCTGAACAGCCAAAAGGCATCGGCGCTCATGATTTGTTTACCCATAACTGTTAAGCTGTCAGGAAACGCGATAAATTAAACAGATATTAACTCCAGCCATTCAGATGCGGGTAACTCGAACCTCATTATCGGCTAATTTGTGCGCGAACCAATCGGGAGTGAGCCGCGCGTGACGTCACGGCAGGTTATAAGAAATACTTTTGATACAGACTCAGAATAGTTATCATTTGTGGAAAAATGTTGAACCAACTTGTACGGAGCAACGAGTGAAAGGAATTTATAAATTACTGTGATGGGATTGTATTGAATACTATATTCTGTTCAACTACCCATGTGACTTTCAATTGTTGTTGTTGTTAATAAAGTTTTTCAAGATGCAGTCAACGTCGCTGACTGTGAGTAGTTCGTCTGCGTTTTGTAAGCCGAGGCAGACGACACCAGGGGACGAAACAACGGACGATGACGTAGTCGCGCGGGACTTGTCGCGCTGTGTGAACGACCGGCTCTCCCCACCACTAAACAATGTCGTGTGTAACAGTCGGAAACTGGGGTTTTCCGGAGTTCGGGAACCTTTACTATTCGGTGTGGATTCGATCATGTCGCATGGCCGACGCTCGCCCAAGGAACCAGTAACCGTGGCCATCCACTCGTCCGCCGAGTGCGCGGACCAGGCGGATAGAGACTCAGACTCGAGTGTCGAGCATTCCCCGCGGTCAGACTCTAGCACAGGAGCACCCTCACCTCCGATCAACCGGTCCCACCATTCATTCAGTGTTGACGAAATTCTCGGTAAAAATCCCTCCACCTCACGGACTAGTGAACACAACACATCCAGCCCGGGCTATTTATCGAGTCCGGCTCACGAAACAAGATGGCCACCGGGTATAGCAGCCTCCGCCGGGTTCCCTTGGATACCTGCCTCCAGAATATCCCCACCGCCAGGTACGATATGTGAACCAATATGTGGGTGGGTCTATATGGGTAGTAGTTGCGAACAATAACTCTTGAAATCTACTCCCGTACCGTCCGTAGAACGGACGGTACGGGAGTAGATTTCACAAGAGTTATTGTTCGCAACTATATGGACAAGTGTTATGTGTGGTAAGACACCAAATAGTCTATCAGTACATCTACAAAGAAATTTTACTCATGTGGGATGTTTAGCAAAACATCGTCTTCCTTCCAAATCAAATCTTAGACGTGTATAGTATAATGTACATTCTGTATATGTGAGCTTACAGTTTAAATGGCAGCCGTGCCGAGACAGGAAAAAGAGATACATTTTTATATTGGCAACAAATGAAATAATTGACTGAAATGAAGATCCTCCAAAAAAATGGATACGTTTACAATCTGAAATTAGCACCTACGGCTGAAGTTCGAATAACGCATTATAGTGCATATATTATATTAATATAAACAGGAAACATAAATCTCTGAATAACGCCATTCTTGTCAATGAATTTTATATCTTATAGAATCACTAACATATTGCTAAATTATACTAATACCAAGTACACAAATGTGACAAAATAAGCTGTGTAGAGATACATGAACTATACTATTCTGGTTACAACAGTCATATGTATTCAGTTTTATACTGTTCAATTAATGGGACAGAATAACTGACGTTTCATAGGAACAAAATATACACACCTATATGTATGACGAGATATAATGAAATAAGGGGCCGAGGGAGCGGCTGGTTGCGCATCTGTGACCAGGATATATCGGGACGTCACAAACGTACTAATGGTTGTTACGTTGTACATTAACTTTCCCCACAACTGAATGAAGAGTTGATAGATAGCGAGATAAGATAAAATCTAATTTACCGCCAGTTCACCTCTCGGCAACTGTGTATCGTCAAATACAGATGCTGCACATCCAGAAATGTATCATACAAAAGTAAATACGCAAATATTAAACAGCTGGTATTTGATATACGCTAGAAACTGCAATAGATATGTGTATAAATTTAAAAATTGGACCCAGTTCATACGATAATATGGCTTATTTAATGGGAGGATAGTATCGTAAATTGTTTCGCAAATCGGTAAACATTTTATTAAATGATTTCGAAAGTTGACGAAAATTTCTTTGAAATTTTCGTCAAATTTCGATATCATTTACTGTACATCACGTATATTTTAAATTGTTTTATTTCGGCATACGACTTCCTTGCTTAATTGCCTCATCAAAAACATCTGAAGATATGTTTTTTATGTATTCATCAGTTCAGAAAATCATACAATCGTATGCAATATACTAGGCCTTTATTAATCTGCACGTGCTATATTGGTTGGATACATTATACAATAAATCGTGTTTAAAATAGTTTGTGAAACGTGAGAATGTTACGAGATGTTTTCTAGATAATTTGGGTTGTGGTGCAGGATATTATCATCAAACCTTCCCTTCAGATATAATTTAACTAAAACGAGAAACTGAATGAACAAACTAGAACGTTATTTCCGATGGTGAAATATGTGTGATGCGAATTACAAGAAAGAAATTAGAATTAATTTCAAACATACCGTTATAATTAAAATAATTACATTATTGATAATAAACGGTCCGATTAAGTGTACATAAACAGAAACGTGTCATAAGTGTATATAATTTGTAATGGATCCTGTTTATGTTATTAAACCTAATGATCCAATTCCGTAATTTGCTTTAAACTGTGATACTATCATTTTAGAAAGGTTACGTCGTTTAATAATAGTAGGTGTAATAATTAGTGTATAAACTGCTATTAAGAAAACTATTTAAACCACAATTATTACACATCTGAAAAAGAACCAATTTGTGATAAATTGTATAAATTATATTGGAATGTTCCAATTATTATTATTAACATTATAAAAACACAAAACGCTCGTATGATGCGGACTAAGAATACCATGTTTCGATTTTGAAAACATAGTCGGTGTTTAATATAAAATAAAATATAAAAGGAATACAAAAAAAATGTATCAATGCAAGTCAGTCAACTCTTTACTTACACTTATTTTTATAAATGCTTTCATTAAATAAGGTATGTATTATAGGAATGAATGGCCTTTTTGTGGCATTTAACGGGTTATAAACTTGGAACAGTCGCGGGAATACTGGACGAAGGCCGGAAGGCTTCGTCCAGTATTCCCGCAACTTTTCCAAGTTTATATCCCCGATAAATTCCACAAAAAATGTCATTCATTCCTTATAATTCCAGCATTTGAAATAAATTCATCAAGAAAATGTGTTTATTTTCCGTTTTCTTAAGAATTATTTTAACTGCGCCTTACGGTTAAGGAAAGTAGTTCGGCGTGGCAGTTTACTGGGATATAAATTTTGGACAGACACTTGCTACGGGCCAATCAAATGTTATGGAATTGTGTAAATAGTTTTGTGCTTGAATTATTGTATGATATAAGCATGTTTATGCGTGATATCAATAATATACACTATTATATTTCTTTACAAACGTATTTGTTAGGACCATATTTTACAAGCACGGTAATCATGAGTACGTTATCATTTTTCCTTGAAGGAATAAAAATCAATTACTGGGAATTAATGTATCTCGCATGAAATGGGACAATCAAACAAAAATACCAAACACTTAACGTAGTAACTTTATAATATACATTAGTGTGAATTCATGCTAAGTGTATGAGTTAACTCTGGTATTTATTTTTTTAAGTTTTCGTACATTAATTATATACACATTTTAGTGCACATCTAAGTAATTTTCAGACACGAATATTATAATACAGATTTAAAGTGAAGTAATAACTTTTCATATCCCGTGGAAATGGAAGGTATTGCATACATATTTTGACTGTAAAAACATATTTTAGTGACTGATAATATGAGGAAAATAAAGTTGTTCACCTTCATTTTGTGGAATATCTAATGGCAAGCTCTGTGCAGACAGGGAATTTTGTTCTTTTTATAAATGTGAATAAAATATTGTTTAAGCTAATTACAAGACAAAGTCATGAGATCCGTGGTAATCGCCGAGCATGGGTAAAAAGAAAAGTGATGCGCATTACAATAGTTGTTTTATTTCATCTGATCACTGTGGGAAATAACTGTGCCAGTTTTGTCATTCAATGATACAATCGCCTCCTAGCTCTGGCTTAACCATGTCAACCCTGCATTAAAGCCAACATGTACAAACACTGTAGATCCAGATGAGACGGCTCGTAACGCAGCATTTGTCAGTAGTGTTCAATTCTAAAACAAAATCCACGTTTTCTTATCAATGGAATAGTCCAAAACATTGCACGGAAACGGCAATGTTGAATATTTAGCGGTAAAACTGTTAAGGGAAATTCGGTGTACAATTGTGGACAGTCAATTCCACAATTGTCCAAATGTAAAGTGCAAACAATCATATTCCGTAATGTCGGTCTGAAACTATATAACTACACACATATATACTGGAATAATGTGTCTTCTGTGTCGATGCAAAATATATTTAGTTTTTTTTCTAAACTGAATTATTTAATCTAGCGTATACAAATGCACGTTTTCGAAGTATTTAGTAATACTTATCGTTTAGCCAAAACCATGTGATATGTATTGCTCAATTTACATGAAATAACAAAAGAAAATGTGTACATATTTCACATAGACTCGATGAAATGATCACGATATGTTAATGATCACGATATGTTATGATCACGATATGTTAATGGCCATAAGCTACGGAACTGCGCAAAATCACGCAAATTTCGCAAATGATACGTTAAATATATACGTAATTTACCGAACATATAGTTGCATATTCTCAATTTGTTTACATCGCCTTACTAAATATCAATTAGTGTAGGCACATTTCATAAATGAGACACGCCAGGTGAGTTGGTACCTTTTGACATTATTAAATTCATTAAATACGTTTACAAAATTTACAATATTTTTAATAAATAAAGTAAAATGTTGGCAAATAATTCCGCATGTACGCTGAAAATATCGTCAACTTTTGGCGCCATTTAAGAAACATATTGTAAATTTTGTAAACGTATTTCATGAAATTACGCAGATGTCCGAAGGTACAAAATCGCATGACGTGTCTCATATGTATTTCGCATCACTTTCAGTGACAGCATATGTGAACTAATTTGTCGATGATTTATTTCTAAAAAAGCCCGGACCACCATCTGTATATAATGCTTGATACATTTGTGTCAGTCAACACACTCCTATAAGTAAAACCATATATAGCTCCCTCGTTTTATTAGAAGGCAATATCATTTTATTTTGAAGTTATAAAACCTAGCAGAATCAGATTAGCCTATTAGTTAGCCTGTCCGTCTCTGTTATATAAAGCCACACAAATGTAATTACAATCACTCATGTTTTAGTGAATTTATAATTGTGTTTTATCTGACTGAATCTTACTATGTTTTGTAAGGGTTTATATCACATAAAGATACGAAGTCAGATAGTTTTATATAACTCGACGAATATTTATTCACACCTGAGGACGTTTTTCCCGACAGACATCGAGGATTTTCTACGGTTTTCGTCTTCTTCTTTCAGACAGATCCGTCTTCAAAATTCATTGTTTTTTATAAGCCGTCGTTTTAAACAAACAAAGTCATTTAATTAATGATATTGAAATATGTGATATACATCTCGTCCTAAAATATAAAAAAAAATTATTAATTATACAATAAATAATAATGAATAGTGATCCATGTAGTCATAAAGTGAATAGCCACGTGACTAAAATAATATTAAATTTTGATCGATTTATTTCATTTTCTAATTTGTTTGCCAAAAGTTCATGCCATATACTAGGTCTCGGGATATCGCTGTATTATGTTGTGCCATGCTTAAAATATGAATTTATGATAAATTCCTGGAACAAGTTAATATATTCTGCGATTCATGTCTATTTAATACATTTCTTTCGATCTTCTTATCCAACAGTACATGTAGTGAACTGAGTTACCAACTTAACCTATTAAAGACTGGATACAAATATAGTAGTATGAAACTTTTTTTAAGTTATAAAAAAATACTATTTTATTTATTTGATCTCGAAAGTATATGTTGTTACCATTCATTTGAACCGTCTCGACGAGATGGTTCAAATGAATGGTAACAACATATACCTTTATACAGAACACAAATTATCGTATCCTTAGACTGACATCTGCTTAATAGTGATATCGCTTACCCCGATACATACATAACCACATAACCATAGCGTATTATCCTACACCCTTGAGAAACAGATGCGCAAAACATATTTTATGTGACCAACAAGTACTTCACAAGTATTTTAGATACATATTATGAAGGGTACATGTCAGACAGTTATTTTGATGGATGGCTGTTTCGTGACCTCCGATTTTCAGGTTATATGTTTTACTTCAATCGCATCCCGGTTTGTTATTACGGGTAAATCTGGTTGTGACTGGAGACAGTTGGTTCATGTTCTTTGCAACCAGTGTAGTCCCTGATCAGCCTGCGCAATCAGCGTCTGCACTGTTCAATGTTGCGTCGGTGAAATATCTAGCATGCTTGGAGCAAACAGTGTAGAGCGATATCAGGCACCAGAACTGCGGTAGGTAGTCGGCTGATTTGAAATGGCATAAGCCCCATTTCTCCAGTCACAGGCACAAATGCGTTAGTTTTTTGTTTGCTTAAAAAAATACTGTTCGAGTTACCACTTTTGTTATTGCGGGCTCCTTTTGGGTACATTGCTCTTTATGCTGCACAGCAGACAATGCCACCAATATGTATTTGTTTAGTTTTCGTTTTCTTAAATGAATAACCAACACAAATTGAAAGGGGGAACAAGGAAGCTTTATTAACTAACTACGCTCCAACTAAAATGCATGCGCGCACAAAACATGTAAATAACCGCAAGAATAATTAATTCGTCGTTATAAGTCATACCAATTATGACGTAATAATACATAAGCACATTCTACCAATAAACCATTGCGTAAGATGACATAAGTATTCAACATATACACTTCTTGCAAGTTAAAGTATATGCTTCGACGCATCATTAGAATCGGTTCACTGTTACCAGGAGCCTATTTCATCAACATTGCAAAGTATACTTTTCTAGCAAAGTATACTTTGAGGGAGAAATTTTCAATTTTAGGATAAATTTATTAATTTTTATTATACTGAATTTATTACATTATCACAGCCATTTTGGCTGTGATAATGTAATAAATTCAGTATAATAATTCCGCATACTTTTAATCATCAAATATATGCAGTAGTTAGTTCTATATGAAATAATGAATTTCAGGAAAAATAAATGATTGTTCCCTCAAAGTAGAAAAGTATACTTTGCAATGTTGGTGAAATCGGCTACTGATGATTCAAATGTATTCGCAACATATATTTTTGCAAGGAAATGATACACTTATTTATTTTCCCATCAGCAAATTTTCTAAAACATTGAAATACATACGCATGTATTCGATAAAAGGTATTTTCATCTCAAAATAAAAACATGGGAATAAATTCACCAACTGTATACAGAATTGTTCTCGGAATCATTTTGGAGAAAAGCCGCAAATAACGGTTGCCATGGACACGGTGCTGGACTTACGTGGTCCGTATACATGTCGTTTTTCGGACATCACATTTTCAGTGTTGGTTCCGGTCTAACATTAGGCATATGCTTTATAATGTTAATAGTTTTCAGAAATGTCTTTTTGTTTTCCAATCAGTCGGCTCTGAATAAAATCACTAACTTGAAAGTTGCGTCTCATTCAACGATGTTGACAAAAACGAATAGACAAACAGTATTACTATACGCCTATATCGAGAGTGGAACTATTTAATACAAAGACAAGCGGACACACATTTGTCTCTATCTTTTATCAGAGACATGTACACATAAAATGTATCCTTGCTTTTATGTATTCATTAAATGTTTTGGAGTTGTTTACAGACAGCGGTCCGCTTGATTTCTGTAGAAATGTATACGGAATCAAATATCAATGCGTTGAAAAATAGAATGGGTCAGTTGAAGAAGGGGGCTAACTCCCTGAGGGAGTTAGCCCCCTTCTTTAACTGACCCATTCAATGTTTCCCTGAGGGAGTTAGCCCCCTTCTTTAACTGACCCATTCAATGTTTCCCTGAGGGAGTTATCCCCTTCTTTAACTGACCCATTCAATGTTTCCCTGAGGGAGTTAGCCCCCTTCTTCAACTGACCCATTCAATTTACTATAGTGTGTTTCCAATCACGCTACCGAATCATCAACATCGCCAGGAATAACATTAATTGAGCGTCATATGTAATTATAATGTTTCCTATTCTTTTTAATTTACAAATAATGTCAAAATTTATTATTAAAGCGCCGCGCAATAACTTGAATAACGGAAATAGTATTAGTAAATGTATATATTTACGATTGGTGTTTACCATTTCTGAAATGGTATAAAATAAAAAAAAAATCAATTTTAAAATAAAGAAAATATTTATTATACCTACCCACGCTTCTTAGTATTATCGGCGTGTATAAACGTATTAATACATACAGGATCTTACATGAGTGATGATTTAATATAATATATCCCGTCAACACAGTGCGTATGTGCAAGGTGCCGTGAAACATTTTTGATATCCTGTCAATACGACCTAATCACTGCGTATGAATATGTGCGGTGGCTGAGGTTATATTTTTGCATTTTACAGTCATTTGTATGTGTTGACGGGATAAATAGAATAGTAGGTTAGTGCCGTGACTGGGAAACATATCTGGCGCGGCACGGAAACGGGACGTGCTCGGCAGAGCCTCGCCCATCCCGTTTCCTAAGCCTTGCCAGATATGTTTTCCCATTCACGGCACTAACCTACTATTCTCTATATATAATAAACGAGTTCACTTATTTCATAAGAAACGAGGACACGCTGAGTTCATGAAATCAGTAAACGCATTTAATATATATCATATTAAATCATCGCACTTACACCAATTTTCTTATGAAATCAGAAACAAATATTAATAAATATCGTATTAAATCATCGCAAATGTTACATTATATTTATTACTCTACTACATCATCATACATAAAAACTGTACTGATCACCCGTGTTTTCTGTAGCGGTCACAGTTGCATACTTATTTAACTATTGTATTTGGAATTTCCACTTTATGCAATAAAAGTATGTACAATCATGTTGATACATAATATTCGAAATTACACGACGAAACCAAATGAGCCGTGATAATTTTCAAACATACATCTACTTTTAATTTCATAAATGTTACCCCAGAAACCAGGATAATTTTCCCGCCATGAACTGGTGAATTACATAACAATATTCCGAGAATTCATGTGTCGATGATTTACCAGACCCGTCGATACGTGCAGGGAACATTAGGGAAATTAATATGATAAACTGTTACCAATAACTATATGCCGGCACTAACGAGGAGAGGGGCATATGGCCATTGCTTATCATTATCAACCGATAATCCTAATTCGCAGAGATCCCGCAACACGGTATAATTAAGTAGATATTTCCGACATTACGAGTCGTTTATAATTGTTCAGTGGCCACATTTTGTCTGTGACTGGAGAAATGGGTATTAATGGGATGAATGGCAGTCTAGTCCCTGGCCTTCTAGCACAGTCCCGCGGCATGGTAATGACATATAACCGTTTGTTACTAGCAAACCACGTGTTTCGCTGAATGAATACCGATCAGTGTAGATCCTGACCAGTCGGTCTGGATCTACACTGATCGCAAATGCCAACCATAAGCCCCAATTCTCCCGCCACCGCCGCAATTCTGCGATTTCCCCGGTATACTTGCATGCTAAACGAGCGAACTGATGAGTTTCGAAATACTGATAAAAGATTTGACCCGTATCTATACCGGTCCAATATTGCCGGCTTATCGGTACCGCACCTTTGTCCATTTCGCGCCTTCACGAAACGCTTAATTTTAGTGTTGTATGATGGAATCAGTGTCAAATTAAGGCTTGATTCTAATTATATAAATCAGCTACGGAGGCGGGTTATCGGTATCATATCTCGATGCCAACACGCGGAAACTAATGGACTCGATATCCCGATATGGGACCACTAATTCCTCGCATTTTATTGCTATCTGCTCATTGGTCAGCGAGTCGCAATTAAACTTCACCCCGCGCTGACCAATGTAAAATACAATGTACTATGAATTGGCTTAGCATACAATATGCCGCCCCCTCAAAGTTTTCTCTGACAAAAAATACGTTACATTGCCAATCATGTCTACCAACCTGCACAGCTACCAATTTCAACAGAGACATACATAACCATAGCTCATTCGGTCATGTTGTTACTTTGTAACCTGACTTCAAATACAAGTATGTTCTGTTCTGTGCTGTGCATATACTATCACAATTCGTGATATTATATGCTGAATCAATTCCTATTTCGATTATTTATATTTGTTATCATCTATTTATTCGTTTATATTCGTGTTTAACTTGCGTATTAGGTAATTTTCGCTACAAACGTGCTATACTCGGAAAATCAAACTAAGTAAATACTGAATAATTACAATAATAATCGAGTTCAGGCATTCAATGTTTGTCTATGTCCATACCATTTGTTTGTAGTATATAGAGATTAAACATTCAGTATATATACATATGAGACAAGCCATTTGATTTTGTATCGAAGACGATGTGCGATATCTCATGAAAAATATTCACAAACTTTACAGTAATGTCGTAAATAACGTCTTAAGTTTGACGTCATTTACATGAAATACTTTTTCATGAAAAATCACACATCTTCTTCTAAGGTACAAACTCACGTGGTTTGTCTTATAATGTACTAATAAATATCCATTTTTATAATGTGAATGCACTTGTTATGAACATTTTTAACAAATTGAAAGCTATACGAATATTTCCAAAAAAAATAATTCAGTTGTGAATGGCGATAAAGAAAAGCTATATTGAGACATAACGGAAGAAACATATAAATATGTCTAAGCATATTTCAGAATATATGAGATCTGTACAATGTATATAAATACATGTATTCGGTAAATACCACGTGTAGGTTTCTATGGAAACAGATGCCGTCATCACCTATATGGGTTAGAGATTAACTGGTTATATATCTACGTAATAATTAGCAACGTATCGTGTTTACGCCCACGTGACGTAAATATTTAGATATCGCCGATTTACGGTCGCTGAAGCCTGAAATACGTTAGAAAACCTTCCTGGATAAATCCGATTGTTTTACATTGCGAATTTCTAGAGAAATGGGGCTTATCGGTTTTGCGACCAGTGTAGATCCAGATCAGCCTGTGCATCCGCACAATCTGATCAGGATCTGCACTGTTCGCCATTCCATCAATGATACAGTCGTCCTGCTTCTAACAAGCAATATAGATCGTTAGCTGGCTACAAGAGTCTGCTGTTTGATCATGAGCTACACTGGTAACACATAGCATAAGCCACATTTCTCCAGTCACATGTACAGCCATATATATATATATAAAGGGTCCAATATGAGTGATGGTTTAATATGATATTTATTAAATGAGCCAGGAAACAGTCAGGGCCCGGTTGCTCAAAGCTTCAGTTAACTTAACGGACTGTTAAATCCTTAACTGAATGGTTAAAATCTCTGTTAACAGAGATTTTAACCATTCAGTTAAGAGTCCGTTAAGCTAACTGAAGCTTTAAATCCTTAACTGAATGGTTAAAATCTCTGTTAACAGAGATTTTAACCATTCAGTTAAGGATTTAACAGTCCGTTAAGCTAACTGAAGCTTTGAGCAACCGGGCCCAGTAGGTTTAATACATATCATATTATATCAATACACTGGTCATTTATATACCTGTATAGAGGATATGTGTTATTGATGATTTAATAAGATATGTATTTAACAAATATACTGATTTCATAAGAAGCGATGCTGATCATACATAACTGATGATTAAATATTTGATTGTATCCCTACCCTAACATAGCTATACGGTGTAAATGAACATATATTCACATACTTATACAACAGTTTGACTGATTTCACAAGGATCTCGACAGAGACTCGTTGCTTATGACGTCAGTAAACGCTTTTAATAAATATAATATTAAATTATCACTCATGTAATTAATATGATATGTATTAAACAAATTTACTGATTCCATAATAAGCTCGGTACAGCCTCGTGTCTTATTAAGTTAATAAACTAGTTTAAGAAAAATAATATTATCCCTCACACTGCTGAATTAAATGTTGTCGTCTGCTGTTTATTTTATATTTTCATTTTCTTAATAATAACATGGGTTGACATCACTTTGGAATCATGTCCAACGGAAATGATTCTAAAGTGCCGCCACACCATGTTTTTATTGAGAAAGAAGACACAATATCAAACAACAGCAGACGACAATTTTAGTTTCCATCATTCTAAGGGCTAAACATCTCAATAGTCAATATATTCTACTAGCGTGCTATAATGTTGACTTATTATATATTTCCAGGCTCCGTGAGTCCCCAGCGAATCAACCCACAGAAATGCAACGTCACGTTACGGAAGCACAAAACGAACCGGAAGCCACGGACGCCATTTACGACGTCACAATTACTGGCGCTGGAACGGAAGTTCCGTCAAAAACAGTATTTATCGATCGCGGAGCGGGCCGAGTTCTCCGCCTCGCTCAACTTGACAGAGACACAAGTGAAAATCTGGTTCCAAAACCGCCGGGCGAAAGCGAAACGACTTCACGAGGCGGAGATCGAAAAATTAAAGATGGCCGCCAAACCGATGTTGCCGCCTGCGTTGGGTATTACGTTTCCAGCGGCTGCGGCGTTATACAGCGCACAGATGGGTCGATCACACATGCTTCCTCACGCTTTGATGTCACCGTTCGGATATGCTTACCCACCCAATGGCGTATATCACCATTAACGGCGTATATCGTATATCACCGTTAATAGCTTATAATGGCGTATATCACCATTCATGGGGTTTACATGTATCACCATTAATGGAGTATATCACCACTACTGGCGTATATCACCATTAATGGCGTACGTATATCACCATTAATGTCGTATATCACCATTAATGGCGATTAATGACGTATATCACCATTAATGGCGATTAATGGCGCATATCACCATTAATGGCGATTAATGGCGTATATCAGCATTAACGCCTTCCCTCTTACTCGCCCCACCCTAACCCGAATGTTCTGCCATGCATTACAGCCAGAACATTCGGGTTATCCCCATCCAAGTTCTTCCGCATAACCCAATAATCATGTACTACCACATCCACACCGCTCGTGAGAAAACATTTTATTTTTTTTTAATTTTCTTCGACGAAAAGTGTGTATTCCCAGAACAGAACAGAACATATCGATTCTCAGCATGCAAAGTATATACTAGCGGTATCCGCTGCGCGCAAAGCAAACTTGTCACTTATCCATAACCACGTGGATAGTACTTTAGAACCCTTATACATTATTTATTTTTCATATTTACAGTTGCGCATGTCCTCGATACGGTGGGCTTTCACAGAAGATGACTCTTTAATAAAATAATAATCGAAAATTGATCGATAAAATTGTAGTTCTGCATCGATCTACACTTGTGAATATATTATACATCGATTCTATACAACTGCGCAGAACTTGTGGATCAGAATATACACTGGTCAAAATTGACCATGATATAATAGTGTGCTTAAATGTGTCCGTTCGAACGGCTGTCTATAGATGTGGCTGTGACTGGAGAAATCGGGCTTATGGGTTTTGCGACCAGTGAGGAGCCAGATCAGCCTGTGCATCCGCACAGTTTTTTCAGGATCTGCACTGTTCGCAATTACATCAATGAAACACTTCGTTATCTGGTCAGGAGCTACACTGGTCACAAATGCCACTAGACCCATTTCTCCAGTCAGAGCCAAAAATGTGTCCGCTGTACCGATATGTATCTATATATTACACCACCGCCTGCGTCAATCTTGCCAATATTTGTATTTTCTGTATTTCAAAATACTTGAATGTTGTGCTTGAAGGCAAGCAGCTTGATTGGTTGAGCCTGAGCTGTGCTACAGCTCAGGCACAGCCAATCAAGCTGCTTGATCGCGAGTTGATATTGACAATAGATGTTCAGAAACGTTGGAATCTGGGCAAGATTAACGCAGGTGACGGTGTATTAGCCGCTGGATGGGAAAACGTACCTTATGACATTGCCAACAATTGTTTCTGACCATCTTGTTATACAGTAACTCAATGTGATTGTGTTCTAATTGATGTTTGTGAATACAACGAAGCTACGTCAGTTACTGAATGGCGAACAGCGTAGACCCTGATCAGACTGCGCGGATGCGCAGTCTGATCTGGGTCTATGCTGTTTCGCAAACGGCGTACGGTACGTTTTGTCAGAAAGCGGCCCATTTATGAATCCAAGGTCGTATATGGCTACGACCCCATTGTTTACCATGTAACACGTTAACTATGTTATTGAATGTCTACTTGTCTAAATTATATATCCATGAAAATGAATCCAGAAACGTGTTTGTTATCAACTATATTCCCTGTAGACTTAAATTGTCCTCTGACAAATAATCAATTGTGTTCGACTCGGAATTACCTCCCCTGAGATTTGGATATACCGCCATTTGCTTTGTTAGCTATGCAATTCATATAGTAGTACCGAAGATTCCCCAGATCAGAGACATAAATACTATACATAAAATCCTTGCCCAGATCAGACTGCGTACATATGCCAGAAACCCTATTTCTTCAATCACACCCACAGATCAGGACCTACACTGTGCACATGTGGTGTACGCCCCATTAACCCAGCCACATGTGAGCATTGCCACATATTGACAAGGTACGAAGTTGGTAGGAATTAAAGGTACATGCCCACTCAGTAGGCACACAATGCTCTTTATAGGAATTAAATATGTGTATAATTGTGTCACTAGTCCACCAGTCTCTATAAATTACGAGTGCCCGCTATACAGATATAATCATTTAGTAATGTTTATTTTACTGATAGTGACGTGCGTTTGTATCAGGCTATTTTCATATGCAAATGAGGCATGGTATTTTTTTAATTATTTATACTAAATAAATGCGTCACCATATTTTCGACAGATTATAAAGTATGATCATTGCACATTAAAAACTAAATACAGAGACTAAATAGTAATGTCCGTTAACAGTCTAAGGAAACACGGTTATCGCCCCTGATATCAGTGTGGAAATTTACGTCTGATATAAAATGTATCATAATGCCAATCAATACGTAGAGTAATGGTGAATGAATGTCTATTTTGCCGGAAAATGTCACTTGATGTCTCTGATATAAATAACTCACCGAATGTTTCTACATGCAAACTCTTGTAAATTTGTGAGACACTGTATGACCCGCCACCACAAAAATGGGCCTCTTGAGCTTGTGACCAATGTAGTCCCAGACCAGACTGTGCATCTGTACAGTCTGATCAGGGAAAACACTGTTCACTATTTAGTTGGGGCGTGCTGCGTCTGAACAAAACTTTCGATTCATATTTGCTAGGATGCCAGCAAGCTGATCAGACGTGACACTGGAAGAGCCGTCAATAAGCCCGTTTTATATAACTATAATGTGCCTGTAACTGGGATAAACGAATTTATTTTGTTTTGCAATAAGGCTTATGTATTCACTAAGCTTCGTACGACTAAAATGTTCGTAAGTGCAAAATTGTGATCTATAGTAATCTTTCCGCAATAATACAATGTGTTCAGCAATTCTACAAAAAACGTTTCAAACGTCGGAAAAGTGGGTTCCTGATTTTTGCAGAATTGTTGAAAATTGTGATAGTAAACAATTATTGGATTGACATTTATTGCTCAATAAATGTAAATCCATCAATTTAAATTTCAAGACGATCCAGTTTAGTCGTACGAAGTTTAGTGAAATGGGCCCCAGTTATATAATGAATCGCGGTTGATTGAAATATAAATAGGTATGCAATCGGTGGTAATTTATTTTTTTATTTTAATGTTTTGGTTGTGCTTCAAAAAGTGTGCTTCCTGATACAGCAGTAAAAGATTATAAATATATCTATATTTCTACCCAGTTTACCACAGTATGTGGCAATTATATAGTAGAACACAACACAAAGTCAGACTTTGATCAAATAAAAGAGTGCATTTGGTTGATATAGATCGTTTACAGTCCATAAATGTGTCTGTGACTAGAGAAATGGGGCTTATGGGTTTTGCGACCATTGTAGATCCAGATCAGACTGTGCGTCCGCACAGTCTGATCAGGATCTGCACTGTTCGCCATTACATCAATGAAACACCCGTCATGTTTCTCATAAGCTATATAGATCGTTATCAGGATACAGCAGGGTCCTATTTAATCAGGAGCTCCATTTATCACAAAGCCCATAAAACCCATTGCTCCAGTCACAACAATACATATGAAAGCACACGTTGAGTATTTGAGACATCATTTAAAGCTGGGGTCCCACATGACAGATAGTTTTATATAGTCTATGTATATGACATTTTCTGGCAAAAGAAACATTCATTCTCCATTACCTCACGTATTGATTGGCATCATTATACATTTTATATCAGACGTAAAGTTACACACTGATAACTTGTAATTTTTAGAAATGGTTTAATAGTGACACGATTATGCACTTATTAAATTCCTATAAAGAGTATTATCCCGTCAACACAGTGCGTATGTGCCGTGAAACACGGTGCCGTGAAACAGTTTTAATATCCAGTCAATGCAATTTTTGCATTTAACAGTCATTTGTAGGTGTTTACGGGATAAATTGAATAGTAGGTTAGTGCCGTGAATGGAAAAAAATATCTGGCGCGGCACGGAAACGGGATGTGCTCGGCAGAGCCTCGCCCATCCCGTTTCCTGAGCCTTGCCAAATATTTTTTCCCATTCACGGCACTAACCTACTATTCTCTATCTATTTTCCTTATTTCTGAACCAAAGTATATGTTGTGACCATTCATTTGAACCGTCTCGGCGAGACGGTTCAAATGAGTGGTCACAACATATACTTCTGATGAGAAATAAAGAAATTCTTGAGCCTTGCCGGATATTTTTTCCCATTCACGGCACTAACCTACTATTCTCTATTTGTGTACCTACTGAGTGGGCATACATTAAAGGTACATGCCCACTCAGTAGGCACACACTGTTATCTATAGGAACTAAATAAGTGTATAATTGTGTCACTATTCCACCAGTTCTAAAACTTACGAGTGCCCGCTATACAGATATAATCATTAAGTAATATTTAGTTTACTGATAGTGACGCGCGGTGGTATCAGGCTATTTTCATATGCAAATGAGGCATGACATTAAATGCGTCACCTGAAAAAATAATATGTTCGACAGATTATAAATTATGATAATTGCATATCAAAAAATAAATGCAAAGAATAAATAGTACTGTCTGTTAACATTTTAAGGAAACACGGTTATCGCCCCTGGTATCAGTTTGGAAATTGATGTCTGATATAAAATGTATAATAATGCCAATCAATATGTGGGATAATGGTGAATGAATGTTTATTTAGCCAGAAAATGATCAGATGATGTCTCTGATTTTAAGAACATGTTGTGCCTACTGAGTGGGCATGTACCTTTAAGACACATCGCTTCATCGTCGAGTTATATATACACACGTCTAGTGCCAATAAGACCGCAGACATATTCACACCTTCGTGTTACTGTAAACTGACGTATCGCTAAATAAATAAATCTTTACCAAAATACTGAATTAATATGACCATAAATTGGGTGGATAATTATCCCCATTCTGTAATTAATCCCCGATATTTATCGTCGCATTCCGGGACGTTTGATATCAAACGCAGTCCCAGCCATGAACAAATGTGTACGCTTCTGGGATTAATTATTCCGATTAATATTCATATACGACAAATGGGCTCTTAATGGGCTCTCCGTATTATAAACATATTGTGTTTCGTGGCCACATTAGGCGTTATGGTGCTAAACTTTATATACCTTTATGATATGATCAGTATTCTAATTGCCGAATACTCACATTTCAAACCAGTCGTCATAAAGCCAACAGGAATTGTTGATTCATTGTGAAGTTTGGTGTAAGTTTCCATCAAAACTTATCAGTTGAAATTTAAGTGTTGGTTATAAAATTATTTCTCGCTCAATTTTATCGTCTCAGTCGGTGTATCCGGTGAACAATTTATGTAATGCTAAATGGCCCGGCGGTTGATAAAATGTACCCTACGGCAGCCAGCGAGTGTCGAATATATTTAAGGTCGCGGGTTCGAACAGTTTACCCACGGCTGGACATGGTCAGGCGTTATTGTTACATTTCCGTCGGATATATGCAATACTTTCGGTACTTTGATAATCCGTTCCATTCAAACAGCTGATTTACAGATACATATGCCGGGGCCACGGAACACGTCGTGTAATCCACTGTATACATTTCAAAGGTGTTGGCTTGGCCCCGAAATGAGCATTGTCTACAGCCATGGTCAAACAGCACGCGCTGTACGTTTGACCACGGCTGTAAGCGGTGTCAAACAACGGCAGTCATGTGACAATATTGGCATACATCGGGAATGCATGTACAGTGGAACCACTCTAACCCGGACACCCTGGGAGGTCCCATGGTGTCCGGTTTAGAGAGGTTCCACTGTAAGTAAGCACTCCATGAACAATATTTGTCATTTTCAATCATGAACAGACACGAGAATGAAATAAATTACAGTGAAACCAGTGTAAATTAAACACAATGGGGTCCCCATTGTGTCCGGTTTAGAGAGGTTCCACTGTACCAGGATAACCCGAATTTGCTGGCTGTCACGCAGGGTGACTTACAAGTTTCTGGATGTGACGCCAGACTACTTACACGTTTCTGGCTGTGACCCATGGCGACTTGCAAGTCTTACTGCGCCAAGTTGGTCGGTGTGTTGTCCGACGGTGGATGATATGCGTCTTCAACAGAGGTTTAACCACACATAGTCCACAGATATTCATGCGCGATGTAGTAGTACGGTAAAGAAAATACTCCATATGTTGAATGGCATCTACAGCGTTTGCTTGCAGAACCAGTAGCCGATTTCACCAACATTGCAAAGTATACTTGTCTAGCAAAGTATACTTTCAGGTAGTAATCTTTTATTTTTCCTAAAATGCATTATTTCATATAGAACTTACAACTACATATATTTGATGATTAAAAGTATGCATAATTATTATACTGAATTTATTACATGATCACAGTGATAATGACTGTGATAATGTAAAAAATTCAGTATAATAAAAATTAATAAATTTATCCTAAAATTGAAAATGTCTCCCTTAAAGTACACTTTGCTGGAAAAGTATACTTTGCAATGTTGGTGAAATAGGCTACTGATCAATTGATATACCAGTCTACTTCACACGCATGTTACTGAAACTTTTACATCATTTTCAAGCATGAGTTTTGTTTTTAATTTCGCACATGTTTGTCACGTGTCGTAGTTTCAATTCCAGCCGCTGACGTTTATAGTGTATACTGTTATGAAGTTTTGCTTTTTTTTTGCTACAATCTTGAAATAAATATGTTTTTGTTATTTTTAGAGCACAAAGAACAAAACTGGGGTTGGTTCCATTTTTTTCGACAATTCCTTTGACCGCCATCTTGGATTTCAAAATGGCCCCCTGAAATGCTATGTTCATTATATACCGGTAGAATATTGATTCGTGTTATTTTCATTTTTAACAACCCCCATGGTGGCAATCTTAGATTTAAAAAATCGTATACAATATATAGAGGATATTCATATTCATATCTCGTGGTGTGAAATGTCCATATTTCACGAGTGCCGTTATGGACATTCCACACCACTCGATGAACATATATGTCATATGCGTTGCAAAAATATGAATATTCTATTTAAACTGTATACGGTAATGAATGTGTATTTGCAGCCTATTTGCAGTCCGACACTGCAGGTGCGCGTTATGAATATAGATAGCGGAAGTAGTCGTATTTTCACCGGAAGTTGTTTTTTTCATCGATGAGAACATATGACTTATATTTACATAGTATAACTATGTATTTCATCGGTAGGTATATAATAAATAGAGGATATTCATATCTACATTTATAATGCAGATAGAATGTTTTTTGTTTCGGCTATGCCATCTATATATTTCAAATAATAAAACTGAGGTTGGTTCCACTTTTTAAAATGGCCTCTATGTAATATTTCTTATGTATTCACTACGCACTGTCTTTAGTAGAGTGTATTTATAGTCAGGTTTTGTTTCGTTCTTCGAACAAGTGTTCTTTGTATCGTCACAGAAAACAGTTGTTCCTATTTTATTCTAATTTTCAAAATGACTGCCGTGAAATAATATAATTCTGATATAATCATACACAAACCATTTGGACTGATTTTTCCCCAGACTGATCATAATGGAAAGTAAATTATATATGACTAAAGTCAATTTCAAGTCACTGTATGACAAACATGTTAGATTTCAAAATGGCCACTGTGCAGCAAATTTCTTAATTATGGATACATTGCTTTCAATCAGTTTCATCACCATCTGCATGAGAGTCTCCACCTTGTTGGTGTTCCTGAAAGCCAGTGCTGGCAAAACCTCACTCAAAATGTGGTTAAATGAGTTGCTTACATAAAATATATACCCTATACAAACTTGTATGCAGGAAAGTGTAGAAGAACTGTCGAAAAGGCAGTATTTGTGTGATTAAATGACTTTCCGGCATTAAAACGCCATGTATACATGGTCAGTATGTGTAGACGACGTGAGTAAAATGTCAGATTGATTGCCAAAACACTGTTGGAGAGGTTTAATACACTCTATACATAATACAGAACAGTATGCAGGAAACTGTAGAAAAATAGCCACGTTGAAAAGGTAGTAATGTTCCATGGTCATCATCATTATTTACGATTATCATATGGTCTTAAGAGATCACAACTCCTGTGTCAATATAAAAGTGATCAGTGCCTTAATGGTCAAAATTGAGCTTCACTTGTTGAAACTATCATACTATGACTTGACAAAGCCAAAGACACTGCATAATGATGTGCCACAAAAACAAGCCAATGGCTAATGCTTCCTTATCATTGATTCTCACAGAAAACTAATATGTTTGACTGAACATAAATAACGAGGCATATTATTTGGCCGGAAACGGTTTTGTTATGTGTACGGACTGACTTTTCAAGTGGAGTAAGATCACTTGCCTCTCATATCCATGAAATAAATACTCTATTCATGTCGTCACAGATGACAGGATATTCTACTGCTGTTGAAGCAATATAGCCTTTCAATGAAACACGTTTCTGGCAAAACCATACTAGTTGCTGGTACAGTATCCTACGCGCCAGTAACAGACATATATTCTAGCTTTATTATTGGTATGAATTTACAGTTACATGTAGTATTCGCGAACTTATCTGTATGTGATCACGAGTTGATTCTGCTAGAAAAACGAGTCTAAAGGGATATCTCAATTTTAAAACGCGATTTCCGCAGAAAATAGTGGTGTTATTGGATTTCAGAGATAGACTGAAACGATCTAAACACATAATTCTGACTCCTCTCCAGTCGAAAATGTTGCAAGCCGAGTACAATGGCCATCTCGGCATTCAGTTTTGACGAGCGCAAGATATTATGTTTTGGTAAAATGGTAGGAAGATGTTCAATGGAAGATAGAAACTTAAATGCCACAGAAACTCTGATATCACACTATGTACCAGGCCACCCATGACCAACTGTTGTTATAAACATTTCCACATGGAATGAAAAGGAATTTCTGGTAACTGTTAACAACAACAGTCACACAGCATGACATCTAAAATGGCCATTGGACCGTTGAAAAGGAATTTACAGTAAGCATAGTGTACCGATGAAGTCGGCAATTTGCCTACCAGTAATTTGCTGATTTTGCAAAAGAATGTGATTTATTTCCTTAATGTCACTTGCTCTATGTAGCCAAGGTAAAGTGGGTAAGCTGGGCGAACAGTAAGCATTGTAAAACACAGTTTCGTAAAAACAAAAGGTGAATGTACAGACCTATATTTGGGTATACTGGAATATTGAAACTCCTATAACCGGCACGGAATGATCATATGCACAGTTATTGATGGGACAGCGGCTTGTATCCAGTTTACTTACCACTTGTGAGCAGGTATGTCAAATACATGTTTTGATTTGTGACAAGATCAGATCCAGTCATCAAAAGAGCAAGAAACGCTATGATAAAAGCATAGTAGCTTTAAAATTAAAATAGCTAAAACATTGGCGACCAAGTTGGACTCCATAAATACAACATACAGTTGCAGTCTGCTAGCGCAATGCCAGTTCTGACAGACTGCAGATGGTGCAACATATCGCCGTAACAGACGCTTTCTCATGAAGCAATGGAGAATATGAATATTTACCTTTGCAATGCAAGATACAATACCATATACTATACACTTTATTGGATAAAATGGATGATTTGCCATATTTTCATCTTCTTATTTTAAAGGAAAACACATGTGCTGACCAATATATCATTTGAAGAAACATAACTATAAGCCACAACAATACGTGATACGTGATACGTGTAAGTACGTAATACAGTAATATGTAATACATGTAAATCCTTGAAGTGGTAATGTATGTGACACACTTATTTCCAGTGGCCATTTTGGAGATAATTGTGTCTGGAACCACAGTACTAATTAGCAATAATCTCAACAGTTTATGTTCATTGTAATATCAGTATAAGCAGAAGAAACATACAACATATCACCACTGCATTACACATGTATAATACATATTGAGATTGTCAAGTTTAAATGGCCGCCATTTTAAAAATAATATGGCCGCCATTTTAAAATATACTGAAATAATTATGCCAATACTTCTTATCCGTAATAAATAATAATAAAAAATACCACATATAACGTGGCTTGAAATTCAAAATTGCAGCCATACGGCTCTTAAAAAATGGAACTAACTTCAGTTTTGTTGTATGCTGTATATTAATATGTTTTCAAGCATACACACACGTTCCAATCACAATATCATTTGAAAGAACATAACTACAGCCACAGAAATACTAGAATGTGTAACAAGTCTTTGATGTAGCGATGTACATAGCACACATAGTTTCGGTGGCCATTTTGAAGATAAAGATTACTCGTAGCGCAATACCAGCTAGAAATGATCTCAGCAGACTGTGTTCAAAGAAATACGAGTATAAACAGAAGGAAAATACACAAAATTTTACCAAGACATTCAAAATGTAAAATAAATACTGGATTTCAAATTTTGAAATGGCGGCAATTTTGAAAACCAAAATGGCTGGTATCTCAAAATGTATTGAACTCATTCTGCCAATACTTCTTGTCCATAATAATGTGTTTTCCGCTGCAAAAACACCACACATGATGACTTTGACCTGGAAATATAAAATTCAATGGCGGCCATTTTGAATTTCAAAATGTCGGTCATATGGCTTATAGAAACAATGGAACCAACCCCAGTTGTATGTGGTCTATAGATGAAAAAAAACCTTGGTTCAAACAATGTATCAAAAACCTTCACAAAACCTAAAATAACGACATAACAGTATACACTATTAGGGCGATACCACCCAGGTGTTGACAGGAGACAGAATGCATCTTTATTAACAATAATTAATCATATAATTTAATTAGTGAATATCCAGTGCAGGATGGGTGCATGTGATAGGAAAATAGATTCCACAACATTCATACCAAAATGAAAGTAGCAAAGAATAGCTAAATGTGTGATAAGAAGACGTTATATAACTGATTGTATATTATATGTTATACATATAGTCCATCGCATTTACGAAGCAATGATCTGTGAATCAAAAAATGATCAGGTATATAACGCGGGGGCCGTTTCACTAAACTTCGTACGACTAAAATGTTCGTAAGTGCAAATTTAGGATCGTCTGCAAATTTCAATTGATGGATTTACATTTATTGAGCATAGGCTGCATATGCAGCCTATGCTCAATACATGTAAATCCAATAATTGTTTACAAGAAAACAGAGTTAATGTGAAATTTACAGACTATCATAATTTTGCACTTACGAACATTTTAGTGGTACGAAGTTTAGTGAAACGGCCCCCGGGTCCGTAAATGGTTATATTTTATAGGAAACATCAATGGCGGTGGCCCACCTCAGAAATGCGTAGCGGGGTTGTTATTAAAGATGGGTGCTCTCAAATTATGTAAAAATACAGCTTTACGGAAATTAAGCGGATACCTAATTATGTAACTATTCCCCATATTTTTAACATCGAAAGTGTCCGTTTTTACACAGTATTAACTAATATTTCAAGTTCGTGTCGGTAGTGGTGATCACCAGTGTATGTACAAAGTAATTAAGTAAGTAATTTGTTTATTATAGTGACATATGTTAAACGAAACAGGGAATATGTACAATATAATATTGACGAAACATATATAACCCCTACAATACATCATGATATGCGGGACCCCATCTATAAATAGTCGGCAACCCCGCTGCGCATCTATATTAGGTGGGACACCTCCACATATGGATAGAATCCAAACGTTGGAACCGGTCCGTGTCCTGACCTATGAGGCAGTTTCAGTGGTCAACTTGTTGCGCCATTAATGTGTCCATTTGCCTTGCCTTTCATGTTCAATTTATGCATGTAAATCGTTACACGATATTATTACACTAATATTTAATTGTCTGACCAAAATCAAAGTCAGTTCAAACGACAGTCTAAATTCCTTTATTGGTATTCGTGGCTGTGACTGGAGAAATTGAGCTTATGTGCTATCCGACCAATGTAGCCCCAGACCGCGCATTCTGATCAGGGTCTGCACTGTTCGCCATTCAATCAATGTAGCACCCGTAGTGCTTCTAACAACCAGTTTTTAGCACAAGTATCTTTCAGAAGTGTGCTCGAAGACCCGGATCCAGATTTGTCACAAATACCAGAAGCCCCATTTCTCCAGTCAATGCCACCTTTTATAATTTTAAAACTTTCAACAATACCATCAATTCAGTGACTATTTCACTCGATACTCTGTTACATATTAATTGAAACCGAATTTTCTGAGAGGGAATCGGAATTAATATTAATGTAGTATTCTTCCTTTTAATTTCGTCCAACGACGAGCGAACACCCAGCCAGATGATTGATGTGTCACATGATTATAACAGTAATTAATCACGTGGGTGAAGGTTATATCCCTCCGCGTGGTCACCCACACCCTTTATCTCATGTCTCTCACCTCGCACCCCGCAATGACCGCTCGCGTTGATTAAAGGTGGGCGAAGGAATCATTTTGTAATAATAATGTTTGTTTGTATAAATTTATGCAATGAATTCGTAACATGGACTTTACAAATTAAAGAAAATACTCGTACTGATGTTTTGTATATATTTCCGTGGAAATAAGTTGAAAATATCAGTAAGGTCTGTAAGGGTTGTAACTAATGTTGTGAGAACTTGTATCTCAAGCCCATTGTACTTATATGCAATACACTATGTTTAAACCAAACTAAAACTGAACATATCAGGACCCGGCGCGCGCCCCCACCACCCCCCACCACCTAAAATTCGCCGAGTAAAGATTTTTTTAGAAGTTACAAGGCACGTTTCATGCGAAGTGCCATGTATGCCATGCATTTTTCGGTCGTTGTCCAAATGTGAACGTTTTCAATAAAAAAGCCTAAGTCTAAACATACTGTGACAGTGTCAATATTTTTGCTCCAGAACGCAGGAAATGCGATGTAGATTTCCAAAAAAATCCCCCTAGCGCTAAAGGTCGACTATTTTGCAATACTTGACTATATTATCGAACGAGCATAGGAGATAATATAGTCAAGTAAAATAGTTACGCTCCCCGCCCACCTCCCCCTCCCCCCCCCCCCCCCTAACCCAACGAAATCCTGGATCCGCGCCTGGTACCTGATATTGTGAATGTATGATATTCGGTAAAATCTTTTCATGATAAATACAGGTACATATACCGATATTTAGAGCGCAAACGGTAAGCAATGACCTACTCCTGACGCGCTGATCGATTAAATGTGATCTACGGAATAATAATAATAATAATAATAATAATAATAACACTAATGTTTATTTATATAATTTTACGCAATTAATTCATAACATGTATTTTACAAGAACAATTTCGTACTGATGTTTTGTACATATATGTACATAAGGTGGTCTAAAGAATCTTGTTGAAATAATAATGTTTAGTTGTAACATCTATTTTACAAATTCTCCAAATAAAGGAATTCTCGTACTGGGGCCCGTCTGTAAATTTCACATTAACAATGTTTTTTTGTAAACAATTATTGGATTTACATTTATACATATGCAGCATATGCTCAATAAATGCAAATCCACCAATTGAAATTTCCAGACGATCCTAAATTTGCACTTACGAACATTGTATTCGTACGAAGGTTAGTGAAACGGCCCCCATGTATTTAATACATATTGGTAGTTTCAATATAAACAAAACTAAGGACAAATGGAAATAAAGATAAATAAATGCAATTTGTAATTACTAATGTAATAATGTGGACACACGATTGTGTATATAGAGAATAGTAGGTTAGTGCCGTGAATGGGAAAAAATATCCGGCAAGGCTCAAGCATTTCTTTATTTCTCATCAGAAGTATATGTTGTGAGATACTCGCCGAGACGGTTCAAATGAGTGGTCACAACATATACTTTGGTTCAGAAATAAGGAAAATAGATAGAGAATAGTAGGTTAGTGCCGTGAATGGGAAAAAATATATGGCAAGGCTCAGGAAACGGGATGGGCGAGGCTCTGCCGAGCACATCCCGTTTCCGTGCCGCGCCAGATATGTTTTGCCATTCACGGCACTAACCTACTATTCTATTTATCCCGTCAACACCTACAAACGGCTGTAAAATGCAAAAATGGTATTGACTGGATATCAAAAATGTTTCACGGCACCGTGTTTCACGGCACATACTCGCTGTGTTGACGGGATAAACCCAAGTTCCGTGTTATGCAGAAAACCATAGCTGTCACTGAACACGATGTCATGTTGAGTTCATCATACTTCGTTTGGTCAAACTTGTCAGATTTGAGACTGTGGAAAACAGAAGACCTATGGTGTATTTTTGGCAATTAAACATATTAAATCTCAATATCCTAAAAACGTAAGTACGTGTGTCTAAATAAAACGTGAAACCCTCCACAACCTGTCTTATTTGATGAAATGTCGTCAAATACTGATTTTATTGCGAATACAACACTTTTCTAGGGTATTTTATTAAACATTGGGGCTAAAATTGATTTTTAAATATCATTTTAGCATTTGTAGACCGATTTAACTTTTGTTGTTTTCGTAATTTAACTTGGCTACATTATCTCGGAAATTATCTATTGTTGATAATTTCCGAGCTGTATGTAGCCAAGTTTCGGTATCAATATCCATGTTTTCAGTTTTTCAAACCTACGCACTCCTCTTCAATTTCGACACATTATGTGAAATTCTCCGCAATAAATTCAATATTCGATGGAAACTCAGGGACAGGTAACTTATTATTATTTTGAAAAAAACATACTTGACGTTGCATATTGTTTTCAGTAGCCTATTTCATCAACATTGCAAAGTATACTTTTCTAGCAAAGTATACTTTGAGGGAGAAATTTTAACTTTTAGGATAAATGTATTAATTTTTATTATGCTGAATTTATTACATTATCACAGCCATTTTGGCTGTGATAATGTAATAAATTCAGTATAATAATTATGCATACTTTTAATCATCAAATATATGCAGTCGTTATGTTCTATATGAAATACTGCATTTCAGGAAAAATAAATGATTACTCCCTCAAAGTATACTTTGCTAGATAAGTATACTTTGCAATGTTGGTGAAATCAGCTACAGATGTAGTATTCTTAATACGCCAAAATCCATCGGCGGGTTTTAAAAGGAATATACGTGAGATGAAAAGTAGTGTGGCATATCTCTCAACAAAAACATGTTTTGTTAAATAAAATATATGATACAAAAAATGAAAACAGCAGATGAGCAAATGTTTCGTCTGCTGTTTTTAGGGCTGACCAGAAATAAGCAGACGTCTATCAAAATACCGTGGTATTAATTGGATATTTACTTGGCTGGCCCGGCCGCAAACTACGAATTTGTCAGTCATTCAGATCTTTTGAATATATTATACTAGACCCATAAAATTCAATTAAAATAAAATGAATATATCAATTTCATACTTTGTCAAATGTGATGACGTGTATTATATATAAAACAAATTTAATTTATGAAGGACGGACCAAAAGATTGAATATATTGCAAATGTAATATTATGATCATTTAGCGGTTCTATCAAAATTCAAGTCAAATCAATCAGTCATTATTTGTTCAATGTATCATAAATGAGATGTTAATTGATCAAATGACTACAGAAAGCCACATAATAATGTGTGTTTTCTATCTCATGTACCAAGCGATACAGGAACGAATCACTCGGCCTGTGACAAAACGCCACCTACAACAAGATGTTCGTGTACGTGGGTTTGTACCGAAGTCATGTTGGGACGAATCACTCGGCCTGGGACAAAACGTCACCTACAACTACAATAGCAGGCTATTCCTGATGGTTCCCTAACGAAACATCGAAAACGAATGGAAAACGCAATGAAAGCAATCGCTCTATACAACGATATGCATAGGAACGAAACTCGTTGTTTATTTTATTTTGTACGCGAAAACGGTATTTTCGTAAAAATACCTGACTCCCAACTACATTTTATTTAATTAACCGCTGTAGATTGTTTCCACGCATATCGTGTCTTGTTTCCCTGAAACCAAATTAAACGGGTCACGTTTAAACCAACGAAAACATAATTTTCTAATTTAAAGGACGAAAACGATGTGTTAGTAACGATGGGCAAGAGTTCGTTTGTGGAGCCATGGGACAAATCCTAGCTGTAGGTGCCATTTTGTAGACGACCTTATAGGTGTGATGCTTTTTGTGGAAAATCCTAAATATTTTCTTTATTTGTGCTTAGAAGCATATGTCGTGACCACCATTTGAACCGTCTCATCGAGCTGGTTCAAATGAGTGGTCACAACATAGACATGTACTTTCATTTAGAAATAACAAATATAAAAATAAGATATTTTAAATACAAATGTATTTCATATCCGTAAATGTGTATTCCGAATGTAATGGGTTAAACGAGTTTTTATTTGATTTGCATTTTGATAGAATATTACATATAACAAAACGAGGTATATATATTAACTCCTGGACCCCTGGACCCCTTACATATTTCGGTTGCTTCACAGTTTTGATTGTTTGATTTCTAGACTTCAAATGCTGCATTCGGGCTTGTTTTTACACCACATAGCTCCTGGTAAAAGAGTTTTGGGTCTATTTAATTAAGAAGCGTATTTATGAAAATTAGCATATTGCAATACGTTTGGCGCTGCTTGACTGTATTTTAGTAGGAGATTTGAATACTATAATGTCTGCTCATACATGCACTGAAAATAGCTATCGCAGACATAATTTATATAAACAAAATCCTGCTGGCTCCAAAAAAGGGTGGTTCTTACAAACCCATCGAACCTCCCCTGGCGACGTCCTTGTACTAGTGTAATATAATAATAAATACACCGTCATATTGCACTGTTAACCTTTGAACCCGAAAGCCCGCTATAGCGGTTTATGCAAACAGTGCAGATCCAGATGAGCCGGCTCGTAACGAGCCGTCTCATCAGGATCTGCACTTTTTGAAAGTAAATTTCATATTTTTCATAACAGAAAATAACCCCTTTTCATAAATGGATTAGTCTGAAAACCGTTGTGTGACGGTTAGATTACTTTCAAAATTAACATTTCAAAATCCATTCCAGTTACTTAGGGGTGAAAGAGTTAAAGCCCATTTTATGCAATAAATGTTTAGCAGTATGTGTTGCCGATTTTCAAGCTGAAGCAGCTGTCTCGGAATGGCAGAGGATAATTAAATAACCGCCGTTTCCCGTGGACTGGCTTTCCCTTATTAGATAGAAAACCCGATAAGCGCTCGCTTTACATGACCCTGGTGATGACATCAATTGCTACCATTGTAAATTATCCGCACGTTTATGATCAGGTCTGATAATTTCTAACAAAATTTAAATATTTATTAACAGCTCCTCGGGAGGAGAGAAGCTAGTTAACTTTTTATCGTTTCACGGGTCTGTGACGAACAATGTCGTACGCGAACCGAAGACGCGGCGAAACGAATTTCTAACAAATTGTCATTCCGGATATCTTTACAGAAAATACTTAGGTAAATTTCACGGCAGGTGACATTCATTTAACGTGAATATCAATATGTATTGCGAACAAATTTCCATATAAGTACAATAAATCACAGAAAACTGCTTCAAAATCCCGCGATAAGCAGAGTTGTAAATGGGTTTCCGCCCACCAAATTTGTTTTACTCCGCAACGTTTTCGAATACCGTAACCCCTGATCACCTGCGCCGACTGATCATGGTTTACGCTGTTCGCCATTTAATCTCTAATGGTCTTACTGTCGTTCACAAAAAAGTATAGATCTTAACCCGACTGTTATCTGCTTTTAAAATATATCGATATTTGTTGCAAACGCCATACGGGTCCATTTGTCAGCCCGTAGCCCAAATTGACTTGTTGTTGTCAATGGATTCTCGCATTTAGACGTGGCGTTATGCCGCCGCTGGAACCCGGCCCCGTAATATAGGACACAGGCAGGCAATGAGGAATCGTAGCTACAGTGGGGTCAGCGTGTAAGTGCACACACGAACGAACACGACAGGTTGGTTGGAACCAACATGTCGTGTTCGTTCGTGTGTGCACTTACACGTTGACCCACTGTAGTTATATGTCCATTTGCAAATATATTTATAGAGATTCGGTCTTAAGCTGTATTTCAGCGTTTATTTCTTACTTAATAGCACACAAACTGAGTTTTGCGAACAGAGTAGACCCATATCAGACTGCAGAGCTGTGTAGTCTAATCTGAGTCTGCACTGATTGCAATAACATTAATACGTGTGAAAATATTAATCTGGCAAGTATTGTAGTCCCAGATAAGATTGCGTTGATTTGCATGATGATCTGGATCAACACTATACTGTCTGTTCCACAGGTGGAAGACTCGGACATATGACACCAAAAAATGCCTATTAAAAAAAATCCCATTACCCCACCCACTTTGTCTCGTACAGTACTATACGTTAATTCAAGGTGAGCATAAATAGCGCTATTATAGAAAGAGCCCTCTTTTTCCGGCTCGCACAAACACAATAAACATCGATTAAATGTATGAAATATGTCTCTGGCAATCGATAAAGGTATTAGGTGTGTGAATATACTCACTTCAAATCGCTGTTTCAAGTATTTATTGAGTTATTCGCGTTTTGATTACCCCATCCAAAGCGAAAGTTGCGTGTACGAAAGAATCTCACACAGAATCGGAGGCCGTCCGGCTGGATTATCGGTCATATTTGGCCGATAGCTGATCGCCAGCTCAAACTAAAGTCGTACACCATGATCATATACATTAGAGACTCCAACCATACAAAGTTCGTCCAATTGTGATCGTTCGCCGATCTAAAAAACACTTTTTTCTAATTTTATTGACTTTCTTTCATGATTCGCGTACTATCAGATTATGTCTTCCGGAAACCCTGAAAAGGGAAAGTCCTCGCGTCTATTTTTAGGTTTAACCAATCAGAGATGTTCTTACATAGACGCTTCGGTGGTTGCATTATGGAAGATAGTGCATTGACCCAGTTCCAGATAATGAACGAAATTATAGAAAAAAGTGGTTAGATAGCTTGGAAATTACGTACACAGTCGAACTTCGATGGGTCGAACAGCCTGCGGGGTTAAGTTTTAGTTCGACCCATCCGTTGTTCGACCCATCGGGATTTTCTACTGTAACCATTTCAGATCTATGAGTTGGTCAGTGTACTAAGTGAAACAAGTCGTCATTACGACACGTTGTTTTATATAAATGCGCTTACATTTGCATTTACGGTTGATTGTCACAGTCGTTTATTAACAGAAACAGGCTTTAATAAAATAAAGAAAGCGGCAAACTCATGTGTGTTTTTAATTAAATAGCCATTATACAGCAATAGAACATGAGAACAACAGAAAATGATTACGAAATACAATTGGCGGACTTGATTGCCCCGTCCGATACGATCATGTGAAAGCATCTCTGATTTTGTACCTATTGGCATTTGCGTAATTTCATGACAAATATTTATCTAATCAAATATAAATCTTTGTGAGTGAATATGTATTTGCCATAAAATGATGCGCATGCTTGTAGGTATAAAATTACATCGCTCGTCATACACTGATAAATCAATAGATGCATGCCCAGTGGCCCCATCACTACTTCGGACCCGGAACCACATTCACTGCATATCATAATTTACTATCACATCGAACCAAGTCCCATAAATTACCACATTAATTAACTAACAACTTCGCCGACATTGGTCAATGCATAATTACCACGTATGCTGGTCATGACTGCCGTTATTGCATACGCTCAAATGACCACTTGAGATTTGTTTGACAACCGGTTAACAATAGGTGTGAAAGTCAATCAACTAGTCTGGAGACAATCGTCTGACATGTTCGAGTTTTTGTGGTGTTTATAGTGGATTTATACACGACCGGGCGTGACAGCGATTCGAGGCATTGAGGGTTGTTCGACTTTCACAAGATCGACCTATACCGGGTAGTTTTAACGTATTTATATAGGAATTCTGCCGGGACCTAAAGGCTAGTTCGAGGCAAGCATGGCTGACGAGTTTACCAGGGTTCGACCCATCGAAGTTCGACTTAACTAAGAAAACAAAAATTAGATTTTGAAAATCGGTCCACAAATAACTTCTCTTTTTTTTTAAGTCTATTTTTAGCCCCCATGTTAAATTCCCATAGGAATATTGCAATAAAATAAATATTTGATGGAAATTCATCAAATAATTTTGTTGGGGGAGGGTGGCAACTAGGAGGGAGATAACTACTGTCTGTTTCACGAAAGCTGCCCAAATTTTACGGCCATTTGAACAATTCTAAAACCATATTTGTTTCGATAATATTAAATTAATGGAAAATTTAAGAATGACCATTCTTTTTATTTCGTGAAATTTGGTCAAATATTGATTTTATTGCGAAAACAAAATTTCCCCATGTTAAATCCGTGAAGATGTCTATGGGGATTTAACATGGGGAAATTTTTTAGAATTTCAGAAATATTGGACCGATTTTTAAAATTTAACTTTTGTTTTCTTAGTTAGATCATATCCAAGCTATCTAGCCAGGTTTCGGAGTCAATTTCCAAATGTTTTTTGTTTTTTTGACTCCTCCCACACTTCCTTACCACTTTTTCCCCCATGTTAAATTCCCATAGACAAATCAATTTTTCGCAATAAAATCAATATTTGACCAAATTTCATGAAATAAAAAGAAGGCTCATTCTTAAATTTTCATTTAATTTAATATTATCGAAAAAAATATGGTTTTTGAATTGTTTATATGGCCGTAAAATTTGGGCAGCTACGACTATAGCTACGATCCATCATTGGTGTTCCTTTCCATAGACCGACATTCACACAAGCATGCCAGTCGCAAACTATCCGCGACACTAGCAATACTTTAGCTTGCATTCCTGTAGCCGATTTCACCAACATTGCAAAGTATACTTATCTTGAAAAGTACACTTTGAGGGAGAAATTTTTAATTTAAGGATAACTTTATTATTTTCTATATAATGAAATAAAATATTTCTGACAAAATTATTATACTGAATGTATTACCTTATCACAGCCACTTTGTAATATATTCAGTATAATAATTATGCTTGCTTTTAATCACCAACTATATGCAGTCGTTAGTTCTATATGAAATAAGGCATTTCGGGGAAAAATAAATGATTACTCCCTCAAAGTATACTTAGCTAGATAAGTATGCTTAGCAATTTCGGTGAAATCGACTACAGGAGTCGGTAACCTAAGCCGGTTCCAGTTCCACACCATACGTATGACGAATATAGGTTTAAAATCACTATACTCGGTGTAATTGAATGCAGAAATCAATATGCATTCATTGAAAGCATGCAGCCACAATTCGAAACCCTATCGGCAAGATCCTGGCTACACCACGGAATCTTGCTATTTAACCCAACTATTTATTCCAAAAATTGCCATTCTTTGCTAGTTACTATACCGCTTTCGTATGGATGTTGTGGGACCTATTTCACCCATTCTGCTCTGGATATTCACTAATCAAAATATAGATTTAATTATTGTTAAGAAAGATAAATTCAATCTCCTATGACCACCATGTTCGTGACGAAACTACGTCACGTGACAAACATGTTCCAAATGTTTGGCAAACACACACTAAAAGTATTCTTGAAATGATGGCAAATACAATTGTATCCCGTCAACACAGTGCGTATGTACCGTGAAACACGGTGCCGTGAAAAAAAATAGATATCCTGTCAATACGACATAATCACTGCGTATGCATATGTGCTGGGGTTATTTTTGTTTGCATGTTCAAGCCATTTGTAGGTGTTGACGGGATAAATAAAATAGTAGGTTAGTGCCGTGAATGGGAAAATATCTGGCGTGGCACGGAAATCGGATGTGCTCGGCACAGCCTCGCCCATCCCGTTTCCTAAGCCTTGCCAGATATTTTTCCCATTCACTGCACTAACCTACTATTCTCTATAACGTGTTGAGATCGGAAAAAATTAAGCCAAAGCTGAATTTTTCAGAAAATGACCAAAATATCAAAAGTCCCCATGAATCCCACTGGAGCTTAATCGAGGAATCAAGATGGCGTCCAAAATGGTCGCCAAAATGACAAAAATAATAACTAGTGCAAAATGCAATATACCAATCAGGAAAAAAATGTGCCGAAACGTGCTGAATACAACTAACAAAGCATAATAATCCAAATTGTGAAATTTAATGCAATCAAAATGGCGTCCAAGATGGCCGTCAACATCTCTTAACTCTCTAAACTGAGCAAACACATGGAACATTTGGACTATCTATATTCGAATGTAATATTGGGGTAATTAGGAGACATTCCACTATACAATAGATTTAATACATATGTTATATATTATGTTATGTGAAATGATATTCAAGATGGCCACCAAATTGCGAGAAATTTCGTTTTATTTGTATATAAATATATATAACATTTACCATAATTACAATATTTGAATTTGTTATATGGAGACATTTGGAGACATTTGAACAATGCAGTACATGTAATGCATACTTTATTTATTATAGTATGTAAAATGATATTCAATATGGCCTAAGGTAACTTACATCTATATACGGCAAATTAGCACAGGGAAATGAAGAAAAACAGCACTGTATTGTTATTTATGCTTGAAACATGTCTCAAATTGACATATTTAGTGCATTGCAACATTATCAATCACACATATGTTTGTAACTGCATAACTAATAGGAATAACCTGCTAAATTAGCAAACTTATCAGTAACTTGTAAGCAAATCGCCAGTGGCATTATCTTCACACAACACCACATTGACATTTGATCTATATTGGTAGTTTAACCTAAAATGATGGTACCTAGAAATATAATAATTGTGAATACTTCATGTTTAAATCGATGTGTTTATTGAAATTGGGCAGCAACTATATTATATTAGCAATTGGTAGTTCCATTCGCGCGGATAAACATGATTGATCGATCAATTTTTAAATATCCATTTATTTTACAACACTGCACTCATTATGACCATATTTGCCAACTCAACAATAATATTACGTACATATACATGCGATATTCACATTCTAATCTTGGACGACATATTATTTCAAATATAAAGTTATTGAAGCTTTAATAACAGTAAATGTAACTCCAAAACAATTAAAAATCAGTTTGTATATATTGTGAATAAAATGTAATTTTTACATATTTGTTGGCAATCTTGGCAGCCATCTTGGATATTTGAAAGGTTAGGTGGCTCACAATTATTGTAAATGTTAATTTATGCATTGTTCAGTGATATGCTGCCGCCCTATGTGTGAATATGTTCATTATAGTCACCTTAATGTGTTTAATACATTTATGTCAACCATCTTGGACGCCATCTTTAATTCTGGATTAAGCTCCAGTGGGATTCTTTGGGAGTTTTCATTTGTTTCTCCTAATGATATTCCGGACCTATACTGAAAAGTTCAGCCTTGGCTTATTTTTGTCCGATCTTTGGCGATTTTATGTCTAATACGATTCGCCTATGAGTTACTTTTTACAGACAACATCGTGTTTGTATAACTCCATGTTGTTAAGCCATAGCCACCGCTTGTTTGTAGGTGTTGACCAAATTATTATACTGAATATATTACATTGTCACAGCCATTTTGGCTGTGATAATGTAATAAATTCAGTATAATAATTCTGCATACTTTTAATCATCAAATATATTCAGTCGTTACTTCTATATGAAGTAATGCATTTCGGGGAAAATAAATAATTACTCCCTCAAAGTATACTTGCTAGGCATAAAGTAGGCTTAGCAATTTTGGTGAAATCGGCTACTAACTGGTCAATTGATGGTCTGATAGACTTCGGAAACATTATAATGTATCATTGACATCATTTTCAAGCATAATTCGGGATTTTAAAAAGTTTCTGAACAAAATTATCATGTAATGTATTTTTTACATGCAGCCATTGACCTTTAGAGCGGTCACAAGATTGAATCTATCTTTCTTAAAACTAAATAATTCTACAATGCATCATTGTCATTGCGTGTTTGAAAACTACATGCACGTTCGCTGACGTTTCATTTGTCGAATGATGTCACGTGACGTACCAAATCGTGCCGGCATGATGAGGCAACGTAATCAAGACAGCGTTTCTTTCAATGAAATCATTGACATGTCCCGAAGAAGACAGGTTACGATACATGTTCTTGTTTAGTTGGTTGTCCGTGTACTTGACAAAAATAATTGAGCACCATAAACCAGTCTACCAGTCGTTCTCTAATAATGCTACTTCTCTTTAGGTTAGAGAATACCAAATTGCCCAGGGGAGTATGCAGAAGTAGTCCGGTATAAAAAAAATTGCGGGCATTTGGAGGTCGCAGACACAGTTTGCTTGCAAATATTGATCCATTACTACAAAGTTTCACTTCAGGAACAGTTTGGGGTGCTTTTAACACCAGTTTTCAGCATATGTGTAGCATTTAAAAAGAAAACACTGAACCTGTTGGTAACGTGGTGTAAACAGAGTTTCCGTGGCCAAATAATTTAAACAATATTGGGGAACATGACGAGGTTGGATTTTTATTTCTTAGGTGTAAGTGAACCTATTGTTTAATTCATGCAAAACCAGTACCGACTGGCTGCAGGTCCAAGTAGGTCCCACAGCGTAGGAGAGACTGGCCTTACCACAGGTAGAAGACTCGGACCTAGGACCTGATAAATGGCTCATTTGTAAACCGAGAAATACTTTCCGAAAGAATCCCACACACACATCGCCACCTGATTGGCTGTAGTATTTGTAACGCTCCAGTTTATGTTTTCCCGTGACGTCATTATGGATCTGTCTGCGAATATAACAAAGGAAATCCGAAAGTAAACACGGAGAAATGATGGGACGCAAATCAAAAGAAACGCACGTTTTAGATCATTCAAGTGAATGACACTTATTTGTCACAAATTGTAATATCGGATTTACTGATGTTTATTTCAGTGAATAACGTCAATATGTTGAGACTGTAATGGGACTTCAACCAGATTTTACACGTAATTTATGCTTCCACAGCCCACAAAAATGTGTGACATTCTTTCGTACACACAAATATCGCTCTGGCTGTGGTAGCTAATTTGCCCGAAACTAACGAAAACGCTATTATAGTGTCTATTGTACGGAAATGTGTGGATGGTGTAACGTTTTTCAAATGAGCCATTTATTGGGTCCTAGGTCCGAGTCTTCCACCTGTGGGCCTTACTGGATGGGATTCGGTTAAATTATATAGTAACACTATTTGGTGTGTTCTAACTTTTATAGTCAGGCAAGTCTAAACCGCGGTCGGACTGGCGGCTAGCCAGCTGGCATGGCTGGTCGTCATTGTGGTTAGTATGTCGGTCTTGTTTGCTTTCTGTATTAGCTAACTCCAGTAGCCTATTTCACCAACATTGCAAAGTATACTTATCTAGCAAAGTATACTTTGAGGGAGAAATTTTCAATTTAAGGATAAATTTATTAATTTTTATTATGCTCAATTTATTACATTATCACAGCATCTCGGGAAAAATAAATGATTACTCCCTCAAAGTATACTTTTCTATACAGGTATACTTTGCAATGTTGGTGAAATCGGCTACAGTATAATACGTACGCGTTATGCGCGGACGAAAGTAACACAACACGTGACACATGCATGTAGACTTGGTTTACTCAAATACATTCGGCATATGCGCATTTCACTTTTTAACAGCTTGTTTCTTCTATTTTTCGACTCAAGATGGCGTCCATCACATACATGTTTGAGGAGAAATAAAATGTGTTTATCATTTTCCGTAAGCAAAACATATCTATTTGTCAGAATGTCAAGGTGCATGATCACGTGGTTACAAAAACAACAACGTCGCCCACTCCAAAGTAAGTATTATTTGATAGTTTCCTTAATATGCAATTGATTTTGATGAAATATGGCGCAGCAAACGCGTCCTCGTGAGCTGCATTTGGTGGTCTATGGAGTTTGTCACAGACTTATGTCGTTTTTGCGAAGAATCTATTTCCGTGTCGGAGACACTGAAATCAATTCTTCGCAAAAACGACAGAAGTTTGGGCGAAAATACAGAGGTACTTGTTGTTGTTGTTAGTACCACGTGATCATACACCTTGAATGTACGTAACTCACTTTACATGCAGCTCAATCGGTAGTTCCCGCTAATTGGAAAGTTACCATGCGCGAGCCCTTAACAGATGTATTTCCTACCATGTGACATACAGAGGATATTACATCGTATATTCAAACATGTACGATGGAATATCCTATTTATTACACTTCCACGGCGGATATATATATGCAAATTTAGTCTAGTTTTGAGATTATGATCAATGAATTGTGATATGCGCATTTTTGAGATTATAATCAATGAATTGTGATGTGCGCATGAATATTTATACAATAACGTGTTTTCCCGCGTTTTGACGTTACGTTGTGTGACGTCAAATGTGACGTCATGTAAACATTTTGAAATCCAAATTGCGCAGCTGTTTCTATGAGCCAGATATATTTGAGTGCATGTTTGGAATGTGTTCAATCACATTAACATTCTAGATTAGTCGAGACCCTTTCCAAATTTTCAAATAACTTTATTTTGACTGTAATATTAATTAAACATTTTGCATGGTAGCTCGTGGTTTCCGAGAAAACACACGCGCAATTACGGGTGTTCTCTTCACGGTGTATTATTTGTAAGCAGTTGATTACGGGTTTTCTCTCACAGCGAAACCCGTGCAAATAATGTGCAGGAGTGTAATAAATGGCGCTTAACGGAGGTCACGTTGTAGATAGGTTTTTTTTTGTATTGACTTACATCATTATAACCTCAGGTGAACTTATGGTCCGGGAGCACAGAAAGATTTATTTAAGTGTCTTGTTGCAAAATATTTGAAGGTTGCTTCGGCGAGCTTCGGAATTCCGACGCGTTTCCTAACGCTACCAGTAGCCCATTTCATCAGCATTGCAAAGTATACTTTAGTAGCAAAGTATACTTTGAGGGAGAAATTTTCAATTTTTTGAAAAATTTATTAATTTTTATTATACTGAATTTATTAGATTATCACAGCCATTTAATGGCTGTGATAATGTAATAAATTCAGTATAATAATTATGCATACTTTTAATCATGAAATATATGCATTTGTTAGTTCTATGTGAAATAATGCATTTCTGGAAAAATAAATGATTACTCCCTCAAAGTATACTTTGCTAGTAAAGTATACTTTGCAATGTTGATGAAATCGGCTACTGGTACTCTTGATATCAAACAACACTAGTACGGTAGTCTCCACAACGTTGTCACGACTTTAATGCAACGTATTCGTTACATTTGAAACAGCATTAAATGCTACCTGGGACGTCACGCGGTGTTCAAATACAGAAATTACAACTTGGAACCTCTGTAACAGCGATATCGTAACAGGTCCGGCGACTGCCATACCAATACTTTTGACCAAAATAAGATTTTTTATTGAAAAGTATTTATAATTCATATAATGTGGAACCTCTCTAAACCGGACACCCTGGGGTGTCCCCAGGGTGTCCGGGGTTTAGAGATGTTCCACGTTCCACTGTGTAATTGTCCACATATAGATATGTCAATGCATGCGGGTGTGCTTTGCGAACACGAACATGCATTATCATCAGAGATAGATGACAATGGAACCTATCAAACTAAGGATACAGAGACTGCCTGTGTGTCCGGTTTAGAGAAGTTCTACTCTATACAAAAACAAAACGACCAAGAATGTAATTATTATAATTAATATATAAGGCTATATAGACATGAACTATGCATTTTCCATACTGTTGTCTTGACCATGAATTTTCGGTTTTGTTTTTCGTGTTGGCTAGATCTCGTTTGACAATATTATACCAGCCGATGCACAAGTCTAAATATTTGTCTGCATTTGTTCTCATCAAATGAGTATGTTGTTACCACTCAGTTGAGGAGACGGTTCAACTGAGTGATAACACCATACCGTTTGGGTAGGTGTGTGTGCGGGGGGGGGGGGGGGAGAGAGAGGGGTGGCCCCTACCTTCACCGGACCAATCTTATGACGCTTCAGATCGCGATACCCATGTCTAAGCATGACATCCTGGAACCACCCCACAGTGACCGGTCTAGTGAGGTGATTTCATCATATCACTATCCAAAGTCATTTGTGTCAACGGACAGGTGAAATACGGTTATTAGTTCATAATACTTCCCATTAAACTGTATTACACGATAACGAGGACTTGCCAAACCGAGCTATGAATGCTTCTGCTGGGTTAGTGGATGGCAGAAAATAATCAAGCATAATGTATTCATTCGTCATGCAGATGTTATTTTAAGGGGACAATCTGTAGAAAAATTACAGTTTGTATGGCAGCGCTATCATCTCTCGATCTCGTCCGCCTAATCAGTACCCACAATCGCAGTCAAAATACGGAACAAGTCTAAGAAAATGTACCATGTGGATTAGCGCCCAGTGTAGCTCCAGATGAGCCTGCGCGGATGCGCAGGCTGATCTGGAGCTGCGCTGGACTGCGTTTTATCGATTAATTCTTTATACCGTCGCTAAGGAAAATTGTAATTGCGATTCGACCACGAATATGAGCGATAGTATCAAGATATGGACTGGTTACAAAAGGTGTAAGGTCAGGTTTGTCGGTTTTTATTCTAAATAACGAAACCTAAATTAGCTCCACAAAGATAAGATTCCCCGGGAAGATAGACTATGGAAATGATTTTAAAATACTGGTCGTATCAAATTAATAGAGACAGCCTTTCACGCCGATTCGCAAACTATTGGAATAGAGTTAGGAATTAAAAAAGAATGTATCAAATTTGTATTAAATGTTTACAATGAATTGCGAGCGGGATTACATTGCATTATCAAGCTAATGGCAACTAGATACGAACACGTTAAAACTGTCATACGATGAAAACACACAACAGGAAACGCGTTTCACACATAGAGAACAAATGTATATTTAATGCACGATCACTTACAGTGACCTTTCTCATTGCGTAAAATGGGCCTTCACAGTGTACTAGCATGTAGTGTACATGTATTAAAGAATCATAGTACAGTAGTGTAATAAATATGCAAATGAGATCGCTAGATAAAACAGCTTCAGCAATTAGTACAACTTCAATATACGATTATGTATATATTCAGTAAATATAAGCTAACATACGTGTTGGTGTAATATGATATTTATTGAGGTTGTTGACACGGAATAGTCTCGTTTCTAAGGAGGCCCGCAGGGACATTTTTTTTTATTAATTCGTTCCCACGAAATAACAATTCGTTTCCTCAATTTAACAATTCGTTCCCTCGAATTAACCATTCGTTCCCACGAAATGACAAATCGTTCACTCAATTTAACAATTCGTTCCCTCGAATTAACAATTCGTTCCCACGATATAACAATTCGTTCCCACGAATTAACAATTCGTTCCCGTGGGAACGAATGGGAACGAATTGTTAAATTGAGGGAATGAATTGTTATTTTGTGGGAAAGAATTAACAAAAAAAAAGAATTCCACGTCCCCTGCGGGGCTCTGTGCGTTTCTTATGAAATAAGGAAAATCCTATATTTAACTAATAAAAGCAGGACGAATAGAAATTCTGAAAATAAATGTACTTTTTTGTTAAAGAAACTATTTTCTGCCTTTAACTCCACATTTGAATCGTGACAACTGTTCCAATAATAAGTATACAAATGTAACATTTAAGTTTAATTTGAAATAATTTCTTTTCTCCAGCGGTCTCATTTACATCAGTATTACACTAATTACACTATTACACTAATTGTTATGGCTTGTAATACATTGTGTTAATACACCTGCAAATACCGTGTTTACGAAATTCACAAACCGTGTGGATAGCCGTTCTCTAGAACCAGACAGCCTATAGCTACCGTGACTCTCCGCGCGAGCGCTTATACATCATTATAATTGCGATAGGCCATGTGAATTTGTACCTAAGATGGTGCTGGCTATCTCATGGAATTTATGTACAACGTTCACGATGTTTTCCGCAAATAGCGTCGAAAGCTAACGAAATGTTCAGAGCCAATGCGGAATAGAATTTCGTCAATAGAAATATCGTAAATATGATGTCGCATTTGCTATAAATATTTCGCCAACTTTCGACGTCATTTACAGAAAATATCACAGTTTCTGTAAAAGATTTTCGGTACGAAATCACATGGCTTTTCTCATTTGTGGCTGCGACTCGAGAAACGGGGCTTATGGTATTCGCGACTAGTGCAGTCTGATCAGGGACTGCACTATTCGCCATTCTATCGGTGAAACACTCCCGATATACTAGCTCACTCATACAACATGATAAATATCTACGCACTCTCCTTAGAAGCTTCATCGGCGTTTCTCTGACTGAAAACCGAACAATGTAGACCCAGAGCAGACTGCGCGGATGCGCAGTCTGGTCAGGGTCTGCATTGGTCGCTAATACCATAAGCCCCATTTCTCAAGTCACAACCACATACGGGTCATGCACTCATAAAACCCAGCTTCTGTCATGTATAACCATTGTAGGCCCTGATCATTATAATACAGCCATAGATCCTGGCATTCCAACCTCTTCAATGCTAGCATTGACTGAAATGTGCAGTCTCTGATCAGTCTCGCGTCTACGGAGCCCCGCAGGGGACGTATAATTATTTGTATCGTTCCCACGAAATAACCATTCCTTCCCACGAATTAACAATTCCTTCCCTCAATTTAACAATTCCTTTCCACGAAATAACAATTAATTCCCACGAATTAACAATTCCTTCCCATGAATTAACAATTCCTTCCCTCAATTTAACAATTCGTTTCCACGAAATAACAATTCGTTCCCACGAATTAATCATTCCTTCCCACGAATGAACAATTCCTTCCCTCAATTTAACAATTCCTTCCCACGAAATAACAATTCCTTCCCACGAAATAACAATTCCTTCCCACGATATAACAATTGTTATTTCGTGGGAACAAATTTGTTATATCGTGGGAACGAATTGTTAATTGTTAATTGGAGGGAACGAATGTTAAATTGAGGGAACGAATTGTTATTTCGTGGGAAAGAAGTGTCAATTCGAGGGAACGAATTGTTATTTCGTGGGAACGAATTGTTAATTCGAGGGACCGAAGTGTCAATTCGAGGGAACGAATTGTTATTTCGTGGGAACGAATTGTTATTTCGTGGGAACGAATTGTTAATTCGAGGGAACGAATTGTTATTTCATGGGAACGAATTGTTAATTCGTGAGAACGAATTAATAAAAAAGAATCAGTGTCCCCTGCGGGGCTCCTTACGGGTCAGACTATGTGGATGCACATACTTACATGTGTATACACTGGTCGCGAAAGCAATAAGCCCCGTTTCGCCAAATTGTGGTTAATATATAAATTGCCTCGCATGTTCCGGATTTATCTTCCATTAAATAATGATGAATTCTAAATTGTTCCAATTTTCCTCTAATAATCTAATACCATGTGTAAGTTCAAAGAACGAAAGCTTCCGTCAGAAACCGACGTTTACCTATGGTGCATGTTTCAATATAATCTAGAACACCAACGATGGTTCTTTCATTTTCTGCGTGTTGTCACTTAAAGCTGGGGTCCCACATGCCAGGTTATAGAGAATAGTAAGTTAGTGCCGTGAATGGGAAAACATATCCGGCAAGGCTCAAGAATTTCTTTATTTCTCATCAGAAGTATATGTTGTGACCACTCATTTGAACCGTCTCGCCGAGACGGTTCAAATGAGTGGTCACAACATATACTTTGGTGCAGAAATAAGGAAAATAGATAGAGAATAGTAGGTTAGTGCCGTGAATGGGAAAAAATATCTGGCAAGGCTCAGGAAACGGGATGGGCGAGGCTCTGCCGAGCACATCCCGTTTCTGTGCCGCGCCAGATATTTTTTTCCCATTCACGGCACTAACCTACTATTCTATTTATCCCGTCAACACCTACAAATGGCTGTAAAATGCAAAAATAGTATTGACTGGATATCAAAAATGTTTCACGGCACCGTGTTTCACGGCACATACGCACTGTGTTGACGGGATAAATAATACAGGAAGACGGATAGTTTTGTATATTCTGTAGATATGATATTTTCTGGCAAAGCAAACATTCATTCACCATTATCACACGTATTGATTGGTATTATTATACATGTTATATTGGACGTAAATTTCCACACCGATATCCGGGGCGATAAAAAATGTTAACGGACATTACTATTTAGTCTCTGTATTTATTTTTCGATGTACAATCATCATTCTTTATAATGTGTCGAAAATATTATTTTTTTCAGATGACGCATTTAATTAGTATAAATAATTAAAAAATATCATGCCTCATTTGCATATGAAAATAGCCTGATACCACCGCGAGCCACTATCAGTAAATTAAATATTACTAAATGAGTATATATTTATTGTGGTGTGAATGAATCTTATTTGGGTCCTTAAAATATCACATATGATGCTGTTGTTCATTTTTGTGTTGTATTGTAGACCAGACAAAATACATCAACACAGGTGAGGATAGCTCAGTAAAGGACTGTGACTAGGATAGATAAGAGGTATATTATATACAATAGATAAGAGTCAGAGAAATACATTAAATATACATATTACTAAATATCATTAATCAATAAATCATGGTATATTCCTTGACTATTCTCCTCTATTCATATAGTCTCTTAGTACCATGGAACATATTCACTACAAATTACCAATACATTTGAGTTCATCTGAAAACAATGTCTTATCAATTCAATCACCACACAAATCAATGTTAGTTCTTCTTTTCCCCGTGACTGGATCACATACATAGTTCTGTTATATATGTCAAAATATGGTGGAATTACTCAATACCGGTTGACAGATTTCACACGTAATGTTGTCATTCACATATCATGTAAATTCATTTAGTCTCCTCGAGGTCATAGTTTAACTGGAGCTCTGTCTATACCATGTGACCACCATGGTATATCTAACGGGAACAACTGTCCTTGCTATTATTCCCTTAATCAAGATGTAAGGATACATTGGTCACCTCGGTGTATATATAATCACTCGTTTCAGGTTTAGGGTACAACGCCTATCTGCACACTCGCACATCCCTCTCCTGTAGCCCAATACAAGCCAGCAAATATCGTCAACTCCGAAGGGTGGGACTGCATCAGTTACTGCACCTGTAATCATACACACCCATACTCCCATTCACGATATAGCTCATAGTGTATACCTCCCATCCACCAGCCCGCATTACGACCATATTTCAGTCAATACACATCAGCTAATGGGAAAAATAGCACTTACCTCAGCATCACTTCTCATCTCGGAATCACAATATCGTCAGGTCAGCACCAATGTCCTCAACTCATCGACTCCATATTATTATCATCACATGTCTCATATCAACTATATACAACACATCCGTATCTCAGCTCATAAAACACTGCTTTCACCCAGGCTGACATCTACACACTGACTAGATTAAATTCCATACTGACCTTTGAATTAATCCCTCCAGCAGTGACCAAATCACTCACCCAACTATGTGCCCCGAGGGTAAAACACAGCTGAATGCTCTGCATCGTGTTATGTGGTTATCAATTTGTGACATACCTTCCTTCCGTACCTTGATAAATTCTCGTAATTTATCACTCCGTAACAAATTGATATCAACATGCTTTGTTAACGTACCTGCTTAATGCATCAGCTATCGTATTCGTTTTCCCCGCTATGTGTTTGACCTCATACCTGAATTCCTGCAGTACAAGGCTCCATCTCAGAAGTCTCTGATTCTGACCTTTCATTCTGTTTAGCCACTGCAGTGGATAGTGATCGGTTTCGATTGTGAACTTTCGTCCATACAGGTACTCCCTTAAAGTTACCACTGACTTGCTCACGATCGCCAAACATTCTTTCTCTATTGTACTGTATACCTGTTCTCGTGGTAGTAACTTTTTACTGATATACAGTACTGGATGTCTGTTTCCACTTACCTCTTGTAGCAATACTGCTCCTACCGCTCTATCACTGCTGTCTGTCTGCAAGATAAATTCCTTGTCAAAGTCGGGGTTCCGTAGAATCGGGTAGGTTGTGATTGCCAATTTTCAACTTTTCAAATGCTCTCTGGTGGTTCTCTTTCCATACTACCTTATTTGGCGCCTTTTTGGATGTTAAGTCAGTTAGTGGTGCTGCAATCTCTGCAAAGTTTGCAATAAATCTCCTATAAAAGTTCATCAGCCCAATGAAAGCTCTTACCTTACGCTTTGTTGTCGAACTTCTATGTCCTTCATCGCTTGTATTTTCTGTTGTGTAGGTTTGACTTCCCCATGTCCAACTATATGTGCAAGAAACTCCATTTCATGAAAGCCTAAATGACACTTACTTGGCTTAGCTGTAACATTCGCTCGTCTTAGGCTCCTGAACACTTCTTCGAGATGGCCCAAATGCCTCTGCCAACTATCACTGAATACCATTATGTCGTCAATAAATGCGTCTGTGAAACCTTCCTTACCTGCTAAGATCTGCTTCATCAATCTGACGAACGATGCAGCCGAGTTGGTCATCCCAAACGGCATAACTGTAAATTGATGATGACCGAACGGAGAGACAAATGCACTCTTTTCCTTTGCGTCTCTGCTAAAGGAATTTGCCAATAACCTTTTGTTAAATCTATCTTGCTCATATACTGTGCTTTTCCCAACCTATTGAATATTTCCTCCAACTTTGGCATTGGCTGAGGGTCAAATATTGTTTGATCATTTAATCCCCTGTAGTCAACGCAGAACCGTATCGTATTGTCTTTTTTTGGTACAATTACTATCGGGGCCCCCCATGCACTGTTTGACGGCTCAGCAATCCCTGCTTGTATCATGTTATCTAATTCCTCTTTCACCCTTTCTCTAATAGCATATGGCAAGGGATATGGTTTTTTAAACACTGGTTTGTCTGAACTTACCTTGATCTCATGTTGTATGTTGCTTGTCTTTCCCGGTACATCACTGAGGACATCTTCATACCTACTACATAACGCTAGTACCTGCTGTTGTTCTTTCGCCGACAGGTCTGGGTTGATGATTACTTCTCTAGCACCTTCCTTCCTCACTAATAAGGGATTGTGAGAATAGCTGTACGATTCATCCCCCTGTCCTTCCCATACGTCTTGTTCTGATATACACTGAATCACCTCAGCTGTATTTTGGTTCTCTCTTACCTCCCATTTTTTCAACATGTTTATGTGAAACAACTTCACCTTCTGCTTACTGATCTGAAGTTTGTAGTTCACCGTACTTACCTTTTCAATTACCTTGTACGGGCCCTTCCACTGTGCCAAAAGTTTACTTGTAGCCGTTGGAAGTAATACTAATGCTGTTCTCCTACTTCCAATGATCGATCCTTGGCCAACCTGTCAAAGTACATCTTTTGCTTACCTTTCTTCTGCTGTTCTTTTTCATGTGCCAGCTCCGTCATGGTCTGAAATTTCTCTCTTGCTTGCATAATATAGCTGATTACCGATGATGGCAAGTCATCAGTATCTGGTTCCTCCCACATTTGATGCAACACAGACAGTGGTCCTCTTACTGGCCAACTGTATAACAGTTCAAACGGTGAATACCCTGTTGTTTCGTGTGGCACCTCCCTATATGCGAACAGCACATAGGGTAAATACATGTCCCAATCTGTCGGCTTTTCCTGTGAATAACATCGGAGCATTTTCTTCAAAGTACCATTGAAATTTTCTACCAAACCATTTGCTTGAGGATGGTAAGGAGTTGTGATTAGTTTGCTAATCTGCAACAATTTGCACAATTCTTTCATGAGTGCAGAATTAAAATTACTACCCATATCTGTTAGTAACTCTTGTGGAATGCCGACTCGTGATATAAACAATATCAATTCATTTGCCACGGTCTCAGCATCAATTGTTTTCAATGGTACGGCTTCCGGATATACTTTGTTGCATAGTCACATGTTACCAAAATATATTTATTTCCTCTTACCGTGCGTGGCAGTGGTCCCAACAATATCCATCGCAATCCGTTTGAATGGTACTTCCATCGGTGGTATAGGAACAAGGTACGCCTTACCAATTCTTCCTTTTGAAACACTTTTCTGGCATTGATGACATGATCTACAATGGTTTGCAACATCCTTGAATATGCCTGGCCAATAAAATTGATTTAGGATTCTACTTCTTGTCTTATGATTCCCCAAATGCCCACCCCATGGTTGATCATGAGCGATCCTCAAAATACGCTCTCTGTATTTTGATGGAATGACAATTTGTGTGATACTATCCCCCACATCCCTTTTAAAATTTCTTACCAATACTCCCTTTTTCATTTCGAAAATGGCTTTCCTGTATGTTCCGACTCTTGTCCGGTAGCTCCTATTAAGCTTCTCACCTTGTTGAGACTGCTGTCTTCCATTTGCTCCTCTTCAGATCATCTATGGCTGGCAACGACTCACCATCGTACCTTCTTCTGTTCTTTTTCGACTGGTGTCACCCTCTGTTTTCTTCCACCTTTATCATGTAATATCTTGTGCTCCGTTTCATCCGATCTCCTTTCCGTCTCCTCTCTATGTGCTCTTGTGGCTCTGGTTTCTACTGATTGTATACTTTCCACATTGCTACTCACTTCTTCCTTGACTAAGTGTCCTACGTTTCCAATTATGACATCCGCAAATGGACTGTCCATAACCAATGCTAACACTTTACCTTTTAGAAATGGTGTGTCTAACTGTATTTCCACCTCCGGACATTCACATGTGTCTCCATTTGCTAGTCGTATCTGTCTTACCTGTTTTCTACTCTCCGATTCGCTAACATATTGCGGTGATACAAATACCGTAGTGCAGCCTGTGTCTCTTAATGCCCATATTTCTTTCCCATTTACCCTGCCTTTCACTAATTTCAACCCGTTGTTATCTAGGTCTTTCTCTACCACTTCATCTTTGGTACATACCACTGGTACTTCAACCTCATTTGTATGCTCTGTCTTCTTCTTGGGTGACATTAATAGTGCATTTGTATGTGTTGTATCATACCTTTTATCTTTTCTTACTGTGTCGTCATTTGCTTTCCGATCTGGGCAGTTTGGCAGTATGTGATCTGGGCTTCTACAGTTGTAGCATCGTCTGATATAGGGTACCTCCCTGTCGTCAGTACTATTTGGTTTACTGTATGTGGAGCGTACCTGTGGTGGTCTATATACTCCAGGCCCTGTGTCATAATCATGTTGTCTTGTCATTTGGCTATCTCTGTTCGGTATTCTATACCTACCTGTCGGCTGATGCGCTAGCTGATATGCATCGGCCATATCCACTAGCGTCTCGGCTGATGTGGGCTGACGTTCCCTCAACCATACCTGCAGTTCTAAATTAGAACTAAACATCAGCTGTTCCCGCAACACTAGATCAAGAAGTTTCTCATACTCCATGTCCACCTTCTCACTGTCTACCCAGTGTTCCAAGAGGCTAGTTACTCTTATTGCATACTCCTTGAATGTTTCATTCCACCGCCTACCACCTTCCTGTCTGGAGTTTTCTATATTTTTCTCTATATGCCCAACTGTTTAACCCATATCTTTGTAATATGGCTGATTTGATTTGATCATAGTCTGTACTTGCCGTGACTGACATCCGTGAATAGGCCTGCAATGCTTTTCCCGATAATTGTGGAACTAACCTTATAGGCCATTCTGATTTGTCCCAACTGTGCATCGTCGCCAATCGCTCAAACGAACATAGAAATACTTCCACATCTTCGCCGTCTACATATTTTGGCAGACTTACCTTTACATGTGGTTTACCTGCACTCACATGACCACCTCCCATCGGTTTGGCTAGTTCCTTTTCTCTAATCTCCAGTTCTCTCATCTTGGCTGTATATTCTAACTTTGCCTTTTCTAACTCTCTCCATCTGCTCTTTCTTTCCGCTCATTGTCTTTACATTTCATCTCATCAATTTTTTCCAACATTACCATGCAGTCTGAAACATTCCCACCCTTCCCAATGATACTTGACACCCAGTCCGGCACCACATCCATTGTGAACAATAAAGTGTAACGTTCAACTTCCCCCACTGTATTTTGTCTGCTATATCAATACTTTCCTAAACAAGCTTACATATGTTTTCCGCTGCCACCATTGTGAATGAATCTTATTTGGGTCCTTAAAATATCACATATGATGCTGTTGTTCATTTTTGTGTTGTATTGTAGACCAGACAAAATACATCAACACAGGTGAGGATAGCTCAGTAAAGGACTGTGACTAGGATAGATAAGAGGTATATTATATCAATAGATAAGAGTCAGAGAAATACATTAAATATACATATTACTAAATATCATTAATCAATAAATCATGGTATATCCTTGACTATTCTCCTCTATTCATATAGTCTCTTAGTACCATGGAACATATTTCACTACAAATTACCAATACATTTGAGTTCATCTGAAAACAATGTCTTATCAATTCAATCACCACACAAATCAATGTTAGTTCTTCTTTTCCCCGTGACTGGATCACATACATAGTTCTGTTATATATGTCAAAATATGGTGGAATTACTCAATACCGGTTGACAGATTTCACACGTAATGTTGTCATTCACATATCATGTAAATTCATTTAGTCTCCTCGAGGTCATAGTTTAACATGGAGCTCTGTCTATACCATGTGACCACCATGGTATATCTAACGGGAACAACTGTCCTTGCTATTATTCCCTTAATCAGATGTAAGGATACATTGGTCACCTCGGTGTATATATAACACTCGTTTCAGGTTTAGGGTACAACGCCTATCTGCACACTCGCACATCCCTCTCTGTAGCCCAATACAAGCCAGCAAATATCGTCAACTCCGAAGGGTGGGACTGCATCAGTTACTGCACCTGTAATCATACACACCCTTACTCCCATTCACGATATAGCTCATAGTGTATACCTCCCATCCACCAGCCCGCATTACGACCATTTTTATTTCAGTCAATACACATCAGCTAATGGGAAAAATAGCACTTACCTCAGCATCACTTCTCATCTCGGAATCACAATATCGTCAGGTCAGCACCAATGTCCTCAACTCATCGACTCCATATTATTATCATCACATGTCTCATATCAACTATATACAACACATCCGTATCTCAGCTCATAAAACACTGCTTTCACCCAGGCTGACATCTACACACTGACTAGATTAAATTCCATACTGACCTTTGAATTAATCCCTCCAGCAGTGACCAAATCACTCACCCAACTATGTGCCCCGAGGGTAAAACACAGCTGAATGCTCTGCATCGTGTTATGTGGTTATCAATTTGTGACATGTGGACACACGTAATTTTTAGAACTGGTGGAATAGTGACACAATTATACACTTACATGTATTTAATTCGTATAAAGAACAGTTTTGCCTACTGAGTGGGAATGTATCTTTAAGACTATAACTTAACAATGTAATAATTCCAGCACAAAAATATTTACACAATTCCCTAACATTTGATTGGTCCGTAGCAAGTCTCTGTCCAGAATTTATATCCCAGTAAACTCCATGCCGAACTACTTTCCGTAACCGTCAGGCGCAGTTAAAATAATTCTTAAGAAAACGGAAAATAAACACATTTTCTTGATGCATTTATTTCAAATGCTGGAATTATAAGGAATGAATGGCCTTTTTGTTGAATTTATCGGGGATATAAACTTGGAAAAGTCGCGGGAATACTGGACGAGGCCTTCCGGCCTTCGTCCAGTATTCCCGCGACTTTTCCAAGTTTATACCCCGATAAATTCCACAAAAAGGCCATTCATTCCTATAATGATGGAACAGTCAGCATAGACAATGCGTTAATTTATCCTGAAATAAGTCATGTTCTACTTAGGCTTTATCCACAAATGGGCAAAGTCTTATGTGGCCATCCGTAGGTCAATAGGTTAGAAGACACCAAATGGTGCGAAACCGCCCAGGGTGTATGCAAAAGTAGTCCGGTATAAAAAAATAGTGCGGGTGTTTTGAGGTCACAGACACCGTTTGCTTGCAAATCTTGATCCATTACTACCCAGTTTCACTTGAGGAACATTTTGGGGTGCCTTTAACACCAGTTTTCAACATATTTGTAGCATTTAAAAGAAAACACTGAACCTGTTGGTCACTTGATGTACACGGAGTTTCCGTGGCCAACAAATGTACACAATATTGGAGGATATGACAAGGTTGGATTTTTCTTTCTTAGGAGTAAGTGAACCTATTGTTTAGTTCATGCAGAACCAGTACAGACTGGCTGCAGGTCATGTACAAGTGGGTCCCACAACATCCATACGAATAGTGAAAGTAGGAGAGACTGGCCTTATTGGATGGCATTCGGTTAAATTATATAGTAAAACTATTTGGTGGTGTCTAACCTATAAGGTGTGCCTAGGCCCTATGTGAGATATGTTTTTTTGTAGAATTTGAAGTTGGAAGTTTATGTTTCTTGTAGCTATGTCTCTGGGAACATAATTTAAAGTTACTAGCGACAAGAGTAATCGAGCGGAACTCCGCGATGCAACACATTTGTTCTTTTTGTATCGCAGACGGACAGTTATCGGCTTCAAAATCTTCTAAAATCTTGATTTCTCAGCTTTATTTAGTCAAATATAATAAACCAGTGTATGCAAATTACCTGTAGGTGATTGGGCTTGGAATGTGACAGTAATATACACCAAACAGTCATTATAGTGTGTTTTTCTCTTTTTTTTTCATTGATATTGGCTTCCTGATGGACAATTAAGAAGTTTGGGAAAGTGGCGCGACATCGCGACGCTGTTCCAAAATTTGCCAAAATTAGGCGTAAGTGTATTGTTTTCGCATATCGGTATAGTACCAATACACTAGTACTCAAAAAAACATTGTTTTTCCTTTCCTCCTGCGTCATAAAGCAAATTTCTTGACTGACCGTTCCAAGCCAGTACCCTTTTGTCTGTCGACCATTCCAGAGTGGCATACATGTTGGTATAGTTTCAGTGATGAGTCTTTATATGTAGAATGGTTAGCTATAACACTATTTAGGGTAATGTTATGTGATTTTATGGAGATTTGTGCTTTTAATTCATCATCTATTAAAATTCCCCATAGTTCTGTAGTAGCTCAATTTAAGGCAGAATGTGGACAGTCACATGGTGGAGTTACATAGCTGCTGTGTGACAACCATTTGAGATATTTGCTCCAAACTTGGGTACTGTATCCAGGAATAGAAGCTAGTTTTGAATAGTGAATATTGTAGAATGAGTTGTAGTGGGACCGGTACACTTATAGGTTAGAAGACACCAAATGGTGCGAAACCGCCAGGGTGTATGCAAAAGTAGTCCGGTATAAAAAAATAGTGCGGGTGTTTTGAGGTCACAGACACCGTTTGCTTGCAAATCTTGATCCATTACTACCCAGTTTCACTTGAGGAACATTTTGGGGTGCCTTTAACACCAGTTTTCAACATATTTGTAGCATTTAAAAGAAAACACTGAACCTGTTGGTCACTTGATGTACACGGAGTTTTCCGTGGCCAACAAATGTACACAATATTGGAGGATATGACAAGGTTGGATTTTTCTTTCTTAGGAGTAAGTGAACCTATTGTTTAGTTCATGCAGAACCAGTACAGACTGGCTGCAGGTCATGTACAAGTGGGTCCCACAACATCCATACGAATAGTGAAAGTAGGAGAGACTGGCCTTATTGGATGGCATTCGGTTAAATTATATAGTAAAACTATTTGGTGGTGTCTAACCATAAGGTTCAGATCATGTTAATTCATGTAATGTCATAAAGGTATACATATGTGAACATATATCACCTATCCAAATAATTTCTTCAAATATTATTGAAATTGTAACTAGATAAATTGGGACCACATGGCGTAAAATGTGGTTAATACCTCAGTCACAAATACATCGTCAGCGAATAAGGCGTCCGTACGATAATGCGTTTTTTGAAGTTGTTCTGCGGGAATCGGCGCATCCTACGGACATCGGTGACATTTTTGCAGATTTTGGGGCAGTTTGTGACGAGTCCTTCTGACTACACGCACTTTAAATAGACCAAATGTTGTTCGTATTGCAGTCAATGCAACAGCCCATGGTTTTATTCCTTAATTGTTTGTGATTTTAGTCGCAATACAACGTTTATAAAAACAACTGGTCTATATGCCAGCTGTTCTGCGAGCCCGATTGTGGGGGTGGGGGCCTTCAGTGGCGCTTATTTGTATTATTGGTGCAATGTAAATCATAACAGCGATTCAGTGGCGTTTTTTTTCTTGTTATTTTTGTCATGGCAATTTTTATTTCTATGACTTTCTGCTGGTTTCTGAAGATACTTAGGGAAAGTATAACCATTGTACCATCCTCGCTACGAGTTATTCCCCTGTGAATCACGTGTAGTTTCGGAAGCCATTCAGCAAATTATTAAATAACCAGAACTCGTTTCAATTAGATTTCGCGTTTAAGCTGATATATAAGTTTAATAAGCTGCTCGTCAAAGTTGAGACGGATGCGTCTGGTAGTTATTGAGCGGCTCGGCACGCTAATTGGCGGCGAGCACGCAGTAACTGGCATACGTTTTAGACTCGTCCCTAACAAAACGTCCGAATTCGCGGGCTGTCCGCGGATTCATGAAATGTTTGGAAAACGGTTAATATCAGCTGGGTCATATGAATGTAACCTGGGGCCCGTTTCACTAACGAACTAAGCAAGTACTTTTGTCATAAGTTATAACTTAAGTCCGGAGTACTTGCTAAGTCCGTTTCACAAAACATCATAGCAAGAACAACAATCGAAGTTTACGATGGAAAACACGACAGGTAGCTAGCAGTCTTAAGTTATAACTTAACTATTTAAGACGGAACTTATGAAATAAACAAAGATGGATGCCCCCATGTGAGCCGAGGTGGAGAAAACAATTCAGTGACAGCAGGTAAATGTTCACTTCATACGTACTATTTCAGCAATTAACTGCCATATAAACGATATATGCTTACATATAGATGGCCACATCTGTGCTAGTTACCCGTGTATTTCTATTTGTGATGTAGGTCATTGCGTTACCAGCATTCGGCATGCCCAGTTATGGACAACATTTACAAACCACGGTCGGTCGGTCGGTCGGTCGGTGTCGGTGTCCATCATTGTCGGTCGGTGTCGGTCGGTGTTGGTCGGTCGGTGCAGATCAGTGTAGGTCGGTGTTGGTCGGTGTCGGTTGCTCTGTGTCGTGTCGGTCGGTGTCAGTCAGTGTCGGTCAGTGTCGGTCGGTCTGTGTCGGTGATGTCGTTCTGTCGGTCGGTTGGTGTTGGTCGGTGTTGGTCGGTGTCGGTCAGTGTCGATCGGTCGTTCGTTCAGTCGATCGTTGTCAATCAGTCGTATGGTGTCGGTCGGTCAATCGATTGGTCGGTGTTGGTTGGTGTCGTCGGTGTCGGTCGGTGTCGGTTGCTCTGTGTCGGTGTCGGTCGGTGTCGGTCAGTGTTGGTCATTTTCGGTTGGTCGGTGTTGGTCAGTGTTGGTCAGTGTTTGTCGGTGTCGTTCAGTGTCGGTCAATGTCGGTCGGTCCGTGTTGGTCAGTGTCGGTCGGTGTCGGTTGTGTTGTTCGGTCGGTTAGTGTCGGTCGGTCGGTGTTGGTCAGTGTCAGTCGGTCTGTGTCGGTGTTGGTTGTGTCGTTCGGACGGTTAGTGTCGGTCGGTTGGTGTCGGTCGGTCGGTGTCGATCAGTGTCAGTCAGTGTCGGTCGATCGGTCGGTCGGTCGGTCGGTCGGTCTGTCTGTCGGGTCGGTTGGGTTTGTTGGTCGGTCGGTCGCCCTGCCCTGCCCTGCCCTGCCCTGCCTGCCCTGCCCGTGTCCCTGTGCCCTGCCCTGCCCTGCCCTGCCCTGCCCTGCCCTGCCCTGCCCTGCCCTGCCCTGCCCTGCCCTGCCCTGCCCTGCCCTGCCCTGCCCTGCCCTGCCCTGCCCTGCCCTGCCCTGCCCTGCCCTGCCCTGCCCTGCCCTCCCGCCCTGCCCTGCCCTGCCCTGCCCTGCCCTGCCCTGCCCTGCCCTGCCCTCTGCCCTGCCCTGCCCTGCCCTGCCCTGCCCTGCCCTGCCCTGCCCTGCCCTGCCCTGCCCTGCCCTGCCCTGCCCTGCCCTGCCCTGCCCTGCCCTGCCCTGCCCTGCCCTGCCCTGCCCTGCCCTGCCCTGCCCTGCCCTGCCCTGCCCTGCCCTGCCCTGCCCTGCCCTGCCCTGCCCTGCCCTGCCCTGCCCTGCCCTGCCCTGCCCTCGTCCCGAAATTGTGTCCGTCTGTCCCTCTATTCGTATATATATGTTTATCCGTCTGTCCATTCGTCCGTTAATCCGGACACATTTTTTGTGATCTTTGGTGGTTGGAGGTGTCGTCTAAGACAAACGAAAACAATGCAACATATTCCGTAACATAAGCCTATGGTGTCTTAAGTGGTCATTCATTTCTCTAAAAACGATGAATATACCACCTAATGGTGTGTCATATATGAACGACTGTCCGACATTTGTTTGTTCTTTATTTACAGAACATACAAACCATGGCAGCTGCATTAATTTTGCTATAATCCAGGCGAGCAATTTACGACGGGAACGAGTCTTTAGGACCGAACCAATCCCCTTCATGGATAACGAGGACCTAATATCTAAATGCAGGCTGTCTCGTGATCTTATTCTACAAGTATGCGACATTGCACATGCTGGCATTATACAGTCAACCCTGAGATAACACAGTATGCCAGTGTCATTACAAGTGTTGATTGCATTGCGAGTTTACGCAACTCGTAGTTTGCTGGCGGTCACTGGAGATGTACACAACATTAGCAATGCAAGTGTTTCTAGAAAGCGGAGTATAACTTTTGCGGACAGTGTATTGGCGTGTTAGCCCGTGATTCGTTTCTGATAAGGGCATACCTTGTTTTATGACTAAATGGAGAAACAGTCCTGACGCATTTAACAACAATTTCAGACCCGTTCTATGCTGAATGCATGTGCGCGTTAATCCATTCCTATACTGATCAACATGTTCAGGGGCAATCCTATATGTGTGACATATGTGTCTGACTCAAACAGTGCATGCATTTCTACATGTAATCAACAAATTACCCGTGTCCAGTTCAAATAAATATAATATGTCATTCGGTAGTTGTATCAGATACATCCATATCTGACCGGGCATACCATTAATCATCGACAGTACACGTGTTCTGCTGACTCTGAACATGATTTTTGAATTAAGGAGGTAATGTAAGTAAAATTTAAAAATGGTCGAACTACCATTGTATTGGAATGTAAAAATAAATACAATGTTAATTGCTTCTTTTGTTGCTGTTTCATGTCATATGCCAGTATATATTCCAGTATAAGGTTCACTAGTTGGCAATATATATATCCACATGTATTCAATGGCGTCGGAATATTGAGATAAAATTTATAATTATTTTTAACAAGAGTGCCGCAAGTCACAAAATACGCCCGTCGAATATGGGCCAGACAGCGAAGATAAAGAAATGTGAAGCTGTCACCAAGGCAAGAAACATTAATGAGAATTTGAAAGTCTATAGCATTATTTCTTCATCTCGTTGTGCTAAACATGTATACTAATTTAGGCAGAGATAGAAAAGTAGAGTGTAAAGTAGAAATGATAGGGAATTGGATACAATAATGTAGACAAAATGGCTAAGTTAAAAAGGTGATATTTTTGTAAAAAATATTTTTTCGGCATAAAAACACCAAAGTGCACATCTTCAATATGTGTAGAAGACGTATGTATAGTTTCAGAACGATCGACTGAACGGTTTCGGAGGAGTTGTGTGCATAAACTCTGTATTGTATATAGAATTGCATAGAAAAATGTAGAAGAAATGCCTAAGTTAAAAAGGTGATATTTTTGTTAACAAATATGTTTTCGGCATAAAAACACCAAGGTGCACATCTTCAATATGTGTAGAAGACGTGTGTATAGTTTCAGAACGATCAACTGAACGGTTTCGGAGGAGTTGTATACATAAACTCTGTACCGTATATAGAATTGTATAGAAAAATGTAGAAAAAATGCCTATAAGTTAAAAAGGTGATATTTTTATTAAAAAATATTTTTTTCGCATAAAAATACCAAGGTGCACATCTTCAATATGTGTAGAAGACGTGTGTAGAGTTTCAGAACGATCGACTCAACGGTTTCGGAGGAGTTGTGTACACAAACTCTGTACCGTATATAGAATTGTATAGAAAAATGTAGAAAAAATGGCTAAGTTAAAAAGGTGATATATTTGTTAAAAAATATTTTTTCGCCATAAAAACACCAAGGTGCAGATCTTCAATATGTGTAGAAGATGTGTGTATAGTTTCAGAACGATCTACTCAACGGTTTCGGAGGAGTTGTGTACACAAACTCTGTACCGTATATAGAATTGTATAGAAAAATGTGTAAAAAATGGCTAAGTTAAAAAGGTGATATATTTGTTAAAAAATATTTTTTCGCCATAAAAACACCAAGGTGCAGATCTTCAATATGTGTAGAAGATGTGTGTATAGTTTCAGAACGATCTACTCAACGGTTTCGGAGGAGTTGTGTACACAAACTCTGTACCATATATAGAAATGTATAGAAAAATGAAGAAATAATGGCTAAGTTAAAAAGGCGATATTTTTGTTAAAATATATTTTTTCGGCATAAAAATACCAAGGTGCACATCTTCAATATGTGTAGAAGACGTGTGTATAGTTTTAGATCGATCGACTGAACGGTTTCGGAGGAGTTGTGTACACGAACTATGCGCTTTTTCTTCAGCCGCCCGCCCGCCCGCCCGCCCGCCCGCCGTGCGGTAAAACATAATACGTACAGTTTTTTAAAAACGGTCGTATAAAAATGAATAATATTCAACATAAGGCCTGCAATTCCGTTATTTTAGATGTTAAAACACATAAAGGGAAAATAAAGTCATCATAAAAATAAAAGCCCCGAGCGGGAGTCGAACCCGCGCGGCACATACCAAAGCTGTAAACAACAACTAAGTTGTAACTTATGACGGACTTGTTATGACCGTCTTAAGTTTGTTTTGTGAAACCAAATAAGCAATGACTTAAGTCGGTCATAACTTTTGTCATAAGTTATAACTTAAGTTCGAACTTATGAACGAACTAAGATTTGTTAGTGAAACGGGCCCCTGTTCTATGGACCTGCTATAAGGTAAACTTTATTAGAATATTGTGTTATGCAGTAATGCTAACGAGTTGATTTAAATTGGTTTGAAATATAGATTTATGCTTCTAATTGTTTGGAACGTGTGCTCCACCAAGGTTTTGATACTATAACTTTAACCGAAAACTCGGACGTATGTACGCCAATGTGCCCGACTACATCGCGCTGTACGCAAGCGGGCACGACAACGAACGTGTGTGTTGGCAAGTATATCTCTCAATCTGTTAAGCACTAAGTCATATACAGGCGGTCGTGTCGATAGAAAGGAATAGTGACAGTTTACCAGACTCAACAGTGAATACTGTCTATCCTGGTATTTGGCTACACTAGTTGCAAACGCAATAAGCGCCATTTTGCCATGGCGAGCGACACAAGGAAGTCACGCGCATCGCCTTGTTACAAGGAGCCGCTCGCCACACTTACAGGGGCGGAGGAAGCGGAAGTTTGGTGGCAGGGCGCGCCTGGCCCCCTCAATAATTCTGTAATAAGGACATATTCTTATCCGCAAACTTGCTGAGAATGCAGGAAATGGCGTTTCACGTCTCTTAAATTTTAATAATTTCCGGGGATCATGCCCCCGGACTCCCTAGCAACATCGGGCCCTTTGGCCACTCAAGACTGCCTGAGAATGCAGGAAATGGCGTTTCACGTCTCTTAGATTTCAAACATTTCCGGGGGAGCATGCCCCCCCCCCCCACCCCCACCCCCAACCCCCTTAGCAACATCGGGCCCTTAAGAATGGGCCCGGAGAATGCAGGAAATAGCGTTTCCCGCGTCTCAGATTTCAACAATTTCCGGGGCAGCATGCCCCCCGATCCCCCTAGCAACATCGGGCCCTTTTGGGCCCTCAAGAATGGGCCCTGAGAATGCAGGAAATAGCGTTTCACGCCTCTTAGATTTAAAAAAAATCCGGGGGAGCATGCCCCCTCACCCCCTAGCAACATCGGCCCTTTGGGCCCTAACAATACGTACCACCCCCCCCCCACCCCCCCCCCCCCCAATAATGTTCCGGGTCCGCCTCCTGTGACTTCCTCTATTCAGTTTGTAGACAAGTTCGACCATCCGACGCATACATACAGGTGTCGTCAGTACCTGCATGCAGGCGGACCGATGGTGTTTCAAACCAGGTACGACAATAGTTTTCCAAACCATTTAAAGGTAAGGCACTTACTCAGATATACAAACGTAGTGATGGAACAGAATAGGACAAATAGTTTAACTGTAGATTTTCATCGTGTATCGGAACCTATAGTTCCACATATAACTCGCCGGTAAAAAAATGGGGATTGGTAAAATAATGTTTTTAATACTGAAACATAACTACTGTCTATTTCACGTTTTGCTGCCGACAAAGTTTTGTTTCTGGCCTATCAAAAGCTAAGAGTATGTAAGGCCGGGCAAACAGGCTCAATCCCGTTTTAACCTGCTGCATTGGGGGGAGGGGGAAATCCCAAAATCAAAACGGAATATTTACATCGAGAAAAAATATATTCAGCCCTGAATTAGAATAACCTGACCTGGTGTCAGGTCCATACCACACCAAAGTCACTTGGCCCCTTTCCCTAAAATAGGATTACGAATAATCGTAAGGGGTATAACCAGATTCAACTGTCACATACAAAATGCCAAAGACGTATGCGAGGGCCAAACCTGGTCACCAATCGCAATTCCGGTAAGGATGAACCCAGATCGTTAAATTTACCCATCGCATGCTCCAACCTGCCACCCACACGAACAGTTGTTTGGCTATTAAACATATTTAAATCTAAAAAATAAATTATTTACATGCAAGTACAATTTCATCAATAAAAAGGTCACACTTTTGTTGTTTTACTGAAATTCCATTAAATATTTATGTTATTGCGAAAAATAAACATGGGGCAAAAAGGAGGTTGACGTGGATGGTCCAAAAATGAAAACAATTGACTCCGAAACCTGGCGAGATAGGCTGGAAATGATGTAATTAAGAAAACAAAGTTACATTTTGAAAATCGGTCTATAAATAAACAAGAGCTCCGTGGAGCAAAATGTCCCGCCTGGTGCAGTTTGATAGTACATAAGAAGCTTGTAATAACCGTGGGGTTAGTGAGCAGCACCATGGGATTTCTATAGGAATGAATGGCCTTTTTGTGGAATTTATCGGGGATGTAAACTTGGAAAAGTCGCGGGAATACTGGACGAGGCCGGAAGGCCTCGTCCAGTATTCCCGCGACTTTTCCAAGTTTATATCCCCGATAAATTCCACAAAAAGGCCATTCATTCCTTATAATTCCAGCATTTGAAATAAATTCATCCAGAAAATGTGTTTATTTTCCGTTTACTTAAGAATTATTTTAACTGCACCTCACGGTTACGGAAAGTAGTTCGGCGTTGGAGTTTACTTGGATATAAATTTTGGACAGAGACTTGCTACGGACCAATCAAATGTTAGGGAATTGTGTAAATATTTTTGTGCTGGAATTATTGTAGAATGATGTGAGATGTTAAAATACACCTATGAAATATTAAAGCATTCCATTGAGTGAAAGAGAATTTATAATGAAGTGTAAAGTTTTCGAAACAAAACATTTTCTAAGTCCTTGACCTAGGGGTTAACGGGCATCATACGATTTCTGTATAATGATGCATGATGATGTTACAAATGCACCTATGTACTATTAAAGCATTCCATCAATGAAACAGAAGTTATTGCAGCCCCAATGTTAATTTGTGTGATGGACAGACGGACATATGGACGAACAGACAACTTTTGCATCCCTATATCTCCTTTTCGCTTTTCGGTACTTTGGCCCATCAATGAAACAGAAGTTAATGCAGCCCCAATGTTAATTTGTGTGATGGACAGACGGACAGATGGACGAACAGACAACTTTTGCATCCCTATATCTCCTTTTCGCTACGCGAGGGGATAATAAACTGAAACCAAAACACTTATTTTCCAACAAACACAGCTAAACACAAACAAGAATGCCGCCAACGACATGTATCTCCTGGCACTGAAGCTAAATTTCTATACTAGACATTTTTGAAGTCCGTGACCTTGACCTTGGGGTTACCGGACACCATGAACTTTCTGCAGATGATGCGGAATTTTCTAAGCCCGTGACATTTACCTTGTGGGTAGCGGGCACCATGGGCTTTCTGTAGAATCATGCCGGATGTTACTATAGTTTACACTTATTAGTATTAAAGCATTCCATCCAGGGAAACAGAAGTTGTAATAAATTAAACCGAACCCTGGCACTCGGTGAGGTGTGTGCAAAAAGAACGACATAGTATATTCAAGGTGCATGATCACGTCGTTAAAACAGCAACAACAAGTACTGGAACTCCCAGAAGCCCTCCGATTCAAAGTACGTATTATTTTATGTTGTCCCTATTATGCAACATATTTTTAATAAATATGGCGCATCAAACGCGTCTTGTTAAGCAGCATTTGGTGGTCTCGGTACGTTGGCCCAAACTTCTGTCGTTTTTGCGAAGAATCGATTTCCGTGTCTACTGACAGAGAAATCGATTCTTCACAAAAACAACAGAAGTATGTACCGAACTCCCGGAACCACAAAATGCAGCTCATGAAGACGCGTTTGCTGCGCCATATTTCATCAAAATCCGTTGCATATTAAGGTAAACATCAAATAATACTTACTTTGGAGTGGACGAGCTTTCAACACTTTCAGCCATTGTTGTTGTTACCACGTGATCATGCACCTTGATATTAGTTTTCGGATTATAAATCTGCAACTATCCTCCAAACGAGAATCGCGAGGGTCGATATGCCAAAAGCGGTAGCCGACGGCTGTGGCCGCCATACCGCCAATTGTTTTGAAACGAGTTGTAAACAGTATATCCTGTTCCACGTACACTTTCAGACAGAAGTTCGGGCTTTGGTCTAAACCTTGTTTCTAAGTGATTGAAAAGGCGAACGGCTGTTCGGTTTGCGCAACTGGTCACGAGCGCGCTTCTGACCAATGGGTCCGATCCTTAACCAGTGCAGTATGTTGAGATCGTATATTGATCGTTAGAACGGACAAATGGGATTGCTCAGGGTACCCCGGTTTCTTCCCACAGCAAAGGTCACCCATAAATCTCAATCTCTACCGAAGAAAATATGTGTATACGTGCATTTGTCACAGGTTTGGTATATCGAAATATTAAAGTAATCCGTCAAGGGACATAGAAATTATGACAGAATTGAGAAACTCCGGCAAACTTATTAATGTGTTCAAAGTTGTCAAGGTCAAAATGTCAAGGTCATATTAAGGGCAGCATGTGTGAAATTTGTCCACAAGTGTGATGTACTGCGGTATTGAACTAATGAGGTAATCCTTCAAGGGATATAGAAGTTATGACAGAATTTCGAAACTCCGGCGAACTTCTTAATGTGTGAAAAAGATCAAAGTTATGAAGGCCAAAAGGTCAATGTCATATTAAGGGCAACATGGATGTGTGGCATTTGTCCACAAGTATGCTGTGTCGAAATATTTCAGTAATGCTTCAAGGAATATAGAAGTTAGGACATAATTGAGAAACTCTGGCGAACTTCTTAATGTGGGAAAAAGTTCAAAAAGATGTCAATGTCAAAAGGTCAAGGTCATATTAAAGGTAGCAAAGATATGTGGTATTTGTCCACAGGTATACTGTGTTGAAGTATTTAAGTATTCCTTCAAGGGTTATGGAAGTTATAACAGAATTTCGAAACTCCGGCGAACCTTTTAATGTGCCGGACAGACGGACAGACGGACGGACGGACACACAGTCCAAACAGTATGTGCCTCCGGCTCTACCGAGACCGAGGGCATAACAATCAAAAGTTGTACGAGTGTGACGGATGGACGGGACGGACGGACAAGAGTAACACTAAATGCCCCCTCCACTATCGTGGTGCGACATAAAAATAATGGCTACACTGGGACTCGCTGGTCACACAGTCGTAAGGCCCATTTTCTCAGTCGACGTGCCGTGTATACTGGGATAGCTGTGTATACTGGGATAGCTGTGACTGGGATAGCTGTGTATACTGGGATAGCTGTGACTGGGATAGCGGTGTATACTGGGATAGCTGTGACTGGGATAGCTGTGTATACTGGGATAGCTGTGTATACTGGGATAGCTGTGACTGGGATAGATGTGTATACTGGGATAGCTGTGACTGAGATAGCTGTGTATACTGGGATAGCTGTGACTGGGATAGATGTGTGTACTGGGATAGCTGTGACTGGGATAGCTGTGTATACTGGGATAGCTGTGACTGGGATAGCTGTGTATACTGGGATAACTGTGACTGGGATAGCTGTGACTGGGATAGCTGTGTATACTGGGATAGCTGTGTATACTGGGATAGCTGTGGCGAGGCATGGACACTAAAAAAAGAGATATAGTATAACAAAAAACTTTAACCAAAAGACTTAGCCAAAAAACTTAACCAAAAACTTTAACCGGACACACGTACGTACGCCAAAGTGCCGACTATATCGCGCTTTCCGCAAGCGGGCGTGACAAAAACTTTAACCAAAAAATTAAAAGTAATTCGACCTTGACATTGGGCACATGGGCCGCACGGGAGGGGGGTAGAATGAAAATATAGATGATGATAAACACCCATGTGAAGTTTCAAGGTAATGGACAAAGCAGTTTGCAGAAATATAGTATAACGAAAAACTTTAACCAAAAAACTTAACCAAAAAACTTAACCAAAAACGTTAACCGGACACACGTTCGTACGTACGTACGCCAAAGTGCCGACTATATCGCGCTTTCCGCAAGCGGGCACGACAAAAAGTCATTTGACCTTGACATTGGGCACAGGGGCCGCACGGGTGGGGGTAGAATGAAAATATGGATGATGATAAACAGGCATGTGAAGGTTCAAGGTAATGGGCAAAGTAGGTGCATAGATATAGTACATGAAAAAACTTTAACCAAAAACTTTAACCAAAAACTTCAAAGTAATTTGACGTTGACATTGGGCACAGGGGCCGCACGGATGGGGGGTAGAATGAAAATATGGATGATGATAAACACCCATGTGAAGTTTCAATGTAATGGGCAAAGCCGTTGGAGAGATATAGTATAACGAAAAACGTTAACCAAAAGACTTTAACCAAAAACTTTAACCAAAAACTTAAAAGTAATTTGACCTTGACATTGGGTACAGGGGCCGCACGCGAGGGGGGTAGAATGAAAATATAGATGATGATAAACACCCATGTGAAGTTTCAAGGTAATGGGCAAAGCAGTTGCAGAGGATTAGTATAACGAAAAACATTAACCAAAAAGCTTAACCAAAAAACTTCAAAGTAATTTGACCTTGACATTGGGCACAGGGGCTACATGGGAGGAAGGTAGAATGAAAATATAGATGATGATAAACACCCATGTGAAGTTTGAAGGTAACGGGCAAAGCAGTTGCAGAGATATAGTATAACGAAAAACTTTAACCAAAAAACTTAACCAAAAACTTCAAAGTAATTTGACCTTGACATTGGGCACAGGGGCCGCACGGGAGGGGGTAGAATGAAAATATAGATGATGATAAACACCCAAAAAAACTTAACCAAAAAACTTAACCAAAAACTTTAACCAAAACAAGTAACCAAAAACTTTAACCGGACACACGTACGTACGTACGTACGTCCATGTGAAGTTTCAAGGTAATGGGCAAAGCAGTTGCAGAGATATAGTATAACGAAAAACTTTAACCAAAAAACTTAACCAAAAACTTTAACCAAAAAACTTAACCAAAAACTTTAACCGGACACACGTATGTACGTACGTATTTACGCCAAAGTGCCGACTATATCGCGCTTTCCGCAAGCGGGCGCGACAAAACTTAACCAAAAACTTTAACCAAAAAACTTAACCAAAAAAATTAACCAAACACTTTAACCAAAAAACTTAACCAAACAACTTAACCAAAAACTTTAACCAAAAAACTTAACCAAAAAACTTAACCAAAAACTTTAACTGGGCACACGTACGTACGTACGCCAAAGTGCCGACTATATCGCGCTTTCCGCAAGCGGGCGCGACAAAAATTACCAAAAACCCAATTGAGATCAGAAGTAGTGAGTATCAAAAAGCAATGAAAACTGTGTGGTATCTTTATCATGCTACAGAAAACAATAAACAGATCACAAATATAGCATATTTTCTTATTTTTCCATGAATACACATCTTGGTATTTCATTCGAATTAAGGAGACAATTCTAATGCTTCAAAAATGATGGAGTGACAGTACTCAATTACTAATTCCTTATCTGGAGCCCTGGCTGTGTATACTGGGATAGCTGTGTATACTGGGGTAGCTGTCATCGGCCGTCATACCTCATCTCTCATGAAACGAGAGCTAATTTTATTGTACACAAATATGGCGTTTCTTTCACCACATACACTAGTAGCAATATTTTTATTGGGTCGAATCACCTTCCCATTTGGACCAATTTACTTTTCATATACATTAATATGAATTTTATTTATTTCAAAATGTTGATGAAAACCACAAACCACATTATTTTATATGGCCCGTTTGAAATGGACACCCATCGAGTAAGATCGCTATCGTAACGATGTGATGGACATTAAATGCATACATTAGACGCCTGGCTGGGATAAACTGGAGGCTGGTGGCCATATAAAACTGAGCTTTGAACTCATGCTCTGGTAAAACCGGACTTGCTGTTACTAGAATAACAAGGGATGTTCTATGGAACAATACTTCTAACTTCATGACTTCTAACTTCCTTATTTGTAACATCCTACTTCCTTATTTCTAACTTCCAACTTCATTACTTCTAACTTCCTTACTTATTACTTCTAACTTCATAACTTCTACTTTTAACTTCATGACTTCTAACTTCCTTATTTGTAACATCCTACTACCTTATTTCTAACTACCAACTGCATTACTTCTAACGTCCTTACTTCTTACTTATAACTTCCTTACTTCTAACTTCCTTACTTCTAACTTCCTTACTTCTACATTACTTGGAAGTTTGAAGTAAAAAGTAAGGAGTTTAGAGCAAGAAGTAATGAAGTTAGAAGTACGAAGTAATGAAGTTGGAAGTTAGAAGTAAGGAAGTTTTGAAGTCAGAAGGCCGTCCAGGGCTTCCATAGTGTTCGTAATTGTGAACAAATAGAGGACGTGATCACGGACTAGTGTCTTAAAAACAATAAAATGAATCAACCCTTTAACCCCTAAATATCTGACATTGATAGTTAGTTCCATACTCATTTCTGGACTATTCCATAAATCAGATCAAGTCTATTTTTAAAAGATCTGAAAAATACTGACAATCACTGCAGATCCCGATGAGACGGCTTGTTACAAGCCGGCTCTTCTGGATCTACTGTGCTTGCAAATGTCTGATGTATTGCTTGGACATTGGGGCACGGGTGTCACTTTACGTAAGCCATAATGTAAATATCGATGATGATATTTAAAAGAAGTATAATTGAAAGAATTTCAATCTGACGTATGGTAGCAGTCTTACAGAGACACATAGAAACTTATATAGTTCATCCTAATTTCTAAGCCAATCGCTGGGCAGTATTGTGCTTGAAGAACGGTTCATATTTCTGTGTTGTATGGGTTATTTCGGTATATCTGGTGGTTTCGGTGCATTATTACCGACATACATGTACAATTTACGTCACCTCCCGCGAGAACGTGTATAAGTACGGTGATCCTTTGTGTGTATTTTGAGAGTATAAAAGGGGTCCGAAGTTTCGGAACGGTGAATGTGTATATAATTGAAGATTTATGTCGTGTGTAATGATTGAGCTTTAGTCGTGCCACAAAAATATGTAAATTACCCAAAATCAACGAAATCCACTCAAATCTACCCAAAATCCACCAAAATACCCATATGACACCAACATACTGGCCATCTGTTCAAACGTCTGTGCGTTTAACCCCAACAAGTTGTGCATTACCAGTAGCTGATGTTATCAAAATTGCAAATTATACTTATCCAGCAAAGTATACTTTGAGGGAGTAATCATTTATTTTTCCCAAAATGCACTATTTCATATAGAACTAACGACTGCATAATTTGATGATTAAAACTATGCAGACTTATTATACTGAATTTATTACATTATCACAGCCAAAATGGCTGTGATAATGTAATAAATTCAGTACAAAAAAATTAATAAATTTATCTTTAAATTTAAATTTCCCCCTCAAAATATACTTTGCTAGATAAGTATACTTTGCTATGTTGGCGAAATAGGCTACAGATTTAATGATAAACTGTTCGACAGGAAATGGAAAATCAATACTCGGACGGGACATTGCGTTGTACACTTGCTGAAATATAAGTCAGTTATTGTTCACATATTGGATTTTTCAGTAACTAAATGCTGCAGTATCTAGCACTCCCTCTGATTTAATTCCTTACATCCAATAAGTGAACAATATTAAACATAGTGCATGTACTTAGAAATGCAAAAAGTTGAACATCAAGCACTACCATCAACATGAAATGTTTCTCAACGAACAACATCTGCACAATATCTCGACTTATTTATCATATAAATCTATTGTCCCATAGCTGTTACAATCAACCAATATCTGATATCAATTCACCCTCACAATTTCTCACATTTTTATTGCAAACGTATCAAAAGCCATTAGTACAGGCATGTAAATTGCCTGCCGATTGAAGGTGCTATAAAGTTATAACTGCGGTAAATGGAGCGATGTATGATCAAATTATCCAAATCAAACACACCAATAAATATCTTGGTGACCAACCCTTGTTTGCTCCTTTGATTTATTGCGAAAATTGCCTTCTTGCTTTAACTGAATACCTCTCATTAAAATATGATTTATTTGATGTAGAGCAATCATGGCGTGTTTTGTGAAATAAACATATGTCCAATCGTTGCTATGAAAATACATATAAACACATGAACCAATAAATGATGTTAAATGGCCCATGGGACGTTCCACTTTATCACGTATGTCATGTGTCCTGATTTGATGTCAGGTGCTCCTGACAACACCAGAACATTTATTTTATTTATTAATTCAACGGTGTTTAACGGCCTGGCCTGACAACAGCCAATGTCTGTTTCAGGCCGGGTCAAAGGGGTCGAGTCAGAATTAAATATTTACATAAAAATAGAAATTCAGCATGGAAATTACCTTATCTGTAGCCTATTTCATCAACATTGCAAAGTATACTTTTCTAGCAAAGTATACTTTGAGGGAGTAATCATTTATTTTTCCCAAAATGCATTATTTCATACATAACTAACGACTGCATATATTTGATGATTAAAAGTATGCAGAATTATTATACTGAATGCATTACATTACCACAGCCATTTTGGCTGTGATAATGTAATAAATTCAGTATAATATAAATTAATAAATTTATCCTTAAATTGAAAATTTCTCCCTCAAAGCATACGTTACTAGAAAAGTATACTTAGCAATGTTGATGAAATCGGCTACGGGTGTCAGGTAATCACCACTCCAGTCACTTAGCCCCACTGTAATATGGTTTGTAGAAAGTGTAGTACTCTTATAATATAATGGGTATAGCAGCAGAAAGCCAAATATGTACTGGAGGGCCACACTGGGGACATCGGAATTCTGGGGGCCGTTTCACTAAACTTCTTACGACTAAAATGTTCGTAAGCGCAAATGTAGAATCGTCTGCAAATTTCAATTGATGGATTTACATTTATTGAGCATAGGCTGCATATGCTCAATAAATGTAAATCCAACAATTATTTACAAGAAAACATTGTTAATGTGAAATTTACAGACTATCATAATTTTGCACTTACGAACATTTTAGTCGTAGGAAGTTTAGTGAAACGGCCCCCTGGTAAGGATCAAATCAGTCGTTAAATTTACCATTCACATGCTCCCAACCTGCCGCCTGCAAATATAACTAGAGGAAGAGAGCAGGGGCTCACGTAACGGTATATACCCGGCCGCCGCCTGGACCGACAAATAAAACTTGAAAATCCGTTGCAGAATTGGTACTCGAAAACGTTAACGCAAACCTTACGGATGCAGTGACCTTGGACACGAAGGACACATGGGCGTGGTATGGAATGGAAATATGGATGATGATGATAAGGAAGTAAATGAAGTTTTAAGTCAATCCTACTTACTGTTGCAGAGATAATGGGTACCCAAAAACATTAACGCAAATCTTACGGACGCGATTTAAGTAATTTGACCTTGACCTTGGACATGAAGGCCGCATGGGTGTGGTATGGAAAGTAAATTTGGATGATGATAAGGAAGCATATGAAGTTTGAAGTCAATCCGACTTACCGTTACAGAGATAATCGGTACCCGAAAACTTAACCCAAATCTTACAGATGCAAATTTCTAAGAAATTTGATCTTGACCTCGGACATGAAGGCCGCATGAGTGTCGTATGGAATGAAAATATGGAAAAACCAGAATTATGATTATGAAAACTATAGACCCCTAGACATACTTTGTATGCCGGAGGCGGTATACTAACTTAAACTGAATTCAAAGAACATGGATGATAGCTTTTTAAAACAAGAAATCAATAACACTGATGTACAGTGTATGCACATCATCGCTCAAAAACGTTAATGCCAAACAAACTTTAATGCCAAACAAACGTTAATGCCAAACAAACTTTAATGCAAATTTATAAGTTTTGTTTGTTTGTGTATTGGTGTTTAACGGCCTATCAACAACAGCTAAGGTCATGTAAGGCCGGGCAAACGGGTTCGATCCCGTTTTAACCTAGTCCATGACAGTACCTTAGGAGTGAAAGGGTTAACTTTCACTCAGCAAATGGCCCGTTACCTCAAAAGAAAAGGGGTAAATAATTAAATGTGCTACCGGTATTACCAATTTTCTAGGCCAAGGGGAGTAACCACTAACATCGACTCCATGTGCTATTGCCGGGATTATTTCCCTTCCCATGTCGAATGATCAAAAAATGTGCACACATGTGTGGAGGAAATGTACATGCGAGTCGGCTTGCAGTAACAAAATATGGCCTTCAAACATTATAGGAATGAATGGCCTTTTTGTGGAATTTATCGGGGTATAAACTTGGAAAAGTCGCGGGAATACTGGACGAAGGCCGGAAGTTTATATCCCCGATAAATTCCACAAAAATGCCATTCATTCCTTATAATTCGAGCATTTGAAATAAATTCATCAAGAAAATGTGTTTATTTTCCGTTTTCTTAAGAATTATTTTAACTGCGCCTCACGGTTACGGAAAGTAGTTCGGCATGGGAGTTTACTGGGATATAAATTTTGGACAGAGACTTGCTACGGACCAATCAAATGTTAGGGAATTGTGTAAATATTTTTGTGCTGGAATTATTGCAGTGTAAGGAAACTTTAATGTTGAAACAAGAAAATATAAAACCACCCCAGTGGCAGATTGGAAACAATCGGGCAACCGTCTTAACCGGACACACAGTGCAAACGCTATAAGCCTCCCTGTTTTACGATCATATTTATTTAGTTTTCCCCCAAGGAGGGGAGAGTTCAATGATAATGTTAGATCTCATTTGAACCATCAAGAAGATGACATAGTATCAACTATGGTTTCGTGAAGAAATGAAAACAGTAGGGGAAATTTCATACTATGGCACCGGTGTAACAGGAAATCTCCCCCCCCCCCTGGAAATCTCCCCCACCCCCCCTCTCTCCCACCCCCCCCCCCACCACCTTCAAAGACACTGTCCACAAAACTTTTAATGTATTTTCATATACATTGTTGATATTGTGCTCAGGAACATACAAAATGCACATGCTAGAACCAGTCTGTTGTTAACAGAGGACGTAATGTCCCTACATGTATACCCAACTAACATAGTCATAATGTATGCTTGTGGAGAAGTATGTGAATAGGCGAGGCAGTATTTTCTATAAAAGAGCTATCCAATTTAGTATAATATCTATACATAGACAATATAGTGGTGGTGGGCAGTAGATATTATATTTACAGTATATGCAATCATTCCCCATTACCGTACCATAACTATTATGTATGTTGGCTGGTAGAGAGTTCTCTAGGTTAAATCTCTACCATAGCTGCATATGATTGGTATAAATGTATAGCACATGGTGGGGGTGGGGCCTAGAAAATAAAAAACAGTATATTTGTGTAGAAGGTATACCCCACCCCACCCCCCCCACCATCTACAAAGTGGATGTGATTGTCTCTTTGTAGAAAAGAATAGCAGGTGATTACGGCAGTATTTCTGATGAAATGAAATGTATGTTGGTGTAGAACAGATAGTATTTGGCATGTATTGAGGGAGGGGGGGGGGAGAATTTTCCTAGGAAATATTGCCCCCCCCCCCCACCCCAACCAACCATCTACCATAGCGGATGTGAATGTCTCTTTGTAGACAAGAATAGCCCACGATTGAGGAGGGGAGGAAGATTTTCCTAGGAAATATCCCCCCCCCCTCCCGCCACCATCTATCATATGCATAGTGGATGTGGACGTCTCTTTGTAGAAAAGAATAGCCTACGATTGAGGAGGGGAGGAAGATTTTCCTAGGAAATATTCCCCCCCCACCTCCCTCCCTCAATACATGCCAAATGCTATCTGTTCTACACCAACATACATTATTTCATCAGAAATACTCCCCCAATCGTGAGTTATTCTTGTCTACAAAGAGACGTCCACATCCACTATGCATACATGCCAGATGCTATCTGTTCTACAACAATATACATTATTTCATCAGAAATACTCCCCCAATCGTGGGTTATTCTTGTCTACAAAGAGAAATTCACATCCGCTATGCATATGGTAGATGGTTGGGGGGGATATTTCCTAGGAAAATCTCCCCCCCCCCTCCCTCAATACATGCCAAATGCTATCTGTTCTACACCAACATACATTATTTCATCAGAAATACTCCCCCAATCGTGTCGTGGATTATTCTCGTCTACAAAGAGACATTCACATCCGCTATTGCATATGGTAGATGGTTGGGGGGGATATTTCCTAGGAAAATCTCCCCCCCTCCCTCAATACATGCCAAATGCTATCTGTTCTACACCAACATACATTATTTCATCAGAAATACTCCCCCAATCGTGGGTTATTCTCGTCTACAAAGAGACATTCACATCCGCTATTCATATGGTAGATGGTTGGGGGGGGGGGGGATATTTCCTAGGAAAATCTCTCCCCCCCCCCTTCCCTCAATACATGCCAAATGCTATCTGTTCTACACCAACATAAATTATTTCATCATGAGGGGGGGAATTTCCTAGGAAAATCTCCCCCCCCCCCTCTCCCCCCACCAATATGCGTCACATGCTAACTGTTCTACACAAACATTTTCACTTGATCAGAAGTCTTCCCCCAATCTTGTGATATTCTTGTCTATCAAGGGACTTACACTATGCATACAGTGTATGGTAGATTGGGGTGGGGTGTGATGGAGGTGATTTTTTATGTTCCCCTTTCTTATACTACCAAATGACATACATTGTGCCTATGTGCACATGTTTGGTGGGAAATAATTCTGCTTTGTAGCATTCAAACACAAACTTTTGGGTGGGGGGAGTAAAATCTTTAACCCTCTCGACACCACAGGCCTGTATAGTGGTATTGGCAAACAGTGTAGATCCAGATGAGCCCTCGTGACGAGCCATCTCCTCAGGATCTGCACTTTTGCAAGTAATTTTCATATTTTTGAGAACAAAACAACCCCCATTTCATAAATGGACTAGTCTGAAAATCATTTTGTGATGAATGGATTGGTTGCAAAATTAACATATCAAATTGCATACCAGTTACTTAGGGGTGAAAGGGTTAATGTCGTACAGACCGTACAGTCAACATGTGCAAACACTGTAGATCCAGATGTAGATCATCAGGATCTGCAGTATTTGCCAGTATTATTCAATTCTAAAACAAAATCCACAAACCCATGTTCATCGATATTCAGGGGTGAAAGGGTTAAACCCATTGTGTTCATGGTGGGAGACCAAGACAACAATCTGAACAAACAGATGAACACATCTGTATTGTGGCTAAAAATAACATAACTATGCTGCACTAATTAAATTTTAATTAAGTTGTTCAATGTTCACTGCCATTGTGAATGTTACAATAACCATCAATACCACAGGTTAAAGTAATGGACCAAGGTCTATAAATACATTAAATATACCTAAAAGCATCAATATTAAAGTGAAAACAAATAAGCTAAAACAATTATTTACTCCTTCCTATAACACATTAACCATGTGTTATAGGAGGGAGTAAAGAATTTTTTTTAATCTTATTTGTTTTTCACTTATTGACGCTTTTAGGTATATTTGTATTTATATACATTGGTCCGTTACTTTAACCTGTGATCAATACATGTACCGATTGATATCGAAGCGGTACGGGTACATTTATTCCTGTTCCACGACACAAGGCTTTAGACCAGTCTTATAATTAGAGGATCGTACGTGAGTGATGATTTAATATGATATTTATTAAACAAGTTTACTGATTTCATAAGAAACGAGGCAATGCCTCGTTTCTTATGAAATCAGTAAAAAAGTTTAATAAATATCATATTAAATCTCAACACAAATGTTACATTACGGTATATTTATTGCATAAGCAGCTGTACTGGTTACCAAACCTGTTTTCTGTAATGAGCTAATTTGCATATTTATTACACTAGTGTAATATAATTTTTTATTACGCTGCGTGATTGCCCATTTTATGCAATAAATACATGCATGTACAGTAGGTCACCAAACTAGGAATATAAATATTAACTGCCCTCAGAACTAATTCCAGGGCATCAACAGCTTTATAATTGGCGGAGTTTGTCGGCTTGACATCACGCTGCTTAGTTTAAGCTAAGCAACGTGACTAGAAATTCCGCCAATTCTCAGCAAAATGACGAGAAACTGACAAATTCTGCCAATTCTAACATCAATGATGCATCGGAATTTGTTTCAGGGTAATTCATGACTCATGAATTTCCAAGTTTGGTTATCTTTTATAAAACTGGTTTAACGCTGCAGGAAAATTGCCACACGAGTCGGTCAGAATAACGACTATGAATACACAGGCTGGTATGATTCTGTGATGCAGACAATATGCTATTTAGCTCCAACAAGAAACAAGAATTCCGCCACGGAACCGGTATCGCGCCTGCCGAGGCATTTGACAATAACTGAAAAAAAACAGACGAATTGGACCACGACGACGACAACGACGGGGACGACGGAAAAAGCGCCGACTATAGTCGCGCCTCTGCTATTTAAAGCAGGCGCGACAAAAACGTTTTATTAACCCTTTCAATGCTGAATTAAATTTTGTTGTCTGCTGTTTATTTTTTATCTTCCATTTTGCTCATCAAACATGCTTTGAAAACACTTTAGAATCATTTCCAATGGAAACGATTCTAAAGTGCTGTCAAAACATGTTTTTATTCAAAAAGAAGACCAAATACAACACAACAGCAGACGACTATTTCCGTTTCCCGCATTCTAAGGGTTAAGCTAAACGCCCCCGCACACACTATCCAATCATTTATGTCACCCTGTTCACTACGATGTCACATTCTTATGGCCAGAATTTTGGAAGTTCATCTTTAGGTTGCAACTGTTTCGGATAAACATGTTCCATTCCAGTCCTTTTAAAATACCAAACATATGGATCGTCGGGGAAATGACGCACTTTCTTCCAGTAGCGTGTCGTCATCTTATCCAGCATTCGTGACTGTTGTTTGTTACAGAACACGTGGTAATCAGCATACCGCTTCCTATGTGCGTTCTTCTTCCATCTGTGCTTCCGCCTCCCAGACGTTGGCCGTATGTAAATGCCCCAGGGAAGCCGGAAGAACCTCTTCGGAACAGCTTTCACGGTTTTCCGTAGACCTTTACGTATACTATATCTCACCAGGTTTCGCACACTGTTCACAATAGGTAGACTTGTCGACAGTAGCGAACTGCAATAATATGGGATAATTGTCAATATGAGTCCATTATGTAAAACATCGCACTTAAACTGTCTTGTGTCAGAAGTGTGTATTATAAATTAATGGACGTTGATCTACAATGGATGAAGTCAAAGTACTGTTTGATCAAGTTGTAGACTATTTTTGTTACTAAATTCTGTATCCTATTTCACCAACATTGCAAAGTATACTTATCTAGCAAAGTATACTTTCAGGGAGACATTTTCAATTTAAGGATAAATTTTTATTATACTGAATTTATTACATTATCACAGCCATTCTGCATACTTTTAATCATCAAATATATGCAGTCGTTAGTTCTATATGAAATAATGCATTTCGGGAAAAATAAATGATTACTCCCTCAAAGTATTACTTTGCTAGATAAGAATACTTTGCAATGTTGGTGAAATCGGCCACAGGTCATGTTCGGACTTACTGATGGATTTATTGATTGAATTAGATACAAATGGAATTGCTTTCTGAGAACAGAGCTCCAGATAAGCTGCGTATTGGCATATTTTACGCACTTATCTTACTATCAAAAGTGGGAGTACAAATACTTCTACCCTCACATTTCAAATTCAATGCGTGTTTGCTTTTTTGCAGCTGAACTAAGTAAATTTTCAACTTTATTACAATAGTTCACTACTCAATTTGAAAATCAATGCGTATTTTCACATTGCTGTGAGTATTTTGTACTCCCACTTTTGATAATCAATATGTAATCTGCTAAAATAAATGAGTAAAATACGCCAATATGCACCTTATCTGGAGCCCTGTTAAACAGGGCTCCAGATAAGGTGCGTCTTGGCGTAGTGTTAACACCATGCGCAGATACACAAGACTGGGACTACAGAGGCTGAAAACTTAATATTCTTTTTTTCTCATGGCGATTCACAATTCAACACATCTTCTGACCTTCTATGTAATATATTTCCCTGCTGTGTACAGGACGGAGAATGTGTGAGAGCCTTTTGACTACCGCTGGCATGTGTAAATGACGAGAGTCCACGAGCAGCAACACATCGACTCAAGTTTGTGATGTTCTGTACAGGTCTGCTCATGCACTGTCGCTGAATCGATGCCCCAATACTGGACAAGGCACCTACAATAAAGAATATACAAGAGCTCCAGATAAGGTGCGTATTGGCTATTTTACGCACTTATTTTAGCAGAATATGCACTGATTATCAAAGTGGGAGTACCCAATATTCACACCGATGTGAAAATATGCATCGACTTTTAAATTCAGTAGTGAAAATACTGTAATAAAGTTGATATATACTTATTTGAGCTGCAAAAAGAAAACACGCTAAAAAGCAGCTCAAATAAGTGATTTTTTAAATGTGTTTTATTGTTTTTATCATTTGTTCCCTATTTAATAAAGAAGAAAATCAATAATAGATTTGTAAAATACGCATTGAATTTGAAATCTGGTGGTATAATACTTTTAAGAAACAAACCTTATCTGCAGCTCTGATATACATTGTATGGGACTGTGACTGAGAAATGAGGCTCATGGGTTTTGTGACCAGTATAGCTCCTGATCAAATAGCACACTCCTGTGTAACATACACCAGCATTATATTGTTGATTTCAATACAAATTTTTACCAAAAAAACTTTTTTTTTATTTCTATCAACACTAAAAGCTTAAAATATTTCTCAACTACTATTTACATGGATATTGAAATAAGACAAGTCATTTAATTTAAAAATATGTAATCACTGTTTTTGAAAATTCCAGATCAAAATGCCACTTTACAAGAGGAAGCCAAGACAGTCATGAAGTCACGACTAATTTTCCCACAACTACTGGTTGGAAGACATTTATAACTAGATATCACGTCCGCCGAGGCTTTGATAGTATACCGAAAAAATTTAAACAATAACGCAAACTCAGACGCCAATGTGCCGACTATATCGCTCTTTCAGCTATCATGCGCGATAAACATGATAAAATAAAAATGAACGAGTACTGGACAGTGTCGAATTCTGGTATATCTGGCATCACACATATACGAGGTAAAATGCATGTTTTCTTTACTAATGACTGCATCACAACATGGAAACAACACATAGTGTCAATGAATGTATTGTGAGTTTCACAACCGTCCATAACTACTGCAATATGAGTACTTTACCTGCAAATCGCCCAAGAAAGGACATTCTTGTTGTTGTTGTTGTAGCATTGCCTGCCATGCGTTCCAGCCGCTTGATTTTCGCCTCAATCTATCATGACTTGGAGAGCAATGCTAAATTGCAAAATTTATATGTGATAAATAATTGCCTTAGTGGACAATAAATAAATAAACCAATACATATACAAATATGACAGAAAAGTGACCGTTCTTGGCTCAGCATTTATAAATAAATCATATTAGTATTAACTCCATCATGACAGCAATATGTTTATTGTCCAAGTCTTCACCATTGCAGTTTGAAATATCTTAATCATATTGCACACGCACGTGACATGACCTTAAGATTTTACATGTGTGCGTGAGTAAGGATCTCCGAACACAGTATAACAGGAATGTGTCAATTTATTGAGGCTTATATATGTAAATACTAAAATGCCATATATCAGCAGAAGTTGCCATATATCAGCAGCCTAATATGGGCTTAAAACTATAATAGATCCATAAGACTTTTTCAAACAGAATACATATGTGTCCAATTTCGAATTCGAACACAGCAAATCGAAATCAGGCAATTTGAATGTTGGAGGCTGGAATGACGACCCGTGTTATAGCCCGCAGCTACAGGTCCAGTAGTATATAGGGAGTCAAAATGATACCACCTGCGGTGGTATCATTTATAACCCTCTATACTACCCCCACCACCCCCGAAAAAGTAAAAATTGGTTAACGAGGAAATTGTCTCCCGACAGCAAATTCATAAATTTGCAACCCCCTATAATACCCCCACGAGGAAATGTATGAATTTTTGAGAAAAAAATTAATGCAATACCAATTCACGATTGGATGTGCCCACGAGTGATAGTTTATATTCCAACACCCCATTTTTCTCCTCCGATATAGCTAATTTATTTCGCAGATCAGCAACTAATTCTACCAACTCTAGTCTACCGCGTTCACCTTTAGCCACAGGGCAGCGTAGTTGCTTATGTCTACAAAGAATTTGGGCACTAACGAATTTACAAGGGCATCTGGGGCATTGAAATTGTGGGGGGACACAAGGAAATTTTCTACGTCTCGCTAGATGCCTTCGTAGATAGTCTTTACGCGTAAACGTCTTACAACAAGTCTCACACTCCATTATATATATATATGTATATGTTTATATTCAATTGGAAGTGAAAAAAACATAATGTTTTCACGACCAATTGAACAGATAAATTTCATAGGTTATACAAAAAGTATATTACAGAAAATATGATAACGCCAGAAATTGAAAGTTTGAGAAGAGAAGCCGAATCTCTAGGGATTACTTATAGTAAACGGTTGAGGGTTAGGGGGTTGACAAATTTGATAAACACCACAAAGAATGAGGCGTTTATGAAGCGGTTTACCCGCGCCTATAAAAGAGGGGCATTTAAAGACCTCTCACTAGCGGAGGAAGTTGGTAACATAATTCAAAAAGAAAGTATTGCGGAGCTAAGGGCTAGTGTAATTAATTCTAAAGAATTACCTTCAAGCACGTCTCAAATTAGACACACAGGTGACCAAATACCAAATAAAAGATCTATAGTTCGCGCGATAGTTGAAAAAGGTGAAGAAATATTGGGGGCTCACGATGAAACATTGGAAAAGGTAGAAAATGGAAGACGGGTAGTTACATTATCCTTTTGTAAAAACATTAACATTAACGAGTCTGAACGCATGTCCGATAAACTCGCTCCGTATCTAACAACAAATTTTTATTTGAGATATTCATATTCTTACAAGCTAGAACATATGGAGGAAACTAAAAATGGAAAACCGATAACTCTAATATTTCACAAAAATCTCGGTGGTAGCGAACCACTATCATCAAAGAAAACAGTTAAAAAATGGCTGTCAGATAAGAAGCAAACACGAATAATGTCCGATAACATAGACAGACCGAATACAAAGTGGAAGTTTGTAAGATGGGTAGAGGTTTTCGTAAAGTTAATACAGGGCAGTAGGGGAATAGATTTGGGACTACAATCCAAAGAAGCGGCAGGAGGAGAACTTCCAGAATGGTTGAGGAATAGAAAAGTTATGTATTCTTTAGATAAGTATAATGACGACCTTTGTCTGTTCAGATGTTTAGCGATGCATATGACAGGTAACAGACCCGACAGATGTACGGACAAAGCGAGAGAATTTATTAAGCAATATTTCGGTAAAAATGTGGTTTCACCAATTCCTTTTTCAGACCTGAAAAAGGTTGAAGAGTTTTTTAAAATCAGTATAGAAGTATATCAACCGACCGAATGTGACGTATGGTGGTTGAAAAAGGTGCCAGCACACTACAAGGAAATAGGTAATAAACCAATGACAATAGGACTGTTTAATAATCACGCATTTCTGATAAAAAACGTTAAAAATCTATCTAAAATTTACGCCTGCGATAATTGCAAACAGAAATTCACGAAAGCGAGTAATATGAAGAGACACGGACCAAAATGTATGAAAGGTGAGACAAAAATAGTATGTGATGGTAATTATTATTTAGAGCGGCCGGCGTTCGTCGGTCGTTCCGGAGAAAGCGTTTTACCCAAAAATAGTTTAATAACAGTTCTGGGGCGATGTCGATTGGATGTATTCTGTGGAAAAGCGGGAGGGAATTCACATTCACCACGAACAGTGCGGACACGGGGGTGAAAGATGGATTTTAGGAGCTCCAGTAAATGGATACTGCCAAGAAAACAATACCGTATATCAATATCACGGATGTTACTGGCACGGGTGCGAGATTCATGCAAAGCATAGAAAAAAAGAACGCGCATCCACTACGAGAAGAGATACATTTATTAGAAGAAGCTAAGAATTCAACCTAGTAGTTATGTGGGAATGCGAATTCCAAAGAACGGGTAAAGATATAAAGATCGGTTGCGACACTACTCTTTATCCATATCAGATAGTATATGATTTTGAGGCGTATCTCAACCCAGAATTTAAAACGCTAGGTAATAGTTTAGAGTACGAAGCCGAGCACGTTCCGGTAAGCGTTAGTATAGGAGATAATTTCTCAGGAACAGTAACTCATATTTGTGATAAAGATCCCGCAAAACTTATAGAAAAATTCGTAGAAGATTTGAAAGTCAGGGGAAAAGCTATAAGAGAAGAAGTGTGGTCAAGATATGGGTTTAATACAGAACATTTACGTAAAAACCAAATCGCCAAGATCGAACAGTGGATAGAGCAAGTACCGGTTATAGGTTTTAACAACAGTGAGTACGATATAAACTTAATAAAGAAATACCTAGTAGGCGAACTGGCATCAACAACAAAGAAAGTAATGGTCGGAAAACGTGCAAACGCAACAATATTTCTATTTACTCCAGAGTTTAGATTTCTTGATGTAATACTTTATCTAGGACCTGGTGTAAGTTACGATAGTTGGATAAAAGCCTACGAATGCAAAGGACAGACATCTTTCTTTCCTTATGAGTGGTTCGATTCTCCAGACAAACTGGATTACCCAGGACTACCGGATATAGATAATTGGTATTCCAAACTATCTGGGAAAATGTTAATAGATGAAACAGAATTAAGTAAATGTCGTAGAATTTTCGAAGAAAATAATATGAAAACTTTCAGAGATTGGTTGAAATATTATAACGATTTAGAACGTTCCTAGAAGTGGTGGAAAAAATGTGTGAATTTTATAAACACAGAGGTGTGGATATTTTCAAAGATGCGGTAACACTACCTGGAGTAGCTATACAATATTTATTGAGAGGAACCATTAAAGAACAAAAATCTATACCGGAGGATGCTCTATATGCACCAAAAGAAGAAACATACGAAATTATGAAGGACGCTCTAGTTGGCGGTCCATCAATAGTATTTACACGATATGCAGAAGCTGGTGTTTCAAATATTATAGTGGGTTCCAAACCTTGCAAGGCTGTTTTGGGGTACGATGCAAACGCGTTATATTTATCTACGTTAAATAAAGAGATGCCGTGTGGGAGAGAAACTATACACCATATAGATACCCCACATAACCCTAAATTTATTAAAAAGTTTCGTAAAAGAGTTTTATCTGGAGACTGGTTTGGGTTTGTGGAGGTGGATATAGAAGTTCCACACAACTTAAAAGATAAGTTTTCTGAAATGTCCCCAATATTTATAAACAGAGAAGTAGAGGTTGATGAAGTTCCCACACACATGTTAAAATATTTAAAAGATACTGGCCGAACAAGAGGAGATGGAAAAAAATTGGTGGGATCTATGACCGCCACTAAAGTATTGCTGTACGCGCCACTGTTGAAATGGTATTTAAAACACGGCCTAGAAATAACTGGAGTTCATCGTGTTATAGATTATATTAGCGGAAAACCATTCGAATGGTTCGCAAAAGAAGTTACAGCCGCAAGACGAACAGGCGATGTAGAACCAAATAAGAAACAGTAGCCGACATAATGAAATTATTAGGAAACTCGTGTTGTGGAAAAATGATAGAGGCAACGGAGAGATATTTAAATACGACATATACACAAAACGAAACCTGTGTTGACAAAGCATTAAGATCTGCATTCTTTGACGATTTGGAAGAGATAGGAGATGCGTACGAAATATCTTCAAGAAAACCCAGGTGTGCGGTAAAGAGACCATTCCATTGTGGAATAGCGGTTTATCAACTAGCTAAATTGAGAATGTTGGAATTTTACTACGAATTTCTAGAATAATACGTAGAAAGAGAAGACTTTGAATTAATACAGATGGATACAGATAGTATGTATATAGGAGTTAGTGGAAAAACGATAGAGGAATTGATTAGACCTAACTTACTAGACGAGTTTGAAAAAGAAAAAAATAAATGGTTGGCTTGGGATAAATGGAGCGAAAGAGAGCCCGGACTTTTCAAAATGGAATTTAGCGGGGATAGGGCGATAGCGTTATCTATTAAGTGTTATTTCGTAGAAAAAATTAATTTCACTAAAGTTAATTTGGAACAAATTAAAATTAATAAAAACTCTGCGAAAGGAATGTCCAAGAGAACTAACAATTTAAATTGGGATAGATATAAACGAGTACTAAGTGAAACTACAGAAGATGGAAAACACATTATAGATGTAGCACAAAATAGAGGATTTAAAATGAAAGACGGCGTTATGAAAACGTACTGTCAACAAAAATTATGACTCTCGGCATACTACGATAAAAGACGCGTGTTACCAGACGGAATACATACAGAACATCTCTAAAGACTCTGACGATCCGGGGGTAGCTGGGTGTCAGAAGGCACCATAAGAAGTTCTTCGCGAACAAACCCTCGAGATGGCCCATCATCCAAATAGTAGAGCACGGGCTCATCAGGTTTGGTAATAGATCGATCTAGATGATATACATTGAGAGACCACACGGGATCAGTCACGCGGCGGCTGCCACCTTCGAGCTCTCCCGGTTGATAGAGGTACCGGACGTCAATATCTGATGGAAGCCGCTGCTCCTCTAAACCAACGGGTCGCCCGCGCGAGACGGCAGAGGGCTTGCTCGTCACCCTTTTAAACTTGATAGCACAGGCTTCTTACCTATCAATCTGGTCACCTCTCCGTTCAGTGCGGAGACCACGGCGGGCAGTCTGGCCACCCACTCGGTCGATCGCGAATGAGGGTCTACAAGTTCTTTGGCATATTGGTGTCCGAACAGCCTCGCAGCCAGGGTTCGATTGAAGCGCTCCACGATCCCCTGGTCCCGGTGGATGTTGACGCGGCCGCGTCTGATAGAAACTTTGTGCTTAGACAATAGATGAGAGACCGCGCCCATGAACTCTCGGCCGGGATCGACCTGAAGAAGATTCGGCTATTTGAGAGGACTCCTCTTATATATTCGGGAAAGAGCCTCGGCCACTTCCTTAGACTCTTTAGTGGCCAACGGCTCAGCCCCCTTATAACGACTCGCTACGTCAACGTACTTGTACGTTTTGCGACCGACGCGATCGTGAGGGAGAAACAGGAGATCCGCTTGGTGAACTTGGTTCGGTACCGGCACGTCGAATTTCGGGCGCGGAATATTGTGAGGCGCGGGTAAATAGATCTGCCAGATGGCCTGCTTCTTGAGCCATTCCTTGACAGCGTTTTCTGAAACCTTGGTCGCCGCCACGAGGTTCTTGATGGCCGCGAGTCCCTTCCAGTAGCCGCGTGGGCTATAGTATGTATTCGACAGCTTGCGCGTTAGTTTGGTATCAAGTTTGCGCGTGTTCATCGTATGCGAAGTATTCTAATATATCGGACAATCTCCAACATGCCCTCGCCAGTTCGTCCGGTAACTGCGTCGTTAATAATAAACCTTTGTTGGAAGTTTCGCTGCAGCCCCAAACAAAAACGCGGGTTTTTTTTGGGGTTGGAACAGGAGAGGGGAATCTAACTCGGAGGAATCTAACATCCGCTTTGCGAAAAGGGTGGCCGCTTTTTCGTCCTCGCGCTACGTCTCGAGAGAATCTCGGGCCAGACGAATCATACTCTTTGCACCAGGTAAACGATGTTTTTGGGCAGTGTAGCCTACATCGATCATAGCGTCATAAAGTTCGTCAACTAACATCGTTCTATATATATATATTTATCGTCGGCTACTATATAAAATAATTAATTAATTAATTATTTTATATAGTAGCCGACGAGCCCAACCACACCCATTCCCACGACGATGAACGCGATCTCGCGGTCCTTTTGGGCCTCTGACGGTACATAGAAATCTGAAAGTTGGGGCTCGGGATCCATTGGATCGAGACTTTTGTGCGGATATGCCAGCGCGTACTCGCGGTTGGCTTCTTCAACGTTCTGAAATGTTTGCGCGGCGTGATTTTCGCGGCGAAGCTCTTCATTGACCCAGTCCAGATGGGCGGTTCGTTTTTTCGCCCCCCCACGCTTCCTTTGCGCTATTGAGTTGTTCTACAGCTAAATCATGACGCTTATGCTCCTCATCCACGTTCGAGCTTTTCATTTTAGAGAATATAAAGTTGCTACCGCTGAACGCCAATGCGTTAACAAGCGCACCACCTACTATTACTGCGATTGAAGCCATTTATTTCCATATTAATTAACTGGTAGAATTCCAGCTTTAACTAGATAATCTCGGGTCCAAACTGCGGCCGCTACATCTAAGGTCGCGAGCCCTACGTCTCTCACAGTAAAGTCCAATTTGGGAGCGGTTCCTCCTAGGGCCATCTTTGATAGTCGAGCATACCCGATACTGAAACCCGATATCACCACGGCGTGATAAAGAGCATTCACTAACATTTTACCATCTTGTTCAGCCATTGTTATAATTATTGCATATAAATAAAAGGGGTCGCGATCAATGTTTAAATGGGGCGCATCCAAATTCAACATTGTTGATGATTGGTGTTTCGTAACTTTCTTCTGAACACTGGCTGGTTGTTTTTCCAATCGGGATTGGTGTAATAGGGGGTATTTCCACACGCACAGGGCACCAACAACTGCCAGACTACCACCAACAAACCAACTCCAATTCGTGAATTGGGGTTCAGTCCAACTCCAACGGGAGTTGGTATTGGGTGACAAATTCAAAGAATTTGGGTTTGCTTCTAATTCGTGAATTTGGGGTGTTGTTGCACTCAACCCAATCGGGATTGAAGTTGAACCCGATTGCTCTGTCTTCAGATGTTTTGCTGTCTCCGTCCCCGATTGCAATGACTGTTTAGCCTTTGGAAGCTCGGCGAGTATTTTATCTTGTTTAACTTTTCGGGTGGCATCCGCCGCCCGCACAGCTGCCTGTCTTTTGGGATTTTTTATATGCGGTATGTCATCCAGTGGCGGAGTAACACTCTGGTTCGATTGTGTTGGAGCAATCTGGTTCAACTCCGTCACTCTCGTGGGTGTGTCTTGTGTCATCATTTTCAGGGCTTATAGTCGTGGGCATATATGTCAAATTGACAGTGTTTACCCGTGGTCAACGCGGTTGTCAGCGGAGCTAAGTACATTCCAAACTTGTGATAAATTGAGCAGCAGGCTGTTCTAAGAGTGTGACCTATAAAAGGGTCAGTCTCTAGATCATCAATCAACCCCGCGGTGTTTGGTATAGGGAGAAGCATACTAACGGCGGTTGCGTACAAATGAATAGCCGCCGATCCGAGAGTTTTTGTCATCTCCGCTCCCAATTTGGATTCGTATCGCGCATACATTTTATCGATCTCCGCATCTGACATCTTATCCACCTGAAAAACTGAGAGACGCCTACCGAGATAATGCTCCGATTGTCCCCCAGCAACCAGCGCAGCTAGCCGCTCTCGTCACGCCGCATTTTCATTTTCATTCGGAGTCGTTGCACTCAACCCAATACCAACCCCCGATTCCGATTGCTCTGTTGGATCATTATTGTTGGCAGTCGGAGTTGAGGTTTCTTCTATTAGCTGATCGAGAAGTTCGTCGCAGTTCATTTTTCTTAAAATTAATTTAACTATTCTAACAAGTCTCATCATTTTAACATATTGCCAAGCGCACCACCCGATACTTATGATCACCATTATGCTCGCAACAAAGCTCGCAGCGGAGCACCAAATTGTTAACATTGTTAACCATTGTTCAGCATTTGTTCAGCATTTGTTCAGCAATTGCTAAGCATTGTTCAGCAATTGCTAAGCATTGTTAAGCATTGCAATAGCTTATTACTTTGTAATTTTCCTAATTTTTTCAAAATTATTAATTAATTGATAACTTTATAAGCAGTTGGTTGATCAGTCTTTAGCAGAAGCTTGGCGTGCTTCGTTTCGGAAAGCATCTGTCGAACCTCCAGGCGCTCCTCGCGCGTTGGGATAACGTCATTCTCTCGAAGACAGTCATCGAATGAGTCTCGGTCCTTGCAGTGAAAGAGGGCGACCCATTTCGTTTGCTCGCGCAGATCCTTGAGGACGGCGTTGTGTTTTTGAGTGGAGATCCATACGCTTTGCCTCGCATGGCGGCCAGAAAATGCGAGCTCGGAGAGCATGTCCTTCTTTTTGGTCATCGCCCGCCTTGGCCGAGCAATCGTCAATCACATATAGGGTGGGCTCACCCTGGAATCTTTGGTATAAACCACGCAACCAATCGTGAAGCCTATCACCCGGGTCAATAACGTATACCTCAGGGTCGGTCCATATCCACGGGCGCCGCTGATAAGTATCGTTGTGCCGCACAGTGGGACACAGGATCACAATGTGACGAAAGGCATCGCGGTAGGACTCCTCGAGCAAGTCGAGGATGAAAACCGTTTTTCCACATCCTGTCTGCCCACATATTATGGCAGAGTGAGCATCTCCAATCGTGAATTGGTATTGATTGCTAGATTTCTTAATTAATTCTTTAAAATTATCAAAATTAGTACATCGCTGATACGTATCGACCATCTTCGATGTTGAGTTGTGCGTCTGTAATTATATATAAGTACACGTTCAATGGCCCGGCTCCGTCCGCCTCTTTGGTTATCTGGATCGTCACACCCTCACTAGCGTTCTCAACTTGGCGTCCGCTACCGTGTATTTGGTCATCATCGCTGGCTCGCATGTCTAGCCATAACGCGTATTTGGTATTCAGGAACTCCGCGAGGGAGACGGACGAGAGGTGCAGGTCTTTGGCAACTTCTGCAACCTCCGGAGAGCGCTTAGAGCCGGCAGCAAATTGCTTTCTTACTTCACCCACTGCTGGTGCGCGCGAAGACCCGCGCTGTAGAGTTGATTGAGGACTCCCTCGATCGTCACCTCTACCTTCGTGATTTTGGGGTTATAGAATATGTCGGTTTTTCTAGCACCGAACGCTAACCGAGCCTCCTCGAACAGCATCAGTATACCTTTCATCGAGCGGGCGGGTACGTTGACATTAATATTCCACAATGTGTCGCCTTTGTCTTTCATCATCTTGCGATGGCGAAGAACTCGGTCGTAAAGTATGGCAACGCGCCCGGAGTACTGTGTTCTGATCAATCGCGCGAGTTCGGGCATCGTGACCATGTCGTACTCCAGCGAAACATTATCGATCGTATACGTTGATAACACGTCGGTGGATATGAGAACTCGGCCGTAGTCGTTGAACGTTAGTTCGTATTCGAGGCGGTCAGCCAAAGCACTCTGATAGTAGGGCATGTGACTCTCTAGCAACTCAAAGTCGAGCGGGATGTAGAAGCAGTTGCCGTAAGCGCCCGCGACCGCGTTGTCACTCGCGTTGTTATCTGATTTGTCACCAGCCCCGATTCTAAGTCTGGTTACGTTCCTATTTCGGCTGGTGTCAATACCCTGATAGACCGCATTTTCGCACTCTTGCGCCGACTTCCACAGGTCCTGGTAGCAATGGTAGACGTCGCTGTCATCGATCGACATCACCTCATTACCAGAAATCTTTATCATAGTCTTCTTGACTATGGCGCGACCCAGGTTCTGAACGACGGTTCGGTCCGCGTCCATCGACGTTAGCGAAATAGTGAAAGCGAGGTGAACAGTACCCGGAACAATGACGTCGTGAGTTCCGAGGTTGGGGAAGCGGACTAAGAGCTGCTGGTTCTGGTCGATCGTCGATGGGTTGTTCGTAATAACGACACTCTGTCTCACGCCTTTTGCCCCGAGGGGCTCACGCAGTCTGCGGTATGGATTGAGTTTGCGACCGTATTGACTCGAAGACATAATTAATTTTTTCAAAATTATTGAAACTATTAAACCCGTATGGTTTTGTCTTTAATACATAATTAATATGGCTGATTACGATGTTGAAATGGATGAAATCGGCAGAGACGATTACCTCGATGGTGATGATGATAATTTCGAGGATTCCCTCGAGACACCCACCATAGAGACTCCAGTTCCAATCCAATCACAATTGGGTGGCGCTACCACTAGTCAAAGTCAGGAATTACTTGAGGGAGCTGTAAACGACTACTACAACAATTTGGCAGCAGAAAAAGGTCTGGTCCCCTCTCTCGGTCGCGACTACTCCAAGTTCAAATTTGATATGAACGGTAGTAGATTGCGACTAAGAGCAGCACTAAATCTCCCATTAGTCAACACGAGGACCGGAAAACCCCTATCGCTAAACACCATTGCAGGAAACCAGGGCGGTGGCGAAATCATAAAGAACGAACTAGGCTTCACGGATTGGAAGAGGGGTAAAACAATTGTGCCGGCCCGCGCTGTAGAGGCCCTACAGTCAACCGACGAAACTATAGTGAAGACGGCCACCGCGATAGAAACGGTCGAGCTCAGCGAGGTCCCTCAAATAGCCACCGACGTTATTAACACGATGGAGACCACGTTCAGCGTCCAATCGCAATTGGGGGAAATACTCAACGATGACCCACCGTTACCTCTTCGAGAACTCCGTGGACTCGATAAGGCTCTACAAACGATCCGGGGCGAACTGGTCCTTAACCTCTCCAAACTCACGGCGCTGGATGAACATATCGCGCTAGAAGAAAGAAAACTGGAGGAAGCCGGTGACGATAGAGAATCTACCGAACGGATCGCCGAACGACTGCGGTCTTTGCGGGATGAAAGAGAAGCTCGCTTGGAGGCCGCCTCGGCTAACCGTGAGGCTCTCCGCACACAAATAAGTCGGATCCGCGAATCAATCTCGAGGGTCCTGCACGAGGAGACGACACTCGGTGAGCGTCTTCGCACTCTGTTGAGAGAGCAGGGCGTCACGATAGCAAGCATCCTCGTTGCTATCTGCATGACTATATCGACCATAGTTCTAGCTTTCACTGGTGGTGCGGCACCACCACCCGCTCCAGCACCAGCACCCGCTCCATCCGGTGGAGCCAAGGAGTGGGTAAAAAAACAACTAAAGGCCCTCGCCAGTCTCCTGGCTAAATTAGCCGAAAAGGCTGCTGCCGCACTACCTGGACTGATCGGAAGTATCGTTTCTTACTTGCTATCTATATTATCAAAAACGGCCGAATGGCTAGCCAAAAATACCTGGGCTTTAATCGTGACAATCGCCGGTCTCCTACTATTCTTCGCCAGAGAGTTCCTACAACCAAAGCGTAAAAAATCCGATCGCCACGAGGGCGATGACGAGCCCTAATTTCTCCTCCTCGTGTGTTGTGCTTCCAATTTCACCCAATCTACGATTGATTGGTGTTTCTCCAATCGCGATTGGTCTGTTGATGGAACTCGATGGTGCATCCAATTTACGAATTGGGGGTACTGGGTTCAATTGTGTATCCAATTTACGAATTGGGGGAGGTGTATCCATTTGTGTTTTATGAAATCGGTTCCACTGTTGAACCCGATCATGTTGGGGGTGCGCTTGATGATATCCGTGTTCACGTTACCGTTGTGGCCGAGTTTTTGATTGGCGGTGGCGATTACGATCTGATTATTGTAACCGTCAACCGGGTCGTCTCGTAGTATCATATTGCTCGGCGCCATATAAAGACCTATTCCAAATACATAGTCTACTGGGGTGCTGGCATTCTGCAAAACGTCTTGATAATTCTGGATCGCCTTCTCCAGGTCCACCCTAGCTGAGATGGCGTCCTCTACAAGTGCCAAGAATTGTTTTTGTGCATCAAACGCTGTTCCCGTGCCCAGTATAGAACTGCGAGTTTGCTTCTGTGCACCGAGGATGGCCCAGACGTACGTGCGAATGGAGTCGTTGACGCGAGTAACCCCCACGGCCTGCGTGAACCCTATACCCTTATCTAACATAAATGTACCCCCACGCGTCCTGAACCTCAGCAGCCTGCTGTATGTAATCGACGTGAGCCCGTTTCGGAGGTAACATTTTACAAGAAAACACGCCACAGTGCCGACCTCCAGACACTTCCGGCCCGAAAGTCATAGTCGCGTGGTCAAAATTCCCGGCGTTCCGACTGACGATGTGGTCACCGGAGTGATCGTGTCTAAAATCAGTCTGCGTCCAATTCCCGGACTGGCCGTGAATGAGAACGTCCCCGAGGCCGGTGCTGGTAGGAAATGCTTTCTGTCTCCAGTCCGCGTCTTTTGAAACGTTAAATTCGTTACACAGTCTTTCAAACGCCATACGGTCGTATGCGTTGGAAATGGGATCCCAGGCGTCGTCTTGAGGTAGTGAAATACCTAGTTCTTTGAGAATCCTCCTAATAGTATAATACGCATGAAAGTTGTAGACACTTCGGAGCATGACATTCTTGGATGTCTGATGGTCTTTATATGAAACTCCACACCCGGCTGTTGCGCACCATACAGCAAAATTTATTTGGTTCTGCCAAAATTGCATCGGTGTTGCTTTCACCCGCTTACCGCCTCCATCGTAGTAATCTTGGGCAGCCTATATTGTTCAAAGATGTTAGGGAAGTTGGTGGCAAAGCCACTGTCCGGTCTAACCGTTACGGTTGGGTGTACAAGGGGGTTAACAACGTCTTTTTGCGTGTATTTACCTCCGACCGCGTACTTTACATTAGAGTTAAAGCTAAATGCTTTGGTATCCATTGAAAGATATTATTATGTTTGCTACTATTATTATGTTTGCTACTATAACTAATGTTCAAAAAAAGAGTTGTGAACTTCAAAAATTAATAGACAACTGCTGCGGAAAACGCCGGGTAGGCCTTAGATCAATCACCTTCACGGTTGGATGGCAGAATGTGGGGAAGAGCGAAGGGTTTTACTATGTGAAGGATGGACAACAATTAGGTGTAAAGCTGCCTCACGGACTGTGGGGAATAAGACAGCTCAAAGATTTTGTCAACTCAGAGCTTGACGGTATAATCAACCTCACAGTATCGAATGCTACCGGGCTCGCAACAATGACCATCAGCAGTGATAATAAGGTAGTGGTCTCCCCGGGGTTGGGTATTCAACTCGTTTTTAGGAAGAGACATACTCCTCAAAGGGAAAGGAGTGTTTACCCCGGGTGAGTACGTCGGTGATAATCCGGTGGACTTCACCTTCACGAAAACTCTCAGGGTGCACCTGGATCGGGTGAACACATCGTCGTACAACACGGTAGACGGATCCCCCAGCACATTACTGAAAACTGTGCCCGCCAGCGACTGTTTCTATGGCGAGACTGTGACCTTAGACTTCCCACACCCCGAGATGAAAGTTTTGGAATCCGGACATATCCACGAATTTACGGTCTCTATTCTCGATGATCAAGAGAGAAAGTTGAATAACTATTACCCGATTTCGGTAGTTCTCGAAATTTCCAATTGAGTATAGGTGCCCAATATTATAATTAAAAAATTAAGAATGAGTATATACGGACCAGGTAGTTCTTCCGATTGGGTGACAAATTCAAAGAATTTGGAACCGGCAGAAGGTGGATTCATCCCGACAGAGGGCGACTTTTTAACTACTGAAAAAACCAAGGCCCTGATCAATAAAACTATTTCGAAGGTCACAAACGGGATTCACAGGAGTATATCAGATGTTAGAGTAGAAGTGCTGACGGCGACTGCACAAATTGAGAAAGATCAGGCGGCTTATAAGGTGTTGCGCTCAGAGGACTCTCTCATCAGAGAAACGGAACTAAACGAACTAGGTAAAAAAAATTACCAAATTTCGAAAAGAGAGCAGGTCGGATATTGATAAAGTCCGAGCAGACCGCCAGGCGGCCCTTACGTAGCGCTTAGAGGACTCTCTCATTAGAGATGCGGCATTTACCGAACTAGGTAAAAAAATAACCAAATTTCGAAAAGAGGCAACGTCGGGTATTGAGAAAGCCCGAGAAGACCACCAGGTGGACCTTATGGAGGCTTATAGGGTGTTGCGTTTAGAGGACTCTCTCAGCAAAGAAGCGGCGGTTGCCGAACTTGATAAAAAAATAACCAAATTTCGAAAAGAGACCCGGTCGGGTATTGATAAAGTTCGGGAAGACCACCAGTCGAACCTTGCGGAGGCCATTGAGGAGGCTTATGATGCGTTGCGCTTAGAGGACTCTCTCAGTAAAGAAGCGACACTTACTGAACTAGACGGAAAAATAGCCGAATTTCTGAAAGAGACCAGGTCGGGGGTTGAGGGGGTCCGAGAAGACCACAAGGAGGCCATTGCGGAGGCTTATGGGGCGTTGCGCTCAGAGGACTCTCTCAACAGAGAAGCGGCACTTACTGAACTAGACAAAAAAATAACCGAATTTCAAAAAGTAGACCCGAACGGGTATTGAGAAAGCCCGAGAAGACCACCATGCGGATATTATGTTGCTCTCAGAGGACTCTCTCAACAGAGATGTGGCGGGTTATAACTGAACTAGACAAAAAAATAACCGATTTCAAAAAGAGAGCAGGTCGGATATTGATAAAGTCCGAGAAGACCACCAGGCGGATATTATGGAGGCTTATGATGTGTTGGTCTTAAATCACTCTCTCAACAGAGAAGCGGCGGTTGCCGAACTAGAAGAAAAGATAAACGAAATTTCCGAGGAACTGAAACATGATCGTATAGCCGCGACCAAAGCTCTTGAGGAGGCCTCTTATAATATTCGTACTGAGGCATATAACGCAAACAGTGCGCTTGCCGGAATAGTGCGAACAATGAAAACGCCAAAACGTGTCATAACAGTTTGGGCTGAGAAGCGGGGCCCATTGGTTGAGGGGCGCTATGAATATTCGTTCGGTGCCAAAGCGAGTAATAACTGCAGGTGAAGTTGTCCGAATGGCGGTCTGCTCGGTTAATGGTAGTGGTAAACCTGTGGGCGCGGTCTCGATAAATATTGTAGTAGATGGGGAAGAACGGGGGGTTGGAGTCACTAAAATCGCTGGAGATAGTTCGGTGATGATCGAATTAGACTTTCCCAAAGTAGTGTTATTAACTTTATTACGAAAATCGGTGACCCAGAGAGTTCTTCCACTATTGTCTCATTGTTAATTGAACTTATTATGTAAATACTAACATATTGAAATAAATTTGTAAAATTTAAATATGAACGAATCACTGTATCCAACTCTCAATACCACTCCACCAACACTGTGTACAATTAACGAAAGAAGTTCAGATTTTAGGTTGAATAATATCGTCGCTAGGCAGGATATTTTAGTTAGAGAATGTGCAAATAGAAAAAGACACGCTAACAAATATAAGCGCGCGGTGAAAATAGCTGAAGAATCTAGTACGGTTCTGGCAAGTGTTTCTGTGTTGTGTGGGGCGGGGACAGCTGCAACTATATTCACCATTATAACGGTTCTTGTAGCGGGGATTTTATGTGCGGTGTCGGCCGTTTCTGGGTTGCTGTGTATGGTAATTAGGGCGGCGGGTGGAAAACTCGAGAAAAAAAGTAGAAAACATGATAGAATATCCGTTCTCGCTAGGTCTAAGAAAAATAGCATCGACGTTATGGTGTCCAAAGCGTTGGCCGATAAGAAAATATCAAATTTAGAGTTTGAATCCGTGGTGGAAGAAATGGGGAGATATGAAGAATTAAAAAATGATATAAGAATCAAGGCGCGCGCCACCATGCCCAAAATTGAGTGTACTGATTGGGATAAATTTAGGGTAAAACTTGGAAATAAAGTCGGAGGAAATGTTACAGCACCATTATAAAATAATTTTTAAAAAATAATTAATTAATTATATTGGTGCAGTAAACAATTTATTAATTAATTTTAGGAAAATTATTAACAATTAAAAAAAAAAAAGTTTAGGTCCCACCGAGGCTCAAACCCGCGCCAGCAAAACCCTTCTGGGCCCATCCCACTAAGCCTTCGCTTTAAATCTCTTCTCTTCTCGTTTTTTTTGGCTTAGTGGGATGTGTCACGCTCACATCTCCTCCACCCCATCATTGGACCGATACCGCGGACCCCTCCTCTGCATTACCTCCATCCGCTATAATGTGTAGAGCGGCCAGAGTGAAGTACATGTGGCGAAACCTATCTCACTGTTGAGATATTAGTGCCGGCGTCCCGGTGTACACACCACCTGTGTAAATTGATAGCCCGTTTACATACCATCGATAAGGCTATAAATAACCGTGTGTGTATTATATATTACAGTGTGTTTATTTTCCATCCCGGAAGACGTAATCGTGTAAATCTCTCTATAAAATGGACACTTAATATACGTGTAAGGTGGGACACCTGATTTACATGTTCATAACACGTGTAATTGGAACATTGTCGTCTGCTTGGTGTGATTATAACATAAATTAGTTCTGTTCAATAATAATTTTTTCAATATCTTTATAAGCGATATCATAGAAATGTATATTCGTAAACGAATCGTTGGGTTTTAACAATTTTAAATAATACACCTTAGTTTCATATCCGATACACACTATCCGTCTTAATGTTTGTATTTGCCTCTTGTATAGTTCACATAATTGTCAGTATAATATTGTAAATGCAACGTTTTTATCGCAGCGTAATAAATTACGCTGATATTTCATGTATTCGATATCGCCTAGTGTTCTCATTTTATAGAATTTATATATAGGACTATAACCCCCGTATTCTTCGTAAAGTTCTTCAACACAGGCATTAAAAACTTTCAATTCCAATTGTATTGTATTATCCATTTTCTCTAATAGTTGTTTTTTTCTGTTCAATTTCCAATTTCTAATAATAATTTTCCAATTGCTTCGTTAAAAGCGATATTGTAGAAACGCATATCCGTAAACGAATCTTTGATTTTAAGCTGTTTTATAAAATTAGTTTGATAATGTTTCGGTAGTGTTTCTCCGATGCTATTTAGTCGCTTCATTACATAAATTTGATACTTATACCGGCGACATAATTGCCGGTTTAATATTGTAAATGCAACGTTTTTATCGCAGCGTAATAAATTACGCTGATATTTCATGTATTCGATATCACATAGTATTGTCATTTTACCGTGTTTTAATACTGTAGAAACAGCAACGTAAATTTCTTCATCAAAGTCATTACAAAATTCCAATTCGTTGCGTATTTTATTATCCATTTTGTTATAATATTTTATTATAACATATTAAATTTATATGTTCAATTGGACGTGAAAAAAACATTAGGTATTTATGACACCAATATTATTGGAGGAGAAAAATGGGGTGTTGGAATATAAACTATCACTCGTGGGCACATCCAATCGTGAATTGGTATTGCATTAATTATTTTCTCAAAAATTAATAAATTTGCTGTCGGGAAAACATTATGGTTTTTTTCACGACCAATTTTGGATTTTTCGGGGGTGGTGGGGGACAATTTCCTCGTTAACCAATTTTTTGTTTTTCGGGGGTGATGGGGGTATTATAGAGGGTTGTAAATGATATCACAGTAGGTGGTATCATTTTGACTCCCTTACTACTACTGGTCCGGCTGCTGTCGGAAAAACATAGAGAGAGTTGTGACCCGGTAACAACAGTCTGTGACTGTTCGTGATCATCCCCGCCCTGGTCACCTTGGCGCACTTACATCAGCGTCGTTTGTCAGCCACCATAACGGCTAGCTAGGCGATACGGTGTGTCAGTGCAATGCTCAGCTAATCAGAGCACGACGCCCATATATACCTGTTAATAATGACGCGACTTCACCGTGGTGCTACGTATTGTGGTCACAACGTCATTTGAATTAGTTGTCTAGAACTGAGTTCTCTTTACTGACGAATCTCGATTCACACTTAGTCATGCAGATGGTAGATTACGCGTCCACATAATTAAAAACGACAGATTCGCCGATTGTTGTGTTGTTGAGAGTGACAGGCTCGGTGGAGGGAGTGTAATGGTATGTGGGGTGGGATGGTGATGAACCGTAACACTGAGCTGGTGGTCATACAGGGCAACCTCAATACACATCGTTACATTGCTGAGGTGCTACATAACTCCTCATGCAATGCCTTTCATTCGCCACAACAGCCCTAGTGTAACACTGCACCAAGACAATGCCGCCCGCGCACAGCCAGAATCACAACATATAATACCTGGCCAGTGGTTTCCTTTGATCTCAACCCGATATAGCTCCTCTAGGATGAGCTGCTCGTAAGGCGAGGACCATTCACCAAATTGACAACATTTGAGACATGACATGGGCTTTATAACAAGAATGGAGGAATCTGCGTAACTCTCCAATTCTGCGTTACGTGTTCATGTGTCGTAGAATTATGGCGTGTATTCGTGCAAGTGGTGGTCACACACGCTATTAATTATAATGAATACAGCAGACTTTTTGAAACCATTAGTCTAGATCCCAAAGATTTTCTTTTCAGATTTTTGTTTGGACCATTTCCATGATCTCACACTTCAAATTAATCATCGCAGCACAATTTTGACAACTGATATGGATCCACAAATGAATACACTTCATTTTCTGTATATGTTTTAGTATCATCAACCTGATAGATTTCCAGCAATCGTTACTTCAACATGGAGGATCATTGAAGTTATTGTTTTGCTCAGTATATATATCAGGTGAGAGTATATGGGTTACCTTGCTTAATGTTAGTACATTACATATTTCATATCTGGTTGTGATTGGAGAAATGGTGCTTATGACATTTATGACCAGTGTAGACCCAGATCAAATAACACACACATGTTGCATGATAACAATCTATATTGCTTGTTAGAAGCAGGACGGATATTTCGTTGATGGAATTGCGAATAGTGCCGATACTGATCTGACTGTGCGGATAAACATGCTGATCTGGATCTACACTGGCCTCATAACACTAGTTGTGGGAAGTAACTCTGCAAAATACTCCCGTATCGTCCGTACTATGGGGACGTTACGGAAGTATTCTGCAAGAGTTACTTCCCACAACAACTATCATAACCCATAAATGCAATGGAGTCGTCAATTAGACAGTGGACCTTTAGAATGTGTGTGTGTGTTGTCTACCGCTTCCTCGCTCTCAGACAGTCCCATACCAGAACGACATTGATTAATTCACGTGTGTGGGGACGAAATGTCAACGCATGAACATAATTTCATCAGAAACAACAACAACAACAACAATATATTTGGGTTAAAATGTGGAAATCCAGTTCAACGAAAGTCTCTTCAAACATATGGGTAACATTTATGAGATTCAATATTGTAGAGATGATCTCCAATAAAATGTTACATTCTCAGTAGTTGACCGTTAATTGCCATGGTGGACATGTCATTTGTTTACAGGTTTATTTGTTGATGACCTCCACTTCAGGCTGTGCCTGAATTCGATATGTTCTTATTGTCGTCTTACTTGCAGGGATTAATCAGAAATCTACCATATATCCAGATACCAAATCTCGGCCACTGCCACAATGTTAGCGGTCTTTTCCCATAAAATGCAAAAAATCTGAATTCCATTGTTTTATTTACTGTGGCACTGAATGCTTCAAATTAGTTCTATCTATCTATTGTTACTGCCACACCCCATCGCGGAGATTATGGGCAGGCTTGTTGTGAACAGTAACTCTTACAATCTACTCGCGTACCATCCATAGCCAGAGTTACGATTCCACTCATTTGTTATTCTGCAGAGGAAGCCTACGTAGTGGAGTCGTAACTCTGTCTACGGATGGTACTGGAGTAGATTGCAAGAGTTACTATTCGCAACTAGCGTTAAATACACATCAAATTACAATCTCACAGATGAGAATTTGCCATGGTGCATTTTTGCAACAGCATCTATTGATTTCACGGAACACACTGCAGACTGCAGTATAGTTACGAATCCACTCATCAGGGGTGTAAAATTTCACTCGCCCGCTGGCATTGGCGAGTGGTTATAGTCCTTGGGCGAGTTGAAATTACTGTCTGCTAGTAACTTTTTTCCCTATCTAAATCCTTAAAACAGATTTGAAACGCATCTTGTTCACTCGCACTGTTTACAAATTTCAAATCGTGATATTTTTGACGCATGAATTCATCCCGTATGACTGTTTGGAAGACACAGAGTAATTGCTATTTGACGGTTAGCAGGTACCTATAGACTGTGATCCAATTCAGGTTGAAAAAAATATTGAATGCAAAGCAATTCATCGCTAACCCAACTGCGTTAAAATTTTACATCAACACCGGATGTATGTTCAGCATAGCGGAATATTAGCGAAAGGATTAACAACAACAACTGAACCACGCGAGTGCTCGCTGTAAATTCAAACTACCTCGCTTGTGGGCGCTTCGGCGAGCAATGTTGTTCTGAAACAAAGCGATCAAAGCGCCCACGAGCACCATAGCTGCTGAACAGGTACTTGGTCAATTCGTACCCATACAATTTCGGTTTGGTAATTTCGTACCCAGTCTTTGGTCAATTTGTACCCATAGCAAGTAATTTCATACCCAGTTTGGTAATTTCGTACCCAGTTATTGTTTTAATAAATAAACAAAACCAAACTATATAAAAAACAAATATTTTTTATAACAATTAATTACTCTACAATAGTCTACATACACACATGTACTTACTAAATCAGAAATCAGTTTTATTTCAAATGATGATATATTATCATGAATAACTTCTACATACCATGTTTACACAGTTTTTTGTCTTGGAAAATCCCTGGTAAATAGGTATAAACATCAGAGCTCCAGTTAAGCTGCGTTTTTGCGTCAAATACGCAGTAGAAATGTCTAAAAACGCAAGGGAATTAATTTCCATGCGTTACAAAAACGCAGCAAAAAATACTGTTACGCAAGGTGTCCAGATATTGTGCGTTTCGTCAATCTCTGTTCAGCTATATAGCGTGTTTTTCGCTGATTCCACTGCCCGATTACATGGCGTGAATTTTTCAGACTGGTCGATAAAATAATCTACGTTGTGTATTATTCTGAGTCTTTCATAGCGTAAATATAGTAGCGATCAGTCTGTCCTTCAATCATCGCCTCGTGGGCGCTTAAGTTAAATAAATGTAAACGTCCTGCCTATTCAGATGATGGCTTCGCGAAAAAGAAGTCTGCACAAGAAACGGGCTTATTTCACGAAAGTACAAAGCGATGAACCATCCCCAGAAACCATCGTGAAATCGATATTGGCCGAGATTGTTACACTGTCAAATTTGATAAGAAATCGCGTCACGCAACAGTGTCAAAATCAACTTTTGAAAAGTGGAAAACGCAATTTCCGTGCCATACAATTATCGTCTTTAAAGAGGCACAATGAAAGCGATGATCATGATGTCAAAAGTGAGCAGAAACATTTGCGCGAGTCTTGTGCTTATGATCTGGAATGTAGTGAAAGCACCATGACTGAGGGTGTGGGGGTGTCTAAGGATTATCCCATTTTATTCAGGACTGTTTATTTCACATAAAGGTTATTATATGTTTAGTAAAATTATTACATATACATTTATGTGCTTCTTAATTAGCAGACATGTATTAGACCCAAGGTTTGGGTTATTGTTTTGGAACTGTAAATACGTTTATTGTTGACATTGAACTTACTATATAATAAACAAACAAACAAACAAACAATACAGTGCAGCCTGGTCGGCCTGGCAACTACACAACACTATATTAAATGCACAGTGTAGCCTACAGCACCACAAACTACAACAACATGTAAGTACGATAGACAGATGTACATACATGTATAACATAAACGTTAATACTCCCAAAACTCTGACATTGATTTTCAATATCGCAAGTAAAAAACCCCACATCAATAGAAAAAACCCACCGTTTTTTATTTCGAGGCGTCAAAAAACTCTTGCCTAAAATAATTATCTGGAGCTCTGAAACATATATGGTTATAAATGTGGTATTGTTTCAGTGAAATGGACATGTTACAATTACATACAGTCAAGTTACATGGATTGTACAGGGCGAGTGGTAAATTGGTAAGGGCGAGTTGCTTTTTGCTTCTACATGTACTAGTCCTGCAGTGCGAGTGGATTTTTCCAAATGTTTACACCCCTACCCTGCTCATATGCTTTCTCTGCCGAATAGCGAATCAGGCAAATGCATTAATTGTTTTCAGCAACTGGTTAACCACCTCACCCATTGTAATACTATTTGGCCACAATATGTATCTAGCGATATTGTTTTGTTTCGCATACACACCATGTCTGAACCCCCAAAGTCGAAGTCACTGAGGACTGTTCACCTTGTTAGTTACATACTATAACGATGCCCTTGTTATTATTTGGCATATTTAAATTGAATGGTAAGTGTCAAAATTAGATTAGTATTCATGCGTTAACCCTTAGACGGCTACTCATAACAATTGTCGTCTGTTGTTGCTTTTATATCTTGCCTTATTACTCAATAAAAACATGTTTTGACAGCACTGCAGAATCATTTCCAATGGAAATGATTCTGAAGTGATGTCAAAGCATGTTGTAAATTATTCTAAAATGCTGTCAAAGCATGTTTTTAATGATAAAAATGGAAAATAGAAAATAAACAGCAGACGACAAAAAAATTAAGATAGCGGTCTAAGGGTTAAATAAGAAATACACACCAAATAAGACATCTTTAGCCAGATTGTTGAATTTCATCTGGATTATGAAAATAAAGATTCGCCGGCCAGAATGTTTTCCCCACATTAATAAAAATATTTGCAATTTACGGTGTGTAAAAGGGCGTATCCTCTGGATATAATGAGTTAACCAGACATGAAACCCCATGCAATTAATCACTGTTAAACATATGTAAATGTTCAAATACACAAACACAAATAAATGTACATGTATTTGCTGATCTAGTTTTCCTACTTCTAACTTAAAATATTTATTGTGACCACTCATTTGATGAGACGGTTCAAATGGTGGTCACAATATACATGTATACAATTGATGAGAGATAAAGCAAATATTTGAAATTTGCTGTCGGTTATGTCTATTTGCTGAAGGCAAACGGAACCTGACTTGAAACCCCATGCAATCATGACTGTTACAGGTAGCCAGTAGGCGGTTCCAACGATGTCTTGTGTCCCAGGGCCGTCTGGCACAACAACAAGCAACGTCTGCTGGCAGCACACCGCCCCAACCGCCCGTGAAGCCACCGCCCACTGAGGTTCCCACACCACCCCCGCCACCGTGAGTGTCTACAAATGTGGCTGTGACTGGAGAAATTCTGCGTGTTTGTGATTAGTGTAGCTCCTGATCAAATAGCACTCCTGTAGCCTGATAACAAACTATATAGCTTGTTAGAAGCATGACAGGTGTTAATGGAATGGCGAACAGTGCAGATCCTGATCAGACTGTGCGGATGCACAGGTTGATCTGGATCTACACTGGTCGTAAAATCTATAAGCCTCATATCTCCAGTCACAGCCACAAATGTGACCAAGACTATCAGCGTACCCACATAACTGTAAAACCAGTCTATACAATCTGACCAAATGTTAGCATTAACCCCTGATTACACCTTCCTGATACATGAAATAGCCAAAAAATTAACCTGTTACATTTGGAATACGCCTTAACCCTTTGCACGCTAGCTGTGTAAATAATAGCGAAATGGGTAATGGAATTTCATTAGACTTGCATCATAACAATGCAATTCCAATGAATTTCCACGAAATATTTCATAGTTTACAGAGAGCAATAAGAAAAACAATATTAATGAAGTGTCGTCTGCTGCTATATTTGAACTATTTTTAGTCATATTTTCCCAGCATGCAAACAGTTAATAGGGCTTAATAGGGCTATGACGATTTTGAAAAATTATTTTTCATTGAAAGTGTATGTTGTAACCACTTATTTGAACCGTCTTGCCAAGACGGTTCAAATGGTGGGCACGACATATATTTTTGAGCAGATATAAATAAAATATATTGGATTTTCCACAAAGAAAATGGCAAATGTTAATTGGCATACAGTGTAGTCTAAGAATTAACATAAAAGAGCCCCTTGAATGTCTATAGGTCGACCAAGGTATTGCACTATTTCAGTCCTCAATGACTCACAACCTTCCACTATTAGTGAAGACACATAAAATATATCATCCTAGCAGTTGAAATGTTATATTTATTTGGATATCATTTATGGGTGAAAGTGTTAAATCAATAGATTCTCGTTTCTAGACTATTCCATTAATCAGGTATTAAAGGGATATTTTTAAAATAACGAAAATCAAAAAAATATTGACAAACTGCATGATCATGATGACACAACTTTTTTTAAGCCGGTTCATATGGATCGAGAGTTTTTTCAAATGCTTCCTTTATGGTCTGTAGGGGTCAAACAGGTAGCTTCTGTCCATTCTAATGTTGCTCATGCAGGAAAAAGGGAGGCGTATTCGGTAAACTGCTTGCGGTGACGGTACTCGGTGGTGCCGGCGTGGTCGGATACGCGTGGTATGACGAGAAGTTTCGCAACTCGATGAGCGACATGGTGCCATACAGTCGCACGGCCCTGGACGCTGTCTTCCAATACCTCCCCGACAGTCCCACTGTCCCGGCCATCCTCTCCAGGTAATCAAGCCAGTCGTCCTTTTGCTCATTCCATAGAGAATACAATGCTAATGTACAGCAGAGTTCCAGATAAGGTGTGTATTGGCGTATGTTACGCACTAATTTTAGCAGAATACGCATTGATTATCAAAAGTGGGAGTACCCAATGCTCACAGTAATGTGAAAATATGTATTGATTTTCAAATTGAGTAGTAAAAATACTGTAATGAAGTTGAAAATTTAATTAGTTGAACACTGTTTGCTTTTTGCAGGTCAAATAAGTGAATTTTTTAATTTGTTTTATTTTTTTCATTTGTTCCCTATTCAATAAGGAAGAAAATCAATAATACATTTGTAAAAGTAAAATACGCATTGAATTTGATATATGGGGGTATATTACTCTTTAGATGCAAAACTTATCTGGAGCGCTGGAACAGTGCTGCCTCGATTTAATGTGCCGCGATATATCGTGATTCCGGTTATAAAACAGTCAGCCTACATTTGTGACTCCAAAAAAACACCACCCTGATTATTCCCTCAGGCAAGAGGGTATATAGCGTTAGTCCATGTACGTACGTGCATGTGCTTACATTAGTACTCAGGCAAGAGGGTATATAGCGTTAGTCCATGTACGTACGTGCATGTTCTTGACATTAGTACGGTGCAGCATGTACTGGTATATAGCGTAGTTTCATGTACGTACGTGCATGTTCTTACATTAGTACTCAGGCAAGAGGGTATATAGCGTTAGTCCATGTACGTACGTGCATGTTCTTACATTAGTACTCAGGCAAGAGGGTATATAGCGTTAGTCCATGTACGTACGTGCATGTTCTTACATTAGTACTCAGGCAAGAGGGTATATAGCGTTAGTCCATGTACGTACGTGCATGTGCTTACATTAGTACTCAGGCAAGAGGGTATATAGCGTTAGTCCATGTACGTACGTGCATGTGCTTACATTAGTACTCAGGCAAGAGGGTATATAGCGTTAGTCCATGTACGTACGTGCATGTGCTTACATTAGTACTCAGGCAAGAGGGTATATAGCGTTAGTCCATGTACGTACGTGCATGTTCTTACATTAGTACTTCAAAGGCAAGAGGGTTATATAGCCGTTAGGTCATGTACGGGTACGTGCATTGCTTACATTAGTTACTCAGGCAAGAGGGTATATAGCCGTTAGTCCAGGTTACGTAATTGCCATTTCTTACATTAGTACTCAGCAAGAGGTATATAGCGTTAGTCCATTGTACGTACGTTGCATGTTCTTACATTAGTACTCAAGGCAAAGAGGGTATATAGCGTTAAGTTCCATGTCCGTACGTGCGATGATCTTACATTAGACTTCAGGCAGAGGGTTATATAGCGTAATCCATGTACGTACGTGCAATGTGCTTACATTAGGGTACTCCAGGCAAGAGGGTATATACGTTATCCATGAAAGTTAAATGTGCCATGTGTGCTTACATTAGTACTCAGGCAAGAGGGTATATAGCGTTAGTCCAAATGTTACTGGTTACGTGCATTGTTCTTACCATTAGTTACACAGGAGTAAGGAGGTATATGCGTTAAGTCCATGGGTACGAACGTGCATGGCTTACATTAGTACTCAGGCAAGAGGGATTATAGCTTAGTCCAGTTACGTACTGCATGTTCTACATTAGTACTCAGGCAAGAGGTAATATAACGTTAGTCCATTGTACTACTTGCAAGTGCTTACATTATACTCTGGCAAGAGGTATATAGCGTTAAGTCCATTACGGGTAAATTGTGCATGTTCTTACATTAGTTACTCAGGCAAGAGGGTATAGTAGCCGTTTTTTTTTTTTAAAATAGTCCTTGTACGACGTGCATGTGCTTACATTAGTACTCAGGCAAGAGGGTATATACGTTAGTCCATGTACGTACGTTGACATGTTCTTACCAATTAGTACTCCAAGGCAAGGGAGGTGATATGAGCGTTAGTCCATTGTACGTACGTGCATGTTCTTACATTAGTAACTCAGGCAAGGAGGGGTATATAGCGTTAAGGTCCCAATACGGGTACGTGCATAGTGCTTACATTAGTACTCAGGCAAGAGGTTATATAGCGTTAGTCCATGTCCGGACGTGCAATGTTCTACATTAGTTACTTCAGCCAAGAGGGGTTATATACGTTAGACCCATGTACTACGGTGCCAATGATACTTACATTATTACTCAAGGCAAGAGGGTATATAGCGTTAGTCCATGTACGATACGTGCATGTTCTTACATTAGTACTCAGGCAAGAGGGTATATACGTTAGTCCACTGTTACGTAACCGTGCATTTGTTCTTACATTAGAACTCAGGCAAGAGGGTATATATCGTTAGTCCATGAACTTACGAGCATTGTATCTTACATTAGGTAAATTCATGAAGAGGGTAAATATCTTAGACCAATGTCGTGACGGTTGCATGTTCATACATTAGTACTCCAGGCAAGAGGGTAATATTAGCTGTTATCCATGTAACGTACGTGCATGTTTCTTACATTAGTACTCAGGCAAGAGTGTATAAGCTTAAGTCCATGTACGTACGTGCAGTGCTATACATTAGTACCCAGGCAAGTAGGGATAAATAGCGTTAGTCACGATGTCGTTATAGGGTTTTGGGGGGGGGGTGCCAAAAAAAATGTTTTTTTTTTTTCTAACATTATACCTCATGCAAGAGGGTATATAGCGGTTAGTCCTGTACGTATTGTGCATGTTCTTTACATTAGTACTCAGCCAAGAGGGGTATATAGCGTTAAGTTCCATGTACGTACGTGCATTGCTTACATTAGTAACTCAGGCAAGAGGGTATATTGCGTTAGTCCATGTACGTACGGTGCATGTTCTACCATTAGTACCAGGCAAAGAGGGATATAGCGTTAGTCCATGTACGTAACGTGCATGTGCTACATTAGTACACTCAGGCAAGAGGGTATATAGCGTTAGTCCATTACGTACGTGCCATGTTCTTACATTAGTACTCAGGCAAGAGGGTAAGAGCGTTATTCAAGTACGACGTGCATGATCTTACATTATACCTGCAAGAGGGTATATTAGCGTTAGTCCATGTACGTACGTGCATGTGCTTACATATAGTACTCAGGCAAGAAGGGTAAAATAGCTTTATCCATGTACGTACGTGCATGTGCTTACATTAGTACTCAGGCAATAGGTATATACGTTAGTCCATGTACTAACGTGCATGTTCTTACATAGTACTACATGCAAGAGGTATATAGCGTTAGTCCATGTAAGACGTTCATGTGCTTACATTATACTCAAGGCAAGAGGTATATAAGCGTTAGTCCATGTACGATACGAGCATTTCTTACATTAGTACTCAGGCAAGAGGGTATATAGCGTTAGTCCATGTACGTACGTGCATGTGCTTACATTAGTACTCAGGCAAGAGGGTATATAGCGTTAGTCCATGTACGTACGTGCTTATATCAGTATTCTACATTAGTACTCAGCATTGAGGTAATAAATAGCGTTAGTCCATGTACTACGTCATGGTTCTTACATTAGTACCAGCAAGAGGTATAATAGCGTTTAGTCCCATGTAACGTACGTGCATGTTCTTACATTAGTACTCAGGCAAGAGGGTATATAGCGTTAGTCCATGTACGTACGTGCATGTGCTTACATTAGTACTCAGGCAAGAGGGTATATAGCGTTAGTCCATGTACGTACGTGCATGTGCTTACATTAGTCAGATCTTTCATTTTTCAATAACTCCTGAACCATATCACCGATTTTGATAATATGTGGCCACAATGTGTGTCTAGGGATGGTGCTTTGTTTTGCATATGACCCACGTCATGTGAATTCTAATAAATTCTTTTCCCCAGATTGTCCGGTTAGCGCAATTGATAACAAGCATGCTTCTCACCAATGTGGCCGGGGTTCGATCCTCGACCGGGGCAGTATGTGAGATGGTATGTACGGTGGTCACCAGATCGGACCAGTGGGTTTCCTCCAGTTTCCTCTCACAGTACGACTCCATCTGTGCCAACAATAGTATTGTTGTAATATTAACCCTTTCACCCCTAAGTAACTGGAATGGATTTTTACATGTTAATTTCCATATCCAGTGGTCACAAAATGATTTTCAGACTAGGCCATTTATAAAAAGGGGGTGTTTTTTTCACTAAAAAAATATGAAAATTGGTTGCAAAAAGTGCAGATCCTGATGAGACGGCTCTACATGAGCCGGCTCATCTGGATCTGCACTATTTGCCAATACCACTATACAGGCCTGTGCTGGTGAAAGGGTTAATGAAGTTTAAATTTTTGTTTTGCTGGTTTTTGGAGAAGATATTCTGACCCATTCTCAACTCATGTTTACTTCCAGAGATCCGACTGGGGCGGGAGCCTCACATAGGATGCCACCACCTCCCCTACCTCTACCACCATTGCCAGACACACAGGTAACTCTCGCATTGGCTCATAATGCCAGTTTGTCTAGAACTGGACTGTAACTTTTCAGAGCTCCAGATAAGTTTTGTACCTAAAGAGTATTATACTCCCAGATTTCAAATTCAATGCGTATTTTACCTTTGCAAATGTACTATTGATTGTCTTCCTTATTAAATAGGGAATCATTGATAAAAAAAAATGAAACACATTTAAAAATTCACTTATTTGAGCTTCTTTTTTGCAGCTCAACTAAGTAAATTTCAACTTTATTACAGTATTTTCATGACTTAATTTGAAAATCAATACATATTTTCACATTGGTGTGAGTATTTTGTACTCCCACTTTTGATAATCTGTGCGTATTCTGCTAAAATAGGTGCGTAAAATACGCCAATACGCACCTTGTCTGGAGCTCTGAACCTTTGTAGAAAAAGTCACACTGTAATAATATTGCTATCTGTATGTGATCACAGGAACCAGACATATGTGGCTGTGGCTGTGACTGGAGAAATGGGGCTTATGGGTTATGCGACCAGTGTAGATCCAGATCAGCCTGTGCATCCGCACAGTCTGATCAGGATCTGCACTGTTCGCCATTCCATCAATGAAAAACCTGTTGTGCTTCTAACAAGCAATACAAGCCAATAATTGGCTATACGTCTTGTGTTGCTCCTGATCAAATAGCAGGCTCTTTAAGAGTCTGCTATTTGATCAGGAGCTACACTGGTCACAAAACCCATAAGCCCCATTTCTCCAGTCACAGCCACATATTTCTTTGTTTGTTCTTCGTGTTTATGCACTCAGTCTTGGTAGAGCCCTGAGACGTAATCTGTTTGAACTGTGTGTCTGTCCGGGCGCACAATCAGGGTCTTAGGTGGTTGGAGGTGTGGCCTAAGACGAGGCCACATTTTCTTGTGTTTTTTTATTTTTGAAAATAAAATCTTTATAGAGTTAATAGAGTAAATATATTCATTGAAAGCATCCCTATCCATATGTATGTGCTGTGTTGTTAATGTGTTGAATACCTTATGAATATGCAGGAAATATAGGAATCAACTATGCAACTGTCAAATTGTCTGAGACTATATTAAATACAAATTTTATATTAATTTCAGAATTCTGGGGTTGATGTGAAATCAGCCCCACCGTCGCCGCAGCCATATGTTGAGGGTATGTATTTGTGGCTATGACTGATCAGGATCTGCACTGGTCGTCATTCCATCAATGAAACACCCGTCGTGTGTCTAACAATGAATATTGATTGCTACCAGGCTACAGGAGTGTGCTATTTGATCAGGAGCTACACCGGTCAGAAAGTCCATAAGCCCCATTTCTCCAGTCACGGCCACACTTCTAGAACATGTGTGCTAGCTGATCATATGTAAACCCCAATAATCCAATATGTTGGCAAAAAAAATTACAACTTTGACAATTGATCAATGTGTTTCATTGATTGAATGGCGAACAGTGCAGATCCTGATCAGACTGTGCGGATGCACAGGCTGATCCGGATCTACACAGGTCGCAAAACCTATATACCCCATTTTTCCAGTCACAGTCACATATGTGTGCGAGCTGATCAGATCAAACACCCAATAATCCATAATGTTAGCATTACACAATTACAACTGTGACGATTCTGATTCCTGATTTCAGAGACGTCCCAGCAGGTGATTAATCAATGTGTTTCATTGATTAAATGGCGAACAGTGCAGATCCTGATCAGACTGTGCGGATGCACAGGCTGATCTGAATCTACAGTGGTCACAAATCCCAAATGCCCATTAATCCAGTCATAGCCACATATGTGTGTAATCACAAGATTATGACAATCGCAATCACTGATTTCAAAGAGGCAGGATGTGGTGGTGAGTCGACTGGATACATTTATGATTATGGCGAATCTGGGGGCCGTTTCACTAAACTTTGTATGGCTAAAATGTAAGTGCAAAATTATGATAGTTTGTAAATATCACATTAACAATGTTTTCTTGTAAACAATTGTTGGATTTACATTTGTTGAGCATGCAGCCTATGCTCAATACATGAACATTCATCAATTGAACTTTCCAGACGATCCTAAATATGCTCTTACGAATATTTTAATTGTACGAAGTTTAGTGAAATGGGCCTCTGATCCTTGATTTCAGAGAAGTCCCAGCGGGTGATCAATCAAGAGAAACGGGCCCTGGAAAGGCGGGAGGCAGAGAGACTGGATGTGGAGGAGAGGCGACAACGTGAGGCGAAGGAGGTGGAGGACCGGAAGATCAGAGATGTGGACGAGGCTCGTCGGAGAAAACAGGTGAACTTATCGACCTATCGACCCCTGATTTGACCTTGAAATGTTTCTTTTGACCGTTCATCCAATTAAAAAGTACCTCTTTTGACCTCGACATTAGTTTGGCCTTGTCATGTGTTGTAGTACTAGTAGCAACACCGTGACCTAGATGACCTTGCTATGTCTACTTTGACAATGTAATACTTAGTGACCTCGCAATACCTAGTTTGGCATTGCTATTTGACCTTGACATTAGTTTGACCTTGCCGTGTTGTAGGAGCGGGAGGATGTGCTAGCGAAGGAGAACACTGACCTGGAGGTGAGCCTGGAGATGCTGGTGACGTCGTGTGAGCGCCGCGTGGAGGCCGCGATCACCGGGCAGGATGAGATAATCCAGGCCACACAGCACCACACCAGCCTGCTCCGCACTGCCATGGATGACAACGACAAGGTGATGGTCTCTCCCAGTACATGTACTGGAAATCTTGGCTATGGACTTTTATTGCAGAAAATCACATTGATTGGTTGATTGTATAACGTGCATGCAAGCAAATTCAACACACATGGGATTAGGGGGATCAGTTTCTAGGCGTCTTCGACACGCCAAGTGGAAACTGATTTGTTATGGCTTGACCGGAACAATCTTGGCTATGGACTTTTATTGCAGAAAATCACATTGATTGGTTGATTGTATAAACTGCGCTCGTGCATGCAAGCAAATTCAACACACATGGGATTAGGGGGATCAGTTTCTAGGCATCTTCGACACGCCAAGTGGAAACTGATTTGTTATGGCTTGACCGGAAGTAAGAGGCACCAGTGTAGGGGCACTTTTTTACTTCCGGTTTGGAGCGGTTTAAAACTAACACCATAACGAGCCCTCTCATCAGGATCTGCAAATTTTGAAAATAATTTTCACATATTTTGAGAACAAAAACACCCCCTTTTCATATATGGACTAGTCTGAAAATCATTTTGTGACAGTTGGATTGTGCAAAAATTAACATATCAAAATCCATTCCAGTGAAAAGGTTAACTGGTTATTTTCCACGATTTTTAATAGAGATAATATATGGATAAACATTATCACCTTGCAGATTCTCGAGAAAGACGACCAGTGGCAGTCTGTTTCCATGGCGATGGACTCGCGACAAGAAGCTGTGAATGCTGCAGGACAAGCCATCACTGATGCTAAGTATGTACAGTGAAACCTTGCTAAACCGGACACCCTGGGAGGTCCCCAGGGTGTCCAGCTTGGAGACGTTTCACTGTAAATCAGTCATTTGATCATTCTGAGCCATGGTTGTGTGCTCTGCGATCACGAACAGACATTATCACCTGAGATAAATGATGAATTAACTTATCAAACTAAGATCACAGGTGGTTTCTTGATGTCCGGTTTAGAGAGGATCCACTGTACATGTAGAGCTGAACTGTCACTGGAGAATTCGGGCTTGTGGGTTTTGTGCACTGCAAACAGTGCAGATCCTGATCAGACTGTGCGGATGCACAGGCTGATCAGGATCTACACTGGTCGCCATTCCATCAATGACACACCGATCATGCCACAGGAGTGTGCTATTTGAACACGAGCTACGGTGATCACAAATCCGTAAGCCACATTTCTCCAGTCACAGTCACATTTGACCAGTCTCCTGATTGGCTAGTACATAAGGATCTGTGTTTACTACTTAAAGAGAAATTCTCTGTTTTTTATAGTGAAAAACCTCCCTCAACTCAAAATATTGAGAAATGGCATCATTTCGGGAGAAAAAAACGTGCCCAGATCGCGCTGGAACTTGATCCCTGTTGTTTTCCTGATGCCTGGCATGAGATCAGGATATTGTGGAAGATGTTGCGATGCTGCTTTCATACAGGTGCATTCCAGTCTCTGTATGAGTGCTGTTGAACTGATGTAAAGCCTCAATCAATTGATGTTGCGACTCGAGAAATGGGACTTATAGCCCTGGCAACCAGTGTAGACCTTGATCAGCCTTGCACATCCGCACAGTCTAGTCACGGTCTGCACTGTTCAACAATAGGCAAGATCAGTCGATCATCAAAAAACGCTATACAGATCTTTTTCAGACTGAAAGAGTACACTAGAAGATCAGGTGGTCGTTTCACAAAACATTTTGTACAACTAAAATGTTTGTATAAAGTGAAAATTCAGGATCATCTGAACATTTCAATTGATGGATTTACATTTATTGAACATAGGCAGCAATAATTGTTTTAATACAAGAAAACACTGTTTATGTGAAATTTACAGACTATCATAAGTTTGCACGAACATTTTAGTCGTACACAGTTTTGTGAAACAGAAGCTTCACAAGCCACACATGTCGTTAGCTCCATGTATGTGTGAGCATTTCAATATCCATCCATCACCACCTTCAGTAGCCGATTTCATCAATATTGCAAAGTATACTTTACTAGCAAAGTATACTTTGAGGGAGTAATCATTTATTTTTCCCGAAATGCATTATGTCATATAGAACTTAACGACTGCATATATTTGATGATTAAAAGTATGCAGAATTATTATACTGAATGTATTACATTATCACAGCCAGAATGAATGGCTGTGATAATGTAATAAATTCAGTATAATAAAAAATAATAAATTTATCCTGAAATTGAAAATTTCTCCCTCAAAGTATACTTTGCTAGCTAAGTATACTTTGCAATGTTGATGAAATCGGCTACAGGGCTCACATGTCGTTAGCCCCATGTATGTGTGAGCATTTCAATATCCGTCCATTGCCAACTACAGGGCTCACCTGGAGATGCTGAGACACGCGATAGACGAGGGACGAGTCAATGCCAGCACAAAGAAGAACAAATCTCTCACAAAAACCAAGGAAGTCCTTAATCGACTTAGTACCGAGTTCAACAAAAAATCCACGCAGGTAACAGTTCCGTTTGGACACCGAGCTGGCTGAAATACTAACGGGTTTCTAATTTGCTAGAGGAAATGTTTGCTTATGGCGGATTCGCGTGATGGTGTGGTGTTATAATCCCAAAGACATTGTTAGGCTACCTGGGATTTATCATGTACCACAAATAGTTTGTGTGAGAATTGGCTTGCATGTTTATTGGGATCTGTAGCCTATTTCATCAACATTGCAAAGTATACTTTACTAGCAAAGTATACTTTGAGGGAGAAATCATTTATTTTTCCTGAAATGCATTATTTCATATAGAACTAACAAATGCATATATGTCATGATTAAAAGTATGCAGAATTATTATACTGAATTTATTACATTATCACAGCCATTAAATGGCTGTGATAATGTAATAAATTCAGTATAATAAAAATTAATTAATTTTTAAAAAAATTGAAAATTTCTCCCTCAAAGTATACTTTGCTAGTAAAGTATACTTTGCAATGTTGATGAAATAGGCCCCAGCTGGGATTTATCATGTACCACAAATAGTTTGTGTGAGAATTGGCTTGCATGTTTATTGGGATCTGGAAGAAGTGTGAAAGCTAGGATTTAAAATCAATTTACTCGTATTAATCACTTTGAAATATAATTACAGCGCTCCAGTAGCCTATTTCATCAACATTGCAAAGTATACTTTAGTAGCAAAGTATACTTTAAGGGAGAAATTTTCAATTTTTTGAAAAATTTATAAATTTTTATTATACTGAATTTATTACATTATCACAGCCATTTAATGGCTGTGATAATGTAATAAATTCAGTATAATAATTCTGCATACTTTTAATCATGAAATATATGCATTTGTTATTCTATATGAAATAATGCATTTCAGGAAAAATAAATGATTACTCCCTCAAAGTATACTTTGCTAGTAAAGTATACTTTGCAATGTTGATGAAATAGGCTACAGATAAGCTGCGTATTTGCTGAAATACCCTATTAAAATTGTCAAAACCCCAATTGAAATCAGAAGTAGCGAGTATCAAAAAGCAATAATAATTTTGTGGTACCGTTATCATGCTGCAGAAAACAATAAACAGACCACAAATATAGCATATTTCTCTTATTTTCCATGAAAACACATCTTGGTATTTCATTAGAATTGTCTCCAAGAAGACAATTCTATTGAAATGCCAAGGCATGTTTTCATTTCGAAGCAAACTATTCAATAATTGCTGTCTGTTGATGTGTAAACAGTAGTGTGATTTTATATTTAATACCCAATTAAAATTTTGAAATACCCAATTGCTTCAGAAATGAAAATACTGAATTACTAATTCCTTATCTGCAGCTCTGGAATTCGGTTGGCTTTAATAATGTAATTTGAAAATGTATTAGCACATTACTTTTAAAGTTACAACACTGCTGGTTGAAGGCTCGGACAGTTTTAAAGAATTTATCAGGGGTGTAAACTTTAAAAGTTCCAACTATACTGGTTGATGGACTTCCGGCCGTCTTCCGGCATTCAACCAGTGTAGTTTGACTTTTAAAAGTGTGTATTACAAGGAATTCTTGGAAAATTGTTGTTTATGTCTATGTTAAGCCTTTCAACTGTACATACCTCTATAGCAGTATTTGCATTCAGCATAGATCCAGATGAGCCGGCTCGTAACGAGCCAGCTCATCAGTATCTGCACATTTTACAAGCAATTTTCATATCTTTTAGGGGAACAAATAACCTCTTTTGTGAATGGAATAGTCTGAAAATCATTTTGTGACGATTGGATTGGTTGGAAAATTACCATATCATAGTCCATTGCAGTTATTATCCAGTACGAGGGGATATAGCGTTAGTCCATGTCCACAGTAACTCATGAACCTCTTCATCGATTTTGATAATATTTTGCCACAATGTGTGTCTAGGGATGGTGCTTTGTTTTGTATACGACCAACAAACGATCGCCCAAGGTCGATGTCACTGAGGACTTATGTTCACCTTGTTTGTAAGGCAAAAATGTTAAATGTTGAAAGGGTTAAATTAATTAATGAATCACCCTGATGGACCATGATTGTGCCCCTACAGGTGGCGACCGTGGAGTCGGAGGCTCGGGTCCTGCTGGACTGTAAGAGCCGTATAGACGAGGCTCGCGCCCAGTTTGCCAAGGAACTGGAGAGCATCACGCCCGACGTCAGAATTGGCAGCAAACGAGGTACACCTAAATCAAGGGATGTACTGTGGCCTATGGGGATACGGCATTGGATTTCAATCATCTCCCTAGACGTGAAAATTACTTACTTAATATCCCACTGACCTGGATGAGACTTGAAACCATGGTGCCATCTCTATATGAGTTTAGCTGTTGCTGGGACGTTAAACACAGTCACTTTACACCTGCCTCACATCACAGTTGGAAGACTCGGAGACCCATAAGCCCCATTTCTTGAGTCACAGCCACATGCGAACAGGCAGAAAGACATTGAGTTTCATACCCGAAGATGTTGCCACCAGTTACATAACAAGATATATAAAAGACTCCATTATGCCTCGAAAGAAATGGGAAAAAATAACAAAAAAACACAGGGCACACGTGACTGGAGAAATGGGGTTTATTGGATTTGTCACCAGTGCAGCTCCTGATAACATTGTACACTCTTGTAACCTGATAACAATCTATGTTGCTTGTTAGAAGCATGACGGGCGTTTCATTGATGGAATGGCGTTGTTGTTGACTGACGTAAAACCCCAATCAATCAGTCAATCAGAAATATTGTTGCTACAGGTTAGGTGAATGAAGAAGATCTGAATGTATGCTACTCACTCATACAGGTGCATTCCTGTCCGTATACGGCCTATTGACTGACGTAAAATCAATCGTCAAATCAAATTGATTAATTGGGGATACCTATAGCAGAAAAAATGGCCGATAGGCCATTTTTTCTGCTATAGGTATCCCCAATTAATCAATCTCCAATCAATCAGTCCATCAATAGAACAGTCAATCAATCAATCAATCAACTTGTTCACTGCTACAGGTAACCCCAATGAATTTATCCCCAAATGAATCAATCCACCAATCAGTCAATCAATAGAACAGTCAATCAATCAATATACCTTGTTTTCTGCTATAGGTAACCCCAATCAATCAATCAATTAATACCCCAATCGTGAATCAATAGATCAGTGAATCAATCAATCAGCCATGTTGTCTCCTACAGGTAAGATGACGGAGGAAGATCTGAACCTGTTGCTGGCCCACGCCCACCGTCGCGTCTCCCAACTACAACAACAACTCGCGAAGCAAGTCACCTTGGAACAGCTTGTGAGTCAACTCGTCGATATTTATATAGAGGATCTTGCATACGTGATGATTTAAGTCCGGCTAGAACCTGGGACATTACCCCACCCACCTGTCGTACAATACATTAGGTTTCACGTGATGCACAAAGGAAGTCCCCATTACCCCATGCACCTATTTCTGTGCAGTACTTTAACGTCGGTTTCAATATTGAAACCTAACTTACTGTACGACAACAGTGGGATTCGAATGGGTAATGGGATTTTTTTCATTGGGGATTTTTTTATGTCGGAGGTCCGGGTCTTTCCCCAGTGGATTTAATATGATATTCATTAAATGAGATTAAAAAAGTAGTTTATAAGAAACGAGGCTATCACTTTAGCTATAATAATTATGAAATATTCTAGTTCCTTCGGTGTTTGTAAGTCCAATAACAAAATGAATGTGTAACTAACCTAGCTGTTGCTGAGATATTAAAGCCATTCACTTTCACTTTTTTTAAAACCAAGTCCCCATCTCTATATGTCCCTAGCTGTTGCTTGGATGTTAAACCGATAAAAAATTCCTCAGTGTTTGTCAACCCGATAAAAAAACTAGTGTGTAACTATGCACTTGTTTCTTCCTCGGTTTTACAAACTTCTCTGGGAGGAAACAAATCCAAACATGCATGCTGAAATAATCTATATGTGAGTAGAGGGACTTATGGGTTTTGCGACCAATGTAGATCCAGATCAGCCTGTGCATCTGCACAGTCTGATCAGGATATGCACTGTTCGCCATTCCATCAATGAAACACCCATCATGCTTCTAACATCAATATAGATCATTATCAGGCTACAGTAGTGCGATAGTTAATCAGGCACTGCACCGGTCACAAATCCCATAAGCCCCATTTCTCCAAACACAGCCACACCTGCCATGTGATTTCGTACCTTTCGGCCATCTGCGTAATTTCATTAAATAAGTTTAAAAAAATTAAAATATTTTTCATAAATATAGTCATAAATTGACAACATGCAGAATTAATGTAAAATACATTTACAGAAAATATTGTATGTTAACATATTTAATGAAATTACGAAGATGTCCAAAGGTACGAAGATGTCACATGGCATGTCTGATGTGGCTGTTACTGAAGAAATGGGGTCTAATGTTGTTTGTGACTGGCGTCACATGGCGTGTCTCATATGTCCATGTACCATTGTAGAGACTACAGGATGCCCTGGGTGTACAACAGTCCGAGGACAACCAACTCACCGAGCAAAAATTGAGCCAAGAACGTGATCGACTATACGATGACTTCGCTCTCCAACACCAGAAAATGGTATGCCCTATCAGATAAACCACAACTGTTTGTTTTTATCTATTTTCAAAACTAAACCCGGCTTATTGCGAGCTTATTGCGAGCAATGTTAACACAGAATAGCAGGGATTCCGCTGGGGAAAATAAAAAAATCGCCACTTCAAAAAAAATATAACAATTGGCGATTAGGGGTTAGGACACCTGACTTTCAATCCGGAGGTTGTGGGTTCAAACCTCGCTCAGGGCATCAAAAAATACTTTCACAGTATTTCCATCCCACTTGTCTGTCGGATGAGACTTTAAACTGTCCCGTCTCTATATATCCTTAGCTGTTGCTGGGACATTAAACCCTTTCATCACTTCACTTTTTTCTACGAGTACACGGGATGTTCCGCATCTGGGGGCCGTTTCATATGCTCAATAAATGTAAATCCACTAATTGTTTACAAGAACACATTGTTAATGTGAAATTTACAGACTCGCCGCATAATTTTGCATCCGCACAGCCTGATCAGGATCTGCACTGTTCGCAATCCATCAATGAAATACCCGTCATGCTTCCGACAAGCAATACATATCATTATCAGGCTACATGAGTGTGCTATTTGATCAGGAGCTACACTGGTCACAAATCCCAAAGCCCCATTTCTCCAGTCACTGTCACAAATATGTGTGGCTTTATCAGATGGCTGTCCATGTTACAGGAAGCCGAGGTGCAGGTGGAGTTTGAGAGTGATTTACGTCGCCAGCTCGCCCGACAGGCGGCGGCTCACAGCGACCATATACAGGACGTACTGCGGGTGCGAGAACACGAGCTTGACAACGCATACGAGAAGCGATTGCTCGACCGGCTTGTACAGGAGAGGGCCAAGTTCAGCCTCGAGATCTCTGGTTGGGTGGCAAGACTCAAGGGCATAGAAGCGGCCGTCGATGGTGAGTCTGTCCAACATCCTTATTTAGTTGACCCTAAATTATATTCTTCTCTCTGGTGATGGGTGGGTGACAGGTGGGAGCATGTGATGGGTAATTCAAGGATCGGGATTAATCCTAACGGGTATCCCAAACGGAGACCTGGTTTAGCCCTCAGGTACGTCTTTGGGCATTCATGTATGTGAGGATTTAATCTGGTTATACCCCTTTTATGTTTATTCCTAATCATATTACTTTTAGGGGAAGGAGCAAAATTATTTTGGTGCGGTATGGACATGGTACCAGGCCAGGTCAGGCTGAAAATATATTTACCGAGGATTCCGCTGGGGAAAATAAAAAAATCGCCACTTCAAAAAAATAAAAAATAAATTTTTTTTTGGAGTGGCGATTGTTTTTTCGAAAATTGTAATTTTTTATCGCCAATTGTTTATTTTTATCGCCAATTGCGAAAGTGGCGATCACCAGCGGAATCCCTGATTTACTTCGATGTAAATATTCCATTGTGATTTTGGGATTTTCTCCCCCAATGCAGCAGGTTACATGCGGGATTGAACCCGTTGGCCTGGCTTTAAATGACCTTAGCTGTTGTTACGCCGTTAAACGCCAATAAATCAAATCCCTGTGGTGATGAGCCGTCTGATTAATTGCGACAAAATGACATAAGATTAAACATATTTTTCACACCATATATGATTACCTATGTTATGAAATTTTTAACCTATTGCAAAATGCAATATAAATAAAGTAATAAAATACTCGACTGCTGTGCTTATTATCAGGCAAGAAACGATATATCAGTTGGACATACATGTGTGTATGTGCGTATGTACGTTAGTAACATACGTTGGCAACACCTTTTCTTTCGTAATAACTTATGAACCACTTCAAACAGATTTTAATACTGTTTGACATGTTGTACTTTGTTTCCCAAATACCCCATGTCTGAACAACCCTGTAGCCGATTTCATCAACATTGCAAAGTATACTTTACTAGCAAAGTATACTTTGAGGGAGTAATCATTTATTTTTCCTGAAATGCGTTATTTCATATAGAATAACAAATGCATATATTTGATGATTAAAAGTATACAGAATTATTATACTGAATTTATTACATTATCACAGCCAAATTGGCTGTGATAATGTAATAAATTCAGTATAATAAAAATTAATAAATTTATCATAAAATTTAAAAAATTTCCGTCAAAGTATACTTTGCTACTAAAGTATACTTTGCAATGTTGATGAAATAGGCTACAGGTCAAGTAGGACTTGTGTTCACCTTGTTTGTAAGGCAAATACATTAATCTTTTCTTTTTAGCTCACCTGAGCGAAGCTCATGTGAGCTATTGTTACCGCAATGTGTCCGTCGTCCGTCCGTCGTCGTCGTCGTCCGTGAACATTTTCAAACGTCTTCTCCTCGGTAACCATTGGGCCTATGGTCACCAAACTTCATGGTCATGGTCCTTAGGTAGGGGGATTGCAAAATTGTTAAAATGACGTCATTACGTAATCCAAGATGGCCACCGTCTAAAAATAGCACAAATTCTTAAAAAATCTTCTTCTCAAGAACCGCCAACCGGATTTCGACAAAACTTGGTAGGAATGATCGATGTACATTGCTCTTTCAAAGTTGTTAAAATGGGCGTGGCCCGTGGGGTCAAATTGGGGTCAAATTTTATTTTTGACTGAATATGGTCATTTCATATATCAAATTGAAGGTATCAATGAGGCGATCACTCTGGTGCATTTTTTGTCAAAATCGGATTGTTATGTCATCCAAGATGGCCGCCAAAAGGTCAAAAGGTCGTTCTTTTATTAGAGATTTCAAAATTCTTCTTCACATGAACCGCTTGGCCCATGGTAGCTAAACTTAAAAGTTATGGTCCATGTGTGAAGCCTTTTCAGATTTGTTAAAATGGAGGTCATTGCTAATCCAAGATGGCCACCGTCTAAAAATAGCATAAATTCTTAAAAATCTTCTTCTCATGAACCGCTAGCCGGATTTTGACGAAACTTGGTAGGAATGATCGATGTACAATGCTCTTTCAAAGTTGTTAAAATGGTGACCCCGGGGTCAAAAATGGGCGTGGCCCGTGGGGTCAAATTTTATTTTTGACCGAATATGGTCATGTTATATATCAAATCGAAGGTATCAATGAGGCGATCACTCTGGTACATTTTTTGTCGAAATCGGATTGTTATGTCATCCAAGATGGCCGCCGAAATGTCAAAAGGTCGTTGTTTTATTAGAGATTTCAAAATTCTTCTTCACATGAACCGCTTGGCCCATGGTAGCCAAACTTAAAAGTTATGGTCCATGGGTGAAGCCTTTTCAGATTTGTTAAAATGGAGGTCATCGCTAATCCAAGATGGCCGCCGTCTAAAAATAGCATAAATTCTTAAAAAATCTTCTTCTCATGAACCGTTAGCCGGATTTCGACGAAACTTTGTAGGAATGATCGATGTACATTGCTCTTTGAAAGTTGTTAAAATGGTGACCCCGGGGTCAAAAATGGGCGTGGCCCGTGGGGTCAAATTGGGGTCAAATTTTATTTTTGACTGAATATGGACATGTCATATATCAAATTGAAGGTATCAATGAGGCGATCACTCTGGTGCAATATTTGTCGGAATCGGATGATTATGTCATCCATGATGGCCACCAAAAGGTCCATTTATTCAAGATTTTTAACGTCTTTTTCTCAGGAACCACATGGCCGATGCTGGGTGAAGCATTTTCAGATTTTGTAAAATGAGAGTCATCGCTTAATCCAAGATGACCGCCATCTAAAAATAGCACAATTTTTTTAAAACACATGAACTCAATGTCACATTCTCCTCTGGTGTTCATGGAGTCAGGTGAGCGAATTAGGGCCATCATGGCCCTCTTGTTTCTCAATCAGAGCTCCAGATAATACCCACAAATTTCGAATTCAATGCATATCTTACTTTGACAAATGTATTATATCAAATTGAAGGTATCAATGAGGCGATCACTGTTATCCCATTCTTCTAAAAGGGTAATCTGTACGACGTTTAAAATTATTAACAAACAGTGGAGCTCCTGATGAGACGGCTCGTTACAAGCCGGCTCATCTGGATCTGCACTGTTTGCAAACATTGTCTCTATAGAGGTCTGTGGTGTTGAAAGGGTTAAATAGGTAACAAATGATAAAAAAAAATTGAAAGAAGGAAAAAAATCACTTATTTGAGCTTCAAAAAGCTGTTTGCTTTTTGCGGCTCAACTAAGTAATTTTCAACTTTATTACAATATTTTCAACTCAATTTGCAAATCAATGCATATTTTCACATCCCCCTTTTGATATGAATGCATATTCTGCTAAAATAAGTGTGTAAAATACGCACCTTATCTGGAGCTCTGCTCAATAACTACTCAACCTCTTCACACTCGCTGTTCATCGCCTATGACTGCAGGAACTGGTAGATCATGTTCTCAGAGAGGCCCGACGTGTAACTGTAACTGGAATGGATCTTTATATGTTAATTTTCTGACCAATCCAATCGTCACAAAATGATTATCAGACTAGTCCATTTATGAAAAGGGGATATTTTTTGTTGTCAGAGATATGAAATTACTTGCAAAAAGTGCAAATCCTGATGAGACGGCTATTACGAGCCGGCTCATCTGGATCTACACTATTTGCCAATACCACTATACAGGCCTGTTGTTGTGTTTGACTTGCAGCGCGGGCGGAGGTGGAGAAGATGCGACTACAGGAGCAACAGATGTGGGTGGCGTGTGTCGCCCTCAACAACGCCATCAGCGCGGGCGGCGACGGCGCCACCTGGGACGCCCAGTTACTGCCGCTGTCCGACAAGGTGACCGCTGTGCAGGAGGCGTCTATCCGCCACCCGTTCGTCGACGTCGTCGTCGACTCGATACCGAGCGAGGTGCTGAAACGAGGCGTGTACACGGAACGGAACCTCCGTGAGCGGTTCTTACGAGTGAATAAAGTCGCGCGTCGAGTCGCGTGGCTGGACGGTACCACCGGTAGCTTAACGCAGTACCTCGCATCGTACGTAAAGAGCATTGTACGATACCCGTTCACGTACCGTCTAACTAGGTCGGTGGACGAGGAGTTGGATATCAACGTGGACGGAGCGGTCAGTGACAATTTCGAACTCCTGGTAACTGCACGATACTGGTTGGATAAGGGCGATATGGAGCAGGTGGTGCGTCTGATGAACCAGCTACAAGGCGAGTCACGGAGAGTCGCGGCAGACTGGGTGCACGAGGCACGGCTCCACCTGGAGGCCAGGCAGGCTGCTCATATTCTACTTGCGTTCGCTGCTGCCAGCGGTCTCGGCTCAATAAGCTAATACGGTAGCTTCGTTGTGTAGACTAGTATTATGAATAGGTTACCGAACTTTGATAATTGCAGTAGATGCCTTAGAAACACTCATAGAGCAACAGCAGTGTTAGAATTTGAATTTGCGGAGTTTGCCGGTTTGACGTCACATGGTGACGTCAAACCGGCAGATTCTGCGAATTCTAACATGATGGATGACCTGTAAGTTGTCATAAGGAAAGATACTCATGATTTTCTAAGTTCAGATTCCTATTTATATCACTCGTCTATTATCTTGGTTATTTAGCTTTCCTAATGAATTAAGTAATATATTTATAATTGCTTATACTCTGGACAGTGGCAAATTGAAAGATCTTTTTTGTGAAATGCATGTGCTTTAATGTTTCAGTCTGGTCGGGCATTGAATATTATCCCTTGGTCAAAGTAATGTGATGTCAATCTTGGAATATAACCAGACATTTGCATTCAAAATAAAACGTACATGATGACTAAGGTCAGCCTCATACTCTTGTGCAAACAGTTTGGTTTTCAAGCATGAGGTTGGAATTCGTGTTTAGAAAGCGGTTGTGTTGCCCCCATTTGCGGAGATCTTGATATAGTTTTATCAAAATGAACTTTAGTGTCAAGTGTGTGGCTATAAGCTACATAAGAGTTATTTTCACAGAGGTTGCCTCTGCAGACTCAAAATGCCACGCTCACCTGAAATGAGACAAGCCATGTGATTTTGTAACTAAGGGTCATTCCAGAATGTATTGTATGGGGGCAGTTGGGGGGCATCTGAATTTTTATTTATGGTGGGGTCGAAAAAATTAATAGTCTATAAAAATTAATCTGAAAGTAAATTTAATTACATGGATAATGTTGTTTTTTCTTCAAAAAGTGCCTCCACTCCCCCCCATACAGATTATTCTGAAAGTGCCACAAGCGGATGTGCAATATATCATGAAAAATATTTTCCGTAAATGACTTCGAAAGTTGACAAAATGTTCAGGGCAAATGTGGAATTCTATTCCGCATTTCCTATGAAAATTCTGTTAATTTTCTACGGCACGGCATTTAATAGTTAAATGCTAAATAGTTTTCAAGAAGATACAAAATTGTATGGCTCGTCTTATATGTGGCTGAGATTGGGGCCGTTTCACTAAACTTTGTACGACTAAAATGTTTGTAAGTGCTAATTTAGGATCGTCTGGAAATTTCAATGGATGGATTTACATTTATTGAGCATAGGCTGCATATGCAGCCTATGCTCAATAAATGTAAATCCAATAATTGTTTACAAGAAAACATTGTTAATGTGAAATTTACAGACTATCCTAATTTTGCACTTATGAACATTTTAGTTGTATGAAGTTTATTGTAACGGCCCCACAGGGCTTAATTTATGATAAGTGTATACCCAGATCTGTCTGATCAGGGTCTGCACTGTTAGTCATTCTGTCAATGAAATAACCATCATGCAACTAACTGGCAATACAGCTACAGGCGTGCACTGACAGATCCGGAGTTTCTTTTCCAGTCACAGCCATATATAATCAAGTGCTGTGTGTGTCTCCCAGGATCAGTTTTCCCCTTTGTACTAACATTGGGTTTTCATTTTCATGAATGGTGGAGCGCCGTGGCGTAATGGTTAGTGTGTCGGACTACTGATCCAAGGGTCGTGGGTTCGAGCCTGACTAGCGGCGTGCGTTGTGTCCTTGAGCAAGACACTTTATCCACACTGCTCCAGTTCACCCAGCTGTAAATGGGTACCGATAATTCGTAGTTGCTCTGTAAATACGAATTACCGGCTTCTCTCAAAAAAGTCTCTACATCCGTTCATTCTCCCATTCTTGGGAGACGGCATGCAAGGTCCTAGAGCCAGTGCCGCCGTTAAATATAAGCAAAAAAAAATAAAAAAATTCATGAATGTACGTCAAACAGCAAAGGTGATTACCTACATCCAGGGTCGTAGCCACGTTGAGGCGAACCGAGGCAGTTTTTTTTACGATGCGAGTCGCTCCCACTGGATACACGTTTCGTAAGATTTGCCTCGGTAGATTTTTACCTCTGGCTTTGGCCCTGACATCCAATTGTCATACTGCTCTGACACGAACTAATTATTTCAGATTTCTAGGCCAGGAGACCAATGCAAATAAAATCAAGTATAGTGGAATATCTGTAAACCGGACACGGTGAACAGAGCTCCAGTTAAGGTGCGTAATTTGACCAACTTGGGATGAAATTTTGTTATTTCTTCATCAAAAATGGCAAGTTGGGAGTCCTTTAGAATCGTCTCATTGAGGCGATTCTAAAGCACTCCCAACTTGCCATTTTTGATGGAGAAATAAGAAATTTACCTCCAAATTATGCACCTTAACTGGAGCTCTGGGTGAATACATAGAGGATATTCATATCTTTGCAACAAATATGACATATATGTTCATCGAGTGGTGTGAAATGTATGATTCTAATGAAATACCAAGATGTGTTTTCTTAGAAAATAAGAAAAATATGCTATATTTATGGTCTGTTTATTGTTGGACATTTCACACCACGAGTGGAACATATAATTATGTCATATTTGTTGTAAAAATATGAATATTCTATTTATTATATACCGCTCCATGGAAAGTAGCATTTTTTTTAGACTATACGGTAATGAATGTGCATTTGCAGCCTATTTGCGCTGTTTTCCCGAACATAGATTTTATGAATATAGATAGCGGAAGTAGTCGTATTTTCACTGGAAGTTGTTTATTTCATCAATGAGAACATATGACTTTTATTTACATCGTATAACTATGTATTTCATGGGTAGGTATATAATAAATTTGTTCATCTAATTTGATTGGTTTCACTGACATTCATAGCTAGAGAGTTTCCACTGTACTGGTAGTCAGTAATTCTGTTGCATTTGTTGTTAGCAAATGAACTAAAACAACGGAGATATACTGTAGTTGAGTAGTATTTGCAATTTATACCAAAGTGGAAAGGCTATATTATCAAGCAAACAACTGGGCATGTTTTAAGATTCCGTAATAACCCTAAATATTTGGACACCATTTGTATGGGCTTCCCAAAACAAATTGTATCCAAATGCATTGTTATTGTAATAAGCAACTACAACCATACTAACTGTAATAGTTAGACATTCCTTGCTGTGAGAAACCATATATTAACCCTTAGACCGCTATTTTAATTTTTTGTTGTCTGCTGTTTATTTTCTATTTTCCATTTTTATCATCAAAAACATGCTTTGACAGCACTTTAGAATAATTTACAACATGCTTTGACAGCAATTCATGATTCTGAAGTGCTGTCAAAACATGTTTTTATTGAGAAATAAGGCAAGATATAAAGCAACAGCAGATGACAATTGTTGTGTGTAGCGGTCTATGGGTTAATGTATTTCCCAGAATAAATTGTGTCCGAATATTTAGGGTTTTTACGGTATGTTTGTTTGAAACCTGGAAATTATCGTTTGAAACCTTGAAATGATCGTTTGAAAATCATTTGAAACCTGGAAATGACCGTTTGAAACCTTGAAATGATAGTTTATGATAGTTTGAAACCTGGAAATGATCGTTTGAAACCTGGAAATGATCGATACATTTGAAATAGTGTTGAAGTTGCCGGTTTGTGTCATGTGAGGTTATGGCTGTTTATTTGAACAGACTTATGGCCTGTTTATAAGTGTCAATATTGGCTGGTTAGAAACATGATTAACCCTTAGAATGCGGGAACCGAATATAGTCGTCTGCTGTTAATTCATATTTTGTCTTTTCGCTCCGTAAAAACATGGTTTGGCAGCATTTTAGAATCATTTCCAAGTTTTTTTATGAGAAAAATGGAGACAAAAAAAAATTCAGCTGACGACACAAATTAATTCAGCATTGTAAGGGTTAAACTGTATGGCGTGTAAAAAAGACAACTCGCTATTTTATTGTCTGTACGTACAATAGTTGTTGCTTGTATTTAATACATTATATGAAATGTAAACTGTCTGGCTTGTGTTATTTTATTCCATTTCATGTGTGGGATATTGATTCACAGGTATCAAAATATATCCGCAATTATATATACATGTACCCCGGAATCGTTGGGGTGTACATACACCGGCTGTCCGAGATTTGCGTTTTCAAGGGGCCGTTTCACAACTTTGCACGACTAAAAGTGAAAAATTATGATAGTCTGTAAATTTAACGTTAACAATCTTTTCTTTTAAACAATTATTGGATTTACATGTATTGAGCATAGGCTGCATATGCTCAAGAAATGTAAATCCATGTATTGAAATTTCCATACAATCCTAAATTTGCACTTACGAACATGCTAGTCGTACAAAGTTTAGTGAAACGGCCCCCAGATACCTGCTATCTCTGTAACCGCAAGTCGGATTGGCTTGAAACTTCATGTGCTTGTTTTTTCATTATCCATATTTTCATTCTATGACTCACTCATATGGTCCCTATGCCCAAGGTCAAATGACTTTGAAATTTGAGTATTTTCTTATGTTAAAACTTTTGAGGGGTACATCAATCAGGGTTTTCTGCCATCTTGTTTACTTTTTTTTCTTTGTTTTTCAATGAAAAAATATATACAGGGATCCTCCAGATTATCAGACAAAAATGGCAGTTTTTTTTAAATATTTTTCTTAAAAGCGCGCTTCGTTGTCCTCCGACAACTCTCGTTAAATACCGGATTTATTTCCCTTGACATCTGTAAATTTGCCACAGCGCAGTAGAGGACCCTTGGAGCAATGCGTGTGTGAAATATGAAGCAAATCCATGCAAGGAAACAGAAAATATAGGCCATTTACCCGAGCGTCCGAGCGTTAAGGTTTCGAGATGCACAAAGTATGTGACCTTGACCCTGGGCTTAGAAGGGGCAGCACGGGCGTGAATTTGCCACAGCGCAGTAGAGGACCCTTGGAGCAATGCGTGTGGGAAATATGAAGCAAATCCAAGCAAGGAAACAGAAAATATAGGCCATTATAATTTTTGAAGACAGACGGACGCCTACGAAGCCGAGGGTATGCCATAAGCACTTCTTCCTTCGGAAGGCGCGCTAAAAATGGTAGTGGAATAAATTGTATGCTACATGCTCTTCGAAAAATGTGAAATTTGCTCTTGGACCAGCTTATAACGTTGTCAAAATTGACAATATGAATTTCGATTTGAATTGTTTCTTCACTAGAAATGACGTCAAAACGTGACGTTAATTACATCTCACGAACGTCTAGGTGGGTGGCAGGTGGGAGCACGCGATGGGTAATTTAACGATCGGGGTTCATCCTTACCGGAATCTCGACTGGAGACCTGGTTTGGCCCTCACACACGTCTTTGGCATTTTGTATGCGACAGTTGAATCTGGTTATACCCCTTATGTGAGTATTACGATATTCGTAATCCTATTTTAGGGGAAGGGGCCAAGTGACTTGGTGTGGTGTGGACCTGGCACCAGGTCAGGTTATTCTAATTTCAGGGCTGAATATATTTGTTCTCGATGTAAATATTCCGTTCTGATTTTGTGATTTTCCCCCCAATGCAGCAGGTTAAAATGGGATCGAACCCGTTTGCCTGGCCTTGCATGACCTTAGCTGTTGATAGGCTGTTAAACACTAATAAACAAACAAAACTCACGAACGTCTAGGAGGAAATATTTCCTTCAAGGAAATCAATCCCTCCAGAATGGCGGTAAATCACTGGGTTGCATGTAATATATTTAACCACACATTTGAAGCGTCTCAATTGAATGAGGTTATTAGAGCTGGGCAAACAATTGTCCTGAAGAGAAATGCCAGATGATATGAAATGGGTTTACATTGTAAAGTGAAACCTCTCTAAACCGGACACCCTGGGAGATCCCCAGGGTGTCCGACTTATAGAGGTTTCACTGTAAATAAGGTATTTGATCATTCTGAGTCATAGCTGTGTCCGAAGTGTGCTATGCGATAACGAACAGACATTATCACCCGAGATAAATGACCCAAGAAAATCATCAAAAATAAGGTCACACGTGTTTTCTTGGTTTCCGATGTAGAGTTTCCACTGTAGTTCCTTCCACAATAGGTTTACATTCTCAATCAGTGTGGATCCTGACGATATGGCTCATTTTCATCTGGATGTAGACTGTCTGCAAATATGCGTTCAGTGGAACCTCTCTAAACCGGACACCAAGAAAACACCTGAGATGTTATTTTTGATGAGTTTCTTGGTCATTTATATTGGGTAGTAATGTCCATTCATGATGCAATAATTCCAGCACAAAAATATTTACACAATTCCCTAACATTTGATTGGCCCGTAGCAAGTCTCTGTCCAAAATTTATATCCCAGTAAACTCCCACGCCTTCGTCCAGTATTCCCGCGACTTTTCCACACAACGATGGCTCAGAATGAACAAATGCATCATTTACAGTGAAAGTTTAACGTCCCAGCAACAGCTAAAGTCGTATATAGACGGGACCAACTTTCCGTAACCGTGAGGCGAATGTTAAAATAATTCTTAAGAAAACGAACATTTTCTTGATGAATTTATTTAAAATGCTGGAATTATAAGGAATGAATGACCTTTTTGTGTCCAGTATTCCCGTGACTTTTCCAAGTTTATACCCCGATAAATTCCACAAAAAGGCCATTCATTCCTTATAATTCCAGCATTTTAAATAAATTCATCAAGAAAATTTTCGTTTTCTTAAGAATTATTTTAACATTCGCCTCACGGTTACGGAAAGTAGTTTGGCATGGGAGTTTACTGGGATATAAATTTTGGACAGAGACTTGCTACGGACCAATCAAATGTTAGGGAATTGTGTAAATATTTTTGTGCTGGAATTATAGTCTCATCAGACGAGAATGGTGGGATGGAAATACTAGGAAAGTATTTTTGATGCCCAAGGCGAGGTTTGAACCTAGAACCTCCGGATTGGAAGTCAGGTCACGCATGTTAGAACCCCTAAGCCACAACCCATCCCTGATTTTACAGTGAAACCTCTCTAAGCCGGACACCCTGGGGACCTCCCAGGGTGTCCGGTTTAGAGAGGTTTCACTGTCTTACAACCTCTGGATTGGAAGTCAAGTGTTCTAACCCCTAGCCCACAACTCATCCCTGATTTACAGTGAAACCTCTCTAAGCCGGACACCCATGGGGACCTCCCAGGGTGTCCGATTTAGAGAGGTTTCACTGTATTCTGGTATGTGGTGTAAATATCGATTGAATAGTGTTTTACGTCCATTCAACAGCTAGGAAGATTAAGAAGAACGGTACACAGTATTACAAGAGATAAGTGCGGGTACATTTAATCGTAAAATCTGACTGCTATATACAGCTACAAATTACGGCCAATCATGATCACGTTCACAATAAATAACAACAAATAATATCACAGACTACGAGGAAATTCACAATTCAACATCTTCAATGAACATATGAGACATGCCATGCAATTTTGTACCTAACAACCAGGCCTGTACGCAAGATTTTCTATTGGGGGGGTGCGTCAAGGGCGAGCTACCCTCGGAAAATGTTTAAACCTAGATGGCCTGAAATGCACTCTCCTGCATTTTAAGTCATTTAAATTCGGATTTCAACGGTGGTAAATTGTGACATTTTCATGCAAATTACCTGTATATTAATGCATTTCAAGATTTGTTGAGATTACTGTTTGAAAAATAGCGGCCTCGGCGAATTTAGGAGAGTGCGTCGGTCGCAACCCCCCCTCCCCCCCCCCCCCCCCTGCGTCGCACATGTGCGATATCTCATGAAAAATATTTACAAAATTTACGAGTGGGTGGCAGGTGGGCGTATTATGAGATGGGTAATTTAACAATCGGGGTTCATCCTTACTGGAATCCCGACTGGAGACCGGGTTTGGCCCTCACATACGTCTTTGGCATTTTGTATGTGACAGTTGAATCTGGTTATACCCCTTAAGTGAGTATTACGATTATTCGTAATTCAATTTTAGGGAAAGGGGCCAAATGACTTTGGTGTGGTATGGACCTGGCACCAGGTCAGGTTATTCTAATTTCAGGGCTGAATATATTTGTTCTCGATGTAAATATTCCGTTCTGATTTTGGGATTTTCCCCCCCAATGCAGCAGGAAATAGCTGAAAATTTTGTAATCTTTCGATGTCATTTATGGAAAATATCGTAACATTTGTAATCTTTCAACGTCATTTATGGAAAAATTCACATTTTCTGTAAATATCTTTCATGATACATTGGACAAGTTTGTAGGTACAAAATCGCATGGCGTGTGTCATATAACGGACAACAGTTCAGGGTGAATTGATTATCAAACAGTGCAAGGGACAGTGAGCATAAAAAATGCATCATTAACTAAATAAGAGAGTTGATTCTGATCCACGATAAGGCAATACAGGTAACATGATAAATACATGCATGTACATGTATACGATGACTGGAGAAATGGGCTCATCATAGCATTTGCAGTGTCGGAGCATGTCTGGAGATTCACAGACTAAATGGTGAACAGGCGGTGATCCGACTGCACAGATGTCCCATTCCAGTCTTCTAAAATCGTGGTTATCTACCGGAAGACAGAGATCAGTATAATTCCATTGGTTAATGTCGGTGTCCGACTGCTGTTCAGTTAATATTAACACCAATATTATTAACTCATTATATTATACGGAATACACCTTTACGGGTATGAATATTTAAAAAAAAAAATGTTTTGTTATTTCTCAATGAAAGTATATGTTGTGACCACTCATTTGAACCGTCTCGATGAGACGGTTCAAATGGTAGTCGCGACATATACTTCTAATCACATTTAAAGACAATATGTATGATTTTCCCCAATCAAAATGGCATATCCTCTGCATGAAATGGGTTACTAGCAGCCAGCTGAAAATATTTTGTTTAACTGCCAAATTTACGAAAATTGATATACACGTCTGTTAAGAAATATTTCTCCATTTGCAGCCATTTTGAACTGAAGCTGGCATATTTATACCTGTTAATTGAAATTCAACATTCCCACCTTTTGAGATGTTGTCAAAGGTTAAATTTAAATCATAATAAAAAGAAAAGTGTGTCATATTAATAATGTTCCTTCAGAACTGGGATCAGTTTTGATTGATTATTGGTGTTTAACAGCCTATCAACAGGTAAGGTCATTCAAGGCCGGGGCCAACGGGTTGGACTATTCCGTATTTAACCTGTCCATAAAGAGTTAAATTCCCAAAATCAGAATTCAATTTTTACAGAAAAATATATATAATACAGCCATGAAATTAGAAAATCCTGACCTGGTGTCAGGTCCATTCCACAACAGTCACTTAGCTCCAGTCACAAAGGTAATATGATCAGCAGTAATCTTAATACTTTCGTTAATGGGGTATAACAGGATTTAGCTCTCAAGTAGCAGAAGGCTGAAAATGTACACGAGGCTCAAACCCAGTCGGCAGTCCGGTAAGGATGAACCCCGATCGTTAAATTAAATTACCCTTCACATGCTCCCGACCAACCACCCACAGGATCAGTTTTGAGTCTGAAAGAAGAATGGAATGGTGAGAACGGTCCATCAACACAGACAGAAGTATCTAGGGCCAAATGAACGAACGAGATTCTCATAAATTTAAAAAAAAAAAAATCCTCGTGAAAATACAAATACTATAGATCTATAAATTGTATATCAATACAGTGGAACCTCTCTAAACCGGACACCCTGGGAGGGTGTCCGGTTTAGAGAGGTTCCACTGTAAATAAGACATATAACCATGCCAAGGAATGCCGCTGTGCCCTGCGAACTTGAACAGGCAGTATCATCATTGATAGGCGACAATGAAACCCATACAACATTGCATATACGGTGAAACCTCTCTAAACCGGGATGTCCCAGGGTGTCCGGTTTAGAGGCTCCACTGTGAAACTTATATATAAGTACTTAAAGACACGCGTGGGTGCTTTGCGATCATGAACAGACAATATTATCAGATAAATATATCACTAGATGGCTGCGGCCCGCATGTCGCGCCCGCCAAGGCTTTGATAGTACAGCTGATTATAATTTACTCAAACAGGTCTACGTCGAACAGTCCGGAAAATTCGAACTCGCCCCGCATTCCCGAAAAAATTTCCTAATAAATCATTCAAAATTTTACCTAAAATTTGAACTACGGCAAATTCGAACTCTCGAACCAAAGGTGTGGTCCCTTGGGCAGTCGAACGACATTAATTACTCTCAATAACTCGTACAGGCAAGTCCATTGTTGGTTTATTTGTTTGCCCAACCAGGTGTGAATTTCGTGATTGGTGGTCTCTTTGAATTGTTTCTCTTGAGTAATGACAGGCAGGTTACATTAAAACACAAATTTAATAATTAAGTGGCATTAAGTCGGCGTGTCAAAATAACCGTGTTAATACATTAATATGAACATGTTTGCATTCAAATCATACATGTTGTTTATTTGATGTTTCTGCCAGAAGACTTCATGCGTCAAACAGTGGTGGCATTCCTAGATGAAATCAAATCATTCACTATTATATATGTTTCTTTCCCTCGAACTATGCCTGACTCAAACTTTTTCCGAGTCCGTTCGAACGATTTAACTTCTACTGTATATCAAAAAATTTAACCCCGGACGTACATATGCCAATGTGCCGACTATATCGCGCTGTACGCAAGCGGACGCGACAAAAATTAAGCACAACTAATTTGTCTCTGTGTTCGGTTTAGAGAGGTTCGACTGTAGATGCAGATCACATTGTTCTCTCACTTCAATTGAAAACAATCCCTGTGGCGTACACTGAACACCCGCAGTCCAGGTTCACTTCAGGGTTCACATGCATTACATTACCGGTACTACAGCTTTAAAACATCTAAAACATCTATAAATAAAATCTATAGAACAAACCTGTTCTATCAACAGACAGCACATGAGTAAAACACAGATAGACTTCAAATAAAATTACCATCTAGAGACATGTAATTTAAAAGAGAGAGAGCAAGAGAGGACTAAAACACACACAATGTGTTGTACAATAATAATACCATCTATGGACTGTTAAAGGGAGAGCAAGGGATGGTTAAAATACTGACATTAAAATACAATAAAACATTACTTAACATCTACAACGCCTGGGGCCCATTTCACTAAAATTCCTACTACAGTTAAATCACGATGGCTCGAAATGCCACGGGCCTGCATACTAGAACGTGGGTTACTAGGGTTCCAACTCGACTTGAACCCGAGCAACGACTCTGGTTGTTCCTGTGATACTCGGGTTACTCAAGTATAACCAGCGACTTACCACGAAAAACAACCAATGACGTATGACAGACTCTATTAAATGCGCTGAGTGGCCGAAACCCAGAATATTTAATAAATCGCCGTATATCGTTGATCGCAATCAGCAACGTTAATGATCAAATTGCACCACTTTAGGCAATTAACTGGAAACCACATTTCATAGACAAGTAGAGCGTGGCTCGGCCTTTGATCGTAATAAGTCAGACACGGAGGTGTGAAAATTAGCAAAACACAAACTTCGACATGACTTTCGAGTCATCGTATACCAAAAAGCGAGAAACGAGTCCGCAGGACTTGAAAAATGTTTTGAGAGATCGCATTTTTCCAGGAGTTGCATTTTGAGCCATTGCATGTAAATTACATTAAACATATAGGGAAAATTATCGGGACCGCGATGCTATTTCGAGCGAGCCCGTCATTACGAGCCATCACATTTCGAGCTATCGCGATTTCACTGTACTATGTGTGTATGTACAAAATCGATAAATTTTAAGCCTATGCTCAATAAATGTAAATCCATCAATTGAAATTTCCAGACGATCCTAAATATGCACTTACGAACATTTTAGTCGTACAAAGTTTGGTGTAACGGGCCCCAGGTTCTGACAAAACTAAGAAAATTCACTTGAGACAAGTACATTGGACCCTCTGTCGTCGTGAACCGGGAAGACCCAGACCAGACTGTACAGACATTCCTAAATATGCACTTACAAACATTTTAGTCGTACGAAGTTTGGTGTAACGGGCCCCAGGTTCTGACAAAACTAAGAAAATTCACTTGAGACAAGTACATGTACACTGGACCCTCTGTCATCGTGAACAGGCTGATCTTGGTCTACACTGGTCGCGAATGGTAATAATCGTGTCAGACCGTGAATCGATCAATATGAACAATTCAAACCTGTTAACACGTAATCAGTTCTGCAGCATATGAATGCATATTGACTAGTTTTATCAAACACGTGAAGTTTTTTAATATGAACGACATGTATCACCACACGAGTCGATCAATGTTACCATGTTAACCCCCTAAGCAGTTATGCAGGGCCTACATGCAAATTGAATAGATTTATCAAACACATGAAGTTTTTGAATATGAACGACATGTATCACCATACGAGTCGAGCAACGTTACCATGTTAACCCCCTAAGCAGCTATGCAGGGCCTACATGCATATTGAATAGTTTTATCAAACACGTCAAGATTTTTAATATGAACGACATGTATCACATTTGAGACGAGCAATGTTACCATGGTAACACCTAAGCAGTTCTGCAGCACATACATGCATTTTGAATAGTTTTATCAAACACGTGAAGGTTTTGAATATGAACGACATGTTACAATGTATCACATGTGAGACACGCCATGTGATTTTGTACCTTAGAACATGTGCAATTTTTCATGCAAAATATTTACAAAATTTACGATATTTTCCATAAATGACGTTAAAAGATGACAACATTTTGTCATCTTTTGACGTCATTTATAGAAAATATCACAGTTTCTGTAAATATATTTCAAGAAAACTTGCACATGTTCTTGTATACAAAATCGCATGGCTTGTCTCATACAAGTCGAGCAACGTTACCATGTGAAGTGTGACATGACATAAAACGCACAATTGCATTTATTAAGTGTTGAAGATATCAACACATTACATTACATGAATGAATACAATGGAATGTTGAGAAATGCCAACCACCTGCATAAACTGACAATTGTACATTTCACTAAACTTTGTAAGACTAAAATGTTCGTAAGTGCAAATTTAGGATCGTCTGGAAAGTTAAATTGATGGATTTACATTTATTGAATATAGGCTGCTCAATAAATGTAAATCCAATAATTGTTTACAAGAAAACATTGTTAATGTGAAATGCAGATGTTTTCCCATGTGCTAAGCGACCAGTCCTGTTGTTCCCATGTGCTAAGCGACGATGAGTTAATTCCCTTTAGTAATCACTAAGGAAACGAGCGAATCAGAACGAGGTTTCAGGTCAATAATCATAAACAATGCACCATTCACACTTTGACAGTGACAGGGGATTTGTTTCCTTTGTTTGTCACACGCTTGAGGCTAATTTCACTTGGAGAAAGTGACATCCTGTCAATTAATGGTTGTTTAATACAACCACAATTTCTGTCGGTTACAAAATATTTGGCCGCTGAAAGTCGAACTCCCTTTTCAAAAATGTTGGTGACACCAATGAAGATTACACCACGCAGAATAGCTAAAGTTACTAATGTCAAGGTATGATGGTGATACGCCAGTTAGCGAATGAAATCATTTAATGGAGACATTTAAATTACTGATTACACCGAATTAATCATATTTAATGTTTGCTTTGTATTTTTCTCATTTCTCCTACAAACAGTTCAAATGGTCAGAGTATATCCTTTTCGAAAAAATATATTAACCGTTCTTCAAAGCACAATATGGGACATGTATTTCCAGAGCCTCGGAAAATCCTACAGCTTTCCAATCAAAAGACACGAGACTGGTATTCTCTATATCTACCAATACGTGCCATATCTGGAGGTCTGTCTACACATTTATATCACGGTCAGCTATATCCCTATTTGCCATATGGAATGGTTTTGCTGGCGGGGCTCCATGCGGGCTTGTAGTCGTCGATTTCCCCCATCTCTTCCTTGATCTTCGTGATTTTCTTCACCTGGGCTTCACGCTTCTGTTGCATCTCCTGGGATACATGATTGATTTATTTATTAATTGGTTGATTTAGAGATTGATCGATTGAATAAATGGTAAAATCTTTGTTCGACGTTTGAATGGAGCTTCTCATCTGCGACATTTTTACATATGGTGACTTTCTAGAATTACACTGCAGCTCCATTATAACGCGATGGTCGGGGTCCAAGATTTCAAATCGCGATCGAATCCGATTGCGCTATAAAATTTCAGGACATGCACAGGTACTGGTATCATCCGCATTTCGGTTACCAACTATTGCCGGAATTCCATTAGCAATGGACCCATATAAAATCATGTCATTTGAACAGAAGTTAAAGTAATTACAGTGCGACCCCGGTAGTACACGCTTCACTATAACACGGTTTCGTTTTTTTTTTGCCTATTTGTATATAAAAATCGTGTTGAATTTGTAACAGACTATCGTCAGAAATCGTGTTATATTTGCGATCATATTGCTGCCGAAAGTGGTATTATATTGTTAACTATTGATTGCGGTATGTGTTATCTCCATGTGTTTGAAGTTAAGAAATAAAGGTAGTACTTGCATGTACGTACATTAGTACAATTCCGCATTTCCTCATCTTCCAACTCATTTACAGAAAATATCACAGTAACATCAAACAATACTACAAGGTCCGATTTTCATTTGAAGTCTGCCAGAAACCAGAACACACATATCATCAGCCGATTACTCCAATACCCAACATTCCTTTCATATCTAAAGCCACCGACAATTCCGCATGAACTCTGAATTTTGTGTCAACTTTTCAACACCATTTACGGAAAATATTTTCGAAATCAATATCGGCGAAATATGGCGACAGATCTGCGTATTATTCAGTGTTTTTTTTTAAATCCATTCCTTTCGGAATACACATTTACGGGTATGAAATTTATTTTTATTTTTGTTATTTCTCAATGAAAGTATATGTTGTGACCACTCATTTGAACCGTCTCAATGAGATGGTTTAAATGGTGGTCGCGGCATATACTTCTGAGTGCATAGAAGGAAAATATTTTTCCGCAAACATAAGCGTATCCTCAGCATGAAATGGGTTGGTTACTGCATGATTGCCCCATGATGCGATGATGAAAGTCGCACGTTTGCGACGTCTGCGGCAGATCAAAAAGCGTGATGACCAATCAGTAACATTTCAAAACATAGCCTAAAGGTCACACAGATTACAGCCTCGTGTTGAATGATGTCATACGATAAACACCTGTTAGTTGACACGGCTGGGTGTATTCAATTTTTTTGCACAAAGCAACACACAAATCTTGTCTGCGTAATATGTGTCGGGTGTAATCGCATCTCGGATTTGGAATTTGGAAAGGTATTACAATAATAATAATCCTTTCATGGACTTTGAATGTCGTTGTTTGAATAAACTTACAGAAAACACGAATCAACTAATTACACGATGACTACGACGTCCGACGATTTTCTTTTTTATTTTTTTTCTTCGTTTTCTTTTTTCTTCTTTTTTCTCTATTTTTTAAATATTATTTTGGGATCCACGAGAGACCCGCGTTATATTGGAGATCGCGCTATACGTGATCGCATTATAATGGAGCTGCAGTGTAGTAATAAGTGGGCACTGAATTATTATATTGCAATGGGTAGTACAGTAAATTTCTTGTGGTTTACCGTTTTTTGACCCTCTCGTTATACTCCTTTATAAATACACATAGTTTACCCGGACCAGATGAATCCGCCAAATGGCGAAATGGGGTGGGGGTGGGGGGGGGAGGGGTGTATGAGTTCAATTTCCACAGTGGTTTACATTTTTCTTGACCTCCCTAGAACCATGGTGAACATCTGTCATGTACCTCGCTATGCATTCACCAAATACACACCGACTGATAACATAATGTCATATCTGGCATCGTATGTGGCTGTGACTGAAGAAATGAGGCTTATGGGTTTTGCGACCAGTGTAGCCCCAGATCAGGATCTGCACTGGTCGCCATGCAGTTGATGAAACAACACCTATAATGCTTATAATCTGGAAACCTTATGAGGCTTCAGCAGTGCCCAGGAAGATCAGAAGTTTGAATATCCACAATCCCATAAGCCACATTTCTCCAGAGCCAATTTTCAGCAAGTAATGGAGTTCAATTGCCAGGTATACCTTTTTTTTACCCACTCATTATAATCCTTCGTTCATTCGGCTCATATTTAAGGGTGGGAATTGGCTCGAACACCTTCCATACCCGGATTATAATCCTTCATGTACTTCATGTTATATACCTGTAGTCAGAGCTCCAGATAAACTGCGTATTGGCATAAATACCCAATTAAAATTGCCAAAAACCCAATTGAAATCAGAAGCAGCGAGTATCAAAAAGCAATAAATAATTTATGGTACCTTTATCAGACTGCAGAAAACAATAAACAGACCACAAATAGAGCAAATTTTTCTTAATTTCCATGAAAACACATTTTGGTATTTCATTAGAATTGTCTCCAAGGAGACAATTCTAATGAAATACCAAGACATGTTTTCATTTCGAAGCAAACTATGCAACAATTGCTGTCTGTTGATGTGTAAACAGTAGTGTGATTTTATTTTACCCAATTAAAATTTTGAAATACCCAATTGCTTCAGAAATGATGCAGTGACAATACTCAATTACTAATTCCTTATCTGGAGCCCTGTGTAGTATAGTCGGACCAGATAGATCCTTCTAATAATGGGAGGCGAGGTGTAGTTCAATTGCAAAAAGTATACCTTTTTCTTGACCCACTCGTTATATTCCTTCATGGACTCATGTTCCTTGCTACGCTGCTCTTGCTTAGCGAGCTGTTTGGTGCGCCGTATCTGTTGCTCCTGGCGATCTTGGTTCTCCTCAAGCTTCACGTCCTTCTTACGTTTCCTGTAACCATGGCGACCTTGTACTCAATACGACAGTAAGTATGTTTGTTTGTTTATTAGTGTTTAACGGCCTATCAACAGCTACGGTCATGTAAGGCCGGGCAAACGGGTTCGATCCCGTTTTAACCTGCTGCATTGGGGGGGAAATCCCAAAATCAGAACGGAATATTTACATCGATAACAAATATATTCAGTCCTGAAATTAGAATAACCCGTAATACTCACAAAAGGGGTATAACCAGATTCAACTGTCAATACAAAATGCCAAAGACGTAATGTGAGGGCCAAACCAGGTCTCCAGTCGGGATTCCGGTAAGGATGAACCCCGATCGTTAAATTACCCATCGTGTGCTCCCACCTGCCACCCACCAGTAAGTATGCCGTAACTCTAATGAATTGTCAGGCCCGTAGCCAGACCTGTTTGAAGGGGGGTCGTTTTGAAGGCTCAATGGGTCTGAAGTATCTACCTGTTTGAAGGGGGGGTCGTTTCGAAGGCTCAAGGGGTCTGAAGTATCTATGGGGGTCTAAAAAAGTGGACCTCAAGGCTAAAAAAGTGAAACCTCGAAGCTGGGCGGGGGGGGGTCGTCCGACCGCTCCGACCCCCCCTGGCTACGGGCCTGATTGTTGTCTGCTATTTTCGAACTATTTATAGCCCACAAGTTTCCCAGCATGCAATGGGATAAAGAGGGTAATTGACGGGTAATTGAATAAATACTTGAAATTTAGATTCAACTCAAACAATATGTTCTCACAATAACACATTAAAACAACATCGTGGACGTATATCAAGTTGCTGAAAAAATCTCCCGTGCCAACTAATTTATTGGCGAAAAAGGAATCCTTTCCGATGTTCAGCATCAGTTTTCTATTTTAAATTACCGAAATAACCCTATATATTCGGACACCATTTATTCGGGGGAAACATATACAAATATATGGTTTCCCCACAACAATGAGCATGCCAATATTTAGGGTTAGTATGGCAGTAATGTATTTGGATACAATTTGTTTTGGGAAACCCCTATTTAATAGGGGTTTCCCAAAGGAAATTGTTTCCGAATCTTTAGGGTTAATACAAATACAGTACATGCGAAACCTATATTTATCATGTCATGTGACGAGTAATTGTGCCCATGTGCGTGCATACACGTATATATTTTGACATGAACAAATATGTGTTTACTTCGTTATACAAATGAGCTGTATGCCAGTTAACGGAAACATGGGTACACAGCAAGTGCACAAAATAAAAATAGATTCGGATTCTCCACGGCATAAAAATGTACTTGAAAAAAACATGTATATAAAGCACTTTTTTATGAATACATACACAGCCGTCAGAACGGTGTATTATGTTGAAAACTCATACATTGTATATTGATATATTAATTGATTGTAAATTGAACTCCGTCGAACACACTGTTTTATTCCATTGCCCAGCAGTTGCCCTCTTTACTGGTGAACATATGCTCGAGCCCGTCAAAATCAAGTTTGGACAGTAAATATACCATTTTATGGCATAAAATGGGCTTCCAGTGTAATAACACAGTGTAATATAAATCATAATACAGTAGTGTGATAAATATGCAAATGAGGCCGGTACAGTAAAACACGCAAGGTGGTCATTGCAGCTTCAAAGTATTGTGCTATGCTTATGCAATAAAAATCTACCGGTAACATTTGTGTTGTGATTTATGCTTCCTACAACCATCGTGACAATGTACTCGATTGGACAGTAAGGATACCTTTATGGTGAACATGTACTTGAGCTAACATCAAGTTTGGAAAGCATATTTTTCCAGATTCACGTCATTATACTTCCTGCAACCACCGCGACCATGTACTCTAAACTCGGACTCAGATTAGACAGTAAGTATACTTTTATGCAGTTGTGCGCAGTAACTCTGCAAAACTCCCATACCATCCGTAGCATACAGACTATATGCTACGGATGGTATGGGAGTTTTGCAGAGTTACTGTGCACAACTAACCTTTATGGTGAACATGTATTTAAACCGCAGTCAAAATCAAGATTGGACAGTAAGTACCAGGGGCGCGTTTCACTAAACATTGTATGACTAAAATGTTCGTAAGTGCAAATTTAGGATCGTCTGGAAATTTCAATTGAAGGATTTACATTTATTGAACATAGGCTCAATTAATGTAAATCCAGTAATTGTTTACAAGAAAACATTGTTAATGTGAAATGTAGAGACTCATAATTTTGCACTTACAAACATTTTTGTCGTATGAAGTTTAGTGAAACGGCCCCCAGATTCATGCCCTTCATATGCTTCCTGTAATCTTCACGACCATGTGCTCGAAACTCGGACTCAATTTGGACAGTAAGTATACCTTTAAGGTGAATATATACTCGAAAAACAGGGTCACAATCAAGTTTGGTACTTACCAGCCATCAAAGGCCGTCCTATTCTGCTTCTCTTTCACTGATTTATCATCAGCCTTGTTCCGTTTTTCCTGTATGGAGCGATGTTTCTTCTCAACATGAAGTTTGTGAGTGTCCACGTCTTTCTGTTCCTTCCACATCTTGAAATTCTATGAAATAAAACATACACATGTCACTTGTTAATGTCCGTCTAAAGTTCTGTTCCATCTTCTACATCAATGTGATCACCGTGTTAAAGCCCCTATACGGCTCAAGTTGCCGAATTTGGCCTCCTATTGGGTTTTCCCACACATAAATCCAACAGGTTTCTATTTACACACACTTTGAAACTGTTTGCATTCATTTTGGTACAAAAATGAGTTGGTAGTCGATGAAAATATCAATATTTGTTGATAAACAAACAGCAGGTGCGTGTTTCAAAGCCCGATCGATTTTCCGATAGACGCTCGGGTCAACTCCTCAACTACCCGATTCGCAGCCGATGAATTCCGATAGCCGGAGTTTTATCGAATCGCTTCCGAGCTGAGTGCTACACAAAACAAGTTTGTGTTGTCTTCACATTGCGATTAAGATGTAAATCTCAAGACTTGAGATGTATCTATTAGGCAGTATATGTTAGTTTTGTGTACTAAATCAGTTGCCAAACATGTTTTTGTGTTTGAAAAAATCGTAAAATTGTAATACTGAGCCGTTCAGGGCCTTTAAGCTTTTAAGTCGGCTCTAAAAAATGATTTATCAAGAAAGTGATAAATAACTGTTAAATATAATATATTACAATAAATATTGTAAAAATGGTTTAATGTTAGGCCATAAAAAAAACCTACTTTGGTTCTCGGACCAAAGACCTTTGCGGAAAGTGACACGTGAGGGCGGATTTTTTAAATATATTTTTTTTGTATTTTTTGTTTAAGTTGGCTGTCAGATGTAATTTGCATGGCAATTGCACATGTGGTTCACATATATGTTTAACCCATACTACGCTGAATTAAATGCTGTCGTCTGCTGGAAATGTGTTATTTTCAATATTTCTCTACAAAAAACTGGTTTTGACAGCACATGAGAATCGTCTCCAGCGGAGACGATTCTCATGTGCTGTCAAAACCAGTTTTTTGTAAAGAATTAAAGCAAAAATGAAAAACAGCAGACGTCAATTTCCGTCAACAGCGTAGGAAGGGTTAATAAAGCTACTACTATCTCTTTAGACATGAAAACTCAACAGATTTTCAGATATGATTTTATATACCGTAACACATTTTTGAATGGTAAGAGTTTTTAATCGATCATGTGATAAATTTACAACATGTTTTTATTTGTCCATGATGATAAAATGCTCGGACGCTCAGGGATTTTCTGCTGTGGCGGTACCAAATTAAGTTTTTTATGGCCTTACATTTCCATTGTATTTCTGATTTTATTTAATGGTGTTTAACATCCTCAACAGTTAACCCTTTCAACACCACAGACCTCTATAGAGACAATGTTTGCAAACAGTGCAGATCCAGATGAGCCGGCTCGTAACGAGCATCAGGATCTCCACTGTTTGTTAATAATTTTAAACATCGTACAGATTACCCTTTTAGAAGAATGGGATAATTTGAATGAACAAAATTAATGAAATAGTGTGAAACATTGGCATGGAACATCCTATTAAGTTACTTGGTGTTGAAAGGGTTAAGGTAATTTTAGGCCCAGTTAACAGGGTAGAATCCCATATGTTATTTCTGAACCCAACTGTACCTATGACAAGGTGCATGATCACGTGGTTACAACAACAACAACGTCACCCACTCCAAAGTAAGTATTATTTGATAGTTTCCTTAATATGCAACGGATTTTGATGAAATATGGCGCAGCAAACGCGTCTTCATGAGCTGCATTTGGTGGTCTAGGGAGTTTGGCACAGACTTATGTCGTTTTTGCGAAGAATCGATTTCTGCGTCGGAGACACGGACATCGATTCTTCGCAAAAACCACAGAAGTTTGGGCGAAAATACAGAGACCACAAATGCAACTTAACAAGACGCGTTTGATGCGCCATATTTCATCAAAATCCGTTACGTAATAAGGACACTATAAAAGAATACGTACTTTGAATCGGTACTTGTTGTTGTTGTTAGTACCACATGATCATACACCTTGTATGAGTCATCCAAAAAATTGAACATTGGTAAAAATTAATGTTTATAATAAGGAAATATACCATATTTATTCTAATAAACACTCCCGGGGCTGATGCAATTCGTGCGGACCAAAACGTGGAAAATAGGATTAAAATATGTTATTTTCACATACAAAAGCCATTTAAAACAGTGTATGTGAAAATAACATATTTAGAATGCAAATATGGGAGTGGGGCTACTATTAGAGAGGGGGCTACTATTAGAATAATTAGCGTAACAAGCTCTGACCAACCTTTTTTGCCTCCTTTAGTTTATCGTTTTTTTCCTTCTGTTCCTCTTCTTTCTTTTTCTCCTCCTGACGTTTCTTGTGGATAATGTCCTTCACATATGTATCCTTCTTCTTCTCCATCCAGCAGTTGTATGAAGCCTTCGACTCTAGAATCTTGTAGTCCTCATCCTGCAATGGCAACAAAACAGAGGCCCGTTTCACAACTGTCAGGGATTCCGCTGGGGAAAATAAAAAAATCGCCACTTCAAAAAAGCAAAAAAAATAATATTTTTTTTCTCCGAAAATTGTAGTTTTTTATCGCCAATTGTTTATTTTTATCACCAATTGCGAAAGTGGCGATCGCCAGCGGAATCCCTGAACTGTGTATGACTAAAATGTTCGTAAGTGCAAATGAAGGATCGTCTGGAATTGTCAAATGATGGATATACATTTATTGAGCATAGGCAGCCTATGCTCAATAAATGTTAATGCAATAATTGTTTACAAGAAAACAATGTCAATGTGAAATTTACAGACTATCATAATTTTTCACTTACAAACATTTTAGTCATACACAGTTTAGTGAAACGGCTCCCAGCACCGTATTTATTCTAATAAACGCCCCCGGGGCTATGCAATCCGTGGGGATCAAACCAAACGTGGAAAATAGGATAAAAGTATGTTATTTTCACATACAAAAGCCATTTAAAAATGGCTTTTGTATGTGACAATAACATATTTAGAATGCAAATATGGGAGGGGGGCTACTATTATAATAAATACGGTATGTGGGGTGTTAAAAAAGTGACGCAATTTCGGTATTCAGAAAGCAATGAAATTTCAGCTACATCCCGATATTTGATCATAGAATGCAATATGGCCGAGTTCTAAAGCCAAACATTCTCAGCCAAGGCTCCTGTAGCCTATTTCACCAACATTGCAAAGTATACTTTTCTAGCAAAGTGTACTTTGAGGGAGAAATTTTCAATTTTAGGATAAATTTATTAATTTTTATTATACTGAATTTATTACATTATCACAGCCAATTTTGGCTGTGATAATGTAATAAATTCAGTATAATAATTCTGCATATTTTTAATCATCAAATATATGCAGTCGTGAGATCTATATGAAATAATCGACTTTGGGAAAAATAAATGATTACTCCCTCAAAGTATACTTTGGTAGATAAGTATACTTTGAAATTTTGATGAAATCGGCTACTGATAAGTTCATTGTGGTTCCGTTCAACACTACAGCCCTCTCTATAGTAGTGTTGGCAAACAGTGTAAAACCAGGATCTGCGTTTTTTGCAAGTAATTCTTATATTTTTTGGAGAGAAAACAACACCCACTTTTCATAAATAGACTAGTCTGAAAATCATTTTGCGACGATTGGATTGGTCAGAAAATGAACATATCAAAATCCATTCCAGTTATTTAGAGTTGAAAGGGTTAAAATATACCTGTTTTTTCTTTTTGTTCGCTTCTTCCGTCTTTTTAACCTCGGCTACGTGTTTCACTTTAAGCTCTGCCATCTTCTGTTTCTTCCACGTATCGTAGATCGCCTGGCGGATAGACATTGTCGAGTTGAATGTGTCGAGTGATGCCTCGGTGGATGTAGATCCGGGTAGCGAATGTCGCGGTTGTGGTTTACGGACGTCAGATTTGCTTCTGAAATTTATAGGCGCTATTGGTGGCTGTGACTGGAGAAATGGAGCTTATGGGATTCATGAACAGTGTAGCCACCAGGGGCCCGTTTCATTAAACTTCGTACGACTAAAATGTTCAAAAGTGCAAATTTAGGATCGTCTGGAAATTTCAATTGATGAATCTACATTTATTGAGCATAGGCTGCATATGCAGCCTATGCTCAATAAATGTAAATCCAACAATTGTTTTCAAGAAAACATTGTTAATGCGAAATTTACAGACTATCATAATTTTGCACTTACGAACATTTTAGTCGTAAGTAGTTTAGTGAAACGGGCCCCAGATTAAATAGCAGTCCTGTAGCCTGATAACACAGGTGATGGGAAACAATGATCTGATAGTCTCTCATTGTATATAGTATAAACTATATACTGTTATATGATTTTTTCCCCAATAAACTAGTGCAGATCCTGATCACGCCGCGGATGCACAGACTAATCTACTGTCTGTTCCACATTTTGCTGCCGACGAACTTTTGGCTATTAAACACACTAAATCTAAAAAATATTTAAATCTAAGTACTTTTTCATCAATAATAAAAAAGTCACCCTCCCCAAAAAAAATTATTGATGAAATTCCAACAAATATTGATTTTATTGCGAAAAAAAAAAATTTTCCTATGGGAATTTAACATGGGACAAAAAGGGGCTTCAGAGTGAAGAGGAGGGTCAAAAAACGAAATCAAAATCAAAATTGACTCCGAAACCTGGTGAGATAGATTGGAAATAATGTAACCAAGAAAACAAAAGTTAGATTTTGAAAATCGGTCAACAAATTAATTTTTGGGGAAAATAAAATCTATTTTTAGCCCCTTGTTAACTTCCCATAGGAAAATTGATTTTTCGCAAACAAATCATTTGGTGGAATTTCAACAAATAATTTTTTTTTTGGGAACGGTGACTTTTATTATTGATTAAAAAGTACTTACATTTAAATATTGTTTAGATTTGATGTGTGTAATAGCCAAAAGTTTGTCGGCAGCAAAACGTGGAACAGAGAGTAGATCTACACTGGTCGCAAAACCTATAAGCTCATTTCTCCAGCCACAGTCACACTGGTGTTTCTCACTGTTACTGTTGTTAACAATTCCACTATGACTGCAGATGAAATGCCTTGTTGATTTTAACACTTAAGTTCAAATCTATTTATTTTGTTTCTCCACATTTGAAGCATATCGTTCAAATGAATTGTTACAATAATAAATATCTGCTTCTGTGTGTAACGAGCCATCAGGATCCAGGGGCGGATCCAGCATTTGGATTATAGGTGGGGGGGGGGTCTGGTTGTGTAGGTAACTCTTGCAATCTACTCCCGTACCGTTCGTAGCTAGCTATGGACAGTACAGAGGAGTAATTGCAAGAGTTACCATTCGTACCTAGGGGACTGTCATATTTTCGAGCTCTTCGAAATGCACTTTCCTGTGTTTTACGGCATTTAAATTCAGACTCCAACTGGTGGTAAACTGTGATCTATGTAAACCCTGTGGCTGAAACCCCCCCTCTCCCTCTAGATCCGCCCCTGGGATCTGCAGTATTTGTCGCAAAAATCCACATTTTGGCAGTAATGGAATAGTGCAAAAGTTTGTGGTGTTGAATGAGTTAAAGGGACAAGATTTTTGGAAAAAAATACTATAAAAATGTGTTTTTATCATCGCCCTGTGTAAAGTGGTTTAATTGAGGACACATCATATTTGATATACATGTATGCTGGGTTGTTTGTTTCTATTTTCACCCATATAGGTACATACATATTGGATTTCCTATCTTGTTGCGTTCAACAAGATAGAAAATCTGATACTTATATACCGATATCGGTGACAATTGAAACAACCCGGCAGTGCTAGGATCGTCATATATCATCAATTAAACCACTTTAGACAGGGCCATGATGAAAACACATTTTAATTTTTTATACCGGTGTTATTTTTTCTTAAAAAATCATGAAAATTAAAAAATATTTCAGCAGTCCTAGTATCGTCATATATCTTCAATTAAACCACTTTACACGGGCCATGATGAAAGCAGGTTTTTATTTTTTATAGTATTTTTTAAAAAAATCCTGATATGCCGCTGTCAACATAAAAACAAGGACTAACACACGTGTTTCGGCGAGATTATCTACCTAGCACTTAATGTCCGCTCCTTGTCGACCGTTTGGAACTTGGACTGGGCATCTGTTACCAGGGCAATAGCATCATCCGCGGCCCGCCGGTCACTTCTCTGATTCTTTGATCTGCAACATGCCGAACATATACCCATGAATATTTACGCTTGTCCTTACATTCATAATAGAAACGCCCATTCAACGTATTGCGTTTATATCCCAGGTACATTACATTAGCCCCACGTGATGTCATACGACGTTGATTCGTTAAAGTTTGTTTCACGTCATTATAATACATGAAGTTCATCGTCGTTGTCAATAACGTCACGCTATTGACCAGCAACGTTGCTATTACAGCAATTGCGACAAAATGATGTAAACAAGATTCTTCTTAATTTTAACGCCATATTTGCGTATTTACATTTTTTAATCTATCAGAAAATGCAGTTTAAATACAAGTAATAAAGCCATGGGCTGTGGTGTTTACTGTTATTACAATACATTTGGTCTGTTAACTCTTTGCATGCTGGGAAACTTGTGGGCTATAAATAGTTCAAAACTAGCGGACAAAAGTTCATCATATTTTCTTGTATTTCTCCCCGTAAATATCATGAATATGTCTTGGAATTTCATTATAATTGAGTCCTGAGGACTCAATTCTAATGAAATTTCAAGACATATTTACAGAGAGAAATAAAACATACTCATAATTCGTTTGGCGGATATTTTCGCCGCTAGCACGCAAAGAGTTAAGTTTGCAAGGACACACACTTTAAACAGACCAAATGTATTGTGCACCCCAGTAAACGCAACAGCCCATGGTTGTATTCCTTAATTATAAATATGTTTGAAATATAATATGAAAATTAGTCAAGATTAATAGAGATGATATGAAAATTAGCCCAGATTAATAGAGATAATACGAAAACAAGAAATGGCATCCTTAAACGAAGCTAATCCCCCTGCCTTGATAATAAACAAGAGTGCCGAAGGTCACAATATACGCCCGTCGAGGCAAGGCCAGTCAACAAGGGGAGATAACTCACTGAAAACCAATAGGCTTCTTCATCTTGCCATGATAAACATGTATACCGAATTTGGTTACGATCGGTGAAGTAGAACTCGAGTTATTGCGTAGACAAGGATACAGAGTGCGAAAATTAAAAATGGCTGCCAAGGGGAGATAAGTCATCGGACATTTTTCAAAATCAATCTGCTTCTTTGTCTTGCCGTGATAAACATGTAAACTGAATTTGGTTACGAGCGTTGAAATAGAACTTGAGTTATTGCGTGGACAAGGATACAGAGTGCGAAAATTAAAAATGGCCGCCAAGGGGAAATTTTTGAAAATCAATAGGCTTCTTCGTCTTGCCGTGATAAACATGTATACCGGTTTGGTTACAATCCGTCAAGTAGACCTCTAGTTATTGCATGGACAAGCTGTGCTCATAATACACCGTGAAGAGAACACCCGTAATTGCGCGCCTGTTTTCTTGGAAACCATGATCTACCATGCAAAATGTTTAATTTTTGTTAGTCAAAATAAAGTTATTTGAAAAATTGGAAAGGGTCTTCACTAATCTAGAATGTTAATGTGATTGAACACATTCCAAACATGCACTCAAATATATCTGGCTCATAGAAACAGCTGCGTAATTTGGATTTCAAAAAGCATACATGACGTCACACAACGTAACGTCAAAACGCGGGAAAACACGTCATTGTATAACCATGCGCACATCACAATTCATTGATTATAATCTCAACAAGAGTGCCGAAGGTCACAATATATGCCTGTCGAGGCAAGGCCAGTCAACAAGGGGGGATAACTCATCTTGATGTGATAAACATGTAAACCAAATTTGGTTACGATCCGTCAAGTAGAACTCGACTTATTGCATGGACAAGGATACGGAGTCCGAAAATTAAAAATGGCCGCCAAGGGGAGATAAGTCATCGGAAATAAAAATTAATAGGCTTCTTCGTCTTGCCGTGATAAACATGTGTACCGAATTTGGTTACGAGCGGTGCAGTAGAACTTGAGTTATTGCGTGGACAAGGATACAGTGCGAAAAATAAAAATGGCCGCCAAGGGGAGATAAGTTATGGGAAATTTTTGAAGGCTTGCCGTGATAAACATGTATACCAAATTTGGTTACAATCCGTCATGTAGGACTCTAGTTATTGCATGGACAAGCTGTGCCCGCCCGCCCGCACGTACAAGATGAATACATAATACGTCGCGTTTTTTCAAACAGGCATATAAAAATAGACTAAATGTGCATATATATCCGCCGTGGAAGTGTAATAAATAGGATATTCCATTGTACATTGCTACGCTCATTCGTTGCTTACGCGGAAGCCGACGCACACTCGTGTATTATTTCCCGCTATTCAAAATGTACGATGGAATATCCTCTATATAGTGGGCACTCATAATTTTTAACACTGATGTAAGAGTTAAACAATTATACACTTTTTTAACTCCAATAAAGAAACAAGGGCATCGTTATTACAAAGCTAATCTCCTCCCTGGCAGCCTTGATAATATAAATAAAACAAGAAATGTGGCCTGTCGACATATAATTCCAGCACAAAAATATTTACACAATTCCCTAACATTTGATTGGCCCGTAGCAAGTCTCTGTCCAAAAGTCATATCCCAGTAAACTCCCACGCCGAACCACTTTCCGTAACTGTGAGGCGCAGTTAAAATAATTCTTAAGAAAACGGAAAATAAACACATTTTCTTGATGAATTTATTTCAAATGCTGGAATTATAAGGAATGAATGCCCCCGGTGGCAGATCGGAGAAACTGTGGAAAAGTTAATTAACCAGTGATAAGTATTCCAGGGATTCCGCTGGGGAAAATAAAAAAATCGCCACTTCAAAAAAGATAAAAGAATTGGCGATAAAATATTACAATTAAAAAAAAAATAAAAATTTAAAAAATATTGTTTATTTTTATCGCCAATTGCGAAAGTGGCGATCGCCAGCGGAATCCCTGGTATTCACAAGCACATTTATGAAGGTCAAAAGATCAAGGTCATATTAAGGGCAGTGTTGATGTGTGTATGATGTATTGAAATATTAAAGTAATCCATCAAGGGATATAGAAGTTATGACAGAAATGAGAAACTCTGGCAAACTTCTTAATGTGGGAAAAAGTTGTCAAGGTCAAAAGGTCAAGGTCGTATTAAGGGCAGCATGGATGTGTGGCATTTGTCCAAAAGTATGCTGTGTTGATATATTTTAGTAATCCTTCAAGGAATATAGAAGTTATGACAGAATTGAGAAACTCCGGCGAACTTCTTAATGTGCGTAAAAGTTCAAAGTGGTCAAGGTCAAAAGGTCAAGGTCATATTAAGAGCAGCATGGATGTGTGGCATTTGTCCACAGGTACACTGTGTTGAAATATTTAAGTAATCCTTCAAGGGATATAGAAGTTATAACAGATTTTCGAAACTCTGGCGAGCTTCTTAATGGGCCGGACCGAGGGCATAACAACAACAAAGAACTGTTAATGCATTTGCTTTACAAAGTCTTACAAACAAGGTGAACATAAATCCTCAGTGACCTTGACCTTCTGAAGTCGGATGTGGGTCGTATGCAAAACAAAGCACCATCCCACACGTAAGGAATTGAAAAATGGAAGGTATTAATAAAATACATGGACAAACGCTATATCCCCTCTTGCCTATCGGTGATTATTTTTACAGAATTATTTTTTGTGCGAAACCTTGTGTATCCTCAGCATGTTAGGACAGGTTATATACATGTAGTACATGTACTCACACAGCTTGCCGCTCTCTCTCCTTCGTCGTGTCGCCGGCCGCGAGAGGATCACGCTCCAGTTCCAGGCATACAGAACTCTGGTCTGGGTCCAGTTTTCTCGGCTGCATGTCGACTGTGGACTGTTCATACATGCTCGGCTGTTCTGCGCCAACACCTTCAGTAGATTATTTTATTGCATAAAACGGGCTTTAGCAGTGAAATACTGAACATTCAGCAAAATCATAATTCACCAGTGGAATAAATATGTAAATTATTGTTCCCTCCAGCCTATGTTAGCCTGGCACCACACCATGCCAGATTTTGATGGCACCAAATTCGGTTGCACCAAGTTGCCTAAAAAAGTGTTTGTTTGTTTGTTTGTTAGGGTTTAACGGCCTATCAACAGCTAAGGTCATTTAAGGCCGGGTCAATGGGTTTAGTACTAAATCCCATATATTACCTGTACAAGTACATGTACATGTTCAAGTACATGCTTGTACAAATGGGAAGAAAATCCCAAAATCAGAACTGAATATTTACAATAACAAAACTATATATTCACCCCTGAAATCAGAAAAATTCTGATCTGATGCCAGGTCCTCGCCACACCAGAATTACTTGGCCCCTCCCAAAAGCAGTAGGATCAGTAATAATTTCACTACTTTTATAATGGGCAATAACCCAATTCAACTCCCAGGTAACAAAACAGCCAAAGATAACAAGAGCTGTAGGAGAACAGCATAGCTCGACTACGAGGGTTGTCGATGTACACATAGCTTGAGAAACAAGGTGGCCGCGGCCTGCATAAAAACCTTAACCAAGGTTGACTAAAAACCTTAACCAAGGGAAATTAAGTAAGTAATTCAAGGTTAAATGTAGGTCAATGTGGCCACGGCCTGCATAAAAACCTTAACCAAGGTTGACTAAAAACCTTAACGAAGGGAAATTAAGTAAGTAATTCAAGGTTAAATGTAGGTCAATGTCAGATATGGGTCAGGGGTTATTGATGTACATCACTAGATGAAGTTTTCCAAGTATGGTTGCTGTAGGCCCAGGAATATTCCATATACAAGCTTGACTAAAAACCTTAACCAAGGGGAAATAAGAAAGTAATCCAAGGATAAAAGTAGGTGAAGGTCAAATATAGGTCAGGGATTATTGATGTACATCACTAGGAGATGAAGTTGTCCAAGTATGGTTGGTGTAGGGCCAGGAGTATTGCATCTACAAGCTTGACTAAAAACCTTAACCAAGGAGAATTAAGTAAGTAATTCAAGAGGAAATGTAGGTCAAGGTCAAATATAGATCAGGGGTTATTGTTGTACATCGCTATGAGAAAAGGTTGTCCAAGTATGGTGTCTGTATGCACAATAGTATTCCATGTACAAGCTTGACTAAAAACCTTAACCAAGGTTGACTAAAAACCTTAACCAAGGGGAATTAACTAAGTAATTCAAGAGGAAATGTAGGTCAAGGTCAAATATAGATCAGGGGTTATTGATGTACATCACTAGGAGATTAAGTTGTGCAAGTATGGTGGGTGTAGGGCCAGTAGTATTCCATATACAAGGTTGACTAAAAACCTTAACCAAGGCGTGACGGTGACGCCGATGCCGGGGTGACAACATAAGCTCTACTTATTCTTCGAATAGTCAAGCTAAAAACGTACCTGAGGGCCAAACCAGGCAAATCGTGATTCCTATAAAGAGAAACCCCTACCGTTAATTTACGCCGTCTCGTTCGCCCGACCACCACCCACCCTAAAAAATTGTTAACATTTTGTTTTTTTTTAATTTTATTACGTTACTACAATTTAATCAGACATTATCATTATTCCACCAATATTTTTGAGTAACATTAAAAATATGCCCCATTTTCAAGCTTATGCATAAAATTTGTCCTTTTTTTTGGCCTTACCATGTCCCTTATTAATCGGGGGAGAACGCTATAAATGAGACAGCTACGTTATGCTAACTGATCAGTGCATATTCAATTTATTATAGGAATGAATGGCCTTTTTGTGGAATTTATCGGGCTATAAACTTGGAAAAGTCGCAGGAATACTGGACGAAGCGATAAAAAATTACAATTTTCGAAAAGAAAAAAAATTGTAATTTTTTTAAGGCCTCGTCCAGTATTCCCGCGACTTTTCCAAGTTTATATCCCCGATAAATTCCACAAAAAGGCCATTCATTCCTTATAATTCCAGAATTTGAAAGAAATTCATCAAGAAAATGTGTTTGTTTTCCGTTTTCTTAAGAATTATTTTAACTGCGCCCCACGGTTACGGAAAGTAGTTCGGCATGGGAGTTTACTGGGATATAACTTTTGGACAGAGACTTGCTACGGGCCAATCAAATGTTAGGGAATTGTGTAAATATTTTTGTGCTGGAATTATATGTCGACAGGCCACATTTCTTGTTTTATTTATATTATCAAGGCTGGAATTATTAAGCTGTAATTACGCTATTTCTAGAATCAAACAGTTTGTGTTGATTTCGTATGATTAAAGTTATTGATTGATTTTATAAGAAACTCGGTATAGCCTTGTTTCTTATGAAGTCATTAAACTTAAATATCATATTAAATCACCACTCACGTCAGATCTTCATGTTTATTGGGACTAATCACAGTTAACCAAGCTTCTTGATTATGAGAATATGAATTGTGCATGTGAACAGAAAGTTTGATAAGCACAGGCATACAAAACCAAAACAAAAGATTGATCAATTGATTGGGGTTTTATTTCTGTTCAACGGATGGCAATGCACCTGCATTGGTACTATACAGTCAGCACAGAAATTACACTAAAAACGTTACTGGACCTGGGGCCCGTTTCACTAAATGACTAAAATGTTTGTAAGTGCAAAATTATGATAGTCTGTAAATTTCATATTAACAATGTTTTCTTGTAAACAATTATTGGATTTACATTTATTGAGCACAGGCTGCATAAGCAGCCTATGCTCAATAAATGTAAACCCAACAATTGAAATTTCCAGACGATTCTAAATTTGCACTTACGAACATTTTAGTCGTACAAAGTTTAGTGAAACGGGCCCCAGGTGTGAATCCACTATTATAAATCCTTAACCCTTTCACCCCTAAGTAACTTGAAGTAACTCGAATGGATTTTGATATGTTAATTTTGCACCCAATCTAATAGTCACAATATGATATTCAGACTATTTCAGTGCTCCAGATAAGGAATTTGTAATTGTGTATTGTCACTCCATCATTTCTGAAGCAATTGGGTATTTTAAAATTTTAATTGGGTAAAATAAAATCACACTACTCTTTACACATCAACATACAGCAATTATTGAATGGTTTGCTTCAAAATGAAAACATGTCTTGGAATTTCATTACAATTGTCTAATGAAATACCAAGATGTGATTTCATGGAAAATAAGAAAAATATGCTATGTTTGTGGTCTGTTTATTGTTTTCTGCAGCATGATACAGGTACCACAATTTTTTTATTGCTTTTTGACACTCGCTACTTCTGATTTCAATTGGGTTTGTGGCAATTTTAATTGGGTATTTAAGCAAATACGCAGCTTATCTGGAGCTTGCAGTATTTATTCATTCATGAAAAGGATGTTGTTTTTTTTCTCATAAATATTAAAATCACTTGCAAAAAGTGCAGATCCTGATGAGATGGCTCATCATGTGCCAGCTCATCTGGATATACACTGTTTGCCAATACCACTATACAGGCCTGTGGTGTTGAAAGTGTTAATGATGAATTCATCGCTAAGGAACGATTACCCTCCAATCCAAACCAGGAGCGGCAAGCTTCATAGCCTTACACCTGCCATGTCTCTTACCTGCCAATTCTTCTGTAATCGAGTCATGTGACACAGACTTCTTCAATGTGGATCGTCTCTCAATGCGCTCTGAGCCATGCTCGCTACGTGATCGCCGAGGTTTGGCCGAGTCAGGCTCTGCGTCCCCACCAAGGAAATCAAACAAACTCGGCTCCCGGCGCGAGATTTCTTTCTTCTCTTCTTCGTCTTTTTTAGATCTCAAGTCAAACTGGGTACGTCGGCCCACATCCCGCGTCGACGGTTTACGTCCAGGAGGCGTCAGGCGACTTGAGGTCGTTTGTCGACCTTTCTCTGTCGGAGTTTGACGATCTTTTTCTGTCGGTGTTTGACGACCTCCAAACTGTCTACCCGACCCTCGTAGATTTCCAGGTGGAGTTTTTCTATCTGTAAATTAATTGATTGTGGTTTTATGTTTGTTCAATGGTAAGGTGGAAGACAGATGTATCTGCACTGAAATCACTCGGCCCCAGGTGTGGATCCCAGTAAGATTCACCGCTAAGGCATGAATTGTTAAATGTTAAACAGGAGATTTAAAATAAGTCTTTAAGACCCAGGCACTTGCAATTGAGCTGATCCAATCCTCAAACAAGAGAAAGCAACTGATGCTGTGATTATAAGGCTGTGAGCATGTACTCAAATCAAACTTCTTCATTTTCCGCACTACTAGACAACATGCTCAGAATATAGGGTTAACTGTATTGTCATTTTCAAATTTGCGGAGTATATCAGAAAATGATAGGTCGGAAAATCTGTTTAATGGCGACGCGCTAGCGGAGCCATTAAACATGTTTTCCGACCTATCATTTTCTGATATACGCCGCAAATTTCAAAATTACAATGTGGTTAACCTATTTCTAAGGCACTCCTTTACTACTGGCGTAGAAATACATATTGAAATAATTTGCGACCGTTCATGAACAATGATATACCTGTAATGTATGACCATCAGCCAATCAGATTGCGTGATATTTATAGAGTGCATTAGAAAGACCCAAAATCAGCTTATCAATATCACTATAGACCAGTGGATGAGATTTTCAGCCTGTTCACATTTTATAATTTTCCTGAAATTGATGTTACACAAGCCAATCGCCGACGACTGTCTCACCCGCGAAGGTCAATGTTTCACTTTCCACTAACGTAGGTGAGACAAATATCAGCAGAATCATCTCTGAATAATGATGGAATTTGGTAAACGTTTTCAATAAATTCTGTATATAATCTGAATTTTCTTACCAGCTTACAAAGTCTTTTACAGAGGTATTATGCTGTTTCATAATGATTAGTGCAAGGCAGGGGCGTCGAAAATGGGCCAGACAGCGAAGATGCAGAAATGTGAAGCTGTCACCAAGACAAGAAACATTCATGAGAATTTGAAGATCTATAGCATTATTTCTTCCTCTTGTTGTGATAAACAGGTATACTAATTTAGGTAGAGATGTCTAAAGTAGAAATTATATAGAATTGGATACAAAAATGTAGAACAAATGGCTATAAAGTTAAAAAATATTTTTTTCCACATAAAAACACCAAGGTGCACATCTTCAATATGTGTAGAAGACGTGTGTATAGTCTCAGATCGATTGACTGAACGGTTTCAGAGGAGTTGTGTACACAAACTCTATACCATATATAGCATTGTTTACAAAAATGTAGAAAAAATGGCTATTAAAGTTAAAAAGGTGATATTTTTGTTAAAAAATATTTTTTCGGCATAAAAACACCAAGGTGCACATCTTCAATATGTGACGGCGTGCAAGTCCATAGAGTCAGTGCGACCGTTAAACGTAAGCATCAAGTCAAGTCAAGTCTTCAATATGTGTAGAAGACATGTGTATAGTTTCAGATTGATTGACAGAACGGTTTCAGAGGAGTTGTGTACACTAACTCTGTACCCTATATAGTATTGAATACAAAAATGTAGAAAAAATGTCTATAAAGTTAAAAAGTTCGACATAAAAACACCAAGGTGCACATCTTCAATATATGTAGAAGACGTGTGTATAGTCTCAGATCGATTGACTGAAAGGTTTCAGAGGAGTTATGTACACAAACTTTATACCATATATAGAATGTATACAAAAATGTAGAAATAAAACGGCTTTTAAAGTTGAAAAGATGATATTTTTTGTTAAAAACTAATTTTTCGGCATAAGAACACCAAAGTGCACATCTTCAATATGTGTAGAAGACATGTGTATAGTTTCAGATCAATTGGTTTCAGAGGAGTTGTGTACACACCGTTTTATTTAAAACGGTCGTAAAATAAAACGGTCGTATAAAAACTAATTACCTGCCAGACCTGTTCTGACGCCCCTGCGCAAGGACAGATCCATAGAGTTTACAAGCACATCCATGTGATTGACTTGATTGATTGATGATAACAGACACCTCAGTATGCGGTAGAAAATGTGGCCTGTCACCAGGTACAGGGATAACAGTTTTCATGAATATGTATCACAACTTGTATACCTGCTTCTGTGAGCTTACGCCGATCCCTGGCCGACGTGAACCTTTGGGGAGACCTCTGCCGTGTGTCATCAGCTCCCTCCTCATCCTCCTCCACCACCCTCTCACGCCGTTTGAATATGTCGACCTTCGGAGGGGTGCGGGGCGTGATGCGTGGAGATTCCTCTATAGACACAGACCTGTGGACATGGTTGGATTCACTGAACTGTGGTTCACCGATTGATTCATTGATTTGTTAACTGATTGGTTCATTGATTGGTTCATTGATTTGTTAACTGATTGGTTCATTGATTGGTTCATTGATTGATTCATTGATTGGTTAACTGATTGACTAACTGATTGGTTCACAAATTGATTCACTAATCAGTTCAGTGATTGGTTCATTGATCGATTTATTAGTTAGTTCATTGTTGTGCCTTGGTCTCGATCCAATTCCGGGTTTAACCTTTCACCCCTAAATCACCATCCATTATTTCATTCCATAGCACAGCTATCGGATTTTCCATGCTAATTTTTGGACTACTCCATTATTGAGAAAATGCACATTATTTTGGAACTGAACTGATAAATGCTGCAGTTCTTGATTGAGATTGCTCTTTAGGAGCCAGCTCATCTGGGTATACAGTATGTTTTGCACATGCTGGCTTTATGATGTGTAAGGATGAAAGGGTTAGGCCTAACTTTCTATTATTAGTCTCGAGAAGATGCTCAACATTGGCCTATTTAGACGAGTAAATGTCCCCTGGGCATGCTCTAGGCACAACAATGTGATTAATGTTTGTTACCAGATGACCTTGGACACAGGGGCCACATGAGTGGGAGACAGAATAAATATTTGGATGATGACCAGTAAGCATATTAAGTTTCAAGCAAATCTGACTTACGGTTACAGAGATAGTAGGTATCTGAAAATTTTAATGCAAATTTTGACAAAAATTTAACACAAACTTCATTTGACCTTGGGGCACAGGGGCCGCATGAGTGGGATACAGCATGAATATATGGATGATGACTAATAAGCATGTGAAGTTTCAAGTCAATGTGACTTAGGACTGCAGAGATACAAGGTATTTAAAAACTTTAACACAGATTTCGGACGGACGGACTGATGCACTAACGGAAGTAATTGTGATCACTATGTCTCGCTTTCCGCAAGCGGGCTCGACAAAAATGGTGGAGTACCAAAAACAAACCACGATGGTTGATAGTTACCTTGGTGAAGAATCTTTAAATCTGAGCTTGGGGTCACCGGGGCTCCCAGTACGCGCCCCTCTGTTTCTGGGTATGGGAGTGGGGCCCTCTGTGATTGGCTGTAGTGACGGATCTGGGGTCCTTCGGCCGCGAGGGGCTGGCAAATAAATCCGCATGTCAAACCACACATGTGGTCGGCTTCGAGATGAGATAATATACTGTTTTAGACATACATAGTCATAGTTTAGTCACATTTGTATGAGCAAATACAAATGTGACTAAACTATGACTATGTATGTTTTTGTTTTCTATATACTGTTTTAAACATATATATGTAGTCCTAGCTTTAAAAGTCACATTTGCCTTAACAAATGCAAATTTATGTGACTAAAGTATGACTGTGTGTTTTATTTTTCTACATATTGTTTTAAACGTATGGAGTCATAGTTTAGTTACATTTACATAAACAAATACAAATGTGACTAAACTACGACCACCGGTATGTACGTTTTGTTTTCTACCTACTATTTTAGACATATGAAGTCATAGTTTAGTCACATTTGTATGAACAAATGTGACTGACTAAACTATGACTATGTATGTTTTTGTTTTCTGCATAATATTTAGACAGTAGTTATAGTTTAGTCACATTTGTATTAACAAATGTGACAAAACTATGTTTTACTGTTTTAGACATGTGTAGTCGTAGCTGAGTCACATTTGTAGTAACTAAACTATGACTATGTATGTTTTTGTTTAAAACATATTGTTTTAGACATACATGTAGACATAGTTTTAGTCATAGTTTCTGTACTGTTCGCCATTCCATGAATAAAAGACATGCCATGCTTCTAGCAAGCAATATAGATCGTTATCAGGCCACATGAGTGTGCTATTTGATCAAGAGCTACACTGGTCGCAAATCCCATAAGCCTCATTACTCCAGTCACAGCCGCAAATAGTGTGGGCCTGTGAGAGATTGGTGGGAATTGCGGTGTCCCTTACCAGCTGACGGCGACGGTGCACGGTCCTCAGTTACCGGACTCGAGCGGTTGAAGCTGGGGGCCTTCCATTCCTTATCCGGAGTCTTCCTCGACTGACTGCAAAATATGACTCAACCAATGAGCAGTCAGACAAGTAGTGTATAATGGGGGCATCGCTGCACCAGGAGCCCGTTTCACTAAACTTCGTAAGACTAAAATGTTCAGAAATGCAAATTTAGGATCGTCTGTAAATTTCAATTAATGGATTTACATTCATTGAGCATAGGCTGCTAATGCAGCCTATGCTCAATATATGTAAATCCAATAATTGTTTACAAGAAAATATTGTTAATGTGAAATTTACAGACTATCATAATTTTGCACTTACGAACATTTCAGTCGTACGAAATTTAGTGAATCGGGCCCCAGTAGCCTATTTCACCAACATTGCTAAGTATACTTATCTACATGTAGAGGAGTATACTTTGAGGGAGTAATTATTTATTTTTACTGAAATGCATTATTACATATAGATCAAGCACCTGTCAATATTTAATGACCTTCCCTGTTCGTCATTCCATCAATGAAACAGTGGTCACGCTTCAAACAAGCAATATAGATCATTATCAGGCTACAGGAGTGTGCTATTTCATCACAAAGCCCATAATCCCCATTTCTCCGGTCACAGACACACATTTATGTATTTCCCAGAATAAAATGTGTCTGAATATTTAGGGTTATTACGGTAGAAAGAAGCGTCTTACTGTTCATTGGTTGACGTCTTCTTCCCGAAAATAAGCTCCTCCTTGGATGGTTCCTTGGTCAGCGGAGACTTCCTGTCCACTGCCGGCGACTTCCTGTCTGCGGAAGGGGACCGTTTATCCCCGGGCAGGCCTCGGGGCAGCGAGCTCCCGAGGCCAGGTGAGAGTGACGTTTGCTTTTTGCCGTATACGTCCTCATCAACCGGTGACTTTCTCGACTTGCCAAATATCCCTTCCTCCAGTGGAGAAGAGCGAGGCTTGCCGATAGTGCTACCAAACATGCTGTCAATTTGACTTTGCGACTGGGGCTTTGCTAATAGTGACGATTTGTCCAGCGTGGACTCATGCTCGTATTCCCGACTTGCTTTGTTGGATTTGAGCCATTTATTGGCATCGCTAGCCCGTATCGTTTCTCCGAGCGGGGCACCAGTTGGCCGGCGCTTCGCTGAATGGGGTCGGTCTGTTCTCTGTTTGGAACGAAACCGCACCCTCAAGGCTGGATATGAAAAAGAAAAGTACATACTGGGTCATTATGGATGATTAATGAGGCCAAAAAAAATTGTTTCCGCTAACACCTGGGAAAAAAAATAGGGTAGGTAGGCGGAACTTTTTTTTTTCTCAAATGTTTTTTTCCATTCACGACACACTTTTTGTATTGGATATGTTAACCCACTACAGTATGGGTTAGTGAAAATATACTGTTTTTATCCAAAAAAATACCGATATGACGAAAAAAGTGTAGGGTCGGCGGGGAAAAAATAAGGTCGGTCGGGTTAGTGGAAACATACAATTTTTTTTACGCCCGAGTGTGGTAGTAACATTACATGTACATCTGGTGAGAAACAGGCAAAATCTAGTATTGAATTCATCATGAATATCAGTGCCCATGTCGTGTGACATCGCAAAATGATCTACTTGAAAATTTCATGCGACATAAAATTTGGAATTGAAAATTCCCAATTTAGATCACAGGCAGCTTGGTGATGGGATGGTTTTCTACATGTCTAAAACAGTATATAATACCATCCTATCACCAAGTCGACCACCTGTGATTTGGTTTGCTATATATGTATTAGTTTTCACAAAATGGCTGGATTAACCACTGTACTGACCATTCTCTTCATCACTGTCCAGCCCGCCATCGTCCAAACTCTCACTCTCCTCGCTAGTCATGCCATAGGAAAGACCCTTCTCCTTCCGTTCTCGCATCTTGGCATCCAGTTCCCGCTGAAATGACGACTTGGCCCGCCGCTGCTTCGCGGGCATGTATGGGGCATCCACCATATCCATTCTGGAAACAGAACATGTGGCTATGACAATGACATAAGCCCCATTTCTCCAGTCACAGACTGTGACTGAAGAAACGGGGTTTATGACATTGGTACATATGTCAAACACTACAGACTGTGACTGAAGAAACGGGGTTTATGACATTGGTACATATGTCAAACACTACAGACTGTGACTGGAGAAACGGGGTTTATGACATTGGTACATATGTCAAACACTACAGACTGTGACTGAAGAAACGGGGTTTATGACATTGGTACATATGTCAAACACTACAGACTGTGACTGGAGAAACGGGGTTTATGACATTGGTACATATGTCAAACACTACGGACTGTGACTGGAGAAACAGGGTTTATGACATATGGAAGGTAATATCCGCCATAATTATATTAGGCTTGATGCTTGCTTGCTGATGACATTCTAAGTTCTATCCGTCTTATTACAATTCTATGTGGCATGATGCTTGCTGACTGGTGACATTCTAAGTTATATCCGTCTTATTACAATTCTATGTGGCTTGATGCTTGCTGACTGGTGCCATTACAACTTACTTTCATGTTATTGCATTCGTCATTCGTGTTTGTGACATTTGAAATCTTCTTGGTTGTAGTCTAAATTGCATGTGCATTTGGATTGATGCTTTATTCATTCGCACTGTTTCAAGTGACATCCAGAGTTCCATTATTGATTATTGCATCGCTGTTTTGCCATGCGTTTTGCCCTAAACTCCCCAAAGGCTGGAAAAGGCTACAAAGGCTACAAAGGCTGTTCGAAGTTGCTTGTACGTCCGTTAGCGGATATTTATACCATACATTGTCATTGAATTGACTGAATTAGTATGTGTTATGATCATGTTAATCATTTTAATCATTTGAATGCAATAATCTACCACAAATATACGTGTTTTTGGTAAATTATCTAAACGCGCACCTGCGCCGATCGGGCCTCGCGGAATTGGACAAAGAGTGATTAACACCTATTAACATATCGTTTAGCAGGTGCAGCTACAATGATCAATCAACGACATTCATTTAAACATGCTTTATGTATCAACACATTACGTGAACATAGGACGAATGCCGAATTTTGAGACATCAGCTAGTTATCTACCTTGAAAATGGGTATCCACACGGTGATAAACAATATGTTTATGAGCGCTACGTACGGCTCTGCAACGAATATTTCCTCAGATTGCAGGAGCAAAATATTTTATTTACACGGCCGAATAAACGTGTAACTAGTTGTAAAAGACATTTACGCTAGCTGACATGTTCCCGTCAATTAACCCATAGTAATTAGCACAGTTTATTCCACGAACATTTTCCTTCCCGTGTCCTGTATTTGTAATTAACGTAATTACGTCAAATTATGGCAGTAAACGTTCCTTTTTTGAAAATTTAAATTAAACTTTTTATGTTCTGTGACGGGAGATGCTGGTACTGGAATAATAAAGTAGGCAACAGGTAGTTATATAAATTATAAGAAAAACGGGTGGAATAGTTACACAATTACGTGTTTATTTTTCGAAGTGACATTGTAACACCATACATTTCATTTTTCATTTAACACAATGTGCGTACATCACGTGCGGATACTGAAACGTTTGCAAACTGATATTTACAGATGCACACATACGAGGGTAATCCAATATATATAGTGAAAATGGCTCAGTATTATCATCACCGTGTTCATGACCCTTGACGTATGTGACGTCATATAATGCGACATCATTGACGAAGTGTCAATATAGCGGTAGGCCAAATTTCATGCAGGTATATGCACAATATATCAACTTATATTCGTTTTCACTATTTATTGGATGATCCTCGTATATGCACATATTAAATTATAGTTATAGATAAAATACGACCGTTTAATGATTATGGGTCCAGCTTGTGACAAATTTAACAAGCCCCAATTGTGCATGGTCAGCTGCACAGTAATATTAATTTCGGGTCAGGCTACAACTATGCATTGTTTGGCATTGTAGTTCGTAGTTATCGATTATTTCGTTTGAATAACCATAGTAAAACTATAAATTAGGTACACAAATAATAATGATTAATAATAACAATAAATAAATAATGATTAATAATAATAATAATTAATAATATGTATAGACTATTAATAATAATGAATACAAATAATGAATAATAATACAAAGTAATACTAATGCAATAATGCAAAAGTATAATCGGTGTTTAGCTGCACCTGTTAAACGATATGTTAATAGGTGTTAATCACTCCAATTCCGCGCGGCCCGATCGGCGCAGGTGCGCATTTAAACAATTTACCAAAACACGTATATTTGTGGTGGATTATTGTATTAAAATTCATAAAATTCATAAAATGATCATAACACTTAATAATTCAGTCAATTCAATGAAAATGCATGTCATAAATATCCGCTAACGGACGTACAAGCAACATCGAACAGCCTTTGTAGCCTTTTCCAGCCTTTGGGGTGTTTAGGGTGACCTCGATAAACCACGCCCCTTGACAACACCAATTGCAACAGTAATTTGGGAAGGTAATATCCGCCATAATTCTATGTGACTTGATGCTTATTGACATTTTTAAGTTCTATCCGTCTTATTACAATTATATGTGGCTTGCTGGCTGATGACATTACACGTTCTATGCGTGTTATTGCATTCACCGTTTGTATTTATGACAATTCTATGTGGCCTGGTGCCTGCCTGCTGATGGAATTACAACTTATATTCATGTTATTTTATTCGTCATTTGTATGTATTACATTTGAAATCTGCTTGTTGTAATTGTATTTGTCTTTCTTACATGTCCATTCTGCTGATTGCTTTGTTCATTCGTCTTATTTACATTACAATTATTGATACGTCCTTATTCGTGTGTCTGTTTTATTGCACAAAGCATTTGCAATAGAAAGTAAGAACAAAGCACTTAGCACTTTGAATAAGGCCGAAAGCAGTAAGGACAAATGAATGAAACATCAAGCCAAATGCGCATGCAATAAAGACAAATATATATTACAACCAAGATGATTTCAAATGTCATAAATACAAATGACGAATATAATAACATGGATATAAGTTGTAATTCCATCAGCAGGCAGGCACCAGGCCACATAGAATTGTCATAAATACAAACGGTGAATGCAATAACACGCATAGAACGTGTAATGTCATCAGCCAGCAAGCATCAAGCCACATATAATTGTAATAAGACGGATAGAACTTAAAAATGTCATCAGCCAGCAAGCATCAAGCCAAATATAATTATGGCGGATACGACCTTCCATAATGACATTGGTACATATGCATTATGTCAAACCCTACAGCCTGTGAATGGAGAAATGGGGCTTATGACATTGTGCAAGGCCAGCTACTAAGACCACTGGTTACACGCACAACACTAATGGTGAACAGTGCAGTGACAGCAGGGGGCCGTTTCACTAAACTTTGTACGACTAAAATGTTCGTAAGTGCAAATTTAGGATTTGAAAATTCCAATTGATGGATTTATTGAGCATAGGCTACATATGCAGCCTATGCTCAATAAATGTAAATCCAATAATTGTTTACAATGTTAGTGTGAAATTTACAGACTATAATAATTGTGCACTTAGGAACATTTCAGTCTTACGAAGTTTAGTGAAACGGCCCCAGGTCATCAGCCCCATTTCTACGGCTGGCCAAGTTATACATGGAAATATCAAACATGTAATATATTACATTTATACCACGCTGTGTAAACAGGGATAATTTTGGAGCATGAAACTGAAATATGCACAAAACTCTGCTGTTGTTTCTTATTTTGTATTTTCTCTAAATAAAAACATGGTTTGGCAGCATTTTAGAATCATTTCCATTGGAAATGATTCTAAAGTGCTGTCAAACCATGATTTTGCTAAGAAAAATGGAAAATACAAAATAAACAGCAGACGAATGGAATGGAATGGTGCTTAACAGCCCATCAACACAAAAGAGTATCATTTAGGGCCAAGCATTATTATGTAGATGAAGAATAAAAATAATAGCAAAATAGTATGTTAGATGTGGTAGGTAATCAGATGATCAGGGTAAAAATATTAATATGCTGAAAAATATAAATGAACAACATGTATAGAATAATAAAATAATAGAAATGACAGCAGACGACAAATTTTAATTCAGTGCTGTAAGGTTAAAGGGCACCTGCTCCAACTGATTGACTGAATGGAACTTTATGTCCGTGCAACAGCAGTAAATACCGGGAAATATGAATCTTGGTGGTCTTTTTCATTCCAAAATGTCAAGATGAGTCTCTATATTCCCTTATATCTACTATGGTTTATATCTGTGTAGACTGATAAGCCTACAGGTTAAACATTCTGCAATAAAAAAAGAAATAATAAGTTTATTTAGAGAAAAAAAAATCATTATTTTCTAGACAATTTTCTTCCCTATATACAAGTCTATATGTAATATTTGCCAACTGTATATTTTATTGTATATGAGAACACCCCTCATTGCTATAGTAACCTGCCACTAATAAAAGCTGCTTTTGGAATTTTGAGAAAATCCCTGTTGATAACGGGGATAATCCATGTACAGTGCAAGTGTAATTGTTTTACAGCTTGACATGACCATATACAGATTACCTGGGTTCTTATTATACAGTATGACACAAAAGGTGTGAGAGAAGGCTGACAATTAACAGCCTGTTGTCATAGTCTGATCGTTTATTTAAGTATATTAAAGTCTCATCAATGTACATGAAAATAAGTAGACATTAGTAGGCTTTTGGCTAATTTTAACGATTTTAGGTACTGTATCGCATACGTACATGTACCATCGTGGCACATAGTCTTCACGTTAAATAAATGTCATAATAATAATACAAATAAGTAATACAAATGCAAAGCATAAAACGTAAGTACATTGTCAGTCATATAAGACTTGTAAGAGACTGTGTATGCACATCATGCATGCCAAGATCATTTATTCTCATTTCTTGATACCGAATATTAGTGTGGGAGAAGGTTGACAATTAACAGCCTGTTGTCTAAACATAGTCTGATCATGATGACGTTATCCTTGTGAATTGTATCTAGCAGACACTCAGATGCTTCCTAACAAATGAAGAAGTAATTTACAAAAAAATGATACAACCAAATATAAATGTCATGATTGTCCAAATATTCCACCTGATGAGTACCCCTAGTTGGGAATGAAACAGATCTATACATTGTAATTAACCCCTATATCTAATTATTAAGTTGTTGATTGTTTAATTAACTATTACTGAGCTTAAAACTTAATTTAAATAACTTTAATTATCCAAAAAATAACATCAAAACTCATATTTCCCGGTATTTCCCGGTATTTCCCACTTTGGGGAGTATTTCCCGGGACGGGAAATACCGGTATTTCCCGCCGGGAATTCCCGCCCCCGGTATTTCCCGGCCAACCCTGGTTTCAAGTCAATGAGTGAAGCGGTTACAGAGATATAACATACAAAAAAACTTTAACGCAAATGCGGAAAAACTGATTTTCCCTATCGCAAGTTTTCTAATCCAAGCGAGACAAGTTGAAGAATAATATCGCATTAAAGCCTATATGTGTTGTTGGCCGTGTATCGAGTACACACCACCGACTCCAACCGCTATCCTGTAGACGGGTAAAAAGACGTTGCATGAGAAAGTACTAGGTGTCATTATTTGTTTTTAATAGTTTAATTGTTTGAATAATACATGTTTTGACAGCACATGAGAATAGTCTCAGAAGACGATGATTTCATCACATTTGTTTGATTTCTTAATAAAACATGATTTGACAGCGCACTAGAATCATCTCCTATTACAGACGATTGTCATGTTTTGCCAATGTATGTTTTTGCTCAGTAATATGATGTTTTGGCAGCACATGAGAATCATCTCGGAAGACAAAGTTTTTTTTTCACATGTTTGATTTCTTAATAAAACATGTTTTGGCAGCACATGAGAATCGTTTCCGAAGACATGTTGTTTTTACTTAATAGGACATGTTTTTACTGCACATGAGCATCGTATCTAAGGCAATTATCATGTGTTGTACAAATAAGATTTTGTGTAAAAAATAATGATTCTCCTTTTCTTAATAAAACATGTTTTGGCAGCACAGGAAAATCGTCTCGGAAGACGATGTTTTTTCACAAATGTTTAATTTCTTAATAAAACATGTATTGGCAGACATGTCTTTTTTCACTTAATAAGACATGTATTGACAACACATGAGCATTGTCTCAAAGACGAAACTCATGTGTTGTCAAAATAAATGATTGTATAAGAAGTACATGTTTTGGCAGTACACGTTAATCGTCTCCGAAGACATGCTTTTTTCACACTTGTTTGATTTCCTATTTTGGCTGCACATGAGAATGAATCGTCACTTGCAAGCGATGTGACTCAAATAATCAGTGTCACGGTTTCAAACAGGTATTAGAAACACTAGTATCGGGTTCCATAGTGCACCTATCAGTGTTTTGCCTCACCTGAGGTGGTGGCATATATGGGACTCTAGACAGCGGGTGATTCCCGACAAGCGGGATATTGACAGGCCCAGTGAGACCACCACTTGGGAAATAGACTTAGTAGGAATTTATATAGGGGATTGTTGATGCCTGGAAGACCTCTGACCTCAGGGTTATAGACAAATTTCCGTGCTGCATGGGTGGGATTTAGACAAAATATGCAGTATTTCTATATCCCCTGCGTGTGCCGCCACCCCCTGCATAGTGTGGAGAAGAAATATTATCTATTATTCATCATGAAAATCTTGTTGGAAGTAAATGTCAATTGTCACTTAGGCCGTTTTACTTTTGCCGCCGTTAGGTCAGCTGCTATTCTAAGTACATGTATGTATGGTCGCTCGACAGAGACAGTTATTTTTGTTCTCGTTTCTACGCCGCGTACACACGATAAGTAAGAACCTTAATTTTTGTTTCCAGTCCGTGAAGGAACGTACTTTTTATTCCACTAAATATTTGTTCCTTCGACTATCGACGCGAAGAAGTGTAAAACGATTAAACCGATGATTAAAGGGTCTCATACATAGTCTCAGAAATACAATACAGTGAAATCGTGATGGCTCGAAATGCGATGGCTCGCTCGAAATAGCATCGCGGTCCCGATAATTTTCCCTATATGTTTAATGTAATTTACATGCGATGACTCAAAATGCAACTCCTCGAAAAATGTGATTCCTCAAAACATTTTTCAAGTCCCGCGAACTCATTTCTCGCTATTTTGTTATACGATGACTCGAAAGTCATTTCGAAGTTTGTGTTTGGCTAATTTTCACACCTTCGCGTCCGACTTATTACGATCGAAGGCTGAGCCACGCTCTACCTGTCTATGAAATGTGGTTTCTTTTCAAGTCCAGTTTATTGCCTAAAGTGGTGCAATTTGATTGTTAACATTTTTGATTGCGATCAACGATATACGGCAAATTATTAAATATTCTGGGCTTCGGCCACTCAGCGCATTTAATAGAGTCTGTCGTAAGTCATTGGTCGTTTTTCGTGGTAACTCACAGATTATACTCGAGTAACCCGAGTATCACAGTTGTTGATCGGGTTCAAGTCGAGTTGGAACCCTAGTAACCCACGTTCTATTGGTCCTAGACAGATATGACTGGTCGTGACAAAAAGGATTTGCTCTACTGAATTTCAGTGCAGCATTAAATCGGCCTGCACATTCAGTTCAGGACCTGAAATGTTCGTCCTCGACAGCTATTCATGATGAATAATATAGTAAAATAGTAAACCCATATCAAGTTGCAGGAGTCTGCAAGTTGATCAGTGTTTACACTGGTCACAAATTAAGTAAAGCACGTTTTGTTGCATTGCACCATTTTACGATTCATGGCTGATTCCCGATTTTTTATGGGCGCCGTATAACAACATCGTTTGAGCTGGGCCCATACTACTGTTTCGAGTGATGTCACAACCACCTGCGACATTAATTATGTGCACCACTATTTATCAGGCGCACGATTCACCCAAATCCTCCTTTTCCCCCAAATCTTCATGTAATGAATAAGTTATCCAATTAATATGTCTCAAAACCTTTTAATATATTCTTAAGAAGTTATTGAACCTGATTTGAATACGTTTTTATGGTAAAAAGAGTCTTATTTCGATGTTTTAATTTAACTTAGGCATTCTAGCAGCAAAGGGAGATCATCCAAAATAAATTATGAGATAATTTTAACTTTATTACGACCTTAGATGTTGATATATAATATGCCGTTAAACAAACAAACATTTATATGGGGACATATATACAAGAAAGACAATTCTGAAAATTAAGACCATACTAGCACTGCGCTCTTACCAACTGAGCTAACCGGGCGATCGTGTCTCACCACCACACCAGTAGCCTATTTCACCAACATTGCAAAGTATACTTTCCTAGCAAAGTATACTTTGAGGGAGAAATTTTCAATTTTAGGATAAATTTTTATTCTACTGAATTTATTACATTATCACAGCCATTTTGGCTGTGATAATACATTATCACAGCCATTTTGGCTGTGATAATGTAATAAATTCAGTATAATAATTATGCATAGTTTTAATAATCAACTATATGCAATCGTTAGTTCTGTATGAAATAATGCATTTCGGAAAACGAAGTGATTATTCCCTCAAAGTATACTTTGCTAGATAAGTATACTTTGCAATTTTGATGAAATCGGCTACTGGACACTACAGTACACCCGCATCCTCAAGAACCTAGTTAGTATAAAGGGGGAGGGGGGGGTAAAGATTTGTCGAGTAAAGATTTTTTACAAGTTACAAGGCACGTGTCTATGTTCGCGTTGTGAATTTATTGTTTATTCCATGCATTTTTCGGTCGTTGTCTTATTGTTTCAAAATGTTTGCTCCAAAATGCGCCAGAATGCAGGAAATGAGATGTAGATTTGAAAAAAAATACGGGGGGAATGCCCCCGGACCCCCCTAGCGCTATCCCGAGCTCAGCTCGGTCTACAACGAACGAGATGCTCGTTCTATAATATAGTCGAGTATTGCAAAATAGTTACGCCCCCCTAACCCGAAATCCTGGATTCGCGCCTGACAACAGTCGGGAAACCAGGGTTGGCCGGGAAATACCGGGGGCGGGAATTCCCGGCGGGTTCCCGTCCTGGGAAATACTCCCCAAAGTGGGAAATACCAGGAAATATGAATTTTGATGTTATTTTTTGATAATTAAAGTTATTTAAATTAAGTTTTAAGCTCAGTAATAGTTAATTAAACAATCAACAACTTAATAATTAGCTATAGGGGTTAATTACAATGTATATATCTGTTTCATTCCCAACTAGGGGTACTCATCAGGTGGAATATTTGACAACCATGACATTTATATTTTGGTTGTATTATTTTTTGGTAAATTACTTCTTCATTTGTTAGGAAGCATCTGAGTGTCTGCTAGATACAATTCACAAGGATAACGTCATCATGATCAGACTATGTTTAGACAACAGGCTGTTAATTGTCAACCTTCTCCCACACACAGGTTGAAGTAACGGACCGAGGTCTATAAATACATTAAATATGCCTAAAAGCATCAATAAATGAAGAATTTTTTTATTTTTTTTTTTTTTACCCCATAAGATTAGATGGATGGGGTAAAAAAAAAAAAAAAAAAATTCTTCATTTATTGATGCTTTTAGGCATATTTAATGTATTTATAGACCTCGGTCCGTTACTTCAACCTGTGCTCCCACACTAATATTCGGTATCAAGAAATGAGAATAAATGATCTTAGCATGCATGATGTGCATACAGTCTCTTACAAGTCTTATATGACTGACAATGTACTGATGTTTTATGCTTTGCATTTGTATTACTTATTTGTATTATTATTATGACATTTATTTAACGTGAAGACTATGGGCCACGATGGTACATGTACGTATGCGATACAGTACCTAAAATCGTTAAAATTAGCCAAAAGCCTACTAATGTCTACTTATTTTCATGTACATTGATGAGACTTTTAATAATATACTTAAATAAACCATCAGACTATGACAACAGGCTGTTAATTGTCAGCCTTCTCTCACACCTTTTGTGTCATACTGTATAATAAGAACCCAGGTAATCTGTATATGGTCATGTCAAGCTGTAAAACAATTACACTTGCACTGTACATGGATTATCCCCTTTATCAACAGGGATTTTCTCAAAATTCCAAAAGCAGCTTTTATTAGTGGCAGGTTACTATAGTAATGAGGGGTGTTCTCATATACAATAAAATATACAGTTGGCAAATATTACATATAGACTTGTATATAGGGAAGAAAATTGTCTAGAAAATAATGAATTTTTTTTTCTCTAAATAAACTTATTATTTCTTTTTTTATTGAAGAATGTTTAACCTGTAGGCTTATCAGTCTACACAGATATAAACCATAGTAGATATAAGGGAATATAGAGACTCATCTTGACATTTTGGAATGAAAAAGACCACCAAGATTCATATTTCCCGGTATTTCCCAGTATTTCCCGGTATTGCCAACCCTGCGGGAAACATAACATTTGGTATTGATGCAACAAACTCTTGTTAATATAAATTCATAAAATTACAAATTGTATACAAGTGTATTGAGGTATGCAGTGCTCCAGATAAGGAATTTTCACTCCAGCATTTCTGACATTTCTGAAGCAATTTGGTATTTCAAAATTTTAATTGGGTAAAATAAAATCACACTACTGTTTACACATCAACAGACAGCAATTATTGAATAGTGTGCTTCAAAATGAAAACACGTCTTGGTATTTCATTATAATTGTCTCCTTGGAAATACCAAGATGTGTTTTCATGGAAAATAAGAAAAATATGCTATATTTGTGGTCTGTTTATTGTTTTCTGCAGCATGATAAAGGTACCACAATTTTTGTATTGCTTTTTGACACTCGCTACTTCTGATTTGAATTGGGTTTTTGGAAATTTTAATTGAGTATTTAAGCAAATACGCAGCTTATCTGGAGCTCTGGGTCTGAAACTTCCTGGACCGAAACGTTTAATTGAAATCTTGGTCCGATGTTTCGCATTCAAATTGCGGCATTCCAAAGAAATGTTCAATTTTACGTGAAATTCAAAAGTAGATATCTGGAAAAGTGTGTACATACCTGTTGTGTAAGATGTGACAAATATATTCGTGCAGGTAATGAATGAGAAAATATCTGATATTAGATGTAGGACTGCGTCAATCTGCGACTTCTCAAGTTCAGACACATTATCTTGACGCCATATTGTTTACGTTTCCAATGAAAAAAGTATGCGGGCAAGTTTATATTGCGGAACTGTTTGGCGGACCGCATCTTTTTTGTCCATGCTGTTTTTTTTCTTTTTTTCTTGTGGTTGTAGTGAATTGTGGTATTCGTTAGATAATAGACCAATTCACTATTGTTTAAAACATACAAGATTATGGCTCACATTTACGTTTGAAAATTTATAGAGCTACTTTCGTTTTCTCTTCCTTTTCATCACATACGTCCCACTAATCGTAGTTGGTGCACCCGGTAATCCGGTAGGTTTTTGTTAGACGTTAGGTTGAATCACTATTCTACAATAATTTAGTTTAAACAATATTTATTTCAAATAATATAAGGCATATATGAATCAAAATACATATAATGTAACGGTGAATAAGGATTAGAAAACAAGCTCACATAGCTTATGTGAATTCTTCTCCGTGAGTAAAGCATCAGTAAATGGGAATGTGGCAAGAATGCATATAATGTATACATATGTAAGTTTTGTTAAATGATTGAAGAAAAAAAACAACGAAATAATGATAATTTGTGTCTGGGACGGTTAGGGACAGCCATATTTGATAGGGTTTAATTATTGTTGTTTGGTAAATTGTAGGACATTCTGCAGGCGTCTGACATGTAGTTGGAAAATTAGCTTTCTATATAGTGATTCAATTTCCACGAGTAGCTCGGGGTTGTCCGGAAGGATATCCTTTGCAATCAGGGACGTACAGTCGATGATGATGGACGGCAGGTACTACCGTGATCATAGTGTATTCCACGTATGACGGCCAACTTGTCCTATAATGATGTGGCGGATATCATTAAATGACATAATTAGCTCTGTAGTGGGAAAACGTTGGACATCTGGTGATCATATGTTCTCGGTCCTCATGTTTCAATCGACAGAGGGGCCAAGTTTCGTCCACTTGATATTTGTTTAATTTTGATTTATTTGACTGCAGGAGGCTACATGTTATATCATGTTTTCTACTTCGCATTATCAGTTTCTTGTCAAACGCCAGAAGAAGTGAAATTCCGTTGGCCACTCCATGTGTCGTATAGGATACACTAACGAGGTGTGTTCACGTTATACATATATTCCATCACATTTTCTTTGAATCTAAGGATGATCAGGTATAGTGCTTAAATGGTGAAACTATTAATATGTCTTCACACTGTGTTGTATAATTTGTGATATTTGCCCACCTGAAAAAAGTTTGTGCCGGCATTTGTTAAAATGTGATTTACGCATAGTGACCAATTCGCAGCTAATTAATAGGAAAAGTATTTTACGTTTTCGTAATGCCAAACTATCGAATTGTCAACTCGTTGTGTTTTTGTGAAATTACGTTGACTTTTGTGGTTTGTGCTTACCCAGTGTGAGTATGCCAGAAAGGCTTACCCATGTTTTACGAATATAATCACTCGTTTACACATTGTAAGGCTGAATAGGTTGCCTATCATCTGTGGTTTGCCATTTTGGCTGATCGAGTAATTAATTCCTTCTACACCATTCTCATTTGTATAGCTTCATATTCTTTGAGTTCGTACTATGTATGTTCCATTTGTTTCCATATGCATGTGATTTGAGTTCACCTTTCATGTTGGATATTTACTTTAAATGAATATGTTTATGTCGCAGGGCAAGACAAAATGTGCACTGAAGCTGTGTTACTTGAACCAGGGACTTCTAGATTACCGTGCCATCGTTCTACCCGACATGAGTATACACTTCCTCCCCACTGTGACTTATATACCAACTGTGACATTCTTCTCCGCCAAATTGAAGTTCGTTCACGAATTCCATTCTAATTCTTCTCCAAATTCCTTTTTTTTGTTGGAACATTTTACTGAAATACGGACGACAAAGAGGCCATATAGTCCAAGTGTATAAAAGCATGGAAGGGATCGACACAGTTTGATAAAATAAAGTATTCAACGCGGCAACTTACACAGCCATACGAGGCCAGCGTCGAAAGTTGTTTTAAACAGAAGCACAGTTAAATATGAGGGCCACAAGTTTCAGCAATAGAATCGTAGATAATTGGAATAACCTGTCCGATGATAGTGTTACCCTGCATAAAAGTTCTAGCAGATTCAATACATGGTGGCAAAATCATCCAAGTAAATTGAACCCAACATCATGAACATGTTATCACCTCGTGTCATTAACAAGAAACCAGCATTCAAGTGCAGGTAGACAAATCAGTATTAATTAGATATTGAAGATACGTATACGAATTCCCGGACTTACGCACTACACTGTATACAGTAAGAAAACAAATGCACTGAAATATGTCTAAGGGCTTGGCTAGCAATAGTAAGAATAGTAAGTAAGTGTGATCGGCTTCATGTAATTCAATATAAACACGTTTAATATAAATGAACGTGCAGATGTGTTAAACAATCGAAATAAGAATTGATATTACTTTATTTTACATATTTACTAACGTATGGCCCATGAGAAATATTCGCAAAGGCATGCACTCTTATTTTCTTATTGAGCCACGTCTCCAAATGTGCAGCGAGGTTGTAGTAGTACATGCGTGATGATTGTGTTGACAATTTCTTTAGGAATAACTTTATAGCATAAGTATTACCTTTTGTTTCAAATATAGTAGCATCATACATATCATGTGACTGAATATCTACATACATTATATCTGACACTGTTCTTATTAGTATATTATACAAAGCATTGATCGAGTTGCCATCTCCGCCATTTTAGTATGTACATGTCATCGGACAGTCGCACCACTTGGAGCGTTTGGCACATAAAGAAAAACAAAATAATATGGCATACAATATAACAAATGTTGTGCAATACATCCCAGATATATATGACGACAACGTCCTATACATATTATTTCAACAGACTACGCAAAAAGCTAGATATCTGAGCGTTTCTACCATCACTCACAAATATATACAATGGACAATTTTTAGATGTGTAAAATGTCAAACTGATGCACTGTCTATTATTAGAAGTACAACTGCTACAGGCAAAGTCTTATTTACTCGCATAGTAGGCAAGTAGACAACTCATTTGTTTTCTGTACAGCTCTGTTGATATATATATATGTCACACCCCAACGCAAGAAGTAGATTGAGCGCACCAATCGCCGTGTTTCGTGGTGGCGACTGGAACATTCGCAGACTGTTATGGTGGGATCTCTTCAAACCGCCTAGATCAGCGTTGGTCAAATGTAACACTTCCAAGCCACAGAGCAGTCGTGGAAGGACATATACGCGGTTTATCTTATATGACACATTTATGTTAAGCCCATTAGTTCAATGTAGGCCGATTTTAATGAGAATATTCACTGTCCTACTTCTTTAATTGATCCGCTCGAGTTAGACTCACCAGAGACTGCGCGGATTAGTCCTAAATGAACCGTGTTTTCTTTCACTGGCCCTGATTTTATTTTTTATAACTGGTCTATGTTTCACAGGCTCATCGCTGTGCATTTATAATTAATTTACTTTTTTCGTTGGGTTTGTAAATGACCTATATGTTAATTTGCATGTGTATATATGACATACGTTAAAGGGCCCATGGGATGAACACCACCGGCGCACATGAAACTAATCACAATACTGACGCGGTTTTGAAAAAAAAGTAATCCCGCACTTTTACTAGCTGAATTATACTTCACCCCGGGAAACCACAACAAGGAAGAAGCGAAACTGACCATGAAAGTTTAAACTTCGTCAGGTAGATATATTTGTGTCACATCGGTTTTATGTTATTATGCACCTGCAATAGCTAAAGTGGGTATTCTTAGAATGTATGTGCGTCCGTTACGAATGTTAATAATGTATGCCAAACTGTCAAAGTGTGATGTCAGTATTACTCGGACAAAACGGACCAGAGTTTAAACGGTCGGGGAGTTTAGGGTATGACTAAAGTGCGCATTGGAGATTTTTGGGCGCATTGGAGATTTTGCGGCCCATTGGAGTTTTATATGTTCATAATGTATATCTTCTTAACAAAAGCATTAAACAAAAATTCTTCTCGTATTAAAAGATTGTTACATATGTATAATATATATTTATGTCAAGGTAAACGTAGAGTTTGCATGTGTAACGTAGAGTTTGTATCAATATTTAAAATATGAGTTTTATATGTTATATAGGCCTAGCATCTAAATAAAAACATAAAAATAATTATATTTAAGTCGAGCTAAATGCGCATGTGTTAAGTGGAGTTTGTATCAATATTAGAAAAATGCCTACCGAAAATATAATATGGCCGCGACGCATTGGAGATTGTGCGGCGCATTGGAGTTTTATATGTTATGTATCTTCTAAATACAATAATAAAATTCATTTTTATGCCACCGGGTTTCCCGTCCCGTCCCGGTCCCGCCGCCCCGCCCCGTCCCGTCCCGTCCGTCCCGTCCGTCGTCCGTCCGTCCGTCCGTCCGTCCGTCCGGGCACACATTAGGGTACTTATGTGGCTAGCCCCACAGGGTTATGGACTTGTAAAGGTTAGGGTTGGTTACAATTAGCCACCTAAAAAATCCTTTTATGTGGCTAAAAAATATTTAACATGTGTTAAGCCACATAAGTATAGTACTGTAAGAACCCGTCCGTCCGTCCGTCCGTCCGTCCGTCCGTCCGTCCGTCCGTCCGTCCGTCCGTCCGTCCGTCCGTCCGTCCGTCCGTCCGTCCGTCCGTCCGTCCTCCGTGCCGTCCGTCCGTCCGTCCGTCCGTCGTACCAGTCCGTCCGTCCGTCCGTCCGTCCGTCCGTCCGTCCGTCCGTCCGTCCGTCCGTCCGTCCGTCCGTCCGTCCGTCCGTCCGTCCGTCCGTGTTGACGAGGGTATGCTTGTGCTGCAATTTCTGAGAAAAAAGTATGCTTGTGCTGCAAATTGATCTTGTGTGACACACAAGAAAATGTGTCTAAATCGTCTAAAAAGTAGCCTGTGTGACTGTTTCAATGTGTCCCAAAAATCGCAGCAGAAGTCTCCCAAAAATCGCAGCAGAAGTAAGTTGGACACTCTCGGTCATTTGGATGCTATTAGGGTCCATGGACATGATGGAGTTTGGACGATACCGCAAATCTTCAACATTGTCTGGTTTACGAATCTGTAGCTCCGAGGATATGAGACGCTTGGATGTATGGTGCCGTGCGTACACTTTTTGAATTGACACAGAAGTAAAATTTGTTGCCACACAAGCAGCATTGTCACACAACTACCCCGCAGTGTGTCCGTCCGTCCGTCCGTCCGTCCGGGTCCGGGCAAACATCAGGGGTTTAGGAGCTTAGGGTAAGGGTTAGTTTCCTTTGAAGTTCTTTGAACTTATACCATTAGCCCATAAAACCTTTTGAAGTTTAGGGGCTAGTCCTTTGATCTTTTATATAGCAAATAGCCCATAAACCCAAAATGTTGGTACGTCCGTCCGTCCGGGCACAGTAGTATAAAGGGAGTCAAAATGATACCACCTGCGATGGCATCATTTATAACCCTTTATACTACTCCCACCACCCCCGAAAAATCAAAAATTGGTTAACGAGGAAATTGTCTCCCACCAACCACGAAAAATCTAAAATTGGTGTCATAAATACATCATGTTGTTTTCACGTCCAATTGAACAGATAAATTTAATAGGTTATAATAAAATATTATAACAAAATGAATAATAAAATACACAACGAATTGGACGTTTGTAATGACTTGGATGAAGCATTTTACGCTGTTGTTTCTACAGTATTAAAACACGGTAAAATGACAATACTATGTGGTATCGAATACATGAAATATCAGCGTAATTTATTACGCTGCGATAAAAACGTTGCATTTACAATATTAAACCGGCAATTATGTCGCCGGTATAAGTATCAAATTTATGTAATGAAGCGACTAAATAGGATCGGAGAAACACTACCGAAACATTATCAAACTAATTTTATAAAACAGTTTAAAATCAAAGATTCGTTGACGGATATGGAAAATTGGAAAATTATTAGAAGAAATTGGAAATTATTGAACAGAAAAACAACTATTAGAGAAAATGGATAATACAATACAATTGGAATTGAAAATTTTTAATAACTGTGTTGAAGAAGTTTACGAAGCTTATGGGGGTTATAATCCTATATATAAATTCTATAAAATGAGAACACTAGGCGATATCGAATATATGAAATACCAGCGTAATTTATTACGCTCCGATAAAAACGTTACATTTACAATATTATACCGGCAATTATGTCAACCATACAAGAGGCAAATACAAACATTAAGACGGATAATGCGTATCGGATATGAAACTAAGGTGTATTATATAAAATTGTTAAAACCCAACGATTTATTTACGAATATACATTTCTACGATATCGCTTATAAAGATATTGAAAAAATTATTATTGAACAGCAATGTTGATGCTAAGACAAATAACATCTCCCTGAAACCGCGTGTCCATTTATCCCCATGAACCTGCTAAGGTCAAAGATCGTGTCATGACACCGGCGGTCGGACTCCGAACGCCGTTGTCATGCAGTTGTTTACCATAGCGACCACATTTGTAGGGATAGAAATAAATAAATAAAAATGTTTAGCTCCAACCGCGGCGCGAACCCACGACCCTCGTCTCTATAGAGTATCTCCTTAACCCATACGACCACGTAGGCTGTTAAGATAAACATTACCTAGTGTTGTACAATTATCAATTACGACAATGTTTCAATTACACGGGTTATGAACCATGCGTAAATTGATAGCCAAGGTAAACAGAGCCGAGTGTATCAATTACACAGACGGTGTGTACAGTGTAATCATCGACTAAATTTGTAATTCTCAGTGAAAAACACCTGTTGTATAGGTATGTAAATTTGTTTACTGCACCAATATAATTAATAATTTTGATAAAATAGGAAAATTATTATTTTTTAAAAAATTATTTTAAATATCACAATGGTGCTGTAACATTTCCTCCGACTTTATTTCCAAGTTTTACCCTAAATTTATCCCAATCAGTACACTCAATTTTGGGCATGGTGGCACGCGCCTTGATCCTTATATCATTTTTTAATTCTTCATATCTCCCCATTTCTTCCACCACGGATTGAAACTCTAAATTTGATATTTTCTTATCGGCCAACGCTTTGGACACCATAACGTCGATGCTATTTTCTTAGACCTAGCGAGAACGGATATTCTATCATGTTTTCTACTTTTTTTCTCGAGTTTTCCACCCACCGCCCTAATTACCATACAAAGTGTTCCAGATAAAACGGTAATTCCACTCAAAACCCCTGCAAGTGGAATCATTACAATTGTAGATAGCGTTGCAGCAGTCCCCGCCCCACACAACACAGAAACACTTGCCAGAACCGTACTAGATGCTTCAGCTATGTTTGCCGCGCGCTTATATTTGTTAGCGTGTCTTTTTCTATTTGCACATTCTCTAACTAAAATATCCTGCATAGCGACGATATTATTCAACCTAAAATCTGAACTTCTTTCGTTAATTGGATATAGTGTTGGTGGAGTGGTATTGAGAGTTGGATACAGTGTTGGTGGAGTGGTATTGAGAGTTGGATATGGTGATTCGTTCATAGTTAAATTTATTTCAATATATTAGTATTTACACAATAAGTTCAATTAACAATGAGACAATAGTGGAAGAACTCTCTGAGTCACCGATTTTCGTAACAAAGTTAATAACACTACCTTGGGAAAGTCTAATTCGATCATTACCGGCGAACGAAACAATCGTCGAACTATCTCCAGAGATTTTAGTGACTCCAATCCCCCGTTCTTCCCCATCTACTACAATATTTATCGCGACCGCGCCCACAGGTTTACCATTAGCATTAACCGAGCAGACCGCCATTTGGATAACTTCACCTGCAGCTGTCATAGTGTATCCCCATATTTATTACTCGCTTTGGCACCGAACGAATATTCATAGTGCCCCTCAACCAATGGGCCCCGCTTCTCAGCCCAAACTGTTATGACACGTTTTGGTGTTTTCATTGTTTTCACTATTCCGGCAAGCGCCCTGTTTGCGTTATATGCCTCAGTACGAATATCATAAGAGGCCTCCTCAAGAGCTTTGGTCGCGGCTATACGATCATGTTTCAGTTTATCGGTTATTTTTCCATCTAGTTCGGTAAGTGTCGCTTCTCTGTTGATAGAGTCCTCTAACCGCAACACCCTATAAGCCTCCGTAATGGTCGCCTGGTGGCCTTCTAAGGCTTTTTCAACACCCGACCGGGTCTCTTTTTGAAATTCGGTTATTTTTCCATCTAGTTCGGCAACCGCCGCTTCTCTGATGAGAGAGTCCTCTGAGCGCAACACCTCATAAGCCTTCGCAAGGGCTGCCTTGTGGTCTTCTCGGGCTTTCTCAACACCCGACCGGGAGGGCCTCTTTTCGAAATTTGGTTATTTTCCCATCTAGTTCAGTATGTGTCGCTTCTCTGTTGATAGAGTCCTCTAAGAGCAACACCCTATAAGCTTCTGTAATATCCGCCTGGTGGTCTTCTCGGGATTTCTCAATACCCGTTCGGACTCCATCAAGATCAAACCGGGTCTCTTTTTGAAATTCGGTTATTTTTTCGTATATGTCAGTAAGTGCCGCTTCTCTGTTGATAGAGTCCTCTGAGCGTAACGCCCCATAAGCCTCCGCAATGGCCTCTTTGTGGTCTTCTCGGACCCCCTCAACCCCCGACCTGGTCTCTTTCAGAAATTCGGCTATTTTACTGTCTAGTTCGGTAAGTGTCGCTTCTTTACTATGAGAGTTCTCTAAGCGCAACGCATCATAAGCCTCCGCAATGGCCTCCTCAAGGTTCGACTGGTGGTCTTCTCGGACTTTATCAATACCCGACCGGGTCTCTTTTCGAAATTTGGTTATTTTTTTATCTAGTTCAGTAAGTGCCGCTTCTCTGATGAGAGAGTCTTCTGAGCGCAACACCTCATAAGCCTTCGTAAGGTCCGCCTGGTGGTCTTCTCGGGCTTTCTCAATACCCGACGTGGCTCTTTCGAAAATCGATTATTTTCCCGTCTAATTCAGCAAGTGTAGCTTCTTTGCTGAGAGAGTCTTCTATGCGCAACGCATCATCATAAACCGCCGTAATGTCAACCTGGCGGTCTTCTCGGGCTTTATCAATCCCCAACCGGGCCTCTTTTCTAAATTTGGTTATTTTTTTTACCTAGTTCGTTTAGTTCCGTATGCGTTTCTTCACGACTTTGTGTATTCACAGCCAGGGCATATTCTCTAAGTTGTGATAGTAGACTTTTGTGAATCTCGTCCGTGGCCCTCGATATAGTTCTATTGATCAAGGCCTTTGTTTTTTGTAGATTAAAAAGTCGCCCTCTGTCGGGATGAATCCCCCTTCTGCCGGTTCCAAATTATTTGAATTTGTCACCCAATCGGAAGAACTACCTGGTCCGTATATACTCATAATGTTGATAATATATATTACGAACATGCGTTTAATTCTAAATAATTTTCTTAATTTTATAATTTTCTTAAAATTAATTAATTTGAAATTTCTAGGACGACCGAAATCGGGTAATCGTTCTTCAACTCACTCCATTTATCATCAAGAATAGAAATCTTCAACTCGTGGATGTGTCCCGATTCCAAAACTTTCATCTCGGGGTGTGGGAAGTCTAAGGTCACAGTCTCGCCCTAGAAACAGTCGCTGGCGGGCACAGTTTTCAGTAATGTGCTGGGGGATCCGTCTACCGTGTTGTACGATGTGTTCACCCGATCAAGGTGCACCCCGAGAGTTTTCGTGAAGGCGAAGTTTACTGGGGTATCGCCGCGGTGATAACCCACGGGGAAGACAAAGTCCAACGGGTACATTCGCCCTTCATCCTCGTTGTAAGGGGGTGCAAATTTAAATCCTAACATTGAGGCCAACCCCGGAGTGATCTTTATTTTTTTATCAACGGACAATGTCGCAATCCCCGTGGCTTTTGAGATTCCGAGAGTGACATTATCAGACATATTCCTTGCGATTAAAGATTGGACATCTCTGAAACCCCAAAGGCCAGGACGTAATACGACAGCTGCTTCCCGAATGCGTCTCTCTACTTCTGCAGGACTATTGGCGGTCTCTAGATCTAGACCATCTTCGGAATAGATAAACTGTAACCGTTCTATTCCTTTGATATCCTTGTATATTTCAATATTTTTCCACCCAACCGTGAAGGTGATTGATCTAAGGCCTACACGGCGTTTTCCGCAGCAGTTGTCTATTAATTTTTGAAGTTCACAACTCCCTTTTTGAACATTAGTTATAGTAGCAAACATAATAATATCTTTCAATGGATACCAAAGCATTTAGCTTTAACTCTAATGTAAAGTACGCGGTCGGAGGTAAATACACACAAAAAGACGTTGTTAACCCCCTTGTACACCCAACCGTAACGGTTAGACCGGACAGCGGCTTTGTCACCAATTTCCCTAATATCTTTGAACAATATAGGCTGCCCAAGATTACTACGATGGAGGTGGTAAACGGGTGGAAAGCAACACCGATGCAGTTTTGGCAGAACCAAATAAATTTCGCTGTATGGTGCGCAACAGCCGGGTGTGGAGTTTCATATAAAGACCATCTGACATCCAAGAATGTCATGCTCCGAAGTGTCTACAACTTTCACGTGTATTATACTATTAGGAGGATTCTCAAAGAACTAGGTATTTCACTACCTCAAGACGACGCCTGGGATCCCATTTCCAACGCATACGACGTATGGCCTTTGAAAGACTGTGTAACGAATTTAACGTTTCAAAAGACGCGGACTGGAGACAGAAAGCATTTCCTACCAGCACCGGCCTCGGGGACGTTCTCATTCACGGCCAGTCCGGGAATTGGACACAGACTGATTTTAGACACGATCACTCCGGTGACCACATCGTCAGTCGGAACGCCGGGAATTTTGACCCCTGCGACTATGACTTTCGGGCCGGAAGTGTCTGGAGGTCGGCACTGTGGCGTGTTTTCTTGTAAAATGTTACCTCCGAAACTGGCTCACGTCGATTACATACAGCAGGCTGCTGAGGTTCAGAACGCGTGGGGTACATTTATGTTAGATACGGGTCTAGGGTTCACGCAGGCCGGGGTTATCTGCGTCAACGACTCCATTCGCACGTACGTCTGGGCCATCCTCGGCGCACAGAAGCAAACTCGCAGTTCTATACTGGGCACGGGAACAGCGTTTGATGCACAAAAACAATTCTTGGCACTTGTAGAGGACGCCATCTCAGCTAGGGTGGACCTGGAGAAGGCGATCCAGAATTATCAAGACGTTTTACAGAATGCCAGCACCCCAGTAGACTATGTATTTGGAATAGGTCTTTATATGGCGCCGAGCAATATGATACTACGAGACGACCCGGTTGACGGTTACAATAATCAGATCGTAATCGCCACCGCCAATCAAAAAATAGGCCACAACGGTAACGTGAACACGGATATCATCAAGCACACCCCCAACATGATCGGGTTCAACAGTGGAACCGATTTCATAAAACACAAAATGGATACACCTCCCCCAATTCGTAAATCGAACCCAGTACCCCCAATTCGTAAATTGGATGAACCATCGAGATCCATCAACAGACCAATCGCGATTGGAGAAACACCAATCATCAACAATGTTGAAATTGGAAGCACAACACACGAGGAGGAGAAATTAGGGCTCGTCGTCGCCCTCATGGCGATCGGATTATTTACGCTTTGGTTGTAGGAACTCTCTGGCGAAGAATAGTAGGAGACCGGCGATTGTCACGATTAAAGCCCAGGTATTTTTGGCTAGCCATCCGGCCGTTTTTGATAATATAGATAGCAAGTAAGAAACGATACTTCCGATCAGTCCAGGTAGTGCGGCAGCCGCCTTTCCAGCTAATTTAGCCAGGAGATTGGCGAGGGCTTTTAGTTGTTTTTTTATCCACTCCTTGGCTCCACCGGATGGAGCGGGTGCTGGTGCTGGAGCGGGTGGTGGCGCCGCACCACCAGTGAAAGCTAGAACTATGGTCGATATAGTCATGCCGATAGCAACGAGGATGCTTGCTATCATGACGCCCTGCTCTCTGAACAGAGTGCGAAGACGCTCACCGAGTGTCGTCTCCTCGTGCAGGACCCTCGAGATTGATTCACAGATCCGACTTATTTGTGTGCGGAGAGCCTCACGGTTAGCCGAGGCGGCCTCCAAGCGAGCTTCTCTTTCATCCCGCAAAGACCGCAGTCGTTCGGCGATCCGCTCGGTAGATTCTCTATCGTCACCGGCTTCCTCCAGTTTTCTTTCTTCTAGCGCGATATGTTCATCCAGCGCCGTGAGTTTTGGAGAGGTTAAGGACCAGTTCGCCCCGGACCGTTGTAGAGCCTTATCGAGTCCACGGAGTTCTCGAAGAGGTAACGGTGGGTCATCGTTGAGTATTTCCCCCAATTGCGATTGGACGCTGAACGTGGTCTCCATCGTGTTAATAACGTCGGTGGTTATTTGAGGGACCTCGCTGAGCTCGACCGTTTCTATCGCGGTGGCCATCTTCGCTATAGTTTCGTCGTAGACTGTAGCCTCTACAGCGCGGGCCGGCACAATTGTTTTACCCCTCTTCCAATCCGTGAAGCCTAGTTCGTTCTTTATGATTTCGCCACCGCCCCGGTTTCCTGCAATGGTGTTTAGCGATAGAGGTTTTCCGGTTTTCATGTTGACGATCGGGTTATCTGATGCTTTTAGTCGCAATCTACCGTTCAGATCCAATTCGAATTTGGAGTAGTCGCGACCGACAGGCGGGACCAGACCTTTTTCTATCAAACTGTTGTAGTAGTCGTTTACAGCTCCCTCAAGTAATTCCTGACTTTGACCAACGCTGCTGGTAGCGCCACCTATTTACCTCCAATCCGCGATTGTAATTGGAAGGGGTGGTTTTTGTTTTTGTCAGAAGGTTGTGATGGAATCATCGAAGTTATCATCATCATCATAATCATCGACGTAATCGTCTCTGCCGATTTCATCCATGTCAGCATCGTAATCAGCCATCTTTAATAATGTGTTTATTTAAAAAAAATTAATTATGTATTAAAGACAAAACCATACGGGTTTAATAGTTTCAATAATTTTGAAAAAATTAATTATGTCTTCGAGTCAATACGGTCGCAAACTCAATCCATACCGCAGACTGCGTGAGCCCCTCGGGGCAAAAGGCGTGAGACAGAGTGTCGTTATTACGAACAACCCATCGACGATCGACCAGAACCAGCAGCTCTTAGTCCGCTTCCCCAACCTCGGAACTCACGACGTCATTGTGCCGGGTACTGTTCGCCTCGCTTTCACTATTTCGCTAACGTCGACGGACGCGGACCGAACAGTCGTTCAGAACCTGGGTCGCGCCATCGTCAAGAAGACCATGATAAAGATTTCTGGTAATGAGGTGATGTCGATCGACGACAGCGACGTCTACCATTGCTATCAGGACCTGTGGAAGACGTCACACGAGCGTGAAAACGCTGTCTATCAAGGTATTGACACCAGCAAAAATAAGAACGTAACCAGACTTAGAATCGGGGCTGCTAACAAGGTAGATAACAACGCTAGTGACAACGCGGTCGCGGGCGCGGGCGCTTACGGCAACCGCTTCTACATCCCGCTCGACTTTGAGTTGCTGGAGAGTCACATGCCCTACTATCAGAGCGCTTTGGCTGACCGCCTCGAATACGAACTAACGTTCAACGACTACGGCCGAGTTATCATAGCCAGCGAACATGTTATCGGACGTACTACGATCGATAATGTTTCGCTGGAGTACGACATGGTCACGATGCCCGAACTAGCGCGATTGATCAGAACCCAGTACGCCGGGCGCGTGCCATACTTTACGACCGAGTTCTTCGCCATCGTAAGATGACGAAAGACAAAGGCGACACATTGTGGAATATTAACGTCAACGTACCCGCCCGCTCGATGAAAGGTATACTGATGCTGTTCGAGGAGGCTCGGGTAGCGCTCGGTGTTAGAAAAACCGACAGATTCTATAACCCCAAAATCACGAAGGTAGAGGTGACGATCGAGGGAGTCCCCAATCAACTCTACAGCGCGGGTCTTCGCTCGCACCAGCAGTGGGATGAAGTAAGAAAGCAGTTTGCTGCCGGCTCTTAAGCGCTCTCTGGAGGTTGCAGCAGTTGCAAAAGACCTGCATCTCTCGGCCGTCTCCCTCGCGGAGTTCCTGAATACCAAATACGCGTTATGGCTAGACATGCGAGCCAGCGACGATGACCAAATACACGGTAGCGGACGCCAAGTTGAGAACGCTAGTGAGGGTGTGACGATCCAGATAACCAAAGAGGCGGACGGAGCCGGGCCATTGAACGTGTACTTATATATAATTACAGACGCACAACTCAACATCGAAGATGGTCGATACGTATCAGCGATCTACTAAATCTAACGATTTATTAATAAAAAAATCATCTAACGATTTATTAATACATAATTTTGAAAAAATTAAGAAATCTATCAATCAATACCAATTCACGATTGGAGATGCTCACTCTGCCATAATGTGTGGGCAGACAGGATGTGGAAAAACGGTTTTCATCCTCGACTTGCTCGAGGAGTCCTACCGCGATGCCTTTCGTCACATTGTGATCCTGTGTCCCACTGTGCGGCACAACGATACTTATCAGCGGCGCCCGTGGATATGGACCAACCCTGAGGTATACGTTATTGACCCGGGTGATAGGCTTCACGATTGGTTGCGTGGTTTATACCAAATATTCCAGGGTGAGCCCACCCTATATGTGATTGACGATTGCTCGCCAAGGCGGCGATGACCAAAAAGAAGGACATGCTCTCCGAGCTCGCATTTTCTGGCCGCCATGCGAGGCAAAGCGTATGGATCTCCACTCAAAAATACAACGCCGTCCTCAAGGATCTGCGCGAGCAAACGAAATGGGTCGCCCTCTTTCACTGCAAGGACCGACACTCATTCGATGACTGTCTTCGAGAGAATGACGTTATCCCAACGCGCGAGGAGCGCCTGGAGGTTCGACAGATGCTTTCCGAAACTAAGCACGCCAAGCTTCTGCTAAAGACTGATCAACCAACTGCTTATAAAGTTATCAATTAATTAATTAATAATTTTTAAAAAATTAGGAAAATTACAAAGTAATAAGCTATTGCAATGCTTAACAATGCTTAGCAATTGCTGAACAATGCTGAACAAATACTGAACAAATGCTGAACAATGGTTAACAATGTTAACAATTTTCTGCTCCGCTGCGAGCTTTGTTGCGAGCATAATGGTGATCATAAGTATCGGGTGGTGTGCTTGGCAATATGTTAAAGTGATGAGACTTGTTAGAATAGTTAAATTACTAATTTTGAAAAAAATGAACTGCGACGAACTTCTCGATCAGCTAATGGAAGAAACCTCAACTCCGACTGCCAACATTCTGAAAGATAATGAAACATCAACTCCGACAGAGCAATCGGAATCAACTCCAACGGTAGTTGGTATTGGGTTGAGTGCAACGACTCCGAATGAAAATGGTGGCTGCGGACGAGAGCGGCTAGCTGCGCTGGTTGCTGGGGGACAATCGGAGCATTATCTCGGTAGGCGTCTCTCAGTTTTTCAGGTGGATAAGATGTCAGATGCGGAGATCGATAAAATGTATGCGCGATACGAATCCAAATTGGGAGCGGAGATGACAAAAACTCTCGGATCGGCGGCTATTCATTTGTACGCAACCGCCGTTAGTATACTTCTCCCTATACCAAACACCGCGGGGTTGATTGATGATCTAGAGACTGACCCTTTTATAGGACACACTCTTAGAACGGCATGCTGCTCAATTTATCACAAGTTTGGAATGTACTTAGCTCCACTAACCACAACCCGCGTTGACCACGGGTAAACACTGTCAATTTGGACATATATGCCCACGAACTATAAGCCCTGAAAATGATGACACAAGACACACCCACGAGAGTGACGGAGTTGAACCAGATTGCTCCAACACAATCGAACCAGAGTGTTACTCCGCCACTGGATGACATAACGCATATAAAAAATCCCAAAAGACAGGCAGCTGGGCGGGCGGCGGCTGCCACCCGAAAAGTTAAACAAGATAAAATACTCGCCGAGCTTCGAGAGGGCTAAAGCAGTCCGTTTTGCAATCGGGGACGGAGACAGCAAAACATCTGAAGACAGAGTTGAGTACAACAACACCCCCAATTCACGAATTGGAAGCACACCCAAATTCTTTGAATTTGTCACCCAATCGAGGTTGGGCGAATCCGATTGAACCCAAATTCGTGAATTGGAGTTGGGTTGTTGGTGGTGGTCTGGCAGTTGTTGGTGCCCTGTGCGTGTGGAAATACCCCATATTATCGAAAAAACAACCAGCCAGTGTTCAGAAGAAAGTTACGAAACACCAATCGCGATTGGATGCGCCCCATTTAAACATTGATCGCGACCCCTTTTATATGCAATAATTATAACAATGGCTGAACAAGATGGTAAAATGTTAGTGAATGCGCTTTATCACGCCGTGGTGATATCGGGTTTCAGTATCGGGTATGCTCGACTATCAAAGATGGCCCTAGGAGGAACCGCTCCCAAATTGAACTTTACTGTGAGAGACGTAGGGCTCGCGACCTTAGATGTAGCGGCCGCAGTTTGGACGCGAGATTATCTAGTTAAGCTGGAATTTCTACCAGTTAATATATGGAAATAAATGGCTTCAATCGCAGTAATAGTAGGTGGTGCGCTTGTAAACGCATTGGCGTTCAGCGGTAGCAACTTTATATTCTCTAAAATGAAAAGCTCGAACGTGGATGAGGAGCGTAAGCGTCATGATTTAGCTGTAGAACAACTCAATAGCGCAAAGGAAGCGTGGTCGAAAAAACGAACCGCCCATCTGGACTGGGTCAATGAAGAGCTTCGCCGCGAAAATCACGCCGCGCAAACTTTTCAGAACGTTGAAGAAGCCAACCGCGAGTACGCGCTGGCATATCCGCACAAAAGTCTCGATTCAATGGATCCCGAGCCCCAACTTTCAGATTTCTATGTACCGTCAGAGGCCCAAAAGGACCGCGAGATCGCGTTCATCGTTGTGGGAATGGTTGTGGTTGGGCTCGTCGGCTACTATATAAAATAATTAATTAATTAAAAAAAACATTTTTTTTTATAAATATATATATATAGAACGATGTTAGTTGACGAACTTTATGACGCTATGATCGATGTAGGCTACACTGCCCAAAAACATCGTTTACCTGGTGCAAAGAGTATGATTCGTCTGGCCCGAGATTCTCTCGAGACGTGGCGCGAGGACGAAAAAGCGGCCACCCTTTACGCAAAGCGGATGTTAGATTCCTCCACCAATCCTGGGGGATTGGACTCCCAATCTCGATTGGATGAATTAGATTCCCCTCTCCTGTTCCAACCCAAACGCGATTGGGGCTGCAGCGAAACTTCCAACAAAGGTTTATTATTAACGACGCAGTTACCGGACGAACTGGCGAGGGCATGTTGGAGATTGTCCGATATATTAGAATACTTCGCATACGATGAACACGCGCAAACTTGATACCAAACTAACGCGCAAGCTGTCGAATACATACTATAGCCCACGCGGCTACTGGAAGGGACTCACGGCCATCAAGAACCTCGCGGCGGCGACCAAGGTTTCAGAAAACGCTGTCAAGGAATGGCTCAAGAAGCAGGCCATCTGGCAGATCTATTTACCCCCGCGCCTCACAATATTCCGCGGCCGAAATTCGACGTGCCGGTGCCGAACCAAGTTCACCAAGCGGACCTCCTGTTTCTACCTCACGATCGCGTCGGTCGCAAGACGTACAAGTACGCACTGACAATCGTTGACGTAGCGAGTCGTTATAAGGGGGCTGAGCCGTTGGCCACTAAAGAGTCTAAGGAAGTGGCTGAGGCTCTTTCCCGAATATATAAGAGGAGTCCTCTCAAATGGCCGAATCTTCTCCAGGTCGATCCCGGCCGCGAGTTCATGGGCGCGGTCTCTCATCTATTGTCTAAGCATAAAGTTTCTATCAGACGCGGCCGCGTCAACATCCACCGGGACCAGGGGATCGTGGAACGCTTCAATCGAACCCTGGCTGAGAGACTGTTCGGACACCAATACGCTAAAGAACTTGTAGACCCTCATTCGCGATCGACCGAGTGGGTGGCCAGACTGCCCGCCGTGGTCTCCGCACTGAACGGAGAGGTGACCAGATTGATAGGTAAGAAGCCTGTAGATGCTATCAAGTTTAAAAGGGTGACGAGCAAGCCCTCTGCCGTCTCGCGCGGGCGACCCGTTGGTTTAGAGGAGCAGCGGCTTCCATCAGATATTGACGTCCGGTACCTCTATCAACCTGGAGAGCTCGAAGGTGGCAGCCGCCGCGCGACTGATCCAGTGTGGTCTCTCAATGTATATCATCTAGATCGATCTATTACAAAACCGATGAGCCCGTGCTCTACTATTTGGATGATGGGCCATCTCGAGGGTTTGTTCGCGAAGAACTTCTTATAGTGCCTTCTGACACCCAGCTACCCCCGGATCGTTAGAGATGTTCTGTATGTATTCCGTCTGGTAACACACGTCTTTTATCGTAGTATGCCGAGAGTCCTAATTTTTGTTGACAGTACGTTTTCATAACGCCGTCTTTCAATTTTAAATCCTCTATTTTGCGCTACATCTATAATGTGTTTTCCATCTTCTGTAGTTTCACTTAGTACTCGTTTATATCTATCCCAATTTAAATTGTTAGTTCTCTTGGACATTCCTTTCGCAGAGTTTTTATTAATTTGTTCCAAATTATCTTTAGAATTAATTTTTTCTACGAAATAACACTTACTAGATAACGCTATCGCCCTATCTCCGCTGAATTCCATTTTGAAAAGTCCTGGCTCTCTTTCGCTCCATTTATCCCAAGCCAACCATTTCTTTTTTTCTTTTTCAAACTCGTCTAGTAAGTTAGGTCTAATCAATTCCTCTATCGTTTTTCCACTAACTCCTATATACATACTATCTGTATCCATCTGTATTAATTCAAAGTCTTCTCTTTTTACGTATTTGTCTAGAAATTCGTAGTAAAATTCCAACATTCTCAATTTAGCTAGTTGATAAACCGCTATTCCACAGTGGAAGGGGCTCTTTACTGCACACCGGGGTTTTCGGGAAGATATTTCGTACGCATCTCCTATCTCTTCCAAATCATCAAAGAATGCAGATCTTAACGCTTTGTCAACACAGGTTTCGTCTTGTGTATATGTCGTATTTAAATGTCTCTCTTTTGCCTCTATCATTTTTCCACAACACGAATTGCCTAATAATTTCATTATATCCGCTACTGGTTTCTTATTTGGTTCTACATCGCCTGTTCGTCTTGCGGCTGTAACTTCTTTTGCGAACCATTCGAAGGGTTTACCACTAATATAATCTATAACACGATGGACTCCAGTTATTTCTAGGCCGTGTTTTAAATACCATTTCAACAGTGGCGCGTACAGCAGTACTTTAGTGGCCGACATAGATCCCACCAATTTTCTTCCGTTTCCTCTAGTTCGGCCAGTATCATTTAAATATTTTAACATGTGCGCGGGAACTTCATCAACCTCTACTTCTCTGTTTATAAAAAGTGGAGACATTTCAGAAAACTTATCTTTTAAGTTGTGTGGAACTTCTATATCCACCTCCACAAAAACCCAAAAAATCCAGTCTCCAGATAAAACTCTTTTACAAATTTTTTTAATAAGTTTAGGGTTATGTGGGGAAACTATATGATGTATAGTTTCTTTTCCACATGGCATATCTTTATTTAACGTAGATAAATATAACGCGTTTGCATCGTACCCCAAAACAGCCTTGCAAGGTTTGGAACCTACTCTAATATTTGAAACACCGGCTTCTGCATAGCGTGTAAATACTATTGATGGACCGCCAACTAGAGCGTCTTTCATCATTTCGTATGTTTTCTTCTTTTGGTGCATATAGAGCCCCCTCCGGTATAACCACCTTTATAGATTTTTGTTCTTTAATGGTTCCTCTCAATAAATATTGTATAGCCACACCCGGTAGTGTTACCGCATCTTTGAAAATATCCACACCTCTGTGTTTATAAAATTCACACATTTTTTCTACCGCTTCTAGGAACGGTTCTACATCTAAATCGTTATAATATTTCAACCAATCTCTGAAAGTTTTCATATTATTTTCTTCGAAAATTCTACGACATTTACTTAATTCTGTTTCATCTAGTAACATTTTCCCCGATAGTTTGGTAATACCAATTCTCTATATCAGGCAGTCCTGGGTAATCAAGTTTGTCTGGAGAATCGAACCACTCATAAGGAAAGAAAGATTTCTGTCCTTTGCAGTCGTAGGCTTTTATCCAACTATCGTAACTTACACCCGGTCTAGGTAAAAGTATATACATCAAGAAATCTAAACTCCGGAGTAAATAGAAATATTGTTGCGTTTGCCCGTTTCCGACCATTACTTTCTTTGTTGTTGCAGATAGTTCACCTACTAAATATTTCTTTATTAAGTTTATATCGTACTTACTGCTGTTAAAACCTATAACCGGTACTTGCTCTATCCACTGTTCGATCTTAGCGATTTGGTTTTTACGTAAATGTTCTGTATTAAACCCATATCTTGACCACACTTCTTCTCTTATAGCTTTTCCCCTGACTTTCAAATCTTCTACAAATTTTTCTATAAGTTTTGCAGGATCTTTATCACAAATATGAGTTACTGTTCCTGAGAAATTATCTCCTATACTAACACTTACCGGAACGTGCTCAGCTTCGTACTCTAAACTATTACCTAGCGTTTTATTAATTCTTTAGAATTAGGTGGGTTGAGATATGCCTCAAAATCGTATACTATCTGATATGGATAAAGAGTAGTGTCGCAACCGATCTTTATATCTTTACCCGTTCTTTGGAATTCGCATTCCCACATAACTACTAGGTTGAATTCTTTGCTTTTTCTAATAAATGTATCTCTTCTCATAGTGGATGCGCGTTCTTCTTTTCTATGCTTTGCATGAATCTCACACCCGTGCCAGTAACAGCCGTGATATTGATATACGGTATTGGTTTCTGGACAGTATCCATCTACTGGAGCTCCTAAAATCCATCTTTCACCCCCGTGTCCACACTGTTCGTGGTGAATGTGAATTCCCTCCCGCTTTTCCACAGATTGTATCCAATCGATCGCGCCATAACTGTTAGAACCTTTTGGGTAGAACGCTTTCTCGAAACGACGAACGCGGGCGCTCTAAATAATTACCATCACATACTATTTTTGTCTCACCTTTCATACATGTTGGTCCGTGTCTCTTCATATTACTCGCTTTTGTGAATCTTCTGTTTACAATTATTGCAGGCGTAAGTTTTAGATAGGTTTTTAAGGTTTTTTATCAAGAAATGCGTGATTATTAAACAGTCCTATTGTCATTGGTTTATTACCTATTTCATTATAGTGTGCTGGTACCTTTTTCAACCACCATACGTTATATTTGGTCGGTTGATATACTTCTATACCGATTTTAAAAACCTCTTCAACCTTTTTTAGATCTTTAAAAGGAATTGGTGAAACAACATTTCTACCGAAATATTGCTTACTAAGTTCTTCCGCTTTTTCTGTACATCTGTCAGGTCTGATCTTTTTATCAAGGTGCATAGCTAGACACCTGAACAGACAAAGATCGTCATTATACTTATCTAAAGAATACATACCTTTTCTATTCCTCAACCATTTTGGAAGTTCTCCTCCTGCTGCTTCTTTGGATTGTAGTCCCACATCTATTCCCCTACTACCCTGTATTAGCTTTACAAAAACCTCTACCCATCTTACAAACTTCCACTTTGTATTTGGTCTGTCTATTTTATCGGACATTATTCGTGTTTGCTCCTTATCTGACAGCCATTTTTTAACAGTTTTCATTGATGATAGTGGTTCGCTACCACCAAGATTTTTGTGAAATATTAGAGTTTTAGGTTTTCCATTTTTAGTTTCCTCCATATGTTCTAGCTTGTAAGAATATGAATATCTCAAATAAAAATTTGTTGTTAGATACGGAGCGAGTTTATCGGACATGCGTTCGGACTCGTTGATGTCAATGTTTTTACGAAAGGATAATGTAACTACCCGTCTTCCATTTTCTACCTTTTCCAATGTTTCATCGTGAGCACCCAATATTTCTTCACCTTTTTCCACTATCGCGCGAACTATAGATTTTTTCTTATTATTTGGTATTTGGTCACCTGTGCGTCTAATTTGAGACAAATTAAATGGTGCTTGAAGGTAATTCTTTAGGAATTAATTACGCTAGCCCTTAACCCCGCAATACTTTCTTTTTGAATTCTGTTACCAACTTCCTCCGCTTTGGATATATCATTAAAGGGCTCCTCGTTTGTGGGCGCGGGTAAACCGCTTCATAAACGCCTCATTCTTTGTGGAGTTTATCAGCTTTGTCAACCCCCTAACTCTCAACCGTTTACTATAAGTAATCCCTAGAGATTCGGCTTCTCTTCTCAAACTTTCTATTTCTGCTCTAGTTTCTGACGTTATCATATTTTCTGTAATATACTTTTGTATAACCTATGCAATTTATCTGTTCAATTGGTCGTGAAAACATTAAGTTTTTTTCACGTCCAATTGAATATAAACATATACATATACATATACATATACATATACATATACATATACATATATAATGGAGTGTGAGACTTGTTATAAAACGTTTACGCGTAAAGACTATCTACGAAGGCATCTAGCGAGACGTAGAAAGTTTCCTTGTGCCCCCCCACAATTTCAATGCCCCAGATGCCCTTGTAAATTCGTTAGTGCCCAAACTCTTTGTAGACAACTACGCTGCCCTGTGGCTAAAGGTGAACTTGGTAGACTAGAGCTGGTAGAATTAGTTGCTGATCTACGGAATCAATTAGCTATATCGGAGGAGGAAAATATGGTGTTGGAATATAGACTATTGCGCGAGGACGCATTTAAATCGGAAACTTATTAGAAGAAATTCATAAATTTGCTGTCGGAAAAACATGATGTATTTATGACACCAATTTTAGATTTTTCGTGGTTGGTGGGAGACAATTTCCTCGTTAACCAATTTTTGATTTTTCGGGGGTGGTGGGAGTAGTATAAAGGGTTATAAATGATGCCACCGCAGGTGGTATCATTTTGACTCCCTTTATACTACTGGCACACATTAGGGTACTTATGTGGCTAGCCCCACAGGGTTATGGACTTGTTAAAGGATAGGGTTGGTTACAATTAGCCACCTAAAAAATCGTTTTATGTGGCTAAAAATCAGTTTATGTGGCTAATATTTAACATGTGATAAGCCACATAAGTACCCTAATGTAAGAACGTCCGTCCGTCCGTCCGTCCGTCCGTCCATCGTCCGTCGTCCGTCCGTCCGTCACAGTTTCTCAAATATGCTACAGGTGGCATCCGCGTTCGACAGACGCATTTCTTGTTGTTCTTGTATATAATATACTGTTACATATTTATAATATATATTTAAGTCAATGTGACTGGGTAGCAAATATATGTGTTACAATATCAGAGTAGATACAGAACATACAGGGTAGGCATTATATATGTGTTACAATATCAGAGTATTTTATGTGTTTATCAATATTGCTCCAGATCAATTAGCACACCGGGGCCCTTGTAGCCTGATAGCGAACAGTGAATATACACGCACTTAACAGCTCAGACTGCTCAGAATGTAATGTTGGTTGGCATAATCATAACTATGTTGTGAATGGAGAAATGGAACACTGTTCACTGTTCAATCGATGAAACACCTGTCCTGCATCTAACAAGCACTATAGATCGTTATCAGATTATAAGAGTATGCTATTGGATCAGGAGCTACACTGGTCACAGCCACATATGTACATGTACATGTACATGTCTTTGCAGATCAGGAGCATTTCCTTAATAAAATTGTCAGTATTCTAATCAGTTCCAATGCATGAACTCGCATACTGTATTCATAACGTCTATATATGGAGTAGAAAGAGGAATAAACCCAACACAAATTTTCGGGTTACAGACAGAAAATTTGGGTTGGAATAAACCGTAACACGTTCACAAAGAGTAATATATATTTATTATTTTTGTCGCTTACTTGACACTATCATCTGAAAAAAAGATTAGAGTAGTGCAGGGAGCATACATACATCCTTCGTCCCAGAGTAGTCCAGGGAGCATACATACATCCTTCGTCCCAGAGTAGTCCAGGGAGCATACATACAGCCTTCGTCCCAGAGTAGTCCAGGGAGCATACATACATCCTTCGTCCCAGAGTAGTCCAGGGAGCATACATACATCCTTCGTCCCAGAGTAGTCCAGGGAGCATACATACAGCCTTCGTCCCAGAGTAGTCCAGGGAGCATACATACATCCTTCGTCCCAGAGTAGTCCAGGGAGCATACATACATCCTTCGTCCCAGAGTAGTCCAGGGAGCATACATACATCCTTCGTCCCAGAGTAGTCCAGGGAGCATACATACATCCTTCGTCCCAGAGTAGTCCAGGGAGCATACATACAGCCTTCGTCCCAGAGTAGTCCCTTATCAGCGTTCAATTCGGGATTTACCGGTAATCTGATTGGGATCTACATGGCTCACAATTCTCATACAATAAATTATTAAACCCTGTCATAATTGGCAACAAACGTGTAAGCCTAGATCAATTTCCATTTCATAGTCAGGGTTTACATTGTTCCAAAAAATAATTGGTACAAATAAAACATGATATTATTGCTGGGTCTGTCTACAAAACAATAATGATTATTAAACTATTAGCCCAACGATGAAACATGGCAGACAAAAACAAATTGCATGAATTGACTAATTCCAGAAAACAAAACGTTGTGTCAATTGGGGGATTAAGTGATGTATATCCACTCAACTAATCGGTAACCATTGATGCCTGAATAATTACTGATCAAGTCCATAGTGGATACACAGATGCGTGCCCTCTCCACAGGGTGGCAATTAACATATAACAGACTACTTGGTTTGGTTAGTTCATAGGAAATTCGGATACATGGTGAACTAGGTAATCATATTCTATGATTGGAGGCAAACACAATGTATTGGAATAATTAAAATCAATCCAATTCATTAGCATATAATGTCCCCTCTGTATAAAAATACGCTAAAAATCTCTTTGCTATCTCGATCATATAAACGCTTGGATAAATCGCTTTATTAAGTGCCTGGCTGCCAAGATCGATTTGGTTGACACTAATTTTCCAAACATATCAAACAAAACAAAATGACCTACCTCAGGTTGTTTGCTTAATTAGTCTACCTGGATATATTTGAGTGTTTGTCACAATTCATGAAGCATATCTAGCTGGTCATTTACGCAAGTCACTGAGAGTCATTATGTCACCTTGTAATGTTGATTATCTTACTACCTTTGGTCATTAGTTAATTTGTGAGTTTACTCGTGGTGTAATGGGTAAAATGATTTCATATTTTTCTCGAAAATATTTGACCATGTCATTTCATCGCTATCTCGAACCTAGTCCTATCTCGACTATATGGACGAGCTCCCTTAGACTTCGAGATACTGGTGCTCGACTGTACAAGAATATTTTTTTTATGCTTTTATTAAGATATATAACATATAAATCTCCAATGCGCCCCGAAATCTCCAATGCGCCGCTGCCATATTATATTTTCGGTAGGTATTTTTCTAATATTGATACAAAATCAACTTTACACAAGCGCATTTACCTTCACTTTAATATATATTATAGATATGTAACAGTATATTATATACAACAAGAACAAAATTAATTTTATGCTATTATTTAGAATATATATAACATATAAAACTCCAATGCGCCACAAAATCTCCAATGCGCCAAAAATCTCCAATGTGCACTTTAGTCATACCGGGCGAGTTTATTCCCCGGAATATGATTAAGTAATATATACGACTCATTTTGGATTATGATGTATCAAATTAAAGGCTATTCACCTAGCTTTAATATGATAATATATATAGTCCTGCCAATTTGGATATGTCCTAAGAACCAAATTCGTCCGTTGAAAAATGTATTTTCGCAGTTAAATGGTGTACAGAATCCCCGGAACTCATGTAAGCTTTAATAACTGATTTAATCATTAACGTGTAGCAATTTTAGACATACTACATTAAAGATTTCCTTCATAGCTTTAATTTAAGATATTGATTTGTGAATTTGGTGAAAGAAAACATATTTTAAATCTAAATTGAAAATACTATTTGTATTGTTCCAGATCAAACCAAACATTTACCACAAGAATCCCCGGAACTTACGGAACTCTTCATAAATGACACATTTATTTAGCGATTGTGATAGATCCTAATCAGACTGCGCATATATGCAGGCTGAGTTGGCAGGGATTCCGCTGGGGAAAATAAAAAAATCGCCACTTCAAAAAAAAAAAAAAAAAAAATTTTGAAGTGGCAATTTTTTTTCTCGAAAATTGTAATTTTTTATCGCCAATTGTTTATTTTTATCGCCAATTGCGAAAGTGGCAATCGCCAGCGGAATCCCTGAGTTGGGACTATATTGGTCAACAGTTCAATGAGTTCCCAGATACACGGTGACTGTAATTTAGACATGCAGCACATACACATGAAACCTGGTTGAGCTATTGAATTTTGCGATACGATACGTCTGTAGCGGCTGAATGAACGCTCTTTGGTGGGTCAATAATCGTTTGGTAACTTTTAATTGGTTGATCTTTATAATGTATACATCATATTAAACCATAGAGATATACCTTAACCCTTTCAACCCTAAGGAACTGGAATGGACTGTGATATGCTAATGTTCCGACCAATCCAATGGTCATAAAATGATTTTCAGATTCGTCCATTTATGAAAAGGGTGTGTTTTTGTTCTAAGAAATATTAAAATTACTTTCAAAAAGTGCAGATCCTGATGAGATGGCTCGTTACGAGCCGGCTCATCTGGATTTGCACTTTTTGCATAAACCGCTATAGCGGGATTTCGGGTTCAAAGGGTTAAGTTTTGTTTGGTTTATTATTGGTCATGATTGAGTATACACTATAAAAATTACAAGGGTTTATAAATGTTCCGGGGAGTGTACGTACTGTTTAATCAAATCCGGTACTGTGAATTTTGGTAAAAATGAGACCGTTTTTTTTTTTGGTAACTTTTCGTCGGTTAATAGTTATAATCAATATACTAAATTATAGCATATAGACTAATGTTGAATTTAATATGTAATTTGTTAATAAGGACAGCACACTTTGGAAACTATGGACAGTTCCGTGGGCTCCGGGGATTCTACGCAATGTTGCTTTTTGCTAGCTTCCAATAATTCCAGCACAAAAATATTTACACAATTCCCTAACATTTGATTGGCCCGTAGCAAGTCTCTGTCCAAAATTTATATCCCAGTAAACTCCCACGCCAAACTACTTTCTACAGGTGCGCTGTCAGTGCTGACAATGTAAACAAATGGCTGCCGTCTTTCAAAATAAACACATTTTCTTGATGAATTTATTTCAAATGCTGGAATTATAAGGAATGAATGGCCTTTTTGTGGAATTTATCGGGGATATAAACTTGGAAAAGTCGCGGGAATACTGGACGAGGCCTTCAGGCCTTGGTCCAGTATTCCCGCGACTTTTCCAAGTTTATACCCCGATAAATTCCACAAAAAGGCCATTCATTCCTATAATGAATATTTATTTTGATTGCATCCGTCGTAGACATACATATCATATACCAAATTGCAGCATAGAGACATGTACCTTTACTTTGATACATTTACCATCAACATAGGTATTATAAAATATTAGTTATACCCGTGTATAAAAGTTCCGTTTTCACATAGGGTAAACCTATGTATTGGTATCGCCTCCGACAGTTAGCCACGCCCCAGACCCCCCTCGATGCGATGGTCCGTAGTGATATCTTGGAGTAACCATAACAACAAAATGCATTGTGTTACTCAACGTTTAACTGTCATACGCAACCGCTAATTGAAAATAATATTATGAAAAACTACTTGCACTGCACAATATCAACAACGGATGTTCTACGTACAAAAATACATCAGATTATTTTGTTGCGCGTGATTTGCCCCCATTTGCGGCACAAATTGTGCGGTCATCGCTAAATTTAGTAACAGGCTATAATTTTCTGCAGAGTTAACTCCCCTCCGAATACTCTCTGAAACACGCGACGCGTTTAACACACAAACGACATCATGTTTGACCTTCCGACAGTCTATTTTTGTCGTGCCTGCTTTAGCAGAGGCGCGACTATAGTCGGCGCTTTTTCCATCGTTGTCCTCGTCGTCCGTTTTTTTTGTAAGGCAAATGCGTTAAAGTTATTGTTTTTTCACAATATCTCTTTAACGCCTTGCCAGACATTGATAATATTTCACATCAATGTTTGTCTAGGGATGATGCTTCATTACGCACACACATCCATTTTGAAGGTCAAGGTCATTTATTTCCTTGTAATGTTCATCGGTTTTGTAACAGAAATTGCATTAAAGTTATTGTTTTTTCCACAATATCTCTTTAACCCCTTGCCAGACTTTGATAATATTTCACATCAATGTTTGTCTAGGAATGATGCTTCATTACGCACACCCCCACATCCAAATTTTGAAGGTCAAGGTCATTTATTTACTTGTAATGTTCACCGGATTTGTAACAGAAATGCGTTAAAGTTATTGTTTTTTCACAATATCTCTTTAACCCCTTTCCAGACATTGATAATATTTCACATCAATGTTTGTCTACGGATGATGCTTCATTATGCACACCCCCACATCCAAATTCTGAAGGTCAAGGTAATTTATTTACTTGTAATGTTCACGGTCAAATGCCTCGGCAGGCGCGACACCGCTTCCGTGGCGGAATTCTTGTTAAACTCACCCGACACCTGTGCGAAACAAAACTCGCACGTGTGGGTCTAACTGATGTTTAATCCTCATTCTATCGATGGATTTACAGCGGATTTTAGTGACATTCCCAAATTCGGCCTGATTGACATTTGTCTATGGTGGCCAATACACGCCAACATGGGTATCAATTCTACGTTCAGGGAAGGGGGTCAATAAGTCAGTATTTAAAGTGGTAAATTACAGTCAGGGAACAAATTAATGACAGTATAACACATCCAGCGTATATTAATACCCATATTAATGCAAGTACTGAAAATACGACAACAAAAATTCTAACAAGTTTGGGCTTCCATACATTGAACATTTTGTCAGCGGTTTCCCCAATGACGTCATTTGTACGTTTTAATATACTCGATCCGGGGCCAACTATTTCATTCACAAAACAGAAGTAAATATGGCGATGTACCGGCAAGGCATTTTCAGGCGCGACACCGCTTCCGTGGCGGAATTCTTGTAACTATTGCTCTTCAATCAGTTTTCAATATATCTATAATGATCATAGATATCTGGAATCTGTATTTATACTTGAATTGATGATGTCTTGTATATGTGTTACCGTATCTTTCTGATATTGCTATGCATAATCTGTAATGTTGTTGAATGTTTTGGTACATACTGTAGCAGTGCATACTGTAGTTGTGCCATATCAATAGTTTACACCTTAACCATTAAAACGCTGAAAAAGAAAATTGCTGTCTGCTCATTTTGTATATTTTAATCTCTTTAAAAACCTGTTTTGGCAGCGCAGTAGAATCGTCTCAGTATGTTTTTAAGGAGAAAATATAAAAATATTTAAAACAGCAGACGACAATTGTCGTTTCCAGCGCTTTAAAGGTACATGCCCACTCAGTAAGCCCAAAATGTAATTTATAGGAATTAAATAAGTGTATAATTGTGTCACTATTCCACCAGTTCTAAACGTTACAAGTGCACGCTATACAGATATAATCATTTAGTAATATTTATTTTACTGATAGTGACGCGCGGTGATATCAGGCTATTTTCATATGCAAATGAGGCATGATATTTTTTAATTATTTATACTAAAAAAATGCGTCACCTGAAAAAATAATATTTTCGACAGATTTTAAAGTATGATCATTGCACATCATAAAATAAATACAGAGATTAAATAGTAATGTCCGTTAACATTTTAAGCAAACACGGTTATCGCCCCTGATATCAGTGTGTAAATTTACATCTGATATAAAATGTATAATAATGCCAATGAGTACGTGGGATAATGGTGCATGAATGTTTATTTTGCCAGGAAATGTCTCAGATGATGTCTCTGATGTAAAGAACATTTTGTACCTACTGAGTGGGCATGTACCTTTAAGGGTTAATGGAACTGCAACACCAACAATCAATCAATCAATCAATCAATCTAGTTTATCTTGTAGTACCCTATGTTCAGTACTTTCAGTACTTTGATTTACCACATGATATTGCATGAGTTCCGTCGAATAAACCTGTCTTAAACGGTCCATATGAAAACGGACCATCCTCGGAAGTGCAGACTTCGAACCCGCTGCCAAGTACCAATCGTTTCACTGCACTCCATAAATAAATTAAAAACAGAGCTCCAGATAAGGTGCGTATTTGCGTAAATACCCAATTAAAATTGCCAAAAAAAACAATTGAAATCATAAGTAGTGAGTATCAAAAAGCAATGAAAAATTTGTGGTATATCATGCTACAGAAAACAATAAACAGACCACAAATATAGCATATTTTTGTCATTTTCCATGAAAACACATCTTGGTATTTCATTACAATTAGGAGACAATTCTAATGAAATGCCAAGACATGTTTTCATTTTGAAGCAAACTATTCTATAATTGCTGTCTGTTGATGTGTAAACAGTAGTGTGATTTTATTTTACCCAATTAAAATATTGAAATACCCAATTACTTCAGATATGATGGAGTGAAAATACTAAATTACTAATTCCTTATCTGGAGCCCTGCATTTGGTGCAATGAGCATGGTGGGGGTATTTGCCAACACAATTTATAGTTACGAATGGTAACTCTTGCAATCTACTCCCGTACCATCCGTAGGCAGAGTTACGATTCCACTCGTAGGATTCCTCTGCAGAATAGCGAATCAGAACCCAAAAGCGGGAGTACAAAATACTCACAGCAATGTGAAAATCGGCATTTATTTTCAATCTGGACAAACATTTTGGAATATGATCAAAGAAAATGGTTTGATTGGTTAATATACATGTATGTTATTTGCAGTGCAAGAAGCAGAGACCCACATATTGAATATCTGAGACACCGACACTGATCTTTTTCATGCAGGTGGAAGACAGGTGGGACCTGTGACACAAACAAAATGCCCATTCAAAAATCCATTACCCCACCCACTTGGTCTCATACAGTACTATGTTCTATATATAGAACATAGTACTGTATGAGACCAAGTGGGTGGGGTAACATATTTTTTTAATGGGCATTTTTTTTTTTGTGTCACATGTCCGAGTCTTCCACCTGTGCTTTTTCAGTCCCAACAGAAGAATGTCTGGGATCCGCGTGTCCAATATCGCCAAGAAGGTGCAAGACAAACACCTGAGGATCCATTTCTCGAAGCCAGAGCATGGCGGCGGCCACATCAACCGCATTTACTTCCCCTTACACAACAACGATGCTGTCATTATTTACAATAAACGGACAGGTATAAAATAGTCCAATAACATTTGACCTCAGGTTTTGCTATCTGATGGACCCGAGTGTGATATTCAATCAGAAATAGCAGATGAAATAGAATTGAATATATATATACGTTACCGTATATGTTATAGAACTAGGTATAAAGGTGTCATGTAATACATGTAATGTCATACAAAGTTTAGTGAAACGGCCCCCAGTTCGTCTGTCTGAGAACTGTGTTAAAATGTTCAACTCGCTGCTATCTCTGTTACAGTAAGTCAGATAGGCTGGAAACTTAACCCTTAGACCGCTATCTTATTATGCCCCACCACGATAGTGGAGGGGGCATTTAGTGTCACCCTCGTCCGTCCTCCGTCCGTCCGTCCGTCACAAAACTTTTAACGCTCGGGTAAATGTCTCATAATTTCTTCATCCTTTGACCGATCTGCTTTATATTTCATGTACACATTGCTCTAATGGTCCTCTACCGCCCTGTACAAAATCCACGTTCGTCCTGCCCCCGCCAAGCCCAGGGTCAAGGTCACATACTTGGTGCTTCAAAAACTTTAACGCTCTGGTAAATATCTTATAATTTCTGTTTCCTTACACGGATCAGCTTCATACTTCATATACGCATTGCTCCAATGGTCCTCTACTGTCCTGTGCCAAATCCACGTTTGTCCTGCCCCCGCCAAGCCCAGGGTCAAGGCCACATACTTAGTGCTTCAAAAACTTTAACGCTCGGGTAAATATCTTATAATTTCTGTTTTCTTTCACGGATCAGCTTCATACTTCATATACGCATTGCTCTAATGGTCCTTTACCGCCTTGTGCCAAATCTACGTTTGTCCTGCCCCCGCCAAGCCCAGGGTCAAGGTCACATACTTGGTGCTTCAAAAACTTTAACGCTCGGGTAAATATCTTATAATTTCTGTTTCCTTCCACGAATCAGCTTCATACTTCATATACGCATTGCTCTAATGGTCCTTTACCACCTTGTGCAATATCCACGTTTGTCCTGCCCCCGCCAAGCCCAGGGTCAAGGTCACATACTTGGTTCTTCAAAAACTTTAACGCTCAGGTAAATATCTTATTATTTCTGTTCCCTTTCACGGATCAGTTTCATACTTCATATACACATTGCTCTAATGATCCTCTACTGCCCTGTGCCAAATCCACGTTCGTCCTGCCCCGCCAAGTCCAGGGTCAATTGGTGCTTCAAAAACTTTAACGCTCGGGTAAAAATAAATTTTGACTTGGAATTTGGCCTCATTTATTATCAAAGCGATATGTGGGGCATCCGTGTTCTATGAACACATTTTCTAGTTTTTGTTGCTTGTTTATTTTCTATTTTCCATTTTTATCATGAAAAACATGCTTTGTCAGCACTTTAGAACAATTTACAACATGCTTTGATAGCACTTCAGAATCATTTCCATTCCATTGGAAATGATTCTGAAGTGCTGTCACACCATGTTTTTATTAAGAAATAAGGCAAGATATAAAAGCAACAGCAGACGACAATTGTTGTGAGTAGCAGTCTAAGGGTTAATATATAAATGAACTTCTTTGCCATCATCCATATTTTCCTTCTATAGCCCACCCAAGGTCAAGGTCAAATGTCTTAGAAAATTTGCGATGACTTTTTTGAGAGCGGTACACTCATCAGTGTTACTGATTTGTTATTACCGTATTAACCCTAAATATTCGGACACAATTTGCTTTGGGAAACCCCTATTAACAAAGTACAGTCAAACCTGTGAACAAAGGCCAGCCGTGGGAAGTGAAAAATCTGGTCTTTGTTCACAGATGGTCTTTAGTCGCAGGGTCATTTATATAGTAATTTTGCCATTGGGACAACACAGTCTTTAGCACAGGTTAGACTGTATATCCAAATACATCGTTATTGTGATAAGACCACTACTGCCATACTAACCCTAAAGATTGGAACTCTCACTGTTGTGGGGAAACCACATATTTTATATGTTTCCCCAAATAAATGGTGTCCGAATGTTTAGGGTTATTAACCCTTAGACCGCTACTCACAACAATTGTCGTCTGCTGTTGCTTTTATATCTTGCCTTATTTCTCAATAAAAACATGGTTTGACAGCACTTCTGAATCATTTCCAATGGAAATGATTATGAAGTGCTGTCAAAGCATGTTGTAAATTATTTTGAAGTGCTGTTAAAGCATGTTTTTGATGATATAAATGGAAAATAGAAAATAAACAGCAGACGACAAAAAAATTAAGATAGTGGCCAAAGGGTTAAGGTACATTATATTGCATTGAATGGAATGCATGTTGGAATGGGATTTTCTTGTATGTTTAGAGATTCCTCCTATGAAACAGGTGTCCTTGGGATCCCGCAACACTGTTAGTGTCGACCCCTAATCAATCAATCAATCAATTCAATTCATTAATTGATATTTGTGGCTGTGACTGGAGAAATGGTTCTTATGGGTTTTGCGACCAGTGTAGATCCAGATCAGCCTGTGCATCCACACAGTCTGATCAGGATCTGCACTATTCGCCATTCCATCAATGAAACACTCATAATTCTTCTAAAAAGCAATATAGATCGTTATCAAGCTACATGATTGCGCTAGATGTTCAGGATCTGCACTGGTCGCAAATGCCATAAGTCCCATTTCTCCAGTCACAGCCACATTTCTATCTACAGTGGTGGACACTGTCTGCTCTGTTCAACAAGTTCTCCTGGAGCAGGACATGCAGATACAACGACTACCGGAAAACATGGTAGGTACATTGTTGCAGGGCTCAGTGAATTTTACAAATTTATATTAGCTGAATATGCATTGACTTTCGAAAATTAGAGTACATGTTTTGTGCAACTATATCAAAATACACATTTACTTTCAAATTGAGGAGTGAAAATATTTATAGCTATTCACATGCCTGGGCCCGGTTGCTTAAAGCTTCTGTTAGCTTAACAGACTGTTAAATCCTTAGCATTGCTAAGGATTTAATAGTCTGTTAAGCTAACAGAGGTTTTGAGCAACCGGGCCCTGGACGTTTATACCAATCAATCAATGAATCAACCTATCAACCAATCAATTAGTCAATTAATCTATTTACAACTGTTGATGCGTCTGGATGTTTATATAAATCAATCAATCAATCTATTTACAGCTATTCACGCGCCTGGATGCGCGGCTGGACGAGGCGGCATCCGTGCTACTGCAGGCGAGCCCGGGTCTGCTGGACGAGCTGCGGTACAACGCGGACCTGCGCGTAGACCTGGACTCCATCTCACAGACGTACACCCTCACCGGGGGCTGGTACCAACTGGAGTGGGCGTGGCACTATTTCGACTGCATCATGCAGCAACAGGAGATCATACAGGTAACACGGCAAAGAAGTGACAAACCAACACTGATTATTGCTAGGTAATATGGCAGTGAATTGACCAACCAACACTGATTATTGCGAGGTAATACGTTAACAAAGTGACCAACCAACACTGATTCTTGTGAGGTAATATGGCAGTGAATTGACCGACCAACACTGATTAATATGGCAATTAAAGTGACAGAAATGGCAGAAATTAATTCGCACAAATTTTAGCCACATTTTATGCTTGATTTGCTTCGTCTCACCCACGTCACAAGTTGAAGTAACGGACCGAGGTCTATAAATACATTAAATATGCCTAAAAACATCAATAAACGAAAAAATAATAAGCTAAAAAAATGTGTTTTACTCGCTCCATATAGATCTTATTTTTTATGCCACCGGTCTCGAAGAGCCGGGTGGCATTGTTTTCGGACCGTCCGTCTGTCCGTCTGTCCATCAGTCCGTCTGTCTGTCCGTCCGTCCGTCACACTTTTCGGTTAACCACTTTGTCACAGTTTCTCAAACTGGCCATAGCATCTACATAAGTTGCTTAATCGCTTCAATACTTCAACACTTCATTCATTGGTATGTGTGCCACACCTGCCTTTTCATAAGTTATATGACTTTCGCCTTTTCACCTTCACCAGGTTACTTAAATGACTTAACAATTTTGGTTAACCAGTTCGTCACAGTTTCTCAAACTGGCCATACTCATCTACATAAGTTCCTTAATCCGCTTCAATACTTCAACACTTCATTCATTGGTATGTGTGCCACACCTGCCTTTTCATAATTTATATAACCTTCGCCTTTTGACCTTCACCAGGTTACTTAAATGACAACAATTTTGGTTAACCAGTTCGTCACAGTTTCTCAAAATGGCCATAATCATCTACATAAGTTGCTTAATCGCTTCATACTTCAACACTTCATTCATTGTTTATGTGTGCCACACCTGCCTTTTTCATAATTTTATATGACCTTCGCCTTTTCACCTTCACCAGGTTACTCTAAATGACTTAACAATTTTGGTAACCAGTTCGCCACAGTTTCTCAAAATAGCCATATCATCTACATAACTTGCTTAATCGCTTCAATACTTCAAAACACTTCATTCATTTGGTATGTGTGCCACACCTGCCTTTTTCATAATTTTTATATGACCTTCGCCTTTTGACCTTCACCAGGTTACTTAAATGACTTAACAATTTTTGGTTAACCAGTTTTCGTCACAGTTTCTCCAAAATGGCCATATCATCTACATTTAAGTTGCTTAATCGCTTCAATACTTCAACACTTCATTCATTGTTATGTGTGCCTCAACCTGCCTTTTTCATAATTTATATGACCCTTCCGCCTTTTCACCTTCACCAGGTTACTTAAATGACTTAACATTTTGGTTAACCATTCGTCACAGTTTCTCAAAAACTGGCCATATCATCTACATAAGTTCCTTTAAACGCCTTCAATACTTCAACACTTCATTCATTGGTATGTGCCACACCTGCTTTTTCATAATTTTATATAACCTTCGCCTTTTGACCTTCACCAGGTTACTTAAATGACAACAATTTTGGTTAACCAGTTCGTCACAGTTTCTCAAAATGGCCATATCATCTACATAAGTTGTTAATCGCTTCAATACTTCAACACTTCAATTCATTGTTGTGTGCCAACACCTGCCTTTTCATAAATTTATATGACTTCGCCCTTTTCACCTTCACCAGGTTACTTAAATGACTTAACAATTTTGGTTAACCAGTTCGTCACAGTTTCTCAAAATAAAGCCATAACATCTACATAACTTGCTTAATCGCTTCAATAACTTCAACACTTCATTCATTGGTATGTGTGCCACACCTGCCTTTTCATAATTTATATGACCTTCGCCTTTTGACCTTCACCAGGTTACTTAAATGACTTAACAATTTTGGTTAACCAGTTCGTCACAGTTTCTCAAAATGGCCATATCATCTACATAAGTTGCTTAATCGCTTCAATACTTCAACACTTCATTCATTGTTATGTGTGCCACACCTGCCTTTTCATAATTTATATGACCTTCGCCTTTTCACCTTCACCAGGTTACTTAAATGACTTAACAATTTTGGTTAACCAGTTCGTCACAGTTTCTCAAAATGGCCATATCATCTACATAACTTGCTTAATCGCTTCAATACTTCAACACTTCATTCATTGGTATGTGTGCCACACCTGCCTTTTCATAATTTATATGACCTTCGCCTTTTCACCTTTCACCAGGTTACTTAAATGACTTAACAATTTTGGTTAACCAGTTCGTCACAGTTTCTCAAAATGCCCATATCATCTACATAAGTTGCTTAATCGCTTCAATACTTCAACACTTCATTCATTGGTATGTGTGCCACACCTGCCTGTTCATAATTTATATGACCTTCGCCTTTTCACCTTCACCAGGTTACTTAAATGACTTAACCACTTTGTCACAGTTTCTCAAATATGCTGCAAGTGGCATCCGCGTTCGACAGACACAGTTCTTGTTTTTTGTTTATTGATGTTTTTAGGCATATTTACTGGTAATGTATTTATAGACCTCGGTCTGTTACTTCAACCTGAGTGGAAAGTTATAATAATGGCAGTGACGGCGTCATAGTAAGGAATTAGTAATTGAGTATTGTCACTCCATCATTTCTGAAGCAATTGGGTATTTCAAAATTTTAATTGGGTAAAATAAAATCACACTACTGTTTACACATCAACAGACAGCAATTGTTGAATAGTTTGCTTTGAAATGAAAACATGTCTTGGCATGTCATTAGAATTGTCTCCTTGGTGACAATTCTAATGAAATACATAGATGTGCTTTCATGGAAACTAAGAAAAATAGGCTATATTTGTGGTCTGTTTATTGTTTTCTGCAGCATGATAAAGGTACCATAAATTTGTATTGCTTTTTGATACTCGCTACTTCTGATTTCAATTGGGTTTTTGGCAATTTTAATTGGGTATTTAAGCAAATATGCAGCTTATCTGGAGCTCTGAGGATCTCAAACAAGTTTCCATTTGATAGGAAATTTGTGAAACGAATCCAAGCACATTTTATGCATAAAATTGCTGACGAGATTCATAAATCTCATATCAAATGGAAATGAGTTTGAGATCACATGACCTCACATGTGTCTGTTCCACGTCTTGCTGGAATTTATTGATTTTATTGCGAAAAAAAACAATTTTCCTATGGGAATTTAACATGGGGGCTAAAAATAGATTTTTTTAAAAATATTTTTTTATTTGTGGACCGAATTTCAAAATTTAACTGTTGCATCATTTTCAAGCTATCTCGCCAGGTTTCGGAGTCAATTTCCCATGTTAAATTCCCATAGGAAAATCGTTTTTTCAGTAAAATCAATATTTGATGGAATTTCATCAAATACATTTTTTTGGGAAGGGTGACTTTTTTGTTATTGATGAAAAAGTACTTACTTTTAAATATTTTTTAGATTTAATGTGTTTAATGGCCAAATGTTCATCTGCAGCAAAATGTGGAACAGACAGTAGTTGAAAATCTCCACAGAGAAAAATAGCTTTAATGCTACGTTTGTATATTGTAGTTCTAAACCTATTATAAATATGTCATATTGAAGCTTCCCCTTCTTTGTACACTTGATATTACCAAACGTGGGCCCCATTCTAACAGTTGCAGTAATTTTACTCTGTCATTAACCCTTTCAACCCTAAGGAACTGGAATGGACTATGATATGCTAATGTTCCGACTAATCCAATGGTCGCAAAATGATTTTCAGAATCGTCCATTTATGAAAAGGGGGTGTTTTTGTTCTAAGAAATATGAAAATTACTTGCAAAAAGTGCAGACCCTGATGAGACGGCTCGTTACGAGCCGGCTCATCTGGATCTGCACTGTTTGCATAAACCGATATAGCGGCCTTTCGGGTTCAAAGGGTTAATGCTCATAATTGTTCTTTGTCATGCCATTATGGGCATCATTTGGAATTCCTTTGTTTTGTTTGTTGGTGTAATATTAATGCGTAATTACGGTGAAGTGGCCAGCCAATTAGGCATCATTTCACAATAATTCCAGCACAAAAATATTTACACAATTCCCTAACATTTGATTGGCCCGTAGCAAGTCTCTGTCCAAAATTTATATCCCAGTAAACTCCCACGCGGAACTACTTTCCATAACCATGAGGCGCAGTTAAAATAATTCTTAAGAAAACCAAAAATAAACACATTTTCTTGAAGAATTTATTTAAAATGCTGGAATTCGTCCAGTATTCCCGTGACTTTTCCAAGTTTATACCCCGATAAATTCCACAAAAAGGCCATTCATTCCTATGTAAAATTTATGAAATTGGTTGCAACACGGCATATAACAAGGTTTGATGTGATAAAAATTGTAATACATTAGTGTAATAAATATGCAAATGAGACTTCTACCAAAAACAATGCAAATTACAAATTGATGTTCTTCCTTATTAAATAGGGAACAAATGAGAGAAAAAAGAAAAAACACAATTTAAAAATCCACTTATTTGAGCTGCAAAAAGCAAACATTATTTGCTTTTTGCAGCTGAATTAAGTAAATTTTCAACTTCATTACAGCATTTTCACTGCTCCATTGGAAAATCAATACGTATTTTCACATTGCTGTGCGTATTTTGTACTCCCACTTTTGATAATCAATGCGTATTCTGCTAAAAGTGCGTAAAATACGCCAATACACACCTTATCTGGAGCTCTGAATGTATTTCATTTACCGAGTTGACTGATCAGTAAATTTGGTTAATATGTATCATAGTGAATCATCAGTCAGATAAGCTCCACTATTTTCATCAATCACTGGCCTTATAATTAGCTCTATATTTTAAGCCAATCGCTGGCTAGTATCGAGTTTCCACTTATTTCACATATAGCAAGATTTAACCCCAATAAGTTACGTATTACAGATTGAATGACAGATAATGGAAAATCAATACTCGGATCGGAAGACATTGTAAATCTGGCTAATTATTATAGGAATGAATTGCCTTTTTGTGGAATTTATCGGGGTATAAACTTGGAAAAGTCGCGGGAATACTGGACGAGGGGGTATAAACTTGGAAAAGTCGCGGGAATACTGGACGAAGGCCGGAAGGCCTCGTCCAGTATTCCCGCGACTTTTCCAAGTTTATATCCCCGATAAATTCCACAAAAAGGCCATTCATTCCTTATAATTCGAGCATTTGAAATAAATTCATCAAGAAAATGTGTTTATTTTCCGTTTTCTTAAGAATTATTTTAACTGCGCCTCACGGTTACGGAAAGTAGTTCGGCATGGAGTTTACTGGGATATAAATTCTGGACAGAGACTTGCTACGGACCAATCAAATGTTAGGGAATTGTGTAAATATTTTTGTGCTGGAATTATAAGTATGTATAACTAACGCTCCCTCACATTTAATTCCTAAACAATCCAATTGTGAACAGTAACTTATACATGTATTACTGTTTCAGAGCGAGATACAGAAGTTACCACAACGAACGCCCGATACACCGATGGACGTTGACAGTGCTGACGTGGAACCCGACCCAGGCCCGTCACACTTCACTCATGATTCCCAGCTGCTTCCACGGTCGCCCACGTCATTAAGACCTGCACTACGTACCAGCAGTCTGCGGGACGAACCAGCGGCCCAACGATCACCACGGGACCGGCGACGCGAAATGCTCAAAGACCCAGTTCCGAGGTCACATAAACACGAAAGGCAGAAGTCTGGTCTGGATCAGAGGTCTCGCACTCACGAGTTTAATAAGTATAGTAGTATGCAGTCAGAAAGGGTGACGGATCGATTAACTGATGGAAGTCAACCGGGGACGACTGATGAAGATTCTGATGTGACGTATCCGAAGGCAATTGGAGGGCCGATTGAGAGGTCTGTATCATACAAGCAGGCGGTTACGGAAACACCGCGCCGCCAGCCGGTTGTCTCTAGTAGTGATGATGAATTTGATCTGGTTGGCACACCGCACGAAGTTCCTTTTGAAAGCGTCCACAGCACAATTAATTTCAAAGGTGCAAAAGTTCGACAATCTGACGAAAACGACACTTTTGAACAATTCTCTGGTCTTCACTTGAACAATCAGAGACGCGAAATGGTAAACTCCCTGGTTAGTGAAATTGACCTGAACAGCGTCCATAATTCGACAAACAAGCGACCTGAACGACCTGAATCTCCTGAGATGTTACCGGCAAGTAAACATGCGTTCACAGCTGACCAACCAAAGACGTCGTCCATCAGTGACATTCTGACTTCTCAATATGTGGCCAGTAAGCCACATGGCCGCACAGTGATAGAGAAGGAGATCATTGCATCAAGATTGTCCGCGCCTGACATTCCCACATCGAAGCTGCTGCCGGAATGCTACTCCAACGACCAACTGCAGTACCAGTTTGATATTCGCGGGATTAGCGTCATCGTCCTCTTTGGCAGTCTCATAAAGGAGGAAACTGAGGGGATTGTGAATGCAGCGAACGGTACCCTAGTCCATGCTGGTGGTGTTGCGTACGCAATTGCACAGGCGGCCGGTCCAGAGCTGGAACGAGAGTGTAACGAATACATCAAACAGCACGGGATGCTTGATGTTGCGGCAGTGATGCACACAACATCGGGCGAACTGAAGACCCACCACGTCCTGCATGCAGTCGGCCCGATGTGGTCGGAGGTGTTTCCAGAGAAGGCAGTGTGGAATTTGACAAAGACCTTCCTCAATTGTCTGCTCCACGCCGAAAAAATGTGGCTCCACTCACTCGCCATGCCCGCCATCAGCTCAGGTACGATGTGGGGTCATATACAAGGGCGTATTCAGGTACGGGAAAACCCGGTGTGCACCCACCCCCCTCCTCCCTAAAATTTGTCGAGTAAAGTGTTGTTGCTCTAAAATGCGAGAGAATGCAACAAAATGGGATGTAGATATCGAAAATATACCGGACCCAACTAGCAGTCTCCCTAGCTAAACTCGGTCAACGAACGAGCGTTGCTAGTTCGAAAATATAGCAAACAATTTCAAATAAGAAGTTCACCCCCCACACCCCCCACACCCCCCACACCCCTAACCTGAATTCCTGGATCTGCCTCATGCCATGTGTTTCATAGACTAAATGGTGAATAGTGCAGGCCCGATCAGACTGCGCAGATGCGCAGGCTGATCTGGGTCTACACTGGTCGCATAAACCATAAGCCCCATTTCTCCAGTCACAGCCATTCACTTGCTATGTCAGCCATCAACTCGGGTACAATGTGGGGTCGTATATGTGGCTGTGACTGGAGAAATGGGGATGATGGGGTTTGTGAGCAATGCAGCTTCTGATGATACAGCACACTCGAATCCTGTAGACTGATATCAATATACATGTATATTGCTTTTTATGCCCCCACCACCGAATGGTGAGGGGGTCATATAGTGTTACCGGCGTCCGTACGTACGTAACGTACGTCCCGAAACCTTAACGCTCGGGTAAATGGCTTATAATTTCCTTGCTCGGATCTGCTTGATATTTCATATACGCATTGCTCCAATGGTCCTCTACCGCCCTGTGACAAATCCACATTCAAATATGCCTTGTTTTCTTTGGCTGCCAATGGGGGCATTCGTGTGCCGTTAGGTCACATTTCTAGTTAATATAATCTTTCATTGACTGCATGGCAAACAGTGGATACCCTGGTCAGACTGCGCAGATGCGCATGCTAATCTGGGTCTACACTGGTCGCATAAACCATAACCCCCATTTCTTCAGTCACAGCCACTCACTTGCGAATATCCTGTAAATATACTATTAATGGGACGGCCTAAAAAAACATACATGTATCAACTTCATAGGAATCTTGGCATAGCTTTAATAGGAAATCGGTAAACTTGTTTAATAAATATATTAACCCTTACATCTTAATTTTTTGTTGTCTGCTGTTTATTTTCTATTTTCCATTTTTATCATCAAAAACATGCTTTGACAGCACTTTAGAATAATTTACAACATGTTTTGACAGCACTTCAGAATCATTTCCATTGGAAATGATTCTGAAGTGCTGTCAAACCATGTTTTTATTGAGAAATAAGGCAAGATATAAAAGCAACTGCAGATGACAATTGTTGTGTTTAGCGGTCTAACCGTTACAATAACACTCGTGTAAGATCCTCTATTCTGGAAACTTTTTGAAATAAATTTAAACTATACATGTTAGCAACAGAATGAAATATTCATGTAGAATAAAATGTATTTGTTGTATAGTCAAATCGTTACTAATTATAGCCCCTGCAACGAGTTGTGGGGGGGGTATACTGAAGTCAGGTTGTCCGTCCGTCTGTGCGTCCGTCACTAAGCTTAACATCAGAGAAATATTGTTATAACTTCTATTTCCTTCATCTAAAATGCTTAATATTTCACACATGCTTTCCTGTAAGGCTCTACTACCATGCTGTGCCAAATCCACGACCGTCCAACCCCCGCTGATCCCAAGGTCAAGGTCAAATACTTGGTCTCTTTACAAAACTTAATATCAGAGAAATAAGTTATAACTCCTATTTCCTTCATTGAAAATTCTTAATATGTCACTTGTGCATTCCTCTCAGGTTGTACTATCATGCTGTGACAAACCCCCGGTGATTCCAAGGTCAAGGTGACATACTTAAGTCTCTGTACAAAACTTAACATCAGAGAAATATGTTATAACTTCTATTTCTTTCATCGAAAATTTTAATATTTCATGCATGCATTCCTCTATTAAAGGCTCTACTATCATGCTGTGACAAATCCCCGCTGATCTCGAGGTCAAGGTCACATACTTAGTCTCTTTGCAAACTTAACATCAGACAAATTGGTTATAACTTCTATTTCCTTGCTCGGATCTGCTTCACATTTCCCACACGCATTGCTCCAATGGACCTCTACCACCGTGTGACAAATTCACGTTCGTGCCCAGAGTCAAGGTCACAAGCCCACACACTTGGATTTTTTTTTACCTATTTAGGGATACCTGTGCCCACGCGGGGGGTATTCCGTAAGCCTCGCTTACTGACCAATCTAGTTTGTGGCTGTTACTGGAGAAATATGGGTTTGCGACCAGTGTAGATCTAGATCCGCACAGTCTGATCAGGATCTGCAGTGTCCGTTCTTCCATCCATGAATGAAACACCCATCATGCCTCTGGCAAAAATATAGATCATTATCAGGCTACAGGAGTGTGCTATTTGATCAGGATTTCTCCAGTCATAGCCAGATTTAAACATTGTTGATAAATATCAGGTGTGTATGGTGTTCCATTGGATACATGCGTCCGCTGTTTCCTCGATGCACTGCTCATCTTTACGAGCGATCCGAGCGATCCGAGCGAGACTCGCAAATTGTCGGATGTTCGCCTCGTAAACAACGACGCCGAGGCTGCAGTCACTTCCATTGTGTTGATACAGACATTACTGGAGCAAGGTAGGTCTACTCTGTTCCTACATGTTGACTTTCTTGTTACTTGGAACAGACAGTAGTGGTAATGGCAAAATGTGTAGTTCCAGATGAGCCGGCTCGTGACGAGCCGTCTCATCAGGATCTGCACTTTTTGCCAGTAATTTTCATATTTCTTAGAGAAAAAAACACCCCTATTTTATTGATACAGACATTACTTGCTTGTTAGACAGCAGGTCCGTATTCCCACGGTACTAATGCTTCGAATATTAATTATGCCCCCCGCAACGAGTTGTGGGGGGGGGGGGGTATACTCGAGTCAGGTTGTCCGTCCATCCGTGCGTCCGTCCGTCACTAAACTTATCATCAGAGAAATATTGTTATAACTTCTACATGTATTTCCTTCATCTAAAATGCTTAATATTTCACACATGCATTCCTGTAAGGCTCTACTACCATGCTGTGCCAAATCCATGACCGTCCAACCCCCGCTGATCCCAAGGTGAAGATCGAATACTTCGTCTCTTTACAAAACTTAACATCAGAGAAATATTGTTATAACTTCTGTTTCCTTCATCTAAAATGCTTAATATTTCACTTGTGCTTTCCTGTAAGGCTCTACTACCATGCTGTACCAAATCCATGACCGTCCAACCCCCGCTGATCCCAAGGTCAAGATCGAATACTTGGTCTCTTTACAAAACTTAACATCAAAGAAATAAGTTATAACTGCTATTTCCTTCATTGAAAATTCTTAATATTTCACTTGTGCATTCCTCTAAGGTTGTACTATCATGCTGTGACAAACCTACGACCGTCCAACCCCCACTGATTCCAAGGTCAATGTAACATACTTAGCCTCTGTACAGAACTTAAAATCACATACTTAGTCTCTTTACAAAACTTAACATCAGAGAAATTGGTTACAACTTCTATTCCTTGTTCGGATCTGCTTCACATTTCACACACACATTGCTCCAATGGACCTCTACCACCGTGTGACAAATTCATGTTGAAGGTCACAAGCCCACACACTTGGATTTTTTTTTACATATTTAGGGGTACCTGTGCCCACGCGGGGGGTATTCCGTAAGCCTCGCTTACTGACCAATCTAGTTATATATGAAATAAAACACAAATCCTGATATTCAGTCTTTAATTTCTTACTTCCACATGTGATTCACATATTTTAATAAAAAAAAGTTAAATACACAACACAAAACTGGCTGTAACCTTCTTAGAGATAGTGACATGCCTGCCATCGTCATCTTGCATATCGATGGTCTAGTAACATAAGGTCGTAAGTGCTATGCTTTAGCATAGCAGTTACGACCTTATGTTACTATACCATCGATAGGTTCCCTTATAGGCGCGGCAATATCGTAGAAGAGTTTCAGACGTACTATGGTGGGCTACACGTGTGCTAAATGTGAACAATGTAACACAACTTGAAAACAATGGGAACTATCTTGAAAACTGGAACAAACCAAGTGATTTACACTTTAATTAATTTTATCAACTGAAACATACCAGTTAAATTGTTTGAAATCATAAAAAAGATTGTCTGCTTTATAATCCAACTTCAGAACACTTGATTTTATGACGAGCAACATCCACACCAGATACTATTTTTTAGATATTCTAGGAAATCACAGGTATGAGTTTCATAGAATTCAGAAGGAAAACGTCATACAACATGACACATTGCATGAAGTGAAAATAGATAAAATGTCAGTAAAAATATATCCTTTTTAATGTGCATTGATTGTATGTTTTATTTTATTGTTCACGCGATAAAAACGATGTCGGACATTTGAAAGTTTGAAAGCCAGCTCATCTGGATCTACACAGTTTTGTAAACACCGTTATAGACGTCTGTAGTATTGAAAGGTTTAAGCCAATTCAAAGATATTGCCTAATAAATGAACATTCTAGTTAGTTGGCTTTATGCCCATCAATGTCGGTCAGTGCAAGTCTGATGCTTGGTGATTATTTTGAAATATCTACTGTTTCAGTTTGCGACAGTTTCAGTGCACATGCATAATTCAGTTCAGTTCTAATACTACAGTACCCCTTGACTTAATCCAGGGCTTCAGATAAGGAATTAGTGATTGAGTATTTTCACTCCATCATTTCTGAAGCAATTGGGTATTTCAAAATTTTAATTGGGTAAAATAAAATCACACTACTGTTTACACATCAACAGACAGCAATTATTGAATAGTTTGCTTCGAAATGAAAACATGGCTTGGCATTTCATTTAGAATTGTCTCCTTGGAGAATGAAATACCAAGATGTGTTTTCATAAATAAGAAAATAAGAAAAATATGCTATTTTTGTGGTCTGTTTATTGTTTTCTGCAGTATTATGAAGGTGCCCTAAAATTGTTATTGTTTTTTGATACTCGCTACTTCCGAGTTCAATTGGGTTTTTGGCAATTTTAATTGGGTATTTAAGAAAATATGCAGCTTATCTGGGGTTCTGCTTAATCCATTACAAGCGCAATACCCCTTAACGGGTCAATAAATCCAAACATTTTAAGCAAATGATTCTTCTTTCTCATTTCTCTAAATGAATTTGCATGTTGGGAAACTTGTGGGCTATAAATAGTTCAAAACTAGCTGACAAAAAATAATCATATTTTCTTGTATTTCTCCCCGTAAATATCATAAATATGTCTTGGAAATTCATTAGTATTGAGTCCTGAGGACTCAATTATAATGAAATTTCAAGACATATTTACAGAGAGAAATATAACATACTCCTAATTTGTTCGGCGGATATTTTCGCCGCTAGCATTCAAAGAGTTAAACCCATTAATTTGGACCTGGGTCACAAGAGTACAGGGCCTATACACTAAATGTAAACAAAGATGTCGGACAGTGATAACGATGGCTTTAAAGGTACATACCCACTCAGTAGGCACGTTCTTTATTGTCGCGCCTGCTTTAGCAGAGGCGCGACTGTAGTCGGCGCTTTTTCCGTCGTCGTCCGGTTTTTTTGTAAGGCAAATGCGTTAAAGTTATTGTTTTTTCACAATATCTCTTTAACCCCTTGCCAGACATTGATAATATTTCACATCAATGTTTGTCTAGGGATGATGCTTCATTACGCACACCCCACATCCAAATTTTGAAGGTCAAGGTCATTTATTTCCTTGTAATGTTCACCGCTTTTGTAACAGAAATGCGTTAAAGTTATTGTTTTTTCACAATATCTCTTTAACCCCTTGCCAGACATTGATAATATTTCACATCAATGTTTGTCTAGGGATGATGCTTCATTACGCACACCCCCACATACAAATTTTGAAGGTCAAGGTCATTTATTTCCTTCACCGCTTTTGTAACAGAAATGCGTTAAAGTTATTGTTTTTTCACAATATCTCTTTAACCCCTTTCCAGACATTGATAATATTTCACATCAATGTTTGTCTACGGATGATGCTTCATTACGCACACCCCCACATCCAAATTATCAAGGTCAAGGTCATTTATTTACTTGTAATGTTCACCAGTTTTGTAACAGAAATACGTTAAAGTTATTGTTTTTTCACAATATCTCTTTAACCCCTTGCCAGACTTTGATAATATTTCACATCAATGTTTGTCTAGGGATGATGCTTCATTACGCACACCCCCACATCCAAATTCTCAAGGTCAAGGTCATTTATTTACTTGCAATGTTCACCGGTTCGTTTTGTAACATGAAATGCGTTAAAAGTTATTGTTTTTTCACAATATCTCTTTAACCCCTTGCCAGACAATGATAATATTTCATATCAATGTTTGTCTAGGGATGATGCTTCATTACGCACACCCCCACATCCAAAGTCTGAAGGTCAAGGTCATTTATTTCCTTGTAATGTTCACCAGTTTTGTAACAGAAATTCGTTAAAGTTATTGTTTTTTTGTTTTTTCACAATATCTCTTTAACCCCTTGCCAGACTTTGATAATATTTCATATCAATGTTTGTCTAGGGATGATGCTTCATTATGCACAACCCCACATCCAAATTCTGAAGGTCAAGGTCATTTATTTACTTGTAATGTTCACGGTCAAATGCCTCGGCAGGCGCGACACCGCTTCCGTGGCGGAATTCTTGTATGAATTAAATATTTAAGTGTATAATTGTGTCACTAGTCCACCAGTTCTAAAAATTACGAGTTCCCACTATACAGATATAATCATTTAGTAATATTTATTTTACTAATAGTGACATGCGGTGGTATCAGGCTATTTTCATATGCAAATGAGGCATGATATTCTTTAATTATTTATACTAATTAAATATGTCACCTAAAAAAATAGTATTTTCAACCGATTATAAAGTATTCTCATTGCACATCAGAAAGTAAATACAGATAATAAATAATAATGTCCGTTAACATTTTAAGGAAACACGGTTATCGCCCCTGATAGCAGTGTGGAAATTTACGTCTGAATTCAAATGTATAATAATGCCAATCAATACGTGGGGTTATGGTGAATGAATGTTTATTTTGCCAGAACATGTCTCAGATGATGTCTCTGATATAAATAATATAATTGTACTGAGTGGGCATGTACCTTTAATAACTGGGATGACATAATTATAGATCCAAACCAGCCTGTGCATCTGCACAGCCTGGTCAGGATCTGCACTGTTCGCCATTCCAGCAATGCAACACCAGTCATGCTTCTAACAAGCGATATAGATCGTTATCAGTCTACAGAAGTGTTCTATTTGATCAGGAGCTTGACTGGTCACAAATTCCATAAGCTAAATTTCTCCAGTCACAGCCACATTTATCTTGCCCAGTGTTGGGCAATGAATTTTGCGACATGAATATGTACAAGTATATGTTGAGACCAGTGATACACTGGTCTCAACATTTACTTGTACATATTCATAAATAATGGACTAGTAATTGGACTGTGTACCATTACTTGCATGTTGATTATTCAGGTATAGACGACCTGACTGATGAGGCAGTTCAGTCACAAAAACGATACGCGAGTCGCGAGTTGAACTTGCCGCGTGGCCGCCCCGAACGCAGCGGTAGTTTCTCTGAGCACCGACAGGCGTGGTCAGCTGACCTGTATGGAGACAAGTCGTCCGATAAAGTCGTAGGGAAGGGCAAACAGCCAATGAGGCGGTCCGTGTCGGTGGGCCGGGCTAATAAGGATAGACGGGGCCGGGAGGAGGAGACGAATATAGCTCGGGGGAATCACGATAGCGGACTGTCGCAGTCGATGCGAGTCACGCGACACGATGCCACAAATGAGCGTGGGCGAGAAAGGACTGAGAAATCTGCGCATTTGGAGTACGGTCACGGTAGAACGTCGTCAAATCTGCCCACAGAAACCATGAAATCTTCAACCATACGGTCGAGTAAGCGGCATCTACAGCGGACACGATCAGTCGCTCTGCACCTATGATGAAGAAGAGTTTGCTGACAACGACCACGTCTGACAGGCTCATGAGCCCAAAGTCCAGCAGCTCGATGTATAGAAGTCACGCTGTGAGACGTATGGTCTCCTCTCCAACATCGTACACCTATGCCAGCTATGGGATGGGCACCAGTGTACACACGGAACCAGGTACTGGCAACCACATGGAGGCAGATTATGAACTTGGTCTCCATAGTCTGCCCGTCGACCTTGACAAACACAGCTACCGTGAGAAGTTTCTCGAAATGTCCCAACCAGAGAAATGTGTGATATGCTTAGATACTATGAAACGTCCAAAAACATTGACGAAGTGTAAGCACAAGTTCTGCACGGCGTGTATTGATGAGCATTTTGAACGTGGAAAGCCGGTTTGCCCACAGTGTGGTATGGTGTATGGGGCCCTGCATGGGGATCAGCCGAAAGACGGGCGCATGACCTACTTAACGAAACGTGACCTTCAGCTACCTGGATATGAAAGGGAGGATGGTACCATCGTAATTACGTACTCTTTCCCAGATGGACGGCAAGAGGTATGTATTGTACCAGAGCTCCAGAATAGCTGCGTATTTGCTTAAAACCCTAATTCAAATTGCCAAAAACACAATTGAAATCAGAAGTAGCGAGTATCAAAAAGCAATAACAATTTTGTGGTACCTTTATCATGCTGCAGAAAACAATAAACAGACCACAAATACAGCATATTTTTCTTATTTTCCATAAAAACACATCTCGGTATTTCATTAGAATTGTCTCCAAGGAGACAATTCTAATAAAATGCCAAGACATGTTTTCATTTTGAAGCAAACTTATTCAAAAATTGCTGTCTGTTGATGTGTGAACAGTAGTTTGATTTTATTTTACCCAATTAAAAGTTTGAAATACTCAATTGCTTCAGAAATGATGGAGTAAAAATATTCAATTACTAATTCCTTATCTGGAGCCCTGTTGTACACCTTAACACAGTTCATGTCTAAGGCCATAACAAAGTAATTTGATTCTCAGATATTGCCGTGTCTGAATAATCGAGCATTTTATCGTCATGGAGAAATAAAATCGTACTATAAATTCGCCATATGATCAATAAAAAACACGACCATGCATCAATATGTTAAATCCAATCATGCCTGACCAAAATCTTGTAATTTTTCACGTCTAAACAGATTCTTGTAACTTTATAGAACTTATTCTTTTTATTTGAGCAGTCCGTCTCTGATTTTTTTCTTACCTACATGCATCTGGCAACTTGAAAAAATTCAGAGACGAACATCTCAAACAAAATAAAAATATTTATTATATACCTACCCATGAAATACATAGTTATACTATGTAAATAAAAGTTGTATGTTCTCATTGATAAAATAAACAAATTCCAGTGAAAATACGACTACATGTACTTCCGCTATCTATATTCATAACGCGCACCTGAAAGAAAACAGCGCAAATAGGCTGCAAATACACATTCATTACCGTATACAGTCTAAAAAACTGCTAATTTCCATGGAACGGTATATAATAAATAGAATATTCGTATTTTTGCAACGAATATGACATATATGTTCATCGAGTGGTGTGAAATGTACATATGAGTGCCGTTAAGCACGAGTGAAATATGGACATTTCACACCACTCGATGAACATATATATGTCATATTCGTTGCAAAAATATGAATATCCTCTATGTATTAACCCTTAGACCGCTATCTTATTTATTTTGACGTCTGCTTTTTATTTTCGATTTTTATCATCAAAAACATGCTTTGACAGTACTTTAGAATAATTTACAACATGCTTTGACAGCACTTCATAATCATTTCCGTTCCTGAAGTGCTGTCAAGCCATATGTTTATTGAGAAATAAGGCAAGATATAAAAGCAACAGCAGACGACTATTGTTGTGAGTAGCGGTCTAAGGGTTAAAAAGATCTGCCTACTGCTTCACATTCCGCAAATCCTGTGTCTGAGAACCAAAGTACTATATTTATGGCCTAAGATATGCATTTTTTTGCATGGAGAAAACCAGAAAACTGATTATTTTCTTACGTCTCACAAATAATGTATGTTGTCACCACTCAGTTAACAAGATTTTCAAATGAGTGGTGACAACGTTAGTTGTGTCTCACATGATAGTAGAATGTGAGACATAGCGGCTACAATTTCGTCGTCGTCATCGACAATTTGGGACGTGCATCCAAATTTTACATTATCTGTTGAATGTTGATCATTACCAAACTTGATCAATAGCTTGATGGCTATCCACACAGTGTAATTTGGGTGACCCTGACCTTGTTGTCAACAATTTTGGATGTACGTCCAAATGTTGAATATCTCCCGAGTTGGAGCATTACAATACTTCATAAATAACTTCGTCACATTGATGGCTATCCAGCCAGTGCCATTCGGGTGACCTTGACCTTGGTGTCAATCATTTTTTAATGCACAACCAAATGTTGCATATCTCTTGATCCGTTGCTTGGATCATTGCCTAACATCACTAATAGGTTCCTCACATTTATATCTATATAGTCAGTGCCATGTGGGTGACATTGCCTAACATCACTAATAGGTTCCTCACATTTATAGCTATAGTCATGCCATGTGGGTGACATTGCCTAACACACTAATATTCCTCACTTTATAGCTATATAGTCTGCCATGTGGGTGACATTGCCTAACATCACTAATAGGTTCCTCACTCTCTATATATCATGCCATGTGGGTGACATTGCCTAACATCACTAATAGGTTCCTCACATTTATAGCTATATAGTCAGTGCCATGTGGGTGACATTGCCTAACATCACTAATAGGTTCCTCACATTCATAGCTATATAGTCAGTGCCATGTGGGTGACATTGCCTAACATCAAATAGGTTTCACATTCATAGCTATATGTCAGTGCCTGTGGGTGACATTGCCTAACCACTAAGGTCCTCACATTATAGCTATATGTCAGTGCATGTGACTTGCCTAACATCACTAATAGGTTCCTCACATTTATAGCTATATTCAGTGCCAGTGGGTGACATTGCCTAACATCACTAATGGTCCTCACATTTATATCTATATAGTCAGTGTCATGTGGGTGACATTGCCTAACATCACTAATAGGTTCCTCACATTTATATCTATATAGTCAGTGCCATGTGGGTGACATTGCCTAACATCACTAATAGGTTCCTCACATTTATAGCTATATAGTCAGTGCCATGTGGGTGACATTGACCTTCATCTTGGTGACCTTCACCTTGATGTCAATCATTTTGGACTTGTGTCCAAATGTTGAATATCTCCTGATCCGTTAGTCAGATCATCTCCACATTTCGTCAATAGTTTCCTCACATAGGTGGATATCTACCCAGTGTACTTTGGGTGACCTTGACCTTGGTGTCAACAATGTTGGATGTACATGTACGTCAATATGCTGAATATCCCCTGATCCGTTAGTCATATCATTCAACCACGGTAGCCAGTGTGTAGCTGCCTTTAGGCCAAAAGTGAAAAGGACCGGGCCTGCACTTCTTCATAATGCCACAGAATGCAGGAGTTTGCATATCCATTAAAAAATATGTGCTACCGAACACTCTAACATCACTGAATCAGAAATAAATTGATGCCTGGTTATGCCTGGGAGCAGCATATTGTCGTATACGACGGAAAGCCTACCTCCCAAACTCACCCAAATGTTGGGATGTACTGGGAGGTTACTTTCCTTATTTCTCACCAAAACTATATTATTGAGACCAGAGCTCCAGATAAGCTGCGTATTTGCTTAAATACCCAATTAAAATTGCCAAAACCCCAATTAAAATGAGAATTTGCGAGTATCAAAAAGCAATACAAATGTATGGTACCTTTATCATGCTGCAAAAAACAATAAACAATAAACAGACCACAAATATAGCATATTTTTCTTGTTTTCTAAGAAAAACACATCTTGGTATTTCATTAGAACCGTCTCCAAGGAGACAATTCTAATGAAATGCCAAGACTTGTTTTCATTTCGAAGCAAACTATTCAATAATTGCTGTCTGTTGACGTGTAAACAGTAGTGTGATTTTCCAAACGGCTCCAGTCTTAAAAATAAAGCTTTGGCAACAAATTTGGATCATTGTACAAAAAAAAGTCCTTAAATTTGAAATTAAATATCTTGAAAAACCTTTGAAAAACCCTTAAATTTTACTAGTATATGAACCCTGTTATCTCCTCGCCGACAGGCAAGAGGTGCTATAATATTATTCCATGTACGTACGTGCGTTAGTAACACCTTTGATTTTGTCGTGCCCGCTGCAGACAGTGGGATATAGTGGGTACATTGGCGTATCCACATTAAAGTTTTTCGGTATACTATCAAAGCCTCGGTGTGCGCGCTATCTAGTTCAATAACTCCTGAACCGCTTCACTGATTTTGATAATATTTGGCCGCAATGCTAGGGATGGTGCTTTGTTTTGCGTACGACCACCCATGGTCAAGGTCACTGTGGACTTATTTTCACCTTGTGTGTAAGGCAAATGCGTTAACAAAAAATTGTTACTTATGAACAACCTCACCGATTTTGATATGTGGCCACAATGTGTGTCTAGGGATGGTACTTTGTTTTGCATACGACCCACGTCCGACCGCCCAAGGTCAAGGTCACCGAGTACTTATTTTTTTGTTTTTTTTATCAAGGCTTCCAGCGAGGGGATTGGATTCGTTTAACGATGTCAGTTCCTGTTGTCCTTATTTCTCACTAAAACTATATGTTGTCACCACTCAGTTGAACAGTCTTGTTGAGATAGTTCAAATGAGTGGTAACAACGTATACTTTCTAAGAGAATTAAAGAAAACTAGAAAATGTGGTCTGTCAACACGCTTAGGTGATTTGAGAAACTCTTACAAAAACTGTCAACAAGTAAAGGGACAGGCAGACTGGGCCGAACCTATAGGGGCCCTAATAAAATAAAATATTTCCCCCCTTAGATGGATCACCCAACCCCAGGTGCGGCCTACAAAGGATGGCGACGGAAGGCCTTCCTCCCCAACTCACCCGAGGGTCGGGAAGTACTGCGACTCCTGAAGAAAGCCTTTGACGCCCGACTCGTCTTCACAATAGGGGATTCGCGCACCACCGGGAAGACCGCGGTACTCACGTGGAACGATATCCACCACAAGACCAGTGTGTCTGGAGGATCTACAAAGTACGTATGCAAGGTTTCTGCTGCCTATCACCTACACAGGTGGAAGACTTGGACATGTGATATAAAAAAAATGCCCATTGAAGCTAATTCCATTAGCCCACCTATCTGCTGTCGTATAGTACTGTACATTACGTTATATAAGCGCAACATACAGTACGACACCAGTAATATGGGATAATAGGAATTGTTTTGTTAATGGATATTTTTTTTATATGTCACCGGTACGAGTCTTCCACCTGTGATCACATGAAATTGCCAGAAAGCTTTCTATGCCGTCCGGTGTAGCTGCCACATTTGTGTCGGCTGTTTTCAACATTTAAAAATCGATAAATTTCTTCAAATATTTTCTTGTAATATGGTGTTGGCAAAAAGGTGATTTTATTTTGGAGACATATTTCTAGCTAAGTGCATGCAGGTTTTTAAAGTGGCTTCTCCGGGTACTTCCGCACAATGCATTTCACAAAAACTGCCGAGATGTCCAGGAATGTTGTATGAAATCAGCCACAACTTGTCACTGGTTATGCCCCCAATGCGATAGCAAGGGGGGCACGTTGCTTTGCTCCTGAGGTTCAGTACATCCGTACGTTCGTCTGTACATGTACCTTTACGTCAAAATGTTTGTAAGAGTTTCTCCATCATGTAATATCTTGAATATTACTTGAAGGATTGCTTTAATATTTGGACAGTTCATTCACCTGAACGTGTGTGACACACTCCACCACCAATGACATGACCTTTGTCACCTTGGAAATGTCACTGAAACACTTTGTAAAAAAAAGTTTGTAAGGGTTTCTCCATCATGTACCATCTTCAATAATAGCTGAAGGATTGTTTTAATATTTGGACTGTTTGTTCACCTGAACATGTGTGACACACTCACACCACCAATGACATACCTTGACCGTTGTCACCTTCAAAATGGTGCTGAAACACTTAGCCATTTTCTTACGTCAAACAATTTTTAACACTTTCTCAAATGACTTTGAAATTTAAAGTTTTCTTTTTTTACACACAATGTCTAGTTACAGTCCAGTATGCCATGGGGGCATATCCATGTTTTACAAACATAATGTCTAGTTATAAACATGCGTTTGTCGGCTAATTATAGCATTTGAATGTCAGCTGATATATGGTTGTAAACATCAACTCCAGGAAAGTTCATGCTAAATTGAACTTGGCTGCAGGCCTATTGCGTCATAGATCCATCGGAAAACTACGCGAGCTAAATTCCTTTCAGCGATTTGCATTAACACTGACGACCATTTTGCTGCAGATAAGACACAAAGACAGACTTGTTTATCTTTATTACAAGCTATGGACAGCATTGCACACTTTTATATAATTGACATAAACACTGTAATACTAGTACTGTCCATGGTTCGGTGCACGAATACAATCTTTGGTTTCGACTTCCATTCTCAGAATAGAAATATTATCATTTTGGATTTTCGAAAAATCTATTTTTAACTCAACATCTTTGACCCCTTGTCAATTCGGCCCAGAACGAGCACTCAGACCAGGGCTTCTAAAATTTTCAGTTTGTCGGTTCTGGACCGAATTTTTAAATCTCAGACCGATTGAGATTTGCAAACTATCCTTAAAATTCGGTCCTAAAATAATGAAATCCGGCTGCTATTTCTCAATCCACGCTCCGAATGCCCAAAATAATACACAACATGTCACTGGATAATTGGTGTGACGTGTGAAGTTACACACCTCGATGACCATGATAACGGATATCCCGATTAGCGGTGCAATACACAGCTGCCACGTGCCTCGTGTTACCAGATATTGATTTTCTAGCCACACACGCCAATGTGACGTATTGTGTGGGTCAATTAGGGTCTTACATCACCAAATATTTATGACAATGGCCATCGATCGATCGTATTTAAAAAGGCACAAAGCGAAAGAAAATAACATGATGTGTTATGTAAAAATCACACTGTTTAGTTTGGTTATAAATACATGTATACAACCAAGAACTATACTTGTCACAATTCCTATGAGCCTTATTTCTCCAGTCACAGCCACGAATAAGAAAAGCACTGCATTACCAGTCAATTCAGACTCCTAAATCAAACATTGGTCCGGTCATTAACCGATCAGCTGGCAATTGCCAGGTAACGGCTGTTCCATTTACCTCTTTATAGTTGTGGCTAGTTGATATTATCGTTATTTACTTGACAAAAATACAATTGTCTTGCTTCCCTAACAGTTAATAATTGTTTGTGTATGCTGGTACACCAGAATTATGGTAAAACATTACCATTTTAAAACTTAACTATTTTATCTTGTGTGTCCAATTGATGTAACAGCCGATTTATGACATCGCATCGTAGAGCCTGTGTGCATTAAATGTTTCAAACACGACTTTTACATTACAAAAATCGATAAATATAGTACATTGACCATAAAAGATATATTTTCTATGTATACACGAAGTGTCTTCGCTTCAGATAAACTGCAGAAAGCACAAAACTTAGCCAAGCTATGGAGGCGAGATGTAACCTAATTTCGTCTGCACCCAATAGCCGACAGATTTTCAGTTTCTGAAGACAAAACATGAGAGAGGGGGGGGGGGGGGGGGTGGGGGGGGGTGGGTATCTGCATGGTAGCACTAATCGTACCGGCTCCTTCGGGCCGACAATCACGTCTGGACCGATTGGCATTCTGAAATTTTAGAAGCCCTGACTCCGACGGTTTTTCACCGATTGTTTATTTGAGTACTGTTAGGCAGGTCACAACATCATGTCGTTTGTCTATAGAGGGCATCTTGTAAGAGATCATCGACAAACTGCATCAGATATGTGGAACTCATGATCTGGGCTAAGTTTTGTAAGGTTTCTGAAAATGTGTTGTTGTTGCTGTGAAATTCCCGCGTTTATTTTCCATTTGATATGAGAGTTATGAAACGATTGACGCACCTATCAAATGGAAACGAGTTTGAGATTCTGTTTATCACACTCCAAAGAGCAGAAAACTTGGGAGACATCCAATGCATTTCAGTGAGAAGACTCCATTGACTATTTTCGCATCAAGTTGAAAATCTCCACCGAGAAAAATAGTTTTAATACTAGCAACAAATACATTATAAATGTGCCGTAGTATAGGTTCCCATTCTTTGTAAACACTTCAGAATACCAAACAGGAGCACATTTTAACAATTGTAATGATTTTACTGAGTCAGGAACGCTTCTAATGGCGTTTAAAATAGGATGACGTCAACGTCAAAACATCGCTTTGTCTCGCCATTAAGGACGTCTTCGTTTTGTTTGTTTGACATAATGTTAGCGCATAATACGCGTATGTAATTAGGGTGATGCGGCCAGCCAATCAAATTCGCTGCAGGTGTTATTACACGCGTGTCATATCACATTTATGAAATTGTTTGCTAATCACATTAATGACATGTACAAGCAAACTTTATATTGGTGGCTGCGACTGGAGAAACTGGGCTTATGGGTGTTGCAACCAGTGTAGATACAGATCAGGATCTGCACTATTTGCCATTCAATCAATGAAACACCAGTCATGCTATTAACCCTTAGACCGCTATCTTATTTTTTTTGTCGTCTGCTGTTTATTTTCTATTTTCCATTTTTATCATCAAAAACATACTTTGACATCACTTTAGAATAATTTACAACATGCTTTGACAGCACTTCAGAATCATTTCCATTGGAAATTATTCTGAAGTGCTGTCAAAGCATGTTTTTATTGAGAAATAAGGCAAGATATAACAACAGCAGACGGCAATTGTTGTGAGTAGCGGTCTAAGGGTTAACAAGCAATATATATCATTATCAGCTTACAGGAGTGGGCTATTTGATCAGGAGCTACACTGGTCACAAATATTCCATAAGCGGCATTTCTCCAATCACAGCCACAATTGATCTTCACCATTGTTGTTGCAGATTTGGCTACCCGGACCAGACATACCTGAAGCGAGTTAAGTCGGAGCTGGCTGACAAAGGAATCATCACTGCTTGACGCCGTACATGACTATCACATGACTAGTGTGCATGACCAGTGTTATCACACATGACCAGTGTTATCACATGACCAGTGTTGTCATCAATGTTAAGGAAGTCCGAGGAATTCCGGCCGATTCCGAGTCGAGTGTGATAAACTTGATATCAAAAGACACTTAACATGGTATTCTATTGATCAGGTAACATTTAAGGCTATATAATGAGCACTTATTATGTGCTTTTCATTGAAAATGAGGACTTGTTATCCGTGATGTAATTCCACCGACGTCATTCAGGTGCTGTTCAACCAATGAAACGTTAGTTTTCAATTCGTTGTAATACGGATATTTGTATCAGGTCAATGCCTGATAGGACATTATGTAATCAGTATTTGGCCAGTGCAAAGCTTGTTACCTGATAAATTACCAGCTGAGTTTACTACAAGCAGCATTGCTGGTATCAGGGACATTGATAATAGTGACATCACATATTGGTCCAGCCATGGTTAACCTTTTTACCGCCAAGTAACTGGAATGGAGACTCCCATGTTAAATTTCAGTTTATTCCATTTTAATATCAGAAAGGGGTATTGTTATTAGAAACATATACACAAATGATGCAGACACTGATGAGATGGCTTGTAACAAGCTGATCTCGATCTGCACTGTTTGCTAACATTATGATAGAGGTCTGTTTTGAAAGAGTTAACAATCCTTTCACATGTCCAATATATAGTGGATCTTACATGAAGAATGTTTTAATATATTTATTAACCCTTACACCGCTATCTTAATTTTTTGTCGTCTGCTGTTTATTTTCTATGTTTATACCCCCACAAACAAAGTTTGTTGGGGGTCCGCTCTATATCTTCTACACCGATGCATGGAATGTCAAATGGCTTGGCACAAATGTTTCTCATGATGAGAAGGTGTGTCGCGATCAATAACCACGCACCTACGTCCAAGGTCAAGGTCACAGTTGAAGGTCAAAGGTCAAACCTATCGAAATTCCCTTCCGCTCTATATCTTCTACACTGATGCATGGATTATCAAATGGCTTGTCACAAATGTTTCTCATGATGAGAAGGTGTGTCGCGATCAATAACCACGCACCTACGTCCAAGGTCAAGGTCACAGTTGAAGGTCAAACCTATTGAAATTCCCTTCCGCTCTATATCTTCTACACCGATGCATGGATTATCAAATGGCTTGGCACAAATGTTTCTCATGATGAGAAGGTGTGTTGCGATCAATAACCACGCACCTACGTCCAAGGTCAAGGTCACAGTTGAAGGTCAAAGGTCAAACCTATTGAAATTCCCTTCCGCTCTATATCTTCTACACCGATGCATGGATTATCAAATGCCTTGGCACAAATGTTTCTCAGGATGAGAAGGTGTGTCGCGATCAATAACCACGCACCTACGTTCAAGGTCAAGGTCATAGTTGAAGGTCAAAGGTCAAACCTATTGAAATTCCCTTCCGCTCTATATCTTCTACACCGATGCATGGATTATCACACTATGCCCAGGGTCAAGGTCACAGACTTGATGCGTTTGAAACCTTAACGCTCGGCTAAATGGCTTATAATCAAAAATGCCTCGTTTTCTTTGGCTGCCAGTGGGGGTATTCGTGTGCCGACAGGCCACATTTCTAGTTCAGTTTTATCATCCAAAACATGCTTTGACAGCACTTTAGAATAATTTACAACATGCTTTGACAGCACTTCAGAATCATTTCCATTGGGAATGATTCTGAAGTGTTGTCAAACCATGTTTTATTGAGAAATAAGGCAAGATATGAAAGCAACAGCAGACGACAATTGTTGTGTATAGCGGTCTAAGGGTTAATATATAATGGAAATGATTCTGAAGTGCTGTCAAAGCATGTTGTAAATTATTCTAAATTGCTGACTAAGCAAGTTTTTGATGATAAAAATGAAAAATAGAAAATAAATAGCAGACGACAAAAGAAATAAGATAGCGGTGTAAGGGTTAAGTAGAATCTATCTTTGAGTTGATTTAATATGTATGTGTATATTTATTACTCATATTAGCTTTGTTTCTTATGCAATCAGTCAACTCTTAATAAATATGCTGTCCAACCATGTTTTTATTGAGAAATAAGGCAAGATATAAAAGCAACAGTCGACGACAATTGTTGTGAGTAGCAGTCTAAGGGTTAATATTGTATATGTACATCATCATACATTTGTATATTGAGGCTGCACCTATCGCCAAACTTGTTTTCTCTAACATTCTCATTTGCATATCGATTACACTGGTGTATTACGAGTATTAATACACTGTGTTATTAAAACTATGACATACAATTTTATGCAATAACTAGATGGCCGCGGCCTGCATGTCGCGCCTTGTGGCGAGGCATGGACACTATAACGAAAAACTTAACCAAAAGACTTAACCAAAAACTTTAACCAAAAAACTTAACCAAAAAACTTAACCAAAAACTTTAACCAAAAACTTTAACCAAAAAACTTAACCAAAAACTTCAAAGTAATTTGACCTTGACATTGGGCACAGGGGCCGCACGGGAGGGGGGTAGAATGAAAATATAGATGATGATAAACACCCATGTGAAGTTTCAAGGTAATAGGCAAAGCAGTTGCAGAGATATAGTACAGTCAAACCTGTGTTAACGACCACCTGTGAATAGCGACCACCTGTCCACAACGGTCAGTTAAAACCCCCCCGTCCAATTTGTTCTTTAAAAGACCTTGGAATAACGACCACCTCCGAACAACGACCAGCGACCAGCGATTTTCGTTCCCACGCGGCATTTTTGACTGCAAACAGTGACCATTAGCGACCATTAGCGACCAAGTCATGTTTTGTCGGAAAAAAAAAATAACATCGCAATCGCCGATTTTCCTTTCATCACAAAACTCGGCGACACGGGGAAAAGTTGCCGACAGATTGCGACAAAAATGAAAACATTTACCTTGCCCGATATGGTCGGTGTCATTTTGGCGACATTAAACATTTTCAATGAAAAATATTGCATAACTCCATTAACGGTAATTCCCGATATGTATTCCGTGTCGTGTATTCCAATAGGCATAATGCAATTCTGCGCAAGTCATAAAACTCGATCATTAGCTGGCAAACTGTTTACACGATGCTGATTCGTCTACAGTGACAAGAACTAAGACTTCAAACACACCGCGCGTGTCAAGTGTAAATTTCACACATCGGGGCACAAGGCCATATCAAAGATCAATACACGCGGCTGCTGACATCAGTCACGTAGTCCACACTAGACTGGTACCCTGTCTGATGCGCAGCATATATAGCGTTATTCCTAGCGACCGGGAACCAGTCTAAAGTGACACGACAAACGTGTTTATATGAATTGGGTCTCGATCTCCGACAAATCCCGGCTTATTGCATTAGCGACCAGACCAGGCAGTGGATTCGCGTAGTCTGCCCATCGTTTACATGGTTTACAATGCTCGCGAATCTCTAATTAAAAACATCAGTAATTACGTCAGCGGACATTGCCAATTCGTCATAGGCTGCTTAAATGGGCTTGACCAGGATAGTATACAGTACATTGGACAGAAAGCAAGTAAGCCTGATGTTCTCTCCTGATTTGGACACCTAGCTCGTGTGGGTTACTTGACTTGACGCATTCAATGAAATATTTTTGTTACAAAAAAACTCGCGGTTTTCACAGGCCGCGCCACATAGGCTATCGTTTTAATACGGACTATATGACCGTTATTAATTTCAACTGGTGGTGTGAAATACTAATGGTCATGCTAAATTAAACCACTTACATGTAATTACGACAAGCTATTAAATGGTGCACCAAAGCGTGCCGCGAGATATACTTATCGTGAAGATAATTACTCCCCTTTGTATATAATTTCCAAAGCGAGGCTGGGTTCAGAACACTAACAACAAGATGACAAAACAAAATAAATTTACTATTTTAGCCATTTTCTTTCAATTTTTAATTGATGAAAAGCATGCATATATATTACAATAGAATGCTAAAAACATGGCCGACTTTGTTGTGAAACTGGGAAAATGTTCGACCCTTGGAACAACGACCACCTGTCAACAACGACCACTTTGGCCACTTCCCTTTGCCGGTCGTTGTTCACAGGTTCGACTGTATAACAAAAAACATTAACCAAAAACTTTAACCAAACAACTTAACCAAAAACTTTAACCGGACACACGTACGCGGCGGGCGCGACAATTACTGATCATGTGGTTTTAAAATGTTATAATTCCAGCACAAAAATATTTACACAATTCCCTAACATTTGATTGGCCCGTAGCAAGTCTCTGTCCAAAATGTATATCCCAGTAAACTCCCACGCCGAACTACTTTCCGTAACCGTGAGGCACAGCTAAAATAATTCTTAAGAAAACGGAGAATAAACATTTTCTTGATGAATTTATTTCAAATGCTGGAATTATAAGGAATGAATGGCATTTTTGTGGAATTTATCGGGGATATAAACTTGGAAAAGTCGCGGGAATACTGGACGAGGCCTTCCGGCCTTCGTCCAGTATTCCCGCGACTTTTCCAAGTTTATACCCCGATAAACTCCACAAAAAGCCATTCATTCCTATAAAGATCGTTTCCATAACAGTTACACCAATGTCAATGATGCAAACTAAAAGTCTGCATGTGCTCCAATAGTTGTACAATGTTTTGACGTTTCTCACAGAAAATTCTGATTCAAATGGTTAGGCATGTATTTTGAACCACAGGTTGAAGTAACGGACCGAGGTCTATAAATACATTAAATATGCCTAAAAGCATCCATAAATGAAAAAAAAAAAATAAGCTAATTTTTGTCGCGCCCGCTTGCGGAAAGCGCGATATAGTCGGCCGTTTGGCGTACGTACGTACGTACGTACGTACGTACGTACGTGTGTGTGTCCGGTTAAAGTTTTTGGTTAAGCAGTAAAGTTAAGTTGTTTGGTTAAAGTTTTTGGTTAAGTTCTTTGGTTAAAGTTTTTGGTTAAGTTTTTTGGTTAAGTTGTTTGGTTAAGTTTTTTGGTTAAAGTTTTTGGTTAAATTCTTTGGTTAAAGTTTTTGGTTAAGTTTTTTGGTTAAGTCTTTAGTTAAAGTTTTTGGTTAAAGTTTTTGGTTATACTATATCTCTGCAACTGCTTTGCCCATTACCTTGAAACTTCACATGGGTGTTTATCATCATCTATATTTTCATTCTACCCCCATCCCGTGCGGCCCCTGTGCCCAATGTCAAGGTCAAATTACTTTGAAGTTTTTGGTTAAGTTTTTTGGTTAAAGTTTTTGGTTAAGTTTTTTGGTTAAAGTTTTTCGTTATACTATATCTCTGCAACTGCTTTGCCCATTACCTTGAAACTTCATATGGGTGTTTATCATCATCTATATTTTTCATTCTACCCCCTCCTGTGCGGCCCCTGTGCCCATGTCAAGGTCAAATTACTTTGAAATTTTTGGTTAAGTTCTTTGGTTAAAGTTTTGGGTTAAGTTTTTTGGTTTGTTGGTTAAAGTTCTTTGGTTAAGTTTTTTGGTTAAGTTTTTTGGTTAAGTTTTTCGTTATACTATATCTCTGCAACTGCTTTGCCCATTACCTTGAAACTTCACATGGGTGTTTATCATCATCTATATTTTCATTCTACCCATCTCCCGTGCGGCCCCTGTGCCCAATGTCAAGGTCAAATTACTTTGAAGTTTTTGGTTAAGTTTTTTGGTTAAAGTTTTTGGTTAAGTTTTTGGTTAATGTTTTTTGGTTAAAGTTTTTCGTTATACTATATCTCTGCAACTGCTTTGCCCATTACCTTGAAACTTCATATGGGTGTTTATCATCATCTATATTTTCATTCTACCCCCCTCCCGTGCGGCCCCTGTGCCCAATGTCAAGGTCAAATTACTTTGAAGTTTTTGGTTAAGTTCTTTGGTTAAAGTTTTTGGTTAAGTTTTTTGGTTAAGTTTTTTGGTTAAAGTTTTTTGGTTAAGTTTCTTGGTTAAAGTTTTTCGTTATACTATATCTTTGCAACTGCTTTGCCCATTACCTTCAAACTTCACATGGGTGTTTATCATCATCTATATTTTCATTCTACCCCCCTCCCGTGCGGCCCCTGTGCCCAATGTCAAGGTCAAATTACTTTGAAGTTTTAGGTTAAGTTGTTTGGTTAAGTTTTTTGGTTAAAGTTTTTCCCCTGTGCCCAATGTCAAGGTCAAATTACTTTGAAGTTTTTGGTTAAGTTTTTTGGTTAAGTTTTTTGTTTTTGGTTAAAGTTTTTCGTTATACTATATCTCTGCAACTGCTTTGCCCATTACCTTGAAACTTCACATGGGTGTTTATCATCATCTATGTTTTCATTCTACCCCCCTCCCGTGCGGCCCCTGTGCCCAATGTCAAGGTCAAATTACTTTGAAGTTTTTGGTTAAGTTTTTTGGTTAAAGTTTTTGGTTAAGTTTTTTGGTTAAGTTTTTTGGTTAAAATTTTTTTGTTATACTATATCTCTGCAACTGCTTTGCCCATTACCTTGAAACTTCACATGGGTGTTTATCATCATCTATATTTTCATTCTACCCCCCTCCCGTGCGGCCCCTGTGACCAATGTCAAGGTCAAATTACTTTGAAGTTTTTGGTTAAGTTTTTTTTGTTAAAGTTTTTGGTTAAGTTTTTTGGTTAAGTTTTTTGGTTAAAGTTTTTTGTTATACTATATCTTTTTTTTTAGTGTCCATGCCTCGCCACAAGGCGCGACATGCAGGCCGTGGCCATCTAGTTTTATTATTTTGTTTACTCCCTCTATAATCGTATGTACATGTATATGTGATCATAGAGGGAGTAAGTACAAACAATAATTGTTTAGCTTATTTCTTTTTCTTTTATGGATGCTTTTAGGCATATTTAATGTATGTATAGTTTTGTATGTTTAACGGCCTATCAACAGCTAATGTCATGTAAGGCCGGGCATACGGGTTACTTAGTAACGATACATTTTCCACATTAATACAATTGCCCTCGATACTGATCGGACGTCCATTCGTCTGTTATTTATTTGAAATTTTTTGTAAGAGTTTCTCAAACCACCTATAATTTCTGTTTGCCTTCAGCTAATATCTTCCGGCCTTCGTCCAGTTTTCCCGCGACTTTTCCAAGTTTATACCACCGATAAACTCCACAAAAAGCCATTCATTCCTATAAAGATCGTTTCCATAACAGTTACACCAATGTCAATGATGCAAACTAAGTCTGCATGTGCTCCAATAGTTGTACAATGTTTTGACGTTTCTCACAGAAAATTCTGATTCAAATGGTTAGACATGTATTTTGAACCACAGGTTGAAGTAACGGACCGAGGTCTATAAATACATTAAATATGCCTAAAAGCATCCATAAATGAAAAAAAAAATAAGCTATTCTTTTTTTTTTTTTACTCCCTCTATAATCACATGGACATGTACATGTATATGTGATTATAGAGGGAGTAATTACACAAAATAATTGTTTAGCTTATTTTTTTTCTTTTATGGATGCTTTTAGGCATATTTAATGTATTTATAGTTTTGTTTGTTTATTAGTGTTTAACGGCCTATCAACAGCTAAGGTCATGTAAGGCCGGGCATACGGCTTCGATCCCATTTTAACCTGCTGCATTGGGGGGGAAATCCCAAAATCAGAACGGAATATTTACATCGAGAACAAAATTTATATATTCAGCCCTGAAATTAGAATAACCTAACCTGGTGCCAGGTCCATACCACACCAGTCACTTGGCCTCTTCCCCTAAAATAGGATTACGAATATCGTAATACTCACATAAGGGGTATAACCAGATTCAACTGTCGCATACAAAATGCCAAAGACGTATGTGAGGGCCAAACCAGGTCTCCAGTCGGGATTCCGGTAAGGATGAACCCCGATCGTTAAATTACCCATCGCGTGCTCCCACCTGCCACCCACTAATGTATTTATAGACCTCGGTCCGTTACTTCAACCTGTTTTGAACAGCCTACACAGCTTTGACATCAGAATATCACATTTTATCTTACAGCTGATCATGTAACCATATGGATTTTCGCTTTATATCTCTAACTTATGATATTTGTGACCAGCATATACCCAGATTTTTTGGAAATACTGTAAGGCCTTTTTATGTACCCAGACTGAATTCGGATTTATAACATTCAATTTTTTTTTTCCATTTCCCGCCTCCATTTGACAATATGTGTGTGTGTTTTTAACTCCTTTCTATCACTATTAAAGTATTTTGTTTAAAGTTGGTGAATTTATATAATTTTGTACATGTATATACATTGCCCAAATAAATGGGTTTATTAATTTGTATATTTTTTCTGAACCCAAATATCATGTACACATGCTATTAGGGCCCCGCCTAGAATCGGCGATGCCCTATAGGTTTCACCCTGTCTGTCTGTTGATTTTTTATAAGTTTTCTTAAATCACCTATAGTTTCTGTTTGCCTTCAGCTAATATCTTCATATTGTACACATGCATTACTTAGTAACGATACATTTTCCACATTAATACAATTGCCCTCGATACTGATCGGACGTCCATTCGTCTGTTATTTATTTGAAATTTTTTGTAAGAGTTTCTCAAACCACCTATAATTTCTGTTTGCCTTCAGCTAATATCTTCCGGCCTTCGTCCAGTTTTCCCGCGACTTTTCCAAGTTTATAGCCCGATAAATTCCACAAAAAGGCCATTCATTCCTATAAAGATCGTTTCCATAACAGTTACACCAAGTTATAAATTTTACTCCCTCTATAATCACATGTACATGTATATCTGATTATAGAGGGAGTACAAAAAATAATTGTTTAGCTTATTTATTTTTCTTTTATGGATGCTTTTAGGCATATTTAATGTATTTATAGTTTTGTATGTTTAACGGCCTAGCAACAGCTAAGGTCATGTAAGGCCGGGCATACGGGTTCGATCCCATTTTAACCTGCTGCATTGGGGGGAAAATCCCAAAATCAGAACGGAATATTTACATCGAGAACAAATATATTCAGTCCTGAAATTAGAATAACCTGACCTGGTGCCAGGTCCATACCACACCAGTCACTTGGCCCCTTCCCCTAAAATAGGATTACGAATATCGTAATACTCACATAAGGGGTATAACCAGATTCAACTGTCGCATACAAAATGCCAAAGACGTATGTGAGGGCCAAACCAGGTCTCCAGTCGGGATTCCGGTAAGGATGAACCCCGATCGTTAAATTACCCATCGCGTGCTCCCACCTGCCACCCACTAATGTATTTATAGACCTCGGTCCGTTACTTCAACCTGTTTTGAACAGCCTACACAGCTTTGACATCAGAATATCACATTTTATCTTACAGCTGATCATGTAACCATATGGATTTTCGCTTTATATCTCTAACTTATGATGTTTGTGACCAGCATATACCCAGATTTTTTGGAAATACTGTAAGGCCTTTTTATGTACCCCCGACTGAATTCGGATTTATAACATTCAAGTTTTTTTTTCCATTTACCGCCTCCATTTGACAATATGTGTGTGTGTTTTTAACTCCTTTCTATCATTATTAAAGTATTTTGTTTAAAGTTGGTGAATTTATATAATGTTGTACATGTACAGTGCAACCTCTCTACAACAGCCACCCATGGGAAGACACAAAACTGGCTGTTGTAGAGAGGTGGCTGTTGTAGGGAGGTTAATGCTAAATTCAATTTTGTTGTCCACTGTTTATTTATTTTTTTCGATAATTCTCATCACAAACATGATTTGGCAACATTTTAGAATCATTTCCAATGGAAATGATTCTAAAATGCTGTCAAAACATGTTTTTATTGAGAAATAAGGCAAAAGCAACAGCAGACGACAATTTTCGTGCTCACCAGTTAGGGTGAGATACAGAGGAAATCATCCATTTGGTATATACAATAGCGGCTGTTATAGAGAGGGTGTTGTTGTAGAGAGGTGGCCGTTCGGGGAGGTTCGACTGTATATACATTGCCCAAATAAATGGGTTTATTAATTTGTATATTTTTTCTTAACCCAAATATCATGTACACATGTTATTAGGCCCCGCCTAGAATCGGCGATGCCCTATAGGTTTCACCCTGTCTATTCGCCTCTGTCTGTTGATTTTTTATAAGTTTTCTCAAATCACCTATTGTTTCTGTTTGCCTTCAGCTAATATCTTCATATTGTATACACATGCATTACTTAGTAACGATACATCTTCCACATTAATACAATTGCCCTCGATACTGATCGTACGTCCATTCGTCTGTTATTTATTTGAAAGTTTTTGTAAGAGTTTCTCAAACCACCTATAATTTCTGTTTGCCTTCAGCTAATATCTTCATATTGCACACATGCATTACTTAGGTAGTAACAATACATCGTTCCACATTAATACAATTACCCTCGCTTCTGATCGTACGTCCATCCGTCTATTTTTTTGAAAGTTTTTGTAGGCATTTCTTAAATAGGGAGCCTAAGTGTCGTCGACAGACCACATTTTCTAGTTCAATGAGATACTGCCACAAGCAACCAAATGCTACTGTAACAAGGAATGGGGCTTGTGACCGGTGTAGACCCAGATCAGCCTGCGTGTCCACGTACACGAATCTGGGCCTACACTGTTCACCATTCAGTCATCCTACTAACAAACAGAACAGTTCCTCAGCAGACTTCAGGGGCCCGTTTCACTAAACTTCTTACGACTAAAATGTTCGTAAGTGCAAATTTGGAATCGTCTGGAAATTTCAAATGATGGATTTACATTTATTGAGCATAGGCTGCATATGCAGCCTATGATCAATAAATGTAAATCCAATAATTGTTTACAAGAAAACATTGTTAATGTGAAATTTACAGACTATCATAAGTTTGCACTTACAAACATTTTAGGCGTAAGAAGTTTAGTGAAACGGCCCCCAGGTGTCTTCTAGCAGTATAGAAATAGAGTGAAACCTCTCCAAATCCAAACCCGACACCCTGGGAGGTTTGTTTATTGGTGTTTGATGGCAACAACTACGGTTATTTAAGGTCGGGAAAACGGGTTTGATCCTGTTTTAACCTGCTGCATTGGGGGTAAATCCCAAAATCAGAATGGAATACCGGTATTTACATCGAGAAAAAATATATTCAGCCCTGCAATTAGAATAACCTGACCTGGTGCCAGGTCCATACCACACAAAGTCACTTGGCCCTTAAAATAGGATTACAAATAATTGTAATACAGTCGTTATAATCCGAGTTATATAACAGCGGAACACATCTAAATTAAACAGCCATATGTTCCAGAGTGTCTGGTTTAGAGAGGTTCCACTGTAGGGGAAAATGCTGGAGAAATAATGTGGCTATCAGCTACATTTCTCCAAGTTTATACCCCGATAAATTCCACAAAAAGGCCATTCATTCCTATAATAACCTCTGATGTGAGAGTTGTACGCAAAAAGTATATGGTCCTCAGTGCCTGTGTGAAGTTTCAGACAAGAAATGTGTCCATCTGGGACAAGCATAACCCCATTGGCAGCATATATCAATGTACGACCAGGGCTCCAGATAAGGAATTAGTAATTGAGTATTTTCACTCCTTTATTTCTGAGGCAATTGGGTATTTCAAATTTTTAATTGGGTAAAATAAAATCGACAGCAATTATTGAATAGTTTGCTTCAAAATGAAAACATGTCTTGGCATTTCATTAGAATTGTCTCCTTGGAGACAATTCTATTGAAATACCAAGATGCGTTTTCATGGAAAATAAGAAAAATATGCCATATTTGTGGTCTGTTATTGTTTTATGCAGCATGATAAAGGTACCACAAAATTATTATTGCTTTTTGATACTCGCTACTTCTGATTTCAATGGGTTTTCAGCAATTGTAATTGGGTATTTACGCAAATACGCAGCTTATCTGGAGCTCTGTACGACTAGTGGGTCATAAAGCATAATGGTGAAAAAGCATAGCCAATTCTTAGCAGGATCAATACAGTGAATCCTCTCTAAACCGGACACCCTGGGAGTTCCCCAGGGTGTCCGGTTTAGGGATGTTCCACTGTAAATCAGGCATATGACCATTCTGGGACATACTTGTGTCTTTTGCAATCATGAGATACCGGTGTCACAGGAAATTCTCCCCGCTGGAAATCTTCATTTAAGGCCAGGTCAATGGGTTTAGTACTAAATCCCATATATTACCTGTTCAAGTACATGTACAAATAGGGGGTAAATCCCAAAATATTTACACAATTCCCTAAAATTTGATTGGTCCATAGCAAGTCTCTGTCCAAAATTTATATCCCAGTAAACTCCCACGCCGAACTACTTTCCGTAACCGTCAGGCGCAGTTAAAATAATTCTTAAGAAAATGGAAAATAAACACATTTTCTTGATGAATTTATTCCAAATGCTGGAATTATAAGGAATGAATGGCCTTTTTGTGGAATTTATCGGGGATATAAACTTGGAAAAGTCGCAGGAATACTGGACGAGGCCTTCCGGCCTTCGTCCAGTATTCCCGCGACTTTTCCAAGTTTATACCCCGATAAACTCCACAAAAAGGCCATTCATTCATATATTGTGAATGAAATAGTTGGCCCCGGTTCGAGTATATTAAAACATACAAATGACGTCATTGGGGAAACAACTGACAAAATGTTCAATGTATGGAAGCCCAAACTTGTTAGAATTTTTTTTGTCGTATTTTCAGTACTTGCATTAATATGGGTATTAATCTACGCAGGATTGTTAAACTGTCATTAATTTGTTCCCTGACTGTAATTCATCACTTACTGACTTATTGACCCCCTTCCCTGAACGTAGAATTGACACTCATGTTGGCGTGTATTGGCCACCATAGACGAATGTCAATCAGGTAGAATTTGGGAATGTCACTAAAATCCGCTGTAAATTCATCGATAGAATGAGGATTAACATCAGTGCGAGTTTTGTTGCGACACAATCGCGATCATTAAACAAATCTGGGTAAACAGGTAGCTGTAACCCCTTGATATCGTTTGTGTGTTGAACGCATCGATCCGGTGGAGAGTATTCGGAGGGGAGTTAACTCTGCCGAAATCTATAGCCTGTTACTAAATTTAGCGATGACTGCACAATTTGTGACGCAAATGGGGGCAACTAACAACTTGGAGGCGTAACAAAATAATCCGATGTATTTTGTATGTAGAACATCCGTTGTTGATATTGTTCAGTGCAAGTAGTTTTTCATAATATTATTCTCAATTAGCGGTTGCGTATGACAGTTAAACGTTGAGTAACACAATGCATTTTGTTGTTATGGTTACTCCAAGATATCACTACGGACTAGCCCATCAAGGGGGGTCTTGGGCGTGGCTAACTGTCCGAGGCGATTCCAATACATAGGTTACCCTATGTGAAAACTAAGAAGGGTAATTGATTCCATCTATAGATGCATTGGCAATGTCCCTCAGACTTATTTCATTCTGGGGATAAACCTTGTAACTGTAAAGAAATTTAACTCTTTCAACCCTAAGGAACTGGAATGGACTGTGATATGCTAATGTTCCGACCAATCCAATGGTCACAAAATGATTTTCAGATTCGTCCATTTATGAAAAGGGGGTGTTTTTGTTCTCAAAAATATTAAAATTACTTTCAAAAAGTGCAGATCCTGACGAGACGGCTCGTTACGAGCCGGCTCATCTGGATCTGCACTTTTTGCATAAACCGATATAGCGGGATTTCGGGTTCAAAGGGTTAAAGAGGTTTTCCCTACTTATGCTTACACACTACAAACAGTAACCAGTAACACTTGTATGGGTAACAAACTTTATCAAACGATTTTCAAGCAAGCAAGAACATTTATGTATAAATGGTAATACTAATAGGCTGGAATCTCTCCCCATCAAGACATGCAAACTAGGGGGCCGTTTCACTAAACTTTATACTACTAAAATATTTGTAAGGGCAAATTTAGGATCGTCTGGAAATTTCAATTGATGGATTTACTGTAAATTCAATAATTGTTTAATACAAGAACACATTGTTTATGCGCAATTTACAGACTATCATTAATTTTGCGCTTGCAAACATTTTAGTCGTACAAAGTTTAGTGAAAAGGCCCCCAGGGGCCCGTTTCACTGAACTTTGTACGATAAAAAACGAAGATTTGTCCCAATTCGCTTTTCACGTTACCGTGATAAACACTCATAAATGGACTAGTCTGAAAATCATTTTGTGACCATTGGATTGGTTGCAAAATTAACATATCAAAATCCACGAATAACCTGACCTGGTGCCAGGTCCATACCCCACCAAAGGCACTTGACCCCTCCCCCCTAAAAGTAATAGGATTAGGAATAATCGTATTACTCGTACAAGGGGTATAACCAGATTTAATCCTCACATACAATAATGCCAACGACGTACCTGCGGGCCAAACCAGGTCTCCGTTCGGGATTCCGGTAAGGATGAATCCTGATTGTTCAATTACCCATCGCATGCTCAAAGAAAGTATGAACAGTCCATGAAAGTTAATAACGGACAACAGGGTTACCCTTTCAGCCCTACACAGACAATTAAGCCAATATTTACTAACACAATATGGTAGATCCAGATGAGCCGACTCGTATCGAGTCATCTCATCGAAGATCTACAATATTTGTCAGTATTTTTTTCAGATTTTAAAAAAAGTATCTCGCATATGATTGACTAGTCAAAACAATAGCATGAACAAATCTAAGTCATGTTATACACGGGTGAAAGGTTAATAAAAAAAAAATATATATACATGTATTTGTCATGCAGTTTGGCACATGTTTTGTCGTATATCCATACTACAGGCAGGATTTTAAATAGGCCATGATCAGGCAAAAATTATCGTGTTTCGTTTCTTCATATTGTATCAATTTAATTGGCACTACTTGTATGACAGGAGTCGCCGACTATACTACATACATCACATCTTTTGACCAATCAAATCTCGGACACACCTTCTGTTGCCTTCACTATGGCCTGCCTCAGGAAATCAACCCTTCAGGGTTCCCACACAGAAGCTGATATAAAATTCCCTGACATGTCCCCGACAAAATGCCCTTTTTCCCTGACAAAAAAGGATCGACGTCATTAACTTAAATTTGTGGTATTAATTGCTTCAAGATCAAAGCCTGAACATGTGAACTCTAAATTAATGTTGGCCTCCATATTCTCCCCTTCAGCCAACTCGAACCACCTTTTTGGATGTATTTTGTTAAATTTTCTGAAAACAAGTACACAATCGCTGGCTACATGTGAAGAATAAAAAACAGGAATTCCATATACTTACATGTATGTCTAACATTTCTTCAGAAAGAATAACATGTGATTCTATCTCATGTCGCATGTATCTACATGTAAGTTTGTTTCACACATGTAACATCATTACCATTGGCATCAAAGGTAAACATACATGTACTTACAGAAAAAAATAGTATGGTATGTATACATTGTTTTACTTAACAAATGTATCAAGTTCAGGATATTTAAAACTTATCAGGTATCAATTGCGCTTTAGTTGCCATTAAAGTTATAAACGCAAGTCAATTCATTTTCTCAGCACACGGGCATGGAAGGTCCTAGAGCCAATTCCTGCCCTAAAATACAACCACGGAACTGAACTCATTTTCACAGCAAAAGAAGGACTATCAAAAAAAATACAGTTAAATATATGCAATTGTTTATTCTTCTATTATGGCCAGTTACTATACATGTACATGTATACATTTTATTGAAGAAAATGCTGAACATGGTGTTGTTACAGCGGTTTAAGCAATTTGGGCCCGGTTGTTCAAAACACCAGTTAGCTTAACAGACTGTTAAATCCTTAACAGACTGTTAAATCCTTAACTGAATGGTTAAAATCTCTGTTAAAACAGAGATTTTAACCATTCAGTTAAGGATTTAACAGTCCGTTAAGCTAACGGATGTTTTGAGCAACCGGGTCCAGGTTAATAATTAGCGAAGAATTAAGATGATTAACAACCATGATGGAAAAGTTAAATTAATAACTCGCTACTTGTATTTGTTTGTTCTGGTATTAAAATGCTGACCATCACAGAATGACTACCTGGATATTGTTGAGCTACTTTATCAAAGAATGATCATAAATGATGATATTGTAATAAATAACTTACCGAGACTGAGATTCAGGTCACTAACTTTCCATCATTTGCAATACACAGCAGCAAGAAAAGGCAGTAGAACAAGCAAGCAATTTGATACAGAAAGCATATGTTAAGGACTGACTATATAGAATATGACATTTTGTTTCAAATGTAGTAGAATCATACATGTGACTGAATATATATATTAAGTATATCTGACCCTGTTCTTCTTAGAGTATATTATACAGAGCATTGAGTTTATACATGTTATCGGACAGTTTCATCACTCGGAGCATTTGACACTTGCAGTAAATAATATGGCAGCAAATCTATTAAAATTTGGTGCAATATATCCCAGATATATAGAACTACAACGTCCTATAAATATTATTTCAGCAGACTACAAACAACGCTAGATATCTGAGCTTTTCTACAATAACTCACAAAATATACAATGGACACTTTTTCCATGTGTAGAATGTCCAACTGATGCACTGTCTATTATTAGAAGTACATCTCACAATTGTAAAAGCCGTATTTACTCGCGTAGCAGGCACGTAGACAGTAGTGACAATACACTCAAATAACTGCCTACAAGTCACTGGAATCGATACAGTATGTATGGTAATGCAGGTATATATCTACAACACTGTGTATTGTTCTTACTGTTATGTCTTTATTGAATTCTCAAACATTTTAACAAAGGGTCAACAGACCCTTCATATATCAGAATGTGTGTATAAATTTGATGAAAACAAGACTTAGCATGCTGTTGTCTGATGTATCCCCATCATGTTGCACCAAAGTTTATTCATGTGTTTGTCATATTATTAGTGGTATGTGTGAAACGCAATAAGAGGTACAACTGGGCGATGACTTGTACACACTAAGATGGCCGACATGGCAACTTCATGCACTGTGTGGGATATAGTAAGAAGAAAATTATCACATGTATGTTGCTGTATATATCCCTTCACATTTATGAAGCAATTATGCATGAATCATTGGATTATCAGGGGCCCCATGGGTCCTTAACCCATTACATTCTGAAGACATATAAATCGTTATGATTTTACTGATACAAATTTATATTTTTATTTGTTTCTTATTTCCTTGCAACAACATATGTTGTGACCACCACCCTCTCATCGAAAATGTAGTGACCCCTGACTTGTCATAGGTGCATAATAAATGGTATGAATTTGAATGCAACAAAGTGAGTAACATGAGAAGGGTGTTGGTTTCCATTCCTCAGATTTGAGGTAAAATGATGATATTTTCAAAACTTTCAATAATAGGAGTGTTAAAGAATGCAGAACAAAATCAATAATTATTATTTAAACTATAACCTTTCATCTTACTATTAAACACATATTCACCACATCCAGCAGCAATTTAAGGTTAACATTATGTTATTTGATCTTGTAGCCAACAAAAATCACATACGTATGCATTCTTGGACAAGAATACCGAATGTTACAATATATATACAATAATAGAACAACTGCTAATGAGAAAAAACAACAATGAAATTTCAGCTATCTGACCTTGACATTGTGGATATGGTCAGCATAGGTGTTCCATAGCATGTAACTATGGACAAATATGCATATGAAGTTTCAAATCAATCCTTAATGTGATTACAGATGTATAAGTCACTTTAAAACCTTTAATTGCAAATACAGTGTAGATGGAATGAGAGAGACAGTGCCATACCATAACAATACATCATGTTTTTGAAACTGGCCTACAGATAGCATTTTAGAGTAAACAAATTAGCAAACAACTCATGTAATAGTCAACTAGTTGAACAGTACTGACTGAATTGGGGTTTACAAGACAATTTAAAACTAGGTTTGTCAGTCAGTAAGTGCTTACGGAATACGCCTCTGTCTGAAAGTACCTTGTGACAAGCGGGTAAGGTAATAGTTATTGCTATTTCTACAATCTGACTCACCTGACTGCCAGAGCTAGAACTGCACTTTTATTGCGGGGAACAGTGCAAATTCATCACTGAATGTAACGACTTGGATCAGAACACCAACATACATGTAAGCTATATATGGTCCTGGTGATTTGTTAATGAAGTAATGTAAAACCAACAGTGTCACTTTATGGTAATTGTACCTTTCTGATATTCATGTTTTTTTTATTAAAACCTATTTAAAAGTAAAACTCAATACATAAATGCTAACTGCATCAATAAACCATGTACATGTCATAGCTCTGTGACTACCTTCCAACCTTCCAACCTTAACAGCAATGTATTCATAAATGTTCGGACGACACATTTCTCTGCTATACATACATACTAGTATTTGTATGTACCGAGATAATGACAAAGGAAAAACATATTTAAACTGGAAAATTGTTTCTGTAAGACACAGATGATGCCCACATTGGCAGCCACATCCCAGAACAAGAGGGCCATGATGGCCCTAATTCGCTCACCTGACTCCATAAACACCCGAGGAGAATGCGACATTGAGTTCATGTGTTTTAAAACAATTGTGCTATTTTTAGATGGCGGTCATCTTGGATTAAGCGATGACTGTCATTTTACCAAATCTGAAAATGCTTCACCCAAAGATCTTAACTTCCTATGAAGTTTGGCCAGCATCGGCCATGTGGTTCCTGAGAAAAAGACAAAGAAAATATTGCACCAGAGCAATCGCCTCATCGATACCTTCAATTTGATATATGGCACGAGCATATTCGGTCAAAAATAAAATTTGACCCCAATTTGACCCCACGGGCCATGCCCATTTTTGACCCCGGGGTCACCATTTTCACAACTTTGAAAGAGCATTGTAAATCGATCATTCCTACCAAGTTTAGTCGAAATCCGGCCAGCGGTTCATGAGAAGAAGATTTTTTAAGAATTTATGCTATTTTTAGACTGCGGCCATCTTGGATTAGCGTATATTGACCTCCATTTTAACAAATCTGAAAAGGCTTCACCCATGGACCATAACTTTTAAGTTTGGCTACCATGGGCCAAGCGGTTCATGTGAAGAAGAATTTTGAAATCTCTAATAAAAGAACGACCATTTGACATTTCGGCGGCCTTCTTGGATGACATAACAATCCGATTTCGACAAAAAATGTACCAGAGTGATCGCCTCATTGATACCTTCGATTTGATATATAACATGACCATATACGGTCAAAAATAAAATTTGACCCCACGGGCCATGCCCATTTTTGACCCCGGGGTCACCATTTTAACAACTTTGAAAAAGCATTGTACATCGATCATTCCTACCAAGTTTCGTCGAAATCCGGCTAGCGGTTCATGAGAAGACGATTTTTTAAGAATTTATGCTATTTTTAGACGGCGGCCATCTTGGATTACGTAATGACGTCATTTTAACAATTTTGTAATCCCCTATCTAAGGACCATGACCATGAAGTTTGGTGACAATAGGCCCAATGGTTACCGAAGAGAAGATGTTTTAAAATGTTCACGGACGACGGACGACGACGACGGACGACAGACACATTGTGGTAACAATAGCTCACATGAGCTTCGCTCAGGTGAGCTAAAAATCACAGATCTTCAGATTTCAAAATTCCTTGACATTTCCCTGACATGTGCTAAAATTTCAAATTTCCCTGACAAAAATCAAAATACCCTGACATTTCCCTGACCTTAAATTTCCCCGACTTTTCCCCGACGTGTGGGAACCCTGCCCTTACTACGCCGAATTAAAGTTTGTCTTCTGCTGGAAATGTTTTATTTCGCACAACTATTAGCTTGAATCAACGTGCTATTTCTCCATCAACGGGTATTGCGATGTCTACGCGCCTCCTCCAACCACGAGTCAAAGAACACCTGCATACGCCGTCGACTCGTGCCGCTGCCGTTGTTCACGGTGGGGAGGATGGTGTCCGGGCAAGTGAACTGTACGAACCGGCGTAGCTCCAGGAAACTGCTGTGCTCGCTGTAGGGTACACCTGTCGTAAACAAACTACTGGTCATTGGTTGCATTGATATGTTGAACTCTTTCTTTCACCCCTAAGTAACTGACATGGACTACTTCATGTTAACCCTTACTACGCTGAATTAAATGTTGTCGTCTGCTGGAAATGTTATATTTTCAATATTTCTCGACAAAAACCTGGTTTTGACAGCACATGAGAATCGTCTCCAGTGGAGACAATTCTCATGTGCTGTCAAAACCAGTTTTTTGTTAAGAATTAAAGCAAAAATGAAAAACAGCAGACGGAGCGTAGGAAGGGTTAAAAAGGGACCATTTTGTAAAAATTAAAAAAACTATTGTGCCCTAGCTCTAGGAAACTACTGTGTACACTGTATGGTACACCTGTTGTGAAAACATTATAGGAATGAATGGCCTTTTTGTGGAATTTATCGGGGTATAAACTTGGAAAAGTTGCGGGAATACTAGACGAAGGCCGGAAGGCCTCGTCCAGTATTCCCGCGACTTTTCAAAGTTTATATCCCCGATAAATTCCACAAAAAGGCCATTCATTCCTTATAATTCCAGCATTTGAAATAAATTCATCAAGAAAATGTGTTTATTTTGACAGACGGCAGCCATTTGTTTACATGGACAGCACTGACAGCGCACCTGTAGAAAGTAGTTCGGCGTGGGAGTTTACTGGGATATAAATTTTGGACAGAGACTTGCTGCGGGCCAATCAAATGTTAGGGAATTGTGTAAATAGTTTTGTGCTGGAATTATTACTGCTTATTACCCCGTCAACACAGTGCGTATGTGCCGTGAAACACGGTGCCGGGAAACATTTTTGATATCCAGTCAATACTATTTTTGCATTTTACAGCCATTTGTAGGTGTTGCTGGGATAAATAGAATAGTAGGTTAGTGCCGTGAATGGGAAAAAATATCTGACGCGGCACGGAAACGGGATGTGCTCGGCAGAGCCTCGCCCATCCCGTTTCCTGAGCCTTGCCAGATATTTTTTCCCATTCACGGCACTAACCTACTATTCTCTATCTATTTTCCTTATTTCTGAACCAAAGTATATGTTGTGACCACTCGGCGAGACGGTTCAAATGAGTGGTCACAACATATACTTCTGATGAGAAATAAAGAAATTCTTGAACCTTGCCGGAGGTGATACATCGTTAGTCCATGTACGTACATGCGTGCGTTAGTAACACCTTTCATTTTTCAATACCTTAAGAACCACTTCACTGATTTTGATAATATTTGGCAACAATGTGTGTCTAGGGATGTTGCTTTGTTTTGCATATGACCCACCGCCCAAGATCATGGTCACTGAGGACTTATGTTAACCTTTAGTAAGGAAAAAATGTTCTTTCTCCCAATAACTCGATCAACTGCTTCACTGATTTTGATAATATTTGACCACAATGTGCGTCTAGGAATGGTGCTTTGTTTTGCATACGACCCACGTCTGACCGCCCAAAATCGGTGAAGCGGTTCACGAGTTATTGAAAAATGAAAGGTGTTACTAACATATGTACGTACACACGTGCATTGACCAACGCTATATCCCCTCTTGCCTATCGGCTAGGGGATAATAATGGCAACAGCCCAAATAACAAACATGGAACAAAGTACTGTATATGTACATAGTGAGGATACCTACCATAGACTGTGATTCTGTCCCTGTTAACTTTAGGCCGGATATGTTCCAGCGAGATAAGTTTCTTGCTGAACGTCCAACCAGTCGGCTCAAACGCCAGCACACTGTTGTAGTGGCGGCCATTACATGCCAGATGTTCGCACAGACTCTAAAATATAACAAACACATCTATTTATTAATTGAATGGTGTTTAACGGCTAAGGTCATTTTAGGCCAGGTTGAATCCCATAATTGACCTGCCGTGATGGTGCAAAAATACCAAAATCAGAACTGAATATTCACAGAAAAATATATTCAGCCTTGAAATTAGAATAACCTGACCTGGTGCCAGGTCCTCACCACACCAGAATCACTTTAATCGCCCCACTCCCTAAAAGTAATGTGCTTAGTACTAATCTTACTACTTTTGTAATGGGCATAACCTGGATTCAACTCTCAAGTAGCAAGAAAGCGAAAAATGTGCCCCAAGGGCCAAACCAGGGATATTGGGATTTCCGCAAGGATAAACCCCACCGTTAAACATACCCTTCGCATGCCCCCGACAACCACTAACACAAACACATCAAATGCACCATAACTTACAAGACAACAATATGTCACTCACCATGGTAAACTTTGAATCACTGAGTTTACAACCAGTTTAAAGTGAAAGGGTTTAATGTCCCAGTAACAGATAAACGTCATATAGGGACATGACCTCAGTTTCAAGTGTTCTCCGAAAAACCAGTGAAATGGAAATAATATGAAAGGATGTTTTTCATGCCTAGGGTGCTGTTTGAACCCACAACCATCAGCATTAAAGTCCAAAGCTATATCCGCAGAACTATCAAGCAATCTGTAACAGTGTAGCTCATCTAATGTAAGGTTTGATCATGTCCAGCCGTGTACAAACGTTTGCTGTGGTCCGAGGGAACTGTTTGAACCCCAAGGCCGCAGGCCGCGGGTTCAAACAGTTCCCGAGGGCCACAGCAAACGTTTGCACACGGCTGGACATGATCAAACGTTATTGTTACATTTCCAACAAAAAACTGATGTAATTTGAGCATTATATTCAGTATTTTCAGTACGTTTATAAAATCGTCCCATTCACGTAGATAATTTTCGGTATGCATATTCCGGGGCCGCGTCAGTAGTGACGTCATGAAGGCACTTCCGCGTAGTGACGTCATGAAGGTACTTCCATTACGCGCGGCCCCGTAATGAGCATTTCCTAAAGCCATGTGCAAACAGCACGCGCTATTTGTTTGCACATATGTGCAAACAACGGAAACCATGTAACAATAAAGAATTGCCATTAGTATTGGCTTGCAGGCTGCATTGTTTGCTAGCCATCTCGAGTTACGCCAGTCAAAATTACAACATATCCCTGGTAGTCTCTGTGAGTCGTAAGTGTTGATGGAACATGCCACACATTGATAATTACATTTCCAATTGATCATTAGGGGGCCGTTTCACTAAACTTTGTACGACTAAATGTTCGTAACTGCAGAATTATGATAGTCTGTAAATTTCACATTAACAATGTTTTCTTGTAAACAATTATTGGATTTACATTTATTGAGCATAGGCTGCATATGCAGCATATGCTCAATAAATGTAAATTCATTAATTGAAATTTGCAGATGATTCTAAATTTGCACTTACGAACATTTTAGTCGTACGAAGCTTTATGAAACGGCCCCCTGAAAGACTATTGATGTTTCTGCCATTAAAGGCCTGTGGGCCACTTCACTAAACTTCATACAACTAAAATGTCTGTAAGTGCAAAATTATGATAGTCAATTTCACATTAACACTATTTTCTTGTATAAAACACTTATTGGATTTACATTTATCGAGCATAGGCTATGTTCAATAAATGTAAATTCATCAATTGAAATTTCCAGACGATCGTATATTTGCACTTACGAACATTTTATCCGTACAATGTTTAGTGAAACGGCCCCCAGGTGGCTATACCTGAGTATGACAAAATTTAAAGTCAATGATTTTAACGTCCCAGCAGCCTCGGTTTCAATTCTCATCCGAAAGACAAGAAGGGTGTAAGCACTATGAAAGTATTTTTCACACCTATAGTGAGAACTGAACTCACAGCCTCCAGTATTGAAGTCCAATGACATATCCCCTAGGCCACGGCCCATCCCTATTCAATCAATGAAACAGTGACAGGAAGTTTTGAATCTTCACTACCGGTATGATAAACTGCATCAGCATCTCTGACACAGCCATCTCTGACACAGCCATCACACAGCCACAGCCATCTCTGACACAGCCATCACACAGCCATCTCTGACACAGCCATCTGTGACACAGCCATCTGTGACACATCTCTGACACAGCCATCTCTGACACAGCCATCTCTGACAGCCATCTCTGACACAGCCATCTCTGACACATCTCTGACACAGCCATCTCTGACACATCTCTGACACAGCCATCTCTGACACAGCCAACAGCCATCTCTGACACAGCCATCTCTGACACATCTCTGACACAGCCATCTCTGACACAGCCATTTTTTTATTAGCTCTTTTACATTTGCTGAACATTTACCAATTTTTTGATGGACACAAATTAATATTTATCTTATTTCCCCACAAAAGTATATGTTGTAACCACCATTTGAAATGACACCTGGTTGATAGCCATCAATGTGAGGAAAGTTTGATAATGATCCGGCTCAAGAGATAAGCGAAATATGAATGTAGGGGCGGATCTGGGCGTTCAGTCACGGAGTTTACATAGATCACAGCTTACCACCAGTTGGAGTCTGAATATAAATGCCGTAAAACACAGGAAAGTGCATTTCTGGACATCTAAATTTCAAAATTTGTCCTGGGGAGCATGCTCCCGGACCCCCCTAGCATACTCGCTTCACTCTGTGGAGCTAGAAATAGGACAAACCACCCCCCCCCCCCCCATTCCCCAAATGCTGGATCCGCCCTGGAACGTACATCAAAAATAAAATTACACCGGAATTGTGCTATGTCTCGCTTTCCACTATCGTGGGTGAGACAAAGACTAGTATACCTTCACATTGAGTTTGTTCATGGGCAGTACAAGTAGCCCGGACTTCCTCCAGTCGAGGGAGAGGTGTTCCCCTATCTCCGTACAAAGAGACAAACTAGCATACCTTCACATTGAGTTTGTTTATGGGCAGTACATGTAGCCCGGACTTCCTCCAGTCGAGGGAGAGGTGTTCCCCTATCTCTGTACACAGAGACAAACTAGCATACCTTCACATTGAGTTTGTTCATGGGCAGTACATGTAGCCCGGACTTCCTCCAGTCGAGGGAGAGGCGGCCTTGCAGGGCGAGGTCACCCTCGCAGTCCAAGATGGCCTTCTTGTCCCGGGTCACACAGATACCGCAGTCCAGCGCTTCCGCTATGGCTGCCAATGGACAACGGATTTGATAGGTGAGGGGTCTATCTGCTCATCCATGTGAAATGTGGCTGTGACTGGAGAAATGGTGTTTATGACATATGAGACGAGCCGTGTGATTTTGTACCTTCGGATATCTGCGTAATTAAGAATATTTTCATAAATAAAGTCAATGGTTGACATATTTTCATGCGGACATGTACTCTGAAAATGTTGTCAACTTTTGGCGCCATTTACAGAAAATATTGTAAATTTTGTACCATATGGATAGCACTGAAATTACAATAAAAACTTTCAGCACTGAAAGACAGTGTCCTGATCCAGTCCCGGGCACCCTTGCACGAGACGAGTCCGAGAGTGATATTCAAAATGTGATATTCACCTCAAGACGACTTGGTGTACACAAGATATATGGCCTTTCAAAATGTTATATGAATACGACTTCCCTCAGGTAATAAATCTTGTGTACACACTTCCTCAAAATACAACATAGTATACTATCTGTTAACTGGCTGCTCATTAACGATTACATGCGGAATACACATTTACTGGTATGAAATTTGTTAAATATTTTATTTTTGTTATTTCTCAATAAAAGTATATATTGTAACCACTCATTTGAACCGTCTCAACATATAGTTCTGGGCACATACAGTGGTACCTCTCTAAACCGGACAATCTGGGGACCCCATTGTGTTTAATTTAGATGGGTCTCACCGTAATTTGTTTCATCGTCATGTATGTTCATGATTGAAAATGACAAAACATGTTTATGAAGTGGTTGATCACAGTGGAACCTGGAAGGTCCAGGGTGTCCGGTTTAGAGAGGTTCCACTGTATAAAGATATTTAGGATTTTCCACAAACAAAATGGCGTATCCTCAGCATGAAATAGGTTAACTGAATGCATTCTGACCCCTAACAAACTGTCATATCATACATTGACATTGCAGCCTGAGTCTACTATGTTCACAAACATTTTCTTCATACAGTGATCATATGTGGACTGGAGAAATGATAATGATCTATATAGCTTGCTAGAAGAATGACGGGTGCTTCATTGACGGCATGGCGAACAGTGCAGATTCTGATCAGAGGTTGATCTGGATCTACACTGGTCGCAAAACCGAGAAGCCCCATTTCTCCAGACACAGCCACATATATGTATGTAATTAGTTACCAGTAAATATCCTCTCCTTTCCTATAGTGTACGAGCCACATACGATCAGTGTCCTTGGGTTGTTTGCACGAGCCTTTACTGCAAGCTTCACAGTGAAGTTGATCACATCTTCTTGAGGGGGGAATATATACTGGGCATCACAGTACCTGCAATACAGGTGGGCTGCAACGTATTTATGGCTCACCAGGGCTCCAGATAAAGAATTAGTAATTGAGTATTGTCACTCAATAATTTCTGAAGCAATTGGGTAAAATAAAATCTCACTACTGTTTACACATCAACAGACAGCAATTATTGAATACTTTGCTTCGGAATGAAAACACATCTTGGTATTTCATTAGAATTGTCTCCTTGGAGACAATTCTAATGAAATACCAAGATGTGTTTTCATGGAAAATAAGAAAAATATGCTATATTTGTGGTCTGTTTATTGTTTTCTGCAGCATGATAAATGTACCACAATTTCTGATTTTAATAGGGATTTTGGCAATTTTAATTGGGTATTTAAGCAAATATGCAGCTTATCTTGAGCCCTGGCTCACAACCACATCAGCGATCCAGATAAGTTTTGTGTCTAAAGAGAATTATACCCCCAATTTCAAATTCAATGTGTATTTTACTTTTACAAATGCATTACAGATTTTCTTCCTTATTAAATAGGGAACACATGATAACAAAAATAAAACAAATTTAAAAATTCACTTATTTGAGCCGCAAAAAGCAGCTCAACTAGGTAAATTTCAACTTTATTACAGTATTTTCACAACTCAATTTGAAAATCAATACGTATTTTCACATTGCTGTGGGGACATCCCAGGGTGTCCAGTTTAGAGAGGCTCCACTGTGAAGAATTTATATAACTCAAGACATGCGTGGGTGCTTTTCGATCATGAACAGACATTATATTCGGAGATACACAAAATATATCAAAATTAAGTTTAGAGAGGTTTGACTGTATATAAATGTCAAACAATTTGATGATTAACCCTTACGTTTACAATGCTGAACAAAGGGCATCATTATCACTCAGCTAATCCCCTCGCTTAATAACAACCTGTAACATTTTTGCGTTGCAAACAAGATGACATATGTCCTCAGTGGCCTTGACCTTGGGCGGTCAGACATGGATCGCATGCAAAACAAAGCACCATCCCTAGACACACATTGTGGCCAAATATTATCATAATCGGCGAAGCGGTTCATCATAAGTTATTGAAAAATGGTGTTACTAACATACACACGTACGTACGTACGTATGTACGTGAACTAACGCTATATCCCCCCCTCTTGCCTATCGGCGTGGGGATAATTAGATTTTGTCGCCTGCTGTTGTTGTTTTTTTCCCCATTTTTCTCATCAAACACATGGTTAGACTACACATGGGAATTATTTTTAAAGATAAAAAAAGGGTTGTCAAAGCAAATTTTTATTGAGAAACAAGAACATGTGGGCTGTTTGCACACAAATGCTTCAGGTGGTAGATTGAAGAAAGTCCAACTTCTTAACTGGATAGATAGACAGGCATACTAACATTTTGGGTTTATGGGCTATTTGTTCTTTAAACGATTAAAGGAATAGCCCCTAAACTACAACAGGTTTAGGGGCCATACGGAATAAGTCTATTGTATTCTATTGTCTTAGGCTCGACCACCTAGCCCCTAAACCCCCAATGTTTGCCCGGCAAGATGGACGGACACACAGGCCAAACACTATATGCCGCCCGGCTCTACCTAGAACAGGGGCATATAAACTTTCAGCACTGAAGAACAGTCTTTATCCAGTGTCAAAAACCTTTAATACACCAGTAGCCGATTTCATCAAAATTGCAAAGTATATTTTTAAGGATAAATTTATTAATTTTTATTATACTGAATTTATTACATTATCACAGCCAAAATATATGCAGTCGTTAGTTCTATATGAAATAATGTATTTCCGGAAAAATAAATGATTACTCCCTCAAAGTATACTTTGCTAGAAAAGTATACTTTGCAATGTTGGTGAAATAGGCTAATGGGGTCCGTTTCACTAAACCTCGTATGATAAAAATGTTCTTACAAATATTATTATGAATTGCTGTCTAACATTAACGCGAGTCAGAAATGCTACCATTTTCCACGTACATGTACACATCATTATTTGTCATACTGCAGATAAGTTTCTCGGCTTTTGATTGGCTAGCTTGCCTGGTCATATATATTATATGACCTGCCAAGGCCGTCGGACATACAGGAATTGCGATTCCCCTCCGGCGCCTCGCGTCCAATGAAGACACATTTTGCAAGAGTGTAGCGATTGCGAATTGTATTCCTCACTAAACACAATAAAACCCCGAATTGATCAATAAAAGTAACAAATTGTAATTGGTTTATTTTTCCATAAATATTCTTCGCTCATCAAAATATGAGCGAAAAATGCCACAAACTGTCCCGTTTAGTGTTTTCAAATCTCAACACAATTGGCTTCGTGACACGGCTATATTTAGGTCATAAACTATGGGTTCCATGCACGAAACACGGCATCGCAATGACAGCGAATATTTGGGAACCAGTCGCATTCTTCTAGAGGCGCCCAAGGGAGAGCAGATCGATAGAGCAGTGGAATATAAATTAAATTACACAATATAAAAAAACTGTCATAAAGTCGTTTTGAATGGATTTCTTACTCCATATTTAGTTTGTTTTCGTTTAATAAAAAAACAAAATGTTCATTTACGCCTTTATATTAAGACTGACGGTAGAAAATCGAATCTCGGATTATTTTTCTTCCTGAAAAAACGCAAAGATCAAAAGAAGAGATATGTTTATACGGCCAAATAACGGATCTGCGGTATGACAAATACGTTATTGTGATTCTACACAGGCTATATGGTGTAATATTGCCCGTCTGGAGGTATGTTAACACGAGGCGATACCATATAGCCTGTGTAGAATCACAATAACTTATAATGTGAACACATCCACAAAAGATTTGCCACCATTGGCTGCAAGTGCAAATGTTATTGTAACTTTCAATTTTGTACTTACAAACTTCTTAGTTGTACGAAGTTTAGTGAAACGGGCCCCAGATACATATTCCAGATGCATAACAGCCGAGCTACGACGCTGTGCATGATAAGAAAGCGACAAATGTACATACGTGGTGTCCAGGTATAGCGTATTGACCCGGAGAGAAGCGAGGTGTGGGGATCGCTCCATGCTGGGGTGGCCACGGAAGTCGCCTGTATGGAGGTAGGTCCGGCCAGATATCAACTGGAATACGATCATCACTGACCCTGGACAGCTGAAAAATTATATGTGGCTGTGACTGGAGAAATGGTGCTGATGGGCTTTGCGACCGGTGTAGATCAGATCAGCCTGTGCATCCGCACAGTCTGATCAGGATCTGCACCGTTCGACATGCCATCTATGAAACACCCGCCATGCTTCTAACATGCAATATGAGCGTTAGCAGGCTACAGGAGTGTGCCATTTGATCAATGAAACACCAGTTTATGCATCAAACATCAATATAGATCGTTATCAGCCTATAGGATTGCGCTATTTGATTAGGAGCATCTACTGGACACATTTTTCTAAGTCATTTGATCTTGACCGTGGGCATGGTCAGAGCATGGATGGGGCAGGATTGACAACTTGGATGATAATAAACATGCACATGAAGTGTCAAGCTAACGGTCATATGGTAACCAAGCGATAGCAGAATGGAAAATGTGACGGACAGACGGCAAGACAGACGGACAACTTTTGCATCCAAATATCCCATTTTTGCTACGCGACGGGATAAAAAAAACACATATAAGTCCTCAGTGACCTTGACCTTGAGCGGTCTGACGTGGGTCGTATGCAAATCAAAGCACCATCTCATGACGTACATTGTGACCAAATATTATCAAAATCATTGAAGCGGTTCGTGAATTATTGAAAAATGATAGGTGTTACATACGTACATGGACTAACACTATATCCGCTCTTGCATAATAAGAATTTCAGTAACATTGATGTATCGCTCAATAACTTCCAAATTGACCTTGACCTTAAGCAAAGGGGCCACATGGCTGGATTATTGAATGAAAATAAGGATGATGACAAATTAGAGAAAGTGAGCAGAGGCTCATGGATACCCCCGGCCGCCTGCACCAACAAACAAAATCTTTAAAAAGTAAATTTTGAAATGTTAAGTTTTCATGCTACGGACGGACGGCCGGTCGGAAAAGCAAAAAATATAAGCCCCTCGGTATATGACGTTTCAAGCCAATCTAACTTACTGTAACCAAAAACTTTCCTGACAAATAGACTATTGTGCATAATGACTTACTGGTTGGCATCGACAAATGTGACTGTGGTGCCCTGGATAACGGTGGGTGTGTCCAGAGGGATGACATGCAGGTGTCTGTCTGCCACGTGGATCTTAGACAACACCAGATTGGCAGTGATCTGTAAGTATGAGAACACTTGTGTAGACATATAGTCCAGGGATTCCATTGGCGAAAATAAAAAAAAGGCTACTTCAAAAAATTGGCTATAAAAAATTACAATTTTCGAGAAAAAAAAAAAAAAAAAAATTTTTTTCCCCGAAAATTGTAATTTTTTATCGCCAATTGTTTATTTTTATCGCCAATTGCGAAAGTGGCGATCGCCAGCGGAATCCCTGATAGTCAGCAATCAAAGTGAAAGTGAACAGATTTAACTTAGTTTCAAGTCTCATCCGAAAGACAAGTGGTATGGCATCACTGTAGCCTATTTCACCAACATTACAAAGAATACTTTTCTAGCAAAGTATACTTTGAGGGAGTAATCGTTTATTTTTCCTGAAATGCATTATTTCATATAGAACTAACCACTGCATATACTTGATGATTAAAAGTATGCAGAATTATTATACTAAATTTATTACATTATCACAGCCAAAATGGCTGTGATAATGTAATAAATTCAGTATAATGAAAATTAATAAATTTCTCCTTAAATTGAAAATTTCTCCCTCAAAGTATACTTTACTAGAAAAGTATACTTTGCAATTTTGATGAAATCGGCTACTGGACAATTATTAGTACCGGTACATGTAAGACTACTGAATGCTCAATGTGGAACATACATGTATAATCACCCCAACGTCACAGGTTGAAGTAACGGACCGAGGTCTATAAATACATTTAATATACCTAAAAGCATTAATAAGTGGAGAAAAAAAAGTTCAACAAAAAAATTCTTTACTCCCACATATACACAGTATGAGGGAATAAAAAAAAAAATTCACTTATTAATGCTTTTAGGTATATTTAATGTATTTATAGACCGAGGTCTGTTACTTCAACCTGTGCCCAACATAACTAACATAGACTATTTCATGTTATGTTTGAGACTGTTTCAATACGCAGACAATAGGGTCATTTTGTAAACTAGATGTCGTGCACACCAAAGGCTTTGATAGTACACCGAAAAAATTTAACCAAAAACTTTAACCAACTAGAATGGCCGCGGCCAGCATGACGTGCCTGCTGAGGAATAGAATGGATAATATATGCATGATGTTATGGTGTTCTATGGCTCAGTGACTTGTAAATTAAGACATTTAGAGCTGAGAATACACCTGGGGGGGATTGCCCAAATTCAACAGTTGAATTTACAATATCCTGATTTGTTGCAAGGTGATCTTACCACAGCAAAATCTCTTGGCCTCACCACCATTTACTCGGCTCCAATGAAAAGCAGGGGATACTGGTTGAGACTTACAAGAATAAATTTCCATGGTCTCAAAAGAAGACTTTATTGGAGTTGAAGTAAACAATTCCATGGATCTACCGGTCGAGATGTTGAAGTATCCAGGTATTGCGCACAATGAATATTTTGAGGATGGTAAACGTGCATATGAAGTTTCAAGTCAATGAGTGAAGCGGTTAGGAGATATAACATACGTAAAAACTTTAAGTTTACAAAAACTTTAACGTAAACTTCTAAGACATTTGACCTTGACCTTGGGCATGTGGGCAGCATGGGTATTATGCACAATGAATATTTGGAGGATGGGAAACATGCATATGAAGTTTCAAGTCAATGAGTGAAGCGTAAATACGGACGGACATACACACGCCAATTTGACGACTATATCGCACTGTGCGATAAATATCCAGAAATGGTGCAGATCTTGAAGAGATGGCTCGTTACGAGCACGCTCATCAGGATCTACACAGTTTGCAAATATTACAATAGAGGTTTCTTGAGTGAAAATGGTTAATATACAAATTGAGAAATATTGAAGACAAGTATTAAATTTGATATCAAAATACATTAGCCTGCTATTCTATTTATCAGGTAACATTTTATGCTATATAAGAGCAAGTATAAGAGGTTTTCATTGAATTGAAAGCAGACTCATAGGTAGCTGTGACTGGAGAAATGGGAATTATGGGATTTGTGACCAGTGTAGCGCCTGATCAAATAGCAAACACCAGTAGCCTAATAATGATTTAATTTGAATTCAGGGGTACAATACTCTTTAGACACAATGCTTATCTGGAGCTCTGATAACTGACATACCTTGCTACAGTAGATAGGTTGGGAGAAACGTTTAGTAAGCCCCATGTAGTGATCGTAGTGGAAGTGGGTATAGGGACATACCTTGCTGCAGTAGATAGGTTGGGAGAAGCGTTTAGTAAGCCCCATGTAGTGATCGTAGTGGAAGTGGGTATAGGGACATACCTTGCTGCAGTAGATAGGTTGGGAGAAGCGTTTAGTAAGCCCCATGTAGTGATCGTAGTGGAAGTGGGTATAGGGACATACCTTGCTGCAGTAGATAGGTTGGGAGAAGCGTTTAGTAAGCCCCATGTAGTGATCGTAGTGGAAGTGGGTATAGGGTAGAGGTGCAACGATACGGTCAAACCCGTATTGCGATATATTGCGATACAACAAACCCATATTGCAATACGTATTGCGATATTATACCATGTATGAACAAATAATAATAAAAACAAACAGGAGATAAAGAACAGTCTTTATTGCAAATGTAGTAGATTGTAGAAATTGAAAAAAATAAATCTTTATTTCATCTGTATATGTTGTTACCACCCATTTGAACCTCTTTAACTGTGTACATAAATATCGTTTATGAACTTGGATTTGCATAAATTCTGTATATTTAGTTAATACCAAACTGAATTATCATAACAATCGGGTTACGTTAACAAAGATTGGAAAAAGTTGCAAAAGGACAAAACTACGTAGGTACGAAATCGCCGAAATTGTCCGTGATATTTACATACTTTTTCATGTTTTCTGACAATAGAGTTAGTCATATTTGGTTGAAATAAACAGTTAGTAATGTAATAAACAATACTGGTTTTCGGTATAAAAGGATTGCATTAGAATATATCGATTTCGTATTTAATTCTTTCACACTTTTCGGCGAAAAAGAAAGTTGCAATCATGGGCGGAAGCATCCGCTGTGTAGGCCACGACTCGGTTCGTCAGGTGGCGCTTTCAGTGGGTATACCCACAATCGTAGCTAACGATTGGATGCAATTTTTATTTCGGAAATGGTATCCCACAAAGCGTCATAAGCTGACAAAAATGTATGTAGACATCTACGAAATTTGTTCGCCACCGGGTGACCCAGCTTATAATTTTTACTAGCCCGACCCAGAAACGACTCGCATCCGGCGCCAGTTAAAACATGTGTTTGCATGTGTTTGTTTGTCTGGTTGAGAGTATTCGGAGGGAGTTAACTCTACCTCGTTCATGATCAATCGCTGATAGATCTATTGCCGACGTCTTTCGCAACAGTAACCTGTCAATCATGCCACTAAGGGCTGCCTTTACTTACCAGCGATTGGCTGTACTGTATAAATAACTTCGCCACAAGAATAACACGTGTTTTGAACTGACAATTTATAGTAGCCAGAAGCAATGTTTGGCTAGGGGATTATTGAAACTATCGACCCGTGACTTTTATTGTCACAGCGTGTAGGCATGATTTTAGTGATTCGCATAATGATGTGATGAAAATTTGGTCAAACAATCGGTGTCGTAAAAAAAACAAATGGTATTGTAAACAGTTCGACAGACCTGCAATTAGCGAGATTTAGGTCACTGGGTGGGAAATGAACCCAGGTAACAGTACGGTTTACAAACTTTACACACGGAATTTGCTGTAAAACTTCCCGATGTGTTGGACGTCTGAGATTACTCACTACATGTATTAGTCATCTAATTGTGGCGTGTTTATTACAAATATTGACTTCTGTCATATTAAAAATTATGTTTTGAATGATTTTGAATAATTTTACACAATTATTTTAGCACAAGATGGCGACCGAGATTATGGTGTAAATATCGCGATACGCGAAAAAAGTACCGCGATACGTATCGTCAGGATGACATATCGCAATATACCGGTATACCGGTATATCGTTGCACCACTAGTATAGGGACATATCTTGCTACAGTAGATAGGTTGGGAGAAGTGTTTAGTAAGCCCCATGTAGTGATCGTAGTGGAAGTGGGTATAGGGACATACCTTGCTACAGTAGATAGGCTGGGAGAAGCGTTTAGTCAGCCCCATGTAGTGATCGTAGTGGAAGTGGGTATAGGGACATACCTTGCTGCAGTAGATAGGCTTGGGAGAAGTAAGCAGTGTTGTGATCGTAGTGGAAGTGGGTATAGGGCATCCTTGCTGCAGTAGATAGGTGGGAGAAGCGTAGTCAGTCCCATGTAGTGATCGTAGTGGAAGTGGGTATAGGGACATACCTTGCTGCAGTAGATAGGCTGGGAGAAGCGTTTAGTCAGTCCCATGTAGTGATCGTAGTGGAAGTGGGTATAGGGACATACCTTGCTGCAGTAGATAGGTTGGGAGAAGTAAGCCCCATGTAGTGATCGTAGTGGAAGTGGGTATAGGGACATACCTTGCTGCAGTAGATAGGCTGGGAGAAGCGTTTAGTCAGTCCCATGTAGTGATCGTAGTGGAAGTGGGTATAGGGACATACCTTGCTGCAGTAGATAGGCTGGGAGAAGCGTTTAGTCAGTCCCATGTAGTGATCGTAGTGGAAGTGGGTATAGGGACATACCTTGCTGCAGTAGATAGGCTGGGAGAAGCGTTTAGTCAGTATGTAGTGACGTAGTGGAAGTATAGGGACTACTTGCTACAGTAGAATAGGCTGGGAAAGCGTTAGTCAGGGTCCTACCATGAGTGGAACTAGCTGCAGTAGATAGGCTGGGAGAAGTTTACATCCCATGTAGTGAGAGTGGAAGTGGGTAGGGACATCCTTTGCTACAGTAGATAGGCTGGGAGAAGCGTTTAGTCAGTCCCATGTAGTGATCGTAGTGGAAGTGGGTATAGGACATAACTTGCTACAGTGATGAGGCTGGGAGAAGCGTTTTAGTCAGTCCCATAGTAGTGATCGTTAGTGGAAGTGGTATAGGGACATAGCCTTGCTACAGTAGATAGGCTGGGAGAAGCGTTTAGTCAGTCCCTGTATGATCGTAGTGGAAGTGGGTATTAGGGACATACCTTGCTACAGTAGATAGGCTGGGAGAAGCGTTTAGTCAGTCCCATGTAGTGATCGTAGTGGGAGGGTGTATATCATACCCCGTAGTGGCAAGTGGGTATAGGACATACCTTGCTGCAGGAAGCTGGGAGAAGCGTTTAGTCAGTCCCATGTAGTGATCGTAGTGGAAGTGGGTATAGGGACATACCTTGCTGCAGTAGATAGGTTGGGAGAAGCGTTTAGTCAGTCCCATGTAGTGATCGTAGTGGAAGTGGGTATAGGGACATACCTTGCTGCAGTAGATAGGTTGGGAGAAGCGTTTAGTCAGTCCCATGTAGTGATCGTAGTGGAAGTGGGTATAGGGACATACCTTGCTGCAGTAGATAGGTTGGGAGAAGCGTTTAGTCAGCCCCATGTAGTGATCGTAGTGGAAGTGGGTGAGAAAGTAGGCGGTACACCCCGACACCTCCCCGTAGTTGAATGCATCTACGGTGAACCCCGTGCCTGTAAGGTACATACATGTATACATGGTATCATGGTGTAACTAGAAAAGTGAAAGTGAATGGGTGTAACATCCCAGCAACAGCTAAGGTCATATAGAGACGAGACCACAGTTTTAAAATCTCATACGACAGACCAGTGGGATGGAAATACTATCAAAGTATTTTTTTATGCACAAGGCGAGATTTGAACCCACAACCTCCGGATTGGAAGTCAGGTGTTATAATCCCTATGCCACAACCCATCCATGTATGGTGTATAGAAATTGTGTTCATAGAACATGGATGCCCCACTTATAGCTTTGTTAGTAAACGAGGCACAATTGCAAAATCCCAAAACACGAGACACGCCATGCGATTTTGTACCTGTATCTGTACATGTGTGATATCTATGAAAAACGGTAGTTTCCGTAAATGACGTCGAAAGATGACAAATTTTTTAAAGCAAATGCGAAATAGTATTTCGTATTTGCTATGAAAATGTTGTCTTCTTTCAACGTCATTTACAGAAAATTAAAATTGATATAATCTCAACATTAGACTAAATATTCTTATTTATCCAGCAGAGAAGTGTAATACATGTAAATAGGACATTCCAATGTACATGTTTGAATCGTGGAAAATAAGACGTGTGTACGTCATGTCGGCTGCGACTCACTCATTGCTTAACACACATTTGGGTATTTTTTAAAAATATCCCGCTGTTCAAAATGTACAATGGAATATTCTCTATTTACTGGTATTAACAATAGAACAACACGAAATTGGAAAGTGATATTTTAAGGAAATCTGAAAAATACTGTCAAATGCGGCTGGTTTTGAGCTCCCCCTCAAGATTAGCACTTCACTGTTTGCAAATGCTGGGAACATAACAGTTAGGGTTGAAATGAAATTGCATACATGTACACATACATAGGCATATACATACCTTGGATTTTCTTATAGAAGGGGCAGTTTCTATTTGCTGCCCGCTGATTGTCCGGCACATTGGTTGTGGGGTCAGCAGGTCTTGTTTTCGCTGGAGGTTTATTCTGTTTGCCTGTCATAACAAGACATATGTAACACTGATGGATGTACCCCTCAAAAACTTCAAATTCAAATTCACATTCATTTTACCTTGAGAACAGAGCTCCAGATACATGTAGTCAGAGCTCTAGTCAGAGCACCAGATACATGTAGTCAGAGCACCAGATACATGTAGTCAGAGCACCAGATACATGTAGTCAGAGCTCCAGATACATGTGTCAGCTCAGATAATGTAGTCAGAGCACCAGATACATGTAGTCAGAGCTCCAGATACATGTAGTCAGAGCTCCAGATACATGTAGTCAGAGCACCAGATACATGTAGTCAGAGCTCCAGATCATGTAGTCGGCTCCAGATACAGTAGTCAAGCTCCGATACATTGAGTGAGACACCGTACTGTAGTGAGAGCTCCAGATACATGTAGTGGAGCACCGATATGTCGTCAGAGCTCCAGTACATGTAGTCAGAGCTCCAGATACTGTAGTCAGAGCTCCAGATACATGTAGTCAGAGCACCAGATCATCCAGATAGTAGTAGACAGATACATGTAGTCAGAGCTCCAGATACAGTAGTGAGAGCTCCAGTACATGTAGTCAGAGCCGATTACATGTAGTAGAGCTCAGATATCATGTAGTGAAGAGCTCCAGATCATGTAGTAGACTCCAGATACATGTAGTCGAGCTCCGATACATGTAGTAGAGCTCCAGATACATGTAGTAGAGCTCCAGATACATGTAGTCAGAGTCCAGATACATGTAGTAGAGCTCCAGATCATGTGTCAGAGCTCCGATACTGATAGGTAGTAAGCTCCAGATACATGTAGTCAGAGCTCCAGATACATGTAGTCAGAGCACCAGATACATGTAGTCAGAGCATCCAGATACATGTAGTCAGAGCTCCAGATACATGTAGTCAGAGAGCTCCAAGATACATGTAGTAGAGTCCAGATACTGTGAGAGCTCCAGATACAGTAGTAGAGCCCATACAGAGAGAGCTCCAGATACATGTAGTCAGAGCTCCAGATACATGTAGTGAGAGCTCCAGATACATGTAGTGAGAGCTCCAGATACATGTAGTCAGAGCTCCAGATACATGTAGTCGAGAGCTCCAGATACATGTAGTCAGAGCACCAGATACATGTAGTGAGAGCTCCAGATACATGTAGTCAGAGCAGAATACAGTAGTGAGACACCAGATACATGTAGTCAGAGCTCCGATATATAGAGACCATACATGTAGTGAGAGCTCCAGATACATGTAGTCAGAGCTCCAGTACATGTAGTGAGAGCTCCAGATATTCAGTGTAGTCGAGCTCCAGATACATGTAGTCAGAGCACAGATATGTAGTCAGAGCTCCAGTAAAGCTGATGTAGTCAGCTCCAGATACATGTAGTCAGAGATCATGAGTCAGAGAAGTACTGTATCAGTCCAGAGAAGCTCAGATACATGTAGTCAGAGCACAGATAGAGCAGTACTTGTAGTCAGCTCCAGTAGCTGCGTAATTTGACCAACTTGGGGTGAAATTTTGTTAATTCTTCATCAAAAATGGCAAGTTGTGAGTCCTTTAGAATCGTCTCATTGAGACGATTCTAAAGCACTCCCAACTTGCCATTTTTGATGGAGAAATAAAAATATTACCTTCAAATTACGCACCTTAACTGGGAGCTCTGATCCCCCGTATACCCCCTATTTCTATCCGCACTTATTCTGGAGCTCTGATAGTATACCCCCATATTTCAAATTAGCACCTTATGGAGCTCTGATAGTATACCCCCTATTTCAATTTACGCTTCCTATACCCCCGAGCTATAGTATACCCCTTATTTTTCAAATACGACCTTATGGAGCTCTGATAGTATACCCCCCATATTTCAAATTACGCACCTTATCTGGAGCTCTGATAGTATACCCCCATATTTCAAATTACGCACCTTAACTGGAGCTCTGATAGTATACCCCCATATTTCAAATTACGCCCCACCATTATCTGGAGCACCTGATAGTATACCCCCATATTTCAAATTTCCACCTTATCTGGAGCTCTGATAGTATAACCCCCATATTCAAATTAATACTCACCTTATCTGGAGCTCTGATAGTATACCCACAAATTTCAAATTTCGCACCTTTAACTGGAGCTCTGATAGTATACCACCCATATTTCAAATACGACACCTTATCTGGAGCTTCTATAGTATATAACACCCATATTTCAAATTACGCACCTTAACTGAGCTCTGATAGTAACACCCACCCATATTTCAAATTACGCACCTTATCTGGAGCTCTGATAGTATACCCCCATATTTCAAATTACGCACCTTATCTGGAGCTCTGATAGTATACCCCCATATTTCAAATTACGCACCTTAACAGAGTATTTCATATTTCAAATTACGCACCGGTAATCTGAGGCTCTGATAGTATACCCCCATATTTCAAATTACGCACCTTATCTGGATCTCCCCCTGATTAGGTATACTCATTTCAAATTACGCACCTTACTGGAGCTCTGATAGTAAGACCCCCATATTTCATACGCACCTTTAACTGGAAAGCTCTGATAGTATACCCCCATATTTCAAATTACGCACCTTATCTGGAGCTCTGATAGTATACCCCCATATTTCAAATTACGCACCTTAACTGGAGCTCTGATAGTATACCCCCATATTTCAAATTACGCACCTTATCTGGAGCTCTGATAGTATACCCCCATATTTCAAATTACGCACCTTATCTGGAGCTCTGATAGTATACCCCCATATTTCAAATTACGCACCTTAACTGGAGCTCTGATAGTATACCCCCATATTTCAAAGTCAATGCATCTGTTACAAGTGTGTTATTCATTTTCTTCCTTATTAAATACGGAACGAATGATAAAAAATAAAAACAAAGTTAAAAATGCACTTATTTGAGCTGCAAAAAGCTTTTTGCAGCTCAATTCAACTAAGTAAATTTTCAACTTTATTACAGCATTTTCACTACTAAATTTGAAAATCAATGTGTATTTTCACATTGTTGTGAGTATTTTGAACTCCCACTATTGATAATCAATGCATATTCTGCCAAAATAAGTGAATAAAATATGCCAATACGCACTTTATCTGTAGCATATTTCACCAACATTGCAAAGTATACTTTTCTAGCAAAGTATACTTTGAGGGAGAAATTTTAAATTTTATGATAAATTTATTAATTTTCATTATACTGAATTTATTACATTATCACAGCCATTTTGGCTGTGATAATGTAATAAATTCAGTATAATAATTCTGCATACTTTTAATCATCAAATATATGCAGTTGTTAGTTTTATATGAAATAATGCATTTCAGGAAAAATAAATGATTACTCCATCAAAGTATACTTTGCTAGAAAAGTATACTTTGCAATGTTGGTGAAATCGACTACTGGAGCTCTGGATAAGAAGAGTACATAAGATGAGATAAGTACATTTTATTTGAAGTTTCAAGCCAATCCGACTTTCAGTAACAGAGATAGTAAGTAGCCAAAAACTTTAATGCAAATCTCGGCCCGAAGAACAGATGCAAATGGTGATGACTACATGTACCCCCACAACAATATGGATACATAAAAATTGTTTGTTTGTTTATTGGTGTTTAACAGCCTATCAGAAGCAAAGGTAATTCAAGGCCGGGCCAACAGGTTCGATCCTGCATTTAACCTGCCGAATTGGGGGGAAAATCCAAAATGACAATGGAATCGAAAAACCCGAGATTAGACCCGAGATTAGAATAACATGACCTGATGCAAGGTTCATACCACACCAGTCACTATGCCCCTTCACCTAAAAGTAATATGACTACGAATAATCGTAATACTCATACAACGGGCATCACCAGATTCAACTGTCACATACAAGAATGCCAACGACGTACGTGAGGGCCAAACTAGGTCTCCGATCGGGATTCCGGTAACGATGAATGCCAATCATTAAATTACATGCTCCCACCTGCCTGCCACGCACCAGGGGGTCGTTTCACTAAACTTCGTAAGTGCAAAATTATGATAGTCTGTAGATATCACATTAACAATGTTTTGTTGTAAACAATTATTGGATTTACATTTATTGAGCATAGGCTGCATATGCAGCCTATGCTCAATAAATGTAAATCCATCAATTTAAATTTCCAGACGATCCTTAATTTGCACTTACGAACATTTTAGTCGTACAAAGTTTAGTGAAACGGGCCCCAGAAATTTGGATACATAAAAATCGTGAATACTTCACTAATGCGACTGTAAATGGAGAAATGGAGCTAGACACTTAGGTAGCTACTGATTTGTTAGTGGAGAAATGGGGCTTATGCCATGTGTGGCCAGCAGAGCTCCAGATAAGGGGTGTATTGGCGTATTTTAAGCACTTATTTTAGCAGAATATGCATTGATTATCAAAAGTGGGAGTACAAAATACTCGCAGCAATGTGACAATACGCATCGATTTTCAAATTGAGTAGTGAAAATACTGTCATTAAGTTGAAAATTCTCTTAGTTGAGTTGCAAAAAGCAAACAGTGTTGCAGCTCAAATAAGTGAATGTTTAATTTGTTTAGATTTTTTTTATCCTTTGTTCCCTATTTAGTAATGAAGAGAATCAATAATCCATTTGTAAAAGTAAAATACGCAATGATTTTGAAATCAGGGGGTATAGTACGCTTTAGACACAAAGCTTATCTGGAGCTCTGCACATGTACAGATATGACATTGATGTCAGTTTCATATTCTTACCTCTATTGTCCATCAGAATATCTGCTGCATTTTTGGATGAAGGTTTTGATGCCAAGACTGATTGTTTAATACCCACTGTGATTGGTCCTTTACTTGGTATCTTCTTGCCTCTGGACATCATCATAGCAAACACATTGTTGGGCTTTGATTCACTCTGCACGACATGAATAGCAGGTTGCCTAGAATCATTGTCAACGTTGTTGCCTTCTGTAACAGCTGCCGTGGTAATAGTGTCAACGTCTCTGATTTGAGAAGTGGTTGGCATACATTTAGTGTCATACTTTGTACTCCCAATAGCCGACTGCAAAGACATATATTTACAGAGCTCCAGATAAGTAATTAGTAATTGAGTATTGTCACTCCATCATTTCTGAAGCAATTGGGTATTTCAATATTTGAATTGGGTAAAATAAAATCACACTACTGTTTACACATCAACAGACAGCAATTATTGAATAGTTTGCTTCAAAATGAACACATGTCTTGGCATTTCATTAGAATTGACTCCTTGGAGACAATTCTAATGAAATACCAAGATGTGTTTTCATGGAAAATAAGAAAAATATGCTATATTTGTGGTCTGTTTATTGTTTTCTGTAGCAGTTCAACTTAGTAAATGTTCAATTTTATTACTGTATTTTCATTACTCAATTTGAAAATAAATGCGTATTTTCACATTGCTGTAAGTATTTTGTACACCCACTTCTTATTATCAATGAGTATTCTGCTAAAATAAGTGAGTAAAATATGCCAATACGCACCTTATCTGGAGCTCTGCAAGTACCATCAATGTCCCTGCTGATTAGGCAAATATTTCTTGTTGAGTCTCCGAGTATTTTATCTGGAGACAATCCTCCAACTATAACATCACCATTTGTTGATTCCGACATTTCATCGCCATCAACATCTTTGTAAACATGGTAACCAAGGCCGCTATTTCCTACAGATTCTCTCAGTGATTCTTCCGGAAAAAAACCTCCCGGTAACACTTCGGCTGGTTCACACTGTAACAATGGGATTACCGTATAACCCGAGAGCTCCAGATAAGCTGCGTATTTGCTTAGATACCCAATTAAAATTGCCAAAAAGCCCAATTGAAATCAGAGGTAGCGAGTATCAAAAAGCAATAACAATTTTGTGGTACCTTTGTCGTGCTGCAGAAAACAATAAATAGATCACACATATAGCATATTTTTCTTATTTTCCATGAAAACATATCTTGGTATGTCATTAGAATTGTCTCCAAGGAGACAATTCTAATGAAATGCCAAGACATGTTTTCATTTCTAACTATTCAATAATTGCTGTCTGTTGATGTGTAAACAGTAGTGTGATTTTATTTTACCCAATTAAAATTTTGAAATATATGTACTCAATTGCTTCTGACAGAAATGATGGAATGAAAATACTTGATTAATAATTCCTTATCTGGAGCCCTGTAACCTAAATATTCGGACGCAATTTATTCTGGAAAACACACCATGCCACATTAATATATGGTTTCGCACAGCGAATAATGTCCAAATATTTTCTATTAGTATGGTTGTACTTGTTTATCACAATAACAATGTATAGTTTACACATGTTTACACAAGGTCCAGGGGACCAGCGCTCCAGTTAAGGTGCGTAATTTGACCAACTTGGGGTGAAATTTTGTTATTTCTACATCAAAAATGGCAAGTTGGGAGTCCTTTAGAATCGTATCTTTGAGACGATTCTAAAGCACTCCCAACTTGGCATTTCTATGGAGAAATAAGAAATTTACCTCCAAATTACGCACCTTAACTGTAGCCGATTTCACCAACATTGCAAAGTATATTTTTCTAGCAAAGTATACTTTGAGGGAGTAATCATTTATTTTTCCTGAAATGCATTATTTCATATAGAACTAACAACTGCATATATTTGATGATTAACTAAAAAATGTGTTCATAGAACACGGATGCCCCACATATCGCTTTGATAATAAATGAGTCCAAATTCCAAGTCAAATTTTTTTTTACCTGAGCGTTAAAGTTTTTGAAGCACCAAGTATGTGACCTTGACCCTGGGCTTGGCGGGGCAGGATGAACGTGGATTTGGCACAGGGCAGTAGAGGATCATTAGAGCAATGTGTATATGAAGTATGAAGATGATCCGTGAAAAGGAACAGAAATAATAAGATATTTACCCGAGCGTTAAAGTTTTTGAAGCACCAAGTATGTGACCTTGACCCTGGGCTTGGCGGGGGCAGGACAAACGTGGATTTGGCACAAGGCGGTAAAGGACCATTAGAGCAATGCGTATATAAAGTATGAAGCTGATCCGTGAAAGAAAACAGAAATTATAAGATATTTACCCGAGCGTTAAAGTTTTTGAAGCACTAAGTCTGTGACCTTGACCCTGGGCTTGGCAGGGGCAGGACAAACATACATGGATTTGGCACAGGACAGTAGAGGACCATTAGAGCAATGTGTATATGAAGTATGAAGCTGATCCGTGAAAGAAAACAGAAATTATAAGATATTTACCTGAGCGTTAAAGTTTTTGAAGCACTAAGTATGTGACCTTGACCCTGGGCTTGGCGGGGGCAGGACGAATGTGGATTTGGCACAGGGCGGTAGAGGACCATTAGAGCAATGCGTATATGAAGTATGAAGCTGATCCGTGAAAGAAAAAGAAATTATAAGATATTTACCTGAGCGTTAAAGTTTTTGAAGCACTAAGTATGTGACCTTGACCCTGACTTGGCAGGGGCAGGGGAGGACGAACGTGGATTTGGCACAGGACGGTAGAGGACCATTAGAGCAATGCATATATGAAGTATGAAGCTGATCCGTGGAAGGAAACAGAAATTATAAGATATTTACCCGAGCGTTAAAGTTTTTGAAGCACCAAGTATGTGACCTTGACCCTGGATTTGGTACAGGGCGGTAGAGGACCATTAGAGCAATGTGTATATGAAATATGAAGCAGATCGGTCAAAGGATGAAGAAATTATGAGACATTTACCTGAGCGTTAAAGTTTCGTGACAGACAGACAGACGGACGGACCGGACGGGACAGGACGGACGGACGGACAAGGGTAACACTAAATGCCCCTCCACTATCGTGGTGGGGCATAAAAATATGCAGAATTATTATACTGAATTTATTACATTATCACAGCCAAAATCACAGGTGGAAGACTCGGACATGACACCAAAAAAATGCCTATTAAAAAATCCCATTACCTCACCCACTTGGTCTCCTACATTACCATCTTCTATTTAAAGAAAGGTGGGTAAGAATATGGCTGTTATAGAAAGAGCCCTCTCTTTTCCGATTCGCACAAACACAATAAACATTGATTAAATGTATAAAATATGTCTGGCAATCGATAAAGGTATTAGGTGTGTGAATATACTCACTTCAAATCGCTGTTTCAAGCATTTATTGAGTTATTCGCGTTTTGATTACCCCATCCAAAGCGAAAGTTGCGTGTACGAAAGAATCTCACACAGAATCGGAGGCCGTCCGGCGTGGATTATCGGTCATATCTGACCAATAACTGATCGCCAGCTCAAACTAAAGTCGTGCACCATGACCATCTACATTAGCAACTCCAACCATACAAAGTTCGTCCAATTGTGATTGTTCACCGATCTAAAAAACACATTTTTTCTACTTTCATTCATGATTCGCGTACATCAGATTATGTCTTCCGGAATCCCGAAATAGGTTGAATGACGTCATCACAGTTTAGATTTAGCCAATCAGAGATGTTCTTTACATAGATGCTTCCGGTTGTATTATGGAAGATGGTGCATTGACCCGGTTCCAGATAATGAACAAAATTAGACAAAAAAGTGTTTTTTAGATCGGTGAACGATCAGAATTGGACGAACGTTGTATGGTTGGAGTTTCTAATGTATATGGTCATTGTGCACGTCATTAGTTTGAGCTGGCGATCAGCTATCGGCCAAATATGACCGATAATCCACGCCGGACGGCCTCCGATTCTGTGTGAGATTCTTTCATACACGCAAATTTCGCTTTGGATGGGGTATACAAAATGCGAATAACTGAATAAATGCTGGAAACAGCGATTTGAAGTGAATATATTCACACACCTAATACCTTTATCGATTGCCAGAGACAGAAGTCATATATTTAATCGGTGTTTATTGTGTTTGTGCGAGCCGGAAAAGAGAGGGCTCTTTCTATAATAGCCATATTTATACTCACCTTTATAAATAGAATATGGTACTGTACGAGACCAAGTGGGTGGGGTAATGGGATTTTTTTAATAGGCATTTTTTGTGTGTCGTAGGTCCGAGTCTTCCACCTGTGGCCAAAATGGCTGTGATAATGTAATAAATTCAGTATAATAAAAATTAATAAATTTTTCCTAAAATTGAAAATTTCTCCCTCAAAGTATACTTTGCAATGTTGGTGAAATAGGCTACAGAGCTCCAGTTAAGGTGCGTAATTTGACCAACTTGGGGTGAAATTTTGTTATTTTTTCATCAAAAATGGCAAGTTGGGAGTCCTTTAGAATCGATTCTAAAGCACTCCCAACTTGCCATTTTTGATGGAGAAATCAGAAATTTACCTCCAAATTACGCACCTTAACTGGAGCTCTGCAGGGAACTGAGGAAAATCCTTTCAGTTAACGCAGTTATTATAGGAATTAATGGCCATTTTGTGGAATTTATCGGGGTATAAAGTCGCGGGAATACTGGACGAAGGCCGGAAGGCCTCGTCCAGTATTCCCGCGACTTTTCCAAATTTATATCTCCGATAAATTCCACAAAAACGCCATTCATTCCTTATAATTCCAGCATTTGAAATAAATTCATCAAGTAAATGTGTTTATTTTCCGTTTTCTTAAGAATTATTTTAACTGCGCCTGACGGTTACGGAAAGTAGTTCGGCATGGAGTTTACTGGGATATAAATTCTGGACAGAGACTTGCTACGGACCAATCAAATGTTAGGGAATTGTGTAAGTATTTTTGTGCTGGAATTATTACATTATATAGGAAAACATGCACTTGGGACCAAGAATTTAACTTTGAGTGGACTTAAAAAAAGAGTTTCAGCTAACGAGTAGACTGCAGTGCTCCAGATAAGGTGCGTATTGGCGCACTTATTTTAGCAGAATATGCATTGATTATCAAAAGTGGGAGTACAAAATACTCACAGCAATGTGAAAATACGCATTGATTTACAAATTGAGTAGTGAAAATACTGTAATAAAGTGGAAAATTTACTTAGTTGAGCTGCAAAAATCAAACAGTGTTTATTTTTTTGTAGCTCAAATAAGTGAATTTTTTATCACTTGTTCCCTATTTAATAACGAAGCACATCAGTACTACATTCGTAAAAGTGAAATATGCATTGAATTTAAATACAAAAACTTATCTGGAGCTCTGAGACGGAATTGGGATATAATTTGTTTTAACACAAAACAAATGGTGTCCGAATAGTTAGGGTTATTACGGTATCATCAGTCTCGAGGCTGTCTTGTGGAGTAGGCACCACATTGCCGCACTGGATACGCTCGAACTGGCTGGCACTGATGTTCCTGCACAGACTCACTGTGATCAAGTCACAGTCCATGGCTCCCGTATCGACCAGTGGCTCTCTGTGTTCATGTTCATCTACAACAGTTCCCAAATGAACGTCCCTACTGCTGTTATTGTCAGGTGCCTGCACTGCTACTGTGTGAGAAATCACATTGACAATGGTAGCGCATCCTGATTTCTGCTCCTTATCAACAATGCTAGTACTATTTGATACTTCTTTCTTATTAACATTGTTAGTAAACTCTGATCGCTGTTCCTTATCAACATTCCTAGTAGAATCTACTTTATGTGCGTTGTTAACAATGGTAGTACGATCTGCGTTTGATGTATTACCGGTAGTACTGGAAGCACATTCTGTTTGCTGTGTACAAATATTACCGTTGGCAGCACATTCTGACTTCTGTGATTTGGCACATTTCAAACAACATCTCCGGCCAGAAGGCATTAATCTGGCTGGACTTTCATCACTGTCATCATCGGTCATAATAGTAAAGTTCTTAACAAACTTACTCCTGTTAGACTTTTGTTTATTACTCTTAGTTCTAGTCTTACTTGCTCTAGAATCCTTTTTCCTGTTATTATCTCCAGAAAGATGTTTCTGTATTGCACCAGATTCCTTGGTTGGAAGACTTTCTTTATCAACATTGAACTGGTTAGATGTAGTGTTGTCTACCTTTTTTCTTTTTATTGGTACCTTTTGTGTTCCTTTTTGTTCCTTCCCTCCGAGTCGTAAACTTTTTGGGCACTTACGTTTCACAGCTATTGGTTTATTTTCTGCTTCACTTCTATCTGTATTGCTTGATGTTTCGCTTGATGTTTCACCAACTTGTCTCTCCATGGTAAGACAAGGTTGAGATTTTATTTCAGACTTAATTACAACTGTAGCGCTTTGTGAATTCTCCTTACTGTTGACAACAATTGGTTGCGATTTAATGTCAGGTTTTTGTCTGTTTTCCACTGTTGTAGTTACACTATCCATATCAACTGCCGGGTGTTTTCTATGCTTCTCATTTATAACACATGGAGAGTGAATTGTATGTTTGGGTTTGATTATTTTGTTTTGTGTCAGAGTCATCAATAGAATTTCACTGTCATCAGAACTTGAATCATCTGCATTTTTGCCACCATCACAATCTGTATTCAGAAACTCATAAGGATCTTTCACATCTTCAAAAGGGTTTTCATCCAGATCTACTACCACATCCGATGGACACTGAGGAGTCATCTCTCTATACTTGACGTTCATTGTGTCTGAATCACTCTCATCATCGGAACTTGAATGAAAAATCGACTCCGGCGACATATCTCGCACCTTTTGTGTTAAAGGCTTTCGACGATCAAATGCTTTCTGATCTTTGTTTGTGGAATTAATGGATGAGCTGCTACATTCAGCGTCTGTCAATTTTGGCAATGTACATGATCTGCGAGTAGGCCGAGTACAATCTCTGTCCCTCCATGCCTGGGTGTTATTATTGGTGGTCTGTGTATTACAGCTGATTGTCTGTGTATCACTGATGCCTGTGTCACATAGCGCGTCCAGTAGCATGTCCGAGATGTCCCGCGTGCTGTCAACATCACTGTCAGCCTCCTGTCTCGCGGTATATATAGCATCACGCTCTGGAAACAGGACAGATGGTTAGAAAATGTAAATCAGTAATATCGATTTTCAGGAACTGTTTTTGATTTTGATGAATATTTGCAGGGTTTTTTTCATACAGACAAAGGAAATCTACCAATTTCAGGAATGTTTTGGTAATTTTCAGGGAGTAACTAGAAATGGACGCTTGTCGACAAGCGCATGTGTATCCCCCTCCCCAGATACACAAGTAGTTTCAAAAAAGGGTGTTCGAGTTATGCTCTGGAGACAAAATCAGTGACGGAAAAAACAAAGGGAGATAACTAAAAAATTAGTGATGCAAGAGTTGTCATTCTTGCGTGACACACCTTTAGGGTTGTGGTCTATGCATGTGTGAAGTTTCATGAAAATATTCCAAAGGGTGTTCGAGTTATGCTCCGGACACGATCAGTGCACGAAACAACAAAGGGAGATAACTAAACAATTAACGACGCAAGAGTTGTCATTCTTACGTGGACACACCTTGGGGTCGTCTTCTATGCATGTGTGAAGTTTAATAAACTAGAAAATGTGTTCATAGAACAAGGATGTCCCACATATTGCTTTGATAATAAATGAGGCCAAATTATAAGTCAAAATTTTCTTTTACCTGAGCGTTAAAGTTTTTGAAGCACCAAGTATGTGACCTTGACCCTGGGCTTGGCGGGGGCAGGACAAACGTGGATTTGGCACAGGGCAGTAGAGGACCATTAGAGCAATGCATATATGAAATATGAAGCTGATCCGTGAAAGAAAACAGAAATTATAAGATATTTACCTGAGCGTTAAAGTTTTTGAAGCATTAAGTATGTGATGTTAACCCTGGGCTTGGCGGGGGCGGGACGAACATGGATTTGGCACAGGGCGGTAGAGGACCATTAGAGCAACGCGTATATGAAATATGAAGTTGATCCGTGAATGGAAAGAAAAATTATAAGATATTTACCTGAGCATTAAAGTTTTTGAAGCACCAAGTATGTGACCTTGACCCTGGGATTGGCGGGGGCAGGACAAACGTGGATTTGGCACAGGGAGATAGAGGACCATTAGAGCAATGCGTATATGAAATATAAAGATGATCCATGAAAGAAAACAAAAATTATAAGATATTTACCCGAGCGTTAAAGTTTTTGAAGCACAAAGTATGTGACCTTGACCCTGGGCTTGGCGGGGGCAGGACGAACGTGGATTTGGCACAGGGCGGTAGAGGACCATTAGAGCAATGCGTATATGAAATATGAAGCTGATCCGTGAAAGAAAACAGAAATTATAAGATATTTACCCGAGCGTTAAAGTTTTTGAAGCACCAAGTATGTAACCTTGACCCTGGGCTTGGCGGGGGCAGGACGAACATGGATTTGGCACAGGGCGGTAGAGGACCATTAGAGCAATGCGTATATGAAATATAAAGATGATCCATGAAAGAAAACAAAAATTATAAGATATTTACCCGAGCGTTAAAGTTTTTGAAGCACTAAGTATGTGACCTTGACCCTGGGCTTGGCGGGGGCAGGACGAACGTGGATTTGGCACAGGGCGGTAGAGGACCATTAGAGCAATGCGTATATGAAATATGAAGCTGATCCGTGAAAGAAAACAGAAATTATAAGATATTTACCCGAGCGTTAAAGTTTTTGAAGCACCAAGTATGTAACCTTGACCCTGGGCTTGGCGGGGGCAGGACGAACATGGATTTGGCACAGGGCGGTAGAGGACCATTAGAGCAATGTGTATATGAAATATGAAGCTGATCCGTGAAAGAAAACAGAAATTATAAGATATTAACCCGAGTGTTAAAGTTTTTGAAGCACCAAGTATGTGACCTTGACCCTGGGCTTGGCGGGGGCAGGACGAACGATAAAGTTTTGGATTTGGCACAGGGCGGTAGTGAACCATCAGAGCAATGTGTATATGAAATATGAAGCAAATCGGTCGAAGGATGAAGAAATTATGAGACACTTACCCGAGTGTTAAAGTTTTGTGACGGACGGACGGACGGGAGGACGGGATGCACGTTCCTACGAATGAATACTTGTTGGGTTTTTACTGTATAAAAATACCCAACAAGAGTACCCAACACTATCCTAACCCTACCCAATAAGATCCCTGTACGCTTACAACAAGTACCCATTCGTGTGTGCGGACGGACGGACGGACAGACAAGGGTAACACTAAATGCCCCCTCCACTATCGTGGTGGGGCATAAAAATATTCCAAAGGGTGTTCGAGTTATGCTCTGGATACAAAATCAGAGCACGAAACAACAAAGGGAGATAAGTAAACAAGAATTCCGCGGAATCAGATGCCTCGCCTTGTCCAGCCTTGACCTCGAGCCTGGGCCCGAAAGCAATTTTCACTGGCCAACATATTATACAACTAGAAATGGACGCTTGTCGACAAGCGCATGTGTATCCCCCTCCCCAGATACACAAGTAGTTTGAAAAAAGGGTGATCGAGTTATGCTCCGGAGACAAAATCGGTGACGGACAAAGGGAGATAACTAAACAATTAGTGATGCAAGAGTTGTCATTCTTGCGCGACACACCTTTAGGGTCTATGCATGTGTGAAGCTACTGGAGCGCAGAATTATTTGTTAATAGTCCTATATTTATGTACATATATCTGCAGCACATAGTGCCACAATATTTTCAACACAGTTGACGGAAATGTAATATAGAACGTAAATAAAAAAAATAATGCTCGCTACTGGAGCCGAGAATTTTTTTTAATAGTCCTATATTTATCTACATATATCTGCACAGGTCCACATACTGCCACAATATTGTCAACACAGTTTAGGTAAATGTAATAATTTAGCTGTATAAAAAATTTGAAGAAAAAAAGTTAAAAAATAAAAAATAATAATACTTGCTACTGGAGCCCAGAATTTTTTTTTAATAGTCCTATATTTATCTACATACATCTGCACAGGTCCACATAATGCCACAATATTTTCAACACAGTTTACGGAAATGTAATATATACTGAGCAAAACTAGAAACGTCCCTCCATGTTTAAGGAAAGATTCATCAAAAACCAAAAGGGTTACTTTTAAAAATCAAAATGGAAAAACAAGTTCATTCATTTCTGTATCAAAGCCAATAAATTGCATTTGGATATCTTGTTAAATATTCGAGAGATAACCGGCCAAGGGCGGTAGGGGTCAAAATAAAAAATCACAAAAACTCAGAAATGTGTTACTTAATGTTTAGAGATGGAATTTCAATAAGTAATGTGGCAAATTCAGTAAATCTCGTTAGTACCGAGTGTGGCCACCATTTGCATGAATGCATGCAATGATCCTACGCCGCATCGATGTGACGTAACGCAATACCAGTGCGTTGGGCAAATTCCTCCATTCCCGTTGTAACGCCGTGTAAGATCGCGAACATTGTCAATCTGATGGTTAGCTCGTGCTTTGCGGCCCAGCTCATCCCATATGTGCTCAATGGGATTGAGATCCGGGGAGACCGCGGGCCATGGCATGACGTCGACGTTGTTTTGCTGTAAGTATTGAGTGGTGACCCTGGCTACGTGAGGGCGGGCATTGTCGTGCATCAATGTCACACCAGGACCATGCTGACGGATAAATGGTAAGGCATGTGCATTTAGCACATCTGCAACATAACGTTGTGCATTGATGTTGCCCTGTACAACAACCAAATCTGTCTTCCGGTTTCCCATGATCCCACCCCAGACCATTACGCTCCCTCCCCCAAACCTGTTCTTCTCAACAATGCAACAATCGGTGAATCTTTCATTTTTACGCCTGTATACCCGTAATCTTCCGTCAGCATGACTAACTGTGAACCGAGATTCATCGGTGAACAAAACTCGGTTCCAGTCAGCCCTTCTCCAGTTCAGATGACGTCGCGCCCATAACAGTCTGGCAGCACGGTGACGTTGGGTCATTATCTGACCAGTGTACGGGCGGCGTGCCCGGATTGGTTGGGCGTTACGACGTAACCGGTTGCGAATGGTCTGCCCTGAGACACCGTATCGCCTAGCAGTGACTGTGGCTGCCAATCGACGTTGACGTAAGTGCGTCAACGTAAAATGTAACGATCGGCTCTAGCCGTCGTTACACGAGGCCTACCAGGTCGCTGCCGGTCGTGAACAGCCCCAGTCTGCTGGTACCACGGGCTGCAAGACGATCAATCGTCTTCCGACAGCAACCAAACCGAGGCGCGACCGCCCTGGCGGCCATCCCACCCGCAAGCAACATCCAAATTGCCTGATTTCGCTCGTTTTCGGAAAGCCGTGGCATATCGAAAACAGTGAAAAATTCAAAAAGTTTTTTAATTTTCCGAATAGCCCCTATCGCATGAATGGTACGACATGAACTGAATCACCTTATCGATGACAAGTATAGCGTGCACGTGCAAAAAGTGGAAATCAACGTTCCGGTCACTGGCCGCTATGTAAACCGTGTGTATCGGCTAAACTCTACACGATCGTATTCTGAACATCGCCACGGTTTAAAATACATGTACTTTGAACATGTGGTACATACATAGACAGAGCTACACCGGCTATAAAACAGGGACGTTTCTAGTTTTGTTGAGTATACAATTTTTTTTTTTTAAATAATGCTCGCTACTGGAGCCCAGAATTTTTGTTAATAGTCCTCTACTTATCTACATATATCTGCACAGGTCCACATACTGCCACAATATTGTCAACACAGTTTACGGAAATGTAATAATGTACCTGTATAAATTACCTGTAATAAGTTAGTGGTCAGTTAAAAAATTGAAAAAGAATGTAAAAAAAGAAATGGAAAAAAAAATTAAATTAAAAAAAAGAAAAAGAATAATGCTCCCTACTGGAGCCCAGAATGTTTTTTAATAGTCCTATATTTATCTACATATCATATATACACAGGTCCACATATTCCCACAATATTTTCAACACAGTTTACGGAAATGTAATATAATCATTTACCTGTATAAATTACCTGTAAGTTGTCAGTGGTCAGTTGCACATGCTAGCACATGCACAGGTGAATAGTCTGTATATAGCACTTACCACCTTATGCTACTAGACAAAAATTGAAAAATAATTTGAAAAATAAAATGAAAAAAAAAAATGGAAAAAAAATGGAAAAAAAAAGTTTAAAAATAATAATGCTTGCTACTGGAGCACAGAATATTTTTTTAATAGTCCTATATTTATCTACATATATCTGCACAGGTCCACATAATGCCACAATATTTTCAACACAGTTTACGGAAATGAAATATAATCATTTACCTGTATAAATTACCTGTAAGTGGTCAGTGGTCAGTTGCACATGCTAGCACATGCACAGGTGAATAGTCTGTATAAAGCACTTACGACCTTATGCTACTAGACAAAAATTGAAAAATAATTTGAAAAAATAAAATGAAAAAAAAAGAAAAAAAAAAGAAAAAAAAAAGAAAAAAAAAAGAAAAAAAATAAAAAATGAAAAAAAAACAGTTTAAAAATAATAATGCTTGCTATTGGAGACCAGATTTTTTTTAATAGTCCTATATTTATCTACAAAAATCTGCACAGGTCCACATAATGCCACAATATTTTCAACACAGTACCCAATGTAGTGATTTACCTGTATAAATTACCTGGTCAGCAGTGGTCAAGCACTGGACATCTGCACATGCTAGCCCATGCTAGCACATGGTTCTCCCAGTTTCTATTGTTCTCTCTACAGGTAAGGTGTACAGAGCACACGAGAAAAGGTGTACAGAGCAGACGAGAAAACAGGTCTTCATGCATTATTGTCCAGTTTGTAGAGTGCGCAAAACAAAAAAGGGAGATAACTCAAAAATTAGCTACGCAAGAGTTGTCATTCTTATGCGCGACACACCTCCGGGTCGTGGTCTATGCATGTGTGAAGTTTCATGAAAATATTCCAAAGGGTGGTCGAGTTATGCTCCGGACAGGAAATCAGTGAGCGAAAACAAAAAAGGGAGATAACTCAAAAATTAGCTATGCAAGAGTTGTCATTCTTGTGCACGACACACCTTCGGTTCATGGTCTAATTGAATGTGTTAAGTTTCATAAAAATATTCCAAAGGGTGGTCGAGTTATGGTCAATCAGTGAGCAAAACAAAAAAGGGAGATAACTCAAAAATTAGCTATGCAAGAGTTGTCATTCTTGTGCGCGACACACCTTCGGGTCGTGGTCTATGCATGTGTAAAGTTTCATGAAAATATTCCAAAGGGTGGTGGAGTTATGCTCCGGACACGAAATCAGTGCGAGAAACAAAAAAGGGAGATAACTAAAAAATTAGCTATGCAAGAGTTGTCATTCTTGTGCGCGACACCTTTGGGTCGTGGTCTATGCATGTGTGAAGTTTCATGAAAATATTCCAAAGGGTGTTCGAGTTATGCTCCGGACAAGAAGTGTCTGCGGCGGACGCGGACGCGGACGCGGATGCGGACGCGGCGCGCTGTCAAATCCATAGTATCCCCCGACGGAGTCCGGGGGATACAATTATTGACTAGCGAGCCATAGAATATCAGATTATATTCTATGGCTCACTAGTCAATAATTGTTTTATTATATGATAATAGTCTGTATATAGCACTTACGACCTTATGCTATTAGACAACAAGAAACGAGGCAAAGCCACGAAGGCCAGGTTTTTTCCAAGCATGGACACTTGGATAACATAATTATACCCACTTTTTGTAGACTAGATGGCCGTGGCCTGCATGTCGCGCCTTGGGGCGAGGCATGGACACTAAAAAAATAGATATAGTAGATGGAAAAACTTTAAGGAAAAAACTTTAACCGAACACACGGACGTACGGAAGTACGGACGTACGGACGGACGTATGCCAAAATGCCGACGATATCGCGCTTTCCGCAAGCGGGTGCGACAATGATGATAAACACCCATGTGAAGTATCAAGGTAATGGGTGAAGCAGTTGCAGAGATATAGTACACGAAAAAACTTTAACAAATAAATTCAAAGTAATTTGACCATGACATTGCGCACAGGGGCCGCACGGTTGGGGGTTAGAATGAAAATATGGACGATGATAAACACATGTGAAGTTTCAAGGTAATGGGCGAAGCAGTTGCAGAGATATAGTATAACGAAAACGTTTTTAACGTTTTAACCAAACAATTTAACCAGACGTACGTTAAAAAGTTAACGTTGAAAATGGCTAAGTCAATTACGTAGAAATAATAGGTGAAGGTAAAAAAATGGTCACATGTTGGATAGTTGTATGTGGTAGGCACCCCTTGGTTATGAAGCTGTGAAAGTTTGGTGGTCCTAGGTGGTACAGTACCAAAGAAATGGACTTAAACACAAAAATAAAAATTAACATTGTAAACGCGAAAACTTAACGTTGAAAATGGCTAAGTTGACTGCGCGGAAAAAATGGATCAAGTTAAAAAAAAAGTAACATGTTGGATAGTGATATGTGGTGGGCACCCCTTGATTATGAAGCTGTGAAAGTTTGGTGGTCCTAGGTGGTACAGTACCAAACAAATGGACTTAAACACGAAAACTTAACATTGAAAACGCGAAAACTTAACATTGAAAATGGCTAAGTCGACTGAGCGGAAAAAATGGGTCAAGTTAAAAAAAAAGTAACATGTTGGATAGTGATATGTGGTGGGCACCCCTTGATTATGAAGCTGTGAAAGTTTGGTGGTCCTAGGTGGTACAGTACCAAAGAAATGGACTTAAACACGAAAACTTAACATTGAAAACGTGAAAACTTAACATTGAAAATGGCTAAGTTGACTGCGCGGAAAAAATGGGTCAAGTTAAAAAAAAAAGTAACATGTTGGATAGTGATATGTGGTGGGCACCCCTTGATTATGAAACTGTGAAAGTTTGGTGGTCCTAGGTGGTACAGTAACAAAGAAATGGACTCAAACACGAAAACTTAACAATTGATTGTGGACGCCGCCCCCGCCCCCGCCCGCCCCCGCCCGCCCGCCCGGCTTTCGCCAATCCAATAGCCAGGATTCTTTTTCAAAAAATCTGGCTAAAAATGGTCACATGTTGGATAGTTGTATGTGGTAGGCACCCCTTGGTTATGAAGCTGTGAAAGTTTGGTGGTCCTAGGTGGTACAGTAACAAAGAAATGGACTCAAACACGAAAACTTAACATTGATTGTGGACGCCGCCCGCCCGCCGCCCGCCCGCACGCCCGCACGCCCGCCCACCCGCCGGCTTTCGCCAATCCAATAGCCTGGATTTTTTTTCAAAAAACCTGGCTAAAAATTGCAAAAGAATTTGAAAAAAAATATGAAAAAAAAAAATGGAAAAAAAAAGTTTAAAAATTAACAAGAAACGAGGCAAAGCCACGAAGGCCAGGTTTTTTCCAAGCATAGACACTTGGATAACATAATTATACCCACTTTTTGTAGACTAGATGGCCGTGGCCTGCATGATGCGACTTGGGGCGAGGCATGGACACTAAAAAAATAGATATAGTAGATGGAAAAACTTTAACGAAAAAACTTTAACCGGACACACGGACACACGGACGGACGGACGGATGGACGGACGTACGCCAAAATGCCGACGATATCGCGCTTTCCGCAAGCGGGTGCGACGATGATGATAAACACCCATGTGAAGTATCAAGGTAATGGGTGAAGCAGTTGCAGAGAAATAGTACACGAAAAAACTTTAACAAAACAATTCAAAGTAATTTGACCTTGACATTGGGCACAGGGGCCGCACGGTTGGGGGTTAGAATGAAAATATGGATGATGATAAAACACCCATGTGAAGTTTCAAGGTAATGGGCGAAGCAGTTGCAGAGATATAGTATAACGAAAAAGTTTTAAGCAAAATATTTAACCAGACGTATGTTAAAAAGTTAACATTGAAAACGGCTAAGTCAATTACGTAGAAATAATAGGTGAAGGTAAAAAAATGGTCACATGTTGGATAGTTGTATGTGGTAGGCACTCCTTGGTTATGAAGCTGTGAAAGTTTGGTGGTTCTAGGTGGTACAGTACCAAAGAAATGGACTTAAACAGGAAAACTTAACACTGTAAACACGAAAACTTAACATTGAAAATGGCTAAGTCGACTGCGCGGAAAAAATGGGTCAGGTTAAAAAAAAGTAACATGTTGGATAGTGATATGTGGTGGGCACCCCTTTATTATGAAGCTGTGAAAGTTTGGTGGTCCTAGGTGGTACAGTACCAAAGAAATGGACTTAAACACGAAAACTTAACATTGTAAACGCGAAAACTTAACATTGAAAATGGCTAAGTCGACTGCGCGGACAAAATGGGTCAAGTTAAAAAAAAAGTAACATGTTGGATAGTGATATGTGGTGGGCACCCCTTGATTATGAAGCTGTGAAAGTTTGGTGGTCCTAGGTGGTACAGTAACAAAGAAATGGACTCAAACACGAAAACTTAACATTGATTGTGGACGCCGCCCGCCCGCCCGCCCGCCCGCCCGGCTTTCGCCAATCCAATAGCATGGATTTTTTTTAAAAAAACCTGGCTAAAAATGGAGAAAAAAATATTAAATTAAAAAAAAATAAAAGAATAATGCTCCCTACTGGAGCCCAGAATGTTTTTTAATAGTCCTATATTTATCTACATATATATACACAGGTCCACATATTTCCACAATATTTTCAACACAGTTTACGGAAATGTAATATGATCATTTACCTGTATAAATTACCTGTAAGTGGTCAGTGGTCAGTTGCACATGCTAGCACATGCACAGGTGAATAGTCTGTATATAGCACTTACGACCTTATGCTACTAGACAAAAATTGAAAAATAATTTGAAAAAAAAAAATGGAAAAAAAAAGTTTAAAAATAATAATGCTTGCTACTGGAGCCCAGAATTTTTGTTTAATAGTCCTATATTTATCTACATATATCTGCACAGGTCCACATAATGCCACATTATTTACAACACAGTTTACGGAAATGTAATATCCAATGTAGTAATTTACCTGTATAAATTACCTGTGGTCAAGACTGGACATCTGCACATGCTAGTACATGCAGCACATGGACAGGTGAATGGTTCTCCCAGTCTCTATTGTTCTCTCTACAGGTAAGGTGTACAGAGCACACGAGAAAAGGTGTACAGAGCAGACGAGAAAACGGGTCTTCATGCATTAGTGTCCAGTTTGTAGAGTGCGCAAAACAAAAAAGGGAGATAACTCAAAAATTAGCTACGCAAGAGTTGTCATTCTTGTGCGTGACACATCTCCGGGTCGTGGTCTATGCATGTGTGAAGTTTCATGAAAATATTCCAAAGGGTGGTCGAGTTATGCTCCAGACAGGAAATCAGTGCGCGAAATTGAAATTGAATATGTGAAGTTTCATAAAAATATTCCAAAGGGTGGTCGAGTTATGGTCAATCAGTGCGCGAAACAAAAAAGGGAGATAACTCAAAAATTAGCTATGCAAGAGTTGTCATTCTTGTGCGCGACACACATTCGGGTCGTGGTCTATGCATGTGTGAAGTTTCATGAAAATATTCCAAAGGGTGGTGGAGTTATGCTCCGGACACGAAATCAGTGCGAGAAACAAAAAAGGGAGATAACTAAAAAATTAGCTATGCAAGAGTTGTCATTCTTGTGCGCGACACACCTTCGGGTCGTGGTCTATGCATGTGTGAAGTTTCATGAAAATATTCCAAAGGGTGTTCGAGTTATGCTCCAGACAAGAAGTGTCTGCGGCGGACGCGGCGCGCTGTCAAATCCATAGTATCACCCGACGGAGTCTGGGGGATACAATTAAAGTCCAACTACTGTTAACCCGTTACATGCGGAATACACCATTACAGGTATGAATACTTATTTATAAATATTTTTTATTTTTGTTACTTCTCAATGAAAGTATATGTTGCGACCACTCATTTGAACCATCTTGATGAGACATACTTCCAAGCACATTTAAAGGTACATGCCCACTCAGTAGGTTATAGTATAGGGAGACAGATAGTTTTGTATATTCTGCAGATATGACATTTTCTGGCAAAAAAACATTAATTCACCATTACACCACGTATTGATTGGCATTATTATACACTTTATATGGGACGTAAATTTCCACACTGATATCAGAGGCGATAACCGTGTCATTTGCATATGAAAATAGCCTGATACCACTGCGTGTCACTATTAGTAAAATAATTATTACTAAATGATTATATCTGTATAGCAGGCACTTGTAATTTTTAGAACTGGTGGAATAGTGACACGATTATACTCTTATTTAATTCCTATAAAGAACATTTTGTGCCTACTGAGTGGGCATGTACATGAACCTTTAAAGAAAATATTTTTGATTTTCCCCAATTAAAATGGCATATCCTCAGCATGAAATGGGTTAATAATTCCAGCACAAAAATATGTACACAATTCCCTAACATTTGATTGGCCCGTAGCAAGTCTCTGTCCAAAATTTATATCCCAGTAAACTCCCACGCTGAACTACTTTCCATAACCGTTAGGCGCAGCTAAAATAATTCTTAAGAAAACGGAAAATAAACACATTTTCTTGATGAATTTATTTCAAATGCTGGAATTATAAGGAATGAATGGCCTTTTTGTGGAATTTATCGGGGATATAAACTTGGAAAAGTCGCGGGAATAATGGACGAGGCCTTCCGGCCTTCGTCCAGTATTCCCGCGACTTTTCCAAGTTTATACCCCGATAAATTCCACAAAATGGCCATTCATTCCTTATAATGAAAGCACTGTGTACTCCTGTTTTCATATACAAAATCAGGGAGTTTGATTGGTCGACGGTGAGCGTCGGCCAATCAAACTGCAGGATTTAGAATATGGATATCACTGTTTGCTGCAGTAAATGTAGCACCATCCTCTGGAAACAGGGAGAGAAAATGTACTCACATTCTCAGGCTCATAATCAGGGAGGTTGATTGGTTGAGGCTGAGCGGCGCTCATATGTGTTCACATGAACCTGTATATAGGGGGTCCTCTGGAAACAGGGAGAGAAAATGTACTCACATTCTCAGGCTCATAATCAGGGAGGTTGATTGGTTGAGGCTGAGCGGCGCTCATATGTGTTCACATGAACCTGTATATAGGGGGACCATTGTAGATCAATCACAAACATGTTAATAATAAAAACTTTCAGCAATGGAAGACAGTAACTTGTGCGCTAATGATTGATAGCTTGTTGACAGTATACAGTTATTTCAATAGTGCATCGGGCAGGGATTCCGCTGGGGAAAATAAAAATATTGGCGATAAAAAATTACACAGCATCGAGGGGCAATATGTTTTGACCGTTCCCCGTATAACCATGAACTAACTGTTTCAGCCATGGAGTTTACATAGATCACAGTTTACCACCAGTTGGAGTGTGAATTTAAATGCCGTAAAACACAGGAAAGTGTATTTCTGGACATCTAGATTTCAAAATTTGTCCTGGGAGGCATGCCCCCGGACCTAGCATACTCGCTTCACTCCGTGGAGTTCGAAAATAGAACCCCCACCTTAGTTCCCCAAATGCTGGATCCGCCCCTGCTGTAATATACTGTATGTGATGCAATGAGCGTGAATTTGGGGTACGGCGCATCGACTGACCGATATAAATTGCGTTGAATTTTATGACGTAATCTTCGACAAAATTTATGACGCCATGAGTTTTAGGGGTGAAAATAGTTTTGACTATTCTACAGGCATGCAGTACTATTGCCCAGGCTCGTAAAACTATTTTCCAGACACGTCAATATCCAGGGAATTAGTCAAAACTATGTTGTAATATCAACTTGTATAGCGAGTTGGGTAATAATAATTCATACCAGTATAACAGTCATCCCGCACAGTAGACAGCTGGCGTATCGGCGACACCACTGGCTTCACAGTCGCTGTTGATGTTGCCTGGCTACAGGTGAAGTTCACCTTGACGGAGCCGCCGCCACTGTTGTCGGACATACACGACACATTGATCTCCACGGGACGGGGACTGGAGCCCCGGGGCACGGTGACGTTCACAGACATATCCTTGTTGCCAGTAGACTGCGTGGTTCCATCGCCACCAAAGTTCAGCCTTATCTTCGCATTCTGTACATTACCTGGGGTTCCTGGGGCTGGTTTCACTAAAATTCATTATAGGAATGAATGGCCTTTTTGAGGAATTTATTGGGGTATAAACTTGGAAAAGTCGCGGGAATACTGGACGAAGGCCGGAAGGCCTCGTCCATTATTCCCGCGACTTTTCCAAGTTTATATCCCTGATAAATTCCACAAAAATGCCATTCATTCCTTATAATTCCAGCATTTGAAATAAATTCATCAAGAAAATGTGTTTATTTTCTGTTTTCTTAAGAATTATTTTAACTGCGCCTCACGGTTACGGAAAGTAGTTCGACATGGAGTTTACTGGGATATAAATTTTGGACAGAGACTTGCTACGGACCAATCAAATGTTAGGGAATTGTGTAAATATTTCTGTGCTGGAATTATTTGATAAAAATATTTGTACAATTCTTTTTATAAATTTGCTTCTCACATTAAAGGTACATGCCCACTCAGTAGGCACAAAATGCTCTTTATATCAGAGACATCATCTAAAACATTTTCTGGCAAAATAAACATTCATTCGCCATTACCCCACATATTGATTGGCATTATTATACATTTTATATCGGACGTAACTTTCCGCACTGATATCAGGGGCAATAACCGTGTTTCCGTAAAATGTTAATGAACATTACTATTTATTCTCTGTATGTATTTTTTTATGTGTAATTATCATACTTTATAATCTGTTGAAAATATTATTTTTTCATGTGACGCATTTAATTAGTATAAATAATTAAACAATACCATGCCTCATTTGCATATGAAAATAACCTGATACCAACGCGCGTCACTATCAGTAAAATAAATATTACAAAATGATTATACCTGTATAACCTTCACTCGTAATCTTTAGAACTGGTGGAATAGTGACACAATTATACACTTATTTCATTCCTGTAAAAACCATTTTGTGCCTATTGCGTGGGCATGTACCTTTAAAGTGGCGAACGAATGATACCATTTTCCGCCTACATGTACATATACACATTATTACATGTGAATGTATCCACGAACAAGAATTAAATACTGATCATGAGAATAAATTTTGTGAAAATAATGAATCTGGCAAAATCACTGCAGAAATGAACCCTTTCAACACTACAGACCAGTATAGTGTTGTATCAAGTTGAGCAGACTGAGGAGCAATTTTCATATTTTTGAGAACAAAAACGCCCCCTTTTCATAAATGGACTAGTCTGAAAATCATTTTGTGATGATTGGATTGGTTGAACAAGAATTCCGCCACGGAAGCGGTGTCACGCCTGCCGAGGCATTTGACCATAATATGATCAACAATGTTTCCTCAACAATGTGAAGGTACAAAAGGTCAAGGTCATGTTACTGGGGGCATGACTTTGTTCCAAATGCTCACATGCATCAAGTGTCAAAATATTGAAGCAATCTGTCAAATAATATTAAAGTTATATCATGATGAAGAAACTTGTACAAACTTTTCACGCAAAAAAATGCCTAAGCGTTTACACAAAAATGTGAATATGTTAATGACAGCATGAGTGTGTTCCAAATACTCACATGTATAAAGTTTCCAAATATTGAAGCAATCCGTTAAGTAATATTAAAGTTATACCATGATGACGAAGCTTGTACAAACTTTTTGACATTTCGGACGACGACAAAAACGGAAAAAGCGGCAACTATAGTCGCACCTTCTGCTAAAGCAGGTGCGACAAAAATGAAAGGTGTTACTAACGCCATCGGTGAGGGGATAATTGAATTTTGCCGACATCAGACATAGCACCAGTGGTTGAATGGGAAGATTTATGGAGCATGGTTTTACTATTTATTCAGTATATATTGATAAAATAATTTAATATTTTGATATCATAATTCAATTTTTTATACATGTATATCAATAAATCACTTCACTTATATGATATCAATAATTTGAATTACAATTTGCCCATGCAGACTATCAGCCAAATTGAAGACTCGAATGTCTGTTCAAGATCGCATAACACACAGCTATGGCACAGAATAATCAAATGCATGATTTACCGTGAAAGCTCTCAAGACCGGACCTCCCACGGTGTCCGGTTTAGAGAGGTTTCACTGTATATCTACTCACCTAGACTGCTGGACTGGGTATCGGCATCTTTGCTGAGAGAGTGTGACAAGGCCGAATGACAGTAGCGCTTGTAGTGTGATATTATGTTACTTCGGCACACAACACCCGCTGGACATTCTGTTCAAGAGAAAACAGGACCTGTGATTGTACGTGGCTGTCACCACAGGTTGAAGTAACATACCAAGGCCTATAAATACATTAAATATACCTAAAAGTATCAATAAGTGAAAAAAAAGTAAGTTAAACAATTGTTTTACTCCGTTATAACACATTACCAAGGTTCCAAGGTTTTTTATGGGCCGTAATCGGACGGCCTCGAGACAACGGACTCTAACGAAACAGTCAACCGATATACATGTATATAATTTCCGCCAATTGCAGAAGTTAGGCAAATGTTAGCCCTCCAAAATATTCTCCGATGCGCTATGTCAACGCGTTTTCGAGCTATGCATTATTTTGTTCCAACAATGTTCTGCATTTGTCTCTAGTAAGAAGACATTGGGCACATTTATTTCTTTGACTTTCCCGGAGACACGTCAGCTGGTATCGTTTCATAGCTTCGCTTACAAGGTAAACAGATGACTGGCTGGTAACCAGTCACTGTAACATGACGCTTATGCGTGACACTCCATGCATCTCAACCAATCATAAGCTTAGCGATGACGTCATCGGGAAAACCCATCAACAATTAGACAATATGGCTTCCAGAAAAATTATAGAAATGTTGGTGCGATTGAATTGTCTGTCGTGACGCATTGGACTGGTATAAATGTAGGTTTTATCAAATGTTCGATTGGAAACAATGTTGTTTCGATGCAAAATCTGTTTCTTAAAGGCCGGCCCGGAACACGTAAAAGTGAAGTGTTTGAAGCAGATGTTTGCGCTGCCATATAGTAGTATTGGTCCCGAAAAATAATGTTACCGAAGTATTACAAGGTCAGATAAATGCGGAATTTTGTTGAAGAAAATAATCTGTAGCTCGAAAACATGTTGACATAGCGCATCGGGCAATATATCGTTGCGGAGGGCTAACATTTGCCTAACTTCTGCAATTAACAGAAATTATATAAATCGGTTGACTGTTTCGTGAGAGTCCGTTGTCTCGAGGACGTCCGGGTACAGACCATTAAAAACATAGGCACCTTGTATTGTGTTATAACAAGGAGTACACTTTTTTTTTAAACTTATTTTTTTCCCACTTATTGATACTTTTAGGTATATTTAATGTATTTACAGACCTTGAGACCATACCAGCTTGTAATCACAGGTGGAAGACTCGGACCAATGACACCAAAAAAAAAATGCTTATTAAAAAAATCCCATTACCCCACCCACTTGGTCTCGTACAGTACCATACGCTATATATAGCGTATGGTACTGTACGAGACCAAGTGGGTGGGGTAATGGGATTTTTTTAATAGGCATTTTTTTTGGTGTCATAGGTCCGAGTCTTCCACCTGTGCTTGTAATCAAGTAAATGTAGCACACTCCTGTACATGTAGCTTGATAACGATCTATATTGCTTCTTAGAAGTACATGCATGACAGGTGTTTCATTGATGGAATGGCAAACAGTGCACATCAAGATCACAGGGTTGTGCCTAGGTCTCACTTTCAGAGGGACAATTTCAGATTGTGTGCCCTTTTTGTATTAAAATAATACTAAGGGAGACTTTTAAATTTTAAGGGACATGGACAATTTTAGGTGGGAAAATGTCCCCCGGGCTATTAGGGGGAGCCCCATGTAGTGGCGCGAGTACGTACCCCTAGTGTACTCGCGCCACTACATGGGGCTCGCCCCTGACGCACCCCCCTGAACTTTTTTAAACCTAGATGGCCTGAAATGCACTCTCCTGCATTTTATGTCATTTAAATTCGGATTTCAACGGTGGCATTTTCATGCAAATTACCTGTATATTAATGCATTTCAAGATTTGTTGAGATTACTGTTTGAAAAATAGCGGACCTCGGCGAATTTAGGGGGGTGCGTATGCACCCGTCGCACCCCCCCTGCGTACGGGCCTGTGTGGCTGAATAAACATGATTTAAACATAACTCTAGAAGGTCTAACCGGGTGACATACACTGTGCGTCCTATTTTTCCAGTTACAGCCATACATGTATAGATACCGCATTCAGCTATCGCTTTTAACGCTTAGACCGCTATCTTAATTTTTTTGTCGTCTGCTGTTTATTTTCTATTTTCCATTTTTATCATCAAAAACACACTTTAGAATAATTTACAACATGCTGTGACAGCACTTTAGAATCATTTCCAATGGAAATGATTCTAAAGTGCTGTCAAACCATGTTTTTATTGAGAAATAAGGCAAGATATAAAAGCAACAGCAGACGACAATTGTTGTGTGTAGCGGTCTAATGGTTAAGTGCATATCAATAGTAATCAGACAATAGTTACTTTATAGGAGTTACTTACATTCATAGAAATAAATCCCATATTTCAAAATGATAAGATGTAAATAACATTTATTTTACACACACCTAATGGCATGCGAAAGTGTGACATCAGGGTGTAATACTTTAAGATTTTAAGCTAGCATATGAAACTTATCTTTGTCAGACATGACCAAGTAGCTCCAGACAAGTTTTGTATCGAAAGAGAATTATACGCCCAGATTTCAAATTCAATGCATATTTTACTATTACAAATGTATTATTGATTTTTGTTTCCTTATTAAATACGGAACAAATGATAAAAGAAATAAACAACTTTAAAATTTCACTTATTTGAGCTGCAAAAAGCAAACACTGTTTACTTTTTTCAGCGCAACTAAGTAAATTTTTAACTTTATTACAGTATGTTCTTAGCCATAACAAAGAAATGGACTCAAACATGAAAACTTAACATTGATTGTGGACGCCGCCCGCCCACCCACAAAACGCCCGCCCGCGGCTTTCGCCAATCCAATAGCCTGGATTTTTTTTCAAAAAACCTGGCTAAAAATTGCAAAAGAATTTGAAAAAAAATATGAAAAAAAAAATGGAAAAAAAAAGTTTAAAAATTAACAAGAAACGAGGCAAAGCCACGAAGGCCAGGTTTTTTCCAAGCATAGACACTTGGATAACATAATTATACCCACTTTTTGTAGACTAGATGGCCGTGGCCTGCATGATGCGACTTGGGGCGAGGCATGGACACTAAAAAAATAGATATAGTAGATGGAAAAACTTTAACGAAAAAACTTTAACCGGACACACGGACACACGGACGGACGGACGGATGGACGGACGTACGCCAAAATGCCGACGATATCGCGCTTTCCGCAAGCGGGTGCGACAATGATGATAAACACCCATGTGAAGTATCAAGGTAATGGGTGAAGCAGTTGCAGAGATATAGTACACGAAAAAACTTTAACAAAACAATTCAAAGTAATTTGACCTTGACATTGGGCAGAGGGGCCGCACGGTTGGGGGTTAGAATGAAAATATGGATGATGATAAAACACCCATGTGAAGTTTCAAGGTAATGGGCGAAGCAGTTGCAGAGATATAGTATAACAAAAAAGTTTTAAGCAAAATATTTAACCAGACGTATGTTAAAAAGTTAACATTGAAAACGGCTAAGTCAATTACGTAGAAATAATAGGTGAAGGTAAAAAAATGGTCACATGTTGGATAGTTGTATGTGGTAGGCACCCCTTGGTTATGAAGCTGTGAAAGTTTGGTGGTTCTGGTGGTACAGTACCAAATAGAAATGGACTTAAATCAGGAAAACTTAACACTGTAAACACGAAAACTTAACATTGAAAATGGCTAAGTCGACTGCGCGGAAAAAATGGGTCAGGTTAAAAAAAAAGTAACATGTTGGATAGTGATATGTGGTGGGCACCCCTTTATTATGAAGCTGTGAAAGTTTGGTGGTCCTAGGTGGTACAGTACCAAAGAAATGGACTTAAACACGAAAACTTAACATTGTAAACGCGAAAACTTAACATTGAAAATGGCTAAGTCGACTGCGCGGACAAAATGGGTCAAGTTAAAAAAAAAGTAACATGTTGGATAGTGATATGTGGTGGGCACACCCTTGATTATGAAGCTGTGAAGTTTGGTGGTCCTAGGTGGTACAGTAACAAAGAAATGGACTCAAACACGAAAACTTAACATTGATTGTGGACGCCGCCCGCCGCCGCCCACCCGCCTCCCGCCGGCTTTCGCCAATCCAATAGCATGGCTGGTAACCAGTCACTGTAACATGACGCTTATGCGTGACACTCCATGCATCTCAACCAATCATAAGCTTAGCGATGACGTCATCGGGAAAACCCATCAACAATTAGACAATATGGCTTCCAGAAAAATTATAGAAATGTTGGTGCGATTGAATTGTCTGTCGTGACGCATTGGACTGGTATAAATGTAGGTTTTATCAAATGTTCGATTGGAAACAATGTTGTTTCGATGCAAACTGTTTCTTAAAGGGCCCGGAACACGTAAAAGTGAAGTTTGAAGCAGATGTTTGCGCTGCCATATAGTAGTATTGGCCCGAAAAATGTTACCGAAGTATTACAAGGTCAGATAAATGCGGAATTTTGTTGAAGAAAATAATCTGTAGCTCGAAAACATGTTGACATAGCGCATCGGGCAATATATCGTTGCGGAGGGCTAACATTTGCCTAACTTCTGCAATTAACAGAAATTATATAAATCGGTTGACTGTTTCGTGAGAGTCCGTTGTCTCGAGGACGTCCGGGTACAGACCATTAAAAACATAGGCACCTTGTATTGTGTTATAACAAGGAGTACACTTTTTTTAAACTTATTTTTTTCCCACTTATTGATACTTTTAGGTATATTTAATGTATTTACAGACCTTGAGACCATACCAGCTTGTAATCACAGGTGGAAGACTCGGACCAATGACACCAAAAAAAAAATGCTTATTAAAAAAATCCCATTACCCCACCCACTTGGTCTCGTACAGTACCATACGCTATATATAGCGTATGGTACTGTACGAGACCAAGTGGGTGGGGTAATGGGATTTTTTTAATAGGCATTTTTTTTGGTGTCATAGGTCCGAGTCTTCCACCTGTGCTTGTAATCAAGTAAATGTAGCACACTCCTGTACATGTAGCTTGATAACGATCTATATTGCTTCTTAGAAGTACATGCATGACAGGTGTTTCATTGATGGAATGGCAAACAGTGCACATCAAGATCACAGGGTTGTGCCTAGGTCTCACTTTCAGAGGGACAATTTCAGATTGTGTGCCCTTTTTGTATTAAAATAATACTAAGGGAGACTTTTAAATTCATTTAAATTCGGATTTCAACGGTGACATTTTCATGCAAATTACCTGTATATTAATGCATTTCAAGATTTGTTGAGATTACTGTTTGAAAAATAGCGGACCTCGGCGAATTTAGGGGGGTGCGTATGCACCCGTCGCACCCCCCCTGCGTACGGGCCTGTGTGGCTGAATAAACATGATTTAAACATAACTCTAGAAGGTCTAACCGGGTGACATACACTGTGCGTCCTATTTTTCCAGTTACAGCCATACATGTATAGATACCGCATTCAGCTATCGCTTTTAACGCTTAGACCACTATCTTAATTTTTTTGTTGTCTGCTGTTTATTTTCTATTTTCCATTTTTATCATCAAAAACACACTTTAGAATAATTTACAACATGCTGTGACAGCACTTTAGAATCATTTCCAATGGAAATGATTCTAAAGTGCTGTCAAACCATGTTTTTATTGAGAAATAAGGCAAGATATAAAAGCAACAGCAGACGACAACTGTTGTGTGTAGCGGTCTAATGGTTAAGTGCATATCAATAGTAATCAGACAATAGTTACTTTATAGGAGTTACTTACATTCATAGAAATAAATCGCATATTTCAAAATGATAAGATGTAAATAACTTTTATTTTACACACACCTAATGGCATGCGAAAGTGTGACATCAGGGTGTAATACTTTAAGATTTTAAGCTAGCATATGAAACTTATCTTTGTCAGACATGACCAAGTAGCTCCAGACAAGTTTTGTATCGAAAGAGAATTATACGCCCAGATTTCAAATTCAATGCATATTTTACTATTACAAATGTATTATTGATTTTTGTTTCCTTATTAAATACGGAACAAATGATAAAAGAAATAATCAACTTTAAAATTTCACTTATTTGAGCTGCAAAAAGCAAACACTGTTTACTTTTTTCAGCGCAACTAAGTAAATTTTTAACTTTATTACAGTATGTTCACTACTAAATTTGAAAATCAATGCGTATTCTGCTAAAGTAAGTGTGTAAAATACACTAATACACACCTTATCTGGAGCTCTGGATAAGATAAGTACATAAGATAAGCAGGGATTCCCCTGGCGAATGCCACTTTCGCAATTGGCGATAAAAATAAACAATTGGCGATAAAAAATTACAATTTTCGAAAATAAAGTAATGTTTTATCGCCAATTGCGAAAGTGGCGATTGCCAGCGGAATCCCTGCATTGGGTGTTCGGAAATGAAGTGCATTCAAAACAGGCGCAAATATTTCGTGAAGGGGTTCATCAGTTAATGACATATTATAATTTTCTTTTTTTTTGCCAATTTATCGCCAATTGTTTTATTTTTTTTGAAGTGGCGAATCCGTGGATAAGATAAGTACATTTTATTTGAAGTTTCAAGCCAATCCACCACGGTCTGATTGCGTCCTCAGCTGAGAACAACGCGATCGCCGGGGAGTGTCTCACCCATTAACCCATTTCAGTCTGAGGATACGATAATTTTTGTTGAAAAAATCTCATTATTTTGTTCATTCATCGATAAAGGTATATGTAATTACCACTCATTTGAACCGTCTCGTTGAGATGGTTCAAATGAGTGGCAACACCATATACTTTCGAAAGGATATAAAGAAAATAGGGATATTTTTCTCTCAAAAGGTTCATACTACTAAAAGTGTATCCCGTCTGTAATGGGTTAAACAGGGCGATTGCCACAAGGTCAAGGTTACAATGAGGAAGTCCAAAACTATTGATACAAAGGTCACGGTCACCTAGGTCAAGTTCACAAATGGTTGGATGGATAGCCATCAAAGTGAAAAAGGAAGCTAATGGTGAAGTTTGGTAATGATCCGACGGATCCAGAGATATTCATAAAAAATTATTGCCGCAAAAGTCAAGGTCACCAATGACACTGGATGGATAGCTATCAATGTGAGGAAGCTATTTGTGAAATTTGGTAATGGGATCAGGAGATATTCGACATTTGAACGCATGTCCAAACTTTTTGACACTAAGGTGAAGGTCACCAAGGTCAGCTGAATTACAACGGTAGATATTCCATCAAAGTGAAGAAGTTATTGATTAAGTTTGGATGATCCGACTAACGGATCAAGAAATATTCAACATTTGGATGTACATCCAAAATAATTGACATACATGTATAGGTCAAGGCCACCATGGTCACAGTCACCCAAATGAGACACTGTGTGGATAGCCATCAATGTGAGGAAGCTATTGATGAAGTTTGGTAAAGGATCCGACTAACGGATCAGGAGGTATTCAGCATTTGGACGTACATGTATGTAGAAAATTATTGACACAAAAGCTAAGATCACCAATGTGAAGGTCACCCGAATGACAGTGGGTGGATAGCCATCAATGTGGGAAAGCAATTGATGAAATTTGGTAATGATCCGACTAACGAATTAAGAAATATGGGAAATTTGGCTGCGTCAAACATTTACGTCCCACAAAGGTTAATGGTACATGTACATGCCCACTCAGTAAGCACAAAATGTTCTTTACATCAGAGACATCATGAGACATTTTCTGGCAAAATATTCATTCACCATTACCACACATACATGTATAGATTGGCATTATTATACATTTATATCAGACGTAAATTTCCACACTGATATCAGGGGCGATAACCGTGTTTCCTTAAAATGTTAACGGACATTGCTATTTATTATCTGTATTTATTTTTTGATGTGCAATGATCATACTTTATAATCCGTTGAAAATATTATTTTTTCAGGTGACGCATTTAATTAGTATAAATAATTAAAAAATATATGCATATGAAAATAGCCTGATACCACAGCGAGTCACTATCAGTAAAATCAATATTACTAAACGATTATATCTGTATAGCAGGCACTCGTAATTTTTATAACTGGTGGAATAGTGACACAATAAGTGTATAATTCAATTATACAAGGGCTGATCCAGAAGTTCGTGGACACCGTCTATAATTAATGAACACAACGTTATAGATGTTTCAATATTTTCTCACAATCAAGTTATTATACAATGTATACGGTACTCAAATCATTTTAATACTTTTAGTGACTTTATATAAAACCGCAGATTTTTTGCACGCTATTAAAGAGAGTGTGGTCTGGATATGTGGAGCAGTCGCAAAATTGAGGTCAAATCAATATTATTCTATCGACATCCACGTTAATATTTATAATTCCCTTAAAGTAAATTGCGCAGAACATTGACCTACGTTTGTAATGTTCATCCAACGTCATCATTGAATCTTATGACGTCATTTGATGTTATGGTGTGTGAATTTGATAGCGACAACTGCGACAGCATATAGTGATTTACTCGAATACAAAAATAACATCATTAGAAAGTGAGAAAAATCTTTAAATATTGTGTAAACTTTAGGGCAACGCCTGTACAAATTATGAAAATGGCACCAGGAATGAAAAGGGTGTGGCAATCTCTTGTTTATAAATAACATAAAAGGATTCCCGACTGTAGGATGAGCGTTATGGACGATACGCGGGGTGATAGACCTGTGGACGTCACCGACTAAGAAACGTTACGCTGTTAAACACTAAACTAGACGAAGACCGGAGAATAACATTGCGTCAATTAAGTGAACAGCTAAGCTTGTAATATGAAACAGTATATCAGATTGTCACATAACACCAACATGAGGCCTTTAAGTGCTCGTTGGGTTCCAAGGATATTGTGTACAGAAAAAAAGGAGTTGTTTGTTCAAGGAATAAAGAACTTTTTGCGAAGATGGAAGAAAGTGGAACATTCATTTCTTGACCGCATTATTACAATGGACCAAATTTGGCTATACCATTAGGACCCAGAATCCAAACAGTTGAGTCAGTGGAAATGTGAGCATCACCCCCACCAAGTTGGGAGCAGAAATGTTCAAACATCGCCCATAGTCACCCGACCTTTCACCTTGAAATTTTGCGTTATTCTCGCGATTGAAGAGTGGACTAATGGGAAGACGATTCAGATATATCAGAGTTACGGACTGAACTACAAACATCTTAAATTAAACTCTTTTGAACCACAGTGGTATAAAGATCTCCGCAAGTAGATTGAGTGGCATCAGAAATTCATTGCTGTCGGTGGAGAATATTTCGGAAAACAATCATGTGAGTAACGTCAAAGTATTGTCCACATATGATAACGTAACGTCACAACAAGTGACGTCGTGACCTGCTCCGCTATACTCTGACCACTATTGTTCACGCCAACACAGCAACTATAATTAACCAGATATGTTCACGAAAGTCCATACATATACTGATTATAAATAAAGACACATGCCTGCAACATATTTCACAAATACCTCCATGTTTGGTCTGTTAACTGACGTTGTCCACAAACTTCTGGATCAGCCCTCGTACACCTATTTAATTCCTATTTTGTGCCTACTGAGTGGGCATGTACCTTTAAGGTCACCAAGGTGATGGTCAAGGTCACTGAATAACAGTGGGTGGATAGCCATAAATATAAGAAAGCTATTGATGAAATTTGGTAATGATCCAACTAAAGTATCAAGAGATATGGCAAATTTGGCTACGTCCAAAATTTACGTCACACAAAGGTTAAGGTCACCAAGGTGAAGATCAAGGTCACCCAAATGACACTGGATGGACAGCTATCAACGTGAGGAAGCTATTGATGAAGTTTGGTAATGATCCGACTAACGGATCAAGAGATATGGGAAATTTGACGTCCACATCCACTATGCATATGGTAGATGGTTGGGAGGGGGGAGGGGGTATTTCCTAGGAAAGTCTCCCCCCCCTCCCTCAATACATGCCAAATGCTATCTGTTCTACACCAACATACATTATTTCATCAGAAATACTCCCCCAATCGTGGGTTATTCTTGTCTACAAAGAGACATTCACATCCGCTCGCTATGCATATGGTAGATGGTTGGGGGGGGATACTTCCTAGGAAAATCTCCCCTCTCCCTCAATACATGCCAAATGCTATCTGTTCTACACCAACATACATTATTTCATCAGAAATACTCCCCCAATCGTGGGTTATTCTTGTCTACAAAGAGACGTCCACATCCACTATGCATATGGTAGATGGTTGGGGGGGGGGGGTATTTCCTAGGAAAATCTCCCCCCCCCCCTCCCTCAATACATGTCAAATGCTATCTGTTCTACACCAACATACATTATTTCATCAGAAATACTCCCCCAATCGTGGGTTATTCTTGTCTACAAAGAAACATTCACATCCGCTCGCTATGCATATGGTAGATGGTTGGGGGGGATATTTCCTAGGAAAATCTCCTCCCCCCCCCTCCCTCAATACATGCCAAATGCTATCTGTTCTACACCAACATACATTATTTCATCAGAAATACTCCCCCAATCGTGGGTTATTCTCGTCTACAAAGAGACATTCACATCCGCTATGCATATGGTAGATGGTTGGGGGTGATATTTCCTAGGAAAATCTCCCCCCCCCCCTCAATACATGCCAAATGCTATCTGTTCTATACCAACATACATTATTTCATCATGAGGGAGGGGGGGTTATTAATTCTTGTCTACAAAGAGACATTCACATCCGCTATGCATATGGTAGATGGTTGGGAGGGGAAATTACCTAGCAAAATCTCCCCCACCCCCCCCCCTCTCGCCAATATGCTAACTGTTCTACACAAACATTTTCACTTGATCAGAAATCTTCCCCCAATCTTGTGATATTCTTGCCTATCAAGGGACTTACACTATGAATATGGTAGATTGGGGTGGGGTGTGAGGGAGGTGATTTTTTATGTTCCCCTTTCTTATACTACCAAATGACATACATTGTGCCTATGTGCACATGTTTGGTTGGAAATAATTCTGCTTTGTAGCATTCAAACACAAACTTTTGGGTGGGAGAGAATTTCCAGGGTGGGGGGGGGGGGGGGAATTTCCGAGGGTCGAGCCTGGAAATATTCCCCCCAGGGGTGTGAGAATTTCCTAGGAAATTCTTCCCGGGGGGGGGGGGAATATTTCCAGGCTTGACCCTGGAAATCTTCTCCCGCGGGTGGGAAGATTTCCAGGGGGGAGAATTTCCTGTGACACCGGTACTAGCTACTTTTGATTTCAATTCGGTTTTTTGGCAAATTTACTGATACTGCTTGTCCTATAAATTAATCTTTGTGTCAAGAGTATTTATACCGCCCGATTTCAAATTCAATGTATATTTTATTTTTGCGAATGGATTAAATACTGAATTTATAATATGTTTTTCCCTACATCATGTACATGTAGCTGCACGTTTTCCACTTTATAGGCAACAGGTTGCACTACATCGCTACACCACGGTTAACGGTACAAATGTGCGTAATAGCATTTACACTTCGCACACTAAAATATAGAAAAACCTGCAGGGCATTGATGTTCATACTTCGCTATTTTGTCATTAAGAGATAAATACACAATATGACACAAAAATATTATCATAAACTTACCTAATAAAGTCTGTATTAGCAAAATGCTTAGGTCACTCTCCACGAAGTACATGTAGATAGTAAACAAAGAACGCTTCAAATGCACATTTGGATAGACTACTCCGTCATAACGCTTATGAAATGCAGTCTAATGAAATGCAATTATGTACTCATAACTAGTTTTCCCCATATCAAATAGGGAATAAATTAGCAAAAACAGCAAAAAGAGGAAAAATCCACTTAAATAAATTTGAGTTGTAAAAACCAAAGAGCATTTTACTCCTCAATTTGGTTTAAACAGTATTTATTTCAAGAGAGATATGTGATATAAATACATGTAATACATACAAATTGAAACAGGATTAGAAAACAAGCTTTTACGCTTATATATATAAATGTGAATTCTTCTCTCCTCAATTTGAAAATCAAGAAATATTTTAAAATCATTGTATCTTGTACTCCCACTTACGAATATCAATGCATATTCATTTAAAATAAATACATAAAATACACCAATGTGCGCCTTATCTGTCATGCACGCCATTTATCCATTTTTTTCATGATTTCATTGTGTAAAGGTAAACAATTTTATCACAGGTCCGACAGACTTTTTGCTTGTTAAATACAAAGATCCGACATTAAAATTTGCAGGTCCAGGACCTCGGACAAGTGCTAATTTCACGCCCTGCTAATATCTGACACTATCTAGGTGTATTTGTGGTATATTTATATGTATTTAGACTATATTTGGGTGTATTTGGGTGTTTTGTGTAACCGGTACGCATTAGCTCTGATTTTAATTGGGTTTTCACACTTTTTAATTGCTTATCTGGAGCTCTTCTACCTCGTGGAGTGATCAAATAAGTTTGCTAATACACGCTTTATTATGTAAGTTTATGGTAATATTTTGCTTCATATTGTAGAATTGTCTCAATAAGAATATAGCGACGTATGAACGTCAACGCCCTGCTGTTTTTTTTTACTGTGTAGCGTGGTGTAGCGATATAGTGCAACATGTTGCCTATAAAGCAAAAAACGTGCAGCTACATGTATGATGCTTATTGATGGCACAAAGATAGAGCTCACCATTTATGGATAATTGAGGTTCATTAAGGCACATATCGACATGCCAAAATGGGGACTCCATATAACCGAGGGCCGTAAATGGCATACAGCAAACTGGGCAGTTCCCACATCGGGACAGCTTCTCAGTTGGAGTAGCAGGCATCTCAGTCTTCACAGGTTTTAGCCTTGTTTTGCATTTATTCTCTAATTTGCACATGTATGAATCGTCAGTCGACTGCGACAGAGTTTTTTTGTAGTTGCTCAATATTTTTTTCTTATCGTCAGGTCCGTGTGATTCTAATTTTACACTGGTTTTACTAATGGTTTGTTTATGTGTTTGTTTGGTTTTACGATTTCCACTATTCGTTCTGTGTTTAGCAACGTCAACCGTTTTAAGTTTCCGTTCTAAGTTGTCAATCCATGTTGCATCTCTCAGATGACGACTACTGGTGTCATCCGACTTTTGATCCGGACTTTGTTTCAACCGTTTCGGCACTGATTTATACTCCCATATTTCTTCATCGCTATCAATTATCACAACGTCAGACGTGTCACACGTGTCTTTGCTCATCTTGTAGGATATCCCTGCTGGTCGACATATAAAGATCTACAACAGAAACTAGTATTAAATTCGCGGAAATTTTGTGTAAACGATTGTTATTGTTGTTGTTGTTATTGATCAATCCGTCCTTCGTAGGACAACCTCTTGAAGAGTTGGAAAGAGGATAATCCGATTCCTTGGTGACGGATTAAAAATAAAATCTAAAGACCTCTTTCCAACTCTTCAAGAGCTTGTCCTACGAAGGACGGAACGATCAACAATAACAACAATAGCATTTGTTTTGCCAGAAACATAGAATACTAGATTTCATATATGGCAAGAAATCATTGCAGATTCCCTGGTAGGCGTGTTTGTAGACTACTGTAGTCTACATGGGGTACATGGGGCACAGGGTATACACATACTACAACTGCCTATATATAATAATGTTAAACATATATATGGTATATACTCAAATGTGTGTGTATTTGTGTGTTTTAGCAATATTTAGCTAAAATGTTGAACTAAATGTTTAGGTTTGCTTATTACTATTAGTATTACAGTATAAAGAAGCACAGTTACTTTCTTTTTTTTTTAAATAAGAAAAAAAGTGTAGCATGTTAAATAATATAATATTACACTATGGTCAGTAAGGTCAAAGGTATTTTCTCTTTGTTTATTACTTTTTATATTTCATTTTCAGTGTGATTTATGGCTTAAATTAAGGTACATGCCCACGCAGTAGGTTATAATATAGTGATGCAGATACTTTTGTATATTCTGTACGTATGACATTTTCTGGCAAAATAAACATTCATTCACCATTACCACACGTATTGATTGGCATTATTATGCATTTTATTTTAGATGAAAATTTTCACACTGATATCAGGGGCGATAACCGTGTTTCCTTCAAATGTTAACGGACATTACTAATTATTGTCTGTATTTAATTTTTAATGTGCAATGATCATACTTTATAATCTCTCGAAAATAATATTTTTTCAGGTGACGCATTTCATTAGAATAAATAAGTAAAAAATATCATGCCATTTGCATATGAAAATAGCCTGATACCAACGCGCGTCACTATCAGTAAAGTAAATATTACTAAATGATTATATCTGTTTTCCGGGCACTTGTAATTTTTAGAATTGGTGGAATAGTGACACAATTATACACTTATTTAATTCCTATACAGAATATTTTGTGCTTACTGAGTGGGCATGTACCTTTAACGTTGCCCATTTCCATCGCTATGCATTATTGTCTTTACACCCGCTTAGAACAGTAACACTTGATGTTGTTTTGTGAGATTTTGTTCAACAAGCTATCAATATTATGGTGACAATATAATTGACAGTCAGCATGGTCAGTGAATATCATGATCTAATTACAAATGGATCAGTGTATAGATTGTAGTTTGTTCTGGTGTTTTGCTGGATGATGTTTGGTGGTATTTATTCTACAATTGACGATTTAGTCATAAAGTTTAGGTTCTGTTGTATATTTTGGCAGGTTGCCATGGCTATAGGACCTGGGGGATGTGTAATTTATGACCCATTAATTTCATGAGAAAATGGATTAGGCTACATTTTTAATTATTAAAATTTGTAAACTACAAGCTGAAATTCAAATTATTCCGTGTCTTCTGAGAATATTGCACACATATTGTTTGTAGGGTGTTCTTTGTGTTAGGAAAGAATGCTGATCCTTAAATTATCGGTTAAAGATGTGTGCTATGTCATCAAGGCCAATGCTGGTTAAAATGACGCACTATTTTCACGATTTTGTTCAAATGCATCATACATTTCATTAAATTATAATTTCTAAATTATTAGTCTGCACGCAGTCAGTGCTTTAGAACATGTTACATTTGTCGAGTGCAGTAAAAAGGTTTTAATTGCGAACCTGTCTGATAGGGCTAAATTATGGAGTGGGAATTTAGGATGTGTAATAAATAATTTGCGGAATAATGAAATGTGTTTTTAGGAATTAATATTTTGGAGAAAGCAATATAATAATACATGGTATGTACATATTGTGTGTTTATAGTGACCTGGCCATTATAAAATATGGTCACAACAACCTGCATTCTATCCTGGAATTTAGTGACGAGCGAGCGGTTTAATACTTTGCAGTCCTGTTAAAAAACTTGCACATACCAATTATATAAACTTATAAATATACCTACTTTGACCTGGATTATACTTTTATTTCCTTTTATTCGCAAAACGCGAGAACAGAACAAGCTGTTATTCTGACCATATTGTATAATGGCCGGGTCTCAGCTATAAGGATACAGATAGTATAATAGACAGATTAAATGGTAAAATTGTCCGTATAGCTGAGTATTCTAAGCTAACCTTAAACTTGCATAGCTACTTAATTATAGGGAGAAATGGGTTGCATAGGGTGCAAGGGCACAAAGTATTCTACAGCATTTACAATAGGGTGCAATGGGTTACATAGGGTACAAGGGCACAGAGTAGTCTACAGCATCTACAATAGGGTACAATGGGTTACATATGGTACAAGGGCACAAAATAGTCTACAGCATCCACACTAGGGTACAATATGGTACTGTAACTGGGCGGGTTAGTCTGTGTGCTTTTACGGCTTCTCTGCCTATATGTGTAATGGAAGTGGTAAACCTGTGGGTGTGGGTGTGTTTTAGTACAGCACCATATGTAACGTACGTTTCTGAGTTTATGTGCAGGCTGATCAGGTTCTACGGTGTTCACAGATTTAACCACTGCCGGTTATAATTTGAGCAGGTTCTTTGAGATAGTTCTGGCCTCCTTCGCACGAATGTTTTGAAATACACTGACACGACTGGTGGGGGATAATATATTTTATTTCTATGAGTATACGGAACTACTTGGTATTAATAAACGTACACGATATCAAAATATGGGAACATAAAGGGCATTTAATTATGCAACATTTACCAGCTAACATAATGTACATACATGTATGTATGTACACAAGTCCTTGTGGCGGCCATATGTAATAATTTTAATTGCGCTGCGCGGTGACATCCACTATCCGGCAGGAATACAAAATATCAATTCCAGCTGGAAGTGGCAGGATTTCAGACGTAAGTTACTGAGCACCACAAGGAATGTAGAGTACTCCCTCCGCTGTGCCGAGACTCATGGATGCTAATATAACTGCCACAAAAGTGGACTTTGCAAATTCCAGCCCTTGTGATAGCCATATTTTTCCCATGGTTGTCCGACCATACGCACGGAGGTTGCACTCACACAATGGCATTCGCGAGCATTATAATGCGTGACATGTCCGGTCAACGGTCCAAGCGATGTCGCTTCCAGTTGGGTTTCTCACGGGCGCTGACTTGTTTCCCCGCAGAGAAGACTGCTTCGTGATCGCGGTGAAGCTGCCTTGACATATCAGCCTCCTGGAACAGGGTGGACGTCGCCGTGGGGAGAGACACAGACAGCAAACGATTCCTCCTCTCCAAATCCCGAACTCGGAACCGCCACGTACGTATCTCTCGCCGACGGGCATCCTCCCTCGCCTCCAACGCGCGAAGTTGTGCCGCCTTAAGTGAAGACTTCAAACCCTCTGTCCACTCGATGTAACAATTGATATCGTCAAGGGAAGTGGGAACATCGGGTAGGCAGGTTGACGATGATTATGCACGGGCGGTGGAGTGGGAGAACTCACCAGGCCAAGAGGGTCCTTACGGCGAACGATGATAATATTGTCTCCCAAGTAAGGTGTGGTCGACGGGACGGCATTGTAAACGGTTTTTTTTGCGTCGTTGATGACGCCAGAACGAAAACGGAAGAAGACACCTGGGTGGTAGAAGATGTCACCACTGTGGTGTGCATGGACGAGGAGGTAGATCGCAATGTGAATGTAGGACGAGGCGTAAGGGTGATGCTTATATCCCGGGAGGAAGTTGTCAACCAACAGTCTCTCTAGGCTGTAAACATGGTCGGTTGATTGATTGATTCAGCGTTCATGTAAATTTCCTGCCCATAACAAGCAACTTGAAGATTCATACATTTTAATGGACATTGTAATTTGCGGTGGGAAAATGTCTACTGAGTAAAAATTGGGCAAGTTTTGTGAAACAGACAGTAGAGTAGACTACTCTACTGTCTGTTTCACAAAACTTGCCCAAAAGTTACACCTATCATACAGACATATTATGGAGAAACAGATGAATAGATGGACAGGGTGGTGACTATATGTACCCCAAAGTCTGGGATACATCAATTAAATGTTGGATTTGGAAATCAGTCCAACCATCCTCCCATTCCCATCAAATTAATGAAATAACAAAAGTTGTCAGATGACAAGAAAACGTGTCGTGGATTTGTCAGTGCATGATAGAGAACCCTTAGAGGAAGGTATGTGTGCAATATCAAGATACGGCATGGATGGAAACAGAAATTGTAACAAATTACCCTCAATGTTAAGTTTCTGAACATACTAAAAGTATGACATTGACCTTGGATTTAGTGGGTGTCTGAGCATCCTGGATTTGGCACGTGATGATAGAGAACCATTAGAGAAAGGCATGTGTGAAATATAAAATGGCTTGAAAGGAAACATAAATTATAACAAATATCCCCCAAAGTTATTTTTTTTTTGATTTTTGAAGACAGACAGATAGACAGACAGACGGACGAATGCATGGACAGAGGCAGACTATGACACTGAGGCTATGATATAAGCACTCATTCCTTCGGAATGTGTGCTAAAAAGTGGATTAATTCTTAAATGTTGTTACAAAGAAATATGAATGAAAAAATATTGTTTTTGCAACGTTCATATAGTCAAAATAAATTGGTAGGATTACGCAAAACAGACGGTAGGCACAGCATTGAATACCTTTTACTGTAGCTTTTTACATGTACATGTACTGTCATGACCCTAAATATTCAGACACCAATTATGTGGGCAAAACACATAAACATATATGGTTTCCCTGCCAATATTTTGGGTTAGTATGGCAGTAGTGGTCTAATCACAATAACAATGTATTTGGATACAATTTGTTTTTGAAAAACTATGTAATAGGGGTTTCCCAAAGCAAATTGTGTCCAAATAGTTCGGGTTATTACGGAAAATAAATTGCAAAAGTGTCATCTGCAAAAGGTTGATTGATTGATTGAGGTTTTTACATCTGCTCAATAGCAAAGGTCATACTATTCATCAGGGTTCAACATTAACAGTGTCCCGGGTGCTAGAGGATCATCGATTTGTAGGAGAAATCCCTGAAATTAGAGACAATCCTATTGATACCCATATAAAGGGATTCCCTGGGATCCCTGGACAAAACTGTCAGTGTCTAGCCCTGCATGATGTGTGACTTTGACTGGACGGCTTATGGGTTTTGCGACCAGTGTAGATCAAGATCAGCCTGTGCATCCGCACAGTCGGATCATGATCTGCACTGGTCGCCATTCCATCACTGAAACACACATCATGCTTCTAACCGGCAATATAAATCATTATCAGACTACAAGTCCGTGATATTGGATCAGTAGATACACCGGCCACAAGTCCCATTAGCTCAATTTCTTCAGTCACAGGCACATATGCGACGCGCCATGCGATTTTCTACCTTCGGACATCTGCGTAATTTCATTAAATACGTTTACAAGATGTGCAATATTTTTCACTGTCAAGTAAAACATCTGAAACTCCACTTAAACCCCCTCATCCTATTTGTAAAAGTATCATATTTGAGCATACCAGATTGATTTTGAATCATTTTTAAAACGCAAATTATGACAAAATCAGCTGAAATCAGCTGAAGATTCTCATGCCTGTATTATAAACCATCACATAATATGCGTGTATTATAAACCATCACATAATATGCCTTTAGTGGTGGTTTCTGGTGTTGTTGGACATTTTCATTACTCCAACTTTCTGCTCGTTTCTAAACATAATTATTCAGGTAATTGCGACCATTTGGCAATCCCTGTTATTCACTATTCAGTTACTGACAAATATGTCATAAGCAATGGCCAGTAGCTGTTAACAGCACAGCCAATGTCCCCTTCTCCACATCCAGTCAACCCTCCCACACTAACCCATCACACCGCCACCATACTTGCAACACACATAGTATAGACCGAACTGATGGATCTATCTAATGGGGGAGTATGTGGATGGCGACTTCAATTGCCTGTGCTCAGACCACCCTTATCATAGACAGTTAGATAATATATATATTCAGCCCTGACATTAGAATAACCTGACCTGGTTCCAGGTCTTCACCACACCAGAGTCACTTAGCCCCACTCACAAAAGTAATAGGACATTAGTACTAATCGTATTACTTTTAAGTTTTATAATGGGTAGCCAAGATCAATTGTGTACATCATAATCCAGTCTGCTTACATACATTGGACGGTCGATTAGTGCACCACTTACCGGCAATGTTTATGAGGCTTCGTATGGCCCCTCTGTGAGACGGCAACTTCTTAACTAGAGATACCCATGTGGTCTGTGAACTGTCCGTGCTACTGACGGTGTACACAACTGAAATATACAGTCAAACCTGTGAATATTGCAAGTCTTGGGAAGAAACAAATCTGGTCTTTGTACATTGTTTATGTGGTAATTGGAAAAAACAAAAGTGTGGCTGCTATAAGACTGGGAATTGCTATTCCAAGGTGGTCTTTATCACAGGTTCAACTGCAATTTATTAATTGATCGATCGATTGATCGGTCGGTCGGTGGATGGTTGGGTGTGTTTGATTGGTTGGATTGCTAGATTGGTGTTTTTCATCAGTTCAAAACAAAAGTCATATACAGATGGGAATGTTCCTGTATTGGAGGGGCAATCAAAATTCAGCACTAAGATCAATATTACCAGAAAATGTGGCTTGTCGGCACACAAATGCCCCTGATATTGGATAAATTTAACAGGATTCATGGATGTACACATATTTGGAGACACGGATGGCCACACTAATACTATGTCCCTCCCGGCTCTACTGAAACAGGGGAGATAAGAAAATCCTCCAAATCAAAATATGAACATTTCACCAGCATTCACTGTATCAAAATTATATTTTCAGCAACTGTCAATTACGGTAACTATAGTCATTATCAATCAATTAAATCTCACAATTCTAATCATTTGTGGCTGTGAAGGGAGAAATGGTGCTGATAGGTTTTGCAACTAGTGTAGATCCAGATCAGCCTGTGCATCCTCACAGTCTGATCAGGATCTGCACTGTTCGCCATTCTATCAATGAAACGCCCGTCATGCTTGTAACAAGCAATACAGATCATTATCAGGCTACAGGCTATTTGATCACTACACTGGTAACAAATCAAATAAGCCCCTTTTCGCCAGTCACATGTAACTGCACTTGAGAAGAAATTTCGACTTTCAAAGTCATTGCAGTTGGACCTTTGATTGCAATTTATCTAACGTAGATGTGTGAAAATTGGCACCAATTTCGAGCCAAAGTATAACAGAATACAAATGTAATGTCAAATGTGTATGCAGGACTTTGAAAATATCTGGAGGTGTCACATTTTACGAGGTGTATTTCGAGCCATCACGTTTAAATTAGATAAATATTTTAGCATTGGCCGTGACCGCAATGTCGTTTCGAGTGAGCATGGCATTACAAGTCATCGGACAAGGAATTTATATCATTTCCGAGCCGAGCCTGATAAACTTGACATCACAAGACACAAGTATGGTATTCTATTTATCAGCCGGTAACGTTTTAGGCTACATAATGGACAATTATGCGGACATGTTTTCGTGACATCATTCGACTAACACCATTCGGTAACGTCATGTGACGCTATTCGACCAATGAAATATCAGTTTGTTATAACCCGGATGACAGACAAGACTAGGAAACGCTTATCGAGAAATTCCTACCGTTTCTGAGCCGAGCCTGATAAACTTGATATCACAAGATACCAGTATGGTATTCTATTTATCAGGTAACGTTTTAGGCTGCAGAATGAGCAATTATGATGTTGTTTTCATTGAAAAGAGCACAAACTTGTTTCCGTGACATCATTCCACTGACGTCATTCGGTAACGACATGTGACGACATTCGACCAATGAAATGTCAATTTTCAATTTGTTAACGTTGTAACCCGGACATTCGTATCAAGTCAATGCCTGATACAGCAATATGTTATCAGTCAGTACGTATTCGGCCAATACAAAGCTTGTTACCTGATAAATGACAATGTCACTGTATTTCCTACGTATATTTCACAGGGTGACTTCTGGATTAAAAATGCGGGTGAAAAATCTCGCGGAATACATGGAGAAATACGGTACTGATCTAGCTGTTTATCGACGGCGGACACGACACGATCATTCTTTATGGACAACAGGAAGCTGATGTCATCTGAAATAAACAACTTTAGAGATAAACATGTGCCATTATTAAACATGCTGGGGGCCGTTTCACTAAACTTTGTACGACTAAAATGTTCATAAGTGTAAACTTATCGGATAGTTTTCTTGAAAACAATTACTGGATTTATATTTATTGAGCATATGCTGCATATGCAAACTTCGTCAACTTTTGACATCATTTGCAGAAAATATTACAGTCTATGTAAATATATTTCACGAAAAATCGCACTTGTTCTGAGGTGCAAAATCACATGGCGTGTCTCACATGAATACACACATCTTTCGACTCAGAAAACTGTTACTAGGCACTGTGTCTCAGATATTCAGCATGTGAGTTTTGTTTCAGGTTTCACGTTTGTGGTTACTGGTGAATTTTGGATTTGAATTATCAGAAGTTTGTATACATTTACTCCTGCAACAAAAATATTGAGAGATTTTACTGCCCGTCACATATTCATACGTCAAATGACCGTATCATTTGTTGATCCATGTTCGAGTGTTTGCTTGTTTAATCAAGCATGCCTTCCGAGTCATGGGAATTTCTTACATGGTAGATATTGATATTTTGATACTTATTAATCCTTGTTTTCTCCTCATATTTTACTGTCCACATGGCAATTCATTGCTAGTGTCACAGAAAGTATTCCATTATATATGTATTTTAAATACATCCAGGTGACACAGGTTTATGTTAAATTATATAATTGCAATCAATGGTGGAACGTAACCTTATAATATAAAATATATGGGCCGCGCTATGGGAAAACCAGCCTTAGTGACAACATTTTCGATTTTCACTTTTTTACATTTTCTCATGCGGACACCTTTCAAATTCAATATTCTGACAAGCAAATGCAATTATATTTAATAGTTTTTTTTTTCTCACTTTTTGTAGCACCATGCGAATCAGGCTCGGAAAAAAAAAGAGTAACGTCATCGACAAAATGACGTTATTGAAACGTCGACGTTTGTACAATGCAACTCAACAGCCTACAGTAGAAAATAGAGGATATTCCATCGTAAATTTTGAATAGCGGGAAATAATACACGAGTGTGCGTCGGCTCCCGCGTAAGCAACGAATGAGCGTAGCGAACGAGTTGCTTGCACGGACTGGACGGACACGAGTGTATTGTTTCCGCTATTCAAACATGTACGATGGAATATCCTATTTATTACACTTCCACGGATATATATGCACATTTAGTCGATTTTTGTGAGTATAATCAATGAATTGTGATGTGCGCATGAATAGTTATACAATGACGTGTTTTCCCGCGTTTTGACGTTACGTTGTGTGACTTCAAATGTGACGTCATGTAAACTTTTTGAAATCCAAATTATGCAGCTGTTTCGATGAGCCAGATATATTTGAGTGCATGTTTGGAATGTGTTCAATCACATTAACATTCTAGATTAGTAGAGACCCTTTCCAAATTTTCAAATAACTTTATTTTGACTGTAGTGAAAATTAAACATTTTTCATGGTAGCTCGTGGTTTCCAAGAAAACAGGCGCGCACTTACGGGTGTTCTTTTCACGGTGTATTATTTGTAAGGAGTTGATTACGGATTTTCTCTCACAGCGAAACCCGTGCAAATAATTTGCAAGAGTGTAATACATATTCGTATTATGCGCTAGCGTTATGGCAATCGTATGGAACGCCAAATCTACATAAACTCAAATATATATTGCTAGCAAAAAATATTTGGAGCTAGCAATAGATATTTGGAGAGCTCTCGTAAATTATTTGGAGAGCTCTCGAAATCAATTAATGATATCTCGAAATCATTTGGAGAGCTCTCGAAATCATTTGGAGCGAGCAATATAACATTTGATTTGGAGAGCTCTCTAAATCATTTGGAGCTATCTCTAAATCATTTGGAGAGCTCTCGAAATCATTTGGAGAGCTCTCGAAATCAATTAATGATATCTCGAAATCATTTAGAGAGCTCTCGAAATCATTTGTAGCGAGCATTATATAACTTTGATTTGGAGAGCTCTCTAAATCATTTGGAGCCATCTCTAAATCATTTGGAGAGCTCTCGAAATCATTTGGAGAGCTCTCGAAATCAATTAATGATATCTCGAAATCATTTACAGAGCTCTCGAAATCATTTGTAGCGAGCATTATATAACTTGATTTGGAGAGCTCTCGAAATCATTTGGAGCTATCTCTAAATCATTTGGAGAGCTCTCGAAATCATTTGGAGAGCTCTCGAATTCATTTGGAGATATCTCAAATTGATTTAGAGAGGGCATTATAAACTTGATTTGATGCTAGCTCCAAATACCACTCCACGTGGGAACTGGAGGAAAAAAACAATACGCGCTCCCTTCCCGCGCTTTTAAAATCTCTGTACGCATGTGCACCGAGCCTATTAAAAACTTCGTAACCTTCAATATGGAGTATATGGGTAGAGTAAAAAAAAATTGTTTAGCTTATTTCTTTTTCATTTATTGATGCTTTTAGGCATATTTAATTTATTTATAGACCTCGGTCCGTTACTTCAACCTGTGCTGTAAACATGCTCGACATATGTGTGTTCACTACTACACGTGTGACAGGCGACTTCCGGTTTAGGTAAAGTCGCACTAAATTTGGGATGGCACGATTTACCCAAATCTACCCAAACCTTCATGTAATTACTATATTTGTTTTTAAATAAAGCTATGCACATTATAAGAATGATGTTTGGACTGTACTTACATAATATATGTCATTAATTTGCTTATACCAGGGCCGTTTTTAATGTTTTGATGCAAAATGGAAATATTTGTACATGAAATAAAGGGAGAATACCGCGATTCACTTATGCTAGTAAGCAAAGGAATATAATGCACTTTATAATGGCTAAATGGGAATGATGATTTTTAATTGAAATACTCATAAAAACAGTAGAACCTCTCTAATGTTGACATCCAAGGAGACAGTGTGTGAAAACTGTTATGTCAACTAGTATAATTATATATTTATATACGGTAGTATATATAATAAATATATAAACTACCAATATTTAAAACTAATACTGCATTAATATGTATATGTGGCTGTGACTGGATAAATGGGGCTTATCGAAATTGTGACCAGTGTAGGTTCCGATTAAAAAGATCCCTTCTGTAGCCTGGTAACGACCTACATTGCTTGTTCGAAGCATGACTGGGGGTTTCATTTATGGAATGACGGAATGTTGCAGATGCTGATCAGACTGCGGATGCACATGCTGATCTGGATCTACACTGGTCGCAAAACCCATAAACCACATTTCTCCAGTCACAACCACATTATGTGCGATATGCAATCATGGTCGATGATAACTTAAAGTTAGACAACTGAGACATAATTAATGAGTCTCGGTAGTCTCCGTTTATAATACTGCTATATTAATCGTTTTCCCGCAGAAATAGGTCCTTTATTGTTCCTATGTTTCGGTCAAAATGTGGTTATTATATGATATACTAATGATATATTGTAGAAAAAGTATATAATATAATCATAAATGTTATTTTTAATGAAGATTTGGGTATATTTGGGTAAATCGTGCTGCGTAATTGAATAATTCAGGGAGACATAGTTTTCATAGTTTTAAGCGATTTAATGCTAGCTCCAAATAATATATATATTGCTAGCTCGAAATGAATTAGAGATAGCTCGAAATGATTTCGAGAGCTCTCCAAATGATTTCGAGAGCTCTCAAAATGATTTAGAGATAGCTCCCAATGATTTCGAGAGCTCTCCAAATCAAAGTTATATAATGCTCGCTACAAATGATTTCGAGAGCTCTCTAAATGATTTCGAGATATCATTAATTGATTTCGATAGCTCTCCAAATGATTTCGAGAGCTCTCCAAATGATTTAGAAATAGCTCCAAATGATTTAGAGAGCTCTCCAAATCAAGTTATATAATGCTCGCAACAAATGATTTCGAGAGCTCTCTAAATGATTTCGAGATATCATTAATTGATTTCGAGAGCTCTCCAAATGATTTCGAGAGCTCTCCAAATGATTTAGAGATAGCTCCAAATGATTTAAAGAGCTCTCCAAATCAAAGTTATATAATGCTCGCTACAAATGATTTCGAGAGCTCTCTAAATGATTTCGAGATATCATTAATTGATTTCGAGAGCTCTCCAAATGATTTAGAGAGCTCTCCAAATCAAATGTTATATAATGCTCGCTCGAAATGATTTCGAGAGCTCTCCAAATGATTTCGAGATATCATTAATTGATTTCGAGAGCTCTTCAAATGATTTCGAGAGCTCTCCAAATATTTATTGCTAGCTCCAAATATTTGTTGCTAGCAATATATATTTGAGTTTATGTAGATTTGGCGTTCCATACTATCGAGCAAAACGTTCCAAATGACGGACGTCCCTAACGGCACGACAAAGCAATGATGTTTTGACGTTGACGTCATTCCATTGTAAACGTCATTAGAAGCGCCGGTGACTCAGTAAAATCATAAAATATGGCCGAACGTTTCTAATATACACCTATGGTTCCATCCAATATGACACCCGCGTACCGATCCTAATATGCAAATGAGTTACTATTTATAGTAACAAATATGGGCGGCCGTTACTAAAATAGAAACCAAGATGGCGCCAATTTGTTTACACCCAAATGGACGACCCTACTATTATTGTTGACCCTTCAATAATTTCTCACCGCGTATCTCAGCTGCTCGTGATGAACTGTGTCTGTAACTGGATAATGGTGTTTATATGTTTTGCGACCAGTGTAGGTCCAGATCAGCCTGTGCATCTGCACAGTCTGATCAGGGTCTTCACTGTTCGACATTCCTTCAGTATGTGTATCGTCATCAGGCTACATGAGTGTACTGTTTGATCAGGATCTACATTGGTCAGACATCCCACTTATAGCTACAAATGCCAATCTTGTATCGGATGTAATCAAAATCGATAAACGCAGTAATCAACATTAGTGCACTTTGGGGAATTACTCAGAAAATTACGGTTTTAGAGAGTAAATTAATTATGTTATTAGAATGAAATAAAACAGCGTAGATCCACAGTCTAATCAGGATATGCTCTGGTCGCCATTACATCAATGAACCACGTGACAGTTCATGCTTCTAATATGCAGTATTGATCGTTATTATGCTACACGAGTGTGCTATTTGATCAGGAGCTGCACTGGTCAGAAATAACAAGTCATATTCAGTCACGTTTGTGTTTATGGAGGACATATGACACCTTATGACATATGTGAACAGTGTTGACTGTACACTCGCTGTTGCATAAACATCCGGTATATACAGCTTTTATCAGGTAACCTGCATTGTACTGACCTTATACCATACGTTCTGACCGATAACATGTCTTATGACATATGTGAACAGTGTTGACTGTACACTCGCTGTTGCATAAACATCCGGTATATACAGCTTTTATCAGGTAACCTGCATTGTACTGACCTTATACCATACGTTCTGACCGATAACATGTTCTGCAATCACATTCCGGTTACAACGAAGAGAAAATTGACGTTTCATTGGTCGGAAGACGTCACGTGACGTTACCGAATGACGTCGGTGTAATGACGGAACGTAAACAAGTCCACGTTGCCCATAGATAATAACGTCACCTATGGACGTTTTCGAGCATAAAACGTTACCTGATAAATATAATACCAGGCAAGTGTCATTTGATATCCAGTTCATCAGGCTCGGCTTGGAAACGGTAGGAGTTCCTCGGCAAGCTTCGGAATTCCTACGCGTTTCCTAGCATTGGCTGATAAACTTAATATCAAAAGACACTAACTAGCCTGGTATTCTCTATTTACACAACATCTGCGTTAACCGTGCCCAGATGTCAACGTTTCTGAACATCTATTGGCAATCTGAACTGGCAATCAGGCACACCTCAGTCTCAGCCAATCAAGCTGCGCGATCTCCAGTAGATTATTAAAGTATTTAAAAAAAAAAAAAAATTGCCAAGATTAGCACAGGCGGTGGTGTAATAGTTGCTGTTGAAATAATTAATTTGCATCATCGATCAATGGGTCTTACATGTATTTCTGCCGACACTCATCAGGGGCCCGTTTCACTAACATTCGTACGACTAAAATGTTCGTACATGCAAATTTAGGATCGTCTGGAAATTTCAATTGATGGATTTACATTTATATTGCTAAGTATACTTATCTTGCTAAGTACACTTTGAGGGAGAAATTCTCAATTTAAAGATAAATTTATTAATTTTTAGTATACTGAATTTATTACATTATCACAGCCAGTTTATCTGTGATAATGTAATAAATTCAGTATAATAATTATGCATACTTGTAATATACAGTTGTTAGTTTTATATGAAATAATGCATTTCGGGAAAGATAAACGATTACTCCCCCAAAGTACACTTTGTACATAAGTATACTTTGCAATGTTGATGAAATCGGCTACTGATATCGGAAACAAAAATCCTCGAGTTTATAGTATCGAGTTTATAGTAATGGGTTGAAGAGTGTGTGGTTAAAATAGCCAGTGGCAAATACAGACGCAACCCTAGTTTACTCTATACAATCTCACACTAGAAACACGAATGTTCAACACGAATGTTCGTGTTTCTAGTATCAGGTTAAATATATTAAAACAGACTATCAAACTATGAATCGCTTGGCAGTCTAGTGGGCAGACATAGATTATTGGACTGCAAAGCGAATGTTGCCGGTTCAATCGCCGACTCGGACATAACATATTATTACACGACTCTCGTTGTTTGGCACCGCTCACATCCGTGTTCAAACGTACAGCGCCTGCTGTTTGACCATGACTGTAGACAATGCTCATGCCGGGGCAAAGCCAACACTTCGTAATGTATGTGCCTCGTGGCGTTACTAGAACGTGTCATTACGTCACCAGACAAGTTCACAACGGTCGCACGGACATTTTGAAATTGATGCGCCTGCATCACGCGACGTGTACTGAGGCCGCGGAATATGTATATGTAATCAGCTGTTTGAAAGGAGCAGATTATCAAAGTACCGAAAGTAGTGCATAAATGATCAAATTGCATGATAATTCCGACAGAAATGTAACAACAACGTTCGACCATTTTCAGCCTACAGCCTTGGGTTCAAACAGTTCCCTCGTGCCACATCGGTCGTTTACCCACGGCTTGACATGGTCGAACCTTATATTTCCATCTCTGATTCTCTCTGGTCTTTCAATGTGATTTCAAACAGAGGCATCGCCTCTATATAACATTGGCTGTTGCTGGGACTTTAAATCCTTCTCGTTTTGTCTTACATCTGGTCGAATAGCGTATGGATAAATAATCTGTGGCACCTCTATCCTCGTTTACACTATGCTACTTGATGCTATAAACATTTATATTCGTGTTTCTAGTATTAGAGGGCCGTGCACTTGGTGATACTAACGATGGTTGTGTGTTCAAACACCGCCCTATGCGTGGACAAATACATTCATAATATTTCCATCCCGCTGGTCTTTCAGATGAGACCGGAAGCCATGCCCCGTCTCTGTATGTGGCTTCGGAAAAAATTGAGCTTAATATGTGAATTGAGACCGGTGTAGCTCCTGATCAGATATACTCATATAGCCTGATAACGATCTACATTGCTTGTTAGAAGCATGGCGGGTGTTTCATTGATGAAATGGTGAACAGTGCAGATCTTGATCAGACTGTGCGGATGCACAGGCTGATCTGGATCTACATTAGTCGCAAAACCCATAAACCCCAGTTCTCAATTCGCAACCACATATGACATTGCAGTAGCTGTTGCCGGAATGCAATGCCTTTTCTCATGGAACATTTCTAGTACATGGTTGCATAGAGTGGTTAAAATAATCACTGGCAAACAAATGTTATCCTAGTTTACCCTATGCAACCCGATACCTGAACTAGAAACACGAATATTATTGTTTCTACTTCAAGATTATATAAGGCGACACCACCAAACTGTGTATGGGTTGACAGTATAGTGGGTTGAGCAGTGAGCGAATGGGTTCAAATCTCGCCCTATGCATTAACAAACATTTTCATAGGACTTTCAACCGATTGGTCCCGACAAGACTGGGGGCCGTTTCAATAAACATCGTACGACTAAAATGTTCGTAAGTGCAGATTTAGAATATTCTGTAAATATTCAATTGATGGATTTACATATGCAACCTATGCTCAATAAATGTAAATCCAATAATTGTTTACAATAACACATTGTTACTGTGCTATTTACAGACTATCATAATTTTGCACTTACGAACATTTTAGTCATATGAAGTTTAGTGAAATGAGCCCCTGATCTCTCGGGACTGCACCGCGTCTCTATATGACCTTAACTGTTGCTGAACCGTTAAACCGTGTCGCATTTCACATGGACGCATAGAGTGTGGTTTAAAAAACCAATGGTAAATACGGTCTCTATCCTGATTTACCCTACATAACCCGATACTAGAAACACGAATATTTGTGTATCTAGTATAAGGTTTAATAGAGTAAAACTGACCACCAATCCCCGACGTACCATTTCCTCATTAAGTGGTAAATATTCACACCGCCACCATCTTGTTGACCCTTAGAACGCGTGAAGCAACAATTGTCATCTGCTGTTGTTTTAGATTGTGTCTTCTTTATCAATACAAATATGAGTTGACTGCCTATTAGAATCATTTCCACTGGAAATCATTCTAAAGTGCTCTCAAACCATGTTTTTGATAAGAAAAACACTGGAAAATAGAACACTACAAGCAGACGACAACATTTAATTCAGCATTGTAACAGTTAATAAACCTTAGAATGCGGGAAGCAAACATTGTCGTCTGCTGGTGTTTTGTATGTTACCTTCTTTCTCTATAAAAATAAAAACATGGTTAGACAGAACTTCATAATTCATTTCCATTTCAATGATTCTGTTGCTATTGATGAGAAAAGTAGAAAATAAAAAATAAACAGCAAACGACAATATTTAATTCAACATTATAAGAGTTAATTTGTAATTACTCATAACGCTGACTACACAAAATACGTGTATCAGATGTAAAGAGGCTATAAATAACACGTCATTAGTGTTTATTGGCGTGTACAAATAAAACATTGGACGAATGTATACTTTTAATTATTTATAATAAGACTGTTACAAATAAAACCGTTATGGTACGAAACTACAGCACCTTCCAGCAGAATGGCAATGAGCTCAAGTTTCTTGACATCAGGTGGGCAATCACGGACGGACTCCAGGAATGGCTTGGTGAGCAAGTGGATAGTGCATTGTACTTCAATACCGAAAATTGCGAGTTCAATCTCCCACCTGAAGCATGAAAAAGACTTCCATAGATACACGGTGCACCTAAATCACGTCTCATCCGAAGGACCAGTGTGATGGAAAACATTGTACTACATGTATTAACATCTTCATCCCTCTGGTCCTTCGGATGAGACTTGCCCGTCTCTGCATGACATTAGCTGGGACGGTAAACGCTAAATCACTTGAATCAATGGAAGAAGGGTGCTAATTCGCCATATGAAATTAAATTACTCCTCTGGCTGCAATGCTGTTTGGATTTGTGTATAATCTCCTGGCTCGATACCATTCTATAATACTAGAAAATAAATTTGTTTTTGTCGTAACACGAATTTTCTGTCTGTAACGGAGCCCTGCGTTATAGACAGAGTATTCGGGTTAAATTGGTCCGCGATCCGGAGTTGTGCGTCTCGACCGAATAAACTATCTGACTTTAGACCGCTATCAGGCTTCATGCACAAGATGGCCACTAACACACGGTCAAAAATATCGAAGAAACACGCTCTTATCATGACGTGTCCATTGCCATTTGTTTGCACGTCCTAACATCGGGGGGGGGGGGGGGCTCTTTTCACTAAACTTCGTACGACTAAGTTCGTAAGTGCAAACCTAAAACTCCCTTACAAAACGGGCACAGGGTGCTTTCCGTGTGAATAAAATTATGTCGGAAATTGTTATATTGTACGAAGCCCCGCAGGGGATGTAGAATTCTCTTTTTTTATGGGAAAAATTTGTTTCCATATAACAATTCGTTCCCTCAATTTAACAATTCGTTCCAACGAAATAACAATTCACATTAACAGCCGAGGCATTTGATAATACTAAGCGAGCTTTGATAGTATACTGACAAACCTTAACCAAAATCTTTAACCAAAAACGTTTAACCGGATGCACGTATGTACGTACTCAAATGTACCGACTATATCGAGCTGTCCTCAATCGGGCGCGATACAAAGTAATGTGCTAGGTAACAATATAAAAATCATAGTACGAACATTGTTATCGTACGAAGTTTAGTTAAACGGGCACAGGGTGCTTTCCGTGTGAGTACAATTATGTCGGAAATTGTTATGTTGTACGAAGCCCCGCAGGGGACGTAGAATTCTTTTTTACGGGGACATTGATTGTTTTTATTAATTTGTTCCCACGAAATAACAATCGTTCCCTCAAATTAACAATTCGTTCCCACGATATAACAATTCGTTCCCTCAATTTAACAATTCGTTCCCACGAAACAACAATTCGTTCCCACGGGAACGAATTGTTAATTTGTGGGAACGAATTGGTATATCGTAGGAACGAATTGTAGACCAGTGGGTTTCAGCTGCGTACTCCAGCTTCCTCTCACATGAGGATCACCATTATGCCTCCATCTGTGCCAACGACAGCTTTGGTATATGTGTCCTTGCGCTTGTTGTAAAAACATAAAGAGTTTTTGGCGCCAGGTATAGTGAAATAAAAGTTGTTGCACAATGCTGTATTTTTTCATCGTAAAACTCTCGCCTTTTAGTCCGGGCTTGAGACCGGCTGTATATCAGGAACAACTGTTGCGGTTACCTTGTCCACTGTACGCGCATCTGTTGGTCGATATTCAGGCAGGGTTGTTTCACGGTTTTCGTGCAGCCCATGATTACTTGTACGATCGTCACATTGATTACAGCACTGCTTGATCTTTGACCTGTTTTGTCAGGTTGTGTCATAAAACTAAACAAAACAAAATGTCATTAAATGATATATAACAAAATGTTTTTCACACAAAAATGAAGTGAAGTTGACGTCCATTGGTAAATGGAAATGTTATGACACATGTACAACTAATTTAATTTCAAGAAAGATAACGGGGTGGTTAGCACCTATTTTCAAACTCAATCGGTATGTTGTATTTAGGCAGATACAAGGCATATAAGAAATTTGAAGTAAATTGATGAAAGGAAACTAATGTTATCGCAAGGAAATGAAAACCTTATGAGAAAGGAAAATAGTTTCAAGGGGAGATAACTGGGTGAACAAATGCTGACCAGACTAGCCGCCTACCTTCTAAGCTCAATGCCAACGTTCAAGGTCAAGCAGTACAGTGAAGGGACGCGATGTACAGCAATACACAGGTGCATTTAATAGGCCGAGAGTTCCGAAAGTTAAAAAACAATATTAGACACTAAAGTTAATAATACTACTAACTTGTAATGTATAATATGTTCATATTAGACATTAAAAAGTTACTACAAAGGTACATGTCCACTCAGTAGGCACACAATGCTCCTTATATCAGAGACATTATCAGAGACATTTTCTGGCAAAATAAACATTCATTCATCATTACCCCACATATTGATTGGCATTATTATACATTTTATATCAGACGTAACTTTCAACACGGATATCATGGGCGACACCCGTGTTTCTTTAAACTGTTAACGAACATTACTATTTATTATCTGTATGTATTTGTTTATGTGTAATTATCATACTTTATAATCTGTCGAAAATATATTTTCAGGCGACGCATTTAATTAGTATAAATAATTAAAAATTACCGTTTGCATATTAAAATAGCCCAATACCAACGCGTGTCACTATCAGTAAAATAAATATTACAAAATGATTATACACATGTAACTGTATAGCCTTCACTCGTAATCTTTAGAACTGGTGGAATAGTGACACAATTATACACTTATTTCATTCCTGTAAATACCATTTTGTGCCTACTGCGTGGGCATGTACCTTTAAACGTTGTTAGACATTAAAACACAATACATACGATACAATAAGTAACACTTCAAACATTTATTATAATGAAGATGTTGATCGTATCCGATTTAGAAATAGTCAGGACGATCATCAACTTTCCCTACCACTTAAACCTACTTACAAAATGTGTAGCTAATGAAACACATGTATACGTGTTTTCAATAGAAGTATGTGTGTGTATGGCAGATCCTAGACTAACTATGGGCACGAAAACAGTATCTATAAAACCACGCGATCGGTAATGCTTTCTATACTGTAATATAGACAAGAGAACATTAACTGTCATACTTTCCATCCTGGAATAGAGACAAGAAACCATAAAGTGTCATAATTTCTCTATCCTGGAATAGTGACAAGAAACCATACACTGTCATATTTTCTATCCTGGAATAGTGACAAGAAACCATAAACTGTCGTACTTTCCAATTTGATATATGTAGCAGAAACCGCAAACTGTCTTACTATGCATCCTGGAATATGGACAAAAAATCGTTAACTGTCAAACTGTCCTATCTGAAATATAGACAAGAAACCATAAACTGTCATATCTTCCAACCTTAAATATGAGCAAGAAACCATATAAGCTGTCCTTCTTTACATCTGCAATATAAACAAGAAACCATAAACTGTCAAACTTTCCAATCTGGAATATGTACAAGAAATGGTAAACTGATATAGTATACAGTCTGAAATATAGACAAAACATGTAAACTTCCATACCTTCCAACCTGGTATATGGGCAAGAAGTGGTAAACTGTCGTTCTCTCAAATATGACATTTGAACAAGAAATGGTAAACTGTCACATGTTTTCAAATCAGGAAGATGGACAAGAAACAGCGGACTGTCATTTATCAAATATGGAAAATGGACAAGACATGGTTAACTGTCGTATTGCCATTACATTGTATTCCATCTTATGTTACCTTACTCTGCGCCATAATTACGCCATCACTATATCACGCCATCATCGATTACGCCACCATCTCCAATGCCACTATTCCCGCGTCATCATCCTCCACGTAACCATGACCGCGCCATCATCACCCACGTCACCATCACCGCGCTATCATCATCCATGTAACCATCCCATCATCCATTACTACACCATCATCACCCACGTCAACGTCACATCGCCGCGCTATCATCGTCCACGCTAACATCACATCATTTTAATCCCACGTTCGTTCAAATCTTTGTAAATTATGAATCATTAATTATTAATCTATTAGTACGTTTTAATTTTAATTATTCCATATTACCTTATGTTACCTTACTCTGCGCCATAATTACCCCATCACTATCTCTCACGCCATCATCACCTACACCATCATCGCATACGCCACCATCTCCAACTCCACTATCACCGCGCCATCATCGTCCACGTCACCATCCCCACGCCATCATCATCCACGTAACCATCACATTATTTTAATCCCACGTTCGTTCCAATCTTTGTAAATTATACATTTTAATTTTAATTATTCCATATTACCTTACGTTACCTTACTCTGCGCCATAATTACCCCATCACTATCTCTCACGCCAACATCGCCTACACCACCATCTCCAACGCCACTATTCCCGAACGATCACTGCGTTATCATCATCCACGTTACCATCCCATCATCCATTCCTACGCCATCATCACCCACGTCAACATCCCTGCGCTATCATCCTCCACATCACCATCACCACGACATCATCGCGCACGTCACCATCACCGCTCTATCATCATCCAAGTTACCATTCCATCATCCATTCCCATGCCATCATCACCCACGTCAACATCCCCGCGCTATCATCATCCACATCACCATCACCGCTCTATCATCATCCACGTTACCATCCCATCATCCATTCCCACGCCATCATCACCCACGTCAACATCCCCGCGCTATCATCCTCCACATCACCATCACCACGACATCATCGCCCACGTCACCATCACCGCTCTATCATCATCCAAGTTACCATCCCATCGTCCATTCCCACGCCATCATCACCCACGTCAACATCCCCGCGCTATCATCATCCACGTCACCTCATCACATCATTTTAATCCCACGTTTGTTCCAATCTTTGTAAATGATGAATCATTAATTATTAATCTATTAGTACCTTTTAATTTTAATTATTCCATATTACCTTACGTTACCTTACACTGTGTCATAAGTACCCCATCACTATCTCTCACGCCATCATCGACTACGCCATCATCGCCTACGCCACCATCACCAACTCCACTATCCCAGCGCCATCATCATCCACATCACCATCATCATCCACATCACCATCGCATCATTTGAATCCCACGTTCGTTCCAATCTTTGTAAATTATCCTTTTAATTTTAATTATTCCATATTACCTTACGTTATCTTACTCTGCGCCATAATTACCCCCATCACTATCTCATCACCGCTCTATCATCATCCACTTTACCATCCCATCATCCATTCCCACGCCATAATCACCTACGTCAACATCCCCGCGCTATCACCATCCACGTCACTATCACACCATTATAATCCTACGTTCGTTCCGATCTTTGTAAATTATGAATCATTAGTTATTAATCTATTAGTACCTTTTAATTTTAATTATTCCATATTACCTTATGTTACCTTACTCTGCGCCATAATTATCCTATCACTATCTATCACGCCATCATCGCCTACACCATCATCGCCTACGCCACCATCACATTTTAATCCCACGTTCGTTCCAATCTTTGTAAATTATGAATCATTACTTATTAATCTATTAGTAATAATCGCCTACGCCACCATCTCCAACTCCACTATCCCTGCGCCATCATCGTCCACGTCACCATCCCCGCGCTATCATCATCCACGTCACCATCACATCATTCCAATCTTTGTAAATTATGAATCATTCATAATTAATTTATTAGTACCTTTGAATTTTAATTATTCCATATTACCTTACATTACATTACTCTGCGCCATAATTACCCCATCACTATCTCTCACGCAATCATTGTCTACGCCATCATCGCCTACGCCACCATCACCAACTCCACTATCCCCGCGCCATCATCTTCCACGTCACCATCCCCGCGCCATCATCATCCACGTCACCATCACATCATTCCCACGTTCGTTCCAATCTTTGTAACCTTTTAATTTTAATTATTCCATATTACCTTAATCATCTTACTATGCGCCATAATTACCCCATCACTATCTCATCACCGCTCTATCATCATCCACGTTACCATCCCATCATCCATTCCCACGCCATCATCACCTACGTCAACATCCCCACGCTACCATCATCCACGTCACCATCACATCATTTTAATCCCACGTTCGTTCCAATCTTTGTAAATTATGAATCATTAATAATTAATCTATTACTACCTTTTAATTTTAATTATTCCATATTACCTTACATTACCTTACTCTGCGCCATAATTACACCATCACTATCTCTCACGCTATCATTGTCTACGCCATCATCGCCTACGCCACCATCACCAACTCCACTATCCCCGCGCCATCATCTTCCACGTCACCATCCCCGCGCCATCATCATCCACGTCACCATCACATCATTTGAATCCCACGTTCGTTCCAATCTTTGTAAATTATACATTTTAATTTTAATTATTCCATATTACCTTACTTATCTTAATATGCGCCATAATTACCCCATCACTATCTCATCACCGCTCTATCATCATCCACGTTACTATCCCATAATCCATTCCCACGCCATCATCACCTACGTCAACATCCCCGCGCTATCATCATCCACGTCACCATCACATCATTTTAATCTTACATACGTTACAATCTTTGTAAATTAAGAATCATTAGTTATTAATCTATTAGTACCTTTTAATTTTAATTATTCCATATTACCTTACGTTACCTTACTCTGCGCAATAATTACCCATCACTATATCTCACGCCATCATCGCCTACGCCATCATCGCCTACGCCACCATCACATCATTTTAATCCCACGTTCGTTCCAAACTTTTTAAATTATAAATCATTAATTATTAATATATTAGTACCTTTTAATTTTAATTATTCCATATTACCTAACGTTACCTTAGCTCTGCGCCATAATTACCCCATCACTATCTCTCACGCCATCATCGCCTACGCCATCATCGCCTACGCCACCATCTCCAACTCCAATATCCCCGCTCCATCATCGTCCACGTCAACATGCATCCCCGTCCTATCATCATCCACATCACCATCACATCATTTTAATCCCACGTTCGTTCCAATCTTTGTAAATTATGAATCATTAATTATTAATCTATTAATAGCTCTTAAGTTCAATTATTCCATATTACCTTACGTGACCTTACTCTGCGCCATAATTACCCCATCACTATCTCTCACGCCATCATCACCTACGCCACCATCACATCATTTTAATCCCACGTTTCTTCCAATCTTTGTGAATTATAAATCATTAATCATCGTCCACGTCACCATCCCCATGCCATCATCATCCACGTCACCATCACATCATTTTAATCCCACGTTCGATCCAATCTTTGTAAATCATGAATCATTAATTATTAATCTATTAGTACCTTTTAATTTTAATTATTCCATATTACCTTACGTTACGTTATGTTACTGTGTGCCATAATTATCCCATCACTATCTCTCACGCCATCATCGCCTACGCCATCATCGCCTACGCCACCATCACCAACTCCACTCTCCTCGCGCCATCATCTTCCACGTCACCATCACATCATTTGAATCCCAAGTTCGTTCCAATCTTTGTAAATCATGAATCATTAATTATTAATCTATTAGTACCTTTTAATTTTAATTATTCCACATTACCTTACGTTACGTTACGTTACTGTGTGCCATAATTATCCCATCACTATCTCTCACGCCATCATCGCCTACGCCATCATCGCCTACGCCACCATCACCAACTCCACTCTCCTCGCGCCATCATCTTCCACGTCACCATCACATCAATTTTGATCCCACGTTCGTTCCAATCTTTGTAAATTTTTTTTTTTTTTTTTTTTTTTTTTTTTTTTATAAAATTTTTTTAATTTATTAATAAATTATACATTTTTATTTTAATTATTCCATAATTACCTTACGTTACCTTAACTCTGCGCCATAATTACCCCATCACTATCTCTCACGCCATCATAGCCTACGCCACCATCTCCAACGCCACTTTTCCCGCGTCATCATCCTCCACATCATCATCACCGCGCAGTCATCGCCTACGTCACCATCACCGCTCTATCATCCACGTTACCATCCCATCATCCATTCCCACGCCATCATCACAGAGCTATCATCCATGTCATCACCAAACAATTTTAATCCTACGTTCATTCCGATCTTTGTAAATTATGAATCGTTAATTATTAATCTATTAGTACCTTTCAATTTTAATTATTCCATATTACCTTACGTTACCTTACTCTGCGCCATATTAGTTACCCCATCACTATCTCTCACGCCATCATCGCCTACGCCATCATCGCCTACGCATCATCGCCTACGCCACCATCTCAAACTCCACTATCCCCGCTCCATCATCGTCCACGTCAACATTCCCGCGCCATCATCAATCCACGTCACCATCCCATCATCCACGTCGTCACCATCCCCGCTCCATCATCACCCACGTTCATTCCAATCTTAGTAAATTATGAATTATTAATTACCTTTTAATTTTAATTATTAGATATTATCTTACGTTATCTTACACTGTGCCATAATTGCCCCATCACTATCTCACGCCATCATCGCCTACGCCGCCATCACCTATGCCACAATCTCCAACTCCACTATCCCCGCGCCATCATCGTCCACGTCACCATCACCGCGCTATCATCATCCACGTCACAATCCCATCATCCACGTCGCCATCCCCACGCCATCATCGTCCACGTCACCATCCCTGTGCCATCATCATCACACGTTCGTTCAAATCTTTAGAAATTATACTTTATTAAGTATTAATCTATTATTACCTTTTAATTTTAAATATTCCATATTACCTTACATTACCTTACTCTGTGCCATAATTCTCCCCGCGCCATCATCGTCCACGTCACCATCCCCGCGCTATCATCATCCACGTCACCATCCCTTCATCCACATCAGTATCCCCGCGCCATCATCGTCCACGTCACCATCCCCGCGCCATCATCGTCCACGTCATGCCATATTCGTCCCCGTCGCTATCATCTACAACGTCCACCACATCAGTGCCCACATCATCGCCCACATCATCGCCCATGTCATCACCAATAGCATCACCCACATCATCACTCTCGTCATCGCCCATGCCATCACCTATATCACCGACATCATCGCCCACATCACACATGCCATTACCCATGGCCACATCTCCCACAGCCGCACCCATATCATCACGCATATCATAATCACCCACATCGTCTCCCACATCATCATCGCCCACACCATCATCACCCATGTTACACTACACATATTACACCTAGTACACCTACTACATCAATTACACATACAGCTATTGCACCGACTACACATATTAGACCTATTACACTGACTACACCTACTACACATAACAAATTACACATCATCATTACTATCCTCAACAACACAAGATAATCAAAATAATAGACACATGGAATGCATTACATGAAACACATTTTAGAATACAATAAGAATAAATAACCTTAACGCCGAACTTACCATTACTGCACCATCGTACCACGGCCCTCGACTTTTCTGTCCTCAACATCACCTACACACAAATGCAAATAAAAGTCACATGGAATACAGTAAATGCAATACATTGTAAAATACAATAATAATAAATTACCTGAACCAATCACTTACAATTATCGCACACTCCTACCACGCCCTCGTCTTTTCTGTCCTCAACTTCACTTCACCTACACACCAATGCAAATAAAAGTTACATGGAATACAGTACATGCAATAAATTTTAGAATACAATAAGAATAAATTACCTGAACCAATCACTTACAATTATCCCACACTCCTACCACGCACTCGTCATTACTGTAATCAACATCACCTACAAGATTATACAAATACAAGTCAAATGGAATACAGTACATGAACACATTTTAAATGCAATATGAATAAGCTACCCGGACCTGTTACTGACCTTACCGTCTTAGTGTCCATTACTTACATACCAATGCCTGCGTCATCATAGCCTATGCCACCATCTCCAACGCCACTATTCCCGCGCCATCATCCTCCGCGCCATCATCCTCCACGTCGCCATCACCGCGCCGTCATCGCCCACGTCACTATCACCGCTCTATCATCATCCACGTTACCATCCCATCATCCATTCCCACGCCATCATCGTATACGTCAGCATCCCAGCGCTATCATCATCCACCTCATCATAACACCATTTTAATCCTACGTTCGTTCCGATCTTTGTAAATTATGAATCGTTAATTATTAATCTATTAGTACCTTTTAATTTTAATGAATCCATATTACCTTATGTTACCTTACTCTGCGCCATAATTACCCCAACACTATCTCTCGCGCTATCATCGCCTACGCCATCATCTCCATCTCCACTATCCAAGCGCCATCATCGTCCACGTCACCATCCCCGAGCCATCATCGTCCACGTCACCATCCCCGCGCTATCATCATCCATGTCACAATCCCATCATCCACGTCACCATCCCCGCGCCATCATCGTCTACGTCACCATCCCTGTGCCATCATCGTCACACGTTCGTTCCAATCTTTAGAAATTATAATTTATTAATCTATTATTACCTTTTAATTTTAAATATTCTATATTACCTTACGTTACCTTACTCTGCGCCATACATTAACTACCTCATCACTCTTTCTCACGCCATCATCGCCTACGCCACCATCTCCAATCCACTATCCGCGTCCATCATCGTCCACGTCAAAACATCCCGCGCCATAATCCACGTCACCATCCCATCATCCACGTCGTCACCATCCCCGTGCCATCATCACCAACGTTCGTTGAAATCTTAGTAAATTATGAATTATTAATCTATTATTTTCATTCAGTTTTAATTATTAGATATTACCTTACATTATCTTACACTGTGCCATAATTACCCCATCACTCTCTCACGCCATCATCGCCTACGCCGCCATCACCTACGCCACCATCTCCAACTCCACTATCCCCGCGCCATCATCGTCCACGTCACCATCCCAGTGCCATCATCATCCACGTCACCATCACATCATTTTAATCCCACGTTCGTTCCAATCTTTGTAAATCATGAATCATTAATTATTAATCTATTAGTACCTTTTAATTTTAATTATTCCATATTACCTTACGTTACGTTACGTTACTGTGTGCCATAATTATCTCATCACTATCTCTCACGCCATCATCGCCTACGCCATCATCGCCTACGCCACCATCACCAACTCCACTCTCCTCGCGCCATCATCTTCCACGTCACCATCACATCATTTGAATCCCACGTTCGTTCCAATCTTTGTAAATTATACATTTTTATTTTAATTATTCCATATTACCTTACGTTACCTTACTCTGCGCCATAATTACCCCATCACTATCTCTCACGCCATCATAGCCTACGCCACCATCTCCAACGCCACTTTTCCCGCGTCATCATCCTCCACATCATCATCACCGCGCAGTCATCGCCTACGTCACCATCACCGCTCTATCATCCACGTTACCATCCCATCATCCATTCCCACGCCATCATCACAGAGCTATCATCCATGTCATCACCAAACAATTTTAATCCTACGTTCATTCCGATCCTTGTAAATTATGAATCGTTAATTATTAATCTATTAGTACCTTTCAATTTTAATTATTCCGATATTACCTTACGTTACCTTACTCTGCGCCATATTAGTTACCCCATCACTATCTCTCACGCCATCATCGCCTACGCCATCATCGCCTACGCATCATCGCCTACGCCACCATCTCAAACTCCACTATCCCCGCTCCATCATCGTCCACGTCAACATTCCCGCGCCATCATCAATCACGTCACCACCATCCCATCATCAGTCGTCACCATCCCCGCTCCATCATCACCCACGTTCATTCCAATCTTAGTAAATTATGAATTATTAATTACCTTTTAATTTTAATTATTAGATATTACCTTACGTTATCTTACACTGTGCCATAATTGCCCGATCACTATCTCACGCCATCATCGCCTACGCCGCCATCACCTATGCCACAATCTCCAACTCCACTATCCCCGCGCCATCATCGTTCACGTCACCATCACCGCGCTATCATCATCCACGTCACAATCCCATCATCCACGTCGCCATCCCCGCGCCATCATCGTCCACGTCACCATCCCTGTTCCATCATCGTCACACGTTCGTTCAAATCTTTAGAAATTAATACTTTATTAAAGTATTAATCTATTATTACCTTTTAATTTTAAATATTCCATATTACCTTACATTACCTTACTCTGTGCCATAATTCTCCCCGCGCCATCATCGTCCACGTCACCATCCCCGCGCTATCATCATCCACGTCACCATCCCTTCATCCACATCAGTATCCCCGCGCCATCATCGTCCACGTCACCATCCCCGCGCCATCATCGTCCACGTCATGCCATATTCGTCCCCGTCGCTATCATCTACAACGTCCACCACATCAGTGCCCACATCATCGCCCATGTCATCACCAATAGCATCACCCACATCATCACTCTCGTCATCGCCCATGCCATCACCTATATCACCGACATCATCGCCCACATCACATGCCATTACCCATGGCCACATCTCCCACAGCCGCACCCATATCATCACGCATATCATAATCACCCACATCGTCTCCCACATCATCATCGCCCACACCATCATCACCCATGTTACACTACACATATTACACCTAGTACACCTACTACATCAATTACACATACAGCTATTGCACCGACTACACATATTAGACCTATTACACTGACTACACCTACTACACATAACAAATTACACATCATCATTACTATCCTCAACAACACAAGATAATCAAAATAATAGACACATGGAATGCATTACATGAAACACATTTTAGAATACAATAAGAATAAATAACCTTAACGCCGACCTTACCATTACTGCACCATCGTACCACGGCCCTCGACTTTTCTGTCCTCAACATCACCTACACACAAATGCAAATAAAAGTCACATGGAATACAGTAAATGCAATACATTGTAAAATACAATAATAATAAATTACCTGAACCAATCACTTACAATTATCGCACACTCCTACCACGCCCTCGTCTTTTCTGTCCTCAACTTCACTTCACCTACACACCAATGCAAATAAAAGTTACATGGAATACAGTACATGCAATAAATTTTAGAATACAATAAGAATAAATTACCTGAACCAATCACTTACAATTATCCCACACTCCTACCACGCACTCGTCATTACTGTAATCAACATCACCTACAAGATTATACAAATACAAGTCAAATGGAATACAGTACATGAACACATTTTAAATGCAATATGAATAAGCTACCCGGACCTGTCACTGACCTTACCGTCTTAGTGTCCATTACTTACATACCAATGCCTGCGTCATCATAGCCTATGCCACCATCTCCAACGCCACTATTCCCGCGCCATCATCCTCCGCGCCATCATCCTCCACGTCGCCATCACCGCGCCGTCATCGCCCACGTCACTATCACCGCTCTATCATCATCCACGTTACCATCCCATCATCCATTCCCACGCCATCATCGTATACGTCAGCATCCCAGCGCTATCATCATCCACCTCATCATAACACCATTTTAATCCTACGTTCGTTCGATCTTTGTAAATTATGAATCGTTAATGTTAATCTATTAGTACCTTTTAAGTTTTAATGAATTCCATATTACTTATGTTACCTTACTCTGCTCCAAATTAATTAACTAATCTATCTTCTTCGCGCTATCAAATCGCCTTACGCCATCATCGCCTTATGCCATCATCTCCATCTCCAATATCCCCCCGCGCCATCATCGTCCACGGTCACAAATCCCCGAGCCATCATTCGTCCAGTAACCATCCCCGTCGCTATCATCATCCCAGGTCACAATCCCGTCCATCCACGTCAACCATCCCCGGCCGCCATCTATCCGGTTCTACCGTCACCATCCCTGGGTGCCGATCAATCGTCACACGTTTCGTTTCGCAATCATTTAGGGAAATTATAAATTTATTAATTCTATTATTACCTTTTAATTTTCTTAATTTCCTCCATATTACCTACCAAACAATTACCTTTAACTGTGAGCCATCAATTTTCCCTCCCCGTCCCATCATCGTTCCCACGTCACCAATCCCCCGCGCTATCATTCATCCACGTCACCATCCCTTAACATCCACATCAGTATCCCCGCGCCTATCATCAGTCCACGTCACCATCCCCGCGTCCAATCATCGTCCACGTCATGCCAAATTTCGTCCCCGTCCGCTATCATCTACCAACGGTCCACCACATCAGTGCCCACATTCATCGCCCAACCCATCCATCGCCCTTGTCATCACCAACTAGCAATCACCCACCATCATCACTCTCGTACAACTCCCAATGCCATCACCTATATTTCACCGAGCATCCATCGCCCACATCCACACATGCCATTACCCCATGGCCAAACATCTCCCAACAGCCGCAACCCATATCATCACGCAATTCTCATAAATCACCCACATCGTCCTCCTCCACATCATTCATCGCCCAACCACCATCATCCAACCCCATGTTACACTACACATATTTACCACTAGTACACCTACTACATCCAATTAACAACATACAGCTATTGCACCGACTACCCACATTATTAGACCTATTACACTGACTACACCTACTAAAAACTTCAACAATTAACAAATTTACAATCTCATTTACTATCCTCAACAACACAAGATAAATCAAAATAATGTGACACCATGGCAATGCATTACATGAAAAACACAATTTTAGGAATAACAATTAAGGAATTAAATAACCTTAACGCCCGAAAACTTACCATTACTGCACCTCATCGTACCACGGCCCTCGGACTTTTTCTGGTCCTCAACAATCACCTACACACAAAATGCAAATAAAAGTCACATGGAATACAGTAAATGCAATACATTGTAAAATACCAATTAATAATAAAATTACCTGAACCAATCTCTTACAATTATCGCACACTCCTACCACCCTCTGTCTTTTTCTGTCCTCAACTTCAACTTCACCTACAAACCAATGCAAATAAAAGTTAATATGGAAATACAGTGACATGCAACTAAATTTTAGTGATCCAATAAGAAAATTTAAATTACCTGGAACCAATCACTTACAATTATCCCACACTCCTACCACGCACATCGTCATTACTGTAATCAAATACATCTCCTACAAGATTATACAAATACAAGTCAAATAATGGTAATACAGTACATGAACACATTTTAAATGCAATTAAGAAATAAGCTACCCCGGGACCTGTCACTGACCTTACCGTTCTTAGTGGTCCCATTCACTTACATACCAATGCCTCCTGCGTCATCATAGCCTATGCCACCATCTCCAAAACGCCACTATTCCCGCGCCATCAATCCTCCGCGCCATCATCCTCCACGTCGCCATCCACCGCCCGCCTTCCATCGCCCACGTCACTAATACCGCTCTATCATCATCCCACGATTACCATTCCCATCATCCTATTTCCCACAGCCATCATCGTATACGTCCAGCATCCCTGCGCTCTCATCATCCACCTCATCATAACCACCATTTTAATTCCTACGTTTTCGTTCCTGATCATTTGTAAATTATGAATCGTTAATTATTAAATTCTATTTTAGTACCTTTTAATTTTAATGAATCCATATTACCTTATGTTGACCACCGTTACTTCTGCGCCATAATTACCCCAACACTATCTCTCGCGCTATCATCGCCTACGCCCAAAAAACAAAAAATCATCTCCATCTCCACTAATCCAAGCGCCATCATCGTCCAAACGTCCAACCATCCCCGAGCCATCATCGTCCACGTCACCATCCCCGCGCTATCACTTCCATAAGTCCACAATGCCGTCATCCCCAAGTCACCAATGCCGGCCATCATCGTTCTACCGTCACCATCCCTGTTGCGCATCATCGTCACACGTTCGTTTCCAATCTTTAGAAATTATAATTTATTTAAGTTATTAATCTATTTTTACCTTGCCTTTTAATTTTAAACTTATTCTATATTACCTTTATGTTACCTTACTCTGCGTCCGATACATTAACTACCCCATCACTATTTGCTCACGCCATTCATCCGCCTACGCCCACAATTCTCCAAAGTCCATAATCCTCGCCCCCTCCATCATTCGTCCACGTCAACATTCCCCGCGCCATAATCCACGTTCACCCATCCCATCCATCCTACGTCGTCGCCATCCCCGTGACCATCATCCACCCACGTTCGTTGCAATTTCTTAGTAAATTATGAATTATTTAATCTTTTACTTGTTTTGTTCAGTTTTAATTATTAGATATTACCTTATCATTCTCTTACACTGGTGCCATAATTACCCCATCACTCTTCTCACGCCTATCATTCGCCTACGCCGCCGCCATCACCTACGACCACCATTCTCCAACCCTCCACTACCCCGCGCCAATCATCTGTCCACGTCAACCATTCCCAGCGCCATCATCATCCACGTCACCAATACACATTCATTTTAAACCCACGTTCCGTTCCAATTTTCTTTGTAAAATCATGAATCATTAATTATTAATTCTATTTAGTACCTTTTTAATTTTTAATTATTCCATATTACCCTTACGTTACGTTACGTTACTGTGTGCCATAATTCATCCCAATCACTATCCTCTCACGCCATCATCGCCTACCGCCCATCATCGCCTAACGCCAACCATTCCTCCAACTCCACTCTCCTCGCTCCATTCCAATCTTCCACGTTCACCATCACCATCATTTGAATCCCCACGTTCGTTTCAATTCTTTGTAAATTCTACATTTTTTTATTTTCAATTATTCCATAGTTAACCATTACGTTTACCTTACTCTGCTCCATAATTTAACCCCAATCCCCCCCCCCACCCTCCTATCTCTCACGCCATCATAAGCCTATGCCACCATCTCCAACGCCACTTTTCCCGCGACATCATCCTCCACGGTCATCAAATCAAGACGCGTAGTCATCCCCTACGTCCACCATCACCGCGCTCTAACTCCATCCACGGTTACCCATTCCATCATCAATTCCCACGCCATCCATCACAGCGCTAATCATCCATTGTCATCACCAAAACAATTTTAAATCCTATGTTCCTTATTCCGATCTTTGTAAATTATGAATCGTCTAAATTTATTAATCTATTTAGTACCTTTCAATTTTAAATTTATTCCATATTACCTTACGTTTATCCTTACTCTGCGCCAATTATTTAGTTACCCCTATCACTATTCCTCTCACGCCATCATCGCCTACGCCATCATCTCCTACGCATCATCGCCTACGCCACCATCTCAAACTCCACTATCCCGCTAACATCATCGTCCCACGTCAACCATTCCCGGCGCCAATCAATCAATCCTCGTTCAACCATCCCTTCTTCCACGTCGTCCCACCATCCCCGCTCCATCATCACCCAACGCTTCATTCCTAAATCGTTGTAAATTATGAATTATTAATTACCCTTTTAATTTTAATTTAATTATAGATATTAACCTTACATTATTTCTTACACTGGGTGCCCATAATTGCCCGATCACTATCTCACGCCATTCATCGCCTACGCCGCCTTCATCCCTATGCCATCAATCTCCCAACTCCATCTCATCCCCGCGCCATCATCATTGTCGTTCACCGTCACCGTCCCGGCTATCAATCCATCCACGTCACAATCCCATCATCCCACGTCGCAAATCCCCGCGCCATCATCGTCCATCTCACGTCACCATCCCTGGTTCCATCATCGTCAAAACAAACCCGTTCGTTTTCAAATTCTTTAGAAATTATACTTTTATTAAGTATTAATCTATTATTGACCTTTTAATTTTAAATATTCCATTTATTACCTTACATTAACCTTACTTCTGTGACATAATTCTCCCCTCCGCGCCATCATCGTCCACGTCACCATCCCCGCGCTATCAATCCATCCACGGTCACCATCCCTTCATCCACATCAGCATCCCCGCGCCATCAATCGTTCCACGTATCATCCCCTCCGCACCATTCATCGTCCACGTCATGCCATAATTCGTCCCCGTCGCTTTATCATCTATACAACGTCCACCACATCAGTGCCCACATCATCGCCCACATCATCGCCCACATCAATCGCCCATGTCATCACCAATAGCATCACCAATAGCATCACCCACATCATCACTCTCGTTATCGCCCATGCCATCACCTATATCACCGACATCATTGCCCACATCATCACACATGCCATTACCCATGGCCACATCTCCCACAGCCGCACCCATATCATCACGCATATCATAATCACCCACATCGTCTCCCACATCATTATCGCCCACACCATCATCACCCATGTTACACTACACATATTACACCTAGTACACCTACTACATCTATTACACATACAGCTATTGCACCGACTACACATATTAGACCTATTACACTGACTACACCTACTACACATAACAAATTACACATCATCATTACTATCCTCAACAACACAAGATAATCAAAATAATAGACACATGGAATGCATTACATGAGACACATTTTAGAATACAATAAGAATAAATAACCTTAACGCCGACCTTACCATTACCGCACCATCGTACCACGGCCCTCGACTTTTCTGTCCTCAACATCACCTACACACCGAAGCAAATAAAAGTCACATGGAATACAGTAAATGCAATACATTGTAAAATACAATAATAATAAATTACCTGAACCAATCACTTACAATTATCGCACACTCCTACCACGCCCTCATCTTTTCTGTCCTCAACTTCACTTCACCTACACACCAATGCAAATAAAAGTTACATGGAATACATTAAATGCAATAAATTTTAGAATACAATAAGAATAAATTACCTGAACCAATCACTTACAATTATCCCACACTCCTACCACGCACTCGTCATTACTGTAATCAACATCACCTACAAGATTATACAAATACAAGTCAAATGGAATACAGTACATGAATACATTTTAAATGCAATATGAATAAGCTACCCAGACCTGTCATTGACCTTACCGTCTTAGTGTCCAATACTTACATATCAATGCCTGCATCATCATAGCCTACGCCACCATCTCCAACGCCACTAATCCCGCGCCATCATCCTCCGCGCCATCATCCTCCACGTCGCCATCACCGCGCCGTCATCGCCCACGTCACTATCACCGCTCTATCATCATCCACGTTACCATCCCATCATCCATTCCCACGCCATCATCACATACGTCAGCATCCCAGCGCTATCATCATCCACCTCATCATAACACCATTTTAATCCTACGTTCGTTCCGATCTTTGTAAATTATGAATCGTTAATTATTAATCTATTAGTACCTTTTAATTTTAATGAATCCATATTACCTTATGTTACCTTACTCTGCGCCATAATTACCCCAACACTATCTCTCGCGCTATCATCGCCTACGCCATCATCGCCTATGCCATCATCTCCATCTCCACTATCCCCGCGCCATCATCGTCCACGTCACCATCCCCGAGCCATCATCGTCCACGTAACCATCCCCGCGCTATCATCATCCAGGTCACAATCCCGTCATCCACGTCACCATCCCCGCGCCATCATCGTCTACGTCACCATCCCTGTGCCATCATCGTCACACGTTCGTTCCAATCTTTAGAAATTATAATTTATTAATCTATTATTACCTTTTAATTTTAAATATTCTATATTACCTTACGTTACCTTACTCTGCGCCATACATTAACTACCTCATCACTCTTTCTCACGCAATCATCGCCTAGGCCACCATCTCCAAATCCACTATCCTCGCTCCATCATCGTCCACGTCAACATCCCCGCGCCATAATCCACGTCACCATCCCATCATCCACGTCGTCACCATCCCCGTGCCATCATCACCAACGTTCGTTGAAATCTTAGTAAATTATGAATTATTAATCTATTATTTTCATTCAGTTTTAATTATTAGATATTACCTTACATTATCTTACACTGTGCCATAATTACCCCATCACTCTCTCACGCCATCATCGCCTACGCCGCCATCACCTACGCCACCATCTCCAACTCCACTATCCCCGCGCCATCATCGTCCACGTCACCATCCCAGCGCCATCATCATCCACGTCACCATCACATCATTTTAATCCCACGTTCGTTCCAATCTTTGTAAATCATGAATCATTAATTATTAATCTATTAGTACCTTTTAATTTTAATTATTCCATATTACCTTACGTTACGTTACGTTACTGTGTGCCATAATTATCTCATCACTATCTCTCACGCCATCATCGCCTACGCCACCATCACCAACTCCACTCTCCTCGCGCCATCATCTTCCACGTCACCATCACATCATCTGAATCCCACGTTCGTTCCAATCTTTGTAAATTATACATTTTTATTTTAATTATTCCATATTACCTTACGTTACCTTACTCTGCGCCATAATTACCCCATCACTATCTCTCACGCCATCATAGCCTACGCCACCATCTCCAACACAACTTTTCCCGCGACATCATCCTCCACGTCATCACCGCGCAGTCATCGCCTACGTCACCATCACCGCTCTATCATCCACGTTACCATCCCATCATCCATTCCCACGCCATCATCACAGCGCTATCATCCATGTCATCACCAAACAATTTTAATCCTACGTTCATTCCGATCTTTGTAAATTATGAATCGTTAATTATTAATCTATTAGTACCTTTTAATTTTAATGAATCCATATTACCTTATGTTACCTTACTCTGCGCCATAATTACCCCAACACTATCTCTCGCGCTATCATCGCCTACGCCATGATCGCCTACGCCATCATCTCCATCTCCACTATCCCCGCGCCATCATCGTCCACGTCACCATCCCCGAGCCATCATCGTCCACGTCACCATCCCCGCGCTATCATCATCCATGTCACAATCCCGTCATCCACGTCACCATCCCCGCGCCATCATCGTCTACGTCACCATCCCTGTGCCATCATCGTCACACGTTCGTTCCAATCTTTAGAAATTATAATTTATTAATTATTAATCTATTATTACCTTTTAATTTTAAATATTCTATATTACCTTACGTTACCTTACTCTGCGCCATACATTAACTACCCCATCACTATTTCTCACGCCATCATCGCCTACGCCACAATCTCCAAATCCACTATCCTCGCTCCATCATCGTCCACGTCAACATCCCCGCGCCATAATCCACGTCACCATCCCATCATCCACGTCGTCACCATCCCCGTGCCATCATCACCCACGTTCGTTGCAATCTTAGTAAATTATGAATTATTAATCTATTATTTTCTTTCAGTTTTAATTATTAGATATTACCTTACATTATCTTACACTGTGCCATAATTACCCCATCACTCTCTCACGCCATCATCGCCTACGCCGCCATCACCTACGCCACCATCTCCAACTCTACTATCCCCGCGCCATCATCGTCCACGTCACCATCCCAGCGCCATCATCATCCACGTCACCATCACATCATTTTAATCCCACGTTCGTTCCAATCTTTGTAAATCATGAATCATTAATTATTAATCTATTAGTACCTTTTAATTTTAATTATTCCATATTACCTTACGTTACGTTACGTTACTATGTGCCATAATTATCCCATCACTATCTCTCACGCCATCATCGCCTACGCCATCATCGCCTACGCCATCATCGCCTACGCCACCATCACCAACTCCACTCTCCTCGCGCCATCATCTTCCACGTCACCATCACATCATCTGAATCCCACGTTCGTTCCAATCTTTGTAAATTATACATTTTTATTTTAATTATTCCATATTACCTTACGTTACCATACTCTGCGCCATAATTACCCCATCACTATCTCTCACGCGATCATAGCCTACGCCACCATCTCCAACACCACTTTTCCCGCGACATCATCCTCCACGTCATCATCACCGCGCAGTCATCGCCTACGTCACCATCACCGCTCTATCATCCACGTTACCATCCCATCATCCATTCCCACGCCATCATCACAGCGCTATCATCCATGTCATCACCAAACCATTTTAATCCTACGTTCATTCCGATCTTTGTAAATTATGAATCGTTAATTATTATACTATTAGACCTTTCAATTTTAATTATTCCATATTACCTTACGTTACCTTACTCTGCGCCATATTAGTTACCCCATCACTATCTCTCACGCCATCATCGCCTACGCCATCATCGCCTACGCATCATCGCCTACGCCACCATCTCAAACTCCACTATCCCCGCTCCATCATCGTCCACGTCAACATTCCCGCGCCATCATCAATCCACGTCACCATCCCATCATCCACGTCGTCAACATCCCCGCTCCATCATCACCCACGTTCATTCCAATCTTAGTAAATTATGAATTATTAATTACCTTTTAATTTTAATTATTAGATATTACCTTACGTTATCTTACACTGTGCCATAATTACCCCATCACTATCTCACGCCATCATCGCCTACGCCGCCATCACCTATGCCACAATCTCCAACTCCAATATCCCCGCGCCATCATCGTCCACGTCACCATCACCGTGCTATCATCATCCACGTCACAATCCCCGCGCCATCATCGTCCACGTCACCATCCCTGTGCCATCGTCACACGTTCGTTCAAATCTTTAGAAATTATACTTTATTAAGTATTAATCTATTATTACCTTTTAATTTTAAATATTCCATATTACCTTACATTACCTAACTCTGTGCCATAATTCTCCCCGCGCCATCATCGTCCACGTCACCATTCCCGCGCTATCATCATCCACGTCACCATCCCTTCATCCACATCAGCATCCCCGCGCCATCATCGTCCACGTCATCATCCCCGCGCCATCATCGTCCACGTCATGCCATATTCGTCCCCGTCGCTATCATCTACAACGTCCACCACATCAGTGCCCACATCATCGCCCACATCATCGCCCACATCATCGCCCATGTCATCACCAATAGCATCACCAATAGCATCACCCACATCATCACTCTCGTTATCGCCCATGCCATCACCTATATCACCGACATCATTGCCCACATCATCACACATGCCATTACCCATGGCCACATCTCCCACAGCCGCACCCATATCATCACGCATATCATAATCACCCACATCGTCTCCCACATCATTATCGCCCACACCATCATCACCCATGTTACACTACACATATTACACCTAGTACACCTACTACATCTATCACATACAGCTATTGCACCGACTACACATATTAGACCTATTAACACGGACTACACCTACTACACATAATCAAATTACACCTATCATCATTACTATCCTCAACAACACAAGATAATCAAAAATAATAGACACATGGAATGCATTACATGAGACACATTAGAATACAATAAGAATAAATAACCTTAACGCCGACCTACCATTACCGCACCATCGTAAACCACGGCCCTCGACTTTTCTGTCCTCTAACATCACCTACACACCGAAGCAAATAAAATTCCAATTGAATACATAAAAGGCAATAACATTGGTAATACAATAAGTAAATAAATTACCTGAACCAATCCACTTACAATTATCGCAAAACCAAAAAAAAACTCCAACCACCCCTCGCTTTTCAAAATTGTCCTCAAACTTCACTTCAACCTAACACCCAAATGCAAATTATTACATGGAATACCATTAAAAGCAATTAAATTTTTAGAATACAAGAATTAAATTACCTGAACCATCACGTTACAATTATCCCAACACTCCTACCACGGCCCTCCTTTTTCTGTCCTCAAACTCACTTCACCTACACACCATGCAAATAAAAGTTACATGGAATACATTAAATGCAATAAATTTTAGAATACAATAAGAATAAATTACCTGAACCAATCACTTACAATTATCCCACACTCCTACCACGCACTCGTCATTACTGTAATCAACATCACCTACAAGATTATACAAATACAAGTCAAATGGAATACAGTACATGAATACATTTTAAATGAAATATGAATAAGCTACCCGGACCTGTCACTGACCTTACCGTCTTAGTGTCCATTACTTACATATCAATGCCTGCGTCATCATAGCCTACGCCACCATCTCCAACGCCACTATTCCCGCACCATCATCCTCCGCGCCATCATCCTCCACGTCGCCATCACCGCGCCGTCATCGCCCACGTCACTATCACCGCTCTATCATCATCCACGTTACCATCCCATCATCCATTCCCACGCCATCATCACATACGTCAGCATCCCAGCGCTATCATCATCCACCTCATCATAACACCATTTTAATCATACGTTCGTTCCGATCTTTGTAAATTATGAATCGTTAATTATTATTTTATTAGTACCTTTTAACTTTAATGAATCCATATTACCTTATGTTACCTTAATCTGCGCCATAATTACCCCATCACTATCTCTCATGCTGTCATCGCCTACGCCATCATCGCCTAAGCCACCATATGCAACTCCACTATCCCCGCGCCATCATCGTCCACGTCACCATCCCCGCGCCATCATCATCGACATCTCCATCACATCATTTGAAACCCACGTTCGTTCCAATCTTTCTAAATCATACTTTTTCATTTTAATTATTCCATATTACCTTACGTTACATTACTCTGCGCCATAATTACCCCATCACTATCTCTCACACCATCATCGCCTACGCCACCATCTCCAACGCCACTATTCCCGCGCCATCATCCTCCACGTCACCATCACCGCGCCGTCATCGCCCACGTCGCCATCATCGTTCTATCATCATCCACGTTACCATCCCATCATCCATTCCCACGTTATGATCACCTACGTCAACATCCCCGCGCTATCATCATCCACGTCACCATCACATCATTGTAATCCTACGTTCGTTCCGATCTTTGTAAATTATGAATCATTAATTATTAATCTATTAGTACCTTTTAATTTTAATTATTCCATATTACCTTACGTTATGTTACTCTGTGCCATAATTACCCCATCACTATCTCTCACGCCATCATCGGCTACGCCATCATCACCTACGCCACCATCTCCAACTCCACCATCCCCGCGCCATCATCGTCCACGTCACCATCCCCGCGACATCATCATTCACATCACCATCACATCATTTTAATCCCACGTTCGTTCCAATCTTTGTAAATTATGAATCATTAATTATTACTCTGCGCCATAATTATCCCATCACTCTCTCACTCCGCCATCGCCAACTGCCACCATCTCCAACTCCACTATCCCCGGTCCATCATCATCCATGTCAACATGCCCGCACCATCATCATCCATGTCGTCACCATCCCCGCGCCATCATCACCTACGTTCGTTCCAATCTTAGTATTATTATTAATTATTAGTAACCTTTTAATTTTAATTATTAGATATTCCTTAAACGTTATCTTTCACTGTGCCATAATTACCCAATCACTCTCACGCGCGACCCATTATCGCCCCTACGCCGTCATCACCTACGCCATCATCTCCAACTCCACTATCCCTGCGCCATCATTTGTCTACGTCACATCCCCGAGCCCATCATGTCCACGTCACCATCCCCGCGCTATCATCATCCACGTCAAAATCCCATCATCCACGTCACCATCCCCGTGCCATCATCATCTACGTCACCATACCTGTGCCATCATCGTCCACGTCACCATCCCCGAGCCATCATCGTCCACGTCACCATCCCCGCGCTATCATCATCCACGTCAAAATCCCATCATCCACGCACCATCACGCGCCATCATCGTCTACGTCACCATCCCTGTGCCATCATCGTCCACGTCACCATCCCCGAGCCATCATCGTCCACGTCACCATCCCCGCGCTATCATCATCCACGTCAAAATCCCATCATCCACGTCACCATCCCCGCGCCATCATCGTCTACGTCACCATCCCTGTGCCATCATCGTCACATGTTCGTTCCAATCTTTAGAAATTATAATTTATTAATTATTAATCTATTATCACCTTTTTTAATTTATATTCCATATTACCTTACGTTACGTTACTCTGCGCCATAATTACCCCATCACTATTTCTCACGCCATCATCGCCTACGCCACCATCTCCACTATGCCCGCTCCATCATCGTCCACGTCAATATCCCCGCGCCATCATCCTCGTCACCATCCCATCATCCAACGTCGTCACATCCCTGGCGCCATCAATCACCCACGTTCGTTCCAATCTTAGTAAATTATGAATTATTAAATATAGTGTTTTCGATTAGTTTTAATTATTAAGATATTACCTACGTTATATTACACTGCCATAATTACCCATCACTCTCTACGCCATCATCACTACGCCACCATCCACTCACTCCCCCATCCCGCGCCATCATTGTCTACGTCACCATCGCGTCCATCATCGTCCTCGTCAGACATCCCCGCGCTTATCATCATCCACGTCACAATCCCTGTCCATTATCGTCATACCTTCGTTCAATCTTTAGAAATTATAAATTATTAATTATTAATCTATTATCCCATGTCAGTTTTTAAATATTCCATATTACTTACGTTACCTTACTCTGTGCCATAATTCGTCCGCGCCGATCATCGTCCACGTCACCATACCCGTGCCATCATCGTCCACGTCACCATCACCGCGCCATCATCGTCCACGTCACCATCCCCGCGCTATCATCATCCACGTCACCATCTCCGCGCCATCATCATCCACGTCACCATCCCCGCGCTATCATCATCCACGTCACCATCCCATCATCCATGTCAGCATCCCCGCGCCATCATCGTCCACGTCACCATCCCCGCGCCATCATCGTCCACGTCACCATCTCCGTGCCATCATCGTCCACGTCACCATCCCCGCGCTATCATCATCCACGTCACCATCCCATCATCCATGTCAGCATCCCCGCGCCATCATTGTCTACGTCACCATCCCCGCGCCATCATCGTCCACGTCACTATCCCCGCGCCATCATCATCGACATCTCCATCACATCATTTGAAACCCACGTTCGTTCCAATCTTTCTAAATCATACTTTTTCATTTTAATTATTCCATATTACCTTACGTTACATTACTCTGCGCCATAATTATCCCATCACTATCTCTCACACCATCATCGCCTACGCCACCATCTCCAACGCCACTATTCCCGCGCCATCATCCTCCACGTCACCATCACCGCGCCGTCATCGCCCACGTCGCCATCATCGTTCTATCATCATCCACGTTACCATCCCATCATCCATTCCCACGTTATGATCACCTACATCAACATCCCCGCGCTATCATCATCCACGTCACCATCACATCATTGTAATCCTACGTTCGTTCCGATCTTTGTAAATTATGAATCATTAATCTATTAGTACGTTTTAATTTTAATTATTCCATATTACCTTACGTTATGTTACTCTGTGCCATAATTACCCCATCACTATCTCTCACGCCATCATCGCCTACGCCATCATCACCTACGCCACCATCTCCAACTCCACCATCCCCGCGCCATCATCGTCCACGTCACCATCCCCGCGACATCATCATTCACATCACCATCACATCATTTTAATCCCACGTTCGTTCCAATCTTTGTAAATTATGAATCATTAATTATTACTCTGCGCCATAATTACCCCATCACTATCTCTCACGCCATCATCGCCAACGCCACCATCTCCAACTCCACTATCCCCGGTCCATCATCATCCACGTCAACAAGCCCGCACCATCATCATCCATGTCGTCACCATCCCCGCGCCATCATCACCTACGTTCGTTCCAATCTTAGTAAATTATTAATGTATTAGTACCTTTTAATTTTAATTATTAGATTTACCTTACGTTATCTTACACTGTGCCATAATTACCCAATCACTCTCACGCGCGACCCATTATCGCCTACGCCGTTCATCACCTACGCCATCATCTCCACTCCACATACCTGCGCCATCATTGTCTACGTCACCATCCCCGAGGCCATCAATCGTTCCACGTTCACCATCCCCGCGCTATTTCCATTCCATCCACGTCAAAATCCCATTCATCCACGTCACCAACCCCGTGCCATCATCATCTTACGTCACCCATCCCTGTGCATCTGCGTCCCACCGTCCACCATCCCCCGAGCCTATCATCGTCCACGTCTCCATCCCCGCTGCTATCATCATTTCCACGTCAAAAATCCCATCATCCACGTCACCATCCCGCCGCCGCCATACATCGTCTACGTCAAAGATCCCTGTGCCTATCATCGGTCACATGTTCGGGTTTTTTTTTTCCCCCAATCTTTAGAAATTGTAATTTATTAATTATTAATCTATTATCACCTTTTAATTTATATTCCATATTACCTTACGTTACGTTACTCTGCGCCATAATTACCCCATCACTATTTCTCACGCCATCATCGCCTACGCCACCATCTCCAACTCCACTATCCCCGCTCCATCATCGTCCACGTCAATATCCCCGCGCCATCATCCTCGTCACCATCCCATCATCCACGTCGTCACCATCCCTGCGCCATCATCACCCACGTTCGTTCCAATCTTAGTAAATTATGAATTATTAATATATTGTTTTCTATTAGTTTTAATTATTAGATATTACCTTACGTTATCTTACACTGCCATAATTACCCCATCACTCTCTCACGCCATCATCACCTACGCCACCATCTCCAACTCCACTTTCCCCGCGCCATCATTGTCTACGTCACCATCCCCGCGCCATCATCGTCCTCGTCAGCATCCCCGCGCTATCATCATCCACGTCACAATCCCTGTGCCATTATCGTCATACCTTCGTTCCAATCTTTAGAAATTATAAATTATTAATTATTAATCTATTATCACCGTTTCATTTTAAATATTCCATATTACCTTACGTTACCTTACTCTGTGCCATAATTCTCCCCGCGCCATCATCGTCCACGTCACCATACCCGTGCCATCATCGTCCACGTCACCATCACCGCGCCATCATCGTCCACGTCACCATCCCCGCGCTATCATCATCCACGTCACCATCTCCGGCCATCATCATCCTCGTCACCATTCCGCGCTATCATCATCCACGTCCCACCATCCCATCATCCATGTCAGCATCCCCGCGCATCATCGTCCACGTCACATCCCGCGCCATCATCGTCCACGTCACCATCTCCGTGCCATCATCGTCCACGTCACCCCATCCCCGCGCTTTCATCATCCACGTCACCATCCATCATCCATGTCGCATCCCCGCGCCATCATTGTCTACGTCACCCATTCCCCGCGCCATCATCGTCCACGTCACCATCCGCGCTATCATCAAGACATCCTCCATCACATAATTTTGAAACCCCTCGTTCGTTCCAATCTTTCTTAAATCATACTTTTTCATTTTAATTATTCCATTTACCTTACGTTACATTACTCTGCGCCATAATTACCCCATCACTATCTCTCACACCATCATCGCCTACGCCACATCTCCAACGCCATATTCCCGCGCCATCATCCTCCACGTCACCATCACCGCGCCGTCATCGCCCACGTCGCCATCATCGTTCTATCATCATCCACGTTACCATCCCATCATCCATTCCCACGTTATGATCACCTACATCAACATCCCCGCGCTATCATCATCCACGTCACCATCACATCATTGTAATCCTACGTTCGTTCCGATCTTTGTAAATTATGAATCATTAATCTATTAGTACGTTTTAATTTTAATTATTCCATATTACCTTACGTTATGTTACTCTGTGCCATAATTACCCCATCACTATCTCTCACGCCATCATCGCCTACGCCATCATCACCTACGCCACCATCTCCAACTCCACCATCCCCGCGCCATCATCGTCCACGTCACCATCCCCGCGACATCATCATTCACATCACCATCACATCATTTTAATCCCACGTTCGTTCCAATCTTTGTAAATTATGAATCATTAATTATTACTCTGCGCCATAATTACCCATCACTATCTCTCACGCCATCATCGCCAACGCCACCATCTCCAACTCCACTATCCCCGGTCCATCATCATCCACGTCAACAAGCCCGCACCATCATCATCCATGTCGTCACCATCCCCGCGCCATCATCACCTACGTTCGTTCCAATCTTAGTAAATTATTAATGTATTAGTACCTTTTAATTTTAATTATTAGATATTACCTTACGTTATCTTACACTGTGCCATAATTACCCAATCACTCTCACGCGCGACCCATTATCGCCTACGCCGTCATCACCTACGCCATCATCTCCAACTCCACTATCCCTGCGCCATCATTGTCTACGTCACCATCCCCGAGCCATCATCGTCCACGTCACCATCCCCGCGCTATCATCATCCACGTCAAAATCCCATCATCCACGTCACCAACCCCGTGCCATCATCATCTACGTCACCATCCCTGTGCCATCATCGTCCACGTCACCATCCCCGAGCCATCATCGTCCACGTCACCATCCCCGCGCTATCATCATCCACGTCAAAATCCCATCATCCACGTCACCATCCCCGCGCCATCATCGTCTACGTCACCATCCCTGTGCCATCATCGTCACATGTTCGTTCCAATCTTTAGAAATTATAATTTATTAATTATTAATCTATTATCACCTTTTAATTTATATTCCATATTACCTTACGTTACGTTACTCTGCGCCATAATTACCCCATCACTATTTCTCATGCCATCATCGCCTACGCCACCATCTCCAACTCCACTATCCCCGATCCATCATCGTCCACGTCAATATCCCCGCGCCATCATCCTCGTCACCATCCCATCATCCACGTCGTCACCATCCCTGCGCCATCATCACCCACGTTCGTTCCAATCTTAGTAAATTATGAATTATTAATATATTGTTTTCTATTAGTTTTAATTATTAGATATTACCTTACGTTATCTTACACTGCCATAATTACCCATCACTCTCTCACGCCATCATCACCTACGCCACCATCTCCAACTCCACTTTCCCCGCGCCATCATTGTCTACGTAACCTTCCCCGCGCCATCCATCGTCCTCGTCACATCATCTCATCCACGTCACAATCCCTGTGCCTTTATCGTTCATACCTTCCGTTTCCAATCTTTAGAAATTATTAAATTTAATTAATTATTAATCTATTTCACCGTTTTCATTTTAAATTTCCATAATTACCTTACGTTACCTTACTCTTGTTCCATAATTCCCCCGCGCCACATCGTCCCCCACGTCACCATACCCGTGCCCAATCATCGTCCCTCCACCAATCACCCGCCATCATCGTCCACGCCACCACCCGGCCATCATCGCCCGTCACCATCCTCCGCCATATCATCCACGTCACCATCCCCGCGCTATTCATCATCCACCAACCATCCCATCATTGATGTCAGCATCCCCGGCCTCATGTCTACGTCACCAATCCCCGGCCATCACGTCCACGTCACCACCCCGCCCATCATCATCGACATCTCCATCACATCATTTGAAACCCACGTTCGTTCCAATCTTTCTAAATCATACTTTTTCATTTTAATTATTCCATATTACCTTACGTTACATTACTCTGCGCCATAATTACCCCATCACTATCTCTCACACCATCATCGCCTACGCCACCATCTCCAACGCCACTATTCCCGCACCATCATCCTCCACGTCACCATCACCGCGCCGTCATCGCCCACGTCGCCATCATCGTTCTATCATCATCCACGTTACCATCCCATCATCCATTCCCACGTTATGATCACCTACGTCAACATCCCCGCGCTATCATCATCCACGTCACCATCACATCATTGTAATCCTACGTTCGTTCCGATCTTTGTAAATTATGAATCATTAATTATTAATCTATTAGTACCTTTTAATTTTAATTATTCCATATTACCTTACGTTATGTTACTTTGTGCCATAATTACCCCATCACTATCTCTCACGCCATCATCGCCTACGCCATCATCACCTACGCCACCATCTCCAACTCCACCATCCCCGCACCATCATCGTCCACGTCACCATCCCCGCGACATCATCATTCACATCACCATCACATCATTTTAATCCCACGTTCGTTCCAATCTTTGTAAATTATGAATCATTAATTATTACTCTGCGCCATAATTACCCCATCACTATCTCTCACGCCATCATCGCCAACGCCACCATCTCCAACTCCACTATCCCCGGTCCATCATCATCCACGTCAACATGCCCGCACCATCATCATCCATGTCGTCACCATCCCCGCGCCATCATCACCTACGTTCGTTCCAATCTTAGTAAATTATTAATGTATTAGTACCTTTTAATTTTAATTATTAGATATTACCTTACGTTATCTTACACTGTGCCATAATTACCAACCCAATCACTCTCAACGCGCGACCCCATTATCGCCTACGCCGTCCATCACCTACGCCATCATCTCCAACTCCACTATCCCTGCGCCATCATTGTCTACGTCACCATCCCACCTGTGCCATCATCGTCCACGTCACCACCCCTGCCCCGAGCCATCATCGACGTCACGTGCACCATCGCGCTACTATCATCATCCACGTCAAAATCCCATCATCCACGTCACCATCCCCGCGCCATCATCGTCTACGTCACCATCCCTGTGCCATCATCGTCACATGTTCGTTCCAATCTTTAGAAATTATAATTTATTAATTATTAATCTATTATCACCTTTTAATTTATATTCCATATTACCTTACGTTACGTTACTCTGCGCCATAATTACCCCATCACTATTTCTCACGCCATCATCGCCTACGCCACCATCTCCAACTCCACTATCCCCGCTCCATCATCGTCCACGTCAATATCCCCGCGCCATCATCCTCGTCACCATCCCATCATCCACGTCGTCACCATCCCTGCGCCATCATCACCCACGTTCGTTCCAATCTTAGTAAATTATGAATTATTAATATATTGTTTTCTTTTAGTTTTAATTATTAGATATTACCTTACGTTATCTTACACTGCCATAATTACCCATCACTCTCTCATGCCATCATCGCCTACGCCGCCATCACCTACGCCACCATCTCCAACTCCACTTTCCCCGCGCCATCATTGACTACGTCACCATCCCCGCGCCATCATCGTCCTCGTCAGCATCCCCGCGCTATCATCATCCACGTCACAATCTCTGTGCCATTATCGTCATACCTTCGTTCCAATCTTTAGAAATTATAATTTATTAATTATTAATCTATTATCACCGTTTCATTTTAAATATTCCATATTACCTTACGTTACCTTACTCTGTGCCATAATTCTCCCCGCGCCATCATCGTCCACGTCACCATACCCGCGCCATCATCGTCCACGTCACCATCACCGCACCATCATCGTCCACGTCACCATCCCCGCGCTATCATCATCCACGTCACCATCTCCGCGCCATCATCATCCACGTCACCATCCCCGCGCTATCATCATCCACGTCACCATCCCATCATCCATGTCAGCATCCCCGCACCATCATCGTCCACGTCACCATCCCCGCGCCATCATCGTCCACGTCACCATCTCCGCGCCATCATCGTCCACGTCACCATCCCCGCGCTATCATCATCCACGTCACCATCCCATCATCCATGTCAGCATCCCCGCGCCATCATTGTCTACGTCACCATCCCCGCGCCATCATCGTCCACGTCACCATCCCCACGCTATCATCATCCACGTCACAATCCCATCATCCACGTCACCATCCCCGCGCCATCATCGTCCACGTCACCATCCCTGTGCCATCATCGTGACACGTTCGTTCCAATCTTTAGAAATTATACCTTATTAAGTATTGATCTATTATTACCTTTTTATTTTAAATTTCCATATTACCTTACATTATCTTACTCTGTGCCATAATTCTCCCCGCGCCATCATCGTCCACGTCACCATCCCCGCGCTATCATCATCCACGTCAGCATCCCCGCGCCATCATCGTCCACGTCACCATCCCCGCGCCATCATCGTCCACGTCATGCCATAATCGTCCTCGTCGCCATCATCTACAACGTCAACCACACCAGCGCCCACATCATCGCCCATGTCATCATGCAGCATCGCCCACATCATCACTCGCGTCATCGCCCATACCATCACCTATATCATCACCCAACCCACATCATCGCACTTGCCATTACCCACATCTCCCGCATCATCACCCACATCATATTCCACATCACCATTGCCCACACCATCATCACCCATGTTACACTACACATATTACACCTAGTACACCTACTACATCTATTACACATACACCTATTGCACCTACTACACATATTACACCTGTTACACTTACTACAGCATACATACTACACATAACATATTACACATCATTACTATCCTCAACAACACAAGATAATCAAAATAATAGACACATGGAATGCATTGCATGAAACACATTTTAGAATACAATAAGAATAAATAACCTTAACGCCGACCTTACCATTACCGCATCCTCGTACCACGGCCCTCGACTTTTCTGTCCTCAACATCACCTACACACCAATGGAAATACAAGTCACATGGAATACAGTAAATGCAATACATTGTAAAATACAATAAGAATAAATTACCTGAACCAACCACTTACAATTATCGCACACTCCTACCACGCCCTCGTCTTTCTGTCCTCAACATCACCTACACACCAATGCAAATAAAAGTTACATGGAATACAGAACATGCAATACATTTTAGAATACAATAAGAATAAATTACCTGAACCAACCACTTACAATTATCCAACACTCCTACCACGCACTCGTCATTACTGTCCTCAACATCACCTACAAGATTATACAAAGACAAGTCAAATGGAATACAGTACATGAATACATTTTAAATGCAATATGAATAAGCTACCCGGAACTGTCACTGACCTTATACCGTCTTAGTGTCCATTACTTACATACCATTGCCTGCGACATTATCGTCCATGTCACCACTGACCACACCATCATCGCCCCCGTCACCTGAACTCTCTGATCTTCACTATTCTGAAACTCATTATGAATAACACCATCACAGCCAAATGCACCGCCACCAAAAACACCACCACAACCAACAACAAACGCTACCATCACAAATACCACCACCATCACACACATATTACACCTACTATTATACCTACATCTACTAGGCCTACTACATCTACACCTACTACAACTAGTATACATATACTTTACACGTGTGTCTTCTATCTGTAATCATCAGGGTTCTGCATTCGTCCACTGAAACAAAAGTAGAATTTAAACTTATTATTCATGTCATCAGATTATGAAATGTTAACTTGCCATTTTTAATTATTATCTAAGACAGTAGCACCGTTATAGGGAATGGACGCAAACATTAGTGCGACTGGTGCGACAATGACACCCCAATAATTAGTATGTGTGTGGCAATCCTCACCAATAATTGTCTATAAAAATAACGGCATGTCGCATGTATAAATATGAATTTGCTGTACAAATATTCGATCTTGCTAATTTGATAGAGCATGTGCATCAAGCAATAAAAACAGTAGTACATCTAATAGACCATGATCGAAACATGATCCGCTATTAGTATCTTCGTGTATCATCATGCATATCGAAAACATTATTTTCTGGCAAAATATTTATGTCACGGTCTATATGCAACTCACGGTGTGCAGAATGTTTGTGTTCGTACCCGGCTAGTTCAGTCGGTTAGAGCACAGACCTAGAATAAATGTATTCTATGTCTGTGGTTAGAGCGATGTTAATGTAAACCGGAGTTTCCGGATTCGAGCCCCGGGCCGGTGCTAATTTTTCTCGCCCTGTGACATTTCAATTTAAATGTAATACAACAAATCCATATGTACAGTCCTTTAACGCATGTTTTAAACAAACAATAACAAGAGTTGTCAGAAGACAACGAAGCACGTCTGTTGGCAGCCTTCATTCAAACTTGTCATAGTTGTATAAAAAACATGAATATTATATAGCTTGACCTTGGGATAAGGGGTGTGCAGTGGACCTTGATATTGAGGTCAGTGGTGGAAGGTGGGTCGTTGATTTGATATAGCATGATATAGCATATTAAGATGAATGCATGTATGAAATATCAATGCACTCCCTGAAAAGAGAAGGAAAACAAAAATTTAACCCAGCTTAAGTTTATGAACACACTAAGGTGGTGATTTTCTATAGCATGATAGCTATTCACATGAGGAATGCAATGTATAAATGTGCATGTATAAATGTGCTAAGTTTGTGACCTTGGCCTTGGCGAAAGGGGTGGGTCATGGATTTGCTGTAGCACAATAGAGTATCATCAGATGAATGCATGTATGAAATATAAAGGTGTTCCCTGTAAAGAAACAGAAGTTATAAAAATACATTTACTCCAACGTTAAGTTTATGATGTTGATCTTGGGGTAAGTGGTGGGGTGGGTCATGGATTTGCTGTAGCACAATAGAGGATCATCAGATTAATGCATGTATGAAATATCAAACCGTTCAAAGTGTAAAGAAACGGATGTTACACAACATTTACCCCAATGTAAAGTTTATGAACATGCTAAGTTTGTGACCTTGACCTTGGGGTAAGGGTTAGGTGGTGGGTTGTGGATTTGCTACAGCATGATAGAGGGTCATCTGAGGAATGTATGTATGAAATATCAAGGCGTTCCATCAAAGGAAACAGTTGTTATCAGACATTTACCCCAACGTTAAGTTTATGAATGTGTCAAGTTTGTGACCTTGACCTTGGGGTAAGGGGTGGCCGGTGGGTCATGGAATTGCTATAGCAGGATAGAGTATCATCAGATGAATGCATGTATGAAATATCAAGGCGTTCCATGAAAGGAAACAGATGTTATAAGACATTTACTCCAACGTTAAGTTTATGAATGTGCTAAGTTTGTGACCGTGACCTTGTGGAAAGGGGTGGGGGTTGATCATGGATTTGCTATAGCATGATAGAGTATCATCAGATGAATGCATGTATGAAATATCAAGGTGTTCAAAGCGTAAAGAAACAGAAGTTACACAACATTTACCCCAACGTTAACTTTATGAACATGCTTAAGTTTGTGTTTGTTTGTTTGTTTGTTTATTGGTTTTTAACAGCCTATCAACAGCTAAGGTCATGTAAGGCCGGGCAAACGGGTTCGATCCCGTTTTAACCTGCTGCAATGGGGGGAAAATTCCAAAATCAGAACTGAATATTTACATCGAGAAACAATATATTCAGCCCTGAAATTAGAATAACCTGACCTGCTGGCAGGTCCATACAACACCAACGTCACTTGGCCCCTTCCCCTAAAATAGGATTACGAACAATCGTAATACTCACATAAGGGGTATAACCAGATTTAACTGTCACATACAAAATGCCAAAGACGTATGTGAGGGCCAAACCAGGTCTCCAGTCGGAATTCCGGTAAGGATGAACCCTGATCGTTAAATTACCCATCGCTTGTACCCACCTTCCACCCACATGCTAAGTTTGTGACCTTGATTTTTGGGTAAGGGTTGGGTGGTGGGTTGTGGACTTGCTACAGCATAACAGAGGGTCATCTGAGGAATGTATGAAATAGCAAGGCGTTCCATGAAATGAAACAGACATTTATCCCAACGTCAAGTTTATGAATGTACTAAGTTTGTGACCTTGACCTTGGGGTAAGGGATGGGCAATGGGTCATGGATTTGCTATAGCATGATAGAGTATCATCAGATGAATATATATTTGAAATATCAAGGCGTTCCATGAAAGGAAACAGATGTTATAATACATTTATCCCAACATTAAGTTTATGAATGTGCTAAGATTGTGACCTTGACCTTGGGGAAAGGGGTGGGCGGTCAGTCATGAATTTGCTATAGCACGATAGAGATTCATCAGAAGAATGCATGTATGAAATATGAAGGCGTTCCCTGTAAATAAACAGAAGTTACACAACATTTACCCCAACGTTAAGTTTATGAACATGCTAAGTTTGTGACCTTGACCTTGGGGTAACGATTGGGTGGGCGGTGTGTCATGGATTTGCTACAGCACGATAGAGTATCATCAGATGAATGCATGTATGAAATATCAAGGCGTTCCATGAAAGGAAACAGATGTTATAAGACATTTACCCCAACGTTAAGTTTATGAATGTGCTAAGTTTGTGACCTTGACCTTGGGGTAAGGTCTGGGTGGTGGGTCATGGATCTGCTACATCATGATACAGGGTCATCTGAGGAATGCATGTATGAAATAACAAGGTGTTCCATGAACGGAAACAGAAGTTATAAGAAATTTACCCCAACGTTAAGTTTATGAATGTGCCAAGTTTGTGACCTTGACCTTGGGTTAAGGGCTGGGTGGTGGGTCATGGATTTGCTACAGCATGATAGAGGGTCATCTGAGGAATGCATGTATGAAACTAGATTTGTCAGTAAGCGGGGGCTTACGGAATACGTGAGTGTCAGAGAAGGGCTGGGTAAAATATCACTGCATTCCGCAAAGGGAAAGAGAAGTTTATAAGTCCGTGACCTTGAGCCCTGGCATAAATGGGGGTAGTAGGTTTGTTGCAGAATGATATATGAATGTCAGAGAAGGGGTGGGTAAAATATGAAAGATTTCCGCAAAGGGAAAGAGAAGTTAAAAGGAAATTTACAATTGTTAAGTTTTATTTTTTTTCTAAGTTTCTAAGTCCGTGACCTTGACCCCTGGCATAAATGGGGGTCGTAGGTTTGTTGCAGAATGATATATGCTGACTCCAGTATACTTCGTTGCGGGGGGTGGGGTATAATAACAAGGTGTTCCATGAAAGGAAACAGAAGTTATAAGACATTTACCCAACGTTAAGTTTATGAATGTGCCAAGTTTGTGACCTTGACTTGGGGCACATTGGGGCGGGGGGGTCATGGATTTGCTACA